>CM042244.1:40897389-42196945 GCA_023566225.1 Romanogobio albipinnatus | reverse complement strand
ATTTGGCCAGTTTGGTCAGATGACAGTATCTTTTGAGTGGGCTTGAGTTTCAATTTGGTTCAGGTCCTGTTTATGTGGGTCTGGTTACTTTAGCAAGACATTGTTCTTTACACCTGTGAGTTTCAGACCCTTTTGAACACCGGCTGTGTAAACCTCAAGTTCAAACTGGTGTTGTTTTTTTTTGTTTTTTTTTTTTTTGGCTTCAAAACTAAACTAATCATTGACCAGGGGACTTCACTTTGGTGGCCACGTTCGCATTAACGCACGTCTTGCACCAAGAACAAGAAAATTAAAAGCAGTTTCTTTCCTCTTTTCCGGGACTACTTCCCCTTTTTTTTCAAAAACAAAGCTCTTCATGTAATAGTGTAGAATTCCATAAGTAAACTGTGAATAATAAAACAAAAATCTAGCTTTTCTAATAGGCCTCTGCAGAGCTTTTTAGTAGGAGTGGCAAACGGGTTTTGCTTGTGAATGTCGGCATGATCGTTCTGTTCATTGGCCAACCAGAGAGAGAGTGAGTGAGAGAGTCAGTGTTGTAAACCTTAGCAGCAACAAACCAGAGGGGCTGCATATCTGGGACAAAGTTCACAGCTGCTTCCCTGTATGTGTGTCTTTTGGAAGGCGGCACAAAAAATAGACCTTCAGAGGTTTAGAACATAAGAATTCAGTTTTGAGGTCAGCAGGTTTAGCATGTCATCGACATTAAGTGCTTCCTTTGTCAAATGTATGCACACATAATATAAGCTGGAATGTGTTTGAGGATTGCCCTATTAGTTTTATTGACTGGTTTTTAGTTTTATCTCTCTCTCTCTCTCTCCTCTCTCTCTCTCTCTCTCTCTCTCTCTCCTCTCTCTCTCTCCTCTCTCTCTCTCTCTCTCTCTCTCTCTCTCTCTCTCTCTCTCTCTCTCATCTCTCTCTCTCTCTCTCTCTCCTCTCTCTCTCTCTCTCTCTCTCTCTCCTCTCTCCTCTCTCTCTCTCTCTCTCCCTCTCTCTCTCCTCTCTCTCTCTCTCTCTCTCTCTCTCTCTCTCTCTCCTCTCTCTCTCTCTCTCTCCTCTCTCTCTCTCTCTATCTATCTATCTATCTATCTATCTATCTATCTATCTATCTAATCTCTCTATATATATATCTATCTCTATATCTCTCTCTATCTCTAGCTGTGGTGGCACTGTAGGTGCAATATTGACATGTCCATTGGAGGTGGTGAAGACGAGGCTGCAATCTTCTTCGGTGACTTTTTACATCTCTGAGGTTCAGCTCAGCACTGTGAATGGGGCCAGTGTGGCCCGTGTGGCCCCGCCAGGGCCTCTGCATTGTCTCAAGTGAGTACTTCAAAACCCAACCTCGCAAAACCTGGCTTATCATGCTGCAGGGCATTTAAGCCACTGTTGTGAATGTATCAAAAACAACATGTGAAAACTAGCAATTAGGATGCACCGAAATGAAAATTCTTGGCCGAAGCCGAATAATAATAAAACACTTGGCCGAAGGCCGAAGCCAAATACCGAATGTGGTTTTTTCAATTTTTTCCCCCATTTATTTTGCCAGTTTTTTTCCTCCATTGCATAAATTAGCTTTTTTACTATTTACTATTAGCTTGTACTACTGCTGTATTTAAATACCGCGCAGCATATTTTGCAAGTAACTTTCGTCACCCTTTCCCATCTAAATGGTCCACACACAGTAGGCCTACTTTTCCATTGCTTCATTTGCGAAATATGTCTGTAAAGACAGGTGTGGTTGCATGTGTCGGCGCCCCGTGCGTTAACAAATACAGCATAATTTTTCTTTAACCATGTAGCCAAAAAAAATGTTAAGCCGTTTAAACTGATAGTATTACTTGGCCAAAATTCTTACTTTCGGTTAACGGTTAAACGGTCATATGAGCATCCCTAGTGGATGTCATTTCTGAAACTTTGCAGTACACATTGGCTGTTGGCCATGAAAAACAAAACTTTTATTCAAATTCTGAATAGATTATATATAAAACACACAAAGAGTGCTCCTTTTATAATCACTAAAAAACTCATCACGATCTTACAAAGTTCTGTTATAATCAATGAAGCAGTCTACACAGACTGCACAATAAATATCTTATTTGCATCATGTCTATACTTCGTTTGTTATGATAAGAGGATTTGAGAGCATGCAGAACTTGGCATTGAACAAAAATTATGCGAGCATTATGTTTTGAGCATTGAGTGGATTCTGACCTACTTAAACACCTCTGATTGGCCATTGCATTCAAGGGATCAACAGACATGTCTGTAAATACACATTGTAAATAGAAACCTTTAATGCTCTCCAGAGCACAAATTCAAACTGGAATGTTTGCCAAATCTGTTTCGCCAATATGATATTATGCATTTTTAACTGAGGGTGCCCTTGCTTTCGATTGAACCCCAGTAGAACCAGCATTCTCACATCACTAGCTTTAAATATGCAACTTAAATTTCTAACAAATGCATAGTCCTGCCTAGCTGGATATAAACTAATACAAATAGATCTTAACAATCATGACATTTAAACATTAGTTTCAGATTTTGTGAGTATTTTTTTCATATTGTTCCAATCACTTGAGGTGCTTCTAATGTTAACGTCCTCTCAGCCTTGTCGACAAACAGACTGCTGTTCTCTACTAATGCAGCATCTAGTCAACAAATTAATCAATTTAAAATATGACATGTTCTGTAGTGTACTGTATACATACCTTTTCATTGTCCAAAATGTTAAATCGGCATCTGATGTATTCCGCTGTCAAAACAAACACCACAAGGCATTTCATTTCTAGAGTCCGCTCTCGTACTGTGTAATGACAGCGGACCTTTCTCAGTTGCTCCCGCAACGGACGCAACTAGGAAAAACTATTGGTGTGGATTATTGCCAATGAATATGCAAAAGCGATATATCGGTCAACATCTATTCTGTAGTTACCGTAGAGGCAAGAGTGTCAGAATGAATAGAGAAAGATGGAGAATGTTTCTCAATGCCAGCGTCATATTTTAATACCTTTAGAACATACCCATGTTCTATTAAAAAGGTTGCTGGCCTACCATGAAGGGCAGTTGAATTGCTTTCATAACTGTTATTGACCATTATGTTGCAAAACATTTAACAAAAGTCTTTGTATAGTCATATGGCTATTAAATTAATAGAAGTTGTATACTAAATTCATACATTTTATGGACTGAAGGTACATTCTGTTTCAATTATTTGGCTCTCTGAGAGTAGTCTTGGTAGTTTTTATGAGTGCTCTACAAGCCACATTTGGTAGTATTTTGCTAGTCTGGCGAAATGTTGCAATGCTATGGTTTCTGGGTGTAGCCTTGCTGTCTTTTCCAGGATTGGAATCACTTTTCTTGGCCTCTGGCAAGCAGTGGTATACAGGCCTATTGTATTACTTCAGAATTAGAGGGAATAAGTAGGTCAGAAGAAAACGAGTTACAGATGCAGTTTTTTTAAAATACTTTTGAAAGAGGAATTCTAGAAGAGTCTGAACATGACATTTGAAAATACAATTCCAAAAGCAAAACATTGACTTATCACCTAGTTTGTATAATGCTGATCAGCACGACCCTGCCTCCGGATTTATTGAACATTCTCAACCTTTTTTTGTTGTTGTTCTGAATTACACATTCAGAGACCTTATTTGACTGCTGTCTGTATAGTTTAAACAGTCACATATGCAGTTACACACAGCAGATAGCTCTGATTAAGGTACAACTTTGCATTGGTTCTCCCAATAACCTACTTCATCTCAAACCCTTTGGTTGGTCTGGATAACTTATTGAAGATGGTGCAGCAAGTGTTAAATGTCATGGCAACATGTTACATTGTTAAATCTTTAATTTGTAATGATTACCATAGTGGCAAGGTTGCTACACGGTTATGTATCCTATTTTAACTCTCTGTATCTTTCTTAGGTTAATACTGGAGAAAGAAGGTCCTCGCTCACTCTTTAGGGGCCTGGGGCCCAATTTGGTGGGAGTGGCTCCATCCAGGTATGACCCGTATACAAAAACACAAATGTTATAGAGTGCAACAATGGCCGTCCACTTTTTCAGCTGCCCTGGTTCTGGAACTACTTTTCCCATTAATTCTTCCCAACAATATTGTCTCTCTGTTAAAGAGTTATAAGCCATGAACAAAAATGTCTAGCTACAAGGTGAATCACAACATTACTGATGCAGTGTATAGCTTTTTATTTCTTAAACACCCATTTCGGAAAACATATCCCATGGCTGTATTCCATGGCCAAGATTTATCTGGCTCAAATTGTGAAAGAATGGTTCAGGGAGCATGAGGAATCATTTGCTGGAGTAGACTTTACAGAGTGGTCCCACTCTCCCTTTGTCATCACAAGATCTATAAATGTTGTGATGTTGCATAATGTTGCGGAAACAATGCCATGATGAATGCACTCAGTAAGCTAAAGGCGGTTCAACAAAATATTAGCGTGTGCGACGATTTTTCAAAACTCAACTGTTTTGTTGTGTGTGTGCATGTGTCTGTGAATTTTGCTTCTGCCTATTAATCTTGATATGCTTAAAAGGATCTTCGTTTTGTAAGAAACCTTAATATTAAAGTGTGATACTATAGATTAATGGAAATCTGAGTTTGCAAGTAAGTCCATCAGAAAATATTAGCTGTAACTCTCTTTTTCTGTCGCAAACGAATGTTTGCGCCTCATAAAAAATTTCATTTCAGCCCTGGAATAATAAGTGTTTGTTTGGGACGCTCCGATCGATCGGCCGGAGATCGGTATCGGCAGATAATCATATTTTATGACTCGATCGGTACTCACTAAACTTGGCCAATCTCACGAAACCGATCGCAATTTGATGACGTCAGTGCGTGAGGACGTACATGATGCTTGGGGACATACATGACGCGTGGGGTAGTAGCAAATATTCAAACGAGAGTGGAGAAGGGTTCCATGTGAACCGTAGTTGAACATGGGTCAGTCGGTCTTAAGGGATGGGCGAATGC
The DNA here is from genome assembly GCA_023566225.1 of Romanogobio albipinnatus. Taxonomy (NCBI): domain Eukaryota; kingdom Metazoa; phylum Chordata; class Actinopteri; order Cypriniformes; family Gobionidae; genus Romanogobio; species Romanogobio albipinnatus. The sequence goes on along the minus strand of CM042244.1, from coordinate 42,191,958 downwards.
CTTTCGGAAGGGAGTTGGCTTCAGATCCCCGAACCTGGAGTGGCTGAGACGGGCGCCACAAGGCGCCCAGTGCGGTAATGCAAACAAACCTGGAGAAGTTGGCGAGAGCCCCGGGAAGAGTTCTCTTTTTTTTGTGAAGGGCAGGGCGCCCTGGAATGGGTTCGCCCAGAGAGAGGGGCCTGTGCCCTGGAAAGTGTCACGGTTCCTGTGGCGTCCGGTGAGCTCTCGTCGGCCCATGACGCGTGGGGACTTAAATGATTTGGCGCCGCAGTCATGTCATCACCATTGTGGAATTACTATGACGTTTCGAGAAACAATGACTAATTCGCTATTTGCTGTGTAGGCCTATGTTCCAAAGAAATCTCGTGTGGAGGAGCATTGTATTGGACAATGTTTAAGTTACATAAGACTTCTCCGTTTTAGGAGATTTAAATGTTTATTTTGTCCTCAACATTTTACTATTGGACAATGTTTAAACAAACATTGTGGGCTGCATCAGACTGCTCCATTTTGTTTGTTTGTTTTTCTTATATTAAGTATCCTGATATGCATAGTGTTATGCAGAAACCCAATTTTAAAGGCATATTACAATGTTCACTGTATAATGAATAATTTTTGTGATTCAATTAGTACCCTGTTAAAACAATATTTACATTAAATTACATGATTACTATAAAAATGTAACAAAAATATAATAAAGGCAACATCTATAGTATTTTTATTTATTTTTTCTCTGGAAAAAGGTTAACGGTGATCAGAGAGCTTACAAATCAGTGAAGCATTGGAATCGGGATCGGTATCGGACGATCACCATGACAAGAAATCATTACTCGTTATCGGCTGCAAAAATCCTGATCGGAGCATCCCTAGTGTTTGTTTTTGGGTTTGTGTTCCTCACTGTTTCCTGTTGGGATTTGCTTTATTTCCTCATTGCAGTCAAGATGGAAGAGAAACAATATTGCTTTTTTCCCCTCAAACTGTTACATAAGGGCCTGATGATCATGTCTCATTGCTCTAATCTCAGTGTATCATCATCAGGGGAGCATGTCACTGTCTTATTAAAGACTAAACTGGCTATGGGTACTCTGCTGTCACACTGCTCACTTAGTTACTCACTCTGACAGTTATGAGTTTGTAACTCAACTGTAGTGAGTGGATTCCAAAATCTATAGCGCTTACTAGATCTGTTCCAAAACCTTGTGAGCTGCCTATGGACACAACATTTTACTGTTTTGGAAAATAGCTACTATGTTCAGTAGTGTCTGTGGAAGTGTTTGCATTCTCTGCTTTGTATGAGTGTATCGACTCTTTAACTCCAGTGTATATTCCCTCTCTCCCTTATGAATCAGTTTGTTCATTGACTGCAGTGTCATCATTATGCTACAGACTAGCTGCTCTCGTGCCCTCATTCACTTGAGCTTTATGTGCATGTCTGTGCAGTTTAATCGCATTTATATTGGTATGTGGGAGATGGTGTTGCAACTAAACCACTTAAAATATCTGTATTTCAGTGTTTGCACCCTTTTCACGTGTGTGTGTGTGTGTGTGTGTGTGTTTCTCCCCATCTGTGCATGTGTTTCTCAGCATTCCTGTCCTGTGTGTCCTCTGCCATCACAGCTGGAATGGCTGCCTCATGACCATTTGCGTTACATAAAGATTAAATGCACGCGTAGGTAGAAATAACTTGGTTGGCTTGGTATGTGCTTATGTTCATATAATAGATTTTTAACCATTATTAATTCCAGATATTTTAACCAAAATCCAATTTGAGGTTATGTAATATCCTCCCGTGAAGGTCACATTATTTTATTCAGATGGCCAAATTAAGCCATGCACCAAAATACATCATTATTACTTCCACATGATTGGCAGATGTTTAGACTGGGATCTGATTGGCTGTCAGTCAAACGTAGAAGGACGCTGATCGGCTGTCTTTTTGAAGAGGCGGGAAAAAGCATGTGCTATAAGCATCTCATCAGGAAACAAATGGCTGCTTGGCTTGTTGGCAGGTCACTCAGTGAGGCCTTAAAATGCACTGTGTGAGTGAATTATGTAACCTAGATTAAAGCAAGGGGAAAAAACCTTCCCACTAAGGAAGGCTTAAATCCTACATCGAAAATTTTAATTTTCATAATCCGTGGATTTTTTTGTTTCATTTGCCCTGTCTAAGAAAATAAATCTGGTAGCTAATACAGGACATTTGATCTGATGAGCATGACATACCTCTGCCACATCACCCCATTAGCTTTGTCATATGCAAAGTAGAGCAGTATAGAGCATATGCACATCAGTAATTTTGTTTTGTTTGAAGCTGTGTTGTAAGGGGGATGTACGGTCAGCCAGTCATTCTCAGAAAATACCCCTACAGGATGTTCCGTTCCGTCTCACACAGTCGTGTCCAGACAGCTTTCAAAGTATACTCAACCGCGGATGGATGAGTTTGACACATGCGCAGTACAATTGCTTTTTTATACCCTAATAGACGACAGACGGCAGCACTGAGTCGTGTCATTTACAGGACATTCGCTCAGAAGGATAGAAGAATGAAAAGTAGCATAACACTATTCTGACAAATCGGGTCCTCCCTTGAAATCAGGTCTCCCCAAACTGTCAGTTAATGAGTATACAGAAATGATATTATACAAATATATACAAATTATAAACAAATTATATGAATTTAAAATACACATAGCTTACTATATAATGCGTACAAAAGCACATTAGTGCATAATAAAACTTTCCTGTAGCTCAAACAGTAGAGCATGGCGCTAGCAACGCCAAGGTCATGGGTTCGCATCCCAGGGAAAGCAAGAACTGGTAAAAATGTGTACCTTGAATGCAATGTAAGTCGCTTTGGATAAAAGCGTCTGCCAAATGCATAAATGTAAATGTAAATGTAAAACCAATTGAGTGTAATTAAGTATTAAAGGATTAGTTCACTTTTAAATAAACTTTTGCTGATAATTTACTCACCCCCATGTCATCCAAGATGTCAATGTCTTTCTTTCTGCAGTCAAAAAGAAATGAAGGTTTTTGATGAAAATATTCCAGGATATTTCTCCATATAATGGACTTCAATGGGCTCCAAACGGTTCAAGGTCCAAATGACAGTTTCAAAAGGCTTTAAACGATACCAGACGATGAATAAGGGTCTTATGTAGCGAAACGATCAGTTTCTGCGAGAAACCGAGCAGTATTTTTGCTATTATTTTACCTCTTATCAGACGAACATGATCATCTCTGAGCTCCGCCATAACTTCCGCTAAGTGAGGTCAAATACAAGCGAGCTCATACACAGGCCTATCTCGTGACACCGATACACAGCGCTGGGAGATTCAGTGAGAAAGAGTTTGAATTCACCACAGAATTAATAACATCACTTCTGTGAGATCTAGTGGAAGCGTTCAGCGCAGAATTCTGTTATAAACCACAGATATCAGATCAAACAGAGCTGATGTGGAGACCAGGAGAAACCATTGAGCCATGAATGAAGTTCAGGGATTTCAGTCCACAAATCATAAACATTCACCATGGATTTAATGTAGTAACAACACCACATGGTATTATGGAAGAAATGTTAAAGGTGCGGACCACTTTGTGGCAAACAAGCACTTTTATTTAAAAAAAGACATGGAATTACCACTATAACCTGTAGATGGCGGCATAGGAGCACTTATTGACTTATTAGCCATTTCCACTCTCTTATATATGGACAAAAGTAGGAAGTCACAAAGAAGACTTTTTACTCAAAATTACCAAGTAAAGAGCGCTTCTTTAATAGGCACTGAAGCTGTCGGTCAGTTCAGTGTGATACTATAAAAGAACAATGGTAACCTATATTTATTTCCCCTATCATTTTTTGCACATTACTGTTGTTAATAAAAGTTAATTTTATCTGCATATCAATTCATAAACCTTTGACTAGTTTATTCACATGCTGAACGTTTTGGACCCAAAATATAAAATAAAGTGTTTTGAACAATTTCTTTGTCATCTGCAGATTGACTTTTAAGTATGAGCGTAAAAAATCGATTTAAATTGTAAATCTTAAATATTGGGGATTTTTTGTTTTGTTTAGGCCATATCACCCAGCCCTAGTAGGAATTGTAATCAGGCGCTAAAGAGAGTACCTATTAAAAGTAATTTGAACCAATGGGATCGCTTGGGATCCTAAAGGAGACTCGATTTCTGGCGGGACCCAATTTATCACTACACTGCCATTGCAGGCAAGAACCAAAACAAAAACGATGAAGAAGGAAATGCTACATTGTTTTACTGTTCTGTATCACTCTTTCCCCACTCTTCTATGACTACTGCACAGTACATCACAACTGTGCGTATTGCCACCTAGTGGACTCTTCTGTCTCAACATTCACCTCGCGAATGCGCCGTTGTACGCACACCGCCTGCGCAGGTGTCCGCGGACACTCCCGATGATGAAAATTACGTCACATGGACAGTGTGCAGACAGCACTTCCCACAAATATTAATGTGAAAACAACATAGCTAAAAATATTTCTTCTTTAAATAAAGAAAGAAAGATTTTTGTCCTTCCACTTCTAATAACCACTGAAATATTGAAATCCTCAATAGCAATTGATGTTCATTTCTGTTTTGTCCCCAGAGCAATATATTTTGCTGCCTACTCCACAGCAAAAGAGAAGCTGAACAATGTGCTTGATCCTGACTCCACACAGGTGCACATGCTGTCCGCTGGTTTAGCAGGTAAGAGTCCTAGCAACATCTTTCACGTAGATGCATTTTTTTGACTTAAGTTTGCATTGGCTCTTTTTTGGTTGTATTTCACACACTGAACTAAAATAATACTCACCTCTTAGTGTGCACAAACAAGGGAATGCATCATTGGGGTGTTTATAACCAATGTTTGTCAGACGCTTTTGTTTGTAGCAATTACAGCCTTATTACGATAACATGTTTTATCCTAGTGACCATCTAGTACAACTAGGGGAATTTAGCCATGGTATTTGCCTCGTGTTTTGGATTACCTTTTTCAAGGTATGACAGCATCTAGATCGAAAGCACAATTAAAGACTTTCAGGATCAAAATACAGACATATGTAAAGCTAATCATTTAAAAAAATATATATATATATTTGTTTTCTCTCTTTGTCTACTCTCTTAGTCTCAGTTTGACCAATTAAAATATTAATTTACAGAATGTAAGCAACACTGAAAGAATCTAGAAAAATATAAATAGTATTTTTAGAGCATTTCTAAAACGCATAGGCTAACTTTCAAGCATGTTATAGCTACTTGAAAGCTTGCTAGCAATATTGCATAAAAAGATCCTCAAAGTTTGGATTGTGCTTTCCTTTCCCAGTTTCTTTTTTTTCCTTTTTTTGTTTTCTTCTACCTTTTGAGGGCTGGAGGACATAAGTCATTACATGCCAGTGTGCTACTAAAAAGTCTGGCTTCACACGCTGTCTGTGCTGTGTGTAGTAGCGGCCGCTAGCAGGGCGCTACGCTAACATGTAGAGTGCCATGCGCGGTGGGCAGCGGTCCTCGCGACTGACACGGGCGGGATCGGGACGCCTCAGGTAGTCACGTCTCTACTCACCGGTATGATCATGATTCTCCTAATGAATAATTATGATTAATAATAATGATGGTTATTTAATTTAATGTAGCCACTGTAGCTGGCTTGCAGTTCTTTTTTTTTTTTTTGCTTTTTTTTTTTACTTCCTTGTGATTATACAGTTTTGACACATGGCCCCCTTGCCAGCCTGTAACTCCCTATAAAGGTAAATTCAGTGAAATACTACTTGCATTTTTTTTTTGTCATTTAATTTCAATACCGAATGCTAACCTTGTCATTCGATTGCAGTGTGTATGCCATGCCTTATTTTGCGCGACAACGTAAACATTCCTAGCATGTTCTGTCTGTTCATTGTTGATAAGAGGGGTCACATGGCCTGATAAACCCTACAGATAGCCGTTGCATTACAAAAGTGGTTAAATATAGGTCCCTGAAGGCCTGCGATGGAAAATTGGCATCCGATTAGGGGCAGGCCAATGAAATATTCATTACATGTGCCGCTCTCTCTTCTCAAAAGCATAGGTGACTTTTTTCCTCTCTTAATAGTCATCAGTTTACAGTTGCCGCTAGCTCAGTTCTTGCAACCTGATGCATGTCACGTATGGCCCACACATTGTTCATCATTGTGGTTAGGTTATGACTAAGTTATATAGAGCTAGATAAATTCATGGCTGTGATTAAACAGCCTTAAAAGTCACAGACTTTTAGAAGGCCTCTAAGATCAACAACTTCAGACCGCTAAAAAATGAAATGGTGCACTCATAAAGATGAATCCAAACTCTGAAAATGAATCTGAACTTAAAAATTTTGCTAAATGTTAGTCAGTTAAATTATTACTGCTATTCAGTAAGGATGCATTAAATGCATCCTTACTGTCCTTTGTTTAATGCATTAAACAAAACACAGTAAAAGCATTTTAAATGTTACATTTGTAATATTTCAAATAAATGTTGTTCTTTTGAACTATGTATTTATCAAAGAATCCTGAAAAAAAGTATCATGGTTTCCAAACAAATATGAAGCAGTACTGTTTTCAACATTGATAATAATACATTCTTGAGCTCCAAATAAGCATTTTAGAATGATTTCTCAGGAGTAATGGCTGCTCAAAATTCATCTTTGCCATCATAAAAAGATATTAAAATAGAAAACATTTCCCATTTCAAAAACATTAAGAAATCATACTGTCCCCAAATGTTTGAACGGTAATTTCAAACCTCAATCAAAAAACAAATGGATTAAGGATTTCACCTCCTTTGTACTAAACATCTTTTTTTTCTTCCATTGAAGCTTTTCTTCATTTTTCAGTTTAATTTAGTATAATTTGTAATTAATCAAATTCACTAGAAAATTGTCAGACCCTATTATATAAACATTTTTATTGTTGAAAAAAAAAATTAATCCCTCTCTATATGAACTAACATATTCAGCATTTAATTTTTGCGCAAGAAATAATTTCCAAACAGCAGAACCTCAATTTAATCTCAATAGAATATCGGACTCAATTTCGTTCGGCAATGATTTTGCCAGCAGGAATGACAAGGTTAGCATTGGACTTTTACATGCACTGCTTCTGACCCACCTTAAAGTTATTGTTTATATAAACTTTGATCCTAGTTTGATTTTGTAGCTGTTTATATGACCCAGCATTGATAAAGCTCATTATATGATCAAGATAAATAGTGTTACTGCAGCAGGATCAACTCTGTTCTTTACCTTTACTTTTAAAATGGAAAAACACTGGTATAATGATGTCCTTTAAAACTCAAAAATTCTCTCTCTCTTGCTGCCTCCCAATTCGCCTACTTATACTAACTACTATTTTTGTGAAGAAAAAGTACATTCTTTTGAGTGTGTAGCAGAAGAGTATGCAAGCTTTAGGCCGTACTACTTCGTCATCTTTAACGGACTCTGTTGCTTAGTTAAGTGCATCCCGTCACCATTTAAACTGCCCTGTCAATCATCGTCACAGTTCAAATCCTCCACATTCAATTTGATTTCCTACCGTATGTAGACACACGTTGATCTGCCATTCGTGGGTCTTTAATGCTGAGACTCATGTGTTTGCAGTTTAAATATGATGCATTTAAAAGTTAATGTCTAAACGTATCATTACAAAAGTTCACAATGCTGCTGCAGGTGAAATATAATGTGGATAATATTGAATAAATATCTTTTTGTCAGGTTAAATACTATTAATTGTTCACTCAAACCCCTTTATCTAACCGTCTCTACTTAGCCGTCAGACTTGTGTAACCGCCATGTTTGTAGTTTTTAACACTTTTTTATTCGCGTTTGTAGTTCTAATCGAATACTTGTCCATCTCGCAATGGGTTGTGGGCAATATCAACCATTAGAGTGCCCATCGAGCTGCACTTCGAATTCTGACCGGAAATAGTAGACCATCCGGGTATCTTTGGAATACTCTTTTCAATATACTACGATTTGGGACATACTAATTATTTTTTAGAATACTATTTAGTACGGATAGTATGCGAATTGGGACGCAGCACATCTCTCTCTATCTCTCTATCTCTCTATCTCTATCTCTCTCTCTCTCTCTCTCTCTCTCTCTCTCTCTCTCTCTCTCTCACCATCTTTCTCTGTCCCTATCCATAAAAAAGGAAAGGAAAATGAAAGCACTCTTAATTGTTTAAATGGGTGGTGGGCGGGATGGAATGGTAATTGTTTGATGTAATTGATGGGCGGGGCTGGGATGGGGAGGTGGGTGGTGCTTAATGGGAGGTGGGCAGGGTGTATTGACGTGTTCCACTCCCTCATGGGTTTGACTTGACTCTGAGGGGCATGTGGACTGCTGCTTGTGACTGTGGTACAGAAAAGCCTGTGTCTATTTTAGGCCTTTACTGTAGCTTTCACCCTGCGTGAGGGTCTGTGAGCCAGCCTGCTCTGCCCCCCATATCTGCAGGCTTCGTCCTGCAGCTGTGAGGAGAGGAGCTTTGCCCCTCCCCTGTGAGTACTCGTCAGAGACACACTCTCTCTCTCTTACTCTCTTGTACCGATCTGTCATCCCCCTCCCCTTCACCAGTCAGTTGCCTTAGGCCTCTTACCCTCTCTAGAGCTTCTACTCTAGCTCAATAGACTTCTTTTGGTTTGTTTAGCCTAAGAAAACACTGATGTTTTACACTGTACTGTTAGAAATGCACATGAATACCTTCATCTCCAGTTGCCATTGTCTTATGCTCTCTTTTGTTTTTTTGTTCGGGGATATTTTGTGCACCCACAACACCAAGCACAGGCTTTGTGCTTCATTTTGCAGTTGAACAGATAAACTTATTGTTCCCACCAACATCAGCCAGAATATTTTGCTGTTGCTTTTAATGCTGTTAATACAATGCTAGCACACTTAAATCTTTTAAGATGCACGTAACCTTAATTTGCATACACATACCTTAACGGCAAACAGGAATAAATTTGGACATTGACTACGTTTACATGCACCCTCTTAATGAGATTATAATAGGATTTTGGCAATATTGCGTTATAACTTCGATGAAACGAATGCAATTAAACTCATAATTGTTGGCACCCTAATTGCTTTAAACTATGTGCCGCACACCGATTTTAATCGCAATGAACAGGCATTTAAACACCTTAATCGCATTATCACCGCTCTGACGAAAGTGTTCATGTGCTCGGACGTACACGGATGTCGTGTGTTTTTCACACAACTTCATGAATGGACTCCATGACATTTATCCTGAAGTTTTTCCGCCACTCTGAATCGATTAATTGAATTCTGTCAACACAACTCGCTGCACAGTCTCTGCTCCTTATCTTCATCCAGAGATGGCAATGTAGGCAACCCCAGAAACCGCGGCATTACTATGTTCATCACGGTGCCAAATAATATCCAATGCGTCCATTGAAATGGGTTTTATATTTGACACAATTACATTAAAACAGTAGCAAATAACACACCTACTGTTACGTAAGTTCCTCTTTTGTGCTATGCAGGGCTTGACATTAACTTTTTTGCTCACCCAGCTACTGTGTCTAGTGGTTTCCCAAAGTTACTAGCCATTCTGCATTTTCACTAACCACACTTTTAACATCAATACCATGGAATACCTGGTACCATGGAATACCTGTAGATAATAGATATATTAGGCTTCTGTCACTTTAAGACCTGACGCACAGATCCGTTACACATACGTTTGCTTTCTCGACTGTTTACATTCTTTTAAAATATATAACTGACTGTGTTTACGTAAATACTTGCCAAGACCGGCATATTGGCATTATTTTGTGTGTATTTGACAATTTAAGATAAATAAGCAACAAAAATGAACTCAATTTAGTACTGAGACGCAGATTTATATCCACGCATGGGTGTGAGCACAAAATCTGCAGGAATCTCCAAGCCGAAATTCAAGCCCTCTAACAAAGAAAGCCCTCTGAGAAAGCGCAGCTGGTATTGTGTATCTATTCTGCAGAAAATGAGTATTGGAAAACGTTTCAGATATTTCAGCATTGATATCAACCCTCTACAATGCTAATAAATCACTCGCATATGCGAGTAAATCTTCCCTCTGGGCGACTAAATAATATCTATCACTAGCCGTTGGCTAAAAAATTCTCAGATTTTACTCGCCAGTGTGTGTTTTCGATGTTAAGTATACATTTAGCATTGATATATTTTCACTCGCTAAACATTGAGTGCTTGAGTTTCGTTCTCGTCAAGCGATCTATACGATTTCGCGTAAACTCTAGTGTGAAGAAACACAACTCGCCGTCGCTTTGCTGAGCGTGTTTCTCACACACACACACCGCACACGCGCAAAGAGAGAGAGAGCACGAGAGTCTTACATACCACGCAAAATCGACCCGCTACATGTTAACACAATTCTTTGTTGTATTTTCCTATCAAAATACCAGAGTTCATTTAGAATATGCCGTTTTTGTTTCCGGTAGTGGGTGGGACAGATGCGCAAACGGCGCTCATCTTTCCTGTACCTGTTTTGATTTCATCAAATCATTTTGAGCGAATGCTGACAACGTGATTAATATTCATGAACCCAGCTGCTCATCAATCCTTAGTGCATTGTATATTGTTATTAGTAGTTGAATTAGTATTATAATTATTATCTATAATTATTCAAATTTACAGAAACACTGAATGACTAACATTATCTTAAGCACCGCCACCAGTCCTAAGTTCAGTTAAATGACAAATATGCATTCATACATGGTTACCAAGTTTTAGTTCTAATTACTAAAGTTCTATCATTGAAAAGTGCTTTATTATCATATCATAATATAGTCTAATGCTTGATTGACTGATGCTAATTTTACAAAGATATTGGTAAATTTGGTGGAATTTTTATATATATATATATATATATATATATATATATATATATAATATAATATAATATAATATAATAAATTATATCAGTCTGGCGACTAAACTAAAACTATTTAATAGCCAATGGCGATTCAATTGCCAAGGTGTGCGTAGAGGGTTGGATCGAAAAATGTATTGAAACATTCTACATTTTTGGCAACACTACATTACACTTAGTTTATTATTTCAGATGCCTTTTCAAAAGTTTACAATTAAAATATTTATATATTATATATAATATTCAACTCGCCAAAGTGGATAGTAGGAGTGACTGTGTTACACGCAACTGCTGAAATCCACCCCCATTTGGTGGGTGTTAATGTCAAGCACTGGTGCTATACATTGGGGTATGTGAAGAGTGGCGGTAAAATAACCACAGATCTTAGGGAATAATCAGAATAATGAGAATTGCACGTAAACGAGAGTGAAGAGTTTTGCTCTTGTTGTGTAAACATCTCAATGCATCTGGTTATTGAAAAAAAAAATGGCATTATTGGTGCACATGTAAACGTAGTCACTGTTGTGCTAATCTCATTTACTAATATTTTGTCAATCTTGCCGGCATAGTACTCGCATGGCATGCCTTTCAACTACATCACAGCGGTGGTATAATTCACTGCCCATGCTGTGAAAAACAGTCATATATCTAACGTAAATAACAGTTTTTGTCATTTGGCTGCAGTTATGTAACTGGATAGGGGTTCTTTTTATCTTAAAACTCTTTTCTCAAGATGTTTATCTCATTTAGCTTCCACTCGATCCATAAAATACAGTTTAATTCTGTGAAGATAGGGCTAAATATTCAAGAAGTAAAGCTACATTGGTTTTAGAGTCCTGTTATAGATGGAAAAACTGCTTAATGCTTTAGCTAAAAGGCCTTATTTACTGCTGTGGCCACTTTAAGATGTGCTTATGGCTCTTTTACCTAAAATATTAAATAAGTGCCTAGTGGATCTGTAATAGTTTTCCTGACATCGCTGTTAATGATGCTGGGCATTCCTAAGGGTATGTAGTTCATATCAGAGTGCTGGTGTTTGAGATTGGTGTGACGTCCTGATATGATGAAACAAGAGGCTAACAAGATTAATATTCTACATTTTAAACCGAAACAAACCGGCCATAAGCATATTTTACAGAGGTCCACAGCATTTCTTTGAAGTGTGGAGTTTCTTTAGGGAAAGTTTGTTGTTCTAGAGTCATTAGACTTGCTGAATGTCCTGTGCTCTGAGTTACTTTGACAATATCACTTCCAATCCTAATCTGGAACACCTTTTTTCACAGGGTTCACTGCCATCACAGCAACCAACCCGATCTGGCTTATAAAGACTCGATTGCAGCTTGATGCCAGGTAAGTAATACTATTTAAAAAAAAGTTATATTCAAAAGTTTGAGGTTGATAAGAAGTCTCTTATGCTCACCAATGATGCATTTATTTGATAAAGAAATACAGTTGTACTGAGGAATATTCCATTACTCCAGTCTTCAGTGTCACATGATCCTTCAGAAATCACTCTAATATGCTGATTTGCTGCTCAAGAAACATTTCTTATTATTATCAATGTTGAAAACATTTGTGCTGCTTAATATTTTTTTTGGAAATCATAATAAATTTTTCATGATTATTTGCTGAATAGAAAGTTCAAAAGAACATAATTTATTTAAAAGAAATCTTTTATAACATTATAAAAGTCTTTACCTTCACTTTTGATCAATTAAATGCATCCTTGCTGAATAGAAGTTTTAATGTTTTTTTTTTTCTGGGAAGGGATATCCTTTTGAATGGTACTTAAAGGATTAGTTCACTTTTAAATAAACTTTTGCTGATAATTTACTCACCCCCATGTCATCCAAGATGTCCATGTCTTTCTGCAGTCGAAAAGAAATGAAGGTTTTTGATGAAAACATTCCAGGATTTTTCTCCATATAATGGACTTCAATGGGCTCCAAATGGTTCAAGGTCCAAATGTCAGTTTCAGTACAGCTTTAAACGATACTAGATGATGAATAAGGGTCTTATCTAGCGAAACGATCAGTTTCTGCGAGAAACCGAGCAGAATTTATGCTATTATTTGACCCCTTACCAGGCGAACGTGATCATCTCTGAGCTCTGCCATAACTTCCACTAAGTGAGGTCAAAATACGAGCGTGGTCATAGATATATCGATCGTAGATGCCTCATTCTACTGATCCGTGCAGATGCTAATGAGGCGTATACATCTATGAATCTGTACTGAAACTGTCACTTGGACCTTGAACCGTTTGGAGCCCATTGAAGTCCATTATATGGAGAAAAATCTTGACATCTTGGATGACATGGGCGAGAGTAAATTATCAGCAATAGTTTATTTAAAAATTAACTAATCCTTTAAGGCGAGACATGGCAGGTGAAAACATAGTTTTTTCATGCAGTGGTCAATTTTGAAATTTTGGGCCAGTTTGCTCCCTTAACATGTAAGCTTTCATGTCAAAATAAAAAAAAAAGTCAACATTACACATTAAGGTGTGTTTGTTAAGGTAGTTCTCTTCAGCTTAAGGCTATTGCTATTAATAATTTATTAATTTATCAATTTCCATGTGTTTTAAATATTATACACTACTGATATTAATGAACTGAAAAATAATAATAATACAAATTATATATATACAGTGAGGAAAATAAGTATTTGAACACCCTGCTATTTTGCAAGTTCTCCCACTTGGAAATCATGGAGGGGTCTGAAATTGTCATCGTATGTGCATGTCCACTGTGAGACATAATCTAAAAAAAAAAAATCCAGAAATCACAATATATAGTTTTTTAACTATTTATTTGTATGATACAGCTGCAAATAAGTATTTGAACACCTGTCTATCAGCTAGAATTCTGACCCTCAAAGACCTGTTAGTCTGCCTTTAAAATGTCCACCTCCACTCCATTTATTATCGTAAATTAGATGCACCTGTTTGAGGTCGTTAGCTGCATAAAGACACCTGTCCACCCCATACAATCAGTAAGAATCCAACTACTAACATGGCCAAGACCAAAGAGCTGTCCAAAGACACTAGAGACAAAATTGTACACCTCCACAAGGCTGGAAAGGGCTCAAGGGGAAATTGCCAAGCAGCTTGGTGAAAAAAGGTCCATTGTTGGAGCAATCATTAGAAAATGGAAGAAGCTAAACATGACTGTCAATCTCCCTCGGACTGGGGGAGGAGCTGGTCAATGACCTGAAAAGAGCTGGGACCACCGTTTCCAAGGTTACTGTTGGTAATACACTAAGACGTCATGGTTTGAAATCATGCATGGCACAGAAGGTTCCCCTGCTTAAACCAGCACATGTCAAGGCCCGTCTTAAATTTGTCAATGACCATTTGAATGATCCAGAGGAGTCATGGGAGAAAGTCATGTGGTCATATGAGACCAAAATAGAACTTTTTGGTCATAATTCCACTAAACGTGTTTGGAGGAAGAAGAATCATGCTTTGGGGGTGTTTTTCTGCACATGGGACAGGGCAACTGCTCTGTATTAAGGAGAGGATGACCGGGGCCATGTATTGCGAGATTTTGGGGAACAACCTCCTTCCCTCAGTTAGAGCATTGAAGATGGGTTGAGGCTGGGTCTTCCAACATGACAATGACCCGAAGCACACAGCCAGGATAACCAAGGAGTGGCTCTGTAAGAAGCATATCAAGGTTCTGGCGTGGCCTAGCCAGTCACCAGACCTAAACCCAATAGAGAATATTTGGAGGGAGCTCAAACTTCGTGTTTCTCAGTGACAGGCCAGAAACCTGACTGATCTAGAGAAGATCTGTGTGGAGGAGTGGGCCAAAATCCCTCCTGCAGTGTGTGCAAACCTGGTGAAAAACTACAGGAAACGTTTGACCTCTGTAATTACAAACAAAGGCTACTGTACCAAATATTAACATTGATTTTCTCAGGTGTTCAAATACTTGTTTGCAGCTGTATCATACAAATAAATAGTTTAAAAAAAATCATACATTGTGATTTCTGGATTTTTTTTTTTTTAGATTATGTCTCTCACAGTGGACATGCACCTACGATGACAATTTCAGACCCCTCCATGATTTCTAAGTGGGAGAACTTGCAAAATAGCAGGGTGTTCAAATACTTATTTTCCTCACTGTATATATACACTCACCTAAAGGATTATTAGGAACACCTGTTAAATTTCTCATTAATGCAATTTTCTATTCAACCAATCACACGGCAGTTGCTTCAATGCATTTAGGGGTGTGGTCCTGTTCAAGACAATCTCCTGAACTCCAAACTGAATGTCAGAATGGTGAAAGAAAGGCGATTTAAGCAATTTTGAGCGTGGCATGGTTGTTGGTGCCAGACGGGCCGGTCTGAGTATTTCACAATCTGCTCAGTTACTGGGATTTTCACGCACAACCATTTCTAGGGTTTACAAAGAATGGTGTGAAAAGGGAAAAACATCCAGTATGCGGCAGTCCTGTCGACGAAAATGCCTTGTTGCCTTGTCTAGAGGTCAGAGGAGAATGGGCCGATAGAAGAGCCGATTCAAGCTGATAAAAGAGCAACTTTGACTGAAATAACCACTTGTTACAACCGAGGTATGCAGCAAAGCATTTGTGAAGCCACAACACGCACAACCTTGAGGCGGATGGGCTACAACAGCAGAAGACCCCACCGGGTACCACTCATCTCCACTACAAATAGGAAAAAGAGGCTACAATTTGCACGAGCTTACCAAAATTGGACAGTTGAAGACTCGTCTTCAACGAGCCCAAAAGGACCCACGTCACACCTCTCTTCATCTCCCTGCACTGGCTACCACTCGCTGCTCGCATCAAGTTTAAGGCGCTGACGCTTGCATACAGAGCCACCACGCGCTCAGCTCCTGCTTACTTTGACTCCATTCTACAAATCCACACCCCCATCAGAAGCCTTCGCTCAGCAAAGGAACGACGGCTTGTGGTACCATCACAGAAGGGTAAAAAATCCCTTTCCAGAACATTCTCATTCAACGTTCCCAGCTGGTGGAACGATCTTCCCCACGACATCCGAAACGCAGAATCATTGACATCATTCAAAAGCCAACTTAAAACTCAGCTCTTCCGCGAGCACTTAACCTCATAAAAAAAAAAAAAAACTTTCCTTTCCTCTTTCTCTTCCTTTTTCCCTCCCTACTCTAGCCTGTGCTACACTGAGCAATGTACACGGTCTCAGGATGTCAGGCTCTTATTGCGCTTCTAGACTCTTCATGACCAATCGCTTCATGTTTCCCCAAGTTGTAAGTCGCTTTGGATAAAAGCGTCTGCTAAATGCATAAATGTAAATGTAAATGTGGAAAAATGTTGCCTGGTCTGATGAGTCTCGATTTCTGTTGAGACATTCAGATGGTAAGAGTCAGAATCTGGCGTAAACAGAATGAAAACATGGATCCATCATGCCTTGTTACCACTGTGCAGGCTGGTGGTGTAATGGTGTGGGGGATGTTTTCTTGGCACACTTTAGGCCCCTTAGTGCCAATTAGGCATCGTTTAAATGCCACGGCCTACCTGAGTATTGTTTCTGACCATGTCCATCCCTTTATAACCACCATGTACCCATCCTCTGATGGCTACTTCCAGCAGGATAATGCACCATGTCACAAAGCTCGAATCATTTCAAATTGGTTTCTTGAACATGACAATGAGTTCACTGTACTAAAATGGCCCCCACAGTCACCAGATCTCAACCCAATAGAGCATCTTTGGGATGTGGTGGAACGGGAGCTTCGTGCCCTGGATGTGCATCCCACAAATCTCCATCAACTGCAAGATGTTATCCTACCAATATGGGCCAACATTTCTAAGAATGCTTTCAGCACCTTGTTGAATCAATGCCACGTAGAATTAAGGCAGTTCTGAAGGCGAAAGGGGGTCAAACACAGTATTAGTATGGTGTTCCTAATAATCCTTTAGGTGAGTGTGTGTGTGTATATATATATATATATATATATATATATATATATATATATATATATATATATATATATATATATATATATATATATATATATATATATATATATATATGTATATGTGTTTGTAGGTTGGGGGTTTCATAGAAATGTATGCAATTATACAATATAAAACTTTAAAGGCCATTTTATCTTTAAAGTTTTTTTCTCACACTCAGAGTCAGATATATCCACTTTAGTAGCACCTACCTACTTAACTATATTCTGAAGGCTTTTACAGAGGGATTTGTTGATATATCATTCCTATCCTGAGTTCTAGGTCCTTTTACTCTAAAAAACATGGCGGAAATGTATTGTCAGTATTCTCTAATTTACTAAAGCACAAAATAAGATATCCAGAATCCCCTCTGTAAAAGCCCTCTCATCTAATGTGTCAACAAATAGAACCAATAATTTTAAACCTGGTCCTTTACAATTTCCAGATTTTGTTTTTGAAAATGTATGCAAATGAGTGTATAATTAAGTATATAATGCCTCATTTGCATATTAAAACATTAATTTTACACAAAACTTGTAATACATTATTTTCGTATGTTTATGCCAGTAATAAACTGGAGAAGTTTCACAGTGATATCTTTTATAAATTATTTCACAGTGATAATTTTAAAAAATTCCCTATTCACCTGTAGTGTCGCCTTAATATGTGAATTTCTAGCTAGCATGCTTGATTTCTTGCATTTTTGTATTTCGGAACTCATTGAAAAGGATATGTTAGGGGACATTGAAGGAGGGAATGTTATAACCAGTTTTCTGACATTTATCAAATGTTTCTTTCTTTAGGAACCGTGGAGAACGGCGCATGAGTGCATTTGAGTGTGTCCGGCGTGTCTATCAGTCAGATGGGTTACGGGGATTCTACAGGGGCATGTCCGCTTCTTATGCTGGCATATCAGAGACTGTCATCCACTTTGTCATCTATGAAAGCATTAAACGCAAACTCATTGAGTCTAAGGCCAACGCTAACATGGATGATGAAGATGAATCTGTAAAAGACGCTTCAGACTTTGTTGGAATGATGCTGGCCGCTGCCACATCCAAGACCTGTGCCACTTCAATTGCATATCCTCATGGTGAGTCTTTTTGTTGTTGTTGTTGTTGTTGTAATAATCCATTAATGTCCTTGAAAGCCTGACTTGCAACCTATTTTCAAAGATAAGCCTACCTTCAATCTCCATTAGTCCACTTTTTTTTCTGTTGTTTATTTTTTTACATTTTAAAATGTAGCAATAATCCAATAATTTAAGACTTGAGACGTTTTTCCAATTTAAACCAGAAAATTTACTAAAATAAAATAATAAATGTTATGTTATGTTGTAAAATGAAGAAATTGTATTCTGTAAGACTTCTATACGGTGGCCGAGAGAGCTCAATGCGCTGCAAATGAAGAAAACGCATGCAAATACAAAAACGCGCTGCAAACACTCACAACACATGCAAATAGAGAAACGCGCTGCAAAAAGTCCACAACACATGCAAATAGAGAATCGCGCTGCAAAAAGTCCACAACACATATAATAAATAAAATAAATGTATTCATTTTCAGTTAAAGTTTCCAATTAATTTATTTGTATGATATAACTTAAAGGGTTAGTTCACTTAAAAATGAATAATTCTGTCATAATTTACTCACCCTCATGTTGTTCCAAACCCATAATGGTGCGTTCACAGTCACACCGGACGCGTAAATGGCATTCTGCGGCGCGATTCGCGCAAATTGAGCGTTATGAGCACGTGATTCGCGCAAATCGCTCAAGTTAAAAAATCTGAACTTTGGTGGATATTCGCCCCGCGTTAACCAATCAGGAGCTTGCTCTAGTAGTGACAACAATGAGGAGAAAATCTGTATATTAATATCTGGTTCAGACAATATGATTATCACTGTGATAACATCAAATGACATGAAACACAACCCAGTCTCTTTTTGTTAAATGCAAGTTTATGTTTGATCAATAATACAAAAGTATAAGTAAAAGGTATAATAATCTATACATGAAATAAAGCAAACAATTCAGTCGAACATTCAAAGTCAGTGCTAGTCGGCTACAATGGTAACGTAAAGCCTAAAACTAGAAAAACTAATGAATCTTCACTTTGCCCTCAGCCTAAACGATTAGCCAGGGAACAAATTATAGATCCATGAGACCAAAGATCACCCTTTAAAAGACGATTTATAGCTTGAGACGCCACAGAGACATCAGAGCCAGCGGCAGAAGTCAGAAGGACTGGCCGAGGAAAGGCTGCTCTCGCCGGCGTTGACAAGCGCTGAGCTCCGCTGGAGCTCACAACTCCGAAAACGCCAGATAAAATGTACAAATAGGCACTCTTTATATAAATAAACCACAGATTTGAGCTTTAAACAACTACATTATCGACTGAAAAAGTCTTAAAACTACAATTTGTCACACATTAACAGTAGAACAAAAACAAAAAAAGACGTGTAAACACAGCCGATGTCAGCCATTTCTGAACGAGACGAGCCGGCTGGCAGAAGCCCCTCCCATGACGCGAATTCGCGTCTGTTGTGCAGTGAATGTCACACGCGAATGAAGCGAGTAAACTCAAAATGTTCAAGCGTCCACCTTCGCATGAATAGCGCGATTTATTCACGTCAATCGTGTCCGGTGTGAATGCCACATAAGACTTTTGTTCATCTTCTGAACACAAATAAAGATATGTTTAATAAAATCTGAGCAATTTCTGTCCCTCCATTGACAGCTAAACAATTACCACTTTGACGGTTCAAAAAGTTCTGTACAGAACTGGCTCAGATTTTATTAAAAATATCATTTGAGTTCGAAGATGAACGTCTTATGGGTTTGGAACAAGATGAGGGTGAGTAAATGATGACACAATTTTAATTTTTGGATGAACTAACCCTTTAATATATTTTGTATGATATAATTTATAATGAAAGAGTTTGTATTGAATAAAAATGCAGAGCACTTTTTGTTAGGGATGTGCGCAACGACTAATTTCATAAATGGTTAAACGTTTAAATTTTGCAATCAACTAGTCTAAATGCTACTAAAAATAGGTCGGATACATGCGATGTGCCTTCCATTATGATCATTGTATATTAAACTTAAGCAACGTTAGCCATTATACACATATTTATTCAAATCAAATGAATCAGTAGGCAGCAGAGGACCAAACCTAATGGCATATTTTAAACAGATTTCATGAAATAAAAGTTAGCCCACATAAGTCAGCACGTTTAAGGTATTGTTGTTCGCTATCACGGCAACCACTTGCTTGTCCTTTCAACGTGCTTGTGTATGAAAAGTATCTGTTTACGTGACGGCTGCAAAATCGATGCTTGACATGTACTGACAACGATACATTATTTAAGCATATTCACTTTGTTAGGTTGTTGATATAGTAACTTTTCAAGTGTCAAGTTTCATTCATAATGTTTCTCCTTTAATCCGATATAAAATTTCATGCCATATTGTCCCTCATAACTGGTAGTATAACCAGACTAGACTATACGCAAGCTTAATTGTTATATGCTAGTTTGACGTGACATTGAACATATACACCGATCAGGCATAACATTATGACAGGTGAAGTGAATAACACTGATTATCTCTTTATCAAGACACCTGTTAGTGGGTGGGATATATTAGGCAGCAAGTGAACATTTTGTCCTCAAAGTTGATGTGTTAGAAGCAGGACAAATTGGTAACTGTAAGGATTTGAGTGAGTTTTACAAGGGCCAACTGGGTCAGAGCAGCTCCAAAACTGCAGCTCAAACCAGTCAGGGTGCCCATGCTGACCTCTAACCACCACTGAAGTGCCAACAGTGGACACGTGAGAATCAGAACTGGACCATGGAGCAATGGAAGAAGGTGGCCTGGTCTGATGAATCACGTTTTCTTTAACATCACATGGATGGCTGGGTGCGTGTGCGTCGCTTACCTGGGGAACACAATGCACTAGGATGCATTATGGTAAGAAGGCAAGCCGGCGGAGGCTGTGTGATGCTTTGGGCAATGTTCTGCTGGGAAACCTTGGGTACTGCCATCCATGTGGATGTTACTTTGACGCGTTCCACCTATCTAAGCATTGTTGCAGACCATGTACACCCTTTCATTGAAACTGTATTCCCTGGTGGCTGTGGCCTCTTTCAGAAGGATAATGCAACCTGCCACAAAGCAAAAATGGTTCAGGAATGTTGACTTGGCCTCCGAATTTCCCAGAACTCAATCCAATCGAGCATCTGTGAGATGTGCTGAACAAACAAGTCCAATCCATGGAGGCCCTCACCTCGCAACTTACAGGATTTAAAGGATCTGCTGCTAACATCTTGGTGCCAGATAACACAGCACACCTTCAGGGGTCTAGTGGAGGCCATACATTGACGGGTCAGGGCTGCAAAAGGGGAAAAGGGGGACATTTTATGCCTGATCGGTGTAAAGCAAAACATTAAATGTGCAAAAAAATTGTAAACAACTAATATTTCAAAGTCGACTAGCAGCAGCATATCGTTTAATCGATTAGTCGAATAGTTTCGCACATCCCTATTTTTTTTTTGTAGTATCAGACTTTGACTCCACTTTGTCATTTTCCTAAGCTTTTTTTCCTCTGACAAATAACTGTTTGTTTTGTCTCTCTTTCTCTCATAACAGAGGTTATTCGTACCAGACTACGCGAGGAGGGCAGCAAGTATCGTTCGTTCTTCCAAACTCTAAATATGGTGTTTCAGGAGGAGGGTTACAGAGCACTGTACAGAGGCCTCACCACTCATCTGGTCCGACAGATCCCTAACACTGCTATTATGATGTGCACCTATGAGCTGGTGGTCTACCTGCTCAATGGTTAACAGATGGTGAGAGACCAGGAAAGAGAGGGAGAGAGAAAGAGAGACGAACAGGGTGAGAAAGCGAAAGCTAGATGGAGACCAAGAGAGTGATTGTCCCTGGCTTTTACACCAAAGGAAGTAGAACAAATCCTAGAAACGCATTGTTAACCCGGACCCCCAAAGGGGGCTGTAGTCTCCGAGAACAAGAAGGTTTTGAGCCTGTCCGACTGGAGTGCGTTTCAAAAAAGAAAGACCGATGGTGAACAGACATGCTAAAGCAGTCTGTCCATTTGAAATGTTTTGCGAGAAGTCCGTTCTGAAAGGACAATCAGAGAGGGGAATGCTTGAAGAAAACTGCAAAAGCCTGAATTGGCAGAATTCCTTCACATTCAAGAAAAAAAAAGGAATCATCATTTCTCAGCCGTTTCATTTCAAAAATCCTTTTATCTGAGCCATTGCTTTATAAAAAAAAGAAAAGAAAAACAAGCCTGTCAAGATCTGAAGTGACTGAAGGTCTTTGAAAGAGTTTTCAGATGTGGCACAATAGCACTACTGTAAAGGGTGTTTTTCTTTTTTTAGTTCACCATTTCGTAAAGATGATGTTTTGCCTTTCAAGCATTCTCCTCTAGATGTCACCTTCCACTCTTTCCAAGCTTGCCAGGCAGATGGTTTTCCACGCACAAAAGTCCATTTGCTGTTGTTGAATTGACGGTCACGTGATATGTGGCCCCCTCATGTGCTTCAAACTGAAGTGTTTCTTCGTTAGGTTCATGTTAAGTTTAACCATACTTACTGTGTGTGTGTTTTCAATGATCATACCGTTGTCCTAATATAGTATAGTATATGCTCTGGGTGGTATTTTTGAATTGGGAGATGTTGTCCTGCTTGCATCACTGGGCCTTTTTTAACTGAGATGGAGCGCTCTCGAATTTATCACCACAGTTCACTGCTGCAAAGCCTCTACTTGAATCCCAGAGCCAGAGATGGATTTGCCGAAGGCTAAATGGTAGTGGCTAATGCTAACCCTGAGTATGTTGCCTGCAAACAACATGCCGTGTTGTGACGACATTATTCGTCGTAAGGCAATAGTCATTTTCCCACTTTTGAGTGGGAATTCAAGCTGCAGAATTGCGTCCCACCCTCTGGATTCCTCTAACAGTGGCTTCTAACTGAGCGTATATGCACTTTGTGGCCTGTCTAGGCTTGCGCGAACTTTTTTTTTTTCTTTCTGTTTGGGACAATTTTAATCTTGTATTGTAAAACATAGTATTACTATGTAAGCAAGACAGTGTTTTGCTGAACAGTTCCCTTTGGAAGTTATTGTACAGTTCAGTGTACTAAACTTTAGTGAAGGATATTCTTGTATGTGTATATACTGTATGTATGCATATCAAATATCCAGTGTTCATAACTTAAGTCCTCTGATTATGCAGTAGTATTATTTGAATGGCTAATCTATCACAAAAGGATATTGTGAAACTCGTTTTTTTCTTCTTTTTTTTTTTACATTTTATATATATATTTTTTTTGTATCACTCCTCATTCTGGCCCTGTACTCGTTGCTTGAAATGGAGTCACAACCCCCCCCCCCCTGATCGTGTTTTCATCTCGCTTGTTTGTTTACATTACTGTTGTCTGTACTTTAACACCCCCATGATATGAAGGAACTTAAACTGTCCATGTTAGTGATTTCAACATTATCCACATCATTTCCAGACAGTTTGTTACCAGTACATGGGCTTAAAGTTATAATTTAAGGTAATTATATTAAGCCTCATGTTGGTAGATCCCTTAAAGAGCCTCTAGGGTTTATGTAAGCATCTTAAAAACAGTAGCATCTTAGTAACAGTATTTTTTTTTTCTAACAGCAAAAACGTGGTAGCTTCCATCAAGTTTCACATTCTAGGGTTTTCGTGCATTTCAGTGTCTTCTCTGTCCAGTTCAAGTCCATTTTCAAGTCATCAATATGTGTAATGCATTGCTGCTGATGAAGCTCTGGAGTTCTGTAATGATCATCACCACACTTTTATTATGCACACACACCATCATCCAATATTATGCAATTGGCGCTGGACTCCCGTCACAGCTAATGTGATCACCTCAGTCAGCGATTTGCTAAATATTGTTCTAATTGATGAACCAAAAGCATTTGTTTTTGGAAAACAAAAGCTTTTTCAGGCGTGATGTTTTCATGTGATTAGAATAGTTAAGACTATCGTTGATGGGTTAGTCAAATAGTTGTGTTGTATCTAAAGATGTAATGCCCTTGTGTTAGAAAGTGATCAAACACCCATGTATGATGCTTTAAGTTTGCATTCATCAAATGCTCTTGTAACACAGTCTCACAGAGACTTTAATGGCATTACAAAGATATTCAAAAAGGCATTTAAATAAAAAAAAGTGATGTTGGAATTTTCAGTCGTCAGTGTTGGACTGAATGGACAGATGTGGACATTCTATTAACTGGGCCTAACCGATTGACAGACATATTGAACATGATACTCTAGATTAATCATTTCATCTTCATTTCACATTTAATGGCATATTCAGCAATTTCATGTGTGGTGTCTGTATTGCGCAGTCTAACATGACCAACACTAACAAATTGTATGTCACCTTCCTTTTTCTTTTTTTTTCTTTTTTAAGTCTTGTTGTTTTTATGGTAAATGTGGCCTATTCTTTGCTGGTTATGTGATTTATCATACCTCTTTTTTGTACAAACAGTCAATAAAAAAATCAATGCAAAACCCACGTTGTCTTTACTCTCTTTTAAAGGCTGAGTTTTAAAAGACCAAAATAAAATACATGTTGGGCAGGCTCTTTGGTATCCGCTGACGGGCTTTTGCTGGCCTTTTGCGGTGTAGTTAAATCTAGTCTGTTTAATTGAAGACTTAAAATAACACTGTAGTAAAGTTCGTGTGATGAGATCAAGAAGACAAAGTGGTCGGCGTGACTGGGACTGCGCTCTTTATTGTTTACAATAGATCCACACATATACCACGCACGAAGGCGCTTAAAGGAACAGTCGGTAACTTTTTTTTTCACTCGGACTCAGTTTTCTTTGGTCTCTCTCTCCCTCTCTCTCTCGTTTCTTCCCGGTCTATATCCTCTCTCTACGCCAATTACTGCAACGAGACCGTGTTTATCATTTGTGTTTGATCCACTTACGACTCGTCCTCCGACTCTGTAGCTGTGTCCCAATTCGGGGGCTGCATCCTTCAAAGGCCGCATTTGAAGGCCGATTGCGTCAGTGCAGCGCGACGAAGACTGTCCCAATTCGAAGGGGCCTTCAAATGCAGCCTGCCGTCCGTGTTGTCAAGTCCGCGTTTTTTCAGCCGAATTAGGCTACTTTTAAGTTGTTGCCGCGGGTGAAAAATTATTTCCGCGGGTTTGTTTCTACCCCATAAGTACGGTTTCGCCGCTCCAACACCCCCAAACGTACAACTCCAGTGGAGAATTCGGCCGCTCGATGGAGAAAATCGCATTGGGAGTTTTGGACTACTTTTGTTGCAAAGACCTGGCAACCCTACCCACCGTCCTTCTCCCCGGCCGCGAAGGATAAAACCAACCAGAACAAGTGGATCCTTCGCAGTGTATTCCTCTGCCCATCCCGCGGCCGAGGAATACACTTATACATGTAAGTAGTGTGTTTTAATTTATTCAAATAACCAACGAAACGTTTTAAAAGCCGGTGGTCTTTATTTCCGTGTTACCACTGCACGGCTTTATTCGTTAGGTGATCTGACGTAATATTTCGTTTTGTTTTATGGATGAAGTAGCAGACAGCTTTATTAAAATGAGGGCAGCAAATGAGTATTTATTTACCGGGAGTAGGCTACGCCCATTTGTAGTATTTCCATAGGTGTAGGTAGGCTATATGGAGGCTTTATCCTATACAAAGCCCACAACAAAAAGAATATAGAATTTGAGTATCTATAAATATGATTTCTGGAGTATTTTGTATGTTTGTAGGCTACTGATGCATCATATTTTTTAAATTTTCTTAAGATTGCACCCCTGCCTTGCAGGTAAAAAAAAAAAAACTTATTACAACTTAAAAAAAAAAAAAAATGTATGCAAGTTAATTATTGACAGACATGTTTATTTCCTCTGCCTTAGTATTGAAAGTGTCCTGGGACAGGTGAGGGAGTGGGAAACTTGGCCATGGTTTGTCTTCATGAATGAGGTGTTGGGACAACCCCACTGTCCTCATTGCCTCCATCCCTGAGGACACACCAGGGCCAAGTTCAGCAGTGGATGACCAAGATGAGGAGGAGCAACTCCAGCCAAGAGGAAACGAGACCGAGAGGATGAGCTGATGGAGAGACTGAGAGGATGAGCTGATGGAGAGACTGAGAGGATGAGCTGATGGAGAGACCGAGAGGATGAGCTGATGGAGAGACCGAGAGGATGAGCTGATGGAGAGACTGAGAGGATGAGCTGATGGAGAGACTGAGAGGATGAGCTGATGGAGAGACTGAGAGGATGAGCTGATGGAGAGACCGAGAGGATGAGCTGATGGAGAGACCGAGAGGATGAGCTGATGGAGAGACTGAGAGGATGAGCTGATGGAGAGACTGAGGGAGGACATGAAGAGAGAGACAGAGGAGAGCAGGGAGAGAATGGACTGATTGTTTTCTCTTCTTGAGAGATAGTTGAGAACTAAAATTTTGGTTTTGAAAATTAAAATGTGTAAATTAAATATTATCGTTCTACACATAATTTTTGTTATGCAAGTTATAATTTGTAAATGAAATAAATAATTCTGTACATTTATTTTTGTCATGTCAATTAATTTGTAAATGAAACAATAAATTGTTCTATACATTTTTATTTACAGTACTTTTTATAACTATTTACATAAATTAAGTTTAAGATTAGATTTTAAAATGAACAGTACATAAAACAGATGGAAGAAAATGTTTTATGTAGTCTTTTATTGAGCTGGGCTGGGAGAGCCTGGTGAAGCCTCTGTCAGCGGGACATCCTCTGGGATCAGTGCATTATCCACTGTCTACCAACAGGTTTGCAGTGCTGACTTATTCGACGGCTGCCATGTAGCTAATATGTTTTCAGAAAGAGGGAAGAATAAATTAAATTAACTCATCCTCAAATAAAAACCATAAAATATTTTAACATGCATAACTGTTCTATGAGCTGAACTCTGACTGCAGGACAGCGGCCCTCCAAGACCAGCGGTGCCTATCCCTAATCTATAAAACATATTTATTTAAGACAGTATTTTATTTTTAGATTCTTTTTTAAACAATAACTACTATCAAAATGTAATAATCATGTGTAAAAAGTCAGTTTTTCATAAAACCACAATATTTGCCTCTGAGATGAAGTTGAATAAAAATCTGAGGTACTTCACAATTATACTCAAATACAGAGTAAATGTATTTCGTTACATTATTAGTAATATTTAGCAGCTGTTGACAGCTGCTGTTGAAGAGAACTGAAATAAACATTTATACTGGACTTTAAAGTTATATTCAACTGCCTAAAAACAAAACCACTAAATATGTAGTATAAACTATATAAAATCGTATGTTGGTAACATATTTAGTCAACATTTTATTTTTATCAGTAGATACATTAGATTACTGGAGTAAATTGAAACCCAATACTTGCATTTAAAAGTGTAATCTGGCAATTTCTCTTCAAAAATCTGACGTCGCGGCGCGCAATGAATTCTGGGGTAGGCAAGGCTGCGAAGCATCCATCCAACTATCCTTCATTTCATGGGAAAAGAAGGACGCATTTGCAGGCCGTATTTTGAAGGAGCCTTCGAAGGACCTACGAATTGGGACAGCCTTCGTCGCGCCGCGGTGACGCAATCCGCTATACCTTCCACTGTAAACGAGTCTCGGTGCGTCCTTTGGAGGCCGCGTCGGCCGCGCACTTCAGAGGACACGGCCTTCAAAGGATGCAGCCCTTGAATTGGGACACAGCTTATGTCCGACTCTCTCTCTCGTCACAGACTTCGCTAAACCACGCCCCCCTCGCCACAAACACAAATTCACAATTTAATGTAAATATCCACCTATATTTTGGTCATGATGTATTTTTTTTAAAATATGTTCCTTGAGGAACACAGCTTCAAGCGACCGAACGACATGCGGGCTGTTCTATTTTGGATTAAAATATTTTTTACACAACTGTTTTCAACACCGTGAATATCATAATAATTTGTTTGCAAATGCACGTGGGCTATGCTGCAACGCAAAACATCGATGCCGATGTTTTTCTCTGGAGTCAGTCATATGCTAATGTATTTGCTCGTGTGACGTCGCATCCCACAATATCAAAACAAGTAGTTTTGCAGCTTCATTATTTAAATACATGTATTTAAAATTATTACAATTGAAGAGAAATGCCTTATTTATTTAGTTATTTTTGCCCAATGTATTCCTGTTAAGGCTGTGATGGCAAAGCTGAATTCAGCATCTTCAGTGTCACATGATCCTACAGAAATAATTCTAATATGCTGATTTGGTGCTCAGCAAACATTTATTATTATTATCGATGTTGAAAACAGGAAATGATAGAAATAGAAAAATCATTTGTTAATTGAAAATGTATTTTCTGTAACTTTTGATCAGTTTATTGCATCCTTACTGAATGAAATCCTATAATGTTCTTAAAAAAAATGACCCAAACTTTAGAATGATAGTGTACGTGTAAAAATAGAAAGACGTTGCCTGTAGTGCTTCTGTGTGCTACCAGGGGATGGCAGCAAAGCCTAAATATAAAAGAAGTTGACTCAACCGCCATCCATAACCACATGACCCTGGTCAAAGCTGCTACAAATCAGTTCACAGCACAGTTAAAAATGCCCTTGTTGAACTTCTCAGTCAACTGAAATTAGATTTACATGAGAGAGCACTGCAATATCCTACAAACAAAAACCTTGAGTTGCCACAGCAGACTGGCAAACAGCTGTGCAAACATGATTGCAGAACACCTTAACATAAAGGCTCACGTGTATGTGTGTATGTGTCAGGTATACCCTCCGTTATGGGGACCAAAATGTAACCACATGACCCTAGATATATATACATATACATATATATATATATATATATATATATATATATATATATATATATATATATACATATACACATATATATACACACACACACACACACACACACATACATACATATATATATATATATATATATATATATATATATATATATATATATATATATATACACATTATACATACATACAT
Organism: Romanogobio albipinnatus; assembly: GCA_023566225.1. Taxonomy (NCBI): domain Eukaryota; kingdom Metazoa; phylum Chordata; class Actinopteri; order Cypriniformes; family Gobionidae; genus Romanogobio; species Romanogobio albipinnatus. The sequence continues at coordinate 42,163,004 of CM042244.1, read as the reverse complement.
ACATTATACATACATACATATATTATATATATATATATATATATATATATATATATATATACATACATACATACATACATACATACATACATACATACATACATACATACATATACATATATATACATACACACTCACCTAAAGGATTATTAGGAACACCATACAGTTGATGGAGATTTGTGGGATGCACATCCAGGGCACGAAGCTCCCGTTCCACCACATCCCAAAGATGCTCTATTGGGTTGAGATCTGGTGACTGTGGGGGCCATTTTAGTACAGTGAACTCATTGTCATGTTCAATAAACCAATTTGAGAGCTTTGTGACATGGTGCATTATCCTGCTGGAAGTAGCCATCAGAAGATGGTACATGGTGGTCATAAAGGGATGGACATGGTCAGAAACAATGCTCAGGTAGGCCGTGACATTTAAACGATGCCCAATTGGCACTAAGGGGCCTAAAGTGTGCCAAGAAAACATCCCCCACACCATTACACCACCACCACCAGCCTGCACAGTGGTAACAAGGCATGATGGATCCATGTTCTCATTCTGTTTATGCCAAATTCTGACTACCATCTGAATGTCTCAACAGAAATCGAGACTCATCAGACCAGGCAACATTTTTCCAGTCTTAAACTGTCTAATTTTGGTAAGCTCGTGCCAATTGTAGCCTCTTTTTCCTAATTGTAGTGGAGAAGAGTGGTACCCGGTGGGGTCTTCTGCTGTTGTAGCCCATCCACTTCAAGGTTGTGCGTGTTGTGGCTTCACAAATGCTTTGCTGCATACCTCGGTTGTAACGAGTGGTTATTTCAGTCAAAGTTGCTCTTCTATCAGCTTGAATCAGTCGGCCCATTCTCCTCTGACCTCTAGCATCAACAAGGCATTTTCGCCCACAGGACTGCCACATACTGGATGTTTTTCCCTTTTCACTCCATTCTTTGTAATCCCTAGAAATGGTTGAGCGTGAAAATCCCAGTAACTGAGCAGATTGTGAAATACTCAGACCGGCCCGTCTGCCACCAACAACCATGCCAGAAGCAACTGCCATGTGATTGGTTAATTAGATAATTGCATTAATGAGAAATTGAACAGGTGTTCCTAATAATCCTTTAGGTGAGTATATGTGTGTGTGTGTGTGTGTGTGTGTGTGTGTGTGTGTGTGTGTGTGTGTGTGTGTGTGTGTGTGTGTGTGTGTGTGTGTGTGTGTGTGTGTGTGTGTGTGTGTGTGTGTGTGTGTGTGTGTGTGTGTGTGTGTGTGTGTGTGCGCGTGCGTGCACGTACGTGCTTTAATCCATGTGGAAGTGAATATCATAGTCATTTGTGTAAAGCACTCAAAGTCAGGTTTCTTCAGGGGGAATGTTGCTAATGAGTGTACTGCAAATCACCTTACATGACAAGCACCTGCAATTTACCATTAACATACACAGAAAAATGTATCCAGAAAAATCACCCTGTAGCCCAAGACTGGTTTCCCACTGAAGCTAAGCAGGACTGAGCCTGGTCAGTACATGGATTAAAGACCTCCTGGGGAAACTAGGTAGCTGCTGGAAGAGGTGTTAGTGAGGCCAGCAGGGGGAGCTCACCCTGTGGTCTGTGTGGGTCCTAACGCTCCAGTTTAGTGATGGGGACACCATCCTTCGGATGAGACGTTAAACCGAGGTCCTGACTCTCCGTGCTCATTAAAAATCCAAGGATGTCCTTCGGAAAAGAGTAGGCGTGTAACCCCTATCCTGGCCAAATTTGCCCAGTGGCCTCTGTCTCCTCTCCACCTATAAGCTGGTCTGTGGTTGGCGTTCTGGCGCAATATGGCCGCCGTCGCATCATCCAGGTGGATGCTGCACATTGGTGGTGGTTGAGGAGATTCCCCCCCTTTTATTTTTATTTATTAATTTTATATTTATTAAAGTGCTTTGAGTACCCAGAAAAGCACTATATAAATGTAACAAATTATTATTTCTATTAGAAAATGTCACTATAAAATAATATGCAAAAAGACGTATGGAATATGTCGTTTATGATCACAATCCCCTTATGAGAACATTCAGTATGACAGCTCTTCAATTCGCCAATACACCAAAAATCATCAGTTTAGTTCATAACATTATAATCTCATTGATTTCCACTTTCTTTTCTCCACAGAAAAAGGTCGATTTTAAGTTGATTTGCAAGGTCGTACACCAGAACAGTCACTAAAGGTGACTGAATTCACCATCTAAAAGTGGCATGCTGTGAGAAGGCCGCTGACCTCTGGGTAAATGTTTATAATTTACATGTTTGTTTTTACCCCCACATGATTAAAAAAAACTGTAAAATTGAAAACTAAAACAACGTTTTGAAGCGAAACAATGGGTTTGAGTCATATTGGGATAAACTGTCTGAGGTCTTTTATGTCCCTGCCCATTTAAGGATACAGGAGTATCACCTCCGATTACATAACTTGCGATACTTGAGGACATAGGCTACTTTGTGTGTGTGAAGGCCGATACAATATGTTTGTGGTATGCAGCAGATCTGTTTCAATTGTCCAGTTTATACTCATTTCAGAGAACTATTATCTTCATATAATTTATAAATAGTATTTATTATATATTAGTTGCTAAGAAGTTCTGTATGTCACTCTAGCGCGTGCCAGTTATCTTTCGACTCTGAGTTCGTTCACACGTGCACGTGGTTTGTGAGTGTACTGTTGGATGGATGCAGTGTTTGAGCACGTGATTTCTAGTGAACAAGATGCATGCAAATAGAAATGGAATATTTTCTTCCTTGCGTCGTGTTTGCGTTAAGCATCGATTCCCATCGTCGTTGTGAAATCTTATTTTACTTATTGTTTTGAACCACTGTAGTTATTTTAGACGAAAATTGCTGGAAATTACTCGTTCTCCCACGTATTCCCATATCACAATTCTGCTTTACCACGCATGCAGTCCCTCTGTGTAAGTTTATGGAGAGTTTAAACAGATCCATTCCTCCCGTCATGTTATCTATTTCGCTTCCCATTCCCTCTCCATTTAGGCTACAGATAATTGTCTGTTGGATGACTATCGAGTTCTTATGAAAATGCGAATGTAGCCATTTCCCTCAAGGAGAATGTGACGCGGCGGATTTCACTGAGATTAAGGGGGATTCCTCGCGTTAATTTTTTACTTTGTTAAATGTCTTTTGTCATTCAATACTCCATTATGTTTGGAGCCAGCTGCTTTAGTGAGAGGTAAGAGCATCTATCTATCTATCTATCTATCTATCTATCTATCTATCTATCTATCTATCTATCTATCTATCTATCTATCTATCTATCTATCTGTCTATCTGTCTATCTGTCTATCTGTCTATCTGTCTATCTGTCTATCTGTCTATCTGTCTGTCTGTCTGTCTGTCTGTCTGTGTATCTCTATGTGGACTTTCTTTGAAAAGGGGTCAGCTGATGTTCTGTGAAATTGCTTCCCAAATACAGCCCATTGTCATGATAACTGTTGTCTTCACTTTTGTACAAATACTTACCACATGCAGGTGATGAAAGTGAGCACAAATAGGCTATGGCTTATTATGTAACAAAAAACCTTTTCCTGCACATGTTGTATCTTGGATCAAATACACCTTGCAAAGCCTTGATATAGACCATCATAAGATAGACAAACTGATCTGAATGAGCCATGTGAACTAATTTGACTTTTGACCTGTAACTCTAATTGATCTAGGCATCAGAGTTTAATGTGATGTGGCCATAGCTTTAGGAGGGGGATATGGCGTATTTTTGAAGGTCTGCTTTGAGCTCAGCTGTTCTGGGGTCCTTAGGGATGAGGCCAGATGCCACGCTAAGCCTGTTTTAATTTGGATAATTTGATGTCGGCCTCTGTGAGACTGACGGATGCACTGTCATACGAGGTGGAGGCAAGCTGCACCATTTGTGACAGTGCCCATTTATCTGTCTGCATGAACAGACAGAGTAGAGTCCGGTTATATTAGGGCATCTGGTGACAGTGTTTTTCTCTTATTTGTTTTTTTACATTTCTCATCTTGGTCGTTTGGAGTGTTTATTAAAGGTCCCGTTCTTCGTGTTTTTTGAAGCTTTGATTGTGTTTACAGTGTGCAATATAACATGTGTTCATGTTTCGTGTGTAAAAAAAAACTGTATTTTTAACACAATTTACTTATCTGTATACCGCTGTTTTCACTCTCCTAAAAACGGCTGATGACTTCCTTTATTCTATGAAGTCCCTCCTTCAGAAATACGTAATGAGTTCTGATTGTGCCAGCGGTTCCTGTGTTGGGATTTGACCGCACCTTAGCGAACGTGTCACGGTTCCTGTGTTGTGATTCGACAGCAGCTTAGCGCACGTGGAAATGTCACGCCTCTTAACGGGGTGATGTATGCGCTCAATGATCTCTACAGCGTCCCTGGGAAAGCCAAACAAAGGTGATTTGACTCCGGGATGAAAATAACAGCGTCTCGACGACATGGCGACAAACGCAGCACTTCATTTTCTCCACACGACACGTCCTCTTCTCCACGTGGGACAGCAACAAGACCACGGCCCCTTTTTGCGCATAGTCTTGTGGGCGGACGTTAGTCTGTTCTACTGTTCTATCGACGTCATTTATGAAGGAAGTACCAGGATGTAGTCCAAGCCGGCCGTTCGCTGTAGGCTTTGAAAGGGAACTTCTGTTAAATAAAATATCTCGCTTGGCATTGAACTTTGAGCTTTATAATTTTACAGGTATTATTTATGCTCTAACAGCAACATTACACACTAACTAAAGTTTGAACAATGGGATCACGAAGAACAGTACCTTTAAGATAGAACACATTATCACAGTTTTTTCACTATAGTTTAGAAAATGGTAATAGCATATGACAAGAACTCAGAGTTTAACTGTGTCAGAATGAATTCATCTTAATAATGTCAGATAGCTTTGATAGAAAGGTATGTAATGGACTGCAATCAGCTGTCAGCTGTAAAATTTAAGTACACAATTAGATAATACCAATTTAGGTCAACCAATTACCAAGCAATGCTTCATTTTGTTCAGTCTTTGGTGTAAAAGGTCACATTAGCAATTAAAGAAAAAAAAGGGTTATTTCACCTAAAAATTAAAATAATGTAATTTATGACTCACCCTCATGCCGTTCCAAACCTGTAAGACCTCTGTTCATCTTCGGAACACAAATTAAGATATTTTTGTTGAAATCCGATGGCTCAGTGAGACCTGCATAGCCAGCAATGTAATTTCCTCTCTCAAGATCCATTAATGTACCAAAAACATATTTAAATCAGTTCATGTGAGTACAGTGGTTCAATATTAATATTATAAAGCGATGAGAATATTTTTGGTGTGGCAAAAAAACTAAATAATCTGTTTTGAAATCGGCCATCACTATAAGTCATTATTTCGTTTTTTTGGCGCACCAAAAATATTCTCGTCGCTTTATAATAGTTATATTGAACCACTGTACTCACATGAACTGATTTAAATATGTTTTTAGTAGCAACAAAAATATCTTAATTTGTGTTCCGAAGATGAACGGAGGTCTTACGGGTGTGGAACGGGTGAGTAATAAATTACATTATTTTAATTTTTGGGTGAACTAACCCTTTAAGCAAAACATGGTCAGTTCAAAGTGTCTGGATCATTTTGGTCCCATATTTTTTTTAATCATTTTTACTGGTAGTCCAGTCCACTGTATGAAGAATTGTGGGGTATAATATGTCATAGTTTACTTTATTTTGCTATCCTCGCTTACATAAATTAACTATAGTGTCCTGCACCCACTAGTAAAAAAATATATCTGGTGTCTGAATAATTTTTGTCTGACAATATATATATATATATATATATATATATATATATATATATATATATATATATATATATATATATATATATATATATATATATATATATATATATATATAATTTATTTTGTTGGAATTGTCTTTTGTGGAAATGTCTTTAGTTTCCGTTAGTTCTAGGTTTCATTTTTATTTCAGGCATGGGCATCGGAAGCAAAAAAAATGTGGGTGGGTCCTCTCTCAGAATTTTTTTACTGGAGTAGATGTCATTTACATTAAGTAAAAATATACCGCCCTGTTTGCTAAATGTCTGGTTGGGCAAGACAAAATCACGGAAATCCCCATATCTTTGAGAGTGGCAATAGTGTAGGGGTAAGACGCAAATCGAACCTCGGTTCGAATCCGCCTTTTGCCGAACTCACTCTACTCCTTTTTCCCATCACATATCTGATCGGAAAGGCATTTATTTTCAATAAAAATTAAGAAAATATTAGAAAAGTGGAAATAAAGCATCTAACATGTGTTTAATAACGGTAAGGGCTAGGTAAACAGACGTGCTGAATTAGAGACGATAAAAGTGAGTGGGTCCAATATCATTGATCGTGGGTGGGTGGGTGGGTCTTGTCCATTTCAGGTATCAATAATATTTGCATCTAGTTTTTCTTTAAAGGAGAACTCCGGTGAATGTTTAAGTTAATCTTGATCGTTATACCTTTGTGAGTACTGTCTATAGAAAAAATAACGAACCGGATTGGTGCTTGCAACACGGAGCTGTTACAGTTAATGCCCAGAGCTCCCACTCAACTAACACGGCAGCTATGGGGGCATATACATAAATAGTGTCTTTGTGCCTCTTAACAGACACAAAATGCAATTAAAATGCCCTTACATGACAACGAGATGCGTTTAGCAACTTAGCCATTGTTGAAACTCACCGAGATAGTGTTTTAGACGGCAAGCTGTATTCTCGCTGAAGTCCTATGAGAACTCAGTTGTAGCCGGTAAAATGTAAATAGTCCAGGGGGAGGAGCGTAGTGTGTGTGAAGAGTGATGATCGGCTCACAAGTGAAGAAGAAATGGTTCGTAACGCTCCTCCCCCCTGGACTATTTAAATTTTTACCGGCTACAACTGAGTTCTCACGGGACTCGTCTAAAACACTATCTCGGTGAGTTTCAACAATGGCTAAGTTGCTAAACGCATCTTGTTGTCATGTAAGGGCCCTGTTCATGTTGGACAGACATTTTAATTGCATTTTGTGTCTGTTAAGAGGCACAAAGACACTCTTTATGTATATGCCCCCATAGCTGCCGTTTTAGTTGAGTGGGAGCTCTGGGCATTAACTGTAACAGCTCCGTGTTGCAAGCACCAATCCGGTTCGTTATTTTTTCTATAGACAGTACTCACAAAGGTATAACGATCAAGATTAACTTAAAAATTCACCGGAGTTCTCCTTTAACAATGATGTGCGTGAACAACTGTGGGCCATGACTTCAAAGATCATTTCCAATTGTGCTAGACAACTTACCTGTTCCTTTTAATCTACGTCTATACACTGTTCCTTTTATTCTCTTTTTTTCTTCCAGTCCCTGAAGTGCAGGTTGTCAGTTATCCATGTACTTATTAGCGAACATTCCTCTTTTCATCTCATTCTTTCATTAAGGTTTCACACTTGCGCTGATTTCCTTTCAGTCCTTTTTCCTTCATGCTTGCACTCTCTTTTTTCCTTTTCATCCTTTTTTCCCTTTGGGAGTAATAAAATAGAATTATATGGACATATTCAGAAAAGAGACTGACAGATGGGCTCTCAATATAAAGTCCCCCTCTCTCTCTCTCTCTCTCTCTCTCGCGCTCTCGCTCTCTCTCGCGCTCTCTCTAGTAGAGTAAAGCAAAGCAGCATGCATAAAAGGGTCTCTGGATTACACACTGGTTGGAAAATGATACTGCTGGCTCTTCTTTCCTTCCGGCAGCGCTAAATATGTTTGAGGCGTAACGGCAGAACAGGATGGGTGAGAGGATGGCTGGTCTTTGTGATGAAAACAAAGCGATCGCTTGCCTGTTCTGCGCTTCTCAGATCGTGTGTTACAGCATTGTTGCACGTGTGTTTTACATAGGTGCTTATGTCGTACATAACAATGCAGCAGGCTCTCTTTATGAAACATTCAACCATGCCAGCCAAAAGGGCGAGATATTTTTAATTTGCTTCAGTCTTTCTCTCTCTGGTTTATTTCTAGCTCTCTGTTTTCACTCATCAAGCACATATAGTTTGAGCTACCGCTGTCAGGCACAGTGGGGGATGCAGACTCAGCAAGAGTCCACGGCACCACACAGCCTTCAGCACACACACATTCGCCCTCCAATCCCACCCATCCAGTCTCACAAACAACGCCATTCAGCATTCTGCTGGCTCACCCCCTGGGAGCTGAATGCTGACATACATTGTGGCTCTGACACTTGAAAACTACCAAGCACATAACACACCACGCCAGACAAAACCTGTCCACATCCACTGCGACATGGCACAGACTCACCTGAACTATATTTAAATCACTGCATCATGCCCCAAAGGGAGAAAGTCGCCTCAGGAATAAATCTGATTTGTTCTGTTGTTATTTCATGTTGGTGAGGTTATTTATCTTTGTAATAACATTTGATTTACATGCAGGGGCGTAGCCAGAACATTTTTTCAGGGGTGGCCAGGTAAGACCCAGTGATTTTATTGGGGTGGCCAAAAAAATTACTACTGACTATGACATGCTGTACCAAAGCAAATTCTACAGAAAATATAGATCACAAACGAACAAAAATAATTAAAAATTATAATTTTATTTACAATGTCATACAAAATAAGTCAAATATGTACTGTATGTTGATAATTTTAGGGAAAAAGACATAAAGCTTAAAGTCAGAAAAAAAATCCTAAACAAAATTAACAAGTCGTTCACACATGAACAAAATTCTCAAACTTTTTATGCTTAATGCTTTGTCCTTTGCCAAACAAAATGTTGCCCTAAGAAAACAGATAAAGTATCATTACAAAAAGAGAAAAGTTACTGAATCTCTGCTTCCTCATCGCCTCTCTTAGCACCAGACATTTCCACTGCTACTGTCCTCTCTGTATCAGTATTTCCCCCTGCCTCTTTGTCATTTTCAATTCTGATGGTACTAGTCCTTTTTGTAAAAAAGGAATGTATCCCCCTATCTTCCTTTGCTTTCCTTTCATGCTCTCTACAGTTCAGACAAACAGACAAAGAAACGATTGTATTATTATTAATATAAACAGCTACTTATACAACAGTGACAGTCATAATGTAAGTGTAATGTTTGTGGTACCTTTTTTTAATTAACTTGCTAACATTTGCAGTAACTTTAGCTAACATTAGCTAATTTATATGATTAATAGAGAGTATGCGCATCTGGGTATTCGCTTTGGTGAGTAATGAAGCCAATCACAGTCACAGACATGTTTGTTGATTTCTAAAACGCAATGGCCAATCACAGGTGTTGAAGTTAGAATCCACTCACCACCTGAGTTTTTGTCCAGCGACGAGGTCTGTACATGCACTAATAGACCTAATAGACCTTATTCACAGCAGCGCCTTCTTTATGAAAGAAATTAGTATGAAAGTGAGGCTGTGGGGATAGACATACATCTCTTGAGTGAGTTGTACTGTTATTTAATGTATTTTTGGATTGTTCTGCTTATAAAACACTGAAAAAATATATTTCAAAGATGTTTCAGTAGACAAAAAAGCTGTGGAAAATGATAAGTGATTTAGGAGCTTTATACAGCCTTTTACAGCGGATGCCATTGACATGGTACGTCTTACCCTCATAGCCTCACTTTCAAACCTGGAAATTTTCCAATTTTCCATTTTCCAGATGTTCAAGCCTGTCATGGCTCTGCTCTGAATAAGGTCTACACTCCAAGTGTAGACATGTAAGAAATTAATTGATTAATATAACAGAACTTGAGATCACGTTCATTGAATGACTGACAGCTTTTAGTGATTATAAAGGGAATGCTCTTTGCACACTATCTAGGCGATATAACATATCTGATATATGATATATATGATAAATTCAGAATTTGAATAAAACTTTTATTTTCCATTCATGACAATATTTATGTATCGAAATCAGGCTCATATAAATGTCAGGAAAACATGATTCCTGGCTGCATGTCAATATCCATGGATCGCTGGATCTTTGTTAAGTTGTAAGGAACACTATATCGAGTCCAAAACCTTTAGTTTAAACTGATAACTGTTTTTTTTACTTGCGTTTCCCAAATCAATATCCATTCATGCAGCAGTCCCACTGAGTCCCGACTAACGACGATGCATACCCTAACGTGTTTCTGCTAAGGAAACATTCGCAGTACCTCAACTTTAACATCGCTGATACACAGCGGATCTTTGAAACTACACTAGGAAAAGCTTTTTTAGCCAAAGCTTCTAAAGAGTTAACAGAGAGGTGGGGGGATAGCTGCCCTTTCTTCAAGGAGAAAGATAACGCCATTCTTCTGTCATCACCGTATCCTCTTGCGTAAGGCGTTGCTCACTCGGCTTGTGCTGAACTTGAAATATTACCGCTCGCTTATACCGTCACACAGAGACACCTCAGACAGTGCGCAAGCGAACCCCTTCACCAGAAACCCCTCCCTGCAGCTAATTTCATTGGTTAAGGTACTAGTGACAGGTGGTTTAGGAATCAGTGTTTGGTCAGTACTGTGATTGTCGTGACCAATAAAATCGTAAGAATCCGCTGCAGGGCAAAGTTACCGTCGAACTGGTTTTGGGGGGAAGCTGTTCAGAATAGCGCACTTTGCGCAGACTGTTTGTGTGAGAGCGGCGATTTTAACGTCAACTCTTAGTCATTGTCAAGTGCTTTTCAGCTTGCACAACAGGGGTGGCCAGAGGGGTGGCCAAGCTTCAAACAGGGGTGGCACTGGCCACCCATGGCCACCCCTTAGCTACGCCCCTGTTTACATGCTATATACTACAAAGTCAATGTGCAATACCTTTTTGAGCTTTAAATGATCATGTTACTTTTTTTTTATCCCCAAAGTCCACTTTAAAGTTAGTCAAGGCTTCTCGTACCAAAAATAATAAATAAAATAAAAAAAGTTTTATAGTACTTCCACCATGCACAAGGCATATTAGACTCAGGATTGTCTGGATGTCAGGCTTGACAAGGTGGGCCAAGCATTATTTCCATCCTCTGTGTAATTTCTGCTACTGTACCTTTTAGAGATGCACAATATATTGGTACCATATGGGTTATCAGCTGTTTTTTTTTTGTTTGTTTTTTTCTTTTATTGGTATCGGTCAGTATTGGATATAGTATGTTTTAGCTTTTCGGATATTTAATTGTGCATGTTAATTTCCACCATTTTCTCACTTAAAGTTTTAAAGCTTAACAGTCATAATTTTAACAGCACTGTTAAATGTAATCTTTAACAAATCTCAAAATAAATTTAAATTTTTCTTTCTGAATTGTATGGGCCCTATAACACACTCGATGCAATTAGGCGATGCAATTAGTTTTTTGCTAATTTCAGCCCGACGCAGTTATCATTTTCACGTCCTGCGCCACGTTGTAATTTAAAGGGCGCGTTAGTAATATGCGCCTATAGGCAGGTGCACAATGCGCACACACTCTGCTTATTACACACACAGGGACGCAGCAGCAGCACACAAACATTTTAAATATTAAAAATAAAAGAATTCCTCTAAGGAGAAGTGTTCAGTTTTTCTGCTCGCAAATTCCTCCATGTAAACAGCTAATGGTGCAAGCGCAACTGGCTTTTAAAGGGAATGGGAGATGAGACTCTGATTGGTTTATTGTATGTTACGCCCAAAACACATCCATGACTCATTAAGATAATAGGGACAACTAGGGCTGCACAATTAATCAAATTTGTAATCGTGATTACAATTACAGATGCCACAATTATATAATCGTTCAATAAAATGCAATCACAATTTTTAAAAAAGTCCACTTATTATTCTGTGTACTTAAAGGGTAACTTCAGAGATTTAGCATTAAGCTTTGTATCTGTAGAAACCCCGTAGTATATTTGAATTATGGTACTTTCCCCCCTCATATCCCCCTGAGACGAGAGAATAATGCATTTTATTTCTGGAAAAATTCCTCAGATGACGCAAATATCGTCATTTTGCGTCATCTGTGGATTTTTTGGCCAGAGGCTAAAAACTACAGCCAGTAAGGGAGCTGTTCCGCATGTTTTCAACCCGCCCACAGGGGAGAGATCTCACGCACAGAATGTGAATGCGCTCGCGGCTCGACCCCGGGCATTCATAACGGTGCGGTACGGAGCAAAGTGAGTGTTTCAACTTTTCAATTAATTCCTATGAAAGTTTAGCTTCCATATGCGTTCAGAAAACGCGCCAGACTGGACACGCGCCGAGAATGACAGCCGCGCTTACCTCAGCTACTACTTCCCTCTCGTGCTGAATGAAATCGGACTCCTGCTGTGTTTGTCCTGTGACTTTCGTTCGGCTCACTCACACTTTATTGCAAAGACATGTCCAGTTTTTAATTGTAGTGTTTATTCTCTAACTGAACAAAATTATTGCATTATTATGAAGATCAAAACGACACTGGGGGCGGTGTAGGGAGTGGCCTTGTAGGGCAGCGAAGCAAGTTTATGTGTTTTTTTTCTTTCTACAGGTTATCTTATGCGTTTTCCCCATTGTTTTTATTTTAATTTTTAGTATAACATTATAATACCATGCATATTTGTACTTTTTTTATTTAAAGAAACCAAACCAATGTATATTTGACTTTTGAGGCTTAATGCTATAGAATAATCGTAATTAATAATCGCAATTACAATTTCAAGGGATAAATCGACAATTATGATTTTTGACATAATCGTGCATCCATGGACAACCCTTTTAAACGACCATTTTTCCAGTCGTTAAATTTCCAGTAGCAAAAGTGGATTCTGTGCTTTAGACCATGCGCTTAGATCGTTAAAATAGGGCCCAATTGACAAAATTCTTGACTGGTTTTAGTGTTTTATTTTTAATTTATCTAGACAAAATAATAATTCAATATTGGCTGTTTATTGGTTATTGGCCAAAACATGAAAATAATTATTGGCCAGATTATTAATATTGTGCATCCTTACTTTTAAGGCTTCTGTTATATGTAAAATGTGAAATGAGTAACAGTTATTTTTCTCAGTTTGTGTGTCTGGGGTGACGTTTCACTGCTGGTGTCCAGATAAATCTTGTTTTAAAATCATTTAGATAAATCATTTAGTATTATCAGTTTCCATGTCTGCATTAAATGAAGTTTAACGTTAGGATTTAAAAAGGCACACTTACAGTGAGGAAAATAAGTATTTGAACACCCTGCTATTTTGCAAGTTCTCCCACTTAGAAATCATGGAGGGGTCTGAAATTGTCATCGTAGATGCATGTCCACTGTGAGACATAATCTAAAAAAAAAAAATCCAGAAATCACAATATATGATTTTTTTTTAACTATTTATTTGTATGATACAGCTGCAAATAAGTATTTGAACACCTGAGAAAATCAATGTTAATATTTGGTACAGTAGACTTTGTTTGCAATTACAGAGGTCAAACGTTTCCTGTAGTTTTTCACCAGGTTTGCACACACTGCAGGAGGGATTTTGGCCCACTCCTCCACACAGATCTTCTCTAGATCAGTCAGGTTTCTGGCCTGTCGCTGAGAAACACAGAGTTTGAGCTCCCTCCAAAGATTCTCTATTGGGTTTAGGTCTGGAGACTGGCTAGGCCACGGCAGAACCTTGATATGCTTCTTACAGAGCCACTCCTTGGTTATCCTGGCTGTGTGCTTCGGGTCATTGTCATGTTGGAAGACCCAGCCTCGACCCATCTTCAATGCTCTAACTGAGGGAAGGAGGTTGTTCCCCAAAATCTCGCAATACATGGCCCCGGTCATCCTCTCCTTAATACAGTGCAGTCGCCCTGTCCCATGTGCAGAAAAACACCCCCAAAGCATGATGCTACCACCCCCATGCTTCACAGTAGGGATGGTGTTCTTGGGATGATACTCATCATTCTTCCTCCAAACACGTTTAGTGGAATTATGACCAAAAAGTTCTATTTTGGTCTCATCTGACCACATGACTTACTCCCATGTCTCCTCTGGATCATCCAAATGGTCATTGGCAAACTTAAGACGGGCCTTGACATGTGCTGGTTTAAGCAGGGGAACCTTCTGTGCAATGCATGATTTCAAACCATGACGTCTTAGTGTATTACCAAGAGTAACCTTGGAAACGGTGGTCCCAGCTCTTTTCAGGTCATTGACCAGCTCCTCCCGTGTAGTTCTGGGCTGATTTCTCACCTTTCTTAGGATCATTGAGACCCCACGAGGTGAGATCTTGCACGGAGCCCCAGTCCGAGGGAGATTGACAGTCATGTTTAGCTTCTTCCATTTTCTAATGATTGCTCCAACAGTGGACCTTTTTCACCAAGCTGCTTGGCAATTTCCCCGTAGCACTTTCCAGCCTTGTGGAGGTGTACAATTTTGTCTCTAGTGTCTTTGGACAGCTCTTTGGTCTTGGCCATGTTAGTAGTTGGATTCTTACTGATTGTATGGGGTGGACAGGTGTCTTTATGCAGCTTACGACCTCAAAGAGGTGCATCTAATTTAGGATAATAAATGGAGTGGAGGTGGACATTTTAAAGGCAGAATAACAGGTCTTTGAGGGTCAGAATTCTAGCTGATAGACAGGTGTTCAAATACTTATTTGCAGCTGTATCATACAAATAAATAGTTTAAAAAATCATATATTGTGATTTCTGGATTTTTTTTTTTTAGATTATGTCTCTCACAGTGGACATGCATCTACGATGACAATTTCAGACCCCTCCATGATTTCCAAGTGGGAGAACTTGCAAAATAGCAGGGTGTTCAAATACTTATTTTCCTCACTGTATCTTTAGTCATATGTATGCAGCCTGGACTATTAGTAACTTTCTTTTTCAGATGTTGGGGGTAATAATAGCATCTCACCTTCCTTCTTATTATTACCTTTCCACGGCTGAACACCAAATATGTGGTTATTACTTGTAAATGTGGTTGATCTTTTGTTAATGTATTCATAATTGCAATGATTTCAGAACAAGGCGATTTAAAAAAAATAAACTGTTTATCATAATAACAAAAGAGATTTTCCATGATATGACCCCTTTTGTTCATTTATTACTTCAATGAGAGCAGATGCTGGCAGATGTGGTCTTATTTACATTTAGATGACAGTGGGGTGAGGTTTTACTGCTGGTGTCCAGATAAATATTGTTTAGTGTGATATACTGCATGTTGTAAAATAGCAAGTCAGTGTGTCGGCGAAGGAGAGGTTAATTTGAGATGTGTTTGTGTGATAGCTGTTGAATGAGGTGTGTGTGTGTGTGTGGACCTGTATCATTCTTCTATTTGGAGTATGTGATCCCCTTGCGATTCCTGAGCTTGCTTTCAGTCAAATAAAGAGAGCAAAGCTTTCATTTTCTACAAGGTCACAAGTGATTGCTTGCCTCGTTGATGGCTCACTTTTCAGATGTCTTTGAGCGTCTTTATGTGCGTTCTTGTCTGTTTGTGTTATTGACTGCTTCAATTTATTTATTTGTTGGCGGGTCTTGATTTTACTTCAGTAAATGCGTGCCGTGTCGTGTGTGCATTTGAGTTTGTTGTTCTGTGTGTAATCGAGTTGCACTTACGTCACTTGTATACAGCACTGGAGTGATATCACACACAGGAAGCCGTTCCCTTAAGAGGAGGCATTAATCATTAACAATGCTGTGAGCAGAGTTCACCAAACACAGCACAGCCCCCTTCCCTTATTTATTTATTCATTCATTTTTCTTCACATTTGGGGAAATTAAACTGGGTCAAAACCCCTTGTGCCTATATGCCAAGACCGACTGATGTGTTGTGCAGATCTTTTTGCAGTTGCTCAAATTAGACATCCAAGATATTGTCTTGTTTTGTGTCTATATAAACCTGGTCTACTCCAGCTATTTGCCACTGAGGCTCTTATTAGACTCTTATTATGTATTTACTGACTGACTAAAGTGAATTTTACACTTCAATGTTTCACTTTTTTATGTAAGGGTAAGAAGGATTACAACCTCTACCCCTCATTTAGTGCAAAAAGAAAAGTGATACAAGAGGTACAGAAGGCAGTAATCTAAAATGAACCAGTCTCTACAAAACAATGTACAAATGTCTGCCTCTCATCTCTGCAGCCTGAAGTGTGTGTGTGTGTGTGTGTGTGTGTGTGTGTGTGTGTGTGTGTGTGTGCTCATTAAAATGCACCTGCAAATAGCAGCATATAATTTGTGGTGGTAAATAAGCTGTTGCGATTCAGATTCAAGCCATTTTCATTATGAATCACATGCTAAATTAAACTTGCCGTAATAGAAACAAGTTCAATGGAAGTCACGGCACAGATACAAGGATTATACACACACTTATGCATGTTAGCAGCAGCAAACCTCTCTTCTAGGGATGTGCAGGAGTACTCTGACTTCTAATCTTTGCATATTCCATCCATCCATCCACCCATCCGTCCATCCAGATAGTTCATCCATCCATCCAACTATTCATCCATCAATCCAGATAGTTCATCCATCTGTCCATCCATCCAGAAAGTTCATCCATCCATCCATCCATCCATCCATCCATCCAGAAAGTTAATCCATCCATCCATCCATCCAGAGAGTTCATCCATCTGTCCATCCATTCATCCAGAAAGTTAATCCGTTCATCCATCCATCCATCCATCCATCCAGAAAGTTCATCCGTTCATCCATCCATCCAGAAAGTTCATCCGTTCATCCATCCATCCATCCAGAAAGTTAATCCGTTCATCCATCCATCTATCCATCCAGAAAGTTCATCCGTTCATCCATCCATCCATCCATCCATCCATCCAGAAAGTTCATCCGTTCATCCATCCATCATCCATCCATCCATCCATCCATAAAGTTCATCCGTTCATCCATCCAGAAAGTTAATCCATCCATCCATCAAGAGAGTTCATCTATTCATCCATCCATCCATCCAGAAAGTTAATCAGTTCATCCATCCATCCATTCATCCAGAAAGTTAATCTGTTCATCCGTCCATCCATCCATCCATCCATCCAGAAAGTCCATCCATCCAGAAAGTCCATCCATCCATCCGTCCAGAGAGTTCATCCATCTGTCCATCCATCCATCCATTCATCCAGAAAGTTCATCCATCCATCCATCCATCCAGAAAGTTCATCCATCCATCCATCCATCCAGAAAGTTCATCCATCCATCCATCCATCCATCCAGAAAGTTCATCCATCCATCCATCCATCCATCCATCCAGAAAGTTCATCCATCCATCCATCCATCCATCCATCCAGAAAGTTCATCCATCCATCCATCCAGAAAGTTCATCCATCCATCCATCCATCCAGAAAGTTCATCCATCCATCCATCCATCCATCCAGAAAGTTCATCCATCCATCCATCCATCCATCCAGAAAGTTCATCCATCCATCCATCCATCCATCCAGAAAGTTCATCCATCCATCCATCCAGAAAGTTCATCCATCTATCCATCCATCCATCCAGAAAGTTCATCCATCCATCCATCCATCCATCCAGAAAGTTCATCCATCCATCCATCCATCCAGAAAGTTCATCCATCCATCCATCCATCCATTCAGAAAGTCCATCCATCCATCCATCCATCCATCCATCCATCCATCCAGAAAGTTCATCCATCCATCCATCCATCCATCCATCCAGAAAGTTCATCCATCCATCCATCCATCCATCCATCCAGAAAGTTCATCCATCCAGAAAGTTAATCCGTTCATCCATCCATCCATCCATCCAGAAAGTTCATCCATCCATCCATCCATCCAGAAAGTTCATCCATCCATCCATCCAGAAAGTTCATCCATCCATCCATCAAGAGAGTTCATCTATTCATCCATCCATCCATCCAGAAAGTTAATCCGTTCATCCGTCCATCCATCCATCCATCCATCCATCCAGAAAGTCAATCCATCCATCCATCCATCCATCCAGAGAGTTCATCCATCTGTCCATCCATCCATTCATCCAGAAAGTTCATCCATCCATCCATCCATCCATCCAGAAAGTTCATCCATCCATCCATCCATCCATCCAGAAAGTTCATCCATCCATCCATCCAGAAAGTTCATCCATCCATCCATCAAGAGAGTTCATCTATTCATCCATCCATCCATCCATCCAGAAAGTTAATCCGTTCATCCAGAAAGTTAATCCGTTCATCCGTCCATCCATCCATCCATCCATCCAGAAAGTCAATCCATCCATCCATCCATCCAGAGAGTTCATCCATCTGTCCATCCATCCATTCATCCAGAAAGTTCATCCATCCATCCATCCATCCATCCATCCAGAAAGTTCATCCATCCATCCATCCATCCAGAAAGTTCATCCATCCATCCATCCAGAAAGTTCATCCATCCATCCATCCAGAAAGTTAATCCATCCATCCATCAAAAGAGTTCATCTATTCATCCATCCATCCATCCATCCATCCATCCATCCAGAAAGTTAATCCGTTCATCCATCCATCCAGTCATCCAGAAAGTTAATCCGTTCATCCGTCCGTCCATCCATCCATCCATCCATCCAGAAAGTCCATCCATCCAGAAAGTCCATCCATCCGTCCAGAGAGTTCATCCATCTGTCCATCCATCCATCCATCCATCCATTCATCCAGAAAGTTCATCCATCCATCCATCCAGAAAGTTCATCCATCCATCCATCCAGAAAGTTCATCCATCCATCCATCCGTCCGTCTGTCCATCCGTCCGTCCAGAGAGTTCATCCATCTGTCCATCCATCCATCATCCATTCATCCAGAAAGTTCATCCATCCATCCATCCATCCATCCAGAAAGTTCATCCATCCATCCATCCAGAAAGTTCATCCATCCATCCAGAAAGTTCATCCATCCATCCATCCATCCATCCATCCATCCAGAAAGTTCATCCATCCATCCATCCATCCATCCAGAAAGTTCATCCATCCATCCATCCAGAAAGTTCATCCATCCATCCATCCATCCATCCATCCAGAAAGTTCATCCATCCATCCATCCATCCATCCAGAAAGTTCATCCATCCATCCATCCGTCCGTCCATCCAGAGAGTTCATCCATCTGTCCACCCATCCATCATCCATTCATCCAGAAAGTTCATCCATCCATCCATCAATCCAGAAAGTTCATCCATCCATCCATCCATCCAGAAAGTTCATCCATCCATCCAGAAAGTTCATCCATCCATCCATCCATCCATCCAGAAAGTTCATCCATCCATCCATCCATCCATCCAGAAAGTTCATCCATCCAGAAAGTTCATCCATCCATCCATCCAGAAAGTTCATCCATTCATCCATCCATTCATCCATCCATCCATCCATCCATCCAGAAAGTTCATCCATCCATTCATCCATCTGTCCATCCATCCATCCATCCAGAAAGTTCATCTGTTCATCCATCCATCCATCCATCCATCCAGAAAGTTAATCCATCCATTCATCCAGAAAGTTAATCCGTTCATCCATCCATCCATCCATCTGTCCATCCATTCATCCAGAAAGTTAATCCGTTCATCCATCATCCATCCAGAAAGTTAATCTGTTCATCCATCCATCCATCTGTCCATCCATCCATCATCCATTCATCCAGAAAGTTAATCCGTTCATCCATCCATCCATCCAGAAAGTTAATCCGTTCATCCATCCAGAAAATGTATCCATCCAGAAAGTTAATCCATCCATCCATCCAGAAAGTTAATCCATCCATCCTTCCATCCATCAAGAAAGTTCATCCATCCATCCATCCATCCAGAAAGTTCATCCATCCATCCATCCAGAAAGTTCATCCATCCATCCATCCAGAAAGTTCATCCATCCATCCATCCATCCAGAAAGTTCATCCATTCATCCATCCATTCATCCATCTGTCCATCCATCCATCATCCAGAAAGTTAATCTGTTCATCCATCCATCCAGAAAGTTAATCCATCCATTCATCCAGAAAGTTAATCCGTTCATCCATCCATCCATCCATCCATTCATCCATCCATTCATCCATCCATTCATCCATCTGTCCATCCATCCATTCATCCATCTGTCCATCCATCCATTCATCCAGAAAGTTAATCCGTTCATCCATCCATCCATCCAGAAAGTTAATCCATCATCCATCCAGAAAGTTCATCCATTAATCCATCTGTCCATCCATCCATTCATCCATCCAGAAAGTCCGTCCGTCCGTCCATCTGTCCATCCATCCATCCATCCATCCATCCATTCATCCATCCAGAAAGTCCGTCCGTCCATCCATCCATCCATCCTTTGTGTGGAGTATCCCTTTAAGCTCAACTTTTTGATGCCATCATTCAGTGATTTCCCGTACGCAGAAAACGAGAGGATGAGAGAACGATCACTGCATTTGTTTGTGCAGATAGCTTTGCTGAATCTCGGCTTACGCTCCACCTCATATGTCTCTGACTAATTCAGGCAGCACCTATTGATTTCAGGCTGGGTCACCTTTAGCAACACGCTACTGAGCTTCAGGGAAGTAAGAGAGAAGATAGCTGTCAGTTTGTGTGAAGATCAAGCAAGTAAAAGAGATCGAGAGGAGAGCTCAAGATGGAGATATGGAGAGAGGATATGAAAGCTATCAAAAGAAAGGATAGAGAAGACTCTGTTCACTTCGCATACAAACATTTCCTGTTACTTTCTGTCACTGAATTAATTTAAATGAAGTATTCATGCTCCTATGAGTAAAATAGATTACGTAGTGCTCATTTAAAAAAAAAACACAAAGTGGAGTCAGTTCAGTCAGTAGAGTTCAAGTCAAGGCTACGCTAATATGCTATGCTAGTTGTTAGGATGTACCAGCAGTCAGAGGAGTAAAATGCATGACAGGGGCAAAAATGCACAGTCCAGTGTGTTTTTAATTCCCAAAGGTGAAAAATTATAAATAGATACAGTAGCAATAATGGGGAAAAATATATATAATACAAGGGAAAATAAATTTGCAATAAACGAATGCAAGCTGGCTATGCCAATGTACAGGCCCAAAATACAAACGCAATTCAATTCCTCCTCACTACCCCCATTTCCCAAAAATGGCTGCCTCTTTTATAGGCTTTGGCTCCTCCTATTTTTGGACCATACCACTTTAGGGGAAAACCTATAAGTTTACAAACAGGTGATGAGCAATAAGCAAACAAAACTTCATGATATAACTCTACAACAACATATATTATTTACAACTGTTAACACATACAGAGCTCAAAACAATAAAGACAAAACATATAAGGAAACACTGACATCCCAGGTTCTTTCCCTCCCCCATGAGGTCAGGACCAGATGCAGTAATCTTTGAACAAATGTAGTTTAAATATGGCCACTTTCCATGTGTACTGGTTTGGCAAGTGAGAGGTGCACCAGAAGGTATGTGTAGCTGTTTGAATGCATTGAATTAAACTGATAACTGAATGTAGTGAAATAAACTTCCATGGAGTAAAGTATTTCTGGTGTTCCTTTCTGTGTAATGATATTAGAAAGCATGCATCATTGAACATTAAACATTTAAACAAATTTCAGCCTTAAACAAACAAAACAATGAAACTAACAACTTGAGACGATTAATGGGATGTTACAACACCAACGACAGGGCTACAAACACACAACTACACAAGGATGGTATATTTGCCGGCATTCAGGTTGTGTATGTGCAATGGTGGAAAATAGTTTGTTGTGTGCACATACCCATGTTCAGTCCCTTCCAAATAAAAGTCCAGGGTCACAGTCAGTCTGTGACATTTCCCCCTCCTTCTCCAGACACCTCTTGAGGTGTTCTTGAGAGGAAGTCCGCAGTGCAATTTTGAGTCCCAGCTGTGTAAAGCACTTCAAAATCAAAAGGTTGAATGGCCAGAAACCACCTAGTGATTCGGGCATTGGTGTCTCTCATCTGGCCTAACCAGGCCAGAGCTCGATGATCAGTCTCTAGCCGGAACTTACGTCCAAGTAAGTAATAGCGCAGAGAGTCCAAAGCCCACTTAACAGCAAGACACTCCTTCTCCACTGTGGAGTACTTTGTTTCCCGGGGAAGGAGCTTCCGACTGATATAGGCTACAGGCTTAAGTTGTCCTTGTGCATCTTGCAATAGTACAGCACCAATGCCCTGTTCCGAAGCATCAGTCTGTACCGTAAAAGGTTGTTCAAAGTCAGGACTCTGGAGCACTGGCCCTTTGCATAAAGAGTCCCTCAAGTCTTGGAAGGCTCTTTCGCAGTCTGTTGTCCAATCCACTTTGTTAGGTCGGCTCTTTTTAGTCAAATCAGTCAGGGCAACTGCCCGGGCGGAGAAGTTCGGTATGAAGCGTCGATACCAGCCTATTAGCCCCAGGAAAGACCGGACTTGTTTTTTCGTCTTAGGTCTCTCTGCATTTATAATCGCCTCGACCTTTCCGACTTGCGGCCTGACCACCCCGTGTCCCAGCACAAACCCCAGGTACTGAGTTTCCATCCTGCCCAGGGCACATTTGTCAGGGCGAATTGTCAGTCCAGCAGCCTTAATCCGCTTTAACACCTCCTTAAGATGTCCCAGGTGTTCCTCCCAACTCTGACTGAAGATGATGATATCATCAAGATAAGCTGCAGCAAACGTCTCTGTCCCACAGAGAATCTGGTTCATCATTCTTTGGAATGTGGCTGGAGCCCCATGAAGTCCAAAAGGAAGAACCTGGAACTGATAATGCCCAAAAGGAGTCTTAAAAGCTGTAAGCTCCTTGCATTCTGGTTTAAGAGGAACTTGCCAATACCCCTTGCAGAGGTCTAATGTGCTGAGATACTTAGCTCTTCCCAATCGTTCCACCAGCTCATCCACCCTTGGCATGGGGTACGGATCGAACTTACTGACACTGTTCAGTTTTCGGAAGTCCAGACAAAATCGGAGGGAGCCATCCTTTTTGGGAACCAGCACAATGGGACTACTCCACTCGCTAGTGGATGGCTCTATCACCCCCAGTTCTTGCATGGTGTCTAGCTCCTGCTTCATTACTGACAGTAGCCGTTCTGGTACCCGGTAGACTGGCTGGCGGATGGGTTTAGGGTCTTTTAGGACGATGGAGTGAGAGACCAGGTCTGTCCTACCAGGTGTCTCCATGAAAAGCTGATCAGGTAAGCACTCTGTTAGTTGCTGTCTTTGCTCCTCACTCAGATGTTCTAGGCTCAGTTCACTCTCGCTTTGCCGACCAGGAATGTACTGCTCTTCAACCTCCTCCTCCTCCTCCACTGCTTTCACAAACAGGGCACTGTAAGCCACTGAGTCTGTTGCCCCCTGCACAGGCTCTCCTGGCTGTGCACGGGGATGCCATTTCTTAAGCATGTTGATGTGGAAGATTCGAAGTGGTTGGCTTCTCGAAGGCATTTCAATTTCATAGGTCACTGGACCTACTTTCCGCTGGACTTGATAGGGTCCTTGCCATTTTGCCATCAGCTTGTTCTCTGACGTGGGTAACAACAACAGGACCTCTTCGCCCGGTTGGAAGCTGCGTGTTCGTGCTGCCTTGTCATACCATGTTTTCTGCTGGGCTTGGGACTGTAGTAGATTCTTTTGAGCAAGCGCAGTAGTCTTTTGCAGTTGCTCTCTCATCTTGAGGACATGGTTGAGGATGTTTTGCTTACTGGACCTGTCTATGTCTTCCCAGCTCTCTTTCAGCACATCCAAGGGTCCTCTCACATGGTGGCCATAAAGGAGCTCAAAAGGTGAGAACCCGGTTGAGGCCTGTGGTACCTCTCGGTAGGCAAACAAGAGGAAAGGCAGCCACTTGTCCCAGTCTTTGCCTGTTTCGGAGACAAACTTCTTGAGCATTCCCTTCAGGGTTTGGTTAAACCGTTCAACTAAACCATCAGTCTGTGGGTGGTAAGGGGTGGTTCGTACTCTCTTAATCCCTAACAGCTGATATACTTGTTGCAATGTGCGGCTCATAAAGTTGGGACCTTGGTCTGTGAGGACTTCACAAGGTATGCCTACTTGTGAGAAAAATCTTATGAGGGCTGTGGATATTTGCTTAGCAGTGACTTCTCGAAGTGGGAACGCCTCAGGGTACCTTGTTGCATAATCGCATATGACTAAAATGAATCTATTCCCTGCCTGGCTTCTCTCCAAAGGGCCAACAATATCCACTCCTATTCTTTCAAAGGGTGTGTCAACAACGGGTAGGGGTATAAGTGGAGCATAGGCAGGGGTACGACCAACAGCGAGTTGACATTCAGGGCATGTCTTGCAATAATCTTTAACATCACTGTACATTCTTGGCCAATAAAACCTTTTAGCAATCCGCATGAATGTCTTCATAAACCCTAAATGGCCTGCCCAGGGGATGGAGTGTCCTATTGCTAACACCTCCCTCCTCTGTGTCTTGGGTACAACCAGCTGTGTTCCCTCCTCCTTACTCTCTCTGTACAGGAGTCCATTTTTCATCACATATGTCTCATCTGATAAAGTGGTAACACCTCCCTTCTCCCTAATATGCCTAAAACAAGCAGCTAAGGTGGAATCTTCTTGTTGGAGCTGTGCTAGATTGTTCTGAATCACAATGTCTGTCTCCCTCAGTTCAGGTTCCTCTGCCTGTATTTCAGCTGGTTCTGAGGTCTCCATTAACTTTTCTACCCACTCTCTACGTTGCTGCAGCCTGACTTCCCCAGTAGGTCTAGAGTCTTCTAGCACCTCCTCTGAGCAAAAAGGCATTATCTGCAGAGCTTTAACGGTTTCTGATTGTGGGATAGAGTGTACCGTCTGCTTAGCCTGAGCCCTCGTCACTACACCACACCATGCTGTTTCCTGCACCAACTCGGCCAACACTGGCAAATCTGTGCCTAACAGAACAGGATATGGCAGATTCTGGGCTACTCCAACTTTCATCAGGTAGGGCTGGTTATGCACCTCAATATAGACTTCAGCTGTAGGTAATTCAGTGTTATCACCATGCACACAACAAACCGTCACAGTTTCTTCTTCACTCCAGCTATCTCTGGGTACATATCTGGCTTGTATCAGAGTTCGAGCACATCCTGTGTCAACCAAAGCCGAAAGTGGCTTGCCATTCAATAAAACTGTGATAGCTGGCTCTGTGTCATGTGGGGGAAATGATGACTGCCCTGGCCTTGGAACATAACAAAGACTAGTTGTCTTAGACTTTTTCAATGGACATTCTGGCCTAGTATGTCCTGGCTCTCCACAATTAAAACACACAACTTGTTGATGAACAGTGGCTTGTGATGTGGAAACAGGTGATGTGGGTTTAGGGTGTGTAGGCTTCAAGATCTTAACATGGCTTTGAGAGCTTGAACTCACCCCAGACCCCTCAGACTTACCCTTCGAAGATGGTAATATGCCTGCGTAACGGAAGTTTCCAGGGCCCCTCCTTGCCGCAATATAGGCCTCTACTAGGTTAGCAGCTTCGGCAGCAGTAGTTGGATTGTGCTCCTTGACCCAAGTCCTTACTTCTGGATACAACACCCTCAGATATTGTTCAAGCACGATAATCTCCATCAGGTGATCTTTACTATTTTGGCCGAACTGGACCCACTTGCAGAACAAGTCCTTAAGCCGTGTATAGAGCTCTCGTGGTGACTCATCTGCCGGGGTGCTCAGATTACGGAACCTTGTCCGGTACGTCTCAGGACTGATCTCATACTTCCTCAGTATGGCTTCCTTAAGCTGGTCATAGTCCTGGGCCTGAGAAGGGTTCATGGCCACAAAAGCACTTCTGGCCTTGCCTGTAAGTAATGGTATGAGCCGAACTGCCCAGTCTCCCCTTGGCCACTGGTAAACAGCTGCCAGTCTTTCAAAAGTGGTTAAGAAATGTTCAATGTCATCAGTGTCCTCAAGCCTAGCCAGACGTGGCTCCTGGTCCCATACCCTTGGCAGTGAACCATCTGAAGCTGGAGTTTTAACTCTGCTACGCTCCATATCCATCTGTAGTTGGGTGACCTGGTGGCTGAGTACCTTGTAGTGCTGTTCTCGCCGTGCTATCTCTCTTTCCTGACGCTCATCCCGGTCTTTCTGGAACTGCATGAAGGTCTCGAACATCCGTGCAAGAGATGAGATTGCAGCATCCCCTTCAGCAGGTGCCACACTCATTCCAAGGGCCCCTCCTACAGCCCCGGGGTCCTCTTCCTCAGGCTGACTCCTCGTTTTAGGTGGCATGTCAGCAAAAAAAACAAAACAAACAAAAAAAATCCCCACTTGTCACTTGACTGGTACAGGATCCCACTTCTGACACCACTTGTTAGGATGTACCAGCAGTCAGAGGAGTAAAATACATGACAGGGGCAAAAATGCACAGTCCAGTGTGTTTTTAATTCCCAAAGGTGAAAAATTATAAATAGATACAGTAGCAATAATGGGGAAAAATATATATAATACAAGGGAAAATAAATTTGCAATAAACGAATGCAAGCTGGCTATGCCAATGTACAGGCCCAAAATACAAACGCAATTCAATTCCTCCTCACTACCCCCATTTCCCAAAAATGGCTGCCTCTTTTATAGGCTTTGGCTCCTCCTATTTTTGGACCATACCACTTTAGGGGAAAACCTATAAGTTTACAAACAGGTGATGAGCAATAAGCAAACAAAACTTCATGATATAACTCTACAACAACATATATTATTTACAACTGTTAACACATACAGAGCTCAAAACAATAAAGACAAAACATATAAGGAAACACTGACATCCCAGGTTCTTTCCCTCCCCCATGAGGTCAGGACCAGATGCAGTAATCTTTGAACAAATGTAGTTTAAATATGGCCACTTTCCATGTGTACTGGTTTGGCAAGTGAGAGGTGCACCAGAAGGTATGTGTAGCTGTTTGAATGCATTGAATTAAACTGATAACTGAATGTAGTGAAATAAACTTCCATGGAGTAAAGTATTTCTGGTGTTCCTTTCTGTGTAATGATATTAGAAAGCATGCATCATTGAACATTAAACATTTAAACAAATTTCAGCCTTAAACAAACAAAACAATGAAACTAACAACTTGAGACGATTAATGGGATGTTACAACACCAACGACAGGGCTACAAACACACAACTACACAAGGATGGTATATTTGCCGGCATTCAGGTTGTGTATGTGCAATGGTGGAAAATAGTTTGTTGTGTGCACATACCCATGTTCAGTCCCTTCCAAATAAAAGTCCAGGGTCACAGTCAGTCTGTGACACTAGTAGTAAGTTGTTGGGTACAAACTGGACCATCTCAATGGAACATTTCTGGCTGTCATTCCATCGCTGAATAACCCTCATCAAGTCTTTTTTTTTTTTTTTTACTTGCAGAAGATGGGAAAAATGACCTGGAGAATTACCATTATAATGGTTATCTGCTAACCACCCTGCTAGTTCATGAGTAAAATGGTATCTTGGCTATTATGGTCAGGCATTTACAGTACAGTTCTCAAGAAGGTGTTATTTGATACATTCAACAATGTGATGAACCCAGACTTAGGAAGGAATAGGATACTTGAAATGACGTAATGTAATTTAAAAAGGTTACTGTATTCTGTTACAGTTAGATAAAAAAAGATTAAATCAGGTTACCTCTACATTTCATGAAAATTACTAGGAAAGAAATAAAGTACTCTTGAGTCACCAGTGTAGGATTTTGTCAAAGGCGACATGGGAAACTGTCTGCAATAACACTCTTTGAAAATGATTTGTGACTTTGCAGCATTTATACTTTTCCCTGTCCAAGTTTAATGTAATGTAACTTCAAGAAAGCCACTCATGATATTTTTCACGAAAAGTATACACACTGGCTCTGTGGCCGTGGCGCTCTGTTTGTTTGAGCAGCAACACTTGAGAGTGTTTACATGCGCAATCGTACACCGGTTATGCTTAATAGCCTAACAATGTGTCATGTAAACATCTTGTTGACGACACAACCAAGAAAACTCCAGATGTAAATTGTTGTCTGGATTTCATAATGAGCAGTTTTTTTTCCTATGTGTTGTACGTGTGAACACACTCATTGAGCCAATAGCACGAGTTTTGCGGCAGGTTGGATTAGTATTTTGAGTATTTTGTTTGGTGCTATTAGTGAGGCAGAAAATTACATACTTCGTCTTTAAGTATAGGTCGTCTTGTCTTGAGGAAACCTTTAATTCAATTAAAAATAATTAAACTATATTAATTACACATTTTATATAGTTCTTGCATATTTACTGAGTGATTCATAATTCTGTAATTCCATAAAGTTTGGGTCAGATTATTTTTTTTATGTTAAAAGGAGTCTCATGTTTAAGGCTGCATTTCTTAATCAAAAATACATTAAAAACTCTAATATTGTGATATACAATTTAAAGCAACTGTTTTCTATTTTAATATTTTAAAATGCAATTTATTTCTGTGAAGCAAAGCTGAATTTTCAGCATCATTACTCCAGGCTTCAGTGTCACATGATCCTTCGGAAATCAAATATACTAATATACTGATTCGGTGCTCAGCAAAAAAATCTCTTATCAATGTTGAAAATATTTGTGCTGCTTAAAATTTTGTGGAAATCATGGTGCAGTTTTTTCAGGAATTTTAAATTATTTAATATTTTGTAGTGCTGTCAAATTGATTAATCGTGATTAATCACATCCAAAAGGTTTTTAAATATATACATGCATATGTGTATTTATATATACATAATATACTTAATAATATTATATATAATAATTATACACAGTGACAGTACACACATATATTATGTAAACACAACTTTATTTTGTATGCGATTAATTGTGATTAATCGTTTCGACAGCACTGATATTTATAACATTTTTTATTATATATTAATATACATATTTTATATATAAATACAAATTGTTTTTTCTTAAATATGTACATGCATGTGTGTGTATTTGTATAATATACATAATAATTATACACACAGTACATATATTATGTAAACACAAACTTTTATTTTGGATGCAATTAATTGCGATTAATCGATTTGACAGCACATCTGGCTGGATGGATGGATGGATGGATGGATGGACTATCTAGATAGAAAAAAGTTTTGATCAATTTAATTTGCTACGTCTTTTTTGCATAAAAGTATTAAAGGGTTAGGTCACCCAAAACGGGGGTTCAGAAACCTCTCAGATTTCATCAAACATATCTTAATTTGTGTTCTGAAGATGAACGAAGGTCCTACAAGCTTGGAACAACATGAGGGTGGGCATAATTACTGACAGAAATTTCATTTTTGGGTGAACTAACCCTTGAATTTTTTTATTTTTATAAATAAGAAATCTTACTGACCCCAAACATTTGAACGGTAGTGGACATTTTTAAAGTAACCTTCCATCATGAGTAAACTTGAAAATCTGGTCCAAATGTTAATTTGTGCTAAATTTTAGTTGCTTTTCACAAGTGCTGTGACTCTTTGACAGTGCTTGCTTACATTTCAGCATTATACTGCTTTTGACACCTCCTGAGTATATAATGAACAGCAAAATAGGAAACTCTTACAATGGGTTGACAATAGGTTAGAAACACAGCTATCAAGCTGCCACAAAACCTGCATTTTTAAACCAGTCTTACTATCAAGGGAGTCATCAGCGCTCCTACGTTGTTGACCGTACCCAGTGACCTAGTTTGCACAGTGCTCGTCATTGGTAAATTCAGGTAGAGCAGACGACGCACAAACCCCCAGCGCTCCACACACCAGGGGCCTGGAAGTGCCAAGCGCTGTTGCAAAGCCCCTTGGGAAATTTAGCAGTGAATTGACAGACCTGTTTGGCGGGGAGTGCTGCCATTGTGGGGCGACATGAGACGTCTGTAGCGCACTTATTATACCTAGCTCCTTATTTGCCCTACTTTTCTGCCTCTGGTCTTCATACTTCTCTCTCTCTCTGCTGTCACGCTGTCTCTCCACCACACTACATCATGGAAGCCATTCTCGCTGTGCATGGTGCAACTATCTATCCATGCCATCATTTCACAGTTGTCATGGAAACATAAGAAAATTGTTTGCGCAAAGGTTTCAGGGTCATGATGGAAACAAGATCCTTTATTTCCCTTCCTTTCTCTTCAGCATGGAATTTTTGAACATATTGATTAGCCCTTACTTTTGAGCCTAATGATTTTGTTTTGTTTACCTGCACACGTTTCCTTGCAAATGCCCTTCCTGTTTACAAAACAAATTATAGATAAATAGCTAAATATCATTCAGTTTGCTATCAGGGTAGATTACATTACATTACAGTTTAGACAAAAAAAAGTGTGGGGCCATTTCATATGGACTCCTTTTCCTTTAAATCATTTTACAATGCGCTCGATGCTTTTATGAATGTACAAAGTGGTGTAAAATGATCCCATTGCCGTTGCTAAAAAAAAAAAAAGCTTAATAAATCGCAAATATAGCACCATTATCGATTATTATATATCTACTGACAAACGGATATATTTTTATTTTAAAGAGAAAAGTTAAATTGGCACAGTGTTATGTAAGTATGTTTTAGATAATATTATAGTATTAATGTAGTATTAATTATTTTTATGTTCAGTTTTTATTTTTTGGTGTTATTTTATATATATATATATATATATATATATATAATTATTATTATTTTTTTCTTCAATAATTCTATTTAGCTGTAATTTATTTTCTTTCAGTTTTAGTAATTTTGGTTCTTCAACTTCAACTTATTTTATTTCAGTTAGTTTACAAATAGCAACATTTGTTTCATTTTTTTTTTCAATTTTTTCAATTTCTTTATTAACAATTTTGTTTTTTATAAATGTACATAACATTACAGCTGTCATTTTTCTTTTACAAAACTAAAACTACATAACAAAATAAAACTCAAATCAGACCTAATTTATTTAGCTGTACTAATCATTAATAAAAAACTAAAAATAAGGAATGTCATTGCATTTCAAGAAGGTAAATGCTCCAGAAAAGAGCCCCACATTTTTTCAAGTATTCTGTGATTTCCTAACATTGAAAATTATTTTCTCAGGGGTGCAATATGAAATTAGTTCGTTGATCCACTGTTTTCTTGATGGAGGTTGATGAAAATACTTTTTATGATGAGAGGAACCTATAAATCAGTATCCCCTATAATATCCAAATTCTAGGATCATTACTAATTGGGATACCTACAACCTTTGAAGATGCATCAATGATATCTTCCCAAAAGTAATTCAAGACAGGACAATTCCAAAGCAAATGGAGTAAATTGCCTTTAGATATTTAACACCTTTGACATTTTGAAGATATATCAGAATTTAGCATGTGAAAAAATTCAATTCAAATTTTAGTTATAAAATGTGTTTTTAACATGGATTTAAATTCTGCCAACGTAGCAGCAGTTCTGACGGGTAGTGGGTTGATCCACAGCTTAGAGCCCGCTACTGCGAAGGCTTGGTGTCCCCTGCGTTGCAGGCAGGATCATGGTTCCACCAAGAGACGACCATTTTGGGATCTAAGTGATCTGGGAGGATTGTACGTGAAAATCAGGTCGGAGAGATATTTGGGAGATAAATTATTGAGAGCTTTATAGATGAATAACAAAATCTTGTAGTCGATACGGTATCAGACTGGCAGCCAGTGCAAAGAGCGTAAAATTGGTAATATATGTTCTTGTTTCATTTTGGACCATTTGAGGCGAAAGATGGAAGAGGGAGGTAAACCCAGAGTACAAAGAATTACAGTAATCAAGTGCACAAAAACAGGTGAAATGAGAAATGGCGACACCGTCGGCAGATGGAAGAAACACGTGAAAGTGTGTGAAACTGTAGACCGTTGTGTAAAAGAAATGGCAATACTGCCTCTTATATATAAAATGAAGACTTCACAAAGCAAGTCTTACAATTAACAGCCTACACGAACAACCGTTTGATCGATCTGCAGTGCAAAACAAACTAAATCAAACGAAAATTACAACAGAAATGCAAATTAACACATATTTGCAAAAAGAAAAGTGAAATATGTTCTGCAATAATATTGGCATATTATGCAATTCATCCTCATAAATATGGTAAACAGAACGAAATAGCTAATGTACAAAACTGATATTCTCGTCAATGTGTCTGTCTGGCGGAGCAGATATAGATGCAGTTAGATAGACAGACAGATAGATAGATAGATAGATAATTAGGGAGATAGACAGATAGATAGATAATTAGGGAGATAGACAGATAGATAGATAATTAGGGAGATAGACAGATAGATAGATAATAAGGGGGATGGATGGATGGATGGATGGATGGATGGATGGATGGATGGATGGATGGATGGATGGATGGATGGATGAATGGATGGATTAATTGTCCACTGGGGAAAGTTGTTTTCATAGTAAAATTTCTTCATCAGCTACGGAATCATGGTATTCATGCATATGCCTTTAGTTTTATTTTTGATAAAATAACGTATGTCTCAACCATACAGAAAGCTGCAATACATTATATTTGCACTGAACTATTTCCCATTTCCAGGTAGATTATAACCGACATCTGTAGCTTGTCAGATGCAATTAAATGGATGGAAATAAAATGCCCTATCACAATGCGTAATGACGCACAATGGCTGACCTTGTGCTCTTTGAAGATGTGGCAAATGGAAGGATTCGGAGTGAACGCATCTTCACACAGCAAGAAGACTTGCTGGCAAACGAGGACACACTCTGGCGATGGAGCGCTAGACGCTTTTTTGCCTCGACTTTGATGTCCGACCATTTCTTTTTTATTTCGGCCATGGTCCGAGGTTGTGAGGCTACAGCATTTACGGCGTCTGCAACCTTTTGCCACTCAAGTGCCTTTTTGGCATTAGTAATGCCCACATTGTGCCCTCAAAAACAAAATTATCCTCTTTTCAACCTTGCCAACGATAACTTCTACTTCACATTGAGTGAAGTTACTTTTTATTTTTTTGCCATTATTTCGCAATCGATGAATATTAACTTGTGGGCGTTTCACAGACTATTTATGGGCAACTATGGGCGTGACATGAAGCCGCAAAATCTGCGCTACATTTAGAATTGATTGTGATTTATTAAGGGAAAACTGCGTAGGATTTTTATAAATCCGAATATTTCTGTGCGTACGCACGTCCTATGTTTCATCCGTACGCCACTTCTGACGCAAATCCTACGCAATTTTTTATAAATGAGGCCCCAGGTTGTTTAAGACCATTATCTAGGTGAAATCCTAGATCTTTAACATTAGAAGTAAAACAATGATTTTAAAAAGTTTTAGTTACCAATTACAACACTGATTTGACAACATCAAACTCACATACTCCCTTAAGGCAATAAATACTCTCAGACACATCAGCTTAAGACTGAAATCCTAGAATCACCCTGGTGCAAATACTAACATTTCTACATAAATGTTTTCTCTACACTTTAGACCTAGTCTCGCATAGCCAGACCTTCAGGCAGAAGGTCTGGACTCCATAGAATCTTTTATTGGCCAAGGACCACCCAGAGGCCATCTGACTGACATGAACCAAGCAACCAATCTTAGTTAGATTTGTTCCGCGTCATGTTTAGGTGCATAAAAATGTCCATACAATATGCCGGGAACTTTACATACTTTACATACTTTTGGAAATCCAGCGTTTAGTTGATCCACTCATTGTCACAGTTGTAAACATGACAGCATTCTTCTTCCATAAGGGGGTTTGGCGTCACGGCATCTTTGTTTCCAGGCAGACTGCAACACACACGTCTCCCAGACATCCTGTAGAATTCAACCAATCGGATGACGACTTCGAAAATCCTAAAGTGTTTCCAGTTAACTGTGCCATGTGCATCAGATGTTCAGCCAGAGGTCCGTGGGCGTGACGTCTGAGGCTAAGACTACTTTAGACCTGACCTGCATGAAGGCATGTGACCTCTGGTGATCTCTGATCCGTGTTTGGTTGTTTACGTATGCATTCCTTTCACCATGATGGAGTATGTGCCTGGCTCAGACACGGCATATGGTCCAGTCTTGCTGCTCACGATTGATTGAGAGTCACTGCTCTTATCCTTTTCCAGGTGAACATGCATTTGCACCAGTGTTGCCAAGTCTGCGGTTTTCCCAGTTGTTTTCCAAGTTGTTGCCGCGGGTAAAAAATTTGTCAGTGGGTTGTTTTCCACCCCCGTATGCTCCAACACCTCCCAGACGTACAATTTCAGTGGAGAATTCGGCCGTCCGATGGTGAAAAACTAGAGATGCACCGATTGCAATTTTCTTGGCTGATTTTGTTAGTGAGAATGGCCGATTTCTGATTTTCTTTCTAAGAACTATAATTGACAGCATATACAAACAAAATCCACTTTTTCTTCAAAGCAAAATGTTATTTTTAGTATAAAATAAATTATTAAACATTACAACAGGATCTTCTCTCATTTGAACAACTCTCAAAAAATAAGTGTTCTTTGCCTGGAAAGAAATAGAAATAATAAAATAACAGAAAATCAGTTGCTTTATGAAACAAAACATTATAAATTGATCTTTTTCTCTTTTTTACTTGTCTTACAAAAGTCAAAAGATCCTATGAATGAACAAACCTGAAGTGTACAGTACTCCTCCAAATAATAGTTCAGTAATTGGGTAATAAATGTTGCCAGCTAGGGATGTCACGGTACCAAAATTCCAGTAGTCGGTACCAATACCATAAAACTTTTACGGTACTCTGTACCAATTTTGGTACCACAGCTAAATGTTTTTTATATATATATTTTTTTTTATTTAACCATTTTTTAAAAGAAAAATAATAAACTTACATTTAATACATTTAATTTATGATGATAAAATAATACATAAACATTTAAATGCCGTTTAAAAGTAAAAGTTTTTTATTGTTTATAAAAAAAAGATTATTAGTAGAGATGTATTATTATTACATAGAGACATAGCTATATCTACTGTAGGCTACAACAGTAGCCTAATATATTTCTGTCAATTCAATTCAATTTTTTTTTAAACCAAACTTTTATTTTGACGGGTTGCCGTGAAGAGCTTTGAGTGTCTGTGTTCACAGTTTTCTCAATTGAAACGGTAAATTCTCATGAAGTGACTTTTATGTGTTCGTCTGGTCATCCAGCGCCATGAATTCCATAGTTTTCTTCGTAATTGCTTTGGTCTTTTCGCTGCTTATACCAAGGAAAGATAGGAGAGGCTGCTGACCTGTGGCTGGCTCTGAGCTCTGGCTAGCTTTAGCCGTTTTACTAGGGCTGACCAAACATTTATATCACGGTATTTTTCAAAATTATATCGGTTCGTGGTATATAACAGTATTTTTTTATTTATTTGTGGTTTGCTAACCACATTTTCTACTAATTGAGAGAGGAAATGCTGCAGTAGATTGACTAGAATGTCGTATTTTACTGTCATGATGAGTGAATATTGTAGAAAAATTCCCCACTAGAATTAATAGGCCTACGGGTTTACAAAGCCCCACAAAGTGATGCTGTGGGGAGACAACAACCAATAAAACACTTGCAACACACTCATTACAGGCACATGCATATTAAAATATGACCATGGAGATAGAAAAAAAAACAAAAAAACAGTTGAGGGCACCTTAAGCATTTTAAAAATCTAATCAACAACAAACTGACAAAACGACGGAGAAACGCGGAAGAACATTTAAGGTCTTAGGATATTTTCAGTACATTTAAGAGCACTAGTCTCTGAACAAACGACACACGTCAGTTTAACACAGAAAGAATAAAGCAGTTACTTTTTTGCCCATTCTTCTTTTGATTGAATTGTCAGTCTATTTATTAACTTACATCGTCTTCTGTGTAGCAGAATAACCCATTGTGTCATCGCGGTCGTGATCAGACGTACAGTTCAGTGTCCATTGCATAACAAAACATTTCATTTGAAGAAGACGTGATGAAATATGTGCACATACACGCTGCCGGTTTATGTTTAGAGCACTAGAGTACATGAAATATGTCCATACAAAACTTAAAGGGCATATTGCAGGTTAGAGACTGCAGTGAGTCAATGTATAGAAAAATAATGTAGGAACTAGATTTTCTATAATATATACTTATAAATACGCTATTAAGGCTTTTGGAGTCGTTTTTGTGAGAGAATTTTACTTCCGCATCTAAAAATGCCAAAACCGGACGTGACATAACGTGAGGGAGTGCGGTGAATTTCAACGATAGGAAAACAATGGATCTCAATGACAGCTCGGACGCTGAGGACTTTATAAATGTTTATTAATACTTATATGACAGACCACAGCCATACAATTATGACACACAATTAGGGACAGACCAGGATTAGACAGAACAACGATTACAGGAGACAAATTGAGTTGTTGTGTGAGGAGAAACAGTTGAGAACAGCGGCAGGTGTCTCGGTGAGAGACCAGTGTTAGCTTATAGATAACGCTAGCTAACGATATGAACACTGTGCTCAGATTACAACACTGTACTGATTATTATCATGTATCAGGCAATAGCAAAGCTGGTAACATTATTGTCATCTAGTATTGATACTTACCAATAACAAAAACTTTGACCATCAGAAAAAGTCACACTCGTTAATATCCGTACACACTAAACGTTATGTCATATAACGTTAGCAGTTTCTCATCACGACTGATTTGGTAATTAGCAAATGTTTAAAAAACAAGACTCGCGTCACGGTGCACAGTTCACGTTTTCTCCGAGCTGCCTCTCTGACGGATCCGTGACCGTCACATCTCCCGCCAGTGGCCGAACCACAGACTCTATAAGTTAGTGTTATTGTGTTTATCCTTTATTCATTAATTCTGTATTATGGGTTTATTTCGTGCCAATTCACCGATAGTGTGAGGATGTTTATGACGCTGTGAGTATGTATTTGAGCGAACTTGAATGTACATACGTAACGTGAATAAAATATTTACATTACCAGCACATAATTCCAAACTTTTTTCCGAAAAAAGTGTGAGACTTTATTAATTTGTGTTAATGTACATACTTTGTATTCATCAATGTAAACAAGACGGTAAAGAAGCATCTCGTGTGGATGTTTATTCATTTAATATCATAGGCAAGCAACACACTGCCTGCGTGACACGCGCGGCTCGAGCCATGCTGAAAGCGCATGCTAGAAATAGAACCGACGCATATTTTTCACGACACGCAAGTGTGTTGGAAGCGTTTCCAGGCAGAATAGAATAGGAAAAGCTGTTTGTCATTTTGACACGAATACATATTAATAAATGACATTTTGATGTTTGAAAGCCTCTAAGTTTTGACATAAATGTTCTCGATTTTCAAATAATCGCACCTGTCATACAGAACGAAATATTCTGTAGCCTATTTTGCCGTCAATACTGCTGACATCGGGTGTGTCTCAATCAGCTCCCTAGTTCAGTAGTCAGGGCACTGATCAGGGAGTCAGCCCATTGACTTATGTCCTTATCAGTGCCCTGACTACTGAACTAGGGAGCTGATTGAGACACACCCGTGGTCTTTGCTGTATCAGTAGGCTATATATTTATGTTTAACATGAAGTATAGCCCTCCCTGTACGTCACCTAGCAGCAGCAGGGCCGCGTCATACACGCTTCTGGTGTGTAAAGACAGAAAACGCCATGCTCACGCCACGCAGCCGGCTTTACATGAGTATAACAATGTTTGACTCCATCATATCGCCGGGATGATAATCCTCCGGTCTAAAGCACTACACACACCACCGCGTGTTTCGAAGCACATGCAGAAGTGAAGTCCCGTTTCTTCACCTGCACAAAACGCCACCATGCAGAATTCCTAACTTTATTTTAGGAAACCTGTGGACTCGATGTCCTGACAGGCTGGACACAATAATTTACCATGACAATTAGGGCTGAACGATTTTGGAAAAAAATCTAATTGCGATTTTTTTAAACCAATATTGCGATTGCGATTTAATATGCGATTATTTTTTAAACTCTTTATCTTCTGTATTATTCAACAATACATCATTGTATAGTAATGGTGGAAATCTTTAATTGGTACCTCACGATCCGATTATGATTCTGGGAGTCACAAGCCGATTCCAAAACAATTCTTGAACTTTTTTCCTTACTAATTATTAATATTAAGCTTATTAATTTATTAAAAACTTAAAGCTGCAAAACATAAGCTAGTAAGAGGAACAAAGAAACATATTACAAGCAATGAACAAAGAGTGCTTTCAGTATTTAAGAGTGTCTGAACTGTGATTTTTCTCTTTCTCAGCTTTACTGTTGTTTGATTATTAATGATGACATCATCATAGAATGCGGGAGACCTGCATTCATGCACAGATCTCTTTTGAATAGGGGTGTAACGATTCGTTTTAACAACGATTCGATTCGTATCACGATTTGAGGTTGTCGATACGATTCAAGGACGATATTGGTTCATTTAGAACGATACGATCCGAAACGATTCAGTGACTTGAAATCGATTCAGTAACTTTTTAGCCAAAAATTGTGTGACTGAAATAAATATCTGGATACTGGTCAGTGCAGGTGAAGTTTCCTAGATTCCTGTTGTTTCTTGTAAGGGAATCAGGTATCAATTAATTATGGATATAAACAAACAAGTAAACAACAATTAATGGCAAATGCATTCAAATTTTATTTGAATAAAGTGCAACCAACAGTTTAGGTTGAATTAACAGGAAGTTAACCTTTTCTGCTCTCATTTTCAATATTCAATACATTTTCAATAAAAGCACAGTAAGTGCAACCAACATTTCAACAGTAGGTTAACCTGCTACTTCTGCTTTTGTTTTCCAACATAATAATATTACAATATTAATATCAAAAATAAAGTGCAACTAACTTCTCTTCAGGTTTAATTAATAGTAGGTGTACCTGTTACTTTTGCTGTTGTTTTTCAACATTAAAATAATACAAATACAATATTAATATCAAAAATAAAGTGCAACCAACATTTCTTCAGGTTGAATAAACTGGCTGAACCTGCTACTACTCTCAGTTTAATAAACAAACAATATTTAACAAAAGATAAAATGTAACCAACTACTCTTCAATGACTCTACATATTTCTTTTTCAAAAATATCAACATCAGTGGCGGCTACTGGTCTGTCAGAGAGGGGAAGCTCATTTTCGGCCTACATCATAAAATTGTCTATTTATTTAAAAGTAAATTCTGCCCTACGTTCCTTTTCAAGAAAGTTTCACCCACGACGCTAGCCTAGCCTACTAACGTTATATGAATGAATGAATGAATGAATGAATGAATGAATGAATGAATGAATGAATGAATGAATGAAGGAAGGAATGAATGAATGAATGAACGATCTAAAAAAAAAATATTAAACTCTGTAAAACTGAAACAAGGAATGTGGTGTATAATTGTGTGAAATGTATGATGAAAATCAAGCAATTTCGCCAAGCAAATATCAAAGAAATAGGTTGCAGCAGTTTTTATTTCGACTGAACTTGAGAAATTCGCGATGGGACTGAGCGCGAATAGCTTTAGTGATTCCTTATAGTACAGAATCGCTGTCAGTCAAAGGGAGATGCAGTCTTTCGACAGACCCTCCAATCATCACGCAGAAGCTCGGAGTCCGGGCCAGCCCACTCCGCATTCACCCCCAGAGACGCTGAGCGTCCGTGGGCGGGACATAATCGCAGCGTTTATCCAATGACCGTCTAGTTTCGAAGCGCTTAAAAAAAAGTTCACAGCAGCCCCATTGAAGTCAATGGACGCTGGGCTTCAATAGGGAAATGCACTGTGACGCTGCGGGAATGTATGAGAAGGAAATCGAGTCAGCCGACCTGCTATATGTAACTGATTCTGAACAAACTCGTCTTTGAGATGAACGTTTTCTAACGCATTTTTAGTCAATAAAATGTTAATACAATAGTACATATTTGACCATTAATTTTGTGACATTATAAGGGAAGCCGAGCTTCCCTTGCAGTCTTAAAAAAATCGCCACTGATTCAACATGATCTGACCGCAGAACACTTCTCTGTACGTTCACTATGTCGCCAGCAGTACTACAAACTCGCTCTGCTGGCACACTGGTCCCAGGAATGCACAGGTAACATTTAGCAAGGGTTGAAAGTACAGGTAGCTGTTTCTCCTGGTGGCTTGATAATTTCTCGCTGGTTGGCTTCTCCTCTGCCATCCGCCATGCTATGTTTTCTTAGCGCTGGTGCGTGCGTTGCGATGATGTCACAGATAGGCAGAATGAATCGAGTAACGTTTAACGCCGTTATCATTAAAAGTGCTAAGAAAAAACATCCATTTAAAGTCTGACGTGCTTAAATCCAATGCGTTATTTCCTATGATCGATACAATCGATTGATTACCTTTTAAAACGATGTTAGATCGATATATGTCGTCCGGAAGGCCAACTTGCCGAGCACAGATCGATGTAGTTAGATCGTAGGAAAATAAATCGATACATCGATGTAGTAGATGAATCGTTACACCCCTACTTTTGAAATATAAGATGTTTTTGCCTTGTCTGTTTAATTCATTAAGACATTACTGATGGTGTTTACATTAATTTTGCGTCATAAAAGCATTGTAAGGAAAATACAGGCGGGCGAGAACACACTGTAAGCGTGACATCAAGCAAAGTTTCTCACAGCGCATATCCTGTGCAAAGAAGCCTGCGAATGTCATTGCAATTCGCGCCGTCAACCTTTCGGAACGTTATGAAATATTATTTATGGTTCGTGTGTGTGTGTGTGTGTGTGTGTGTGAGAGAGAGAGAGAGAGAGAGAGAGAGAGAGAGAGAGAGAGAGAGAGATAATGGAAGCAATCAGAATACGGGTGTTTCTAAAACATACGCAGCGGCACCGCGCACCTGCAGTTAAAATCTAAGCTCAGAATCATTGGAGAGATGATAGTAGCCTGTAGTATGAACAACACAATATTAGATAGATCCTTTTAGGCCAGGCATATGATATGTGTAACGTGCCAAGTTGCTTCTTCTTCTACAGACTTTACTCTCGCGTGTCACGTGACCAGACTGTAATCGCAGCCTTTGCGGTTAGGAAATCGTGTTTTTTCATATCGCGATATTATCGCAAATGCAATTAATCGTTCAGCCCTAATGACAATGATTAATTGGAATAGAAAAACTACCAAAAATACACAGACTCGTACTGAATACCAACCTGTTCTGCACTGAGCCAACGCAGAGCTCGGCAAGCGACTCGCTCTCGTGATGTAATATGACGCGATGTTGAAAAAAAACACGCTCATGCTCACAGCTGCATGTAGACGCCGGATCGGCTCAAAATCGGAGACACGTGAGACTGATCAGCCGATCACCGATCAGGGCCGATCATGCAGAAAATCGGCTAATTCCGATCCTTGACCGGTCAATCGGTGCATCTCTATGAAAAACGCATTGGGCTACTTTTGACTGGCCATTGGGCTACTTTTG
Source organism: Romanogobio albipinnatus (assembly GCA_023566225.1). Lineage (NCBI taxonomy): Eukaryota > Metazoa > Chordata > Actinopteri > Cypriniformes > Gobionidae > Romanogobio > Romanogobio albipinnatus. Next base: position 42,121,735 of record CM042244.1, on the reverse strand, counting down.
TTGCACAGACCTGGCAACCCTGATTCGCACGATCAATGAATATTGAAGGTAAAGGCTGACAATGATGAGCTCAGTCTACATCAGGCCTTGTATGCTTCACTGTGTCCAATAAGCAGGCATGTATTCAATGTGATGTTTGTACATCATTAATATTTTAAACATTTCCCCCTAATCAGAATCTTTTTGAATAGCATTTGATCTCCATGGTGGCTATTCATGTTTCAAGTGTTTTGTGAAGGTAGAGTCTGATTCCACCTTTCAGGGACGCTTTTGTGTTTTGGTACCAAGCGGTTGACATATTTCTGGAGGGAATGTAGATTTCAGTTCAGTTCTTTTAAACTTGTATTTTACTTATTTTCTTATCAGAAAGAAGTGAAGACTTGAAGTAAAGTGATTTTTACATGTGGTCTCTTAAAAAGTCTGAGGCTGTGGATCACATAAGGGCATGACTTTGTTTTATTCATTTATAATTAATGAAATTTTGCTGGGCGGAGCTATTTAGGTAGCCGATCAGAATAGCATACTTAAGTTATTCCTCACCCTCTACTTTTTTTCCGTCAACTCTGTCTGGGTTTATTTATCTTGTGTCTAGAGTAATATTTGGAGTCAGGTTGGGTGTGGCGACCCTTCAATATGTCCCTTTGTTCCCTCTGATTAGTGTTGCTTTATAAAAGCCAGATGAGACCAAATGAGGCCGCGTGTCCTTCAAAATGGTTGCTTATCGTGTAAGCTGAACAGATCGGGCGCCTTTTGATTATACGGACCTAGAGCAGAACAATAAATAATGCAAAGGGCTCTAAGAATGTCCGGCAGTGACCACACACACCCCCAATCAGAAGAGAGGGAGAGGAAACTACACCTTCTGCATATGCATATACCGTTGCAAACAAATGTGAGCTCTTTCTTACATGCGGACACACACTCCGTACTTGTTGCCCTTGGAGATGCTGTGGTCGGAAAGCGGATCCGCTGGCCCTCGTCTGCTGGCCAGGCAGGTAACAGGAGCCCGTGTGTCTCTGAATATTTCAGAGAAAGACTGCGAGAGAGAAGTAGCAGCAGAATGAATTAGCAAATCAGCCATCCCATCCGCTACTCTCTGTATGTCAAGGCCCAGGTTTGAGTTACAAGGGGCCGGCACCCACAACACATGGCGGCTATTTGGCTTAAAAAGAACAGAGCCTTTGTGGTGATAACACAAAAAGAAAGAAGAGTGGAAAAACACAAACACACACACAATCACAATCACCTAATTAGCCAGGTTCTGTTCGGTGGTCTGATAAGCCCTTAACAATACCTGACTGGAACAGAAGGTTTGTTTCTGTTCATAGGTTGAATAAATGTTATTGCAAGGTTACGAAGGGGGCTCTTTTCTAAAACCTAGTGAGCTGCCTACTGAGGTAGCCGTTTAATGTATTGTTGGGGCACTCCCGACACAAAACATCTTCCAAATGCTAATCAACTTCCTTCTAATGCATATAAAATACAGTCAAACAGTAATAATGTGAAGCCGTGTATCATTCGTTCGGTTGTTTATTGATTTAATATTGAAAGTAGAAAATTTAGAAAACAAGATTTTTCAGAAAAACGAGATTTCGGCTTCATTTTTCGTTTTCGTTCAGAAGTAGAACAATTAATAAACAATTTGAATAATCAATTTCTACACGTGGGCGTGAATTATACGCCCTTTTCTGCTGATTGGTCAGGTGAAGATCAAACTATTCCGTTATCAGTTCTTCCTCAATTCCGCACAGCAGAATAAGATCAGATGGAACATGTTTTTGCAGTGAGAGGTGCAAGGTTTTTGGAATAGTTTTCTATTGGCAGTGAGCGTTATGCGAGCTGTTTGTGCACCCCAAGGGCCTCGGTGTTTTAACCACCTGCTGCGCCTCGCGTTTTTGAAGGAGCCCGCTGAGTGCATGAAGTTGAAAAAAAATCAACTCTAAGCAGAAAAGCGCACCAGAAGTCATAGCGTTTTTTCCCCATTGTCCAATCGAATGAATGGGGAGGCGGGCCTTCCGTTGTGGTGACTGTTATCTTGATTAGACTGTCAGGACAGCTGAAATTGGGGTTTGCCTAGAGACATTTAAGACTGAACGGATGATCCATGGATTTTTGTGAAATATTACAAAATAACTGTTTTCTATTTGAATATATATTAAAATGTAATTTATTCCTGTGATGCCAAAGCTGAATTTTCAGCAGACATTATTCGATTTAGAAATCACATGATTAGAAATCTTTCTAATATGCTGATTTGATTCTCAAGAATCATTTCTTATTATTATCAAATACAGTTATACTGCTTAATATTCTTTTAGGATCCATGACACATTTTTCAGGTTTCTTTGACGAATAGAAAGTTTAAAAAAGCGTTTATTTGAAATAAGAGAGTAACAATTAAATCAATACTACCCAACAGTAATTGCAATTGTTCCTCTTACATTGTCTGTATTGAAATCAATTGCATGTTGAGTCTCCTGTGTGCTCCATGTATGCAGGGCTGTTCCCATTAGTTTCTATAGAACAGGTTCCTAATAAGCCGGTTATGAGATTTCATAACCATTAGGGTGCTACTTATGTGGGTTTCTCACTAGGTTGAGGAGCATAGCTTGCTTGAGGTGGATACTTTTTTTTTATTCAGAAAAACCCATTTATCGACTAAATTCTTAGATGGAAAAAAAGTAATCATTGTAAGCATTAATTTTATACAGTAATTAACACAAATGTGTTTCAGTTGAGGTATTGGGGCCAGTGAAGGTGGCAATAGGATGGGGTGGATCATCTGATTATGGGTGGTTTTAGGGTCACACAGAGATCAACAGCTGCCATGGGGGTCACAGTGGTCAGGGTTTTGGGTCATTGGGGGAAAATAGATGAACAAGGAGCCATTAGGCTGATTAAACCCTGACCCCTTAGCCCTCCCCTGACCTCACAAACAGTCACGGAGACAGAGACCCCACTGCTTCAGTGGGCTGTCACTGTTGTGCTAAAGGCCTGGACCTCAAATAAGAGAAGAAGGACATTATGACACACAAAGATACTTAGATTAGACAGGACATGACCTCAAATTAAAGGGCATGGAGCAAACGCTGTAAACTCTAAGATCTATGTGTGTATACAGAAATACTCCCTGCCAACTGACCTGTGGCAGGAAGTGAAAGGTTAAAGAGCTAAAGGTAACACACATTAAAAGACCAATGCTGCCTTTAGTTCTTCCTGAAAAGTTGTGAGTTCGGAAATCTGTGATGATAAAATCGGGAATAAAATTTTACAATTAAATATTGCTTCTTTAATTTTCAAGCCCTTTTAATTCTGCTACATCTAAACTGCTCGAATATGCTTTTGTTAGGGGTGCTTGCCCTATTGTGTCTCCTTTCTCAGAAATGTCTGTTGAAGAGCAACATTCTTATTTTAACACTTTGTGTGGGGATATTTTGGTCTCTGTGGCTCCATTTAAAATTAAGAACCCTGTGGCTTAACAAGGATACTCATGCCTCCAGACAGGAATGGAGGAAGCCTGAAAGAAAGTGGAAGAAAGATAAGCTCCCAATATCCTATGAAATCATGAGAGGATGCACAGTGAGCTACCAGCACTATGTTAAGGCTGATAGTGAAAAATATTTGTTTTAACTGGATAGGAAAGCGTGCACATAGCCCAAAGACTCTGTTTAGTACAGTACATAACATACTAAATCCCACTATGCTTTCTTTTCCTGATGCTACACCTACAATCTGTGGTCACTTTTTGAAGGTTTTTTTGTCTGTAAAATAAAATGAATACTATTCGATCTTGTATCCCCAAATCTGATATGAGTTAATCTGTTATTGACCCATGTTCAGCTTGTTTAATTGAGTTTGAGCCTATTTCTACTTCCTTTCTTGTGGATGTTTTCCATAAAATGAAGCTTCCCTCGTGCTCCTTGGATGTGGTGCCTTCTCGTCTCCTTTTGGAAGTGCTAGGTGTCATTGAACCCTTTGTTTTTAACAATAATAAATACTAGCCTATCTCAAGGTACTATTCCATCAATCCTGAAATATACAGTGGTGACTACATTTTGAAAAAAGGTTAGCTTAGATCCTTATATTTTGGATAGCTATCGTCCCATTATTACCATTTTTATCCAACGTATCGGAAAAGGTTGTCTTCCATCAATTGTCTGTATTTTTAAGTGAACATATTTTATTAGATAAGTTTCAGTCTGGTTTTAGACAACATCACAGTGCAGAGTTAGCTTTGCTGATGGTGTTGAATGATCTTTTGTTTGCTGTGGATTCAGGAAACTGTTAAATTCTGGTTCTCCTGGACCACTGTCCTGATCTTGCTTGAACGGTTGGCTAAGTGTGTAGGAATTCAAGGTACCGCATTGAATTTGTTTAAGTCTTATCTTTCTGATAGAATCGATTTTGGGCCCGCTTTTGTTTTCGTTGTATTTGCTCCATTTAGGTTTGATTTTTTCGGAGGCATAACATTCCTTATTATTTTTATGCAGATGATGCCTAGGTTTATCTCCCTTTAAGACATGGGGAAAATTGTGACATGCACTCTCTGTTAAACTGTCTTGCGGAAGTAAGATGCTGGCTGGCAGCCAATTTTCTAACAGTGAATGAATCTAAAACTGAAATTGTAGTTTTTGGACCACCAACTTCTATTATACAGATAAATAACCATCTGGGTCCTTTATCTGTGAATTCATGCTCATGCAAAAAAAAATGGGAGGGATTTTTGATAACAGCCTTAAATTCGATAAACAAATCAATTCAGTGGTGAAGAGTAGCTTTTATCATCTCAGATCCATTGCAAAACAGAAAGCGTTTTTATCAGTAAAGGATTTTGGAGACAGTCATTCATGCTTTTATTTCATCTAGGCTGGATTACTGTAAATCACTGTACCTTGGTGTGGCTCAGTCCTCTTTATCCCACCATCAATTGGTACAAAACGCTGCTGCTAGGCTTTTTACTGGAACTAGAAAGTGGCATATTTTGCCTGTTCTGGCTTCACTTCACTGGTTGCTGGTCGAATACCATGTTACATTTAAGGTTCTATTGTATGTTTATAAGGGGTTAAATGGCCAGGCTCCACAATACATTACAGATCATCTTCTCCACCAGAAATATTCTAGGCCCTTAAGATCTTCAAACAGGTTGATGTTGACTGTGCCAAGGTCTCGTTTGAAGTTAAAGGATTAGTTCACCCAAAAATGAAAATTAGCCCATGATTTACTCACCCTCAAGTCATCCTAGGTGTATATGTGATTCTTCTTTCAGACGAATAAAATCGGTTATGTTAAAAAAAGTTATATAAAAAAAAAGTCCTGCTAATCCAAGCTTTATAATGGCAGTGAATGTTGCTCTGTTTTTCAAGTCCATAAAAGCGCATCTGTCCATCATATAACGTGCTCCACACGGCTCTGGGGGGGCAATACAGGACTTCTGAAGTAAATCAATGCGTTTGTGTAAGAAAAATATCCATATTTAAAACTTTATAAAGTAAATTATCTAGCTTTCAGGCGATCGTCTTCCGTATTCAACTTACGGAAAAAGTGTAGTGCCTCTCGCAGATCGAAACACTTATGCTACGTCTGACGACATTGCACACCAGTTACTCTCGTCAGACGTAGGGTGAGCATTTTGAACTGCAAGAGGCTCTACACTTTATATTCTTGTGAAAGAAGAATGTCATACATCTAGGATGACTTGAGGGTGAGTCATTTTTTGGTGAACTAACCCTTTAAAAGGTGGTCGAGCATTTTCTGTTGCTGCTCCACGTCTGTGGAATGATTTCCGATGTTGGTAGTTTTAAAACCTCACTGAAGACATTTTTTTTTTCTCTGGCATTTGGATCAATATAGTCTTATTAATTTGTGTGTTTTCTTGTTAGTTAATGTATTTTATTCTCTCGTCAGTTTATGTATTGTCTAATTTTGTTAGATAGTGGCTGTTTTAAACATGCTTTAGCAATAAAAGTGCGTTACTTTGCCTAAACACATAAAGTCACCAAAAAAGAGGTCCAGTGACTCTTTTTGCACGCAATCCTCAGTCATATAAAACCTATCTGTGACTGAAACAAGTATTTTTATCCTTTGTCTAATCTAATGCACTTCTGTATTTCCTTCCCTCCATTAACTGCTGGACATGGCATTTATCAAGCTATGTAAAAAAAAATGAAATTAGCTTAAATGTTTCAATTATGTCCTCGCATCATTTCAATCGTATAAGTCATTAGTGGTTTTTATATAGGCCTATTCATAATCCTTCTGCCCCCTTTCTCTCCTTATTGTGAACAAGATTGACTCGCACGGCGAACTAAACGAACAACATACCCCCTCTCGTTCAGTCTGTCAGTGAGTCTTTGTTCTTTAAATGGATGATTGATTCATTATGTTTGTTTACAAATGAAATGTCATAGTTATTTAGTGTCTTCAAAAACTCGTTCAAATCCTTTCAGAGTCTCGTTTGAACGTAGAACAGTGACTTGCTGAATAGAAGTATTAAAAGACAATAAATAAATAAATAGAATGGTTCTTGTACCTCAGCCAGTAAATATGCCTTTGAGGTGTTCATTTGTGCTTGTCTCATCACTATTCTGACATAATGTGAAGGCTGCATAAGATCTCAGGTGGCAGAGGTGGGAAAGTGAATACCCTCATGTACAGTAGGAAAGAAGCTTAACCCGAAATGGAAGATTAAAGTGAGACTGAAATATAAGGAACAGATGAAAGAGATGGAAAGATGTTAGCAGGCGGAAGGCTGTCTTGCCAAATGCATCATTTATTTTATCCCCCATCCTTCTATCTAAGCTCTGCGCCACTTCTCCACCACTTAGGGCATTGATTCTGTGCCCTTCCAAATTTATAGGCTGACGCTGTATTCTGCACATTCAGACGTCATTGATGAGAAGCTGCAGAATCATCACGCTCAGATCGAAACTCAGAGAGACATCAAATGGAACATTGCCGCTTGTTGCCAGATGTCTTAGACCAATGTTTGTATAAGTAGTTTAGGTTAGCTTGTGTCTCGCAATTGGAAGGAGACGTCATGTGTTTGAGTGCTGTCTGTGGTTTGAGTGTGTCTGTCGTATTGGTTTCTGTGATTGTGTACTGAGAAGTTTTATTTGGAATATCCTGTGTTTATTGTCTGGAGTGTGTGTTTTGAAGTCTGTTTTTAGGTACATGTTTTGTATGGTGGTTGGCTTGTTGGCTGCAAATGTTGTGCATGTTTATCCTGTCAGATTTTATGCTTAGCCCAATCTTTGTCAACGGAAACTCCTCTTTTGTGGACAAATGTGGAAATCTTTATCCTTGTATCTGTGGGATTTCTTGGAAATCGTGAAATACAGCAGGTTGAGCGCCCAGTGCAATTATATAAACATTAAATTGAGACTTTCACATTAGAACATTGCTGTGCAAACTGGATCCAGTTCACTCTAAGTTTGCTTTGATATGAAAATAGTGGTGATTAATTTTGTTTTACAGCAAATGTGTAAAATAACTGACAACCATACGCAAATAAAATAATGTGAGGATTGAAACTCTTAATAGAAGGCTAATATGGTTGTATTTTCTCTATAGCTTAATAAATGTCATGCATAGCTGTAGATAAAATGGAAGAAAACGAGATTCTGTTACTGTGCTGTTGGAAATGCATTTTTCTTTTTCTTTTTTTTTTATAATATAAGATTGTATTGGTCATGAATAGCTTGTTTTTCAAATGGTTTAATGAATGATTCAGCGACTCTCTAATGTCACCTTTAAAAATAAATAGTCAATCTGTTTAATGAACTGATTTGAGTCTCTTGGGTGAATCTAAATCTCCACCACTATTAAAGCTGATTTTCCAAAGTGTATATAATGGTACAACACTCACGTCTGAATAAAAAGGGGGGTATATGCTTCATTTAAATTGTAGCATATGGATGACTAAGCCATCTGTTTTGGAGGTGATCCAATTTTGATACATTTTTAAGTGAACCACTATTGATTATACTGTATATATTTTGTAGGGTCAGCGGAAATTCATCATTTCTAAATGAGTGGCAAGGGATTGCTGTTGTCAACGGGGAATGCACCATGTTCAATAGAAGTATGACTGATGAAAACAGAAAGGTACAGACATCAATTTTTAATTGTTTACTCCACATCATAAATAGAAAGGAATTTAAGCTTGTTGGTAACAATTACAATAAGGTTTAATTTGTTAACATTAGTTGCGTTAGGCATCTTGAGCTAACAATAAACACATTTTTTACACTTTTACAGCATTTATTAATCTAATAAATGTTAATGTTCATTTATAAATATAAATGTATATACAAATATACATTTGTTTAAAGCAAATGTTGAAAGCAACATTTTTAATCAGGAACAAAGCGTGTGTGTGTTCTGAGTTCTCTGTGTGCAGATCATTTTGTGTGTGTGTGTGTTTTTTTTTTTGCGGTGAATGATATCAGTGTGGATCCAGCTGGTCTGTTTGCACCAGGTGCCCGAATAGAGGGGGGTGGCAGAGTTTTCCATGTGCCGCCACACACTGATGTAAGCGGCTATTGTGTCATACACAAAGAGCAGGGCGAAACAGTTGCTTCCTCCTGGATCCATCCATCTGTGTGCGTGTGTGCTATACCTGTGATCTATAATTGTAATCTGAAGCTTGTGCGCTTGTTAATGTCTGCTTTTATGAATATGTGTCATCATATCTGTCACCACATGACCCACACTCTTTCTTTCGTTCTCATTCTCTCATTCTCTTCGCTTGCGTGTTTGCCATCTGTCCTGGGGCAGTTTTGTAACTGCCAGATGAGCATGCTTTTTAACTCCCCTCCAGTCTCCTCCTTTCCACCCCTCACCTCTCCGTCCTCCAGCAATGGTTCTCTGACAATTGCAAAGCTTTGTTTGTGACACGTGTGTCGCCTAGAGGTGTGCCTGCTCCCCCCCCCCCCACTCCAAAACCCCTCTATTATACGAAGACCACTCAGATGGAGCCCCCCTCCCGGTCCACTGAGCCATTATCTCGTTGTGGTAGGGGGTCTCCCCTATTGTCCAGCAGATTAACACAAGTCCCTCCCATCTCTCCTTTTCCTCCACCACATGCTGGCCCAAAAGTGTTAAAATGCCCTGAAGCAGAAAACGAGGAGGCAATTTACACAGCTGGCCACAACGCTTGGTCAAAGAAGAGTGAGGAGAATGACAATGAAAGATAAAGCTGGAGTAATGGGTAGGAGTTTGGTTGGAAACTGCAATTTGAAGTGACACTTCATTTCACAAATAAAACCCCTCTTTGCTAGATCAATTCAATGGTGAGGCCAGAATTTTTAAAGTGAGTGGACCTTGGTAAAATAGGGTGGACCTCAACGCCTACTCTCAAATTACGTCGTTTTGCAATACATGGGATAAAAATAATTTGGCTATTAAGATTGGTTAAATGTGATTTATTGTCAGCTAACAGTTCCATGAAAACAAAATCCATTTATAAATTAAATAAACAGAACAATAAACAAAGGTCATCATCATAGACGGAGTGTGTGTAAAGGCCTGTTCACACCGGGATGATTTTCGTGCTCGATTTCCGTGTGCGTTTATCACCGACGTTTAAAGCCTCGTGACTAAACAAAGGGCGCCAATGTGAGTGTGCACACTGACGTGCAAAACAGCAGGTGTAAAAGCGTCATTTAAAAAAAATGCCTTGGGTTCGTATTTTCGTTTTGACGCGGCACGTTGGCCGACCAATGAGATTGGCGCTTTTGTTGACGTGCCTGGAGCTGTTGAAGTTGCAGGAAAACACGACTTGGTGGTGCTCAAGCACAAAACGGTCTTGCCGAGCACACATTGATACGACGAAGAAGAAGTAAGTAGACAAAGAAGATGAGCTGCTAATGCTGCTTGCCAGTTAGCAAAAAGTGTGTGAATGGTTTTGGCAAGTACGTAAATACTGTCTCTTTTCTTCTTCTGCGTGACAAGCGAGTGTCAGAAGCGTAAAGTGCCGCAGCACCACCTTGTGTACTGGGAGCGCCATTTACGGAAATGTGAAATTATTTTTGAATTTGGTGCCTTCTAGACCGAGAAAAGTCAGAAAATTTATTTTTGTCTCATGTGGATGAAAGACAACAACTCCCAGGATGCACTTGCTTTGCTGCCCTACGAGGCCACTCCCAAAGCCACGGCTACTGGTTACATCTCTTGCCCACCGCGGCACCGCCCCACCGTCATTTTGATATTCATAGTAATAAAATAATTTAGTTCAGTTAGAGAACAGACACTACAATTAAAAACTGAACGTGTCTTTTCAATAAAGTGTGAGTGAGCCGAAAGAAAGTCACGACACAAACGCAGCAGGAGTCAGATTTCATTCATCAGAGAGCGAAGAGCTGAGGTAAGCGCGGCATCATTCACGACACGTATCCAGTCTGGCGCGTTATCAGATCATGCCTATGGAAGCTTAATTTTCATAGGAATTCATTGAAAAGTTGAAATGCTCAATTTGCTCCGTATCGCGCCGTTATTAATGCCCGAGCGGCAGCGGCTGTGCGCATTTACATTCTGTGAGTGAGATCCCACCCCTACGGGCGGGTTGAAAACATGCAGAACTAGCTCCTTCAACTGGCTGTAGTCTATAGTCTCAGGCCCAAAAAATCCTCAGATTATGCAAAATGACGATATTTGCGTAATCCGAGGATGTTTTCCAGAAATAAAATGCATAATTCTCTCGTCTCAGGGGGACATTAGGGGGGGGGAAGTACCATCATTTGAATATACTACCGGGTTTCTACTGATACAAAGCTTAATGCTAAATCGCTGAAGTTACCCTTAAAGGCTAGGCAAGGCATCCCTTATCCATTGCTTTAAGAGGGAAAAGCTGCTCATAACTGCTTGTCTAGGACCAGTTTTCTCCGTAACATTAGCATATTGGCGCTTTGGTAAACGATCCAGTGCATATCTGTGTTTGCACTCTGAAGAGCATCAAAGGTTTCTATTTACAACATGCTGTTGCAGCGTTGAGCAATGTAGCCAATCACAGACATATCTGTTGTTTCTTTGAACGGAATGGCCAATCAAAGGTGTTTAAGTTAGAATCCACTCACCGCTCAGTTCTTGTCCAGTGCTGAGTTCTGCACACTCGCAAATCCTCTCCTTATGACAGTGTAGACATTAAGTAAATGAGAGATTAATTGTGCAGTGTAGACAGGCACCACTTGTGATTTATAATGGAACTTAGTAAGATCACGATGAACTAAGATTGACAGCGTTTGAGTGATAAAGAAAGCAATCTTTGCACGCTTTCTAGGCGATTTATAATCAATTAAAATTTTTAATAAAAGGTGCCCTAGAATGATTTGAAACAACATTTTAAATTGTTCTCTGGTATCTACATAGAGGGTATATGGCTTATTTAATGTCAATAATTGTCCAGATACGGTTTTACAGGTCCATTTACAACTCTAGAAATTTTCCCCAGGATGAAATGGTCTGTTTTTGCCTTATTTGGAAGGGTCATGAATATTAATTTGTTATTAATTAATTAATTAGTTTTACTCTGATTGGCTGTTTTACTGCGCGGCTCAATGATAGCAGGCACATCTATACTGACAGTCATGACGATGGAGAGATTAGGCATTCAACCTTATATGTTTGAGCCTGTTTCTGACGAAGATGCAGATTTTGAGGAACAACAACATGTTTTGAGATTGGAAATGAACGCTTCTGAATGGTAAGTTAAATCTTTATTTTAATTAGGAACCTGCAAAATCATTACGTCCATACCAGAACTTCAGCCTAAACGATAACTAGCATATAGCATTAAATATACACATCAGCAGTCACAACTTTTTAGCATTGTAAAAACATTTTAATTATTGTAATGTGTCCCTGTATGATTTTACAATGATAGCTTCTTCACTTTGAATCACAAACTGAACTGGGTACCGCTTAAATATGTTGTTTGTACAGTAACGTTTGAGTTTGACAGTAGAGTACTGATTTAAAAGTCGATTTATTTAGCCAAACAAAGTAATGTATACAAGCCACCCTTTATTATGTAAAAAAAAAAAAGCGCTTTGAATACTCAGAAAAGCGCTATTATGCAACAAATGGTGGAGAAGGTGACGTTAACTAGAAGGATCGAGTGAGCTATGTGTAAGCAACTAAACTCGTTACGTATCTACGGTTGTATTTTGTAATTTATGACAACACTGGCATTAAATAATATTAACCTGTCATTAGACACACTATTTAGTTATGTAAGCTACTTGGATTATCCTATTGTTACTGTACTAGCATCTTGCGTTGGATCTAGACAACAACGGGGATATTATCGTTAATGTTGTCTCTCTAAGTGGCTTTCAATTTAATCAGAAATTGTTTAGACAGTCAAGAAGTGGATAAAATAACTTACTGCTTGCAGGTATATGGTTGGAATTGCCCCTTTCTTCAGTGTCGGACGCTGAGCAAAGCCTGCTTGATATTGTCCCAGGTTTGAAAAACTGTCCGTGGTGAAATGGGCTGAGCAAACTAACAACTTTGAATTAAATTGTTGCGGTATCCGATTATAAATAAACATCAACCATGCCTGTTGACATGTTGTATCTGTGGGAAGAGTATGAAATGTCTTCACATCCCCTGCACAGCCTGGAACATAACATTTGTTTCCATGATCTGCCATGTTCACTATCCTCGCGTGACGCTTGTTTACCTGCAGAGATGATACGGCTGCGCAGTTTCGCCTGACAGTGAACATGTGCTTGCATATGCAAATGTTGGGGGCATACATATTAATGATCCCGACGATTGCATCATTCTTTGGTTACGTTGAGATTTGCCTATTTTTCCGTGGTGTTTTTCACAAACGAGATTTACATATGAAGGAGGAGGCAATGGTGTTTGAGACTCACTGTATGTGATTTACATGTACTGAACTCCTGTTATTTAACTATGGCAAGGTTAATTCAATTTTTAATTCTAGGGCACCTTTAATAAATCTTTTGTTTTTTCATGCTTGACCAGCGGCCACATACACGCTGCTAAATAATTTGAGCAATTAATTTTTTCCCACAAAAAAGATACACATTTTGTGTCTCATTTGATTGGGTGGACTAGCCGTCAATCTGAGTTGGCCAGTACCACCCTAGCTCTTATATAGCCTCGCCATTGGATCAATTTCTGATCTCCACTAATGGCATTTTGAATAAAAAAATGTGTGGCATTCTATAAGCCCTAATGTTTTAATGTTTTATTTAATTTTCATTTCCTTTATTTCCATTTCCTTTATTTTCCTTTTTAAAGATGCTTGATGAGTGCAGTTTTCTTTCATGTGTGTTTACTTTTGAAACAGGAAGTTTGGAGTGACGTATTTATGGGGCTGTCTCTTTTTTTTGTAAATGGCCTTTCATTTAGAACTAGAAATAACTATAATCCCATTGTGCACTGCAAATGACATAATTTAATTAAAAGCTATGGACAATTTTATAACTGATGATTTAGAAATGATGAATCTGTATAAGCAATATATTTTACATTTACAAAGTAGTTTGAGAGCATAGGGAGACTGACTATCACATCATTCACAGTGCTTCATGGGAGTTGAGGCTTTTGCCACTATAGAGTGGTGCAGGGATGATGTCACTTTGTAGGCCAACCGGCAGTTAGCATCACACTGGTTCCCTCGAGAAAAACCCAATAGGATTTTTCCATAGGCTTTTGAATTATCACAAAAAAACAGCTCTATGATCAACTTACACGTTTATGATACTTACACGTTTTGTCCATCAAAATAATTATCACAGAAGAACACAACTTTTATTAATTTTGAAGCCTAAATGCAGTCGACAGAAGTAAAAGGCTAAAGGTAGGCTATAAACAGACTTACACCAAGGACCCTTCAATTTCAACGTCACCATCACTAAGATTCCGACAACTCTTTCAGTTTTTATCTCAAAACATTTTCCCACAACGTTTGAGTTAAACTAGTTTATAAAAGCACAAGTATGAGCATAATGAGGCTGTAAAAGAGGACTGTACTTACCTTTTTGACGTGATGACATTTAATATCCTCTACAGCTTCTGTAGTCCCATTTAGCCGCTTGTTAGCAACTGCCTTTTTCAAGACAGGTAACAGCTTCAAAAAAAAAAACCAAGTGAGGCAATACTGATGTATTTTATGTTGTAGGATAAAACGTGAAAGTGTCTTGAGCTTGTGTTCATCACAGACCTTATTTCAGCCATATAACCAAAATCCCATGAAAAAAATCCATTGACTTCAGGACGAGGGAACCTGAAGTGCTAAAATGCTAACTCACTTCTGCGTTTTGGCCTACAAAGTAGTGTTGTCAAAAATATCTATATTTCGATATGTATTGCTATTGAAATTTCTGAAACAATACGATACTCATTTTCGACCGTATCGGTACCAGCTGCGCTCTCCTCTCCGACCGACAGCGGGTTGACACGCACCCGTCTCCTTTCATTCACCCTCTGAACACGGCGAATGAGTGTTCTGCTGGATTTTTCTTCATGACAGCGTGTTAGTATTGGTTTGACCGGTCTGAATTTCGCGGGGGATTGCACATAAGGTTAATTCTACTAATTTATCGCAAAATTATTATCATATAAAGTGATCTCTTCAGTAGACATTTTTAATTGACTAGAGTAGACTTTAAATAGACGGACAAAAAAAGAAATTATATTAAAAATATCTATTTGACAGTATATGCAGCGTTTTGGTATCGAAAATTGTATCGAATATCGATACTTTTTTAGGTATCGTATCGAAGTTAGAAATTCCAGTGACAACACTACTACAAAGTGATGTCATACCTGCACCTCTCTATTTAAATTTAAAATCTCTGATGTGTGGCTATACTCTCTTCCAATTGAACGTGAATACGTTTACTACTTAAAAACAAATCAAAAGCTAAATTATATTTAAAATTAAATCAAAGCTAAACATCATATCTAGTCAAACAGCATCACGACATCGCTACAAATACAGTATGGGATTAAAATCAGCGAACATCAGTGAATAGGCTTAGGCTACGTTACCATTGAAGTCATACTGCTGTGGAATGCCAGTTCTACTCTGCAGTAGACACATTGCACCTTGTTCTCTTCTTTTTTAAGAATGTAATGATCCCAAACTTTAGACATTCTCTGCCGTTTATGGACATCTTTACTCTCCGACATCGTGCCAACTAAATTTAAAATGAATCACGCGCTATGGTGTGCTTCCTGAACATTGAACAGCGGTCCGTGTGAATCAGATCCCTGTGCGTAACTGTGTATAGTGCGCGTCATAGGAATTTAACGAGGCTTCGAGGCCGAATTTTTGCTCGATTAATCGTTTCAGCCCTGGGTAATGTAGTTTTCACCAGAAATGTCATGTTAAATGCAGTTATTAGGGGGAGGGTCTTTCTCGTTTAAGAGAGTATTTGATTGGAAAAAATGAGTGAGTGCAGAATGAGTCATCAATAATTAAGTAACAGTCATTAAGACATGTTACATCTTTCCTGCACAATTTGTGCTTCAGGAATAAATTATACGTCAAATCATGTGGCTTGTTGGCGATATGCATGCTTTTAGCTACTTTTCACAGTAAAAGGATGTATGCTTTGCATACAATATCTAATAGACTTTCAAAAAAGAGAAACCCAAGTCATTCCTTTGGGAATATCGTAGATATTGAGGGTGGGATCTTTTAACTTGGGCCAGGAAAGAAGATTAGATTAGATTAGATTCATAGTGAGGGGACAATGCAATTTCATAAAAAGACATGAACAAACATGAGTAAAAAAGCCAGAATTAGCCAAGAGGCTATTTTTCATCTGTAGTCCCCTGGCCAAAATGTTAAAAGAGCAATCAAATATGACACAGATATACATAGTTAGTAACAACATAAGATAAATCCAAGAAACATTACTTACAAATAACAAATACACAAAACACACTGGTAAAGCAACCATACAGCCTATAAAAACAAATACAAAACAAACTGTTTACAGTGAGACACAACAGGTTCAAGTCTTTAGTGTTGACAGATATACGTATCAATCAGCCATTTTTTTTAAACTGTTTAGTAAAAGCCTTATAAGTGGTTACCTGTCTAATTTCATCTGGTAATCTAATTGTTTTTGCAATTGTCATTCATTTTTGTCTATGTTCTTTCAAAATTCAGCACTGTGCTTTATATATATATATATATTTATTTATTTTTTTGGCCAAGTCTAGCATTCTGGTCAAATGTGCATAGGTTTTCATTTGCATTTTAATTTTCACCCACTACCATTCTTTGTGGGCATTCTTTTCCAGTTGGCAGAGGTGTTTTGGTTTTTGTTAGACAAGGTGGCTTGTATATTTAGAGGAAAGGTAAATGGCCCTAAAGTATGTCTGGTGCAGTTGATCCTGCACGACTGTATGTTTTCACGGCAACTCACACTTCCTTCAGACTGAGCTTCCTCAGAGAGGGGGTCAGCATGTTTGAAAAGGCTAATTGAGTTTTCAGCTAGAAGGTGAGAGGGGGTAGCGCAAGGCGACTCACTCTCTCTTTACTGCCGCAGACCTTTCGTTTTTTTTTTTGTGTGGCCTTGGAGGAAATGGTCAGGAAACTCGCGTCACCTTGAAAAACAGAGTACATTCAGGG
Source organism: Romanogobio albipinnatus (assembly GCA_023566225.1). Taxonomy (NCBI): domain Eukaryota; kingdom Metazoa; phylum Chordata; class Actinopteri; order Cypriniformes; family Gobionidae; genus Romanogobio; species Romanogobio albipinnatus. The sequence continues at coordinate 42,105,117 of CM042244.1, read as the reverse complement.
TGTCTCAGAGGGATTTGAGTGCGTTTCGGGTTTGACAGGGCTTGCAGGGTGGCGGGAGATGGTGTTTATTCAAGATCTGGAGCTTGACTGAGAAGTGTGCCTGTTAATGTTTGACCTAAAGATGTGGGGTTAGTGTAGCACAGTGGGGAAAGATCAAGTCTGGATACCAACATGTTGTCTAGAAGAGTTATTCAAACTGTTTCTTTTCTCAATCAGTGCATATCTATAGCTATCAGGTGTACGATGCTTTGGAGAAAAGCATCTGCTAAATTAATAAATGTAAATGTATGCTAAATAACTAATTATGTGACGTTATGTTATAAAGAAAGGCAGAGTTTGTTTATTTTGTATATACTTATTTTTAGGGCTGCCACTAATGACAATTTTTATATCGATTAATCTATCGACTAATTTATTGCTTAATCGATTAATCTATCGGCTAATTTATTAATTAATCAATTAATCTATCGACTAATTTATTGCAATAATTTTCGACAATTTTACTTAAAAAACATTTAATTTAACTTGCAACGTTGGCCTTCAGTAATGTACTATAAAAAAATAGTATAAATGTAAACAATCCCTTGACAAAATGTAAAACTTAAAGAGTAAAAATTTAAAAAAGATACAAATGTGTAAACCAACATAAAAAAGAGAATATCAGCAAATACTTTTTATATAGAATAGTGTTGTCACGATACCAAAATTATGACTTCGATACGATACCAGACTAAAATACCTCAATACCGATAAGTTACTGAATCGATACCATGGCAAAAAACTGTAAAAGTAATTGAATAATAAAAACTTACTATTCATTGTTGTAGGGTTAAAATAAAACCTAAAAACTCAGCGGGATTCGTCACTCCAGAGAACACGTCTCCACTGCTCTAGAGTCCAGTGGCGGCGTGCTTTACACCACTCCATTCAACGCTTTGTATTGCACTTGGTGATATAAGGTTTGGATGCAGCTGCTCGGCCCTGGAAACCCATTCCATGAGGCTCTTTACGCACTGTTCTTGAGCTAATCTGAAGGCCACATGAAGTTTGGAGGTCTGTATCTACAGGGAGTGCAGAATTATTAGGCAAGTTGTATTTTTGAGGATTAATTTTACAACATTAATAATTAAACAACAATCATGTTGTCAATGAACACAAAAAACTCATTAATATCAAAGCTGAATATTTTTGGAAGTGGTTTTTAGTTTTAGCTATTTTAGGGGGATATCTGTGTGTGCAGGTGACTATTACTGTGCATAATTATTAGGCAACTTAACAAAAAACAAATTTATACCCATTTCAATTATTTATTTTTACCAGTGAAACCAATATAACATCTCAACATTCACAAATATACATTTCGAACATTCAAAAACCAAACAAAAACAAACCAGTGACCAATATAGCCACCTTTCTTTGCAAGGACACTCAAAAGCCTGCCATCCATGGATTCTGTCAGTGTTTTGATCTGTTCACCATCAACATTGCGTGCAGCAGCAACCACAGCCTCCCAGACACTGTTCAGAGAGGTGTACTGTTTTCCCTCCTTGTAAATCGCACATTTGATGATGGACCACAGGTTCTCAATGGGGTTCAGATCAGGTGAACAAGGAGGCCATATCATTAGATTTTCTTCTTTTATACCCTTTCTTGCCAGCCACGCTGTGGAGTACTTGGACGCGTGTGATGGAGCATTGTCCTGCATGAAAATCATGTTTTTCTTGAAGGATGCAGACTTCTTCCTGTACCACTGCTTGAGAAGGTGTCTTCCAGAAACTGGCAGTAGGACTGGGAGTTGAGCTTGACTCCATCCTCAACCCGAAAAGGCCCCACAAGCTCATCTTTGATGATACCAGCCCAAACCAGTACTCCACCTCCACCTTGCTGGCGTCTGAGTCGGACTGGAGCTCTCTGCCCTTTACCAATCCAGCCACGGGCCCATCCATCTGGCCCATCAAGACTCACTCTCATTTCATCAGTCCATAAAACCTTAGAAAAATCAGTCTTGAGATATTTCTTGGCCCAGTCTTGACGTTTCAGCTTGTGTGTCTTGTTCAGTGGTGGTCGACTTTCTGCCTTTCTTACCTTGGCCATGTCTCTGAGTATTGCACACCTTGTGCTTTTGGGCACTCCAGTGATGTTGCAGCTCTGAAATATGGCCAAACTGGTGGCAAGTGGCATCTTGGCAGCTGCACGCTTGACTTTTCTCAGTTCACGGGCAGTTATTTTGCACCTGGGTTTTTCCACACACTTCTTGCGACCCTGTTGACTATTTTGAATGAAACACTTGATTGTTCGATGATCACGCTTCAGAAGCTTGGCTATTTTAAGACTGCTGCATCCCTCTGCAATATATCTCACTATTTTTGACTTTTCTGAGCCTGTCAAGTCCTTCTTTTGACCCATTTTGCCAAAGGAAAGGAAGTTGCCTAATAATTATGCACACCTGATATAGGGTGTTGATGTCATTAGACCACACCCCTTCTCATTACATAGATGCACATCACCTAATATGCTTAATTGGTAGTAGGCTTTCCAGCCTATACAGCTTGGAGTAAGACAACATGCATAACGAGGATGATGTGGTCAAAATACTCATTTGCCTAATAATTCTGCACTCCCTGTATTGACACTGCAGAAGTTGGCGACTTCTGCGCACTGTGCGCCTCAGCATGCGCTGACCCCGCTCTGTGATTTCACGTGGCCTACCACTGCTTCGACTTTGCTTCGAAAATTTCACGAATGGACATATTGCACAGGTGACAACTCACTGAGAGCGACCCATTCTTTCACAAATGTTTGTAGAGGCAGTCTGCATAGGTGCTTGATTTTATACACCTGTGGAAGTGATTGGAACATCTGAATTTAATGATTTGGAGGAGTGTCCCAATAATTTGGGCAATAATATTGTATATCAAAACACTATCCATTTGATAAAATGGTTGAAATATGTGATATCAATAAAACGGTGTATATGATTACAAAAAGTTCCTAATTTATTCTCTCTGATTTAATTAATTAATTTTTTTATGTTATGTTATATTGCATGCCAGCAGTATAATGAGAAGCTTTACTCAGGAAGTTGGCAAAATACCATAATCACAATCAGGATTACATTTCCCTGAACCATAAAACATTATATCATTTTCTCCCTAATTTGTACTGAGCCAAAACCATTTTTATATGAACAGGATTAAAATCACAAAGTACATCTGTGAAACACAGAGTGTCCTGACCTCTTCTGGGTCAACTAGTCCTGGATAGGGCTATTTTTTCCTTAGCTATGTTACAATTAAATATTTCATGTCAGCCATAATAGAAATAGCAAGATTACACCACCTCATAACGTTGTTGCCACTCAAACTGGAGTCAGGTTATCTTTCAAAACAGATACCAGAGCACTGGAAGTAACAGGCTGGAGACTCGTAGCATGTGTGTTTATGAGAAGCTCTCAGCTGATTGGCTGAGCCGAAAGTGTGAAAGACCATAGGGAGGAGGATGCATGAGTCGGGGGTTGGGTAAGGGGCGTGTTCTCCCTTTCTCTGTTTGCCTGGTGTCCCTGCTTGATGAGATCAGCGGATCGCCTTTCATCATGAGGCAGCTCTCACGCTGCTGCTCGCACTGCCGTCTGTCCTCTCTCTCTCTCCTCGTCCTCCTTCTTTCTCTCTCTCCTTCCTTTTCCCTCTCTTCTGGGCCACCAAGCTGGAGTTTGGAGCCGGAGCCGCGACACAGGACAGAGTAAGGAGTGTGGAGTGGGACGGAGGCTACCACGGCAGGGATTAACCTCAGGGAGGGGGTGGGGGGGTTACATCTCTGGGGAGAAGCTTCTTTTCTCCTTCATCAGCAGGGAGACACAGAGAAAAGAGAAAGAACTAGTGTGCGCTCCTTCTCACAAAGAAAGGAGCTCCTTCGTCCTTTATTCCAGTGGGTTTCCTCTATTCTTTCCTTCACGGGTGCGAGGAGAGACGACTGGGGAGTTCTGCCGGGGAGATCCATCGCAACCGGGTCTGTGTAAGCAGCGTGCTCCTGTGTTTGAGTGCAAAGAAGAACTTGATGTGGCATGTTTAAGTGTTTACTTGTGTGAAGAAACTATCCTAGTGATCTTTAATTCCTTCCCTTCTTGCTTTCGGCTGTTTGGGTTACCTCATGTGCACTCTTTCTTTCTAGTTCCCACTTTCTGGCATTCCCCATTGTATTTTATGCCTCTAATAGGGGTTTGATCCTCTAATTGAGGTTTGATCCACCCTGGCAAGGATACTCAGCAAGGAGACAGTCTGTTCTTTGTTTTGGATGTCACAGCTGCCCGGGATGTTTCTAAACCTGGGATTTCCATGCATTTAATACTTTCTGAGCTCCGGGAAGCAGGTTCGAGACCCCAAATGCTGCGGTGGGGTTGTAGGAACGGCGCCCGGTCTTGCTCTTGAGGATAGTGCATGTGTGGGTTGGAAAGCGAAGTATTTCCACCTGAACTCGCGGCTCATGTTTTCTCAGCTGCCGTGCACGATCAGATAAGGTGATTAGAAGATGGCTGGATCTTCTCCCCACGTTGAGCGTCACAGCTATCGTCTGTCTCGCTCTTTCCTCTGGCTTGGTGTTCAGAGGAAGCGCTCCCACAGCGCTGGCTGAATCTTAGCCCGGGGAGCAGATTTGAATGCTTTTCATTGTGTCCCTCGTGTTGGTGTGCACCCGCGGCTTATGGATTTGCATGTGTCTGTTTGCGCGCGCGTGTGGCTGTGTGTTTCCAGTGGTGGAATGTTTATGGAACAGACTGTGTGTGTGTATTTTGTGTTGAGGGCAGTGGGGCATCTCTCACAAAGAAGTACTGTGGTGGTGTCACGGTACAGTACTGATATCAGATAACGCAGCACTTTTTTTTACACTGCTTGTAAAAAAGTCATGATACTAAAATGTCATTGTAATACTGTAATTTGATACTATATTACGGTAACACTTTATTAACAGTGTCCTTGTTACATATGCTACATGCACTTACCATAGTAATAACAGTAAATTATGCATAATTACATGCAACTAACCCTCAACCGAACCCTAATCCTACCCTAACCTTATAGTAAGTACACGTAGTTACTAAATATTACTCAGTACTTAAATATATAATTACGCTGTAACAATGACACCTTAAAATAAAGTGTAACCAAGATTACTATATCATTATTTACAGCATGGTACGCATCAAAATCCTTATGATGATGCCATGCTATTTTGATGCATCACTTACAAAAAAATACCAAAATATATCTGGAACGTACCATGTAAATTCCATGATGCATGAATTTCAGTACCCAGGTGTATTTCAAAGTACCATAGTATTACCATCTGATGCCAACTAGTACCATTGTTTTCTGTAAGGGATAGAATATACTTTGTTGTATTACTATGGTGCATAGAAAAAAATGGTATGGTATAATGTCATGAAATAGGAATATCATTCTGCCAGTGTTATTATAGTATTATTTATAATATTAAAGTATTTATTTATAATTTTAATATCGAATCTTCGTCTAATTTTAGGTATTTTTTATTTCTTCTTAGCTTTCATTTATTTGGTAATTTAGTCATTTTAGTGCTTCATCTTAAACTATTTATTTCACTTAGTTTAATATTTTAATCTAATATTGATATTTTATTTCAGATTTATTTATTAAAAACTAAACTCATTTTTTAATAATTTTAGTTAATAAAAGCAACATTCATTCTGTTTTAATAATGTCCAACATTATAACACCATGGTCTTATTAAAGAAATAGCATGCTGATACCATGCTCATTTGTTATATACCATAGTACTTAAATATACCATGTTGCAGTCCCCCAAAACATCGAATAATACCCTGTAACTTTGATATATTCCACAGCGCTGAAAGATATCATGATATTTTATACTGATATTTATGTAGTACATGTCCTAATATACTGTGGTATTACCACATATAAAATATCATCATATTAATGGTACATGTCAAAAAGCCTTGGTGATTTCATACTCTTTGCGAGGTATCTCTGCACATGTGTCCATGTGTAGTTGTGTGTGTGTGTGTTGCGAGTGGTGTCGGACGGGGGCACAGGGTGTGTGTGTGTGGGACGATGAGGGCAGTGGGACTGCTTTAATCACTGAGTGTGTTGTCTGAGAGCAGTGGGCTGGAAAGAGCTGACTGGAGCTCCTCTGTGGGGAGAGGCTCTTCTGGGAGAGCTTAGAGCTCAGCTGTTAGCCGTGTGAAGAGCTACACAACCATTTGCCTAACCATTCAATGTCCCTCCTTTGGAGAGGACCACTGGATTAGTGCCAGAAGCATTTGTGTGTGTGTGTGTGTCTGTGTTGCTTAAGGGTTTGAAAGGACAGGAGGTGGGCTCGCACATCTGCCACAAGGCTGTGTGTGTTTCTGTGTGTGATTACTGGTTTTGGGTTGGGGGTGGACACTTTAGTCACAGTGATAAATGGCTTTTGGGCTGTCAGAAAGGACTGGACTTCAATGGTTGCGTCTTATATTTACACTCTTCCTGCACATAGCTTGCATCGGATGTTCTCGCTGCAATGCCTGAAGACTTCTGAGCCTTGAGGCACAGGGAAATTGAATGGGAAATTATATTGCGAGCTATTTGGAACAGCTTAACAGGAGGTACAAGGGGGAAAAGTCTTGTAATGAAAATCAGATTTAGCAAGGTTTGGGACATTTCATTGTTATTCTGGTGACAATTGACAAATAGATGCTTGAAGTCGGCAGTACTTTATTAAATTGAGTTTTATTGTGTTATTTATTGCATATTATTTTGTGATAGTTGATAATAGGGACTAGGGCTGCAGCTATCGATTCTTTTTGTAATCGATTTAGCGGATACAAATTTTTTGGCGTGTTTTTAAACAACCAAAACAAATAATGCATAACGAAAATAAAGAGGAAAAACAATTTAATTTATTAATATGCACAACAGGTTTCATGCTGTAATCTAGCCCTGACATCAAAGTAAATATATTTGATGTAGATTTCTACACCTGCAGCATTTACCATTAGGCTACTAACAAATAATATATAATTTATGGGGTAAGCCTATTTGCTATGGTAACCTAGCAACCTGTGTGTGTGCGTGTGCGTATGGCTTCATTGCAGTATGGTACAGCAGAAATACATACATTCATTTTCAATAGGACGCTGCATTTGGCTTGTATCACTTGCATTGCGGTGCATTTTAGGTGAAGCATCCGTTCGAAAAATCGTGTCACAACATCACGTCCCGGTGTATACAGTGAATGCATGCTGAAATTATTGTTGCGTGGCTACATAAAATTTTAAGCATATGTGATGCATTGCTACGATTTGTCTGACTGGTGCGAGAGAGAGTAGGGTGCATGCGTGTGTGTGTGTGTGTTACTGTAAATATTTTCTACTATTACAGTTGGAATTTTTCCAACAAATGCAAAAAGTGCATTTCTTTGTGATTTTAAAATACTTGAAGGAAACGGTTCACTTTCAGCAGTTATTGTCTATGGGGCAGATTTATGTTTGTTTTACATCAGATAGGCTACAGCTAAACTAACACAGTAGGCCTACATTACATTTATTTGAATGTATTAATGAGAGAGCGATTGTGTGTGTGAATTACTCTGTCTCTATTCATTATGAAGCTGTGGTTTATACTTACTTCAAAGGTATTCAAATATATGCCTATTACGGTTGAGTTGAGTTTCTAAGCAACTTTAGTGACTTTACTTTAGTCACAGGACAGCGTTGACACTGCGTTTCTTCACGTGAAAAGAGGTCTGCCTTCACGGCGCGTGCACGTTGTCAGAGACGCGACACGGCTCGGCTCTCTGTGTCACAGAAAAAAGCTGAGCACTGAACGGATAAGTTTTCCGTATTGTTGTTTTTGAATAGTGCACAATCGCTTCATTGTTCAAACGGACAAGGCTTTAAACGCATTTACTTGACAAACTTTATGAGGACGAAAGTGAAAGCGATCTGGCTTCGGGGCTTGCGCGCGCCGCACGTGTTTTTGTGAAATATCAGGGCACAAATGTGTATAATGACATGGGTATGACATAGGTATTACAAAAAGAGGGTGAAATATGAGGACGTTCCCCATGTCCTCACTTTTCAAAATGCTTATATTTCACACAGAATGAGTTTTTTTTCACAGAAAGTAAACTGCACAGTCTCCTGTGAGGGTTAAGTTTAGGGATAGGGGCAGTGTAGGGGGATAGAAAATACGGTTTGTACGGTATAAAAACCATTACGCCATGGAATGTCCCCACATTTCACAAAAACACCCCTGTGTGTGTGTGTGTGTGTGTGGGGGGAAGCTATAAGAACGGCAATCAACTTACCTGTATAAACTGTGTAAAACATGCAGTTACTATAGTGATTCTGGGCATCTACAATCTAAACTAAATTCAAAATGTATCACGCACTATGGTGTGCTTCCTGAACATTGAACAGCGGTCCGTGTGAATCAGATCCCTGCGCGTATAGTGCGCGTCATAGGAATTTAACGAGGCTTCGAGGCAGAATTTTTGCCTTGAGAGTTAATCGAGTTTAACTCGATTAATCGTTTCAGCCCTAATAGGGACTTGTTTTGCTAGGCGCAAAGAAATTTAATTGGAACTTGTATTGGAGATATTTGGAACAGCTTAAAAGGACATACATTTATTGAACATCAGATTTTTGACATACACTACCATTTAAAAAATGCCAAATTCTACAGTTTTATAAAATATATGAATGATTTTAGATTCAGCAAGGTTGCTTTATATTAAGAAATGTAGGTTACACTTTATTTTAAGGTGTCATTGTTACAGTGTAATTATATATTTAAGTACAGAGGAATATTTAGTAACTATGTGTATTAACTATAGGGTTAGGGTAGGATCAGGGTTTAGTTGAGGGTTAGGGTCATGTAATTATGCATAATTTACTAATTACTATGGTAAGTACATGCAAGATGGACACTGTAAAATAGTGTTAGCGAAAGATTTTCAAAATCTGCAAAAGATTTGTATTTCAAATAAATGCTCTTTTGCACTTTCTGTTCATCAGAGAATCCTAAAAAATGATATCACACTTTCACAGTTTTTCAATCACAGGAATTAATTACATTTTAAAGTAAAAAGTGTCATTTTACTGTATTTTTGATCAAATAGATGTAGCCTGGGTAAGCATAAGAGACTTTTTTCAAAACATTTTAAAATCTTACATCCCCGAATGTTTGAAAGTGTAGGTTTTGAGGTTTCATAGCTTTTCTGGTAATGAAGAAATGTTCACAGTGTTCTGTATTTTATTGAATGGAGTTGAGAATACAAACTTGTTTAGCAAGGCATAGGGAAATTGAATTGGGGTTTATATTGGGCTTATTGGAATAGTGGGAAATACAGGCAAAATGGTTACATTTAATAAAAATTAGATTAAGGGTAACACATCCTTGTCACATATGTTTCAGTTTTTCTGGTAAAAAGCAACCTGCTCTTGGGATATGTGGTGGTTTATCACGTTGGCTTGTTTGGTTCCAGTAAAGAAAGTACAGAGCATGAATGAGATATGTTTGTCTTATCTTTGTCGACCTCAACCTACAAACAATTAAAACTATCTGCTTTTTGTCAGGCTCTCTATTTCTATGGAGTTGCGCTGGCTAGCCCTTTCCATCGTGAAATCCCATTGGCCCAAAATCCTGTTCCATGGATTGGCTGTGATTCTCTCACACCACGCAGCATTTCAATAAGTACGTTTACATGTTGTTTACATGTGACATTGTCTATAGGTCTGTTAGTTCAACTTCACAAAAATGGTGTGATTTCAGTCTGACTAAAGCATTTATATGACATTTTAAAAGAAAGGGTCTGAAATTGTTCTTTAAAGTGCATGTTAACGCACTTAGTGTTGACAGAAAAATGCCTTTTCTCTGGTTAGGAATCGTTGTCACCCTTGATGTCACACTTGATGTTACTCAGACTTCACAGTACTGAATGTTCATATGCAGTCATTTTCCTTTCTGTTCTCATTTGGGAATATTTTATATTTATGCTCTGTGACTGGTGGTTTAGGATGCAGATGAGGCATGGGTTGAATTAAATTCAGTAAAGTGTCGTGGCTCGTGCCCCTGACAAGACTTCATACACAATGGGGTGAGTAGCCGCACGTACGTTGTAAACAGATATCTGACTTCTAATTGAAAGCAGCGATGGCGTAAGGTTCGCATTTATCCTGTGCCGGGTGTATTCATAGTCTCTAGTTTCACTTTGATGTGACAGCCTCCAAGGGCGATCGCTGGATTCATCTGCTTGTGTGTCACTTCAGAACACATCTCACCCATCAGGACATGTCGTACGGAAAACTCTGTCTCACCCACGCTTAATACAGTGTACCCAAATATCTCATAATTTTACCCGTCGTCACTCTGACCATTGGCATCTATTTATTCCAGAATGTTCTGAACAGAAAAACAGCACAGCCTGCTTCAACAGATGCCTGTTGTGAGAGCATTTCTCTCACGCCACATGCGTGTGTGTGGCGGTAGTGTGTCTCCATGGGCCAGGTCTGTTTAATTAGGACAGTGTAGGTGGACAGAGGCAGGGGGGACATGTGGCCCTAAGGCTGTCTGTCCTGTGCCCTCTCAACCACCAAGATGATAGAGTACTGGACACCGGCTTTATTGATCTGCCGCATGTGTAAATGACAAAAAGAGAGGGGAAGGGAGATTGATAAAGGTGGGGGTAGGGAGGAAGACAACACAGACAAAAGATGGACAAAAATGCAACGTTAACACTGCTGGAAAAAACAGGTCATGCTCAAAGGGTATGCTGGGTTATTTGCTGGTCCAGAAAAAGAATCCAAATTAATTTCGCTCTCAACAAATTACCTCTTACATGGAGCAAAATGGGGACATTTCAAATAATTGCACATTATTTGGAAACTGAGGGTTTTCAAGTAGGTTGCAAAAGCATCATAAAAGTGAACCATGTGACTCAAGCACTATACTACTGTTCAAAAGTTTGAGCTGGGTAAGATTTTTATAATATTTTTTTTGAAAGACATATTTAATGCACACCAAGATTAAAAATGCAGAAATAAAGATATGAATATATATTTCAATGTTTTTATTCAGCAGTGGTTGACTGAAAAAATTGTGTCTGTCCTTAAATTAATTCAATTATAACAAAGTTTCTTAAAGATAATGCTTTAAACTATATAGGAAGCCCTTACACATTACTATTAAAGGTTAACAACAGAGCCCAAACTATTAGCCTAAATTCAGTTGCTATTTATGTTTAGATATAATAATCGACACTCATAAGCTTCACATAAGGCAGTTTTTGCATTAGCTTCTAAATCTAATTCTAATTTTTGTTTCTCCAATTCGTTGTTGAAATATAATCATTTACACACAGCGGCTGTCACTGTCATGACAGATTTATTTAAGCATACATTAAATAATCAAGACATCACCAACAGGCTAAGTACAATATAATGAATAATATATAGGCTGATATAGCCTAGTGCATATATTTAGCGAAAGAGTTGATTTTTAACTAACAGCTGTGGACACTGTGTAACACTCGGCCTTATTGGTAGAAATTACTTGTATTAAAATGGGGTCAGATTATACTGTGTGAGATATTGGAGTGTTTAAAAAGATATGACAAACGACAGATGTAAAGTGAAAAACCAACGGCGTATTGACAATGTACCCAAGAGACGTAAAACCAGGAAACCTCAGTCTGTTAAAAGCATAGTCCTCAAGCAGTCCGAATGAGGCCCAATGTGTTGATAGTCCCAAAGTGTAGGTGTCCACCGGTGTATATACAAAGTCCACGGAAGTGATAATCCCAATTGTGCTGGAAAGGAAAGTCCACACTGGAAACTCCGCAATCCACTGATTCTCAGGTGGTCGGTTTGAATAGCCCTCCTCGTTTGCCATGCTGCTTCCTTAATACTGGATATTTCCTATTTCCTGTTTCCTGTCATGTGATCAATCACTTCTGAGGTAACAGTTAAATGTGATGCTACGTGACATTGTTTACAATCTGTTTTATTGTCTTTCCGCGGTTGAAACACTGATTGAGTGATTACATGACATATGATATATTTCAGTATGTTGTAATGTATCCTCAGCATACCTTAGATATAAATTCATGTTTATTGTTTAGGAAGAGATGATCGCATTTACTTGCACGCCACGCTGCCGCCGAACCAAAAGCCCTGTACCGAAACGGTTCACCCCTATATGTTTGATCACCCCTAATAATTATAATGAATGATTCATTAGTAGATACAGATCTAATTCAGATCTAGCCCAAGCAAAGGGGAATTAGAGCAGGTTTTTCATTTCAATTAAAGGTCTGTTCGTCGTCACACAAAGCTATTTTACTTAGAAGATTTGTAATATAAATTTGTAAGATGCAAAAGCCATATTAACTACTTTTACGATGGGCATGGTGCATTTGCATCCGTTTTGAAGCTTGCAAGTCCCAGCCCTCATTCATCAGACCACCCAGTAGGCCTATAACTAAATTAAAATATATCCTTTTATGGATATCCACAGCAGAGAAATAATGTCATGCGGATGTGGAATGACATGAAAAGGAGTGAAAATGTTAATTATGGGTGAACTAAGATTGAACCAGACCAGATAACCAGATTTACTCCAGATTGAATAAAATGATCTATCAGTGTGAAACTAGGGCTGGGAGATAAAACGATAACAATAATTATCGCAATGTAATTTTTTCTCAATAAAATGATTACAAAAGTTTGATGAATGTTCTATATAATGCACTATGAAAATAATGCTGCACATTTGTGTTGCAGGCCGTCGGACTGCCACAAACTGATGAGCGCTGCCGTTTCTTTTGCGTATGAGAAACTTTGGCAAATGCACCAAAAGTGGAACGAAACAGTGCCACTCATTTGAACCGTGCAACACTGACCATTTATCAGCTCGGCTCAAAAGACTCGCTGACCATGTCAATCATGTGATCACTAAACAGCGATGTGAGTTCAGTGCAGAGTTCTCAAACCACAAATCAAATGCATCGTGAGTTTAAAGCCAGATGGCGCTGACATTCTCACCAACACTGACGCAGAAAACTGAGAAACATAGTGCCATGAACAATAGTTAGAAGTCTTTTCAATCCACAAATTACAAACATTTACCATGGATTTACTCTAGTAGCACAAACTGTAACCATGGTATTGTGGCAGAAATGTGGGATATTCATATCGAATTGTATTATATTACTAGTGTAGAAATGTATTAAAGGAGTAGTGGAATATAATTACAGTATTTTTGTTATTAAGCTATAGCAGTTGTTGTCATCTGTTGACGTTGTACAGTACAAGCAGAATGTGGCGGTTGGTCTGTGTTGTATTTGTCCCGCCCCTCATCTACTGTGATTGGACGGCTGAGTGAAAAGTGACAGTGATAAGCGCTGCGTTTTACTCAAAGTTGAACATTCTTCAACTCTCAGTGACCAGTAAAAAAAGCTCAGCGCTTGAGCGTGAAATACTTGCTCAGTGCCTCGTTACGCTTATGGCTAGGCCTGTCACGATAACTACTTTTTGTTTCGCGATATCAGATCATACCAGAAATAATTGCGATAAACAATATTATTGTAATTTTATACTGAATATATAATCCTAATATAACAGCATAATAATGCAAGTAGACCTACACACGTTCAAATGACAACCTTTTAATTCTTTAGATCATGGAAATTAATATCCTAAATAAAAAAAATTATAAATAGTAAATAAAAATGTTCCCTTGTAAAACGGCTTTAACACTCGTCATTCTGTGTTGACATTTATATGTGCATCGGAACAGGGGATTGCGGCTTTGAAATTGAGTCCATTTGGGCTTAATCTTCCAAACTGTTAGTAGTTGTCAGGAAACTATAACTATATAACGCCTGAAATGGCGCCTTTTTTTCACCTGTCGATAACCGCTCTGTGTATGAAGGAACTGCCCGAGAACCACTTTCGCTTCCGTCACAGAAAACATACAAGATGACAGCACAATCGAGTAAAATGTTGGTGAAATGTTACATGAATTCATTATTAGTTAAACATAATGGGCTATATATTGCATCACAAAAAATTATTGAGGTCATGTACATATATTGTGCGGTATATCGATATATTGATTATTGCGACAGGCCTACTTATGAAAAACACGGCGCTCCCATTGAAAACAATTGAATACGCCAGCCAGCCGCGTGAAAAAAACGCTTTGGTGGACACACAGCCTAACTCAAACAGTCAGAATATTTATGTTACCCTATACAAAAAAGGTTATTACAATTTTTGCAGAAGTAATGTTTTTGTTAATGAACTTAAATTTACGTATGCATCCCAACTCAAGCTACTGTCAAATACTGACAAAACATATGAATTTGTTAAATGTTCGCCTGTTATGCAAGTGTTTGTCGTGCTCTGATGATAAGTAGTCTGATGATAAAACCACAGTTAACTGTCTGGTTTCACTTTCACTCAGGATCGAAAAACGCCTTTAACTCTTTCCCCGCCAGCGTTTAAAAAAAAAAAAACGTTGCCAGCCACCGCCAGGGTTTTTGATCATTTTCACAAAAATGTAATGGCCCAAAGAATATTTTCTTGTATGAATATCTGAGTGTGCAATATATATATATAAAAAAGAGCAGAGCCTCTGCTTTTAAACAACAACAACAACAAATGTATTCTAGCTTCATACATTCAACACTTAAATATGGGTAAGTTTCATAACATTTTGAACGAAAAGCTGAGAAAATCACGTTTTTGTCGAAGACAACATCCAGATCGGCTTCAGAATGACTATCAAACACAGATGGACTAGATCGAGTCCATCAACACCCCTAATGCTTGCACAGTCCTACAGCTCATCCTGGGACGACATTTCATTCAGTAACATTAGGCAGTTTTGATTTATATCATGTTTAATGTTGATGATCACGTTATTTTACATATGCATCTGCTTGCATACGATCGCTTGTTTTTTTTTTTTTGCGTCTTCTTCGCCTGTGTTTTGATCAGGATATTCTGTACCCATTCAGAAGATGCGTAATAGCGCCCCCTAGCGTATAACAGTGGAAACACGGAAAATTCTGTCTTTGGCCGGGAAGCGTTTTCTCACAAATAACGGAACATTCCGTTTTTGACGGGGAAAGAGTTAAACTTGAAAGAAATAAAGAGTTGACATTTCTTGTGATAATTATCAATATCGACTGATATGAAAAATGTTATTGTGATCATTTCTTTGGTCATATCGCTCAGCCCTAGTTGAAAGTAGGTCTAAGGGCTGACAGTCTAGCTAATTGAGAATGTAGACCAGCTGCCTTTTTAAAATGTTTTTTTACTACATTATCCAGGGAGGAGGTGAGTTAAGAAAAAAAAAAGAGTGTGAGCAAATGAATGACACTAGCCACAGAGGAAAGAGAGATGTTCCCAAAGTGTGAGCAAATGAATGACACTAGCCACAGAGGAAAGAGAGATGTTCCTGATGAAATAGAGAGAGAGAGAGGATGCAAAGATAAACAACAGATGGCGAATGTGTGTTCCTACTCATCAAAGCCACCGGTGGCTAGAGGTGTGCGTGTCCATCACGTCTCTGGTGACCAGGGTAACGCAGGCGAGGGGCCAGGCACCAGGCGCTCTCTTTATCACAGACCCCCCGCCATCCTGAAGGGAAACGCAAGCCCTCGTGTGCCACAGAGCATGCGAGAAAGAGGCCCTGCTGAGGGTCTGACGGGTGCTGAAGCATAAACAAATTTAGATGAGGATGTACACAGTAAAGGCCAGTAGACTAAACAGTGTGAACACACAGAAACACACCACATAGGGCCGACAACAGATTCAGATGTGTATTGTTTAAGCAATTGGGAGGAGAGGGAGTGTGTTATCAACCCTGGTTTCTGTGATATTGTCAGTTTTGCAAATTAGTATATTTACACTTTGCCATTTCCTGCGGTTTTTCTCCAAGTGTAAAGGTCCCCCAAGATGCAACACACGTCTTTCAGCAAATCAGATTGCCTGGACAGACATAAATATTGTATAAAACTGCATTCAGGCTTTTTAAGTGGGCAGCCTGGGGTCTGCGATATTATCATTCCTCTAGTCATGCAGAACAGCTACAACAAGCGCTTGATTCCTGGGGCGTTCGCAAATCACAGGAAGCAGGGGCGGAAATTTCAATTACGCAGACCTGAAAACAAAAAAAAACACATTTTTATGATGGGACTATGGCAAATTGAGCAAGATGTTTATTACCCCCAAAAATGTTGCAGATTGAAGACCTTCTTTATTTGAATATCTTCTTTATTTCAATAACCTAAAATGACAGAAAAAAAGACACATTTGGCTTGATTGAAGACATCACTCTGCGCAGAACAAGCACAGAAGAGCCATAGGGCACAATTACGCCAGGGTTGTTTTGTCTTTTACATCGCTTTTCTTTGACTTATAGCCATAACTGCCCCATCCCAGCGACATGCGTCGTTCACCAGCAGAGTGGTTTTGTTTTTCTAATAGATAAGTCAGCACAGACGGACATTTTCCCATGTAGAGATGTACGGCCCTGGCAGAACGCTTTTATATGTAGTCTGGTCTCGCATGGCTAAGCAGATGGAGACAGCACATCAGCGGTCCATTAGAATGAGGTTGTTATAGTTGCATTAGTCGTGTCTCATATGGTTCGGGATCATTACCCCTGAGGAGAGTGAGTGTAATTGATGTAGTGCATGTTTTTTTTTCACTTCTCAGCTTGATGTTGGCATTTCATATCAGCAGTGTAACGCCCAAAGGCATGGTACAGTCATGCCAGTTACTGCCTTACAGCGTGACTCAGTCACTCTGGTGTGACTCACTGAAACAGACCAGCTGAGTGTCTGTCTGACTGTCTGTCTATCCGTCTGTCCATCATCCATCCATCCATCCATCCATCCATCCATCCATCCATCCTCTATCTCATTCTATCATTCTATCTATCATTTGTTCTATCTATCCATATATATATATATATATCCATCTATCTATCATTCTATCTATTGTCCTATCGTTCTATCTATCGTTCTATCTATCATTATATCGATCATTCTATCGTTCTATCTATCGTTCTCTCATTCTATCGTTTGTTCTCCTATCTATCTATCTATCTATCTATCTATCTATCTATCTATCTATCTATCTATCTATCTATCTATCTATCTATCTATCTATCTATCTATCTATCTATCTATCTATCTATCTATCTATCTATCTATCTATCTATCTATCTATCTATCTATCTATCTATCTATCTATCTATCATCTATCTATCTATCTATCTATCGTTCTTTCATTCCATCCATCCATCCATCCATCCATCCATCCATCCATCCATCCATCCATCCATCCATCCATCCATCCATCCATCCATCCATCCATCCATCCATCCCATACAGTTGTAGTTATATTCAAGCTACTCTATTTTGTGTTATAGTTGATACACAAGGTATAATACTGTTTTATGTAAGCATAAATATAGAAATATGGCATGATAGTGGGCATAAAGTGAACTTTTTTGAAGCATCCTAATGCGGATTCACTTTTATACATTTTCAGACTTGATCCGGTGCTTAATGGAATGAATTGATCTACAAAAAGCTTTTTGTTGTCTCATCAGTGTCTTTTTTTTTCTTTTCTTCCTCAGACGTTTCTTTTTCTTAGACCTTGTTTTACAAGCCTTCATGTAATTACTTAATGTGAGAATAGTGTTTAAAAGTCTGTCTACAACTCCCAGACTAACAGCGTAATTATGTTTGCATCAGTGTATATTACAGTTATTAGTGACTACAGCGGTTTGAGTGAGAGAATGTTAGTTAAACTGACGTGTGCAAACCAAACACAACCAGAATGAGACGCATTACTGTGGCTCTGTACGGCAGCAAGTCTGTGAAACCCTTTCTGACTCTCCAGCTCTGAAATACGATACGCAAAACCCAACACCTTGACTCCTACCACACGTTATGATAGCTGTGAGTAGCATGTTAGGGCAGCAGCCTCTCTCTGTTTTTCATTCATTTTCTCTCTCTCTCTCACACACATACATTCTCATTCTATCCCACTTCTTTCATGACATGACCTCATTTATTTTTCCTTTAATATTAGTAACACTTACCTAGGAATCCGGGCACTGGCTGTCTGGCTGTCTGGCCACCCTCCTTCCTGTCGTCTGATTTCAGCTCTCTCTTTTCCTGTCTCTCTTTCTCTGTGACCTTAATGTTAATTTGAGCTAGTCTGAGGTGTGTTTGTGTGCATGTACAGTATGTGCTGCCTTTTTCCTTTGTGTTAGTGACCTAAGTGCTTGGATTGTCTGACAGAGTGTGAATATGTTGTCCAGCACTGCTGGGAAATAACTAAAGGCTGCTATCATAACTACATACAGTATTTTTGTAGTGTAGCTGAGTGTTTTTTATAGCACTGTAGCTTGTCCAGTAATGATCTTCTGTACTCCAACAAGTAATAGTGTAACATGACACAATGCTGTCACACTGCATCAAGCTACAGTCCTGAGATAATAATCAAACATACTGTTCTATACTATTTCTTTGTAGTGAAATAAATGTTGTGATATTTTAGTGAAATAGCTAAGTACTGTTTATCACTATGATTTATGTTATATTAAAGGGGACATATTATGCAAAATTCACTTTTATAAAGTGTTTGAACACAAATGTGTGTCCACAGTGTGTGTAAACAACCTATAAAGGTAAAAATCCACCCAATCCTTTTTTTTATAATCCCCATCAATTATTATCAATCTCTCATAACACGCTGTTCCAGATCCCCCCCTACTCCTATGTAAGAGTAGGGAAACCCCGCCCATGGCTGTTGATGATCTGCCCTTTTAGCATAGGCACACCCCTGAGTGAGAAGCACAGAGATCGCCATTTCTGTATCAGCGAGCTAGAGTATTACAATGTCTGCGCCAAAAACATTACAAGTTTTCTGTTGTTGGATGTACCAACAAACATACAAGTCTCCATAGACTCCTGGCATCCGAGCCACTGAAGACACCTGGGATGAATTTCATTTTTGAAGGAAATGTGGCTAACAATATCTGTAAAATATTATATATTTGCGCAAATCATTTTACGCATACTGCTTTACCAATGAGGGTCAATATCAACGCTCCGTGCTCTAACTTCATATCCAGTACAAGTAAGGATGGCACTTCATATTTAGTGACTATAAATTTCATATAAATTTCCTTTCTGAATGACCTTTCTAGAATGCTAATATGGCTAAAGTTACCATAGTCTCTGACTGTTTTCAAAGAGACTAGAGCTAGGCTGTTAGTTTCATCCTGAAAATGCTCACCGTCTGCATAATTCATAAATGCACATTTATTATGCATTGTATAGTCAGGTGACGGACGTGTTATGTTCCCACACGAGCACCTATACAACAATTTATAGATTAAAATGACGGTACATGCTAGTCGATGAGTTGAATCAACGCAACTCTACAACAACTAACGTTACATAAATATATCCACTAACAATTCAGAAACGTCCAGGTGCAGACGACTAAAAGTTGCAACCTCTTCCTGAGTCTCTTCATCTGTATCCAAACATGCAAGGCTGCACTCCAAAACTAGTTATTTCTGACATTTTGGCTAAGTGAGATTTGCCTCTGTTTTGTTGTTGATGGAGTATCCGAAGCTTATGTAAAGGATCTGCGCTCTTGCGCATTTAAAAGGACACACACAAAAATGGTGCGACACACAAAAAAAGGGGCAAATTTGACAAGATATAATAAATGATCTGGGGGGGTATTTCGAGCTGAAACTTCACAGACACATTCTTGGGACACCAGAGATTTATATTCCATCTTGTGAAAAGGGGTCATAATAGGTCCCCTTTAAGTTTAACTTCTTGACGTCATCTTAGAAACACTGCACTCATGCCGCTGAAAAAGCAGTGAGATACTTAGCATCGATCAGATACTTTTGCAAACAGCACAATAACACATCTTATGTAAACGTCCCCTAACTGTCTTTTTTGTAGAGCTCCTTCCTAAGATGAGACTATTATTCCAGGAAAAAGCGATGCGTCACTTACTGTAGCAGGAAGTTCCTGCTAGAGTTTCATACATCAGTATCTCATCTCCAGGCTCTGGCACACTCTTAATGTGGAGGTATTTTTGTGACATTGAGGCTGATGGGAACTGAATCTCTCTCTCTTTTGTTCTTTTTCTTTCTTCTTTGCACTTTTTCCCAGGAACCTGGAAATAAATAAAGCTCTTTTTTTGGCATGCTTCCATTTTTTCTACTGCTATACTTGGGGTTATTGATTTGAACAAACCCTAACCTTAAGTATTAAACTTCAGCATGTAACTTGTCCCATGCCATTTGCGTTAGACACCAAAATGCCTCAAATTGTGCATCTCGTTGAGGGGAGACAAATAATTACTTTTCTAGCCAATCAAACAAATGACCAAAATAATCCAATTGACTTACTCCTGAACTCCCGAGCCATATTTAGAGAATATCTTTGGGATATAGGGCTCTTTTGACTTGAGCCAGCTTGCAACCACACAGAAGACCCTAGCAACTGCAAAGCAACACTGTAAAAAATCACTCAAGTCAAGATATCATAGCAATTCTCTGGCAGTCACCCACACCTTAGTATTGTGGCAGCAGGTTTGTATAGGCAAGCATGACTCCAATTTTCTTCATATTATTTATTTATTTTTCTATTTATTCATTTATCGCCTCTTTTTTTTAAAGTGACTTTTTAAAATGCATTTGCTAAGTGTTTGCATCTCTAGAAATGGCAGAGAGTAGACAGGGTCCTTCCATTTACAGACGTTTTTTTGAAAGAATGTGATTTATAAGATTTATAAAATGCAATATGTGTGGGTCTGTATTGCTCTTTGTTGACATAAGCTGGGCTGTTTTTGAGCTAGAGGTGACATGACTTGTCATGTGTGAATTTGTGCATGTTCAGTGTTTCTGTATGTCATACAGAAGATGTAGCGTTCTCACCTGCGGCTCTCGTTATTACATCCGTCCCCATGGCAGCCTCTCACAAGCTGTCAGGATGCGCTTGGCTGCAGAGCCCTGATCCTCTCTTTCAGCTTATCTTCTTGTCTTATATATAATGCTGTTCCTTTTTTTCTGTTCTCATTTTTATCCTTAACACCTTTGAGATTCACACTTAGTAGTTCTAGAATCACTCATAAAACCAACCCGCAGACTCTTTGCTCTCTCTGATATTACCGTTTTAATGACATGGTGTGTTGGTGTGTTTTCTCCTAGGGCTTCAGTAAGGCTGGCACTTTCGCCACTGCCAGACGCTGACGTGAGTTTTGGGGCCTCAGGCTGACGTCTTGGTGCTTTGATGAGGTAACGGCGGACCCCAGAAGCCCAGCCCCTGTGTCGTGCCACCCCTTCCCTTTCCCCTCCTCCCTTCCCCTTTCCAACCAGTCAAACCATGGGCCAGAAGATCTCGGGGAGCATCAAGTCCGTAGATGTGCGTGGGGAGCCGTCCTTCAGGCCCCTGAGGAGGGAACTGAGAGGGCCGGATTTCTTCAAGCCTGCCCGACTGGACCTACTCCTGGACATGCCCCCCGCTACATATGAGCAGCAGATCCGACATGCCTGGAACTCGGACGACCGCTCCCTTAACATTTTCATCAAGGACGACGACAAACTCACCTTCCATCGGCACCCGGTTGCCCAAAGTACCGATGGCATACGTGGACGAGTGGGATACACACGAGGACTCCATGTTTGGAGGATCCATTGGCCTTCTAGGCAACGAGGCACGCACGCAGTGGTGGGCGTGGCCACGGCAGACGCCCCGTTGCACTCGGTGGGCTACACCTCTTTAGTTGGCAGTGATGGTGAATCCTGGGGCTGGGACCTGGGACGTAACAAGCTCTACCACAACAGTAAGAACCGGCCGGTTTCTTCTGTACCAACATACCCAAGCTTCCTGGAGCCAGAGGAGGCCTTTGTGCTGCCGGATGCCTTGATGGTGGTGCTGGACATGGATGAGGGCACACTGAGCTTCATGGTGGATGGACAGTATCTTGGAGTGGCCTTCAGAGGCCTTAAGGGCAAAAAGCTGTACCCCATTGTCAGTGCAGTGTGGGGCCACTGTGAGATCACCATGCGCTACATCAATGGCCTAGATCGTAAGTATACATTTTCTTCAGAGTTTAGTTATTCCTGAATAATTGTTTGATACTTAACGTCTTGCTTGACATGATGGTTACATCTTGGAGGTCTGGTAAACCTGCTTGAATTGGGTTGGTGTGGAGTAGTGGTTAAGGCTCAGGAACTGTACGATTGTTTATTCAATTATATCACCATTTTACCCCTGAGCAAAACATTAACCCCAAATTGCTCGAGGGGGTTAAGCTTATTCTGTTGTTCTACTTATAATTTGCATTACATTCTAGCCATCTCCCATTCTGGCCAAGCTGGTGTTTAGCTTTTAGAAATCAGCCAACATGCCAGCTTTACCAGACTAGAAGATTAGCAACTTAGATTTGTCCAAACAAAATTAAAGCTACTCATTTTGTTACTGTAGTTTTGGTCCCTGGCAATCGAAACCTTGACCCTGCTAGTTCAATGCTTTACTAGTTCAACTGCAGAAACACTGTGTTCTATGTCAGCACTGCATGAAATGTATCCACAGATTATTGACATTTCAACATACAGTGGCTTATCATCTGTCCTGTTAGTTCAAGACCACAATGTAAAGAGATGGAGTCTGGTTCTTCTCTCACGATGTCCCTCATGGTGCTTAGGCATTGCTGAAAGCATATTCATTATTAATGTGAGAAACAATGAAACACACAATGGCAGTGGAGGCAGAAAGGCTCAAAAAATGAAAGTTAGCTTCACTGTACGCTACACCTGGCGTAGCATTATGGCTAATGAGGAGAGACTCTCATTTTGATATTCACAGAAAATGTGTTTATGAATTTGGTGCATATATGGGTGCATACTGCGTGTTAGCATGTGTGTGTGTTGTGCAAGTGATTATATTTTAGTTTCAAGCCCTCTGAACTGTCACGCTATTCACAAGGCTAAACACTGAGCCTCTGTGTTTGCAAAGGCTTGAAACTTTCCTTCACCCATCATCAGCATGTGTTTTGGAAACCCTTTTTTTTCTAATCCACTCCTGCCAGGCAGACACTGTGTGTGTGTGTGTGTGTGTGTGTGTGTGTGTGTGTGTGTGTGTGTGTGTGTGTGTGTGTGTGTGTGTGTGTGTGTGTGTGTGTGTGTGTGTGTGTGTGTGTGTGTGTGTGTGTGTGTGTGTGTGTGTGTGTGTTTGAGCCAGAGAGTTTGTGTGAAACAGCATTTTAAAGCCATAGGCATGTTTTGTAACCCTCTGAGCTTTATTTGATAGCACAACCTCAAGGTGTTTTTTTTCTCCTCACATCTTACAGAACAAAGATTCAGAGAGTCATCCGGTAGATTTAGCTCTGTTTCTACATTAAAGAAACTCTGTGTTCACACTTCCATACCCACAGATGATTGTTCCATTTTTAACTTAAAGGGATAGTTCACGAAAAATTTACTCACCCTCAGACTCACCTTCCAGACCTGTATGTCACAAAAGAACATATATATTGAAGAGCCTTTTCATCCAAATGAAATTGGACCCCATTGACTTTCATTGTGTGTTTAAAACACTTGAGATATTTTTATAAATATCTTCTTTTGTATTTCACAGAAGAAAGTAAGTCATATAAGATCGGAATGATATGAAGATATTTTATTTTGGACAAAATATCTGTTTAATAAAGGAAAAGATTAAATAAATAAAACATTAAGACACATCAAGAGGCTTTGTTTTACCATGGTATTAAGTCGCATTGAGTAGCTTGTTTTATTAAGCAGCAGCAACAACTGTGGTAAAAGGCACCTGTGTTAATAAATGATAAAAATTATTGATGATAATATTTGGGAACCCTTTTAATCACTTAACAAATGAAACATCTCATTGTCCATAGACGTGTCACTCCATTGGTTGAATTGTCACTGTAAAAGGAATCAAAAACCATGATATACCTTTATAAAACCTGTACTTGACTTCAAAGTAATATTTTAATCAGCAAACCAGTAAGCCCATAAGCAGAATCCAGTCAGTGTTATTTCAGCCCTGTTTACATGGATTATTCTGCTTTGGCCTCGGTGTCCCTCAACAGAGTCTTCTCCTCCCTGCCGTGTTTCCGTATCAGGGGACAGAGAGCAGTTTGGGACACTCTCAAAGCCCACTCTCTGAAGTTGAAAGAGCCCTCTTTCTCCCTTTCAGATGGAAAGAGCAACTCAGTAAGTGGCCCTAAGTCCGTTTGAAATCTTTTCAAAGCTTCTATTAAGCATGTCTTTATTTGCTGGAAAATTGTATGAAATGAGTGAAGCAACGTGTAATGCTTCAAAGAGAGAGAGAGAGAGAGAGAGAGAGAATTCTGTGAATCTCAAGAGGTGTTTGGCAAAGCCAACTTTGGACCGTATCGCAGGGCTGCTCCTGGAAGCTAACGCTTCCCAAAGTAGTGTGGGTTTTACGCTGACTATTGTGGGTTTATATACACGTTTTAGATGTTTCACACGTTCTAAGTCGTGTGCAGGGAGCTAAGAACCTTTTCTTTAGTATGCAAGAGACTGAGAGTGACAGTTAGGTTGAGAGAGAGGTTGAGAATCATGGGTAATGAATGCATTAAGGAAGATGAGGTCAGAAAATGTAAGCTGTGACATTTTTAAGAAATGTGCAGCACAATCCAAACCCCAGGCCTAATTTTAATATAAATGCAAGCATGCTTCCAGAACTGAATTATTACACATCTCAGTGGACAATAGCAAATTAGTTTCATTACACACACTCAGAGCTGTCTGACTGAATCAGACTCCACTGTGGTAAATAGGTCTTAGAGTAGATACTTATGAGTTTAAAGTGGTAGGGTTGGAGTGAGAGGTAGAGATAATGAAAACACAAGAGAAAGAGAGCGATATCCTCAATACATATTGAGCTGCCTACTTAGACATAATTTTTTGAAAAGTGTTTCAAAATCTGTTGCGCTGCCTAATTGGACAGCATATTTGAGCATTATGGGATCATAGTGTTTCATGACACTCTTAGAAGAAAAGGTTCCTATATAGAACCTTAAAGGGATAGTTCACCCAAAAATGAAAATTATGTCATTATTTACTCACCCTCATGTCGTTCCAAACCCGTAAGACCTTTGTTCATCTTCGAAAACACAATTGAAAAGGTTTTTGATGTAACCTGAGAGCTCTCTGAGCCCTCCATAGACAGCAATTTAATTAACACTTTCAAGGCCCAAAAAATAAAAAGTAAAAATAGTTTGTAAAAAATAATTGTTAAAATAGTCCATGTGACTCCAGTGGTTCAACCTTAATTTTATGAAGCGACAAGAATATTTTGTGTGCAAAAACAAACAAAAATAATTAGGGATGCACCGAAATGAAAATTCTTGGCCGAAGCCGAATAATAAAAAAAATTCGGCATTTAAGTGTTTGTATCTACAAATCAGTTAATTTTTACCTTCAATATGAGTAGGCTGATGTAGTATCAACTGACTCCCATAGTTTACAACATTAGCTCAGAAATTAGTTTTCCTTGAGAACATTTTCCATGTATTATACCTGATACATATCCAAAATAATCGATATTGAATTGGATCGAAACGAATCGAAAATCGAATCGAATTGAAAGCTTGTGAATCAAAATCGAATTGAATTGTGAAATGTGTGTCAATACCCAGCCCTAACAGACACATATTCACTGGAGGATTTGCCAATGATTGGGTCTTATTATTACAGTATCAACTGAGAGTGCTCTTGCTTGCATTGGAGGGTGCTTAGACAGTGTAGGCAAACGGCCATTTTTGCATCTATCTCGGACACGTTAATGCTTCCACACTTCCGACATGATTGATGCATTTAGAAGCGTGCGCGCCTCTCTCTCACATGCGCTGGTTGCTATATTTGATCGCGTCATCAAAAACGTAATTGTTCGGTTAAATTTATTCGGTCTTTTCACTTTCACTTTGTTCTAGTCTGTGTCAGTGCCTACGCCTGTGCCTACGCAGTTTACGTTGTAAACAGTGCATTGCTTTCGAGTTTTACGGCAGACGATGCTGTTCACGAGAGCACCACGACACATGCGTGTGATGATGACGTGGGAACTGCACTTTATTTACAACCTGTGTGATTTTAAACCTATTTTGGGGTTCCCTTTTTGACTTATACCCCTTTTCCACCAGAATGAACCGGTGCTAGTCCAGAGCCAGTGCTAATCCCAGTTCATAGTTGGTTCGACTGAGGAGCCTTCTAAGAACCATTTGCTTTTCCACATGCTGAGAGCCACAACAGAGCCATGTACGTCTCATCTTTCTCAGCAATGCTAGCGAGGCAGTGGCAGTGTTGCCAAGTCCACGGTTTTCCCACGGAATTGGGCTACTTCATCACTGTTGCCGCGGGCTGTTTTTCATGTCCGCGGTTTGAAGTGACCCCAATTATGTGATATTTAGCCCCGGGAATGCAAATTTTAGTAGGCAACCATGCCAAAAAAACACATATTTTACCCCCAAATGTGATTTTTACCGGGGAAGCCACCCTGAAACGGGATTGGGCTTGTTTTGAGTAGCAATTGGGCGGGTTTTGTTGTGAAAACCTTGCAACCCTGGGCAGCAGGAAACACAAACACACCAGGCATGTTCGAGATGCATTGGCGCAGCACAGATGAAAAACATGAACAAAAACATGAGTGAATCAAAAGCATAAGGAGTCGTATGCTCTCGCTGGACTCGTTATCATACGGCGATCGGTCTCTACACAGCACCGCTGCGAACAAGCCTTCCATCAACAATGCAAACGTTGCGTTACTATTGATTCACATGGCTTTACGATCCTACATCGGCATCAAAACACATCGAAAAACACAGCGAATCCAACACATTCATGCAGTTTGCCGTAATTTGTATAGACGGAGATTACAAATGAGCAGCAGCTGTTAGCTCCATTAGCTGCTATTTCAAAAATGGCTGATCTCAAGTTTGTGTTCGTCTTGTTGACCCCGCCCCCAGCGCCTGACGTAATCGGTTCTTACTTCTAGCCCAGCAATGTTTTGGTGCTACTTAAGAACCACTTTTCCTGGCTCGGAGCTGGGGCTTTGTGTGTGAAAACACAAAGAACCGATTTGAAACTAGGCTCTGGCTCCGATCTGGCTCTACATTTACATTTGGCAGACGCTTTTATCCAAAGCGACTTACAGTGCCCTTGGACACTCAAGGACACACTGGTGGTGACCGCTTGGATCGAACCAGCAACCTTCTGCATATCAGTTCCATGGTTTAACCCACTGGACCACCATCTCACATGTGCTCTAGCACTGCCTTGGTGGAAAAGGGGTATTAGAGCTGTGTTGCCAAAATGACTCAAATTGGGTTGTTTTTACCTCACCATTTTTAGTGTATTGTAAATTGAAACAATCACAGAAATTTATTTTCTACAGTAAATGACTGTAAAGTAATTTCACAGTATTAAAGGTCCCGCTCTTCGTGATCCCATTGTTCAAACTTTAGTTAGTGTGTAATGTTGCTGTTAGAGCATAAATAATACCTGTAAAATTATAAAGCTCAAAGTTCAATGCCAAGCGAGATATTTTATTTAACAGAAGTTCCCTTTCAAAGCCTACAGCGAACGGCTGGCTTGGACTACATCCTGGTACTTCCTTCATAAATGACGTCAGTAGAACAGTAGAACAGACTAACCTCCGCCCACAAGAATAGGTGAAAAAAGGGGGCATGGTCTTGTTGCTGTCCCACGTGGAGAAGAGGACGTGTCGCGTGGAGAAAAGGAAGTGCTGCGTTTCAGTGTGTTTGTCGCCATGTCGTCGAGACGCTGTTATTTTCATCCCGGAGTCAAATCACCTTTGTTTGGCTTTCCCAGGGACGCTGTAGAGATCATTGAGCGCATACATCACCCCGTTAAGAGGCGTGACCTTTCCACGTGCGCTAAGCTGCTGTCGAATCACAACACAGGAACCGTGCCATGTGCGCTAAGCTGCTGTCGAATCACAACAAAGGAACCGCTGGCACAATCAGAACTCGTTACGTATTTCTGAAGGAGAGACTTCATAGAATAAAGGAACTCGTCAGCCCGTTTTTAGGAGAGTGAAAACAGCGGTGTACAGATAAGTAAATTGTGTGAAAAATACTGTTTTTTTACACACGAAACATGAACACATGTTATATTGCACACTGTAAACACAATCAAAGCTTCAAAAAAACACGAAGAACGGGACCTTTAATACCATAGAATTACAGTATATTGCGTTATTTTACAGATTTTACAGCCAACATTTTTGGACATCATAGTGTCTGGACTGTATTTTAGATGCCTCAAAAATGTGTAAACTGAACTAAGAATCTCAAAGAACGTCGGGCCAAACCCTTCTCATTGCTCAACCGAGAATTGCTTAACTCAACAGCTCACTAGATATATTACCCAAATATATGAGTGAGAATATGTGTGTGAGAGGAACTCTACGAGAATACTTGAGTATCTGCGAGGGAACCCTGAAAACCTTGATTGTGTGAAAACAGGAACTCAGACAGTGGGTGAGTGTGGAAAAGAAAGTTATTTATGTCGGATTATGGGTGTGCGTACAAATTGTGAAAGCGAGAATACTGCAAAAAGTAAGACACATCTCTGCCTCGGTGGAGCCCACGTCTGTCTTTTCTGCTGCGCACCGTGTGTGTGTGAGTGACAACACCCCGAGAAGTTATCTGCACGGCAGTGGAATAGTGTTTATCACTGCCGCTATGATTCATCGCACTGCAAATGAAAAGCAGCAGGCAGGCCCTGATCGAGCCTCACCACTGCTCACAAGTGCACAGAGATATGTCAGGATGGGTTCATTCTGTTTTGCTCTGTCCAGTTGTTTTTGAACAGGAAGAACCCATCCTGTGTGTGTGTGCATACCTCAAAATAATACCTGCATACCAGCCTAATCATTCAGGGCTTGGTTTAAATCATTTGGACTAGTTTAGACCACCTAGACCATTATCGCTTATCAAAATGTTTATATTGCACATTCTCAAAAGACACACATCCCAGCGGTCTCTCCACAGTGGCATGCGGATGCCTGGCATTCCACTCGGGCTGCTCCAGTTGTGACCAGACAGGGGCTAGACAGTGACACTGTTTGCGATATTACATGCTGCATCATTCAGTGCTATGTCTGCGTCCATTGCAATTACGAGGTCAGCCAGCCTGTCTGTCTGTTTCCAGCACATTTATGCAATCCATAATGAGTAAGATGAACAGGGGACCTTTTGACTGCATGTAAACTTGCTCTAATTGCCAGCTACCAACGAAGAAATGAGCGGGAAATTGACATGTGCTGCACTAATGTGAATGTGTAACACAGAGTAGATATAATTGAGAGATGGCGGAGACCCTCTATTTGTCTGTGCTCTTCTCTGACTGGCAGAAGGCTGCTGTCACTGTGCCCTGTATTGTCAAGGATTAAAACACCAATTAGATCTAGCTATGATTCATCACACAATAGCGTCTGATCCATATTCCCATTCCAATAGCACGCTCTCTCTGTCTCAGCATCAGAGAGAGAGACAGAGAGGACGAGAAGAGGGCAGGTATACAGAGAATGTAGAACGAGTGCTACATAGATAATTACTGTGGTTCTGAGATGGAGATGAACAAGGAAAAATACAAAGGCTGACTGTCATGTAAACACAATGCCTGAGACATACGCAGTGTCCTAGTGTCCCCTCGTATCTACTTGATCATGTATAAATGGGCAACTCGTATTCGTTGTGTGTATGTGTGTGTACTTGTCTGATAGTTTGTCTTAAAGGGATAGTTCACCCAAAAATGACAATTCTGTCATCATTTACTCACCCTAAAGTTGTTCCAAACCTGTATGAGTTTCTGTATGAGTTTCACACAAGAAGATATTTTGAAGAATGTTTGTGACAAAGCAGAGAGAGCAACCATTGTTTCCCTACTATGGTAGTCAATAGTTGCTCTTTCTGCTTTGTTACAAACATTCTTCAAAATATCCTCTTATATTATAATATCTTTGGCTCTTATATAAATATAATATATTATATCACATAATATCATATAATACAAATTAACCATTAATATTATATTATAGTATATTATATGAATTATATGAATTATTATATTATATTATATATTATATTAATTATATTATATTATATAAAATAAAATACAATGCAAATTAACCATTAATTATATTATATTATATATTATATTATTATATTATATTATATAGTGAAAAAGTGGATTAAGATCTCTTTTTTGCAGTTCCTCTATAGAATGTAATATACAATACAATACAATAAAATACAAATACAATAAAATACAAAAAAAAAAAAATTAACCATTCATATATTATATTATATTATATTATATTATATTATATTATATTATATTATATTATATTATATTATATTATATTATATTATATTATATTATATAGTGAAAATGTGGATTAAGATCTCTTTTTTGCAGTTCTTCTATATAATATAATATAATACAATACAATATAAAATAAATACAAATTATTATTATTATTGTTAACGACAATAATACTTTTAATTTTGTTATAAATGCACTTTTATTTAAATGTATTTTTGATAAAAAAAATTGCCTTTATAATAAAATCAAATAAAAAAATAAAAACCTCTTGAGGTTTAAATATTGCAAATTTTAATTTTATTTCAATTTGTTGTGCAGCCCTTATATGTCTGTACAACACAGTTTTGTCTCACTGTCTGTGTAAGATGGTTTGGCTAAGTGGAGAGGGCTGCTATGGGTCAGTAGGTTAGCGCTGCATGATGTCGCTAGCCTGTGGTGGCAAACTTGCCTATTAAGTCGGCAGGGTCGTCTGCATCTTATCGGAGAGATTACTGTTCTCTCAGCCTCTCTTGAGTCTGTGAGTGTGTGGAGAGTGTAACTCAGTAGTGCTGTTTGGGCCACATCTGTTCCTTAAGACCTAAGCTATGTTTGCTAAGCTGTATTATATTCTTTCCTTTGATGTGTGAGTCTCTTAAGACACCTACACTAAACGTTTTTACAGAGGAAGGCTGCCTTAGCCTGCTAAAAAAAACCAGCTTAATCCAGAATTTTAATACTGTTTTTGTCAGTGCTGGTCTAGCTGGTGGACCAGCATATTCAAGATGTTCACCAGAAAATAATAATAGTCCAAATTTGCCCAAAAAGCATTTGTGAATTCTCCAGGCATGTTTGACGTGCCATACTCAACATACTATGACTCAGGGCACAACATTATGTCTAATCTTGAATATTGTTTAGGATGGATAGTATGAATATTGTGCGCCCAGAGAGACCGTGTTTGCGTGTGTTTATTTTCCTCTTCTGTCTCTAATCGGCAGATGACAGCAGCTGCCTCAGATTTTGTGTGCTGATCCAAAAGCTTGTGGGAAATTAGCATTTGGATAAGGGAGTTAGAGCAATGCTGTCATGCCTTTTAATTGGCCCATCAGCAATTGTCAGTCAGCAGGCTTTGTCACATATAAACTGAGCTAACAGATGCAGTGTGGATCCTACATTATAAATCCGGCAAAATGGGCACAAGACAAAAAAAGTTCCAAAAATGCCCGAGATATTTATGATGTGGGGGCAACCTGTTAATTTTTTTTTTTTTTTTTGTAATCTCTTATTCACCATATAACTTAGCCTCTTTTATGTATCATCTACCATTTCACAATAGCCTTTGTTTAGGCTTATAGGGGTTCAAAGCCTCTGTACAGTATAGTGGACTGTAGCTGACAGATATGTTATCTATTCCCTTAAAGAAAAATGGTGCCATATTCAGATACCATTATACATTGCTATACACCATAGTACTGAATGGTTCTCATTCTGTACCCTGCAATTTACATGGTACTCCTTTGTACTTCAAGGAATACCAGTTTGCACAACTACATTTAATGATTAAACAAACAACACAAATATATTTCTTTAAATCATGAACATTTTGTGATTAACATTTTGTATCATATACTATATTTAATGACAAATGTTGATATGGAGAATTCAATTAACTTAACTGATTGAAGTATTTTACATAAGTATTTGTACAGTATATGATTAGAAAAAAATATGCCCATAGGTAAGAGAAAGAAAAAGTTATGTAATGTAAATGACTCGGTATCAGTTAGTTAGTTAGTTAGTTAGTTAGTTAGTTAGTTAGTTAGTTAGTTAGTTAGTTAGTTAGTTAGTTAGTTAGTTAGTTAGTTCCAAGACTCTTAGAAGGTAAATTAATGTCAATGTTTGTTTGTTTGTTTGTTTGTTTGTTTGTTTGTTTGTAAATTAGTGCCACATATCTTAGAATGCAAATGACTGTCAGTATCAGTTAGTTAGTTAGTTAGTTAGTTGTAAATATGTTAATGAATATCAATATCTGTTAGTTATTTGTTCCAAAATTCTTACAATGTAAATTAATTTAAGTTAGTTAGTTAGTTAGTTAGTTAGTTAGTTAGTTAGTTAGTTAGTTAGTTAGTTAGTTAGTTCCAAGACTCTTAGAAGGTAAATTAATGTCAATGTTTGTTTGTTTGTTTGTTTGTTTGTTTGTTTGTTTGTAAATTAGTGCCACATATCTTAGAATGCAAATGACTGTCAGTATCAGTTAGTTAGTTAGTTAGTTAGTTAGTTGTAAATATGTTAATGAATATCAATATCTGTTAGTTATTTGTTCCAAAATTCTTACAATGTAAATTAATTTAAGTTAGTTAGTTAGTTAGTTAGTTAGTTAGTTAGTTAGTTAGTTAGTTAGTTAGTTAGTTAGTTAGTTAGTTAGTTAGTTAGTTAGTTAGTTAGTTAGTTGTGCCAAATGTATAAGAATGTAAATATGTGAATGAATGTCATTATCTGTTAGTTATTCCAAAATTCTTACAATGTAAATTCATTTTAGTTAGTTAGTTAGTTAGTTAGTTAGTTCCAAGACAAGAATGTAAATGAATGTAAATATATGTTTGCATGTATAGTTAGATAGTTTCAAGGTAAATTAATATCAATATGTTTGTTAGTTAGTAAATTAGTTAGTGCCACTTGTCTTAGAATGTAAGTTACTGTCAGTATCAGTTAGTTAGTTAGTTAGTTAGTTAGTTAGTTAGTTAGTTAGTTAGTTAGTTAGTTCCAAGACAAGAATGTAAATGAATGTAAATATATGTTTGCATGTATAGTTAGATAGTTCCAAGGTAAATTAATATCAATATGTTTGTTAGTTAGTAAATTAGTTAGTGCCACTTGTCTTAGAATGTAAGTTACTGTCAGTATCAGTTAGTTAGTTAGTTAGTTAGTTAGTTAGTTAGTTAGTTAGTTAGTTAGTTAGTTAGTTAGTTAGTTAGTTAGTTTGTATAGTTGTGTCAATTGTCTTTGAATATGTGAATGAATGTCAGTATCTGTTAGTTAGTTATTCCAAAATTAGTACAATGTAAATGAATGTCATATGTTTGTTAGTTAATAAGGTAGTGCAAAGTATCTTGGAACAAATTAACTGACATATACTGACAGTCATTTACATTCTAAGACTTCCAAGAGAAGTTCAATTCATGTCAATATATGTTTGTTAGTTAGTAAATTAGTTAGTGCCACGTGTCTTAGAATGTAAATGACTACTGTCTGCATCAGTTAGTTAGTTTCAAGAGGAAATGTTGATGTCCTTTACAGACATTTCAGTAAACATCCATCCACAATTCCATCTGGTACTGGGAGTGAATGAAGAGCACCTGGCATAAGTAGGGAGGGAACAAACAGATGGATAAAGAGGTACAGAGAGGACAGAGAAGTGGTCTTTACTCTTTTCAGGACAAACAGCTTGGCTCCGTGTTAATTGAGAGCCAGTCATTAGAGGATTAGTTTGCTAGATCAAGTTTCAGCTAACGCCATAAGGCCGCAGCCTCACCCACAGCTGTTACATTCATCCTTACAGTACAACAATCGAACACACACACACACACACACACACACACACACACACACACACACACACACACACACACACACACACACACACACACACACACACACACACACAAAGTGAAGTCAAGGGGAGGTTAAGCACATGCACAGAATGCCTCCATAATGTAATGAGAGAAGATCTTTGGAAACTGTTGAGTTTTGTTGTTTTTTTTCGCAAGCTGCCCAACGTAGTAGGTACTTGATTTATTTTTTTCTGCTCTGGAAATATTTGGGTATGACAGATATGAAAGTGTGTTATTAAAGCATATCATTACTCAGCAATCCCTGCGCGTTAGGGCATCGAAGGTTGGCTCAATACCTCAGGCTCATAATAAATCGAAATGAGACTTACCTTCACGATTGCTGACTATGCAGTTTGTGGGACTTATCTGCCTGGACTTATCTGCCATGCACAAAAACTCCACCATTGGCTTACTAAGCATCTTGGGTAATCTCCTTGAAGGCTTATTTTGTCGAAAAACAAAATACAGAAGCTGTTTGTTTAGTTTATAGATGCCGGGTCTTTTACCAAGCTGCACTGTTGCATCAAGCGTTATTCATGCACACTTCTGGATCCATCCCAACAAATGACAGAGCAACTATTTATTACACCAAGAAAAGGTCACAATAACCTTATCAATCACATGCTATTGTTTATATAGCCTTATAGGTTTTTAAACTCTGGCTTTTGACATTGACATTGTAACCAGGGAATGCAGAAATCAGTGCCACCCGCTAATGGAACGGATCTGACTCTTTGATTCTTGCTTTTGTTCCCTCCCCACCCCATTTTTCAGCACGTTTTGTCCTTTCTGCACTGCTCTGTGATATTTGCACACCTAATTGCCTGAAGGAGTTTCCGTGGAAACAGACATCATTCAGTCACTGACAGAGACAAAGAGAGAGAAGAGAGTGAGGGAAGACAAAATGAAGAGAGACAGTATATTCAGTGATTGAGCTGTGGAGGCAGTGAGATCTGTTAATAAGCC
This sequence comes from Romanogobio albipinnatus, assembly GCA_023566225.1. Lineage (NCBI taxonomy): Eukaryota > Metazoa > Chordata > Actinopteri > Cypriniformes > Gobionidae > Romanogobio > Romanogobio albipinnatus. The sequence continues at coordinate 42,070,073 of CM042244.1, read as the reverse complement.
CGCCTGCTGGTTCCTGACTGACTCCATCTCATCAAATTTGGCCGTTTCTCATCCTTACAGTTATCCAACAGTTAGCCTAACCACACAACTGAGAGAATGGGGTGACCGCAGACATGTAGACGTTTGGATTATGATAAGCGTTATTATACACAGAGCTTAAAATACAGACCTTGACTTCCATTGTGTTCGCTGTGCGTCACCCTATATGTGTGTGTGGCAACCTTTAAGCATATGTTGTTTCAAGACCCTGATTTTACACTGGACGTCGAGTGGTGACTTGACATTGTGGAATTGCAAATGCTGAATAAATAGCTTTAAAGAGAATAGCTGTCCTCACGCTTGAGTTGGTCGATTTCAGTAGCAATGCATCGTTTTGACATGTGTATAGAAACAGTATAATGTGGCCGATCATTAGCATGATTTTCTTCTCAAATCCTTATGCTCAGTCTTACACCTACACAATAGCTGTTTGCTATTCAGTGGCTGTTTTGGATGCTGACTCCGGTCAAAGGCTGAGTATAGAAGCTCAAGGTGACCCGAGTAACATGTTGCATGTGTATAACATTTAGATGAATCACTGATGCGGTTCAGCTCTGCCTTTTTTTTTTAAATCTCCCTTGTTAACTATAAGAAACTGTGCACGGTTAAACACCCAATGAAGTAAACATTTTATTTTGGAGTTTTAAACTAAATCGTATACTGCAACAATGGTTTCTTAATGAGTCTTTAATTGAGCTTGACTTTTTTTCTTGTTAAAATATCTAAAAACCCATTAAACATGAACAATGCACTGTATAGAGAAGCAACAATGCATGAAATATGAGATATTTAAATGTTTATACTTGTTTTCAGAGAATCTATATTTATACAAGTGTAATTTGTCTTAAGATTGATGACTCGCACTCAGGGCTGTATGCAACATTTTTGTTCAAAAAGGCTTTCTTTTCTTTTCACACCCCCTCCCCGACCCTCCCATTAGAATAGATGTTATTTTACATTTTGAAAAATGCAAATATTAGTTTTAACTTGGGAGGAATGTTTTAAACTGGTGGTTTTATTCCACCAGGTTACTTGAACTGTGCACCGATCTCTCTCTCTCTCACTGCCTTTATTTTTGCTCAGATGATCTATCGATTCTCTCTCTGCCTTCTTAGTCCTCTTGTGCTATATGATCTAAAATCCATGGGAACTTCTCTGTACAGCCATCACCCTCTTTGTATATCATGTACACGTTCTGTTTGCTTTGCATATGTACAAGCCACAGTGACTGCAATTTATCTGTATTGCCAATTGCACTGAAACCCTTATAGTCATTCCTGAACTGAACCTGGTTACCTGGACCACAGTGTGATAAATGCTGCCAACTGGAAAGTGCTTTTGAACAGAGCTGGTGGCATGGTGGGGTATGGCAAAGGTCTTAAAAAATGCTGACTGATGGTTTATTCTAATGATGGCTTCATTATCTACCTTCACATATGCAATGCCATTATTTATCTTCAGAGCGCATGGTAAGGTTTGACTGCCTTGCTGAAAAAGACCGGCCTACACTGGTTTGCTGGCACTTTTCATGGCACTTTTCAGCTGATCGAGCTGGGAGTAGATATGTGCCAGTAAACGGTAATACGATATACCGCAATAATGAACATGCACAATATTGTTATCGTGGGCAATTACGAATTATTCCGATTTTTAGAATGCATTTTAAGAATACTTTACCCATCAACCGTTTAAAATGAACAACACGTCAAAGAGGAACGTGCACTGATGTAAACAGACCGTTTATGAGCCGAGCACATGGTGGAATGAGTGAAGGAGACGCGCTAAAGTGCACATTCACTCTCTCTGACAGCAGAGGGCGCTTACAGAACATCAGAAATGCAGCCGTTTAAAACTTAAACATTTTATATTTGAATCTGGACTAAATTACATGCCCTAGATATTGTTTGAAAATGTTCTGACTGTTGTTCAATCACACACAATCACATAGAATAATAATAATTGACGACGGGCCGTTGAATTATTAGAAAAATAATGCACACCCGAGGTGGTGATGCGGTCACGACGCGAAGCGGGGTGTGCATTATTTTTCTATTATACTACGGGGCCGTTGAATGCTTGAATCTGATTGGCTGATGAACATTCTGAGGTGTGCAATTATTTTCTGGGAGACGCACAGTGAATGTAGTTCCAGGCAGCTCTCTTGACCGCATTACAGTTTCATATCACTTCGCATAGTTAACTGTAATAACGGAAATTACAGGACTAAAAAACAACAATGTGACAGACGATTTTCCTAAAGTAAATCTTAATATTTACGGTGAATATAAAACGTTCAACAACTGGGCGGCAGCAGTATTAGACAGTCCAGATGAAAACCAACAAACGGAAGCGGATATCAAAGGCAAGCTTTTCTGTCTCATTACTGAAATCACACATGCTCGCACGCACTACAGTTTGCACAAAAAGGTGTCAGCGCTGCCCTGACGATTTGATCAGTTAGCCTATATAGTGGAGCAACTTAAAGGCTACACGTGACATTTTTTCACTAGCGAGGTAATAACAGCGCTGTTTAGAGACGCACCGAGGTAGCCTAATTCACTCAAGCACTCTCTCTCTCTCTCTCTCTCTCTCTCTCTCTCTCTCTCTCTCTCTCTCTCTCTCTCTCTCTTTCTCTCTCGCTCTCTTTCTAATAACTTTATTAATAACTGCAGTAGAATGCTATCAATGGCTCAAGCCTTCGTTACCAGCTTTAAAATGACGTTTCAGAACTAGCAAAAGAGCCGTTGGATGAGACGCGGAAGAAATAGTCCTACTCACAATAGCGATTTAAGTACAAAAACCGGATAAATCCCTTTAAATATATCTTCGGATCGATGTCTTGAGGTGTGGTAACCGTATAAGCGGAATAATTGACTCTGGGGCGTTCAATTATTAGAAAAATAATGCACACCCGAGGTGTAACGGCCACTCCGCTTCGCGTCGTGACCGCATCACCACCTTTGGTGTGCATTATTATTCTAATAATTGAACAGCCCGTCGTCAATTATTCCTTACATAATTCAACGGCCCGGAGTCTATTATTCCGCTTATACTATGGTTACCACAAGTACATATTATTATTATCAATGTTCAACAGTCGTACTGCTTAATATTTTGTGGAAACCACAATCATTTTCTTCAGGATTCTTTGATGTGTAGAAGGTTGAAAAGGACAGTATTTATTTGAAATAGAAATCTTATGTAAAATGATAAAAGACTGACACTTTTGATCAATTTAATGCATACTTACTGAATAAAAGTAAAATTTTCCTTTGGCCAACAGTCCTCAAAATACATTGGCTTAATAATCATACTAACTTAAAATTAAATGGTTTTGTTTGCAGTTTAGGGTTAGGGCATAGAAAATATAATATTATTAGCTTAGTATAAAAAACCCCCAATAGAAATCAATGGAAATGGGTCTGGTTGTTCTGTTGTTCAAGGTCCGTGACGTGCGGGGTCAGTGGATCACCCGCTTTAATGGGGAGAGTGTCTGTAAGAGAGCCCTGAAATGAAGACAGTCCGTCCAGAGAGACTTCTCTCTTCTACAGTCCCCTAACAGTACAACATGCCTGCCAGCGGGAGCATTACATTTGCACACATAAATTAACAACTATCAGCATATGTAAATGTGGGTGATTTTCTGAATCTGTGGCGGCGGGGTACAGGCGATGACTGTAGCTCAATGCTGTTTCGATGTTTCTCTCATCATTCCACCCAGGCTTGTTTACCCAACCGCAACAAGATGATGTTTGACACCATGTGACGCCGAGAGAGAATTTCGCTTTGAAAGTAGGGCCTCTAATGTTCCGCTCTCTCCCCGGCTTTGATCTGTTAAATGAAATGCCTCATCCTGAGTAGCACATTAAAGGAACTCACCTCCTCAGATTAAGATGACGTGCAAATTGCATATCAATTAAAGCGATTGCTCGGGGCTCAGCGCTGTGATGACATGACTATCAGTCACTTTAAAGAGTATTCATACACGAGGGGTGGGAAGACTTTGGATATGATGATATGAAGAGGGGTAAAGGTGAGAGATATGAGCGCATACACTGAGAGAGAAATATAGACTAGATAAGCGTCATGATGCGTTAAAATGAATTAACCAAATTAATGAATCATGATACACCAGATCTCTGTCTTCTCTCTTTCTTATCTCTATCTTTCTTTATACTGTCCTGTAGAATCCAAGCGAAAAGCCCAAAATAGCAATGTATATATAAAAGGAATTGAAAGGGTTTTGTGCCATGATATAACAAGCAAATAATACAAAACAATGAAGATGCCTTGTTTAAGATATTCACATTTATTCACAATCGTCTTAAAACGTCATTGGGACGCATTGTGATTTGCTCCTCAGTAGTCTAAGATTTAAGATTGTAAAGTATCATCTTTGAGTTTGTCCTGCCTTACGAGTTTCCTCATTGATATTATATAACCCATAACTTAAAATCTTAAAAAAGTAAATAGTTACAATAATAGTTTTAATTGAACCGCAGTGACTCACATTAAGTTTTAAATAATAAATATAAAATGCCGGTTGACTTGAAATAATTTCGGTAAAATAATAATGATGATGATGGTGTTGATCATTATTATATAATTTCTATGAACATTCATTACTGGTAACACTACACTATACAATAAGGTCTCATTTGTTAACATTAGTCAATGCGTTGATTAACATGAACTAAAAAAGTGATTGTAAAGTGTTACTGATATACTTAATGAAATATTTGTACACTTATTAATTCACACCACAGGACCACTTAAAATGACCTTCAAAAAAGGTCAAATTAAATAAAAAAAGATGTTTAAAAATAGTGAAAAACTTGATAAAATGGTAACATAAAATGCAGCGAGAAGAACATGAAAAGAAATGGTGAGCAGTTGCAGGACTGAACACATTAATTTTATATATGATATTTAGAGTTCATTGCGAAACAATAGTAGCCTAATGCCGTGTAACTGTGTTTGGCAGCGGTTAGCCGTGGTAAACTAATTTCAGTGGAGTATCGTTCACATGCAGCCCATCCTTTCGACTGTGACTTGGAACTACAGCCAGCCTTCGATTGTTTTTTCCCCCTCTATCTTGCATCTCAAGTATCCTCTCTTTAATTTCCCTCTCCCTCCGGCTCCATTCCTCCTCCAGCCTGCAGTACATGTGTAGGGAGAAGTGCCATCCCCCGTTCTCCATCAGTATGTCTCCCGCACGGTCAAGCAGACCAGAGACCTGCTGTCTGTCCTGGGGGGTCTTGTTGTTAAGAACGTGGTACCTATACCTGCACCTCTCCATCAGCCATTGGAGATCCTTCCCGGACGTCTGTATATAGTCCTGAATGCTGCAGTTGCGCAGACAGTCGCCCAGCGTGAACACAACCATGGTGTGGCGCCACACGCCCTCTGTGAGGATCTCCATGCGTTTCTGTATGACTGCTTTATCAGAGTGGCTGAAGTGCAGTAAGGGAATGACCAGGAGCAGAACATGGGGTCCGGGCTCACACAGCGATAAGGCATTAAATAGCTCCAGTTTCTCCTGTTTAGGGACGAGGTTCTCACTTGTGTCCCATCCACAGGCATCCACGACCATCAGGTGTCGGCCTTCAGATTCTCTGTGTGCTACTGCGCTGACCGCTCCACCCCATTTATCGAAGGCATCCTTACCCAGGAGCATGTTGCCCACTGAACTCCTTCCTGTCCTCTTCTGACCCACGATTAGCAGCCTCAGAGGGAGGGCAGCATGACTAGGGCCTGTTGGAAGATGTGTTGGTGGGTAAATTAGATTTTGAGGGGGAAAAGACAATTTTCTTCAATGTTGAAAAGCAACAGACTCTTACAAAAAAAGAGTAAAAAAAATGTCCTTTGTGCATGTTTACATGGGATAGCCTGACACCAATCCTGTGTAAACACTTTATTTATAAACTGCATATTCAGTTTATACTGGTTTGCAACTTCTAAATAAAAATAGCCATTTGAGTTTTGCACAGCCAGTCTATACCTAATGTGAAAATTTAAATAGAAAAAAGACCCAACAGTCTTACCATTATTTTCCACATTCCCGTTGTCCATTATTCCCTTTTATCAGTGTTTTTCAGTACACTTGTAATGCAGTCCGAGCCCATCTGACTGACAGAAACAGTATGTGGAGGTTAGTCACTGATCTGGTCATTTACATGACAAGGGAGTGACCAGAAGTCTCCTCCCACTTCTGGTTACACAATTATTGATAAGCTTTATTTTTAGCTCCTCTCACCCTTGGCAGTGGGGTTTATTGCTTCCACTCTAAGCTAAATATAGCTGTGTAAAGACGTTATAAACTAAAGAAAAAGAGTTGTACTGACCTTTTTTTATTACAGGGTCATACAAAGCAGGAAAAGCTGAGCACTGTTTTTAAGAAGTGACAAAGTGAAGTGGTTGTTTTGGTTATAAAGTCACGTGACTGATATCAAGGCCACGAGTAAGTAATGTGGCAAAACGTGACTGAAACGTCAAACAAAATAATCTCTGTGCCTTGTTCATGATGACACACCAGCAAAACAAAAATAATAAGACCATGCAAATTGCTGTTGCAGTCAATTGAGTTGGACAATTTATGTAAGAATGGATTTGTGAAAGAAGGAGTGTGTGAAATCTCACAGTATTTTACCTTTCATTAACAATAATATTAAATGTAATATATTACATTTGGGTGTAAATATTAAATGATGTGAAAAACGTGACATGTTGCCATTGTGATTTAAAAAAAGAATAATAATAGACCAGACTGTTGTTTTATTATTTATTAATAGAATTATGGTAACACTTTACAATAAGGTTTTATTAGTTAACATTAGTTAATGTATTTACTAACATAAACTAACCATGAGCAATACATTTATTACTGTATTTGTTCATCTTTGTTAATGTTAGTTAGTCAGCTGTTCATGGTTTGCTCATGTTAGTTCACAGTGCATTAACTAATGTTAAGAAGATTTTAATAAAGTATTAGTAAATGTTGAAATTAACATTAACAAAGACATTAATTCATGTTAACTAATGAACCTTATTGTAAAGTGTTACCAGAATGATTAATTTTGAAAACAAATCCCAAATCTCTATGACAGGCTCTTCAAAATGTAGGTATGTAATAGGCTTTTGATTCTGTTAATTAATTATACTATGTGATTCACCTTTTTTTTTTTATTTATTAATGTATAAGGTAAAGAGTACATTTTAGGTGTTGTAGTAGATGATCACAATTTGTTGTCATTTTTTCACTATTTTAATCACCTTTATTTTACCGTTCATTTAAATAGCCCTGCACCCTGTGGTGTGACAATTGCAATATTCAATGGGCCCCACCATAAACCCGGCGCAATGCGTGTATTTTTTGCTAGTTTCAGCCCAGCGCAGTTATCATTTTCACGTCCAGCACCACGTTGTTTAAATAGCAAGTGTCCTCGTGCCCATCTGTTCACCCATCGGCGTGCTGGTCTGAAAACGAGGTGTGTTCAGGTGCATTGTTGGTGTGTTGCTACTGAAATGACTGTGCCATTGACCAACAAAGACCTGGCCTAAAGTCAATAGTGCATAATTTTGTGTTATTTAAAGGGCACTTTAGTAATATGCACTTATAGTCGGATGCACACCACGCGTACACTCTGTTTATTACACACACAGGGACGCGCAGCAGCACACAAACATTTTTAAATATTAAAAATAAAAGGATTCCTCTCTGGAGAAGCGTTCGGTCTTTCCACTCGCAAATTCCGTGGTTTAAGAATTTTAGATCAAGTATAGCCAAGTATGTAATACAATATTCATGAGAAATGTACCAACAAAAGAATGTCATTGAAAAATATCAATGTAAATACCCAATTTAAATGCAATACTTTGATCAAATTCATGCAATTAAGCTCACAACTGTAGTAACCATAATCGTAGTAAAATATGTGGTGTATGCTGATTATAATCGAAATAAGCAGGTATGTGAACATGTTAATCGCATCTATTCCGCTCTCACCAAAGTGACATAGACAGATGACGTTGTCAAGCGCAGATTCATAAAAAAATGGCGGAAAAGATCATCGCATTTTTGGGGTGCTGAAGAAAATGAGTTCATGTCGACAACTTATTGCATAAGTACACTGATCAGGCATAACATTATGACCGGTGAAGTGACCCAGCGACAGGGTCATGGGCAGCCAAGGCGCATTGATGCACGAGGGGTCCGCGGTGTGGTCCGATCAAACAGACGAGCTACTGTAACTCAAATTGCCTGCTATATTGACGTTCAAATACTGTACATCAAAATGAATAAAGACATTTAGTGCGTAACCGAAAAAATCCAATACGTCCATACGAATGTGTTGCATTTGATGAAAGTAGATGAAAACAGTGGCCAGTAACACACTGTATGTGAGTTCATAATTTGTGCTGTTCCTTGGGGTATCTGAATAATTGCGGTAAAATAACCACAATTCTTTAAATAATCAGACCAATGAAAATGACTTGTAAAAAGCAGTGAAGAGTATTGCTTGTGTCTTGTAAACATCTTACTGCTATTAAGTCCTTACTTTGATTATTGGAAATGATCCCATTATTGGTGTACATGTAAACATAGTCAATAACTTAGCTTTCTGAAACCTCTTTTACATCTGTTTGTCCGCATGTAATTGTGCTTTATTGTTCAAGTCATTGACATAAAGGAAGTTCCAGAGAACTAACAACGTGTTTGTGTGCGAGAACTGTAAAGTGTAATCAGCTAGGTTATAGTTGTGTTTTACAACGGTGTTGTGATTTTGTAAGATTAATTTAACACATATTTCCACTCTATGACAGTGTTTTCTCCATAGTAGCTGGTAAATGATTGGCTAACGGTCATGCTGTCTGGTTGTAAGAAATCATGGAATTGTTTTTCATATTTAAAATGTGTTTTAGTGGTTTTTGTTCCTCTACTCACTTCCCTGATTCTTTATAGTCACTTGCCTCTTAGTACTTATTTAAACCTACCCTAGAGGAGGATCTGCACACCATGTGAAAGACAAAGATTGAAGTGAACTGTAAACAGAGGCCTGGCGGAGGAGCGATGGCATCCAAGTTTGAGTGACTCACATCTTTAGGAGGGAAAAAATATTTTTGGTTTGAGCTGAGGAGAGAACAGATGAAAAGAGGATATGAGAGGAATAAGGAAGGAATATCTGTGGGCTGTAGCTCTGAGCCAAGACACATGGCATTTATTTCCCAGCATGCAGTGTTCTCACTTTGCACTCTCTTTGGAGAGTTTTTTTTTTCTACTGTATGATACACTTTAAAGGAGTGCTGCTTTTTTGCAGTGCTAAAATATTGCTCTACCCTACAGCTGTGTGTGTGCGTGAAATTGAGACATTTAACCTTTCTGTATAATTTGAAAGTCAGTGTCTTCATTTCAGAGGGATGAATTCATTTTGCACCCACCATTAACAGGGCATATTTTTGCCTATATAATGCTATTTACATTCTTTTAGCACAGAGGAGATGGATAAAGGTACAAACACTCCCCAAAATTTTGCATACAGCATACTACAGATGCTTCGTGAATAAGACGTTTAAATAAAGTGACGAAGTGGTGCAAACTTAAGCCCCTTTCACACAGAGATTCCGAAAAGTCTCGGGATTTGTCCCAGGATCGTTTGATTTTGGATCATTCACACTGCAAGTGATTTTCTGTAATCTGTGTGTGCTTTCACACACATCCCATATCCCATGAAGTCATGTGACATCAGAATGTGACGTGTAATATCTTAAGTTTGCTTGTGATCTGCGATTTCTCTCTCTCGTGCACCATGCTCGTGCATTTTTTTCTGATTCGATCAACAATGTTCCACTAAGCTGGTGAACATTTTCAGATTCAGCATCATCACTACTACACACCCCTTACGGCATTGGTCCTGCCTTTTTGTTCACACAGGGCATGTTTCAGGACTTATCCCGGCAATATGTCCGGTTATATGTCCCCGTCCCAGGATCGATTCAGGGATCAATCCCAGGACGTGTTTGCATTCACTGCTAGGCACTCTAGCAATTATGGCAATTTTCTGGGATCAACGCTCTGTGTGAAAGGGGCTTTAGTAAATTCAACCCAGACTGTTTTGTGTTCCTCTGTGCACGAGGACTTGACTTGTTGATCTGTCATGTAATCTTGCCTACATCTGGCTGTAAGTTTTCTCTTTCTCAGTATGTCCCGACAGATTTATTTTTTCTTGGGTATATGCTGGTGAAGAGTGTCTTGAGTTACACGTCTTTTGTGTTATTCCTATAGGGGGACCCAAATATGAGGCAGTATATTATCCTCTTCAAAACAATATGGCTCTCACGGTCACATACTCCTTGTGTTCCTCACCTCCCCCAGAAACACATACTCGCATGTAAACACACACAGTCCTGTTTTGTGTCAGAACTCTATTTCAGTGCAGTTTCCTGGATACTTCCCCAGACTTTTAACATCTGGTTTTAAAATCTGACTGAGATGATCCGATCATGAGGGTCCACTGGGTTCAAAATGTTCGTATTTGTAGTGTAAACTCTAATGGATTCTGATTCATCCCGGACAGCAGTAAAGGACCACCTACCACCGTGCCAAAACAAGCACTTTAGACTTTGCTTGCTCTCTACAGCTTTAACGGCTTTAAAATGCATATCCGGAAGTTCAGTTAATAAAGCTTCTAAACTAAAAACCACAATGCCACGTTTTGCACTGTATTTTTGATGCAGTGGCACACATCTGATGACAAAGCGCAAACCAGGTTTAAGCAGCTCAATTGACCACTAATAATCAAATCACCTGGCATAGATGTTAATACAACAGGGACTGGTTGAAACGTCCCTTCCCTAATGATTCTCCCTCCAGTGGGCAGCATCACTTTTCTATATAGACTTGTATACATTTGTCATAAACTGTCAAACCAGATGAATTACTATGGCAAGGTCACAGATAACAGATGCATCTACAGAGCTCTGCTAGTGTGGTTAGTACACTAAGATTTAATGTGTATGCCATTTGTCACGGTAAATGCCAGTAAATGTCAAGGTGGTAAGCGCCTGACAGCTTGTATGGGTTTTGTGCAGGTTTGCTGCTTCATTTTATTATGTCTAATATTGCACAGACCTTCTCTGCCAGTGCTTGCGGGCTTTTGCTGATTGTTGCGTTATTTTGTATAATGCATCTGTGTACTTTATGCACCAGACATAAGTTCTATTTCAAAACTTTGTGAGCTAAATAGGCTGCTGACTTTTAAGGGAACATCCTAAGTATCATGGAACCTATTAAGTGGGTGATTTGGAGTGCTTTCAAAGGGAGCAACTTTATGCCAGTGTAATTCTTATAGTGTTAATATACTATTAGAGTATATATTAATATTTTGAACTGGCTTTTATTTTTATATTTTCAGATTTCATTTTATTTAAAATTGTATACATTTTCAGATTCGCCTTTGTCAATTTCTATTTCTATTTAGCTTTTTATTTAGTTCAGTTTTAGGGGTTTACCCAACACAGTTTTCAACTAAAAAAGGAAAACTATTAATGCGTTTCGGCCGTTCATTCACATAGCTAATTTTTGAAAACGACTTTCAAAGTTCACGTTTTTGAAAACGGTTCCGTTATCATCTCCACGTAAACTACAAACGTGAATGTGTGCGTAATGAGCACTATAGGCTATATCATGTTTCTTTACAAATTACATAACCAACTACTGGCCTGACATTTTTGTCGTTTTTGTGGCTCTTTGTGAACTGGGATCATTTTGACAATATTGTTTTCTGTAAGCGAAACTTTTTAGTACATACGTACCCTTAGTAATTTTAGTACTCACAACTTCAACCTATTTATGTTTCTAATTGTCATTTAAATTTACATTTATAATATTTATATTTCAGCTTCATTTCAATTAACAAAAATCATTTGTAATAGCTTTATGCACTACAAAATAGGAGATTTGACATTTTATTTTAATAGAAGTTGACATTAGCATGTTGCTAAGCTAATTTTATGATCATTTGTTAAGAAACGCATACGTTATGTAATTTTTAATTACAGAACAATTCTTATTGAAACTTTCATTCAATTGGAATTGAATGAAACCCGTTTATTCACCGTCAATTTTATTTGTCAAAAGAGTTCATTATGTTAATTTCCTTCTTAAAAGATACATACAGTGCTTCTTATAATTTGGCTCAATCTAATATTCTTAATTATCCTAAAAGGCAGCACAATTATGTTTTGGAGCAGCATTTGAGTCATGTGTGCACATATGGTTGGATGATGTGATGTTATGGTTGTTTTCTGTTTTATGCTTTTTATGTTAAGCGATAAAACTTTGGTCTTCATTGAAGTTTTATATGGTTTTATTGATGAGTAAGACTTCAGACTATGATGCTTATAAATGCCCCGTAGGCAGTTCACTAGAGTTTGAGACAGACCAATAGTCTTAGGTGCAAAACGCAGACTAACTGTTAGAGGTGTGTCATTAGCTTAATTTTTCAAGTGCTCATTAAAACATTCTTGCAATTTGAACTTTAAACTTACTGTTCATTATCTTTGTGTGGCTGGTCTCTTAATGGTGATCCTTAAACAGTATTTGAACAGTGAAGATGTCAACAGTATGGCTCAGCAAATGAGGGTTAGGGATTCCGTATTGCTCTCCTTACTGGCCATCTCAGCCGGAGCCATTACCGCACTGAGGCTCACATGGGCCTTCATGTGTACCGATCATATAAAACATGCATTAGTGCTGCATAATGCATGATTCCACGAAACGCTGCCCATTCTCTCATGGTCCAAAGTCATTGCTATTGTGCGATGCAAGGAAGTGAAGCGTTCAGTACAAAGTGGAAGAATCCACCCAGAACTTTAGTTATTTTGGTATTGATCTGAATTTAATGCTTTAAAGATTTTCTCCCTTGGAATTTGATGTAGCCTACAATGTTTACTAAGGTTAATCATGCAGAAAGAAACACTTGCAGCAAAAAAGAACAGGAAACAACAATGGTCCATTGTGGTCTATTATTAATAGCAGTGACAGTTCAGAGCACAACAATGACCTTATGACTTTGCAAGAATTTCAAACACTCATCATTTTCCAACAAAAAAATTTACCTTATAACAGTTAATATATACACTATATTGCCAAACGTATTGGGACAACCCTCCAAATCATTGAATTCAGGTGTTCCATTCACTTCCATGGCCAAAGGTATAAAATCAAGTACCTAAGCATGAAGACCGCTTCTACAAACATTTGTGAAAGAATGGGTCACTCTCAGGAGCTCAGTGAATTCAAGGGTACCGTGATAGGTTGCCACCTGTGCAATAAGACCATTTGTGAAATTTCCTCACAACTAAATATTCCACGGTCAACTGTTAGTGGTATTATAACAAAGTGGAAGCAATTGGGAACAACAGCAACTCAGCCACGAAGTGGTAGGCCACGTAAAATCACAGAGTGCGCAGAAGTCACAACATTTCTGTCAATCGCTACAGACTCCAAACTTTGTGTGGCCTTCAGATTAGCTCAAAAACAGTGCGTAGAGAGCTTCATGGAATGGGTTTCCATGGCCGAGCAGCTGCATCCAATCCTTACATCACCAAATGCAATGCAAAGTGTCGGATGCAGTGGTGTAAAGCACGCCGCCACTGGACTCTAGATCAATGTAGGCGTGTTCTCTGGAGTGACGAATCACGCGTCTCTGTCTGGCAATCTGATGGACAAGTCTGGGTTTGGAGGTTGCCAGGAGAACGGTACTTGCCTGACTGCATTGTGCCAAGTGTGAAGTTTGGTGGAGGTGGGATTAGGGTATGAGATTGTTTTTCAGGGGTTGGGCTTGGTCTTAATTCTTCAGCATACCAAGACATTTTGGACAATTTCATGCTCCCAACTTTGTGGGAACAGTTTGGGGATGGCCCCTTCTTGTTCCAACATGACTGCGCACCAGTGCACAAAGCAAGGTCCATAAAGACATGGATGAGCGAGTTTGGTGTGGAGGAACTTGACTGGCCTGCACAGAGTCCTGACCTCAACCTGATAGAACACCTTTGGAATGAATTAGAGCGGAGACTGCGAGCCAGGCCTTCTCGTCCAACATCTGTGTCTGACCTCACAAATGCGCTTCTAGAAGAATGGTCAAAAATTCCCATAAACACATTCCCAGCCTTCCCAGAAGAGTTGAAGCTGTTATAGCTGCAAAGGGTGGACTAACTCCATATTAAACCCTACGGATTAAGAATGGGATGTCATTAAAGTTAATCTCCCTAGACTTTTTGGGACTCCTGAAATGTCATGAATTCATATTGGGCCTGGTGTGGCTGTTGAGGGGAGATGGGATGAGGAGATGAGAAATGTTAAAGAATGAATATAGATAGCTTTTTGGAGATGCTCCAGATGTATTTGTCCCACAGTGAGACTGAGACACATCACACTCATAATCCTCTGAAGGTGACACCTTTTGATCTGCATACTTGCACACACAATCCTAAAGCAAACAGACACAAATCACTCTGTTCCCCTCTCCAAGCTCACACGCAGTGGGTGTTCCATACTCACCTTTGTTGCTCCGAGGGAAAGGCTATTTTAAGTTAGCCCACCCCTCTCTGGAAGGAAGCAATAAAATTGTAATGCTAATGAGTGAGGTGCAGAATTAATATCTGAATCATTTAGAGTTTCCTGATTTAGAAAAATGAAAGTGGGAAGCTTTGAATTTGCTTCTGGTTCTATTCTTTTATAGCCCCAGGTCCACAGAGAGAGGATGCCTGCTCTTCCCGCTGTGCCCCGTGATTCATTACCTGCGGCAGACATTAGCATGTAGTGACTCATTTATGTTTTAAATTGACTATTATCTAAGTGTCTAAAAGTCAATTCTCCTGCTGGGCCATATTAACGGTTTGCTGATATGGAATATTTGAAGTTGTGAATTATGGCTGTCATGGGCATTGGTGCTTATCTGTCCCTGATTAGGCAGTGTGATCAGGTCTGCTTGATGTATCACTGTTCAATTTTACCCTATATGAATGCATTTTTTTCCCAAAGTTATGCTTGGAAGTGGAATAATTCAACCAAAGATGAAAATTCTGTTTTTATGTAATCACCCTCACATCTTTTGAAACATGAATGATGTTATTTCTTTCAAGAAGCACAGAAGGAAAAATATACTGTAAATTGCCCTGGCTGCTCTGTTAGAAGCAATGAAAGTGAGTGGCGACCACATCTGCTGATCTATATTTAACCCCTTAACTGTCACCCCCCTTTTTGAGAATACACATGAAAATGCACTATCGAAACTTAAAGGGCTGTAATTCAAGAATGCTTTGGAATATAGACGTAAGTTTGGTCTTGTTTTAAAGCATACACTCGGCAGATTATTGCAATTCAAAATATGAAAGTATGAAAATGTTATGGAAGTTTAAATTTACTGTAA
The DNA here is from genome assembly GCA_023566225.1 of Romanogobio albipinnatus. Classification (NCBI taxonomy): domain Eukaryota; kingdom Metazoa; phylum Chordata; class Actinopteri; order Cypriniformes; family Gobionidae; genus Romanogobio; species Romanogobio albipinnatus. The sequence continues at coordinate 42,054,603 of CM042244.1, read as the reverse complement.
ATAAAAAATACTGTACTAAATATTTTTTATTTTATATAAAATATATATATTTTACAAAAATGTTTTAATCTAAAATTACTATAAAATAAAAGCCATATGTCTAACCAAGTTGTGTTCCAAATTTGAAGTTGATTTCACAAAAGATTTTGTTTAGGCGCAATACCAAAAATAGCCACCAGGTGTAATTGAATTTCCATTGATTGTTTTTTTGATGCATTTTCCTGTAATTTTCTGTCCAAATGTCACTTCCATCACAAAACGGTCAGCAAATATGGAACCTTGAGACTCAGACCTTTCCGACAATGTGTTTTGTCAAGATTAGAAAATATTTTGATCATAAAGTAGTTACAATAAATGTTTTAAATTTGAAACATGACACCACCCACTAGATGAGGAGCCTGCTAAAATAATTTAAAGTACCATTTCCATGGTAACGCAACATCCAATTTCAAAACGGTTTTCACAGGATGAATTTTGAATTCGTAAGCTTTCGAATGATACCTAATTTATGATTACTAAAATATATGATACGAAAAAAAAGGCGATCAAAAAAAGAGTGCCAGGTGACAGTTAAGAGGTTAAAGGCAAGATTTTAACAGATAAGTCTGTTTCTCACAGAAAGCTATCATATGACTTCAGATAGCTTGGAATATAGTGCACAGGTAATTTTGTAATGCCTTTATGGTGCTTTCTTGTCATTTATGGAGCTTGACAGCTTCTGGTCACCATCCACTTGCATTGTGTAAACGGGAAAAAAAGCAGTTCTAACATTTTTGTGATGTTCCAGAAAAGGAAGTAAGTCATAAAGGTTTGGAACGACATGAGGGTGAGTAAATGATGACAAAACTGTCGATTTTGGGTAAGCTATCTTTTTAAATCAGCTCCAAAGGATCTTATATGCCTTACTTTTCCATTATCTACATGCAGAGCCTTGTGGGTTAGTCATTGAAACTACAGGACGCATTTGGATCTCTGTATCTGTGTCTCTGTTTTTTTGTTGCTCAGAGGCTACTGGGAAATATAAACTTGTGCTTCCAACTCTGTCTAAGTGCTGTTGGGAATCTGTAGGCGGATGGTGTGTTTCTGGCTCCTACACGTATGCCTGTGTGTGCTTAAGTATATCTCAGTTGATTTGTGATGTTTGTACTGTGTCTTAGATTAAAGTTCCAGTTTTAAACTTAACAGGCCCTGCTGACTAAAATGCATATTACACCTCATTTTGTAAAAATGCCCAGTCAGTTGGGATAAATTACCTCCTATTGTAAAGAATGACTACGTGGCAGCGCACATAGGCATTCAAACACGCATGTCTAAAGACTAAACGCGCAATACACATGTGCATACCTTCACTGCTTTCGCAGATTCACGTTTTTGAGATGATAACTATATCGTTTTCAAACCTTGCATTCCCTGGCCACCAAAACGCTGTTGTCGTTTAAATGACCGGCCAGAATGCATTAAAAGTATTCTGTTTTCAGAATCTTTATTGTTAAAGCGTCCCGTAAGTTAATAAATAATGCTTTTAACAACGGAACTGAATCAATCGAAAACATACTTAAGCTGGAAAATGGCTTTCTTCTAGAGCTGCTGTACAGCCAAAACAATCGTGTTGCATTAATGTCCTATTATCACTGTAAAGCTGCTTTAGACTTGACTATCTGGATATTTTATTGGGCTCCCAAAGTGGAGGCTCTGCCATCCGTCGTAGCCCATTTCAAGCCTATGATGAATCTAACTATTACGAAAAAACGATCCATTCCTGCTAGAGAGTTTCCCTTTGCCCTGCCCTCTGCAACCCCCTGTCATCATGACAAAGCTGTTTACCTGGCCTTCCAAAACTCTGCTGCGTCCACTCGGCCATTCACCAGCTTTAATCTCATCCAAATTCCAAATTTTGAGCAGTGGATTCCGAATGACGGATCCAGGCAATGAGGCTAGGGATGGGCGTCTGGCTTCCTCCACGATCAATATTCGTCTACAGTCCATTTTGCTGACTTGGTGGTCATTCTGCATGTAGATGGAGAATGGATCAGAGTAGTGTGTCTTAGATTTATGGCCTCTAATGGCTCTGTGAAACATTGTGAATAGTAAAAAAAAATCCCGTAATGTAGTAACAGATTTACAATGGCATTTAAATATTGCTAATAGCTTTATAATGTTTGCAGGTCTAGGATGAAAAAATAAACCATGGTTTAGGTTTAGTTAGTCAGAGGATAGTTCACCCAATAATGAAATTTCTGAGAAAATCTTAAAATTCTTCAAAATATATTATTTTTCTAACTGTTTTTGTCAAAAACATTTTTAGTGATTGCATTTTTCAAAATATCTTCAAAAAAAGACAAAAGAAAAAAGTCACACAGGTTTGAAACGACATGAGGGTGAGTAAATGATGAAAGATTTTTCATTTTTGGGTAAAATCCCTTTATTAAGAATTCACTTTATGTAGAACAAGTGTTTTGGGGTTTCAAACGGGGAGCTAAACCTGGTCTCCAGGCGGTTGTTATTCTGAGGATTTCTAGCTTTGTAAAATTTTGACATTCTTATCTTCCGGAAGATTCTGGTCTGCAGCTCTCCAGAAGGAACGTCTGAGACATTTTCATTTCTGTTCGCTGATGTACATTCCCTAGATGCCATCACTGGATGCAGTCAACTGGTTGAGTGATTCATCTAATTGAATCATAATAGCTCAATCGTCAGGTGGCTTCTGAGCAAACGTTGGTCATCTCGCTTTTTGTACATCTTTTGACATGTTGGGCTTGAGGTATTTGTTCTTTTCGCTGTCCACCATGCCCATAAAGAGTGCACATCTTTTGAAGTGGCAGGGGTCAGGCATGCTGACCTTACTGCGTGTATCTGTGCACAGATCACAGCCTCAGGGGAGGAACTGTAGACATAGACAGAATGAGACTGCGATTTAAAAGACTGGCCCACAGCATCTCGCACAGCATCCCCTAAAAACCATGCTGAGTATTGTAAATAATATAATGATATATACTTAAAATAAATGTTTAACTAGTAAAACAATACAAACGCAAATGGGACAAAACGTTTAGAAACATTTTGAGTCTGAAGATAATCGCGGAAGATTTGGTTTCAAAGCAAAACATAAAAGCGCTTATTTAAAGGAGTGTGTCATTGTACTGTTTTCTTGCTGTGTTTTTCATTAAGAATAATAGGCTAATTAACCCATAATTCAATCAACTCGCCCCCGAATTGGCGCTAATTCTAAACCTAAACCTAACGGCCGCTCTGTCAGATCTGTGTTGGGTTTTGCTCAATATGACAATAAGTGGCAGATCAGAGGGCTTGCTGCAGTTAAATATCTAAATATCCGAATATCATAGTATAAAATACTATATGGTCAACTCTATATACTCAACTCTTGGTCCAAGCTCTTGTTCTCTCCAGACTGGACTACTGTAATGCTCTTCTAGCAGGCCTTCCGGCATGCACTATCAAACCCTTGCAGCTGATCCAGAATGCAGCGGCGAGGGTGATCTTTAACGAGCCGAAGAGAGCGCACGTCACGCCTCTCTTCATCAATCTCCACTGGCTGCCAATAGCCGCTCGCATCAAATTCAAGACACTGGTGCTCGCCTACAAAGCAACCATTGGCTCTGCACCAATGTACCTAAACTCGCTTGTTCAGACTTACACACCCTCCAGGAGCTTACGTTCTGCCAGTGAACGACGCCTTGTGGTGCCATACCAAAGAGGCATGAAATCACTCTCACGGACCTTTTCCTGGACTGCCCCCACCTGGTGGAATGACCTACCTATCTCAATTCGAGCAGCCGAGTCTGTAGCCATTTTCAACAAACAGCTAAAGACACGTCTTTTCCAGCAGCACCTGACCAATCAAGAATAGCACTTAACATTCTATTCATTTTTTGTCTGTCTAATTTATTTAAAAAAAAAATAAATAAATAAATAAAAAAAAAAAAATTGTCCTGTGTTCTGTGTTAGATAAACTGAGACTTGTTACAGCACTTGCATACTGTAGCCTTTGACTGTTCTAGTTGCTTCTATTGCTCTCATTTGTAAGTCGCTTTGGATAAAAGCGTCTGCTAAATGACTAAATGTAAATGTAAATGTAAATATGGAGGGCGCAAGATAATTTAATAATTATAATATAGGGGTGTAACGGTACACAAAACTGACGGTTCGGTACGTACCTCGGTTTTGAAGTCACAGTTCGGTACGGATTCGGTACAGCAGTTTTACAAAATTGCTTTTTATTAATTTTTGTTCAACAGTGGTTTAATTTAAAAAAAAATTGTGTCTGTCCTTAAATGAATTAAATTATAACTAAAAGTTTCTTAAAAATAATGCTGTAAATTATATAGGGAGCCCTTACTTACATATAGCTATTAAAGATTAACAACAGAGCCCAAACTATTAACTATTAGCAGTTGCTATTTATTTTTAGATATAATAATCAACACTCATAAGCTTCACATAAGGCAGTTTTTGCATGAACTTCTAAATCTAATTATTTTTATTCGTTGTTGAAATATAATCATTTAGTGGCTGTAATTTTCATGGCAGGTTTATTTAAACATACATTAAATAAACAAGACATCACTAACAGGCTAAGTAGTATATAATGAATATATATATAGGCTAATATGATGAATATAACGGCTAATATAGTGCATGTATTCAGTGAAAGAGTTGATTTCTCTAGTGAGCTAACAGCTGTGGACACTGAATGACTTCTGAGTAAACGTGATTCTGCATGACATTGTTTACAAGCTGTTTTATTGTCTTTCCGCGGTTGAAACACAGATAGAGCGATTACACGACATATGATACATTTCAGTTGTAATGTATCCTCAACATACCTTAAGATGTATTAATTTATGTTTATTCTTTAGGAAGAGATGATCGCATTGACTCACGCACCGCGCGCTGGCGCTTTAAGTTGAACTGATACGCGTCTATCAGTCACGTCACATTAAAGAGCGTTAAAACGGCATTTATCGTTTGAATTTCATGATAAAATGGACTGAATACTCTATATGTTCGTGTGGGAACTCGGATTGAAGTGTGTTCCGCGCTTACAACAAGCCGACTGTTAACTGTTAAAGATTACATTCATAAACGTTCGGTACACGCGTGCACCGTACCGAAAGCCCTGTACCGAAACGGTTCAATACGAATACGTGTACCGTTACACCCCTATTATAATTTGACTGCGTGGTGAACCTTACTCATATTTAAACAACTACCGCTTTGTGTTGTTGATCAGATAAAAGGACAGAGAAAAGAAAAACGGACATTAGATCATTTTTCAGTACACCAAAAAAAAAAAATTTTTTTTTTTTTTTTTTGGTACACAACTACACATTTCCTTACAAGTACGATTTTGGCTGTATTATTTGTGTCTCCTTCTTGAGAAATGTTATGTTTATTATTAAATCATGGTTGATATCACTTCCAGTTCATCTGTAACACTACAGGGCGATATGACACTATATTGTTGACTATATCAAGTGTCTAATGCAGAGATTTTGCGATCATCTTGTATTCTGCAGTATGTAAACTTATCCGTGATACGCAGGACTGTTTAAAGTTATTGACATGTTAAAGCAATAAAGAAACATGCCTGTATGAGAAAATAAAGTACGGGACTGTCAGGGTTGAGGTAAGGGATGAGACGAGGACTCAATCGCTGGAGAAATGGGCTTTTTTATTAAAAATAAAAACAACCCTGAGGGGGAAACCAAGACTTGCACTTGAACTAGACACAAGGAGCAGGGAAACATGAAGCCCATATCTGACGGGTAACAAACGAAGACGATCCAGCACAGGTCTGCTAACACAAGGAGAATAAATAGGGAAGCAAACAAAAGAGGGTAACGAGGGAAGACAGGTGGGGCAAATGAACCAATAATCAGATAATAAGATGGGCGGGGTTAGACAATGGACAGGAGAGCACATGGCACAAGGAAACACGTGACAAGCCATGTGCTCACACCAAACATGACAAACACAAGCACATGGCCAGCAAAGACAAATTACAAGCCATGTGCTCACACAAAGACAAGGCAAATACAGGAGTGTCAGACTCAGGGCTCTGTCACAAAACCAATAGACCGAAGTGATAGAACCCTGAAAGGGACATGCTTGATGTTAAAAAGAGTTAAGTTCAACAGCGTGCTCTTGAATGGTCAGATACACAGAGATTCATGTAAATGCTAAGCAATTGTGGGGAACAAAAATCTGTGCATTGTCTTAAAGTGACAGCAGCCTAATATACACCAATCAGGCATAACATTATGACCTAATATTTTGGTGGTCCATAGTTCACCACTGTTCCTTCATTGGACCACTTTTGATAGATACTGACCACTGCAGACCGGGAACTCCCTACAAGAGCTGCAGTTTTGGAGATGTTCTGACAGTTGTCTAGCCATCACAATTTGGCCCTTGTCAAACTCGCTCAAATCCTTACGCTTGCCCATTTTTCCTGCTCTAACACATCAACTTTGAAGATGAAATGTTCACTTGCTGCCTAATATATCCCACCCACTAGCAAGTGCCGTGATGAAGAGACAATCAGTGTTATTCACTTCACCTGTCAGTGGTCATAATGATATGCCTGATTGGTGTACATTAACTACAGAAAATTTGCATGATATAAAAGTACAGTACAAGTACTTTGGCTGTATTCTGTTCACATTATTTCTATACTGTTATTGTTACATGACCTTACTATGTTTAGTTTGTTTAATTCAGTAAGTGGTGTCATCCACATCCAGTGATGTCGTCCTGGTATCATCTTTCACGGCCACATCAAATAAAGAGCCGAGAAGGAGATACACTGCATACTTTATTTCTAGTGTTACAGTGGTAGTGCTTCATAATAATGGTCCAGTGCCTGTGTGTTCAGCACGTTTCGACAGATTTATTTTTCCCTCTCTCTGCTGTAAGACCGATTACACGCTGTACAACACAAAACCAAATGCAGACACGTGCACATTCCTGGTCTGCAGTTCCTATTGTTTAGCTGTTAAACTTCATGTTCTGAAGTATCACTAGCATTAGGCTTAGGTGAATACTTGACCTGGCTAAGTATAGTAAAATCCCCTGTTTTATAACTGAATTATTAATGAGCGTGCATTTTTATGAGTCACCACATTCAAGGGCAGTGAAGTCTCTGTCATGACCGCAGCCACAAAATACAGTGTTTTAAATTCAAGTTTGAGAGTAAATCTACACCTAATTATCGTTACGCCTGGTTTAGCTAACAGATCATTTACCAGTGTCATCATTACCAAAGCAGCCTTTTTTTTTGTTCAATCTGCTTTCATAATACTTCTCAGATCTCACGCTAATGAAGCATTGCTCAGGGTGGGATGATTATTGAGTCGATGCTTGAGCCACAACGCAAAACCCACAGCAGATAGTATTCATCCAGGCGGAGCTGCTGTTGGTTTGGGTGCTGTTGTAATGATAGCTTGTGTACTCGCTCATTCTGTGGGAGGATCACAGGCTCCTCGACGTGCCCGCCGCGGATCTTTCAATTAATCAGCCCGTAGACATTAATCAGTTCAAAATGATTTAATCAAATTACACCGCTGGGTTTGATCTCCACGTACGTTTCCTCTCAGGCTTCTTTTTGTAGCCTGGTGCAAAGCTTTCCAGAAGGTTCCACCCTCCCCTTCCCACCCTGCCGCAGGTCGTTGAGAGTGTCAGACCCCCCGGCTGCCTGCCACTGCGGCACCCCCGCTGAGTACGGAGGGTGAATTAATTGGATTTTACAAAATGTGATGCTTTGATATTTACTGTACGAATCCCTTTGCTTGTCTTGCAACCACAAGAAATTGCTTTTTGGAAGAGCAATAATGATCATAAAACTGTGTCGGACTGAAATAGATGCAGTTCTCTCTTTTCTTCTGCACCAGAGCTCATTTATTAGGAGCCTAATGGGGGAGTCAGAGACGTACAAGAGCTTAGCAAGTGCTGGAGCTTGAAGATTTGTTAAACATGGAAGTTCGAAAAGGCTTGCACGTGTCATATTGTGTTTTATTATTGCTAGTAAAGAAATTAAATGGTTTGCACTAGGGCTGTACGATTAATCGAAAAATAACCGAAACCGACATTCAGAACCTCTAACCGACGTATTTTTCCCATGTCGGTTATTTCGGTTTTCACGTGACTCCGCCCCGTCAGTCACATCAAGTGCAGTTTGCAGGCACACAGAGATGCAGGAGGTTATCTGTGTTTATAGATACCCAGAATCACTATAGTAACTGCATGTTTTACACAGTTTATACAGGTCAGTTAATTGCTGTTCTTATAGCCTACGCGCTGACACACACACACACACACACACACAGAGAGAGAGACGGCGCGCGCAAGCCCCGAAGCCGCTTTCACTTTCTTGCTGGTAAAGTTTGTCAAGTAAATGCGTTTAAACGCGACAACGCGCGCGCCCTGAAGGCAGACCTCTTTCACCTGCGTTCTCGCAAAGCTTTGTCATTTGTATGTCGTTTAAGCCCTGTCAGTTTGAACATTAAAGCGAGTTTCGACCATCAGATGTGTATTATGTTGAACTAATGCCTGATTTATTGACAAACGAACACTCAAGACAGAAGCTCGCACATCACGTGAAGATCGCGCGCAGAGGAGCACAGAAACGCAGGATCAACGCTGCCCTGTGACTAAAGTAAAGTCACTAAAGTAGCTTAGAAACTCAACCGTTATTTTAATACCTTTGAAGTAAGTACAAACCACAGCTTCATAATGAATAGAGACAGTAAGAGTAATTCACACACACAATCACTCTCTCATTAATGCATTCAAATAAATGTAATGTAGGCCTACAGTGTTAATTTATCTGTATCTGATGTACAACAAACAGAAATCTGCTCCATAGACAATAACTGCTGAAAGTGAACCGTTTCCTTCAAGTATTTTAAAATCACAAACAAATGCACTTTTTCATTAGAAAAAAAAAAATCCACCTTTAGGGCAAAAAAAAAGCAAAATAATCGTTCATTAATCGTAATCGAGGTCAACTGTTCAATTAATCGAGGTTTTTATTTTTGGTCAAATCGTTACAGCCCTAGTTTGCACAGTCATCGGAGAACCATCGCTCACAGTAGTTTTAGGCTCAGCTAATACATGCGTGTTTATGGGCACATCCTGCAGATTTTCGAATGTAAATTTCATTTATTTGTCTACTAATATACTATGCGTCATAGAATTCTGTCATTAGTTTGTGTTACCTGAACTGTCATTTCTATCAATCAAATCAAAATTTATTCTGTGATGAAATTAATTAATTCACTCATTTTTAAATGAAATGGCCAGATCATTGTTGTCTTTCTAAGGTTAATTTAGAGCATTTTTGTGATTATATTAAATACACACAATTTAAAATCAAATCACCTTTTTTATGATTCATTTTTATATTTGAAGATTGAAAGTCTGGGTCTCTGACAAGTATAACACGTTAAAATCTATATATACAAACATTTGAAAAGTAGCAATTATAAAGTCATACTAGTTCCCAAGATATCTTTAATGTGACCATGTAACATGTGACTATCTGCTTGACTTCCTGACCCTAGGTGACATTAAGATGTTTATCCTCAGTGTTTGAGCTGACGGACATCATTAACATGAACTTTTCCAGTTAAACTTTTCACTTAATGGTGCTGTCGGTAACTTTTTTTGTGTTCAAGATTTACAAGTGTTCAAGAAGACGGAGCAGCGTTAACTGATCACAGAGCCGCTCTTCACTGACACGCTGGGCATTTATTTATTTCATTAAAATCTCAGCCTTTGCGCTTTCATAATCGCACATCTCGATTGCAGTTCGATTCCGATTAATCGTGCAGCCCTACCCTGAATCATCATGCTACACTTATAATAAGTGTTTATATTGGGACTATTTCAGACCGGACTGGTAGGAACCGCGGAGGAGGAGCACAGTCCCTGCGTGACTCGCCATAGACATAAACAGAGAGAAGTAGCTCCGGCTGCAATGTACTTCCACAAGACGCATGCAGTTCTGTTTATTAACCACTAGAGCGCAAAAAGTTACGGACTGCAGCTTTACATTTTTATGTTGAAAATATGATTTGTAATTACCAATTCTGTGTTTAATTAGAAAAATGTTGAGTGACATTTTTGAAATGGAAAAAAAATATCAGACCTTATGCACACTTCTCATTTCCAGGGTTTTTTCCCCCAGGGATTTGCATTTGCTAATAGCAAAAGGAAAAATCTGCAATACATTTTCACGACTTTCCAAAAGAGGGAAAAAATATAGAGAGATTGATTATAGCGGTCAGAAGAGGGAAATATATCAAATTTGCCATTACTCCTTCAGCCGTAGTATTATAAACACCCTCGCAGCAGTGTTTATTAGTTTTGTGTAATTTATTTACAAGGTAATTTAACAAAGTATAGCATTCTAAATGTGTATTAAATTTTTGTTTAAATGAAAATATTAAAAACTTTACTATATTTGCAATGTTGATTACTGTGAAAATACATCTTCAAAGTCTGTGAAAAGGAACCATTGCTTTTTTCCCTAGCCCGTTTATAATTGTATTGTTTTTAGGCCTTCAATTTAAGCATATACTGTAGTTATATAGATGTATTATGTGTGTGAGCTTTCTGTGTGTGTGTGTGTCATGTAGAGATCAAAACGACTGCTTATGTGTGGGAAGAAAACCTAAATCTCCCAGCATGTATCAGCCATTTTATTAGGTTGTTCTGAGAGTCTGATAACATGCACAATGGAATCATATCCGAACCATGTAATTGTATTTATTGTGTAAAACTCACATCAATATGATTTGTTGCCGTGTGCGGCATGTAGGCACTGCTCTAATGTGATTGAGTAGTGACGGGGAGCAGCCTGAGGATCACAGCGAGTGACAGGTCACCGTGTGTTGTGCATTTCACTGACATGATTACAGACTTCAGACTAACCTTGAGCTTGCTGGCCTTTGCGCCTTCAGACGTGGGCTGGAAATGAAAAATTAGTCCATTTTACTGCAGTAGAGCACTACATCCGTGCTTTGATCCATCTGTCACTTATGACCCTGACTGTCAGTCACCTCTCTCATTCCCTCCCTCTCCCGCCCACTGGGTACTGTTGGATCCCGTCTACACTTGCCATCTGGCTCTTTATGAGACGTACCGGACTTACTGGTGATGTGACTCTTCGTGTGAATATATTTAGAAGGAAGTGTTTCATTGCTATCAGAAGATAATGTTGTCATTCAGCTTTGGTTGTTTAGAGCTTTCGTTTGCTTCTCAACAGTACATAACTATTGTGGTGGCAACAGTGTTGAAGATGTATTTACTTTGCTCTCTCAAATACTTCATTCTGATTTTGGACAAATTAAATATGCAAGGAATAATTGACGATGGGCCGTTGAATAATTTAAAAAAAAGAATGCAGCTATGGCACAAAGCGGACCTCGGGTCCTCTGTTAAACCTCAGGTGTGCATTATTTTTCAATAAATCAATGGCCCGGAGTCAATAATTCCACTTATACTATGGTTACCACCAGAGGCGAACAGTAGTGAAGTATTTTTACTCTGCTTAAGTAAATTTGTCAAGTGTTTTTCTTCAGAAAACTTACTTCACAACATTCCAAAGCATAATATTGTACTTTTTAATACGCTACGTTTCATACTGAATACCATTTTATACTTAATTACATAAAACATTTAGTATTTTCTTACTTTTACTCAAGTAAAAGTTATTCAAAGTTTTTCTTGAATACGAGAAAGTACATTTTTAATGTAATTAAGTATTAACGGTAAAAAACAAAACAACAACAAAAAAAACTAAAAAACATTTTATTTATGAAATGTAGTGCAGTAAAAAGTACAGCATTATGCTTTGGAATGTAGTGCAGCAAAAGTTTTCCCAAAAAAAAGAAGAAGAAAAAAAACAGTACAGCCGTCGCTGTACTTGAAAAATTTACTTGAGTAGGAAGTAGGAAGAAAAAAATACTTAACTACTGTCCACCTCTGGTTACCACACCTCAAAACATAGTTCAGATGACGTATGTCAAGACATTTGTCATGTTTTGTCCTAAAAACATGTGTAGGACTAATTACTAGGACTTGCGCATTTCTTAGCACCCCCATTGCTAATTCCAAAATGTCATTTTAGAGCAGAGACTTCCTAGCGGTGGCAAATCTAATTTGCAGCCAGGGTGTCTAGCAACTCTCCGTTGGCTTGCGAGCTGGAAAAACCAAACTCTGGTCAGGCCAATCACATCGTGTGTAGAGTTGGTGGGCGGGCTTAACATAATGACGGCAGAGTTGCCGCGGTTCCGCATGCTACTTGTAAACAAAGAAGCTGGCGAACAGCGGTCTTTCGAATCTGCTTTGGCCGCGACTCTGGAAGACTTGGAGTTAAGCTTTTCTTTGAGAAAAGAACAAAGAAGGGCACTGAAGTCATTCTTAAGAAAGGAAGCTCTGTTTGGAGTTTTGCAGACCGGATACAGCAAAAGTTTAATCTATCAACAGGCTCTGCTTCACCTTCTTCGTTGCTCTGGTTGGTTGTAGCGCTATCCTATTGCGTGCAGAGGGAATTTGAAAGACAACCGTATATTCCGCCCCTCGGATTGAGCCCTGCCAATGGTGTGTTCCCAGACCCAACATCTTGACGTGGGTCTGGCTTGTCAGGCTAGAGACTTCAGCCACTGATAGCAGACTAATGCAGTTATAAGAGAGAGTTATCAAGCGTGTATGAATTACCTGAGTCTGTGCGTCTCTCAACAGTGTTGGGCAACACCATCTCTACTAATAGCGAAACTTTAAGTGTATCTGCTCCAAGAACAGCATTATTACCTTACTAGTGAGAAATGTCTAGTAGCTTTTAAGTTGTTAAACTATTTTACTGATACAATCGTCGGACAAACACATTTCTGTGTGAGTATGTGTGTCTGTACTGTATGTGTGTGCGTTTGAGCGGGAGAGAGAGCAGGAGAAAGGGAGTATGTGCTCTCCGTACATAATAAAACGTAATTTTGTGGCAAAAAACATGGATTGTTGTTATCCTATTAGTTATTTTCTTGGTCAGTGTCGTTGTAGGTTTTGGTTCTTTTGCTGTTGTAGGCTGGAAAGACCTTTTGAAATAGATGAAATCGTTTGGCGAAGTGATATGGAACTGTAATGCGGTCAAGACCTGCCTGGAACTACTTTAGCATGGAACTGCGTTTCCCTGTAAACAAATCCACACCTCAGAACTAGGGATGTGACGGTGAGGAAATTTTCCCACCGGTTAATTGATGTGTGACAACACCGGTAATACCGGTATCACCGGCGGAGGCTTTTAAATCTAAAGTAACATGCACACTACCGCTCTGAACTGAAAACGCGCCAGTGCGCGCACACCGTGAATGACAGCTCGTCTGTAAATGCGCGCTCTGTGAGGCCATGGGTGCGTCTCAATCAGTTCCCTAGTTCAGTAGTCAGGGCACTGATCAAGCATTGATCAGTCTATGATTGAGATGCACACCATGAATGAATGACAGTTCGTCCCCTTGTTTATACTCGACGCGCCCGCACGAGCGCGAGGGTGCGCGCGGCAAAAAATAAATGCGCGGAGCCAGGCGAAAGTAAACAATGCGCGCTCTGTGCGGCCGTGCACATTTTACTTTCAGTTTTGAATTAGCGCCAATTCGGCTGCGGGTTGCTTGAATTGTGGGTTCATTAGCCTATTATTTTTAATGAAAAACACAACAACAAAACAAATGACAAACTCCCTTAAATAGGCGCTTTTACGTTTCGCTTTGAAACCAAATCTTCCGCGATCATCTCAGTCTGCTCCTCACTCTTAAATCTGATGAATGACTCCTGCCGCTGCCGAGACTCACGGTCGGATCCTGCTTTATTAAGCAGATACGTTCAGTTTTTATTTGTATTGTCTGTTCTCTAACTGAACTAAATTATTTTATTACTATAAAAAAATCAAAAAGACGGTGGGCGGTGCCACGGTGGGCAAGTGATGTAACCGGTGTTGAGTCTGGACACCGGTAACACCGGCAACACCGACTATCGTAGCAAGCCTACTCAGAACATTCGTAAAAACTCAATTCAACAGCCCAGTAGTAGGCTATACATTTTAATATTAATTATAATAACAATTAGTATTATTATAATAATTAGTAGTAGTACTAGTATGAAAAATATAAATAAAAAACAATAAAAACATTGTATCATTTTAAACGTTAGTAATGTAATGTGCAGTAATGTACAGTATAAGAAAATACATTTATTTTGAGATTTGTGAAAGATTACATTTAAAAGAGCCAACTTAAAAGATTCACAGAGTGTTAGGTGTTGGCAGTGTTTTATTCTTGGGACAGCTGAATCTGAAAACTTTTTTGCAATTCTGTTTGGAGACACTGGAGGCAGAGGAAATGTGTATCAAAACTATTCACGCTCACCGAGTACAACACGAAATTTCGATTTGACAAGCAACTACTTAAGCATGAATACCCATTGCTTTGTGCCATTAAATCGTTTCGCTCTGCGTGAAGGGCTCCATTGGGATCCATTGTTTCATTTTAACTTCTTGTTGTGGTGAAAATTTGCATTAAGTGAGGGCATTACAATGATTATGCCTTCATTTCAGCTGCCAGGATGGAGGAAGACATAACTCACGACATGTTCTGTGTGGGACTCCATCACAGCTATAAATATTCAGTGTGGGTGCTTGCATTGTGCCAGTGCAGCTGCATAACTATTCCTAACTATTGTTAGTCTCACATACTTACTACTAACCATTATCCTGTCACAATCTCTTATTCTGATTGGCCGACGGAAGGGAAGGGACTCTGACTCTTGCAGCCTTCCTTGTGATCTGATTAGTCAAATGAGCCCAGGTCCTGATAAAGACCTGATGGTCAACAGTGGAGATGTGGCATCTTGTCCAGATGGAGGCTGTTTTTGAGTTTGTCGGTATGAAATCTTGGCTGGAGCAGAGTCTGACTCAAAGCAGATGGATGGCGGCAGACTCCTCTGTGAGGCAGCAGCTCTGCTGATGGATACCAAGCTCCGGTGGCAAGATCCATCCATTATTGAACTGCTCTGTCAGCTTATGTAGAGGAGCAAGATGCCCAAACACACACAAGCACTAAGGCTTTTAAAGAAATGGCTTATCATAAAATGAAAATCCAGTTATCCTTTACTCACCTTCATGTTGTTCCAAACCTGTATGACTATAATTTGTCTGTTTTGTCTATAACTAACTGTTTTAGTCACTCTGTAATCTGAATCTGAATAATTTGTTCATGAATCGAACCGATTTGTGAACAAATCACTTGAGTTGGATCTTTTCAATTAATAAATTGATCTGGTTCATGGAGTCAGCCTGAAGGTTTTTTTGTTTTCATGAACTGATCCAATTTGTGAAAAAAAATCATTCTTTTGAAATGGATATTTTCGTGGAACTGGTTTCAGTAAGTTGTTAATAAATTGGTCCAATTGGTGAACAAATCATTTGAGTTTAATCTTTTCAATGAATAAATTGATCTAGTTTATGGAATCCATGTCAATGATTTTTTTTTTCTTCTATAAATTGATCCAATCTTTTTGTTTTTCTTCCATGAATTGATTCAATTTGTGAACAAATCATTCTTTTGAATTGGATATTTTCAATGAATCGACTGATCTGGTTCACAGAATTGGTCTAAAACAATGTGTTTATTTATTGATCCAATTTGTGACCAAATCATTCTTTTGATTTGGATATTTTCAATGAATCAGTTGATCATGTTCACAAAACCAGTCTGAATGATTTGTTTATGAGTAGCTCCAATTTGTAAATGAATTGTTCTTTTGAGTTTGATCTTTTAAATGAATCAATTGATCTGCTTCACGGAATCAATGTGAATCTTTATTTATTTAAATTTTTTTTTTTTCAAGAATTGATCCAATTTGTGAACAAATCATTTTTTTGAATTGGATATTTTCAATGAATCAACTGACCTGGTTCACGATATCGGTCTCAATAAGTTGTTTATGTATTGGTCCAATTTGTGAAAAAAAAAATCATTCTTTTGATTTGGATCTGTTCAATGAATCAATTGATCTGTTTCATGAAATCAGTCTGAAAGATTTGTTCATGAATCGGTCTGATTTATGAACGGACCATTCTTTTGAGTTGGATCTTTTCAAGTCAATTTCAAGTCGATTTATCTGGTTCATGGAATCTGTCTAAATATTTGTTCATGAATTAGACTTATCCGATTCTCAAATTTAACTCATTAACAGCTCCGACTTCTATGGAGTTTTATGAACCACTTTTATGGTGATTTTGGTTCCTTATTGAAGCTTGGTACAACATGAAATTGAGTAAATGACAGAATTTAAACTTTTTGGATGAACTATCCATTCAAAGACTTGCACTTGTTTTGGCACTGTGTGCATTTGAATTTTCCCTTTGACAACAATTCTAACAGATGCTTTTCATCTCTCTCCAGCGGAGCCTCTCCCTCTAATGGACCTGTGTCGACGTTCTGCACGACTGGCTCTGGGACGAGAACGTCTACAAGAGATCGAGACGTTGCCTTTGCCCCAGTCTCTGAAGAATTACCTCCAGTACCAGTGAGAGTGCGGGCTCTCACGTAGAGACACACACACGGACACAGAGAGGAAGCCTGAGGCGTTAATATAGCGCCACCAACAGGCTGCAGAGGGAAATGTTTACATTGTGGCTCACTGGTGGAATCTTAAGTTCGTTTTTTTTTTTTTTTTTTTTTTTTCAGTATTTACTTTCCTCTTTATGAGTTGTTTAAATTATTGATGGCTTTGGAAGAAGCTCGGGGGACGGTGTGACGCAGGGCAAGAGCGGCAGCAGCTCAACAGACCTGCAAGCGCCTCCAGGTGTACGTCTCGCCCTGGAGAATACGACAGGAAGCGGCATTTCAGAAAGCACATTAACCTTGTGATGCCTTTGAAAGCCCACAGTAATAATCGTTTCTCTTTCCCTGGGTGTAAAGCCTGCAGAGCACAGTCAACGGACACAGGAGCCCGAGGCGGCTGGAGGTCGGGCTCAGCCGCCTCCCGAGTCAAAATCAGCCAAACGGGAGCCTAGAGGAAGAAACGAGCCCTGGAAGGTGGTAAGCAGGTGCCAGTATTTGCGCACAAGACCACCAGGGGACAGTAACATGACTGACAGCAGCCATTTCCCCCCCTTTTTTTTTCTGGGATGGATGTGTATTCCCGAGGACACACACACATGCGTACGCACACATATACAAGCAACAATCATACGGATTTCACTTATTTTTGTTCTCTGTGGGCTTGAGTCACTTTTCTATCTGATTTTATTGTCAGTGTGAGAATTTCAGTTGATGATGATTTTATCAAGATGTTTGGCTATCTTTAAATTTTATTTATCAGGTTCTAGTTCCTTTTTAATGAAATGAGGAGGTGCGAGCACATAGATATTGAACACTATCATACACTCTTCACATATGGCTTTCTATTTTAAACTGGGATGCTGCTTTTATTATTATTAATATTATTATTCTGTCTGAACGCTCAGATAGAAGTCTGTTTTTTCAGAGGCACACAGTGGAATGTAAAGATCTTGCTAGCGTTAGCATATTTGAAATGTGAATAAAAGCCAAGTGAATGAGAAGGATGTCATTGATTTTTTTTTTCAGAGACAGAATATGTCCAAATGTGCGTTTCGACCTTCTTATTGAATAAAAATGTGCGTTTTCAGCACAGAAGGGCCTATTTACATAACACCACTTATTTTCCTAACGTTCCACTGAGAGCTCCCACATTTCGCTCTAACTCCTGTCTGACTCCCACTCTATCACAGTCTGAGGCTGATCTAAAGTATTATCTAACCTAAATCTGTGAAGAATTGGATCACTCTTCTCACGCTCTGCTCAGGTTCGTGGGAGGTTTTTAACCAGTCACTAACCACAGGTGTTTCAGTAATCCAGACCTCTTGTGTGTTTTTAATCACTCATTCATTCATCTAAAAAATAAAAAAAAAACATTTTCAGTTGAATAAAATGACATGAGTCAATTAATTGATATATCCGTTTGTGCAAAATAAGGATAATTCAAAGATGCTGTAGGACAACAAGTGGCTGTAGAGGTCAGTATTCAACCTGGTCTAAGGCAAAATAGTCATGTGAACTAGCAGAATTGTAAGAATTTGTTATACTATGTTCTGTCAACAGTATTTTCTAATGCTTTTATTAATAGATACAGTCACCAAAAATTATTCAGACACCAGATATAATCTTTTACTAGTGGGTGCAGGACACTATAGTTAATTTATGTAAGTGAGGATAGCAAAATAAAGTAAACTGACATATTATACCCAAAATTTCTTCATACAGTGGACTACCAGTAAAATGTATAAACATTTGGGACAAAAATATCCAAACACTTTTTTCTTTAATTGCTAATGTACGGTGACCCAGTAGTGCACAACACAACGAAATTTAAAGAGCATACATAAATTCACAACACAATGAAATAAATCCAAAACACAACGAAATCAAGCCACAACACAACGAAAAAGCCACAACACACCGGAAATGCTCCCGACCACTAGGGGGCTCTCGGAGTGCGTTAAAGTGAGTTTTCCTTGCATTGTTATATAGATTCGCCAGTCTTACAAATATTTAAACACTACGATCAGTTTTAAGTGTGCAGTTGTTGTATATCGACTTAAATATCAATTCAAAATCACCTACGTGCTTTATAGCTGCATATTTCGAGAACGCTTTGACCCACTGCCACGGCGCTAAGGGAACGTCTGCCAATTCCACCAAGTTGAAACATATAATTTGTATGAATTAAATTTACTTTTTTTTTTTTTATGTTCAAATTGTGCATTACCAAGTCCGTTTTACCAATACAATCAAGCTGTGGAATTTTAACATGTCTGTTTTTAAATGTTAAAATGATAAAGCTCAAAGTTCAATGCCAAGCGAGATATTTTATTTAACAGAAGTTCCCTTTCAAAGCCTACAGCGAACGGCCGGCTTGGACTACATCCTGGTACAGCCTGCTTTAATTACGTCAGTAGAACAGTAGAACAGACTAACCTCCGCCCACAAGAATATGCGAAAAGGGGGCGTGGTCTTATTGCTCTCCCACGTGGAGAAGAGGAAGTGTTGCGTGGAGAAGACGAGGACGAGAGTGTTGCGTTTGAGTGTGTTTTTCGCCATGTCGTCGAGACACTGTTATTTTCATCCCGGAGTCAAATCACCTTTGTTTGGCTTTCACAGGGACGCTGTACTTAGAGATCATTGAGCGCATACATCTCCCCGTTAAGAGGCGTGACCTTTCCGTGCAACGTGCGCTAAGCTGCTGTCGAATCACAACACAGGAACCGCTGGCACAATCAGAACTCGTTACGTATTTCTGAAGGAGGGACTTCATAGAAAAAGGAAGTCATCAGCCCATTTTTAGGACAGTGAAAACAGCGGTATACAGATAAGTACATTGTGTGAAAAATACTGTTTTTTTTTACACGCAAAACATGAACACGTGTTATATTGCACATTGTAAACACAATCAAAGCTTCAAAAAAACACGAAGAACAGGACCTTTAATATTTAATGTTGAAAAACAATGGTTAGCCTACATACTGTTCAAACTAATTGTGGTATTGATATCTTTTTAAGATTGTGGATTCTATAGAACAGTGGCAACTTTACCGCACTGCGAGTGCCCCCAAGTTGTTGGGAGCATTTCCGTTGTGTTGTTGCTTTTCCGTTGTGTTGTGGCTTGTTTCCGTTGTGCTGTGGCTTTTTCGTTGTGTTGTTGCTTTTTCGGTGTGTTGTGGTGCACTACTGGGCCACCGTACACACCACAGACTGAACAAAATGAAGCATTGCTTGGAGCATTGCATTGGTTTACCTAAATTGGTATTATCTAATTGTGTACTTAAAATCAACCAATCAGCTATCAGCTGTTGAATTTAATCCATTACATACCATTCTATCAAAGTTTTAGAAAGGTATGTTCATCCTGACATTATCAAGATGAATTTGTTCTGACACAGTTCTGACAAGAGTTCTTGTCATATTTTATTACCAGTTTCTAAACTATAGCAAATAAACTGTGATAATGTGAGAAAATTATGAATGTGTCTGAATGCATTTTTAAATTGACAATAATTAATATGCACTACTGTTCAAAGATTTGAGGTCTTTTTTTAAATAAATTAATGCTTTTCTTTAGCAAGGATGCAAAAATGACCAAAAAAAGTCAAATAAAATGGCTTTTATTATGTTACATAATATAATATTTATAATAGTTATATATGATATTTCATTTTAAATAAATGCTTCTTTTGTACTTTTTATGAATCAAAGAATCCTACAAAAAATATTAAAGGTCCCGTTCTTCGTGATCCCATTGTTCAAACTTTAGTTAGTGTGTAATGTTGCTGTTAGAGCATAAATAATACCTGTAAAATTATAAAGCTCAAAGTTCAATGCCAAGCGAGATATTTTATTTAACAGAAGTTCCCTTTCAAAGCCTACAGCGAACGGCCGGCTTGGACTACATCCTGGTACTTCCTACATAAATGACGTCAGTAGAACAGTAGAACAGACTAACCTCCGCCCACAAGAATACGCGAAAAAGGAGGCGTGGTCTTGTTGCTGTCCCACGTGGAGAAGAGGACGGTCGCGTGGAGAAAAGGAAGTGCTGCGTTTCAGTGTGTTTGTCGCCATGTCGTCGAGACGCTGTTATTTTCATCCCGGAGTCAAATCACCTTTGTTTGGCTTTCCCAGGGACGCTGTAAAGATCATTGAGCGCATAGCCGCATACATCTCCCGTTAAGAGGTGTGACCTTTCCGTACAACGTGCGCTAAGCTGCTGTCGAATCACAACACAGGAACCGCTGGCACAATCAGAACTCGTTACGTATTTCTGAAGGAGGGACTTCATAGAACAAGGAACTCATCAGGCCATTTTTAGGAGAGTGAAAACAGCGGTATACAGATAAGTACATTGTGTGAAAAATACTGTTTTTTTACACGTGAAACATGAACACATGTTATATTGCACACTGTAAACACAATCAAAGCTTAAAAAAAAAACACGAAGAACGGGACCTTTAAGAAACACAACTAGTTTTCAAAATTAGAATAATTTCTGAAGGATCATGTGACACTGATGACTAATGAGTAATGATGCTGAAATTCTAAAATATTAAAATAGAAAACTTTTAATTGGTAATAATATTTCAAAATAGTACTGTTTTTTACTGTTTTGCCTTGGCGAGCATAACATTTTGAAACCCTTACCGACCCCAACGTTTTAAATGTTAGTATTATTTTATATAGTTATATAATTGTATATATGTTATGATGTGTTTTAAATGTGTAACCTTACAAAATAACTCAGTAATCCAGTTTGGATCAAATAAGTGCAAATCCTGAAGAGAAACTCCATACCGTCTATGCACTTCTTCCGTTAAGATCAACAAACTTTAAGTAGCTTTTTTAGGTAATGGATAACGCGTTTACTGATTTTTGCTTCAAATAGTGTGATAGGGGGATTTGGACTAATCTTGCCCGGTTTTAGTGTATCTGGACATGTTTGGACTGTCGTATTGGAAATCAATGTTAGACGGCAAGACACTGTTCTTCCGCGCCAGCATGAAAATGCACTTTTTTTATTGGCTTCTCTCTTTCACGTTTGGAATCAGCTCAAATGTAATTGAATAACATGGATCCGAGAGCACAGGTACAGAGACAGGGCTCTGATCAAAGCATCGAGATGGAGAACATGGCGCTGTGGTTTAAGCTAGGACATTGATCCTCCCTATCCTCTGTTTCCTCACAATCTGGTCTTAAATCTTTAACAAACATGTTTAACCAAAGGGAACAGACTGTTCCATGTGTTTCAGCCTTGAGAGAAAGGCCGAAGTGTCTGCATTTGCGTACAAATACTTACGAAGCGGCTTGGGAATCACTGGTTGTTTATGTTTTATGTCCTTCATTATTAGCAGGGGATTGTTGAGCTCTTGGAAATGAGTATTGTACTGACTTCCTCCCAGTGTGATTCTCCATATGCTATGCAGACATGGGCCATTGGCTATTTCCTTAACTTACTGGGGTGTAAATAGGAGGGCGAGAGCTCATCCACCACTGAAAGGCCTTGGGAGACGGGTGTAAAAAAAGAAAAAAAGAAAAAGCTAGACTTCCTTGATTTACTTCCTTCCCTGTGGGTGTGAGGCTGTTGTGTGTGTGTGTGTGTGAGAGAGAATGAAGGTATAAATAGGGAGCCGGTGGCAGTGATGGTCTGAGGAAAAGATCTTTGTGTCCTAAACAAACTCGGCTTCCACATGCAGGTGCATCCTGGCCTGCTCTGGTCACAACATCACTGAGGGTACAAGAAAACAGTGGCGGCAAAGTTATTCTGCTAACAAAACACTGGAGACGACACCTTTTGTTGTGGTGTTCTCGCTGCAGATTTCCCGTTCATGCACCAGAACTGGACTTCTATTCAAAGAGGAAGTCCAGGGCAACTGATTGTTTCTTTGAGGGACAGTCTGGATGGAATGTAAACATGTAAAACATTTTATTAATTAAATAATTCTGGTAATTTCCAATAAAACAAAAGTTTTCATTTATGCTACATTGTATTTATTTAATGCTTTGTTACTGCAGGGTTATGTCACACACTGAAAAAAAACAAGTCAGATTTACTTAATATTAGTTAATATAAGAGAAAATAAGTCATTTAACTTGTCCAGTAAAAGTTGGAGTAATTTCTACTTACAGTTGAAGTTTCCCAATATAACACTGAATTAAACCATGCTTTTAAAGTGTATGTTTTACTGGACTCCAGAGCAGTGGAGACGTGTACTCTGGAGTAACAAATCACGCTTCTCTGTCTGGCAATCCGAAGTATGAGTCTGGTATTGGTGGTTGCCAGGAGAACAGTACTTGCCTGACTGCACTGCACCAAGTGTAAAGTTTGGTAGAGGCAGGATTATGGTGTGGGGTTGTCTTTCAGGGGTTGGGCTTGGCCCCTTAGTTCCAGTGAAAGGAACTCTTAATGCTTCAGCATACCAAGACATTTTGGACAATTCCATGCCCCCAACGTTGTGGGAACGTGATTGGGCCCCTTCAAAATGACTGCGCATTAGTGCACAAAGCAAGGTCCATAAAGACATGGATGAGTGAGTTTGGTGTGGAGGAACTTGACTGGCTGCACAAAGTCCTGATCTCAACCTGATAGAACACCTTTGGAATGAATTAGAGGGGAGACTGCGAGCCAGGCCTTCTCGTCATGTCCTCACAAATGCGCTTCTAGAAGAATGGTCGAAAATTCCTAAACATTGTGGAAAGCCTTCCCAGAAGAGTTGTAGCTGTTATAGCTGCAAAGAGTGGGCCGACTCCATATTAAACCCTACGGATTAAGAATGGGATGTCATTAAAGTTACTGTGCATGTAAAGGCAGGCATCCCAAGACTTTTTGAATATAGTGTATGTGTAGACATCATATCTACATAGTAGTAATATGGCACCTGAACATAGAGACCTCAATACTTGGTACACAATATACAGTGACGGTGACGTTCGATGGATCGTTTTTGAGTATGAATGTGTCATTTAGAAAACTCCAAATGTCACAAAGCGAGTTACTAAACTTAAAAACAAAAGCAAAGATAAAACTGTAAATACAGCTGGAAAACAGCAAAAAAAATCAACCTCATTAATTATTCAAACCCCAGGGCATGATGGGAACACCAGTTGAGTATTTTTAATTAATTTTATAACGTCTTTATGCTTTAATTTCTACAAGCGTGAATTGAGTACTAATAGAATTTACTTAGTTCAGGCAAGAATAAAAAAAAATAAATGTAGAAATTACATTCGTTTTTTTCTGTAGTGTTTACTTCACCACAGAATCATTTTTATCAGTGCATGCTCATCTTACCCCACACACCATTTTCGAAAAAAATGCTTCATGAGGGTAAGCCTCACTTTTATGTCTTTGTTATGAAAGCACCATATAAACTGTAACATTTGAATTTTCTCCTCCGAGTTTTAAAGTAATGTTTTAAAGTAAATCCACCATTGCATGAATAAAATGATTGCTGCCTCTTGAAAATACTGCCACAGTTTTGTTTAAAAACCAGAGGTTGCACATTTGACCCCATATTTGAAGATACTTTCCCATTTTGTTCTGCAACATAATATACACAGTCATACCTCAAACATAAACTGATTTGTGAAAACCATAATAAATTATTTATAGAATGTCCAAAAGAACAGCATTTATTTGAAACAATTGTTTAACACTATAAATGTCTGTTGAATGAAAGTATTAATTTCATTCAAAAAAAAAAAAAAATACTTACCTGAGCCCAAACTTGTATGTAAACTCACAGCTTTGCGGTACAGTAGAAGCAATTTGGAAAGTGTCTTCAAGTAGTGTTAACCATAGACCTTATTTTACTCATAAATCCAAAACCATTGCTCTAAAAAATTAATCTTCCAGGTTGGCCAACAAACTGACTTTTAATGACTGAACAGCTCCGAAATGCTCACATTGCAAATTCCCTTTGTCAGTGTGGTTACAACACCAACTTCCAATTGGTTGAGGGGATTTCGGGGATTTAAACTCAACATGGCCCAATATTGAACAGGTGATTGTAAGGATTCGACTCTTGGATTGAAAATGAGCCTGTGTGGTTTTCTCTCCAGTTTAAGAAGAAAAACACACAGGGAGTGTACAGAGAGATGAAACAGATTAGCGCGAGTCAACGTGTTCTTTTCCTCCTTCACTCCCCTTCATTTTCTCTCCTCTCACGCTCGGTTTTTCGAGCCAGCCTGTATAAATAGCATGCGATCCATCTATTATGTCTGTGCGTCTCCACTCTCCCTGGATCCTGTTTAGATTCTCAGCTCTCCTTGAGAGCCCTGTTTTAAGCAGCATTAAAGAGTTTTCTGGAAGCGTCCAACATAGTCTGATTTAATTTAGTGCTTCCAGGAACATTCTAGAAGCCTCAGACTTGAGAAAAACTCCCAAGAAAACTTGGGTCAACCAGAGCCATGTAGGTTGTTTAGGGCCATGATATAGCCTAGCCATGACTAAAATAATATAATATAAAAACTAATCTTAATCTTTTTATTTTCTTATTTTAAAATCTACTTGGTTGTATTTTTTTTTTAAGAATTCATAAAAATAAAACTTAATTCATGGCTTGACACATTAAAGGTGCAGTGTGTAATATTTATGAGGTTCTATTGACAGAAATGCAATATAATATACATAACTATGTTTTCAGTGGCGTATAAAGAACTTGCATAATGAACTGTTATGTTTTTATTATACATAACATGTATATACATGTAGATACATTTCTATCTACATTCACCGCGGGTCCCCTTACAGTGAAATCGCCATTTTGCGCCGCCATGTTTCTACAGTAGCCCTAAATGGACAAAATGCTGTACAGAGCGCTACTCTCTTCTGTCTCAGACCATATTTTTGTCCTCTGTCGGCCACCATAGCTTCTCTATGTGCTTTGAAAGGTGTGTCTACCTGGTTAGTAATTGTTTTTTCACTTTTTCAACTTTAGTTAGTCTGTAAAGTTGCTGTTTTTTAGCATAGAAAAATATAATAATATTATATATTATAAGGTTACAAAGCTCCAAGTCCACTCCATAGGGAGATATTTTACTTAACAGAATCCACTTTTAAGAGCTACAATGAACGGCTTTCCAGATATTGTGAAGTCACAATGTTACTCGTTTAAATAATCCCCGCCCACAGTTTTCACAAAAAAGGGGGCGAGGCCTGGCTGAGCTGTGCTAGAGAAGATGAAGTGTGTTGTTGCTTATTTTTCCACCCCGGAAAAGGTTTGTCCAAAGGCGGATGAACTTAGAGTGCTTAATTTATTTTTTAACACTGTTCCTGAACATTATAACCCCAGCGTTTGTCTGTGCGTTGCACATTTTACGTAGGACAGCTTCCAGAATCAAAGAAAGTACAATGCAGGTAACTACGCACAACAAAAGCTTCTCCTGAAAGACATAGCCGTTCCCATTTTGTCAGGACAGTTTGTTGTTTATGGGTGTAATAATTTCACTTTTGGGGCCCAAACAAGGGACGCCAATTATGTAGTGATTTTACCTTCGTCCATCCAAGGACATTAAGTAAGGTAGTGATTGGTACTCACGTCACCGCAGACGTTGTGATTTTTGGATCACACGTCACTTAAGGTGTGGTTATGAGTACATCAGATGACCACCTTCCCCCTCTCTTAGTGGCTCTATGAGAACGCTCCAAACGGGAGGCAGTTCAATCATTTTAGATTGAATGTAAAGTGGGGAGAGTTGGTCAGCTGATTTATCTGAAAGATTGGTGAGATTTCTAACTTGTAGAGCCTTTTCTGTATTATCAGCACAAGTAAGACACAATTGTAATAAAATAGATTTTATTAACAAAAGATAAACAAGAATAACTAGCACCACTACTAAATGAATACAATGAATGATAAAAGAATAAAGTGCATAAAATATATAAAATACATGTGATTATGTTGAGTGTGGCTATGGAAGAGTTGCGTTATCTTATGGAAAGATAAACTGTTGTTTCTCTGAAACTAAGGTGAAGAACCTTATTATGTATCAAACAAATAACGAAAGATTATTTGTTATTAACTAGCATCAGTTAAATTACCTCTAATGTAAATTAGAAAATCATATACTGATATATACAACAATGCCAAGGTTTCTGGAAAGCGGTTTGGTTAAGTGATATTTACGTTCCACTTGGTTGAGTAAGCAGTCCGATTGAGGTGACTTCTTCCACTGGTTGTGCTGGGTGACAATGCAGTGGGAAAGGAGCTGGAATCCGTTTCAACAGTCTTGAACACGAAGATCTGTGGGATGCTGATCTCCTGGAGCACCAAAGGGTCCTAAAATCTGGAACACGCAGATGAGGCCCTGAAGTAGGTGCAGAAGGTCCTTATTCTGGAACACGCAGACGAAGGAACCTCAAAGTGAAGGTTTGCTCTCCTGAGCTTAACCTTGTTGCAAATGTCTCTGTGTGTCTTCTGACTCTGTGGGTCAGACACTCAGGACTTGGTCAATCCGCTTTGGTTTCTCTGGCATGGAGACTCGGGACATGCTGTAGTCTCGCTGGACTAAAACTCTGAACGTAGTGGTTGTTAATGTCTCTTTCCTCACAGGCTGGAGGCTCAGAACGTGGTAATATCTGTTACTGCCTCACAAACTGTAGATTCAGATCCTTGGATCTTTTGTTGTTTCTCTGGATGAACCAGAGGCTCAGAACTTGGTTGCTCTGTCACAGTCTTATCCTCGCGGGACAGACTCAGAACTTGGTGAACTGTTAAAGTCTCATCCTTGCTGGAGAAACTCAGAACATTACGGTGTATCTGTTATGTCTCTCTTGAAGGGAGACTCAGAACAAGGTGTGTCTGTTGAAAGGGTACCTTTATCCTTTTCGAATAGGAGGAGATTGCAAATTGGCGCTTCTCCATTCCAGTGTTGTGATTGGCTGCTGGCATCAGAGGGGGCTCACCGTGTGGCCCACCCTCCTTTCTCCTGTGGAACTCATTTGCATACTGTACACAGTTAGAAGTCTTTAAAGTGTCTTTAAAGTTTGCCAATGCATTTCTCACTCTCCAAACCACCATCAGAATACCCTTGGCAATATTCTAAACAAATAGAAACCAAACATAATAGAAAAAGATTGAACTGTTCATTCATTCATTTGTTCATTAACAGCTGACTCTGTGTAAGATGTTGCATTACAAATAGCTGTCACTGAGAATACTTATTTCACTGAATAAGTATGAAATGGATGTGTGTACTTTACATCAGTCTTAAGTTTTCCAAACATAGTTATGAATGGATTTGGATGTGGTCTTTCTTTCACCCACTACTGCTAAGGTCCTGTGGAATTTTTATGGCAGTCATAGACCAGGACACTAGGGATTTGGGTGAAGGGCAGAAACTGCATGTGGGCCAATGAGATGTCTTGTCCTTCCTAAGCTTGGTACAAGAGGTGATCTTTTTGGCCTCTAAAGGATGTCTGGCTGTTGTCCAAGCATCTTTATCTGATGGCGTTGGACAGTTTGTTTGTGTCAGTCTACCAAGATCCAATCAAAATGTAGCAAACCTTTGTCCACTGTTATGGACAGAGAGGGGCCCGGCCATAAACTGGGCCCTGGAATGTGCTGTCCACTACATGGGTCACAACTTGTAAGTATGTCTTATTATTGTAGTTGTGTTTTCTGTTAACAGTTCCAATTATAAGTTCTCTTACGAGAGGTTCTCTCGTATTGCGTAAGTTCCTTACGCTACGGGAAAGTATTCTTTCTTCGAGATTTCTGAAAAACCCAAAATGATCCTTAATTTTGTAACATTGTCAACGCAGTGCGGCAGCCTGGCAGACCATAGCAGGCTATCCCAGCGTGCTATTGGCTGCTCTGCTGGCAACTGCAGCAGCCTATCGGTGAGCCCGCGTGACGTGGCGACCAATGAGGGCGCTTCGCGCCCACCTGGCTTCATTTGCCTACAGGTGGGGCGTGGCCACGTGTATATAAGCAGGGCTCACGGGCTGCATATTCGATTTTCTTTTCTTCAGCGAAGCCCTTCGCATCGCTGGATCTGGAACCCGCCGCCGTGACCGCGCAGACAAGCAAGCAGAGGACAGCGCCTGAGGAAGCCGGCAGCATCGCGCCACCTTCAGCCATCCGTGCCTGCTCTGCTATCCGGCAGCCCATATCCTTTACGCTCAAAAGTGTTGTCGCCGCTGCGTCACACTTTTTCACAAAAAGAGCCGAGCGTTGATACAAATGTCTCGTTCCACCTGCGGCTCGTGTCACGTGCAGCTCAGCTCCGGGGACCGCCACGTGATCTGCGCTCTCTGCCTGGGCCGTGATCACGCCGCTGCCGCACTCCTCGCCGGCGGATGCCAAGAGTGCGAAGAACTGACGATGTCGACCCTGCGGGCTCGACTCGTCCTGTTCGATGATGATATTCCTCCAGTCCCTGCCACGCCGCGCAGAAAGAAGCGCCGCTCGCAGCGGATTCCGGAGTTCGCCGAGAGAAGCTCGCCGGAACCTTTCCCGCCCGCTTCACTCTCGCCTTCCCCGCCCCCACCCCAGGCCGCCATTTCTGTTGCCGCCTCCGGGGATGAGGCGGATGCGGCCGCGGAACGCGCCGACAGCTGCTCCATCATGGCTTCCGACAGCGAGGACTGGTCTTCCGCGTCCTCTTCAGTCCGGGGCTCCGGACGCTCTCGAGCGGGTGAGGACGCCGAACTTTTGCGCCTTCTCACCCGGGCCGTCGAGCAGCTAGGCCTCGAATGGGCCCCGCCCAAGGTGGCAGCGCCGAACCGACTTGACGGATGCTTCCTAAACAGTCGCCGCCGTGCGCCCACCTCCAGGACTGCACCCTTTCTGCCGGAGCTTCACGAGGAGCTCGCAAAGTCCTGGAACGCGCCATTCTCCGCGAGGGTCTCGTCTCAGGCTTCTTCGACGCTCTCACAAGTCGACGGCGCGGCCGAGAAAGGCTACAACGCTATCCCTCCGGTGGAAGAGGCGGTCGCAGCGCACCTTTGCCCGCCTTCTGGTTGGCGCTCAAAGGCTGCCCTCCCGTCTAAGGCCTGCAGAGTGACGTCATCGCTGATCGGCCGCGCTTCCGCTGCCTCCGGTCAAGCTGCGTCCGCTCTGCACTCTATGGCCGTGCTGCAAATCCTCCAAGCTAATCTCCTCCGCGACCTGGACGAGAAATGCTGTGACGCTGAGTTAATCACGGATTTGCGAAGCGCGACGGATCTCTCCCTTCGCGCCACCAAGACCGCAGCACAGGCCCTCGGACGCTCTATGGCCTCCCTCACGGTAGCTGAGCGCCACCTCTGGCTCACGCTCGCGGACATGCGAGAAACAGAGCGCGCGGCCTTCCTAAATGCCCCGCTCTCTCCGTCTGGGCTCTTTGGACCAGCGGTCAAGGGGATCGTCGACCGTTTCTCCGAAGTGCAGAAAACGACGCAGGCCATGAACCTTTTCCTGCCTCGACGCCCCGGCGCTAGCAATAGCTCCGCTGCTCGCCGTCCTCGTGACCAGCCAGCAACGAGCTCCGCGCAGCGCCCAGCGCGGCCCCCTTCGTCTCAGCGAAGACCGAGCGGCCGCCCCAGATCGCGCTCTTCCAGCCGTGGTAAGCCGCCTCCACCTCGGGGCCCCCGGCCTAGGATCGCGCTGAAGCCCGAGCCTCCAAAGTCCTCCTAGCCAGAGGCAAGAAACGACGGTTAAGTCCCGCCGCGGCCGGACCACCGTCAAAACTCTCTTTCCTGTCAGCCCCCGCCACTGTGGCTGCTGCAGATGGATTTCACGCAGCCAACGAGCCGGCAAAAATGCCTTCTCGCCTGTCAATAACCGCCGTTTTTACGGCGAACCAGAGAAATCACAAAAGTTGCATTATTTCTGGTTGCACGGCTCACGCCGTATGTGTTTCAAATGCAGTAAATGTGCCCACTTTTCTGTGTTCACCCCTGCACACAAGCACTATAAACCCTGTGTCCCCCACTCACATAAAGCGGCCACCGGCCGCTCGAGTGCTAGAGTTAGGTCACGTGTCCGCTTGTTTGCGTCCACGACTAACCACCACACGCGCTGTCACACAGCCACTCTTAACCGGTCATGTTCCACGCGTAAGAGTTGTGCCCGCTCAAACGCGCTCACACATTTTCGCGAACATTATGCCTCAGGCGCCACGCGCCGCGCCACACACCATTTGTTTCCCGCCCAGGGTGGCCGGAGCGATGAGTGTAGGGCCGCACACAAGCCACTCCCCGCTCGAAGCGGCAGAGATGCAGTGTGTAGGGCGGCCAGCCATCGCGAGCGATCGGCTGGCCCACAGCACAGAGAGCGCGCGCACTGCGCCCGCCCCTCCTATACAGGCCGTCAAACCCGCGAAGCGCGGCGTTTCGAGCCCGGAGGCCGTTCTATCCCGTGTGGCGCACGCAAGAGCGTGGGAAGCCATTCCAGGTGTATCAGAATGGGTGCTGAAAACAGTGAAGCACGGCTACACTCTGCAGTTCGCTCGCCGCCCTCCGCGCTTCTGTGCGCGTACAGAGACGAGAGTGAGCGAGGAAGTAGCACATCTACTTCGAGCAGAAATAGCCACGCTGCTGTGCAAAGGGGCTATAGAACCGGTTCCCCATTCTATGAGCAAGTCAGGCTTTTACAGCCGGTATTTTCTCGTGCCAAAAAGGGATGGGTCGCTCAGACCGATTCTGGATCTGAGGCGTCTGAACAAAGCTCTTCAAGATGCTCACGAAAAGATCGTTCAAGATGCTCACGACCAAGCAGATCCTCGCGCATATTCGCCCGAGAGACTGGCTAATCTCCCTAGATTTGAAAGATGCATATTTTCAAATCAAGATAACGCCGCGTCACAGGCCATTCTTACGATTCGCCTTCGACGGCCAGGCTTATCAATACACCGTCCTTCCGTTCGGCCTGTCACTAGCACCCCGTACATTTACGAAGTGCATGGACGCGGCCCTCGCTCCTCTGAGAAATCGAGGGATGCGAGTATTGAACTATCTGGACGATTGGCTCATCCTGGCGCAGTCGGAGGCCGAGCTCCTCGCCCACAGGGCAATGCTGCTCAGCCATCTGGACAGCCTAGGGCTCATGGTCAATTGGACCAAGAGCTCATTAGTGCCCACGCAATCAACCTCATTCCTGGGTTTGAATCTGGACACTGTGGCAATGTCAGCCCGCCTGTCACCCCATCGCGCGCGCCAAGTTCGGCGCATGGCTGCGTACTTCCGGCCGGGCAAAATCGCACCTCTAAAGCTTTTTCAGAGGATGCTGGGACGTATGGCCTCAGCTGCGGCTGTGCTCCAGCTGGGCTTAATGCGCATGCGCCCGCTGCAATGCTGGTTAAACGCCCGAGTGCCTCACAGAGCCTGGGCGTCCGGTGGCTTCAGGATCAGAGTGACTCAGGGCTGCGTGTCAGCCCTAGAGCCCTGGTTAGTAGCCGACTGGTACCAGAGGGGAGTGACGATGGGAGCCATCTCACACCGCAAGGTCATCTCGACGGACGCCTCCACCACGGGTTGGGGCGCCGTTTTCGAGGGCAGATCAGCCTCGGGCCTTTGGTCGAGCGAGGAAAAACTCCTACACATAAACTGTTTGGAGATGATAGCGGTAGAGAACGCGCTCAGGCAGTTTCTCCCGCTTATACGAGGACACCATGTGTTAGTCCGGTCGGACAACACCACAGTGGTGTCCTACGTGAACCGGCAGGGCGGTGTCAGGTCCAGAGGTCTGGGCAATCTGACAGAACGCCTGCTCGTGTGGGCACACAGCTCGCTGCGCTCGCTGAGAGCTGCGCACGTGCCGGGCCACCTCAATGTGGGCCCGGACAAGCTGTCCAGGGGCCTCATTCTCCCAGGAGAATGGTCCCTGCACCCCCAAACAGTCCAGCTGGTATGGCGCCTGTTCGGCAGAGCGGAGCTCGACCTCTTTGCAACAAAAGAGAACGCCCGCTGCCCGACGTTTCTGTCCAAAAGCGAGGATGCGCTGTCCCAAACTTGGCCCAGCCTCCCGCTGTATGCTTTCCCGCCGATCTCCCTATTGCCCCAGGTCATAGCGAAAATCAGGGAAACGCGCCGTCCGGTGCTCCTTATAGCACCGCGCTGGGAGAACCAGATTTGGTACCCAGAGCTGGTGAAGCTGTCGCACTCACCCCCCTGGCCAGTTCCGCTGAGAGCAGACCTTCTCTCTCAAGCAGGAGGGTCAGTTTGGCATCCCCATCCAGAGCGATGGTCTCTGCATGTATGGGTGACCAACGGATACCCGTTGACCTGCCCGAAGGGGTTATGAACACGATTTCACACTCTAGAGCCCCCTCGACGAGGCGGTTATATAGTTCTAAGTGGTCGGTGTTCACCGAGTGGTGTGTTTCCAAGGGATTGGACCCACAGCAATGTGGGGTCCAGCGGGTGCTCTCCTTCCTCCAAGAGCTTTTGGAACGGGGCAGGTCCCCTTCCACGCTCAAAGTGTATGTGGCGGCTATAGCAGCGTTCGCTCAGACGACGCTAGGTAGCACGCTAGGAAGGAACGAGCTCATCATCCGTTTCCTCAGAGGAGCCAGACGGATGAATCCCCCGCGGCCCCCGTCGGTTCCTATATGGGATCTGGCCTTGGTCCTAGAGGCCCTGAAGGCTCATCCCTTTGAACCGCTCGAGACTGTGGAACCAAGGTTCCTTTCGCTAAAAACCGCGTTTCTGATAGCTCTGGCTTCAGTGAAACGCGTGGGGGATCTACACGCGCTCTCAGTGAGCCCGACGTGTATGGAGTTCGGTCCTAATGACTCTAAGGTTATTCTCAGACCGAGGCATGGTTATGTCCCCAAAGCGATCGGCACTCCCTTCAGGGCGCAGATTATCTCCCTCTCGGCTCTGCCAGCATCCGATGAGGGGGACGGTGGCAATTTCCTCTGCCCTGTCAGGGCATTGAGGGTTTATGTCACACGCTCCGCCGCCTTCAGGCGTTCTGAGCAGCTATTTGTTTCGTTTGGCGGGCGCACTAAAGGTCTCGCCTCCTCGAAACAGACCCTGTCCAGGTGGATAGTGGACGCGATTGCAGCTGCATACGCTTCCAAACACCTGCAGTGCCCGCTAGGTGTCAGAGCACACTCCACCAGAGGCATGGCCTCTTCGTGGGCTTGGGCCAGAGGGATTTCCATCCACGATATCTGTATGGCGGCAGGCTGGGCCTCCCCGTCTACGTTCGTGAGATTTTACAATCTGGAAGTTCCTGCCTTACAGGCGAAAGTGTTATCAGTTCAATAGGGCTGTTGGTTCTGCCCAGTGGTTCTGCGCAGACATAGCTCACATACTGGTAGTAAGTTCGGTACTAGGCTCATTGTGAATTTGAAGGAGACCGGCGGTGCCGTTCCCTCATTTACGAGACGAGCTGTTGTGAGTTTGAAGGTGACCGGCGGTGCCGTTACCTCACTCATATAACAAGATATTGTGAATTTGAAGGCGACCGGCGTTGCCGCTCCCTCATTCATGAGACAAGGTGTGGTGAATTTGAAGGAGACCGGCAGGTGCCGTTCCCTCATTCATGGGACAGGGTGTTGTAACCACCCGTCGTAACCACCCGTCAGTTCGAATGAAGTGTCTGTATATGTGGTGGCCCGTTTTCCTTACCGGCCACCCTGCCCGAGCAGTGTTATGGTCCCCGGTTCCCTGGGATACATATGCTGTATGCGAGGCGCGCACGGCGTTGACAATATGTTCCCGTAGCGTAAGGAACTTACGCAATACGAGAGAACCTCTCGTAAGAGAACGATACTCGGTTACTTAACGTAACCTCGGTTCTCTCTAGAAGAGGGAACGAGTATTGCGTTCCTTGCCGTGCGCCCCGCGGGCTTTTATGCTTCAGAACTACGAAAACCGAATATGCAGCCCGTGAGCCCTGCTTATATACACGTGGCCACGCCCCACCTGTAGGCAAATGAAGCCAGGTGGGCGCGAAGCGCCCTCATTGGTCGCCACGTCACGCGGGCTCACCGATAGGCTGCTGCAGTTGCCAGCAGAGCAGCCAATAGCACGCTGGGATAGCCTGCTATGGTCTGCCAGGCTGCCGCACTGCGTTGACAATGTTACAAAATTAAGGATAATTTTGGGTTTTTCAGAAATCTCGAAGAAAGAATACTTTCCCGTAGCGTAAGGAACTTACGCAATACTCGTTCCCTCTTCTAGAGAGAACCGAGGTTACGTTAAGTAACCGAGTATCGTTTTATGTAGTTGCTATGAT
This sequence comes from Romanogobio albipinnatus, assembly GCA_023566225.1. Lineage (NCBI taxonomy): Eukaryota > Metazoa > Chordata > Actinopteri > Cypriniformes > Gobionidae > Romanogobio > Romanogobio albipinnatus. The sequence goes on along the minus strand of CM042244.1, from coordinate 42,019,796 downwards.
GTAAACAAAGGGCAAAGCATTGTCCCCGCTAGCCTGCTAACTAACATCACAGTATTGATGTAGTGTTTACTGTAGCTTTTGTAAGACTGGTCACTGCCCCTTTTTATTAACCATGATTTTGTGACCGATTACCGATTGTATTGCCATAGTTTTTTGACAAATATGATTAAATTGTGGATATATATATATAAATAAATAAAAAAAACATACCACTCTGAAACGTCCTGTGAAATCCGTGCTTGTTCGAGCTTGACATCCGTTCTGGACGATCCTCTTGTTTGTTTACATTGTTAAGGTCTGAATCAGGCTCGAATTGGTTTGAAATTGACGCCATGCTTAATTATTTACACCCGAGCAGAGCTATCTGTTATATGAAGGGGCCAGACATTTCCCGAACACAGTGTCAATCACAGCACACTGGGCCAGCTAACCAGTCACAGCATGTTTTGTATTCCAGAAGGAGGGGCTTCATCAAAACTAAAAATTATTAAATAAATAACTAAAAGAAAAACAAAGGAAATAGTGGTCACCATGTCTCAACATAAAAATGTGAGTGACAGGTGAGGGTGTCTCGTGGCTTTCTGACATCTGCAATATAATCCCCTCCATCTACACCGCCTTTTTCTTTATGAAACCTGATGCATTAAAAGCTTCTGGCCCATATATAAATAAATAAGGCATAATCTTCCATGTAACCTCACAAAATGGTCCCCTATTAAACATTACAGGTTAGCATGGCTTTGGTTGAATGATTTTTGCCATTTGCTAATGAGTGCTAATGTTAAATTAGTCCATGAGTCACCATTTATTATTCATTCTACAGCGGCCAGATTGGACCTCAGAGTTAAAGATTGGGGAAATTATTCATATTAAGCATGTGCAGCAGATTCAATTTGTCGTGTTCTCCGAGATTCAAGTGAAATAGGGATGTGCTTTGATATGATTTGCTTGCTGTTCAATTTCTTTTTCCCACAAACCCTTCCCCTAATTACTCCATGCAGTCAGATGCAGGAAAAAGTGAAGCCCTCTTAATTTAAAAAACGCAAAGCAGACCCTTGGGTTCATCTGTGTCTGTGCTGGTGCTGCTCAAATTAGGTTAATTAGCTTTCACAGCCAGGAGAAATTCTTAATGAGATCTAACCTACCCAAACACCCAGGATGAGCGCACACGCACGTGTAGAAAAAGCAATCAAAAAAACGTTTTAAGCCCAAAGTATATGTCAGCGTGATGCAGATTTCGTCACCAGAATAGTACGCTCATACTGAATGCGCGCTGCCCGATTTTTAGACCGGAAGTCATTCATCTGCGAATGCACTTTAGGGATTACGGCTGGATCGCAAATGGCACCCGGCCTAAACCCTCACGGTCATCATCTGAGTCCGCACTAGTAGTGGGAAGTTCGGATCATTTTACTGACTCGGATCTTTGAATCTCGTTCAGCAAAATTAACAAATCTTTTTTCAAGTCATTTCGTTCATTTCAGCAGAATCTAATTAAAATCTTACATGCTAAATTTTTCAACACATTTTGTACTTTTGGAATAAAAAAATAAACTATAAGCTAATGCAGCCATAGCCAAACTTTGAGAAAGGTTTGAGAAAATAAAAGATTAATTATTTGCTTAAGCTGGGTCTTCTGGCTATGTATGCAGTCTGTTAGTTCACCTCACCTCCCGATCCAAATTGTTCTTTCCTTTGTCACTTCACATTTAATCACGTCTGTTCCCTGGAAAGTTTAGTTCACCTCTCGTGTCTTCGGGTATGAGCCGTTAGTTTGGTCATCGTGTCTGATCTGGGTGACCGTCTCATATGCAATACATGCGTCTGGAAACAGAATTCATTAGTTCATCTCTCGAGTCTTCGGGTTTGAGTCATTCATTCATCAAGTCCCAGCCCCATAGGCAAGGCTATGCAGTCACTGGAAACAGAAAATATTAGTTAATCTCTTGAGTCTTCTCGTTCGAGTGACCGCTTCCCTGTTCATTGTCTCGCAACATATACAACACTACAGTCGTATTATTTACTGCATGTTGTAATATATTTATTATTATAAAGAAGATATGTGCAATAAACATTTATGCCTATCCGTTCTGAACAACCCAATGTGTCCAGGCTTCATATGAAAATCAATTATACTAGCTAAAAAACTGAACTAAACAAACATAAAAAAAACTATTCACTTGTTTGTAAGGAAGGTTGTGAATTAACCATAGACTGTAAAGGAATTAACTAATTTCTGTATCCAACACGGCTATCATGTCACGTGACAAAAGAAAGGGACTCGAGAGATGAACTGTTTCTGCATTCAGCCAATGGGGACTTGAACGAACGACTCGAACGAGAAGACTCGAGAGATGAACTAATCAATTCTGTTTCCTGTACAGAACATATGGGATGTTGCGCATTCACAGTCAACACAAAATGAACAAATCGCTCTCTGAGACAACCCGTTGTTCTCGAGTCATATTAAAGATTCGTTCAAAATGAACAAATCGTTCATGAACGACACATCACTCTCGTGACGTAATGCCGCTTTGACTGCCGGGTAAAGTCCTCTGCGTAGCTCGCAAACTTGCAGGCTCAGGTGGACTTGACGAACGCACGCACACGGCAGCCATTGTAAGTCCACAAGACCGATAGTGCACAGAAGTGTGCCATTTGGGATTCAGCCTACAATATCCATTAAAGGGATAGTTCACCCAAAACTTTTAATTAGCCCATGATTTACTCACCCTCAAGTCATCCTAGGTGTATATGACATTCTTTTTTCAGATGAATACAATCTGAGTTATATTAAAAAAAGTCCTGGCTATTCCCAGCTTCCCAGCAATGGCATTGACTTGATGGTTTGTTTTTGAAGTCCATAAAAGTGAATCTATCCATCATATAACTGCTCCACACGGCTCCGGGGGTGTAATAAAAGCCTTCTGAAGCGAAGTGGCACGTTTGTGTAAGAAAAATATCCATATTTAAAACTTTATAGACTAAAATAACTAGCTTTCGGTGGTCAGTGGTATGTATTTTCACTCAAATTATTGGTGCGTTTGTTTGCACACATTTATGTTTATAGTTCAGAGGATAAAGGCTCTTGCTTTTGTATTTCTTTACTGGAGACACTAAAAGAAATATTGCAAGTCAATGCGCATTTGCAAAACACTAGCTTGTGTATTACTGTTTAGTGCAAGAGATGCGCCTTAACGGGGAGCATTTCCGAGACAGCGTCAGTTAACCCATAATGAAAGTGACAGAAAAGTACAGAGTCGATACTGAAATTTAAAACATGTGAAGACACCAACATTTCCCTCTAAGAATCTGTTCAACAGTGCTCAAAATTCTAAACACCTCTGATTGGCTATTGTGTTCACACGCTCAACATATGTGTCTTTGATTGGCCATTGTGTTCACACACTCAACATATATGTCTCTGATTGGCCATTGTTTTCACACGCACAACATATGTCTTTGATTGGCCATCGTGTTCACACGCTCAAAATATATGTCTGTGATTGGCTACAATGATCCAACGCTCTTCACCGAGAGCTTACACAGATACACACGGGTGCGCTGGGCCGTAAGCGGGCAAAGGTGCACATGGTAAAAAATGACATCACAGTGGTGTGTGCACATTGAGCACGGCACTTAGTATTTTTGAGGGGGAACCAACTTTTTGCATTTCATGTGGAAAAAATGTACCCCCAATTTGTCCCAAATAAAAATAACTAAAAATAACGAGCTAGTTTTTGCAGTGTGTTCTAGGCTATCGTAGGACTCACCGTGATGGCAGTTTGCCCGATTCAACATGTTGAATTAGCGGCAGGACCATGTACAAATAATTTTGAAAAATATTTTGTAGAGCATGGCATTGAAAATGTTTTTGCTGTAATTCTCATTGCATTTACTGGGCTTTAACCGGCATTCGGCTGTATTCGGAGCATACTGGGTTTCAAACGCTTTGAAACAGTATTTTGCATAGCAATCGGTTCACTTGATTCAAGCTTCAAAATGGCCTCACTATTAATTAATTTATTTTTGCTTTTGAGTGTAAGGTTTCACAGCTTAAATCACCAATGATGAGACACTTGACTTGGTCCATACAGTGTGTGAAGCGTGAACCCCCGAAACACATGCACATAGGCTACACATGCCCACTGTAAAATGTTACAGATCTCGTTTTTATGATTCAGGCTCTGGTGGCCTTGCTTCAATGTATGAAGAGGTGGACGCTCATGCTGGAATGGTAATAAAAGTTAATAGTGTAATAAATTGTGAGCTGTAGATGACTGGCAGTACCCTGGAGGCTGAGACAATGTGACAGACTGGACTTTAGTCAAGAGTGTAGCAGGACTGGCATGCTGCACAAAACATGACATCTCAAGCCCTATGTTATATCCCGCACTCTTTCTTCTTCATCATGAATTAATATGCAAGAGAGCTATGTTTTACCATTAAAAAAATAATACAAATAAAATAAGCTGAAACCTAAAGCCAACCTAATAATCTTATATTTTGTTTACATCCATCAAGTTTTCAACAAAAAGGAAATAAGATTTTTTTTTCTTCTAATTTGCAATGCATTTAATTTACTGCATTGTGCAATTAATATTTATGCAGTGTGCAACTGTAATAGCCTATATTACTAACACCATACTAAATCTAACGTGCTACACACCACGTTAATCACTGTAGCATTAAGTTCTGTGAGACTAAAGGGATCCTGCTTTGTCCCTAAGTTTTTTTTAGATGGTTTAAAAGTTTCTTGTTAATAGGCTATTTGGAGACCTCTAGAGGCATTCAAGAGTCAACGCATCCTCTCTTAAACTGATTGCCTATGTTTACAACAAAGTTGAAGGCTGCCCTCTTTCAGATGAATTTTGTCATTACAAGTTATATATACAATTCAATCATCTAATGTCAATATACAAGTGGGAAAAGTATAATGAATTAGAAAACCAGTATCTGCCATTTTCCAATAAAAAAAGAACTGCTTAAATTTGAATTCCAATTATTAATTTTAGACTTGTGATAGTGTTATTTTTAGTATAAATAAATAAATTAACTTCCATTGAAATGAGAAGAAATGCAGTATGTAAGCCATATAGAGCATTTAGTCTATAATAAAAACTCATAACCTAATACCATTCTTGTTCATAGAATCGAAGAACACTGTAGTATGAGCTTAAAATAAATATTTTACTACTATTGGATTGTTGTGACAGAATAATCAATAGCATCAAAGCAAAAGCAACACACAATATATGTAAAGGCATATATACATATACATATATACTATATTGCCAAAGGTTTTGGTACATGCACATGAACTTTAATGCCATCCCATTCTTAATCCGTAGGGTTTCATGTGGACTTGGCACACCCTTTGCAGCTAACAGCTTCAACTCTTCTGGGAAGGCTTTCGACAAGGTTTAGGAGTGTATTTATGGGAATTTTTAACCATTCTTCATGAAGCGCATTTGTGAGGTCAGGCACTGATGTTGGACTAGAAGGCCTGGCTCGCAGTCTCCACTCTAATTCATCCCAAAGGTGTTCTATGAGGTTGAGGTGCAGGCCAGTCAAGTTCCTCACTCATCCATGTCTTTATGGACCTTGCTTTGTGCACTAGTGCACAGTCATGTTGGCACAGAAAGGGGCCATCACCAAACTGTTCCCACAAAGTTAGGAGCAATTGTCCAAAATGTCTTGTATGCTGAAGCATTAAGAGTTACTTTCACTGGAACTAAGGGGCCAAGTCCAACCCCTGAAAAACAACCCTAATCCCCCCTCCACCAAACTTTACACTTGGCAGAATGCAGTAAGACATATACTGTTCTCCTCGCAACCACCAAACCTAGACTGATCCATTAGACTGCCTGAAAGAGAAGAGATCACTCCAAAGAACACATCTCCACTGCTCTAGGGTCCAGTGGTGGTGTGCTTTACACCACTGCACCCGACGCTTTGCATTGCACTTGGTGATGTAAGGCTTGGGTGCAGCTGCTCGGCCATGGAAACCAATTCCATGAAGCTCTCTATGCATTGTTCTTGAGCTAATCTAAAGGCCACACAATGTTTGGAGGTCTGTTGCTACTGACTCTAAAGTTGGCGACCTCAGCATGCTCTGACCATGCTTGGTGATTTTACGTGGCCTACCACTTCGTGGCTGAGTTGCTGTTATTCTCAATTGCTTCCACTTTGTTATAATACCACGAGTGTTGGGAAGGATACTTTCAAAACATATTTAGTTACAGAATACATGCCCAAAAATGTAATTAGGGCCCGAGCACGGATGGTGTGAGGACCCTATTGTATTTGCTCAGCCTATTATTATTCTTCTCCCAAATGAATCACATTTTTGAGGGCCTAAACACGCTTGAAAACTCATGAAACTTTGCACACGCATCAGAAGTGGCGAAAATCAAGCTATAATTCATGTACGAGTATGAAATTCGTTAGACACATGTAACAGCCCAATACCTACGAAAAAAACCCTGGGTGCAAAATCTAAAAACCCAACAGTAAGCCATTTCCAGACGTCGTACTTTAACAAACTCCTCCTAGAAATTTAATCAGATCAACATCATACAATGTCTGATCTTCCCCAAACTCCAAATGTTTTATTAGAGTCCTTGCCTGAAGACATCTACATGCCAATATTCAGTTACAGTCATAGCGCCACCTCTGGGCAACAGGAAATGCCTTGTTTTACACCGTGATTAACTCCTCATTGAGATTTAACCAGAACAACATCATATTAGATCAGTCTAATCTTAAGGCCTTAGCGATGTTAAATTGTGAAGATCTTAAGTTTTCGCGCGAGGGCGTGTCCGTGGCGGCCTGTCAAAGTCTGATGTTTCGCCATGACACAGGAAGCTGTTGTAAGTCAGGCATACAATGTCCGATCTGCCCCAAACTTCCCATTTGATAAAAGTCCTGGCCTGAAGACATCTACAAATAAGTTTCAGAATTAGGCGTGGCAAAATGGCTCCATAGCGCCACCTACAACATTTCAACTAAGTGCCCCTCCCACTACGTTTCACGTACAGCTATGAAATTCAGTAGACACATGTAATAGCCCAATACCTACAAAAAAGTCTCCTTGTATGAAATCTGAAAATCAACAGGAAGTGAGATATTTTGAATTTTCTTTGCAAAATTGTTGCAAATTTTCACATTTCCAGACATTGTACTTTAACAAACTCCTCCTAGAGATTTAATCAGATCAACATCATGTTTGCAAAGTCTAATCTAAAGGCCTTAGCCATGTTAAATTGCGAAGATATTGAGTTTTCCCCGAAGGGCGTGTCCGTGGTGGCCTCACAAAGTTTGATGTTTTGTTATAAAACAGGAAGCTGTTGTAACTCAGGCATACAATGTCCAATTTGCTCCAAACTTCACATGTATGATAAGAGTCCTGGCCTGAAGACATCTACATGCCAATATTCAGTTAGTCATAGCACCACCTGCTGGCAACAGGAAATGACATGCTTTACAATGTAATTCACTCCCAGAAACTCATTTAAATATGCCATGAAGTACCAAACATACTAGAAACACATTCAATCATGCAACACTTGGCTAAGTGCTAATGTATGCGATTAACGCCACAAAACAGGAAGCTGTTGTAGCTCAGGCATACAATGGCCGATCTGCCCCAAACTTCACATGTTTGATAAAAGTCCTGACCTGAAGACATCTACATGCCAATATTCAGTTATAGTCAAAAAAGCCACCTGCTGGCAGAAGGATGTGTGGCACACTGAACTGAGGCCACCGGGTGGCGGTGCATGTGCGAGGGCCCTTTCATCGCTGCTTGCAGCTTTATGGGTCCTAAACTTGTAGTCCCAATTTCCCCAGCAGTAAGTGTGACATTATAAACACAACGTTTCGAAACAACACACTAGACAGATACAAAGCAAACATGCACACTTCTGGAAAGTACGGCAAGAAAGGAGAGAAGCATTCAGAACTGAAACCGTTTGAATGTTCGGTAGACTTTATCCATGTTTGCTTTGTCTTTTTATTCTCTGAAATTTCCTGGGGACCCCTTAGAAGCTTCTGAAGGACCCCGGTGGACTATAAAAAAATATGGACATAGTGTCCGTGACGTCACCCATAGGATTCTGAAGAGCAGTTTTGAAGAGTAAAGTAGGGTCGAGCTGGCCGCTGCCATCTTGGCAGCACGTCACTCCCGGATAACAGAAAATGGGCAAAAAGGCGGGACGTTGGTGGAGCTGAGGTGGAGTGATGACTGACAGACAACAGACAAACAACAATCCACCTGTCACTCAAAGTGGCCACGCCCTTAATTATGCAGGACTTTAAGGCTTTATATAATGTAAGCAAATGAGTTATAAAAAAAATCACCCCCTCACAGTTGTCATGAAGGGCAAAATTATATAAAACCTCAATTTGTACCAGGCTGTAAACATGTTTTTTTTTTTTTTTTTTTCTACTGTAAAGATGGGCATTTTAACAATGGGCTCAATGAGATTCTGCTCTCTTTTGGAGCCTGTTCCTAGCAGCCAGTCGATTAATTGCAGTCTAGGTCACTTCTGTATTGGCCTCAAGAGAAACTGCGGGGGAGGTTGCCGCTAGGTGCAAAGTAAATCCACCTGTGATGCTATCAAGTGCATTGTTTGCTGTGAGAAACTTTAAAGTTACTTACACAATGTGTATCTGATATGAATAAAACTTGTTGTCTAAGTATAATGGAAAGGGTTGTTTTTACCGCTTTTATAGACATCGGCGTTTATTTTACAAACTCTACATCTGTATTGGTTTGCTGCTACTAATGAATATTTAATAAATGTCTGAAACCTATAATAAACACGCGGTTGAAAGCAGTGAATAGTTGTTGTATATGACGAGCACGTCTGTCGCTGGCCCAGCACCAACTAGTGAGTCAACGTGCGAGAGCGTTTGGATTTAGGAGTTGATCACGTGATGCGCTGACCGCTCTAACCACAGCGGTGTGGGACTAGCCAAGACTAGTCAGACCTGTGTGGTAGTACATGCGAAAGAGTTGAACTAACTTCACAAAAACTAAAGAATCTTTGTCCACTTTTCTGCTTCGTATTCGTTATCACTACCTGCGCACCAATAGCAAGGCTGCGTTTTTGCATAAGCAGCAAAGCATTATGTGTAATACGACCGTTTTGGATTTAAAAACGGCATATTAAGCGAATAAACGTAGAGTTTGCATTCGTATTATGTTTCATATGTCTATCTTTGATTGTACAAGTATAACAAACGTGTAAAAGTCGCAGACTAAATTGTATGTTACCGTCAAAGAGAAACTACGGTCTTGTCAGGGGTATATATACTATATATATATATATATATATATATACACCGATCTCCATGCATGCATACGGATGATCCGGCTGGCTCGTCGGGTGTATACATACACACACACACACACACACATATATATTAAAATTATTTAATTTTAAAATTATTTTATAATTAAAATTAACCCATAAATAAATACAGTGTTTTAGCTTGTTGCCAAAGCAACATTTTTCATTTTAATGCAGTTCAACTTGATGCATTAAAATAAAATTTATAAAAGCTATATTTACATATTTAAACAAAATAAATAACTATTAAAAATAACAAAAAACAATAACCATTAACCCTTGTCCCTTTCGTTATGTGTGGGATGAAAACGTCCACTAAATTAAAGGGGCTATATGCGTTTTTCTGAAATGTAAACTCGCGACTGACACCTGTGGCCAAAAAACAGAACTGCTCTTCATTTCTGCTCGCTCTCGCAGCGCGCGCTCCTACGTGCACACTTCACAAGTCATCTGCTGCAAGGAGGTCAACATTATGTTTACAGAGGTAAGAACAGTCAAATACATATATTGTTTGAGATAAGTGTTCTCTTATCAAAACGTCAAAACGTGTAGCTGACAAACTACACCAAAAATTAATACATTAAATAAATAAATAAACCCATTTCGCCATTGGCATACACGCTGATGAAGGGCGCACAGACCGAAACTTTCGTAGAATATTAAAAACACAAATCTGAGCACTGTCCTTGACCACTTATTATACACAAGTAGCTTACTATCACCTATCAAGTATGAAAGACACATATACATAATACTATTAAGCAATATTTATTGACTACATGTCTTATGTGAAATAAAATGCATCACACTTTACATCTTCATTTACCTCTTATTTTTTGTTAAGATATAGAAACAACAAACAATATAATGTAGCTTTACATGGCTATATAATAAATAATCCATCAGTTTTATATAGCGCTTTTCTAGACACCCAAAAAGACTTTACATTACTGATGCACTATTCATATTTATTTTTGTTTATATATATATATTATATATATATAAATAAATAAATATATATAAAATTCTAAATCTTATCTTGATGCATCATTTCTGTGAGCAATTGTGTACTTAGCTGAATGTCATACAGAACATGAAATGAAACTTGGCTCTAATTACTACCCCTCCCTCCCTTCATAGGACAGTTCAGAGGATATTGACCGATCTGAGCTCCCTCCAAGGCTCAAATGCGAAGCCGATGTTCACTCTAGTCCTTGCAATGCGCCGGTCTTTCTCAATCTTCAACCTTTTTTGGCCACTTGTCAGGGGTTTAACTTTTTTAGTCTTCTGTGGAGTTACTGTTGGGGTCCGAGTTGTCCTGGGTCTCTTCTGTGTATTCGTTAAATCCATTGCACTGCTTGCGAGTGTAGGCTACTCACTGACTAGCGGTGGTGGCAGAGTGATCTGAAACGTTTAACATGAACGCGCTTGACGTCACATCCGCAGACAGCGCGGGAAAAGACGACCCGTCAGAAAATATGAAAAATAGGATACAGGCTTATAAGTGCACCCACTGTGAGCGGACAAGGTGTCAGTATGCTCATCAGGAGATGTTTGAGTCATAAATGGTAAAATAAAAAGGCTATAGTTACGTTTATTTTGGGGAAAAAGTTGCATATAGCCCCTTTAAACTGCTGTAAAAATAATATCAGATAAATATTTTTTTTTTTCGTTTTTTCTTTTATTTCTTTTTTTGCATAAATCTGTTAATCAACCTCAGTCCTGATCAAAACTACTAAATGTTTTTTTTTTTAAATTCTGGATTTTTTACTCTTTAATTGCCAAATTCACAAATGATGTCACTGATTCGGGGGAAAAACACACAAAATGACTTATTTTTTTTTTTTTTACCTTTCATCACAGTCTTGGACATGTGAAAGATTAGGAACAACATTAGCTTTGATGCATTGTTAGTTTTTGTGCAGCATCAGATTTTATTTTTTCTCTCCCTCATTTAAATGCTGTTATACTCCATATAAAAGCCAGAAACTAAGCTTTTTTTTTTTTTTGCACAGGCCTATCTAATGGGTTAATGGTGCCACCTGGTGATCAACAGTAAAAATGACAAAATTTACCTCTGCCCAACAGGGAAAACCACCAACAATCAGAATGCATGATTATATGGTGTCGTGGCTTTGCAATCAAAAAATGTCGTTATAACGGAAGTCAATTGGGCAAAAAAAGCCACAAACAGTAAATGAGGGAGAAAAAATTTAAATCTGATGCTGCACAAAAACTAACAATGCATCAAAGCCAATGTTGTTACTAATCTACCCAAGACTGTGATAAAAGTAAAAAAAAAAATATATATATATATACAGTGAGGAAAATAAGTATTTGAACACTAAACATGACTGTCAATCTCCCTCAGACTGGGGCTCCATGCAAGATCTCACCTCGTGGGGTCTCAATGATCCTAAGAAAGGTGAGAAATCAGCCCAGAACTACACGGGAGGAGCTGGTCAATGACCTGAAAAGACCTGGGACCACCGTTTCCAAGGTTACTCTTGGTAATACACTAAGACGTCATGGTTTGAAATCATGCATTGCACGGAAGGTTCCCCTGCTTAAACCAGCACATGTCAAGGCCCGTCTTAAGTTTGTCAATGACCATTTGGATGATCCAGAGGAGTGATGGGAGAAAGTCATGTGGTCAGATGAGACCAAAATATAACTTTTTGGTCATAATTCCACTAAACGTGTTTGGAGGAAGAAGAATGATGAGTACCATCCCAAGAACACCATCCCTACTGTGAAGCATGGGGGTGGTAGCATCATGCTTTGGGGGTGTTTTTCTGCATATGGGACATGTCAACTGCACTGTATTAAGGAGAGGATGACCGGGGCCATGCATTGCGAGATTTTGGGGAACAACCTCCTTCCCTCAGTTAGAGCATTGAAGATGGGTCGAGGCTGGGTCTTCCAACATGACAATGACCCGAAGCACACAGCCAGGATAACCAAGGAGTGGCTCTGTAAGAAGCATATCAAGGTTCTGGCGTGGCCTAGCCAGTCTCCAGACCTAAACCCAATAGAAAATATTTGGAGGGAGCTCAAACTCCGTTTCTCAGCGACAGGCCAGAAACCTGACTGATCTAGAGAAGATCTGTGTGGAGGAGTGGGCCAAAATCCCTCCTGCAGTGTGTGCAAACCTGGTGAAAAACTACAGGAAACGTTTGACCTCTGTAATTGCAAACAAAGGCTACTGTACCAAATATTAACATTGATTTTCTCAGGTGTTCCAATACTTATTTGCAGCTGCATCATACAAATAAATAGTTAAAAAAAATCATACATTGTGATCTCTGGATTTTCTTTTTAGATTATGTCTCTCACAGTGGACATGCATCTACGATGACAATTTCAGACCCCTCCATGATTTCTAAGTGGGAGAACTTGCAAAATAGCAGGGTGTTCAAATACTTATTTTCCTCACTGTATATTTCCAGTCCACAATCACTTTTTATATTGAAAATAAGTGATTTTGTGTGGGCTTTTCTTCCCCAAATCACTGGCAATTAAAGAGTACAAATCCTGGATTTAAAGAAGAAAAAAACACATTTAGTAGTTTTGATCAGGACTGAGGTTGATTAATAGATTATGCAAAAAAAAAAAAAAGGGATTTCATAACCCATATAGGGATTTTTTTTTTTAATCTGATACATTTTTTACAGCAGTTTAATTTACTGGATGTTTTCATCTCGAACATAACGAAAGGGAAGTGAATTTGCCCGCAGTGTTTTGAGTTTTTGAACATTTTCAAAGCATTTTCCCAAAATATGTGTCCCAAAAATCATTCCATTTGCTGAAACACAGAGAAAGTTGTGGCCAAATCAAGACTCAACAGCAGCCCAAAGTGGGCGAAAACGTCACCAACATAATATAAGGGTTAAAAAAAAAAAAAGGTACGGTGAAAGTGAAAGTGGCATCCTCATCCGAGGCTCAGCCACACAAAGTCAATCCCCTTAATTTACATGTCATCCCCCTCACCTTCATCTCTCTCTCTCTCCTCGTGCTGATGTGGCAACCCGGAGATGTAATTAGAGGATAATTTACCAACTACGCCACTCAGGGAGTTACACCCAGAGAATGTAGTGTCTCTAAAAGGACACGCAAGTTCGTTCATCAATAATCGCTCAGAGACATGGGTAACAATACAAAAGAGTTGACTTTATTAAGTTACACAATCACGTTAAAACAATCATTAAAATATGTCAGGCCTCAGCCAAGCGCAGCTCATCATAAGGGTTTAACTCTAAAAAGGTCACAGGAAAACCAGCTAACTGGGGCTTACCAGCAGGGTCAGGCTATCAAAGATTAGGCTGCTTATAGCAGAAAAACCATTCCTTTCACCAGTGCACGCAAACACACGCACTCACACGGCACACTGTGAACAACACACCACCACCACCTAGAAGGGAATAGAGCCGGCCTCCCTGCCTTTGGCACCCAGATCCTGCGACACAAGAACAGAGAAAGCTTAAGAGAGTTACTAAAAATGCACACAGAATAATTAAGGTGCTGAATTGCCCTATGTCAATTTAAATTAAACAACCCAAAATAAGAGTTAAAGAAATACAAAAGCAAAACAATGGATAACAGTTTACAGAAAAATAAACCAAACTGATCTCAACAGTTTGCAGGAAAATATACTACACTGGGTTTAACAGTTTGCAGGAGCATACAGCAAACTGGTTTTAACAGTTTACAGAAAAATAAACCAAACTGATCTCAACAGTTTGCAGGAAAATATACTACACTGGGTTTAACAGTTTGCAGGAGCATACAGCAAACTGGTTTTAACAGTTTACAGAAAATAAACCAATCTTAATTTACAATAATTAGCCTAACTAAACAGCAAAACAAAATACAAACTAGAAAAATACAAAAGAAAAATATAGTTACATTTAATAGGATAAATCAATAAACTACACAAAATAAATGCACTGCAAAACAAACCTCAAAAAAAAAAAGGATAAAGCTCTTTGCAAAATAGAAAACCAAATAATAGAAAACACACTAAATTAGGATATACAAAGGCAAAGAGTATCACTTCTATTCAAACGTAAATAAAGACGATTTAAACAAAAGAAAAGAAAATGTAAAGCAAAATCAACAAAACAAGACAGCAACTTTATCCGTGGGCAGGACGTGAAACGTGGCCAACTAGCAAATCACAGCAGCGCGAGATCTGCAGGAGAAACAAATCCGTTGATTTGAACCATACGAGAGGGAATGGCGATCAAGCAATCAGCTTACGCTCTCCAACGTTTTAGGAGAGCACCGATGACGAATGATGCTTGCATAATCAGGAGCGCACACACCTAATAACGGCAGTCACAGCAGTAGTGCGAGACCCGCATGAGAAACGGAACTGCCGACTCGTACTTTACGAGAGGAAATGGCAATCAAGCAATCAAGAGCTTAAGGCCAATTTATTGTTCTGCGTCGAGTGTACGCCGTAGGCTACGTGCGTAGCCGACGCCGTCGTGAGCATTTATACTTCTGCGCTGTTGTCTGCGTCAATGTGCAATTCCACATGCAGACGCTAGTAGGCAGTGTCCTCGGGCATGTTGGCGTAATCAAGAGAACAGCCGAAGAAGAAGCAGCTTCGTGTGGAGAATCTGTACATTCATGTCGGAGTATCAGCAGCAGTGAGAGAGCGGCTTTTCTTGCAGCTTGAGTTGTTGTATCTAAAGCAAATTAAGCATCTCTAGTTGATTAATAAAGTTAAATAAGGCGATCTGGCGCTGGAATGTGTTTGTGAAATCATGCGGAGCTCGTGGCCGCTGTTTTCAGCAGCGGTGGCTTGAGCAATCGATTGCTGTTGCGGAGACTTCATTCACGAAATATACCCTAATGTGTCCCTGTTCTTGATATACAATTACTGATTAACATCTTTGG
The DNA here is from genome assembly GCA_023566225.1 of Romanogobio albipinnatus. Taxonomy (NCBI): domain Eukaryota; kingdom Metazoa; phylum Chordata; class Actinopteri; order Cypriniformes; family Gobionidae; genus Romanogobio; species Romanogobio albipinnatus. Next base: position 42,004,536 of record CM042244.1, on the reverse strand, counting down.
TTTTAATGAGAAAATAAATAAACTATACTCAGCGGATCTATGTATTTATTTACTACCATAAAGAATCGCTGGACTGCAAAATATTGTGTTATAGCAGACGTAAGGAACTATCATCCAATTTCTGGACACACACACACACTCCTATCGCAGATTTTTTATTTATTTATTGACCTGAGGGAAGGGTTCTGGCAGACCAATCACAGCGCTTGCGGTCCGCGTAGAATTGACGCGTTGTTACATTTTTAGAGAGGTGCGCGTCAGGGTACGGCGTAGGGTACGGCGTATCCAACGCGTCTATGCGTAGGGTACGCCGTACCCTCTGCGTGCACTTGACGCAGAAGTATAAATTGGCCTTTACTCTCTAATGTCCACACCTGATGCCGGATGCCGGAAGCAGCCACAGTAAAGTGTTTGCGGCGCGTCAGTGACGTTGACAAATGACGTGGACCTCAAGCACAGGTCTATCGCACTTTATATCCCCATAGTGACAGCCAATTGGCTTACGATCCACATATAAGGGAAGCAGGGGCGTAACTACAGACAGTGCAGGCAGTGCAGCCGCACTGGGGCCCGTGCGGCCGGTGGGGCCCGTGACGAACGCGGGCCCAGCCCACATCGCAAGCGGGGCCCTGGCGATGAAGTGTCAGTGTGACAGGATGCGCCAATACCTTGGGTTCGCGGGGGCTCGAGCACCCTCGGGAAAAAAGGCTAAATATTCTCCATTCATTTTAACCAATAATAAAAACGATTGCAGCTTTCAGACACGACTTTCATCTCGTTGTATAGTTAATTTGAGGCCGTTTCTATTGCGTTATTTTAATGACAAATGCGAGGGCATTAACGCGCATCCATATTACGAATCTCTCCGCTCTCTAGCAGAAAATCGACGTGCGCTCTCAAATGTCTCACGGCTCTGCTCTTGCTCGCATATTACGTGTGCGTGCTCAAACTGTGTTCTGTGCACTCGTGAATCTATTGCTCTTTCTCTAGAATTTTCTTCTATCCTGGATTTAATGTTGCCAGAAACTTTAGACCACCAGATTTTTCACGATTGACTGATAAAATAAATAACACAGTAGGTAAGCTACCTATATAAATTATACGGACTTCACCTTTGCTTCCTTTGAAATCTGATTTTAGTCAGCCAGTTCTCTAGTTATTATAAAATCACACGTCACCGCTCACTACACCCCGAAATGTGCCCTTTGCCTTGGTGTTTTATCGAAAAAAAAAGACAGTAGCACTAGCAAGCAAACGTAGGCTATAGAAATACTTTGAGGAAACCAATAAAAATATTCCAATTACCACATAATTAATTAGTCTTGTTTTATTTGTTATATGTCATTTCCACGGCTTTCCAAAAGAGGGGGAAATATTAAGAGATTGGCAGACGAAGAAAGTAAGATGTCAAATTTGCCGTAGGATATCCCTCGCAGTCTCAGCCAGAGATAACCAGCAGCGCTAATTCTGTTTTTGTCATTTACTTACTTCCAAGATAGGCTCTAACACATTTTAAATTAATTTATAACATATAATAAAAGATAAGATATAAAAAAACAATACTTTATATATATATAGATATATATATAGATATATATATATATATATATATATATATATATATATATATATATATATATATATATATATATATATATATATATATATATATATGTATGCATATATGTGTGTGTTCAAAACAATACATAAGTAATAACAGAATACAAAAAACAAAACAAAAACTAAAATGTACTAGATCTGCGATGTTGACGGCTGTGGAAACACGTCATCGCAGTCCGTGAAAATGGTCCATTCATAAATCTCTATTTGATCACGTGACAAGACGACAATACTCCGGCGGTGTTGGAGAGAGGTGTACGCAAAGAGAACTGTTCAACTAAATATAAGAAACTGATAAGTGTTGGTCTAAATGAAGTACGTTAGGCACACAAATTTGCATATATTCCCTTCTAGAGCGCAGTGTGTGTGTGTGTTTGTATGTGCTTCATAAATGTGCAGACCAGGGGGCCCGTCGTAATAACCTGCACTGGGGCCCATCATTACTAAGTTACGCCACTGAAGGGAAGATAATTATAAGGGAAGGTAAAGGGCCTTCCCACAACACTGACATTCACCCAAAATCTATATGGGTTATCGTGAACAAGTACTGTACAGTATTATATATGTTTGGAATCATTTGAAACGTCTCAGTGCGACTGGTACAAAGGTCTCATCCCCACAGAAGTAAAGCCAAAGGTAACAAAGGTTTGAAGAATTTAGAAATATTTTGCTTATTGCCTCCGCTGAAAAGACCGAACGCTCATAAACCTTCCCCCGCTTATCAGAAGCCATTCAATGCACGTCGAACTTCCGGATTGGCTTATACCGGCTGATACACTTCCGGTTACACTGACCGCGGCGCAAAATTCTAGCTAAGCTCACTTGACTGACAGACAAACCGGCAAACATGGCTCTCTTTTACACTCGCTGTCTTCAAGACCTACCTCGTCTGACTATCAATGATGTGGACCGACTTGTCAAGAAGTCATGTACCACTCCCTCCAGCAAACGGGAAAAGGGATTTAAGATGTATATCGCCAGCTACATCGATAATTACGAGGGTAAGTTGTTACGTTGAAATGTTATTGTAGCAGTTAGCGTCAGTGTTAACACTAGCTGTTTTGTTCGACTATGACTGACAGACTTAATAGCTATCTTTCGATTGTGACTTTTCTTTTATAGAGATACTGTCAAGAAGATACTGTGTAAAAATGTAATGTTACAGTCTCAAATTGTGTGTTCGTCGTCCTTCCTCACAGTGTCAATGAAAGACAAGGTGACAGGAGAGGTCAGCGTGAGGGCAGTCTGTCATAGATCCATGAAGAAAAGTGAAAAGCCTTTAAAAATGGTTACCAATTAATACATTTTCATATTTTGTCTGTGAGCCTCAGAGTACAGTATTATTTTTCTTATGAATGCATTGTCTGTTAAGCAATATCTCATCTAAGCTTATTTCTCCCTAGATGGTGTTAAAGCACTCAAAACCTGTTGTTTTGGTGAGTAGCCATTCCTGTGTGGCGGGCTGTGCTTTATGCAATCATTTGGTTGCACTTCTTTATCAGACTGCCCATTATTCTCAGCTAAACATTCCTGCTGTTCCCCCCGGTGCACAGCTGTACAGACACAGAGCAGATCTGGCATAAACCAAGGACACTGGTAAGTCATGCAACATGTGAACTGTACTATTACTGTGCATATTGTAGCTATTGTGATGCCATGTTGAATGTGTCTCTGATGTTAGGATGTTAGGCCAGGCCCAGTTGGAGAAATGGAGTTTCGAAAACCAAGAAATTCAACAACAGATTGTGTAAAGTGAGATTATCTTTACTTTGTATCTTGGTGAGGTTTTTACATGATGTAACCCATTTTATGTACACTACCAGTCAAAAGTTTGGACACAGTAAGATTGTTAATGTTTTAAAAAGAAGTTTTGTCTGCTCACCAAGGCTGCATTTATTTAATTAAAAATACAGTAATATTGTGAAATATTATTACAGTTTATAATTGTTTTCTATTTGAAAATGTAATTTATTCTTGTGTTGGCAAAGATGAATGTTCAGCATCATTACTCTAGTCTTCAGTGTCACATGATCCTTCAGAAATCTTTCTAATATGATTATCTGCTGCTACAGAAACATTTATTGTGTACATCCATCCATCCATCCATCTTCTTCCGCTTATCCGGGGCCGGGTCGCGGGGGCAGCAGTCTAAGCAGAGATGCCCAGACTTCCCTCTCCCTAGACACTTCCTCTAGCTCTTCCGGGGGGACACCGAGGCGTTCCAAGGCCAGCCAGGAGACATAGTCCCTCCAGCGTGTCCTCGGTCTTCCCCGGGGCCTCCTCCCGGTTGGACATGCCCAAAACACCTTCCCGGGAAGGCGTTCAGGAGGCATCCGGAACAGATGCCCGAGCCACCTCAGCTGTCCCCTCTCGATGTGGAGGAGCAGCGGCTCTACTCCGAGTTCCTCCCGAGTGACTGAGCTTCTCACCCTATCTCTAAGGGAGCGCCCAGCCACCCTGCGGAGAAAGCTCATTTCGGCCGCCTGTATCCGTGATCTTGTCCTTTCGGTCATGACCCAAAGCTCATGACCATAGGTGAGAGTAGGAACGTAGATTGACCGGTAAATCGAGAGCTTCGCCTTACGGCTTAGCTCTTTCTTCACCACGACAGACCGGTACATCGACCGCATTACTACAGAAGCTGCACCGATCCGTCTGTCAATCTCCCGTTCCATCCTCTCCTCACTCGTGAACAAGACCCCTAGATACTTGAACTCCTCCACTTGGGGCAGGAACTCTCCACCAACCTGAAGTGGGCAAGCCACCCTTTTCCGACTGAGGACCATGGCCTCGGATTTGGAGGTGCTGATCCCCATCCCAGCCGCTTCACACTCGGCTGCAAACCGTCCCAGTGCATGCTGAAGGTCCTGGTTAGAAGGGGCCAACACGACAACGTCATCCGCAAAGAGCAGAGACGAAACCGTGTGGTCCCCAAACCTGACACCCTCCGGCCCTTGGCTGCGCCTAGAAATTCTGTCCATAAAAATTATGAACAGAACCGGCGACAAAGGGCAGCCCTGCCGGAGTCCAACATGCACCGGGAATAAGTCTGACTTACTGCCGGCAATGCAGACCAAACTCCTGCTTCGGTCATACAGGGACCGGACAGCCCTCAGCAAAGGACCCCGGACCCCATATTCCTCCAGCACCCTCCACAGGACGCCGCGAGGGACACAGTCGAATGCCTTCTCCAAATCCACAAAACAAATGTGGACTGGTTGGGCAAACTCCCATGAACCCTCCAGCACCCTGTAGAGGGTATAGAGCTGGTCCAGTGTTCCACGACCAGGACGAAAACCACACTGTTCCTCCTGAATCCGAGGTTCCACTATCGGCCGAATTCTCCTCTCCAGTACCCTGGCATAGACTTTCCCAGGGAGGCTGAGAAGTGTGATCCCCCTATAGTTGGAACACACCCTCCGGTCCCCCTTCTTAAAAAGAGGGACCACCACCCCGGTCTGCCATACCAGAGGCACTGTCCCCGACCGCCACGCGATGCTGCAGAGGCGTGTCAGCCAAGACAGCCCCACAACATCCAGAGACTTGAGGTACTCAGGGCGGATCTCATCCACCCCCGGTGCCTTGCCACCGAGGAGTTTCTTGACCACCTTGGTGACTTCAGCTTGGGTGATGGACGAGTCCTCCTCTGAGCCCCCAGCCTCTGCTTCCCCAATGGAAGACGTGACGGTGGGATTGAGGAGATCCTCGAAGTATTCCTTCCACCGTCCGACAACATCCCCAGTTGAGGTCAACAGCCGCCCATCGCCACTGTAAACAGCGTTGGTAGCGCACTGCTTCCCCCTCCTGAGGCGCCGGACGGTTTGCCAGAATCTCTTCGAGGCCAGCCGATAGTCCTTTTCCATGGCCTCACCGAACTCCTCCCAGGCCCGAGTTTTTGCCTCCACAACCACCCGGGCTGCAGTCCGTTTAGCCTGCCGGTACCTGTCAGCTGCCTCAGGAGTCCCACAAGCCAGCCAGGCCCGATAGGACTCCTTCTTCAGCTTGACGGCATCCCTTACTTCTGGTGTCCACCACCGGGTTCGGGGATTGCCGCCTCGACAGGCACCGGAGACCTTGCATCCACAGCTCAGAGCAGCCGCTTTGACAATGGAGGTGGAGAACATGGTCCACTCGGACTCAATATCTCCAGCCTCCCTCGGGATCTGGTCAAAGCTCTGCCGGAGGCAGGAGTTGAAGATCTCTCTGACAGGAGACTCGGCCAAACGTTCCCAGCAGACCCTCACAGTACGTTTGGGTCTACCGAGTCTATCCAGCTTCCTCCCCCGCCATCGGATCCAACTCACCACCAGGTGGTGATCAGTTGACAGCTCCGCCCCTCTCTTCACCCGAGTGTCCAAGACATACGGCCGCAGGTCAGATGAAACGACCACAAAGTCGATCATTGACCTACGACCTAGGGTGTCCTGGTGCCATGTGCACTGATGGACACCCTTATGCTGGAACATGGTGTTCGTTATGGACAAACTGTAACTAGCACAGAAGTCCAATAACTGAACACCACTCGGGTTCAGATCAGGGGGGCCGTTCCTCCCAATCACGCCCCTCCAGGTTTCACTGTCATTGCCCACGTGGGCGTTGAAGTCCCCCAGTAGAACGACGGAGTCCCCAGTCGGAGCACTCTCCAGCACCCCTCCCAGGGACACCAAGAAGGTCGGGTACTCTGCACTGCTGTTTGGCCCGTAGGCACACACAACAGTGAGAGACCTATCCCCGAGCCGAAGCCGCAGGGAAACGACCCTCTCGTTCACCGGGGTAAACTCCAACACATGGCGGCAGAGCTGGGGGGCTATAAGCAAACCCACACCAGCCCGCCGCCTCTCACCATAGGCAACTCCAGAGTGGTGAAGAGTCCATCCCCTCTCGAGGAGTGTGGTTCCAGAGCCCAAGCCGTGCGTGGAGGTGATTCCGACTATCTCTAGTCGGAACCTCTCAACCTCACGCACAATCTCAGGCTCTTTCCCCGCCAGCGAGGTGACATTCCATGTCCCAAGAGCCAGATTCTGTGTCCAGGGATCGGGTCGTCTAGGCCCCCGCCTTCGACTGCTGCCCGATTCGCTTTGCACCGGCCCCTTATGGTCCCTCCCGTGAGTGGTGGGCCCACGGGAAGGTGTCCCCACGTCGCTCCTTTGGGCTGAGCCCGGCCGGACCCCGTGGGGGGAAGGCCCGGCCACCAGGCGCTCGCATACGAGCCCCAACCCCAGGCCTGGCTCCAGGGTGGGGCCCCGGCTGCGCCGTACCGGGCGACGTCACGGTCCTCGTTTTATTTGTCATCATAAGGGTTTTTGAACTGCTCTTAGTCTGACCCGTCACCTAGGACCTGTTTGCCTTGGGAGACCCTACCAGGGGCATATAGCCCCGGACAACATAGCTCCTAGGGTCATTCGGGTACTCAAACCCCTCCACCACGTTAAGGTGGCAGTTCATGGAGGATTTATTGTGTACAATTGTACAAAATATCTGTGTACACTATTTCTTTTTCAGGATTCTTTGATGAATAGAAAGTTCAAAAGAACAGCATTTATCCGAAATACAAAGCTTTTGTAACATCATACACTGCATTAAATTGATCAAAAGTGACAGTGAAGACATTTTATTATGTTACAAAAGATTATATTGCAAAAAAATGCTGTTCTTTTGAACTTTCTATTCATCAAGGAATCCTGAAAAAATGTACACAAATATTTTGTTTCTGAAGCAGCAGATCATCATATTAGAAAGATTTCTGAAGATCACTGCACACCTTTGTGTGTTTCGTGATTTGGAAGTCGATCCTTCTAATGTTTACTATCCATTTTTTCCTGTTCTCTTCCTTCACCGGAAAGGAATGAAAACTAGCACAGGAGTTGTAACGTGAAGACACAGAGCACAGCGGGACACTACAGTGCTCCGATGCTGCCTTCATTTGCTTTTGACATCGGAAAACGTCTTTTTGACATCTTTTCCATGGTTATGGAGAAGATATAAACTTGTATTAATATTTAAAACCGTATAAAACTATGTTGTTTTCTTTATTGTTTTAGTAAGGGGACGTGTCTCGCACACAGCTGATGGTTTCTCTTGGTTACCAAACAAACCGGAAGCGCCCTTGCCGGTATACACCCTCCGGTCCCCCTTCTTAAAAAGAGGGACCACCACCCCGGTCTGCCATACCAGAGGCACTGTCCCCGACCGCCACGCGATGCTGCAGAGGCGTGTCAGCCAAGACAGCCCCACAACATCCAGAGACTTGAGGTACTCAGGGCGGATCTCATCCACCCCCGGTGCCTTGCCACCGAGGAGTTTCTTGACCACCTTGGTGACTTCAGCTTGGGTGATGGACGAGTCCTCCTCTGAGCCCCCAGCCTCTGCTTCCCCAATGGAAGACGTGACGGTGGGATTGAGGAGATCCTCGAAGTATTCCTTCCACCGTCCGACAACATCCCCAGTTGAGGTCAACAGCCGCCCATCGCCACTGTAAACAGCGTTGGTAGGGCACTGCTTCCCCCTCCTGAGGCGCCGGACGGTTTGCCAGAATCTCTTCGAGGCCAGCCGATAGTCCTTTTCCATGGCCTCACCGAACTCCTCCCAGGCCCGAGTTTTTGCCTCCACAACCACCCGGGCTGCAGTCCGTTTAGCCTGCCGGTACCTGTCAGCTGCCTCAGGAGTCCCACAAGCCAGCCAGGCCCGATAGGACTCCTTCTTCAGCTTGACGGCATCCCTTACTTCTGGTGTCCACCACCGGGTTCGGGGATTGCCGCCTCGACAGGCACCGGAGACCTTGCGTCCACAGCTCAGAGCAGCCGCTTTGACAATGGAGGTGGAGAACATGGTCCACTCGGACTCAATATCTCCAGCCTCCCTCGGGATCTGGTCAAAGCTCTGCCGGAGGCAGGAGTTGAAGATCTCTCTGACAGGAGACTCGGCCAAACGTTCCCAGCAGACCCTCACAGTACGTTTGGGTCTACCGAGTCTATCCAGCTTCCTCCCCCGCCATCGGATCCAACTCACCACCAGGTGGTGATCAGTTGACAGCTCCGCCCCTCTCTTCACCCGAGTGTCCAAGACATACGGCCGCAGGTCAGATGAAACGACCACAAAGTCGATCATTGACCTACGACCTAGGGTGTCCTGGTGCCATGTGCACTGATGGACACCCTTATGCTTGAACATGGTGTTCGTTATGGACAAACTGTAACTAGCACAGAAGTCCAATAACTGAACACCACTCGGGTTCAGATCAGGGGGGCCGTTCCTCCCAATCACGCCCCTCCAGGTTTCACTGTCATTGCCCACGTGGGCGTTGAAGTCCCCCAGTAGAACGACGGAGTCCCCAGTCGGAGCACTCTCCAGCACCCCTCCCAGGGACACCAAGAAGGTTGGGTACTCTGCACTGCTGTTTGGCCCGTAGGCACACACAACAGTGAGAGACCTATCCCCGAGCCGAAGCCGCAGGGAAACGACCCTCTCGTTCACCGGGGTAAACTCCAACACATGGCGGCAGAGCTGGGGGGCTATAAGCAAACCCACACCAGCCCGCCGCCTCTCACCATAGGCAACTCCAGAGTGGTGAAGAGTCCATCCCCTCTCGAGGAGTGTGGTTCCAGAGCCCAAGCCGTGCGTGGAGGTGATTCCGACTATCTCTAGTCGGAACCTCTGAACCTCACGCACAATCTCAGGCTCTTTCCCCGCCAGCGAGGTGACATTCCATGTCCCAAGAGCCAGATTCTGTGTCCAGGGATCGGGTCGTCTAGGCCCCCGCCTTCGACTGCTGCCCGATTCGCTTTGCACCGGCCCCTTATGGTCCCTCCCGTGAGTGGTGGGCCCACGGGAAGGTGTCCCCACGTCGCTCCTTTGGGCTGAGCCCGGCCGGACCCCGTGGGGGGAAGGCCCGGCCACCAGGCGCTCGCATACGAGCCCCAACCCCAGGCCTGGCTCCAGGGTGGGGCCCCGGCTGCGCCGTACCGGGCGACGTCACGGTCCTCGTTTTATTTGTCATCATAAGGGTTTTTGAACTGCTCTTAGTCTGACCCGTCACCTAGGACCTGTTTGCCTTGGGAGACCCTACCAGGGGCATATAGCCCCGGACAACATAGCTCCTAGGGTCATTCGGGTACTCAAACCCCTCCACCACGTTAAGGTGGCAGTTCATGGAGGATTTATTGTGTACAATTGTACAAAATATCTGTGTACACTATTTCTTTTTCAGGATTCTTTGATGAATAGAAAGTTCAAAAGAACAGCATTTATCCGAAATACAAAGCTTTTGTAACATCATACACTGCATTAAATTGATCAAAAGTGACAGTGAAGACATTTTATTATGTTACAAAAGATTATATTGCAAAAAAATGCTGTTCTTTTGAACTTTCTATTCATCAAGGAATCCTGAAAAAATGTACACAAATATTTTGTTTCTGAAGCAGCAGATCATCATATTAGAAAGATTTCTGAAGATCACTGCACACCTTTGTGTGTTTCGTGATTTGGAAGTCGATCCTTCTAATGTTTACTATCCATTTTTTCCTGTTCTCTTCCTTCACCGGAAAGGAATGAAAACTAGCACAGGAGTTGTAACGTGAAGACACAGAGCACAGCGGGACACTACAGTGCTCCGATGCTGCCTTCATTTGCTTTTGACATCGGAAAACGTCTTTTTGACGTCTTTTCCATGGTTATGGAGAAGATATAAACTTGTATTAATATTTAAAACCGTATAAAACTATGTTGTTTTCTTTATTGTTTTAGTGAGGGGACGTGTCTCGCACACAGCTGATGGTTTCTCTTGGTTACCAAACAAACCGGAAGCGCCCTTGCCGGTATAAAGTATGAGCGGAAATACATCAGAATTCTCGTTGCTTAGAGCCCATTGGGCGGGCCTTACTGACTCTTGGTCTTCTTTTTTATTCTTCTCCCAAATGAATCACATTTTTTAGGGCCTAAACACGCTCGAAAACTCATGAAACTTTGCACATGCATCAGAAGTGGCGAAAATTTACGTCTGATATGGTTTTCAGAATTAGGCGTGGCAAAATGGCTCGATAGCGCCACCTACCAAATTTCAATTAAGCGCCGTTCAAGCTATGTTTCACTTATGAGTATGAAATTCGGTAGACACATGTAACAGCCCAATACCTACAAAAAAGACCCTGGGTGCAAAAACTAAAAACCCAACAGGAAGTCAGATATTTTGAATTTTCTCTGCAAAATTTGTGCAGTTTTTTGCCACTTCCAGACGTTGTACTTTAACAAACTCCTCCTATAGATTTAATCAGATCAACATCATATTTGGTTAGTCTAATCTAAAGGCCTTAGCGATGTTAAATTGTGAAGATCTTGAGACCTTTCAGTCGGTCACGTTCGACGTACGTCGGAACTGACCGACGAATTGGGATCTGTTTCAGAGACCGTTGGTATCTGTCTCCAGTTGAAGGGCACGATCGCTGTCTCTCGTGTTTGGGCGTTCAGCACGCTGAGGCGGCTTTCGTGGATGACTCATGTTCGCACTGCGCGAACATGACCATCGCAGTATTACGGTCTAGGCTCCAATACCTCAAAAGGGGTGGAGTCCCATCGTGCATCCCCCGATCTAGTGGTCCTCCCGCTGCAAAGCAGAGGGCTGCTACTTTGGCTGATGCCTTTGGTGGAGACCTGAGGGTTACAGTGAGGACACTCCCGCCGGGTCAACAGACTCCTCGGGCCCCTCCCCCCTCTGCTGCGGCGGTAGAGCTTCCGGAAGAGCGCGCTGGTCCTTCCCATGGGGGGCCAGCCGTTTCTTTTGGAGCTCTGACTGAGGACATGTTATCGATAGCTGCATCGGGGGACGAGCTAATGGACTCTGGAGATGAAGATCCGGCTGCGTTACCCCCTTCGGGTGTGGTAGCGTTGTCCGCATCTGATCCAGAGCTCACGGCTATGCTTTCCCGGGCCGCCGCTAGTGTCGGGCTCGAGTGGAACCCTCCACCGTGTCCCGAACCCTCGCGGCTGGACGATTGGTATCTCGGGACGGACCGTGCTGGTTCTCAGCACCTCGCCCCAGTACCATTCTTTCCGGAAGTGCATCAGGAGCTCACGAAGTCGTGGACGGCACCCTACAGCGCTTGTGCAGGATCAACTGACTCCTCCGTCCTCACTACCCTCGATGGTGGTGCAGCTAAGGGTTACGTGGAGGTCCCCCCAGTGGAGCGGTCGGTTGTGATGCAACTGTGTTCTAAGACCGCTACCGACTGGTGGGGTCACCCACGTCTCCCCTCCCGGGCGTGTAGGTTCTCGTCCGGTCTAACGTCCCAGACTTCCATATGTTGCACTACCCTGATAGGTTAGTCCTTATGCGTATTTCCACCTCTCCTTCCATTGAAGGATGTGGCTCCGCAGCGTACCATCTCCCGAGACGGGCACGCTTTCCCAGCGTTATCCAATAGTCACGCTGAGTGGGTCTTGCAGGAACAGCAAGTGACTGTCCTTCCCTGCCGGGAGCCCTGACTCCCACTCCAACAGAGGAGTGGTCCAGCAAGCTCAGGCAGGGCGCTGGAAGGGCCAGCATCCCTGGCGTGTTGGTAGGGATCCCAATTCGTCGGTCAGTTCCGACGTACGTCAAACATAACCGCCTTAAAGGGAACGTTTCGGTTACGTATGTAACCCTCGTTCCCTGAAGGAGGGAACGGAGACGTACATCCCATCGCCAGGTGCTGTGCTTCAGCTGAAGGCCCGAGCCACTTATCTCGGCTCCTCATTTGAAAACGATATGCGGTACTTCCACTTCCGTAATTATGCCCGCAACGCGGGCCCAAACCTCACATGTTTGATAATAGTCCTAACCTGAAGACATCTACATGCCAATATTCAGTTATAGTCAAAAAAGCCACCTGCTGGCAGAAGGAAGTGTGGCACATTGAAGTGAGTTTGCCATATTTCTCCTATATTTACCCGCTTAAATGCATGTCGCCCACTATTCACTGTTTTCCTGAGGCCACCGGGTGGCGGTGCATGTGCGAGGGCCCTTTCATTGCTGCTTGCAGCTTTCATTTTTTAATGTATTCCGTTACATTACTCAATCTCAGTAACGTATTCTGAATACTTGGATTACTTCCACATTGAATTGCATTTTATAAGTGTAAACTGCATTTTATAAGTGTAGGAATGCGGCCATCAAATCCTGCTTACTAAACATGTATTATAAAATATGCAGCTAACGTTAGCTAGCATGTCAAACGTGGCTAGTCAGTCTTTCAACGGCTCTGGTGCTAGTAAATCAGCACATAGGAGAATGTAAAGCCGCACGTCAACTAATCAGGTAGCTACCTGATAGTGATACAACTATAACATAGCAAGATGACCAGTAAAACTACAGCAGATGATTACCCCTGGCTAATAAAAAAAAATATATATATATATTTTAAGATGCTTCTTCAGTTTGGAGGTGGAGTCTTTGGACGCTGAAAGGAGGTTGGTTGCTGGCAAGCAGAGGTTGCACTGCACAGTTATATTTCGTTCTCCCTTCTCTTTCTTTAATGTGAAATGCTGTTTGAATTTCCAAGATTGAAACACATTCTTGCCCTGGCTCTGTTGTTCTGGCTCCATCTCTACCTATAGCTCCCGCTGCTCCTCTTCCGACTCCATTGTGACTGATCATGCAAACCGTGCATTTTTTTCGTTTTCATATTGGGGATTCTGGGAAATGCATGGAGTTGTCTTCATTTATTGATTAATTTATAAACTCGTGAAACAGAGAAGTATCGTCATGTAATCCATTGATTTCAACAATGTAACTGTATTATAAATACCAACTATCTAAATAGTAACTGTAACGGAATACAGTTACTCATAATTTGTATTCTGAATATGTAACACCGGTACATTTATTCCGTTACTCCCCAACACTGAATACCACTAAAAGTTGACTGTGGAATATTTATTTAGTAGTGAGGAAATTAGAATTAGACTGCAGTAGAAGCAGTCTGCTGTAACGACTGAGACAAACCAGAGACATAATCACACTTTAAATGCTTCAAACTGAATGTCAGAATGGGAAAGAAAGGTGATTTAAACAATTTTGAGCATGGCATGGTTGTTGGTGCCAGACGGGCCGGTCTGAGTATTTCACAATCTGCTCAGTTACTGGGATTTTCACGCACAACCATTTCTAGGGTTTACAAAGAATGGTGTGAAAAGGGAAAAACATCAAGTATGCGGCAGTCCTGTGGGCGAAAATGCCTTGTTGATGCTAGAGGTCAGAGGAGAATGGGCCAACTGATTCAAGCTGATAGAAGAGCAACTTTGACTGAAATAACCACTCGTTACAACCGAGGTATGCAGCAAAGCATTTGTGAAGCCACAACATGCACAACCTTGAGGCGGATGGGCTACAACAGCAGAAGACCCCACCGGGTACCACTCTTCACCAAAATTGCACAGTTGAAGACTGGAAAAATGTTGTCTGGTCTGATGAGTCTCGATTTCTGTTGAGACATTCAAATGGTAGAGTCAGAATTTGGCGTAAATAGAATGAGAACATGGATCCATCATGCCTTGTTACCACTGTGCTGGCAGGTGGTGGTCTAATGGTGTGGGGGATGTTTTCTTGGCACACTATAGGCCCCTTAGTGCCAATTGGGCATCGTTTAAATGCCACGGCCTACCTGACAATGTTTCTGACCATGTACATCCCTTTATGACCACCATGTACCCATCCTCTGATGGCTACTTCCAGCAGGATAATGCACCATGTCACAAAGCTCGAATCATTTCAAATTGGTTTCTTGAACATGACAATGACTTCACTGAACTAAAATGACCCCCACAGTCACCAGATCTCAACCCAATAGAGCATCTTTGGGATGTGGTGGAATGGGAGCTTCGTGCCCTGGATGTGCATCCCACAAATCTCCATCAACTGCAAGATGCTATCCTATCAATATGGGCCAACATTTCTAAAGAATGCTTTCAGCACCTTGTTGAATCAATGCCACGTAGAATTAAGGCAGTTCTGAAGGCGAAAGGGGGTCAAACACAGTATTAGTATGGTGTTCCTAATAATCCTTTAGGCGAGTATATAGAAAAACTGTTTTATAAATGAACATGCACCCCAGGACATTGTGCGTATGATTATAACTATTTTGTAAAAGTGTATCTTGTATGGTATTTTGTTTTATGCATATCTTATGAACAAAACACTAGTTAATGTAACCTCACCTATACCTTGTTTGGGGTCTACGAAGTTGTAATTTAAAGATCTGCATGATTGTGTATATAATATGTCGATACCTGTGCAACATATTTGTATTACAAGAATCTTTAATGGTTCCTTTATCAGCAACCAATCCAGTTACATATACAAACTATCTGCTTGAGACAAAGGATCGTAAAACTTTCCCTCCGAAAGCCTAAGTACGATTGGCTCACTGACCACTTGAAGGAGAGGTTAAAAGGCCCCCACGCAGAGCCGCCTCCCTCTTCTCTCTCTCTCTCTGGACCGACAACCGACACATCACCTCGGCTGTCTCTCAGCAGGCCAGGCTGATAAGGCCTACACACACATCAAGCCATGTGCGTGTGTGGGACAGGAAACCCTGACCACACGGTCGCGGGCCGGCAGGCCCAACACCTCAAGTCGTGTGCAACTCAGAATACATTTTCGAAAGATGCTCACAGCGACTATTTCTTCTTAGAAAACTCAGTGGCCTGGGGTTAATTAGCATATTTTAGAACTGGTGTACAAATTGGAGAGTGTACTAACATTTCATCTCCCTGTCTGGTTTGATCACTTTAACTGTAGATCTAAGAACAAACATAACAGAATTGTGTCTATGGCAAGTAAAATAGTTGGTAGAACACAGAAGCCGTTAACACAACTTTATGTTGAAAGGACAAAGAAGAAGGCAAGGGGCATCGTTGCAGACAGCTCTCACCCTCTCTTTAGTCAATTTGAGCCCTTGAAAACAGGAAGGTGGTATAGAACCCATCTAGCAAAATGTGTTCAAGAGGCCTTTCCTTCCAAACAGCATTAAAATTCTCAACTCCACAAGCGACTGATAAATCAAATGACCGTAACATGATTTGTATTTTTAGGGGTTCAAGCATGAAATGCTGAAACCCTATTGTAATTGTAAGGATTCGTAAAACGCATCGTGCAGGCCAAACCATAAGGTCTAGAGACATGAAACCGGGCCAGATGGTAGGCCTCAATTTGGGGACAACCTATCAGAGTATGACCCCGAATGGCCCATAGGTGGAGCTACAGCAACCAAAAGTTCAAAATTGCTCATAACTCTTAGACTGTTTGTCCCAGGATCTTATAAGATCCAAGTGTCTTATATTGTTGGACAAAATGGCTATCTCGAATTTTGTCCAAAACCTACTTTTGCGAACTAGTCCCTGGTTTTTCGCCCGATCGAAACCAAACCAGTCTAGGACAATTCTCTGGACTCTCTAGATCAATAATTATCGAAAAAAGTTGAACTTTTGCATTTGGGTGGCTGTAACAGGGTCATTTAGAAAAGGGGCGTGGCAAAATACACTAAAAAGCCTATAAATCCCAAATGAAAACTCAGAACTTCACCAAAATTGATGAGCATATGTGTCAGAACATGGTGAGGAAGCATGCAGAGTTTCATGGAGATCGGACCATAGGTGGCGCTATAACTGGCAAAAAGCCTTCATTCTTATTAGGGGTTCAAGCATAAAATGCTGAAACCCTATTGTAATTGTAAGGATTCGTAAAACGCATCATGCAGGCCAAACCGTAAGGCCTAGAGACATGAAACCAGGCCAGATGGTAGGCCTCAATTTGGGGACAACCTATCAGAGTATGACCCTGAATGGCCCATAGGTGGAGCTACAGCAACCAAAAGTTCAAAATTGCTCATTACTCTTAGACTGTTTGTCCCAGGATCAAGTGTCTTATATTGTTGGACAAAATGGCTATCTCGAATTTTGTCCAAAACCTACTTTTGCGAACTAGTCCCTGGTTTTTCGCCCGATCGAAACCAAACTATTCACTGCGTCATCATTGCACACGCCAGACGGAGTATCCTGAACAAAAAACAGCAAAAACAAAAACATCCAAAAACAGCATACACTCGATTTCCTCCATTGTCCTGTGTGTGTGGCAGCGGATGTATCTCGCTTAGAAGATTAAGTCACGGCAGTTTCCTGCGGCGTCGCTATGACGATCAGGTACTATTGTGGAGGTACTATCTGCAATGGAAAACGGAGCGAAAAGCGAGCAGAGTCGAGTCGAGTTGAGCTGGTACTGGTAATGGAAAAGCGCCAAAAGTCTCACCTTTCAAATGTAGTCATTTTTTAAAAAAATTCATTAAATCCAACCAATTTCACCCATGGAAGTTGAGCTGAGCTCGAGTTGAGCTGGTACTGGTAATGGAAAAGCGCCAAAAGTCTCACCTTTCAAATGTAGTCATTTTTTAAAAAAATGCATTAAATCCAACCAATTTCAATTTTTTTTCCAATTTTTTAGAGACATTTAAACAATAAAAAACATTTTGTGACTCTTTAATGTGTCTGACAGATCGCTGTAGACTCGACCCATACACAAAATAAATGTATTTGAAATATATAATATATATAATTGTCTAAACTCCTAATCAAAATTACATATTTACAACAAATTTGACACATATATATGGGCACACTTTGAGTACTACTAATAAAAATGGTGGAGATCAGGCAAGACTATTAGAAGTCTGTAAAAACGCTTTAAAACCATATATTTCCTATGGTAAACTGCCTGTATAGGCTGTAAATTGACTTTTTCCTCTATGATGGCAGTTGTTAAATGCTTGCTAAATAAAACGTAATGTCTTTTGATGCTTGTGTGCTTCAAGGCCTTAAAGGCCTTAACTGCTTGAACCCCGATAAATGCTGCTTGCAGCTTTAATTATATCTATGTAATGTGAATCTGTCTGGGTTTTATTTGTGTTTCTCTTAACATTGCCTGTCTAGCTATTTTATGTGGTTGTGAGCCAAAGACAAATTCCACCTTGGTGGACAGCAAAGAAATACAATACAGTACAATACAATACAATTTCGATTTTGTGCCCTAACTAAAATTAAATCCAGCGTGTAAGAGTTTCTGTGACTGTACGAAGTATGTGAATTTTTAAAAAGGCAAGCACCATATAATTTACTGTTGCTTGATAGTTGTTAAGCAATTGTTATTTTCTAATATGCATTGTCACACTGTATAATATATAGCAAAAGCGGTGCTAATCAGTCTCCGGAACTATCAGGGTTTAACTGCTCAGGACAAACCAGTGACTCATGAAAAACTGTTGTTATTTTATCTTTTGGATACATTATTTGTTATGTGAAATAGCTTATTTAGGGAAGTACTATATAAGTACGTAAACTTAGGACCTTGATTGTACATGTGATTAAACCATTGCAAAATTACGAGCATTGTTTGTGCAATAGCCTTGCACAATCAAAACGGTGCTGTTGTGTAGAGTGCCAATGTTGAGGATCAGAGAAGCAGAGGTATTCTTGCCTATCCGCACATGCTATAGTATGCCAATGTGAATTTATCCAGTTATCCAGTTGCAGAGCGGGGCCAAGTTCTAGATTTAGCAGTTTTTGTATACGTTTTGGACGGACCCGTGTTCATACTCAGTTGATGTCAACAAAACCTGTAACCTGGCATAGCAGTTTGTTTTGCTTTTGCTTTTTTCACTTATGCAGCACAAGTAATATAGTATCTTCAGTAGATCTAGCAAAAAGCAAGCTATAGGGGGTCACTTTACTTCAAAACATTTCATAAGTGCAGTTTGCCAGTCGTCACTGAGCCTGAACTAACTAATGTTTATCAGAAATGATGGTGGCATAAAGCAGGTGGGTGTTTTTGATTGGTCACAGCATATTGTTAAAACGCACCCCGAGATTCCATGTGGACCAGTGGTTTATGGATATTGAACTATCTGCTAGAATGTTCTTATGCACCCTTGCAAAAGGATAATAACATTTGAGAATGAGCCCTAGCATAAGGAGTGAGCATTGTTCCTTTGTGCTCATTTCTCAGACAGTAACATAGTGTCGGCCCAGATCTGGGCCACATCTGGAACATGTGGATTCAACGCATACCAGATGTGCAACATTATGTTGATTTAGGTTGAACTATAAATGTTCGTTTTATCCGTCCTATCTATTGTATTTACTGACTTGTCTTAACTTTTGTTCTTAATCATCTTGTATACTTAACTCCAGCCTCAATTGTTGAAGAGGGGAGTTGGTACTGTTTTAGTAACTAGCAGTTCTAGTTCTTAGACCATTTTTATTAATAACCTTGGTTTTATTTTTGCTCTTAACCATATTTATTTGCACATTTTGCACACCCACTTTAATAAACACCCTTTTTGGACTGCAACATCAATCTGGTATTTACATCTTGGGGCCCTATTTTAATGATCTGAAACGCAAGTGTCAAAGCGCAAAGCGCAAGTAACTTTGTGGGCGGGTCTCGGCGCTGTTGCTATTTTCCCGGCGGGATAAATGGCTCTTGCGCCCGGCGCAAATCTAAAATGGGTTGGTCTGAAGTAGCTTCATTATTCATAGGTGTGGTTTGGGCGTAACGTGAATAAACCAATCAGAGCGTCATCCAACATTCCCTTTAAAAGCAGGTGCGCAAGTTCCATTATGGATTGCTATTATTATGGCGTATTTACCAGGTGCACGCCAGGAGCGGTTCACAGCCGAGGAGACTGATGTTCTTGTAAGAGCAGTGAAAGACAGAGAAGTTGTGTTGTATGGGGATGGGAGAAACCCACCCAAAATAGCGTCGGTTAAATAAATAATTAGCCTGAATAATTTGTAATCTAGATTTATGCCTATTTTTTCACATCTTCGTGGCACACCACAATGATTTCCGTCATCTCATGTGTTAATATTTTTTTAGTGTAACAATTTATGATTTGCAAAAATAACTGTTGCATCTGTGTAGATTACATGAGCAAAGTGTATGCGCGTTGTGCACGCTATGGTCAAGCATGCGCCCTTAAAATAGCATAATGAACAACGCGCAACGCGCCACTGACTTTAGACTAGGTTTTTTCTGGTCAGTGGCGCAATTGTTTAATGGAACAGCAAAATAGCACCAGGGATTGTTTGCGCCGGAACACGCCTCCTTTTTTGCGCTGAACCGCCCAGGGAGCGCAAGTTCATTCACTAGTTTAGCGACGTGCTTCTGTGGAGGGAAAAGCGCGCTTTGCGCGGGTGCAAAATAGGAATGACACATGCGTCGGTGTACAAAGTCAATTGCGCTGGGTGCAAGATAGGGCCCTTGGTGTGATTCTCCTTGTGACCGCTCGGCTCCCTATCACAGGGAGGGAGCTATTTCTGTTCGATCTATCACACAAATTTAGCTTTATGATGAATATTACTGACTAGTGTTAGATACTGTATGTAAAAATGGAATGAAGAAATGAACTGGCTTTTCAGAAATTGATATATATTTTAAAAAATGTTACCTAAAAATAATTTCCATGTGGTACATTAATTTATTTTATTCAAAAATATTAAATAGCATCACTAAGTCAACCTTTACATTAGATGGTGACGCTTTACATTACAGCCCGGAAAGTGCTGCGTAAGTAAAGCGAATTTACAATGTAACTTTCTGTAATTATAGTGTAACTATAAAATACATACGTGTAGGTATAAGGGAACAATATGTAATATTTGCGGAATAAAGGGGTAACTATCAGGAAAATTAACAAATAATTTACACTGCAAGTATTTTTTAACTAAGGGTTAATTATCCATATAGTTACAGGCTAAGTGGTTCTTGTTATTCCATGTAGTTACAGGGTAAGTATGAATCTACAGGCTGTAAATTAAAGTGGTGCTTGTTCCCCTCTTGTTTCATGTAGTTACAGGGTAAGTGCAATAAACAACACATACAAAATCTGATATCACTCGGAAACATTTATTTGAAAAACACTTTTTTGTTTCTTTTGCTTGCTTCATCCTCCTATTGTTCCTCTTCTTTTTAGTTCTTGCCACTGATGAATCTTAAGAAGGAATCCCATGTCTAGCTATAATCAGTGTTATTCACCTGTTATGTCATAGCGAGTTTGATGAGGGCCAAATTGTGATGGCTAGACGACTGGGTCAGAGCATCTCCAAAACCGCAGCTCTTGTGGGGTGTTCCCGGTCTGCAGTGGTCAGTATCTAACAAAAGTGGTCCAAAGAAGGAACAGTGGTGAATCGGCAACAGGGTCATGAGTGGCCAAGGCTCAATGATGCACGTGGGGAGTGTAGGCTGGCCTGTGTGGTCCGATATCAAACAGACGAGCTACTGTAGCTCAAATTGCTCAATAAGTTAATGCTGGTTCTGATAGAAAGGTGTCAGAATACACAGTGCATCGCAGTTTTGTAGCAACCAATTTGGATCGGGTTAACTGTGGTATGTCTGGTCATGACACAATGAAGATGCGTATAGGTTTGTTGAGAATGTATTGGGTGCATGTGTGGTTCTATAAGACAAATAAAAAAACAATGTATCAGTACTTTACATTAATAAAAAATAATAGCATTACAAAACAATAATCAATAATATTATTTAATAATCAATATAAATAGTTAGAAAGATATGTTCTAATGATTTTAAATAGTTAAAATCATTAGAACATATCCAGAATTATGGTGATAACCAATAAAGAACAAGAGAAATAAACTTACTTTTAGATGCATGCACATGATTAATAGCACCCCTTTTATGAGGCAACTTTCGTGTGCTCCACACAGTCAACACTCTAGGGATTAATAACAACAACTGAATGACGCACTTTCCAGCACAGTCTAATTAGGCCTACTCCGTAATTCCACAAGGAGGCATTAACGGTCCAAAGTCATTGAATAACTCTTCGTTAGAACCCCTACTAATATAAATATTACCTGAAGTGCTGAATAAAGGGTCCTTTGTAACAATCGCAGTTTGTTGCGTATGGGGTTGCATAGCCGGAGACCAGTCAGGGTGCCCATGCTGACCCCTGTCCACTATCCGAAATCGCCAACAGTGGGCACGTGAGCATCAGTACTGGACCAAGGAGCAATGGAAGAAGGTGGCCTGGTCTGATGAATCACATTTTCTTTTACAACATGTGGATGGCCGGGTGCGTGTGCATGGTTTGCCTCGGGATGAGATACCAGGATGCTTTGGGAAATGTTCTGCTGGGAAGCCTTGGGTCCTGCAACCCATGTGGATGTTACTTTGTGTTTTATGTTACGTACCACCTACCTAAGCATTGTTGCAGACCATGACTATCCTTTCATGGAAACATTATTCCCTGGTGGCTGTGACCTCTTTCAGCAGAATAATACGCCCTGCCACAAAACAAAAATGGTTCAGGAATGGTTTGAGGAGCACAACGAGTTTGAGGTGTTAACTTGGCCTCCAAATTCCCCAGATCTCAATCCAGTCGAGCATCTGTGGGATGTGCTGTGGGATGTGCTGTGTTGACGGTTCAGGGCTGTTTTGGCAGCGAAAGGGGGACCAGCACTATAGTAGAAGGGAGACACTCATTCATAAAGGGGAATAGTGATCCACTTTTTTTTTGGTTCCATTCATTTTCTCTATAGTGATGGAGAAATTCACAGCTGTGTTAAATTAATATTTTGTCCATTACAAATGCTAACACCCTAAGAAGCAGGGAGAAGGTTTGTGTGATTATTATTAATAATAATAATAATAATAATAATAATAATAATACTTATAATTTAATCTTTTTCACACAGAATAAAGTGGCATTTGGTGCCACACTTGGACCCACAGGTGACTTTGGAACCTTCCACACTTCAGTCACAATGGTTTACACAAATGTCTATGTGAATGAGGGAAGAGCTTACAACCCAACCACTGGTATGTATTCTTATAATGAACCTGTGGTCAATCCCACTCTGAAAACTACATTTTGTCAAAATAATTAGTGTAAAAAAAGGATGACTGTTAATTGTTGCCTACGCTATAGGTTTCTACACGTCACCCATTAAAGGAGTCTATTTCTCCAGTTTCTCTGGACATAACCGCTCATTTAAGTTCTGAATTTAGGACTTTTTAAAAATGAACAATTGATGGTGATTGTTTTCATTCATCCTTTCGGTGACCGCTATGAATCAACAGCTAATTCAATATCTTTGACTCTAGAGAAAGAAGATCGTGTCTGTGTGCGTTTCCGGGACACTTCATGGGTCTTTGATAATTACGCCCACCACAATTCATTTGTTGGCCATTTGCGTTTTCCTCTTTGATATTACTAAATTCATCAAGCTCAATGTACTGAAATTTTTACAGTAAGTCATAACGAACATTGCTTTTTCCTCGCACATGCAGGACTATTATATACATATATTTTATTCTGTTATGTGTTTATATGCATAAGAAATATGCTTTTAAGGACTAGCTTGGAGGCCTTTGGAAATTAAAACACCTGATGTGGATAGAGGGCACAAGTACTAGGCAGCGGCACAGTCGTTCATGTAGGTTGTCTACAAACCGGAAGGTTGGTGGTTCGATCCCCGGTTTCACCTGACCAAGTGTCGAGGTGTCCATGAGCAAGACACCTAACCCCAGCTGCTCCCGATGAGCTGGATGGCGCCTTGCATGGCTGACACCGCCGTCAGTGTGTGAATGTGAGGCAATGTGTAAAGCGCTTTGGATGGCCATTGGTCTGTTAAAAGCACTATATAAATGCAGTCCATTTACCATTTACTAGACTGCTGTATGAATATTACTTCTAACTTGAGCAATAAGCTGTGCTAATAAAAAAAATACTTTTGCCTTTAGAGGAGGGTGAATGATTCAAATATGAAGAACTGGTTGTATAAGAGAAATATTATGCAGTCATATCATGCAATCTTTGCTCATGTTATCCTATATAAACTGTCATAAGGTATTGGGGTGTTATTACAGCTCAGGCAACATATACATACATGTTTATCACTTTTAGCAGTGTTTTATGTAACTTCAAAGGGTTTCCTGTAAAATGACACCAACATTTTGTATATAGACCACTGTATGAAGCTTTTAAATTTGGGTAGGCCAAATCCAGGCGGAAATGGTCCCAGAGTAATTTAGTGTAAATAAGTTACTTTGTGTAAAACAATGCCAAAGTGATGCATGACTCTAGAAAGTAGAGACTCTAAGCTGGCAAATGGTACCACATATGAGGTCAGAGCTCCTCCACAGACATTTAAAATTTGAAGTATATACTTGATGATGTTATCCTGTACAGGGTCCGCAGTAAGTAGTTAGCTAACCTAGTTAGTTATTTTTATCATTTAAGTTTTATTCGATATCATTCTGCATACGTGGACATCGTATAGGGGAGAGCAGGGCACAACCATAAGCTTTTTGACTTTTTCAGTTTATGTGTACACTCACCTAAAGGATTATTAGGAACACCTGTTCAATTTCTCATTAATATAATTATCTAATCAACCAATCACATGGCAGTTGCTTCAATGCATTTAGGGGTGTGGTCCTGGTCAAGACAATCTCCTGAACTCCAAACTGAATGTCAGAATGGGAAAGAAAGGTGGTTTAAGCAATTTTGAGCGTGGCATGGTTGTTGGTGCCAGACAGGCCGGTCTGAGTATTTCACAATCTGCTCAGTTACTGGGATTTTCACACACAACCATTTCTAGGGTTTACAAAGAATGGTGTGAAAAGGGAAAAAAACATCTAGTATGTGGCAGTCCTGTGGGCGAAAATGCCTTGTTGATGCTAGAGGTCAGAGGAAAATGGGCCGACTGATTCAAGCTGATAGAAGAGCAACTTTGACTGAAATAACCACTCGTTACAACCGAGGTATGCAGCAAAGCATTTGTGAAGCCACAACACGCACAACCTTGAGGCGGATGGGCTACAACAGCAGAAGACCCCACCGGGTACCACTCATCTCCAATACAAATATGAGGCTACAATTTGCACAAGCTCACCAAAATTGGACAGTTGAAGACTGGAAAAATTCCTGGTTTGATGAGTCTCGATTTCTGTTGAGACATTCAAATGGTAGAGTCTTAAACAGAATGAGAACATGGATCAATCATGCCTTGTTACCACTGTGCAGGCTGGTGGTGGTGGTGGTGTAATGGTGTGGGGGATGTTTTCTTGGCACACTTTAGGCCCCTTAGTTCCAATTGTGCATCGTTTAAATGCCACGGCCTACCTGAGCATTGTTTCTGACCTTGTCCATCCCTTTATGACCACCATGTACCCATCCTCTGATGGCTACTTCCAGCAGGATAATGCACCATGTCACAAAGCTCGAATCATTTCAAATTGGTTTCTTGAACATGACAATGAGTTCACTGTACTAAAATGGCCCCCACAGTCACCAGATCTCAACCCAATAGAGCATCTTTGGGATGTGGTGGAGCGGGAGCTTCGTGCCTTGGATGTGCATCCCACAAATCTCCATCAACTGCAAGATGCTATCCTATCAATATGGGCCAACATTTCTAAAGAATGCTTTCAGCACCTTGTTGAATCAATGCCACGTAGAATTAAGGCAGTTTAGAAGGCGAAAGAGGGTCAAACACAGTATTAGTATGGTGTTCCTAATAATCCTTTAGGTGAGTGTATATCCACTTAGGGTTTAGAGTATTTATTTTGTTCCCTCATTCATTTCACACGTACAATTATGTGGTTTTGTTTTATTAATACAGTGTATACTTTTTCTTGATTTACCCTGAAAGAATGGAAGTGAAATGTGACAACATGCCCCACAAGCGGGGTACATTGTAACATGACCAAATGACAGTTTAAAATGTTATTTGATAAAAAAAATATCCAAGACAAACTAAAATATTTTGTCAATAAAATACAATTATTATTACAATTATTTTTTCAAATAAAATAATGGCATTTTTTAATAATTAAAAATGAACACATTTTTGAGTTTAACAACAAACACCGCAAAACACAGCTATACAGCATAGTTAAAAACATAATAATGAATAATTTATGAACATTGACTCTCAGTATTTATTCACCTTTTTATCATGGTTTCTCAATAGAATTCATAAAAGTATAGAATATAATAACATATTTCTAATAGGGGCTCATTGTAACGCAGTGTGCAACTGGGATTTAAACCGCGGCTTGTGTCTTCTGCTGGTTAGACCAGCATTAAAGAACTATATCAACTGTTAAATAACAGTTATAAGATTAAAATAATATCAGATTTGTCTCTTTTTATATAAACATAAAAACTAACCCCACATAATGTTGTGCCCCACTTTCCCCTATGCTCTTCTTTGTTCGCTCCTTTGAAGGATTCTCAAGTAAAACAGCTTTAATGAAGCATCTACAAAACACTCAAGAAGAAAACAATGTGCCCGGTTTTACAGAATCCGGAAGTTTGTTGTGCATAACCCCCATTGCTCAGTTTGTTTGTTTTTTTAACTGCCTTTCAGAAGCTAGGCCTACATAAGATATTTCCATGTTTACCGAAAAAGTCTACACCCCCCTTAATGTAGTGTTGCCTTCACTTTAATTTGTAATTTGTTTCATTCACTGCATTGTCCGAACATAAGCATTAGGCCTACTTCAGGGTTATGTGTACATTCTGTTGTCTGTAGTTTTCCTGTTACTGATAGCGTCTCAGTGCAGCAGTGCTATTATTCACCTGAGCATTAGAGGGCACTCTGGTTTAAAACTGCTAGGGCTTACCTATTTAAGTGAACAGAGGAGAAAGGATAAACAATAGGAAGTTGATTCTCAACATTCATGGAGATGCTTACATCATGGTCTTGACCCTATTTGAGGAACTTTATAGTACTATGTTAATATGTAAGTAATTGTTATATGTTTTTTCATCTTTCTTTAACAAGCATTGTTTGTAGTATATGGTTATGGTTAGTGATGGGCAGACCGAGGCTTTGTGAAGCACTGAAACAGTTGAAGCAAATGTGCCATATTGTTTCAAAGCTTCGAATCAATCCGACACCCGTCTCTACGGCGACACCTAGCGGTCATGTGTTGACCTGATGTGTTGATCTGAAATAACCTGGAACAAAGCCCGACGCTCATGCCTCGGGCCACACCCCCCTCTAGCGCTCCGCAACCCTGCTCCGGCCCCCCCGCGCATCTCGTTTGGTGCTCCGGAGGATGATGCGATGTCGGTCACCGCATCACAAGGTGGGCTCGAGTCCTCCTTCGGGCGCACCAGCATTGCCCGAGTCGGACCCAGAGCTGACAGCCATGCTTTCTCGGGAAGCCGCGAGTCTTGGGATAGAGTGGAACCCTCCGCCCTGTCCCGAGCGATCGCGGCTCGATGATTGGTTTTTGGGGGTGCGCGCTGACACCCGTCAGTCCACGCCCCCAATACCTTTCTTTCCCGAGCTGCATGAGGAGGTTGCGCAGTCCTGGAAGTCCCCGTTGTCTTCCCGCGACCGTTTGGCGACTTCCTCCGCCTTCTCCACTCTTGATGGGGCCGCGGCCAACGGGTACACTGGGGTCCCCCCAGTTGAACGTTCTGTTGCGATGCAACTGTGTCCTCAGAGCGCTTCAACTTGGCGTGGTGATCCTAAGCACCCCTCCAAAGCCTGTCGATTCACATCAACCTTGGTGGCGAAATCGGACAGAGCTGCGGGTTAGGCTGCCGCCTCTTTGTATGCCATGGCGATCCTCCAGGTCTACCAGGCCAGGATCCTCAGGGACATGCACGAGGGTGGAGTTGATCCGGGGCTCGTGGACGAGCTGCGTGCCGCCACCGACCTCGCCCTCCGGGCGACGAAGGTGACCGCACGCTCCCTAGGTCAAGTGATGTCTACAAATGTGGTCCAGGAGCGACATTTGTGGCTTAACCTGGCTGATATGTGGGACAGCGATCCGACCCGGTTCCTCGATGGCCTCTTCGGCGGTGCGGTTGAAAGCTTCGCCCAACAGTTTTCAACCGCCCAGAAGCAGACTGAGGCAATCAAACATATACTGCCCCGGCGGCCAGCTGCTGCCTCCACCCAGCCACCGGCACAGTCGCCTCAGCCTGCTCGCCACCGAGGACGCCCTCCTAAGGCTCCCGCCCCTCCCGCCCGGCCCCAGCAGCAGCCTTCACCCGGGCCGGGTCGTGGAGGTCGCCGTAGGAAGGCGTCCCAGTCCGCTCAGCCCGCCCCGCGCCCCGCTAAACGCCAGGCCAAGTGACGCTCCTGAGACGGATGGCTCAGGGATGGGAAATTCTTTCAGGGAGATGGTAGCAGGACCACTCCTTCCCTTCGGTGGAGGGCCGGGGGAGAATCCTTTGTTCCCCCGGGTCAGCAGCACCCTATGTTGGTTAAAGAAAGAATTAACATTCCCATCCCTGAGCCACCAGAGATCGGTAATGACAGTGCGCGCCACCCCCTGGTCCCACCACTCGCATCCCTCTCTGTCGCCAGCCTCCTGGCAGAGCAGACTCCAGTGGAACGTACATCCTTCCCTGGTCTCCTCTGTCAGGATGCAGCCGTTAACCGTGCCTCCACACCGGGATGCCCAACAGCCTCCCATGTCCGGGCCGGTAACGCTGCCCCACCCTGGGTACGTCTGTGGTCCGAATGACCCCGCTGGTGCAGTTCCTGGGAGCCTGGCTTCAGCTTCCGGGACTGTCCCGCTGGGTCGCGAAGACCATCAGGCGCGGCTACGCGATTCAGTTCGTGCAGGTTCCTCCCTGCTTCCGGGGAGTCCGCTACACTATGGTCAGGGCCAATGCCCCTGTCATGCGTGGAGGTTGCCACCGTACTGGCGAAGGGTGTGATCGAGCCTGTCCCTCCAGCCGAGATGAAGTCCGGGTTCTACAGCCCCTAATTCATTGTACCCAAGAAAACCGGTGGGTTATGGCCAATTCTGGACCTTCGCATCTTGAACCGATACCTTCACGGGCTTACGTTCAAGATGTTGACAGCGAAACGCCTTTTCAAATGCGTTCGTCCAGACGATTGGTTTGCAGCAATCGACCTGAAGGACGCCTACTTCCATGTCTCCATCCTACCTCGACACAGACCGTTCCTGCGGTTTACTTTCGAGGGGCGGGCATATCAGTACACGGTCCTCCCATTCGGGCTATCTCTGTCCCCTCGCGTCTTTACGAAGATTGTCGAGGCAGCCCTTGCGCCCCTCCGGCAGCATAGGGTTCACATCCTGAACTACCTCGACGACTGGCTAATAATGAGTCACTCTCGAGCGCAGGTTTGCGAATACAGAGATCTAGTGCTCCATCACTTAGCCCGTCTGGGCCTTCGGGTCAACTGGGAGAAGAGCAAACTTTGCCCCGTGCAGAGGATCTCTTTTCTCGGAATGGATATCGACTCGGTCGCCATTTGCACGCAGCTTACGAGCGAGCGCGTGCAGTCTCTGCTGACTTGCCTCCATCAAATCGAGAGCGAGAGTGCGGTTCCACTGAAACTATTTCAGAGGCTCCTGGGTCATATGGCATCTGCAGCCGCGGTGACGCCGCTCGGATTGCTACATATGAGACCGCTTCAGCATTGGCTACGCGATCGAGTCCCGAGATGGGCATGGCGGTCTGGCACGCTCCGGGTACAAGTGACTCAGGCCTGCTTACAGACGCTCACCCCGTGGTCGAACCTCAGTTTTCTACGGACCAGAGTGTCCTTAGAACGAGTTTCCAGGTATGTTGTTGTATCAACAGATGCCTCCTCCACGGGCTGGGGTGCCATGTGCAATGGACAAGCAGCAGTGGGCTCCTGGACAGGACCCCAGCGCCTTCTCTATGTCAATTGCCTCGAGTTGCTGGCAGTACGGTTCGCCCTGCACCGCTTCCAAACGTTGCTGAAGGGTCAACACGTACTAGTCCGGACAGACAACACGGCCACAGTAGCGTACATTAACCACCAGGGCGGTCTACGCTCCCGCCGTATGTCTCAACTCGCCCGCCATCTCGTCTTATGGAGTCAGAAGCACCTGAGGTCCCTTCATGCTATCCACATCCCGGGAGAACTGAACCGTGCAGCCGACGAGCTCTCACGGTTTCAGCCACTTCCTGGAGAATGGAGACTCCATCCCCAGACGGTCCAGCTGATTTGGGAACAGTTCGGTGACGCACAGGTAGATCTGTTTGCCTCCCACGACTCTTCCCATTACAGCCTGTACTATTCCCTGACCGAGGGCACGCTCGGCACGTATGCACTGGCGCACAGCTGGCCACAGGGCCTACGCAAATATGCGTTCCCCCCAGTGAGTCTTCTTGCACGAGTATTGTGCAAGATCAGGAGGACAAGGAGCAGGTCGCCCCGTATTGGCACGGCCAGACCTGGTTCTCAGAACTGCTACTCCTTGCGACAGCCCCTCCCTGGCTATTCCTCTGAGACCGGACCTCCTTACTCAGAGACGGGGCACCCTATGGCACCCGCGCCCCGGTTTCTGGAAGCTCCACATGTGGCTTCTGGATGGGACGCGTCAGGTTTGAGTAGCCTACCACCTGCGGTGGTTGCTACCATCACTTCCACTAGGGCAGAGTCCACTCGGCATGCCTATGCGTTGAAGTGGAACCTCTTCGTCACCTGGTGTTCTTCCCGCCAAGAAGACCCCTGGAAATGCCCGATCGGGTCCGTGCTCTCGTTCCTCCAAGAGGGGTTGGAGCGAAGGCTGTCTCCCTCCACCCTTAAAGTGTATGTGGCCGCAATATCTGCCCACCACGATCTCTTGGGGGACAAAAAGGTAAGTCTTTAAATATTTTTTCCTTATTAATTCATAAATTCCTATTCCTGGGTATTTCTATACTAATATACTTCTATATTAATATACTTAATATATTAACCTTCATCATACATTTGAGTATTTACTCATTATTGTTACTCATTTATGTTCATATTTTACTGTATTTCCAAGAATATGTATATTGTACTCACATGTTCATATGTTAATATTTTAGCTACTTCTGTTTTGCTGGATATTGGACACCTTCCAACTACTGTCTAAGTGAGCATGTTTCTCAGAATTAGTCATTCACAGTACTATAGGTGTTCTTTTGCAGAAACAAATATTATATTTTTGTCTTTGTTCTATAAGTGTCAAAACCACATATCTATTTTCATCTATCTTTGACATCTGACCGGTCACGCCAATCTAGCCTTTTTTGATACTCTGATCTTCCCAATATTCGACTGTTAGATACAATACTTTGAATTTCATTATAAACTATTGAATAAGATTTTTTAAAACACATTTGCTATTACAATTGTCATATTTTATTACTTATTATTATTAATACATTTGATATTCCTTATTCAAATTTGACCTCTGACATAATTATTGCTTGTCTGCCTGGATCTCATTGCATCGATATGTACAAGTAGGCTAAATATGAAGATACATGTTCATGAAGATTAATTAAACTCCGTAATTTGATTTATTAATCAACCAACGTGATTGTCAGCCTAAAGCCACCTCATGACAGTAATACAAGCTAAAAAAGAAAGCTGAACAGAAATATTAAAGTGTTTAATATTTATGAGACAAATGCAACCTCCTGAGGGCGCACCTAGAAATCTAGACGCACCCTAGCAGCAGAAACTTTATTTTGCTGCGAGTGTAGTCTAGCAACTCTCGGTAGACCTGAGAGCTGGAAAAACCAAACTCTGGTCAGGCCAATCACAGCGTGTGTAGAGTCGGTGGGCATGCTCAACATAATGACGGCACGTCACGGCAGAGTTGCGGAGGTTCTGCATGCTACTCATAAACAAAGAAGCTGACGAACAGCTGTATTTTGAATCGGCTTTGGCCGCGACTCTGGAAGACTTGGAGTTAAGATTTTCTTTGAGAAAAGAACTGCACTGAAGTCATTCTTAAGAAAAGAAGATGCATTTCTAAGTTTTGCCTAATGGATACGGCGAAAGTCTATCAACTAACGTTAGCTTGGCTTCACCTTCTTCTTTGCTCTGGTTGGTTGTGGCGCTCATGGTGCTATCCAATTGTATGCAGAGGGAAGAAGGCAAGCCGGCAGAGGCAGTGTAATGCTTGTAGGGAAATGTTCTGCTGGGAAACCTTTGGTCCTGCCGTCTATGTGGATGTTACTTTGACATGTACCACCAACCTAACATTGTTGCAGACCATGACCATCCTTTCATGGAAACGGTATTCCCTGGTGGCTGTGACCTCTATCAGCAGGATAATGCGCCCTGCCACAAAGCAAAAAAGGTTCAGGAATGGTTTGAGGAGCACAACAACGAGTTTGAGGTGTTAACTTGGCCTCCAAATTGGCTTTATGCACAGCTGCACTACTTCCTGAACTTCAGCCAGCTCCTTTGTTTCCTGTCTGCCATTATTGGACAGACTGATTAATCCAAGTGTGTCTGATTATTGTTGTTGTGACTAAAGAGGTCAGGCACACCTGGATTAATCAGTTTGTCCAATAATGGCAGACAGGAAACAAAGGAGCTGGCTGAAGTTCAGGAAGTAGTCCAGCTGTGCATAAAGCCAATTCCCCAGATCTCAATCCAATCGAGCATCTGTGGGATGTGCTGAACAAAGTCCAATTCATGGAGGCCCCACCTCGCAACTTATAGGACTTAAAGGATCTGCTGCTAACATTTTGGTGCCAGATACCACAGCAAACCTTCAGGGGTCTAGTGGAGTCCATGTCTCAACGTGTCAGGGCTGTTTTGGCAGCAAAAAGAGGACCAACACAATATTAGGTCATAATGTTATGCCTGATCAGTGTATCTTGTATTGCATATATTGCCTATATCTTGTGTAAGTGTCATGAACTGATTGGCAGGGCATATAAACTGTTTTGCTGATAAATGTTTTATATGTGATTATCTACAAGAAAAATATTTTCTTTATTTCCTTATAGTCATGAGTTAAACATCAATCCAACAAGGGTATATCAAGAGCTGCAGGAATTTTTGCAACTAAACACCTGTAAGTGTCTTGCTCAGGGCTGTAGGAGACCGTCAACAGAAGCCCAATAATATTAATTCCTTCTCTGACAGTTACCACATTAGCAATCAGATAGTAGCCTATCTTACAGTAAAGATGTCTTGCACTATTTTGTATCCACTGCTGCTTCTGGTGTTCAGCTGTGCCTGTATGTCTGAGGTCCAGCAGGAAGAGAATGGAGTGCAGACTGAGAGGATTGAGCAATTGAATGTGGAGGAAAGCAGTGCTGGCTTGACTTCTGATAAGTTTCAGGAACGCTTTCTCACAGGGATCCACACTGAGCTGGAAGAGCTGAGATCCACTGTGAGGTCTCTGAGGGACAGACTGGAGGTCGCTGAGGATCAGCTCAGGAGAAAAGGTAACCCTCCCGTCTGTCATTTCACTTGATAAAAAAAAGTTTGTGATCTGATATGTGTTATTATACAGAGGTTTGCAATGACTATTTTCACAAAATGTGAACTCTGATTGACACAGAATATAAAGTGGCATTCGCTGCCACACTTGGACCCGTTGGTAACTTTGGACCCTTCAACACTGAGATCACTCTGGTTTACAAAGATGTCTTTGTGAATGATGGAAGAGCTTACAACCCATCCACTGGTATGTATTCTTGTACTGAACCTGTATCTGTGTGTTATAGAACTACATAGAAGCTACATATCAGACAAACAGTGTAATTATATGAGAAATAATATTGGAAACAATAATTGATAAATTAATTGTTGCATATGCCATTACAGGTATCTTCACAGCACCTGTTAAAGGTGTCTATTTCTTCACTTTGTCTGGACATAACCGCTCATCTAAACCTATGGGTCTAAG
This sequence comes from Romanogobio albipinnatus, assembly GCA_023566225.1. Taxonomy (NCBI): domain Eukaryota; kingdom Metazoa; phylum Chordata; class Actinopteri; order Cypriniformes; family Gobionidae; genus Romanogobio; species Romanogobio albipinnatus. Next base: position 41,971,214 of record CM042244.1, on the reverse strand, counting down.
ACTCTTTAAAAATGGACAACAGGTGGTTACTATTTACAACCATCCTCAAGGTGACCGCTTTGAAACAGGATCTAATTCAATCTCTTTGACTCTAAAAGCAGGAGATCATGTCTATGTGCGTCTCCGGGAAAATACATGGATCTTTGATAATGAAAATGACCACACTTCATTTGTTGGCCATTTACTTTTTTCTCATTGATGGTCTCGTTAAATTCATGAAGTTCAATATACTTGTCAAGAAGTCTTAACTCCAGGTGCTAATTTCAGTCCGAATTAATTTAAGGGTAAAATAAATGCATTACAGAGCATGTTCTTATGAGGCTAAAGCCTTAATGTTTGTTGATTCATATTTCATATTATTTTTAACTGCTTGAAAATGTATACATACACTTTAAAAAAAAAAGAAAAGAAAATGTGAGCTTTTAGCTTTAATTAAATAGACCAAATTGTTGTAATTACTGGCCAGTGTCCTTCATATTTTACTGAACAATATGAAATGTTATGATTTTGATAAGCACAGTTCTGTGTGTACATTTTACAACACAGAGCTGTTTCGTTTTGTATTTGTAATTATGTGCACACCTTTGTTAAATATCCCCTAAATATCACTGTATAAATACTTTTTACACACAGAATTCAACTTTGTTTATTCTCTTCCTCAATAAAAGAAACTGACACATTAGGTTCTCAATAATCATTCATTGTGGTTGAATAATTTGTATGTGAAAAAAGCTCTAGACACTTCAAAATAGTTAAACTAGCAGTGTGCGAGCATTGCACTCCAGGAATGTAAAGCTTAACATGAGTGTTTAATGTGTAATGTTAGATATATAATGTGAACTTAGTAATTTAAATTGTTACAGTTTCATAGTGCACCAGTAGACCTGTGGCGACGATGTTGCGTGGTGTTGGTCAGCGAGTTTGTGAATGAGACTTCCCACCAGTGGTTTGTGATTGGCTGCATCCGAAATGGCATACTCTCTTGAGTAGGTACTTATTTAGAATAAGCAAATACTTCACGATCGCTAAAAATTATGTTCTTTATAGTATAAGTGTATGTACAGTGGTGGCCAAAATTATTAGAAAACTTGGCATCTCAGAGTTGTCTTATTGGGCCTGGATTTATTTTCCAAGAGGACAATGACCCAAACATTCTTCTAACTATTGCCGGAACTACCTGCGACAGAAGGAATCTGCTGTATCATTGAAAAGGATGGACGGGCACATTCGAAGTCTGGACCTCAACCCCACATTTGGGGCGAGTTAGACTATAAACAGGACAGATCTATTGTACATTAAAAGGAAAGCCTTTGGCTTCAGTTGCAGAAGGCATGGCCCGCATGGGATAACATTAGTGTTGAAGTTCTTAAAATATAATGACACAATGCCAGAGAGATGTGCTGCTGTAATTGCTGCAAAAGGTGGACATAACAAATATTAAAGTTAAAAGTGCATGAAAACAGTACGACTCACTTCATATGGTCAGAGCAACCTTCTGCTAGCCTAGAAATCTAGACGCACCCTAGCGGAAGCAAATCTAATTTGTGGCCAGGGTAGTCTAGCAACTCTCCGTTGGCTTGCGAGCTGGAAAAACCAAACTGGTCAGGCCAATCGCATCGTGTATAGAGTCGGTGGGCGGGCTTTCAGTTTTTCTCAATTGCTAAAACACAATTTCTGAAACCTTGCTCCATTTTCTGAAAACATTAAACACAAAACCTCATCTTCAAGCACTATTTACAAAACCTCTGACTCCTCTCTATAAGTGAAACTTTCACGTCAAAACAGTTTTACCTGTGTTCAAAATCAAACACTGCTCTCAAATCATAAACAAAGTGATATACACTATCAAGCAGTCAGTAAACAATACACCAAAAAATAGGAAACACATTGTTCAAAACATATGGTTCTCAGGGAGAGGTACATTTTAATGTTCTATCATAGTAGTTCAAAATTGATCAGAAATTACTACTCTGCTTTGCTCTTTTTTTTCTTCTTCCTTGTACCCCTATTTTTACAGTACTGTACCCTGCATCTCACAAACTTGTCCTTTGTCTCTGTGATACTGTAATTCTTGTTCTTTGTTGATATGAACCTGCAACCAGTCAAAATATATTGAGCAGTCAGTACTGTTAACAAATGGAAAGTGCAATGTTCAGGGCTATTAAATTTGTTTATTGTACAGTATACAGCCTACAATGCACTGTACTACAGTATACAATACTAAAAGGAAAAAAAATCAAAGTGTGATCATTGTGCTTCTTCTTGTCTTTGGGCTGGGTCAGGCAGAGCACTTCGTCGACATCACAAGCAATATTGTCCCTCCTGAGGCAACGGGGGAAGAAGCCTCTTGTGTGCCGTATCCAGCCCTGACATGATTCCTCACCTATATCACCACACGCTAAATCCATGGCTTGCAGCAGATTTACTCTGGTGTAGGGTTGTCTATCGTATACTTTTCATCTCCAAGAGGAGACAAACTCCTCAATCGGATTCAGGAAAGGCGAGTATGGAGGGAGGTACAAGTTCATAAACTGCCCATTGATGTTAAACCATTCCCTTACACGAGCAGCTCGGTGGAAACTGACATTGTCCCACACTATGGGATTCTCATTTAGCTCTTGACCCTGCTGCTCTTGAACCTACTGCTCAAATAAAATATCTCTTAGATTGGCAATAAATCTTAGAAGGTGCTGGGTGTTGTATGGCCTGACTGTAACATGGTGATGTAGAACACCATGGTTGCTGATAGAACATTGCCACCTTGTTGACCAGGGACTTCAACAATGGTCCTCCAATCATGTTTCGGCCTCTCATTCTCCTCTTTGTTAGATTGAAGCCTGCTTCATCGACAAAGATGAAGTCATGGGGTCTGTCCATGGATTCCAAGTCAAATATTGTCTATGTAGAAATACAATATACTGTATTTAGAATTGTGTAAGTTGTACAGAGACAATGCTATACTGTAGAGTACAATTAGGCCTACTGTATGCACATCTGATTCACATACATTATATGTACTGAAGAGTAATGTCATTCACATAGTATGTGTTAGTACTGTAGACAATCTGGATTACAGTAAATGTTTCTGAATGTACACTTACTTGCACATACTGAGCTCGCAGTTCTTTCACCCTTGGTGAGTTGTGCTCAAAAGGTACTCTGTATACTAGCTTCATTCACATCCTGTTACTATGGAGGACACGATCAATTGTGGAAATGCTCACACTGTCGATTCCCTGGAAGTGTGTGTTGTCTTGTATCACTCGTTCCTGGATTTCTCTGAGTCGTATTACATTATCTTGAAGGACCATGCCCACTATAACTGCCTCTTGCTCCTGAGTGAATATAGTTGTCCTTCCACCTGCATGCGGCAGCCTTGCAACCTACAAAAAGTAGAAGTGCAATTACAAAAAAATATTCATGCAGTACTATACATACAGTGATGAAGTTTACAATGTCTATTGAAACAGCTGCATATACACTCACCTAAAGGATTATTAGGAACACCTGTTCAATTTCTCATTAATGCAATTATCTAATCAACCAATCACATGACAGTTGCTTCAATGCATTTAGGGGTGTGGTCCTGGTCAAGACAACCTCCTGAACTCCAAACTGAATGTCAGAATGGGAAAGAAAGGTGATTTAAGCAATTTTGAGTGTGGCATGGTTGTTGGTGCCAGACGGGCCGGTCTGAGTATTTCACAATCTACTCAGTTACTGGGATTTTCACACACAACCATTTCTAGGGTTTACAAAGAATGGTGTGAAAAGGGAAAACATCCAGTATGCGGCAGTCCTGTGGGCGAAAATGCCTTGTTGATACTAGAGGTCAGAGGAGAATGGGCCGACTGATTCAAGCTGATAGAAGAGCAACTTTGACTGAAATAACCACTCGTTACAACCGAGGTATGCAGCAAAGCATTTGTGAAGCCAAAACACGCACAACCTTGAGGCGGATGGGCTACAACAGCAGAAGACCCCACCGGGTACCACTACAAATAGGAAAAAGAGGCTACAGTTTGCACGAGCTCACCAAAATTGGACATTTGAAGACTGGAGAAATTTTGCCTGGTCTGATGAGTCTTGATTTCTGTTGAGACATTCAGATGGTAAAGTCAGAATTTGGCGTAAACAGAATGAGAACATGGATCCATCATGCCTTGTTACCACTGTGCAGGCTGTTGGTGGTGGTGTTATGGTGTGGAGGATGTTTTCTTGGCACACTTTAGGCCCCTTAGTGCCAATTGGGCATCGTTTAAATGCCACGGCCTACCTGAGCATTGTTTCTGACCATGTCCATCCCTTTAAGACCACCATTTACCCATCCTCTGATGGCTACTTCCAGCAGGATAAGGCACCATGTCACAAAGCTTGAATGATTTCAAATTGGTTTCTTGAACATGACAATGAGTTCACAGTACTAAAATGGCCCCCACAGTCACCAGATCTAAACCCAATAGAGCATCTTTGGGATGTGGTGGAACGGGAGCTTCGTGCCCTGGATGTGCATCCCACAAATCTCCATCAACTGCAAGATGTTATCCTATCAATATGGGCCAACATTTCTAAAGAATGCTTTCAGAACCTTGTTGAATCAATGCCACGTAGAACTAAGGCAGTTCTGAAGGCGAAAGGGGGTCAAACACAGTATTAGTATGGTGTTCCTAATAATCCTTTAGGTGAGTGTAGTGTAGTACAGTAAATTTGCAATTACACAAATACAGTAGTATAATGTACCTGTTCTCTTCTCTGAATTTCATTACTATGGTGGACACAGAAAATCAGCTCAAATTGGGTTGCACTCTAAGTCCTGCTTCCCTCATTGTCAATCCATGGACAAGAACATGGTCTATGACTGTCGCTCGAATTTTATCAGATATTTCTACTCTTTGTCTTCCTCTTCGTCCTCCTCTTTCTTGCCCTCCTCCTCTTCCTCGCCCTTCTCCACGTCCTTTTTCTTGCCCTCATCTTCCTCTTTTTTGTTTGTGAGTTTGATTGTGTTTTGCCCCATCGTGGGTTTTGTTTTGTGTTATGTTTCTTTTGTAAATAAATCACTTTTCCCTGCATGAGTCCTCACCTCAGTTTACATTAGTCAGACGTGACAGAACGATCTGACCAAGAGAGGACTCAGCAGGAGGAGTTTTTGTTTTTGTTTCCCAGTGACCATGGAGCTTAGCAGACACGTACAGGTGATACGGCAGGTAAACTCGAAATACATCCGTCAGCAGGGGGCGGGTGTAAGAGAGTTTGCCTGCCAATTCCTCATTGAGGTGCATCACCTGTACCTTAACGAGACAGAGAAGGCAGTCTCAACCTCTGTCTGGATATGCCTCTCAGTCCTAAGGAGATAGGGGAAATGGGGACTCCTGATTTCTGGGAGTTTGTGGACCGGCTGGACTCCAGTCCTCCTAGGACCATGGTCCCGATAATTCTGGTGGTCCATATTCCGGTGGCCTGTGTTCCGGTTCTCCCAGTTCCGGTGGTCCTAGTTTCGGTGGACCAAGCTCCGGGAGTCTCAAAGCGGAGGAGGAGAGGGAAGGCACCATCTGTCCCTGCTCCGGTGGCCCGTATTCCAGTTTGACCCTGTTCCGATGGACCCAGTTCCGGTGATCCCTGTTGCGAAACGGAGGAGGAGGCTAAAGGCTCCCTCCACGATTGCTCCGGTGGTCCCTGCTCCGGTGGTCCGTGTTCCGGTGGTCTCAGTTTTGGTGGACCCAGTTCCGGTGGTCCCAGTTCCGGTGGTGCGTGCGTGCGTGCATGCATGCATGCGCGTGTGTGTGTGTGTGTGTCTGTGTGTGTGCAAAAGGCCCACTGGAAAATATTGAGCTACAGGCAAAGCAAGTGACAATTTTTAGGTTTTCACAAAAATTACTTCAATATGCCCTAGTGTAGCGATCCCAATGCTCCAAATAGTAATTAAACACCTAAAAGTATCTTTATTTGTATGTTTCTGAAAGGAGTAGGCTACCTTTCCCTTGTTTATTACTCGTGCTGACTATCAGATCCGAAGCACATGCACAAAGAAGCCTCTCACAGCTCGCAATCCTGATAACAGTTACTGTAAACACAATTACAGTATTTCAAAATGTTTGTCTTGGCGAGTATTCATGCAAACATTATCTGTTATGTCTTTAGTGAACATTTGGTTAACTGTTGAGGGAAATTATTTTTTTAATTATTTTAGATCCAGTACAGTAGGTCCTAATATATAGTCTGTCTGTTTCATTGATGTTAATCAAACAATTGTGGTATATACATATACAATGAACCTTTTTCATTATTACACTGAATTTCACCTTTAAACCTTTTTATGGTGTTATTTTCTTCACGTGTGGAATATTTTTTACAATCTAGATTTTCTTTCCTTGTTGTTAATTAAACATTAATCCACCTGTTATAAAAGAACAAGGCAGTATCAGCTGTTTTTCAAATTTTCTTGTAACAGTTGTACTACTCAGATCTAATACACCAAGTTATATACAACAAACAAGAAAACTCTGGTTCATAACATTTTTTTTTTGTTTTGGCTGTAAGTAATAAACCTCTGCTACTTGTTATTTGTACTATAAATCATTCTGAACTTTAGTCTTTTTTAATGTTTCTGTATGTGTGCTACATTTTACACATAACCTAGATAGATAACATCTTTTAATCTCATGAAAGAGATATTGCAGAGCAACTGCATTCAATGCATGTTTAATTATATAGCACCTTAAAAGCAACATGAATGCTGACCAAAGTGCTGCACAACAGATATAAAATAACACACCACCCTACACCCTACGATAGAAACGATTTCTTGAGAAATATAAAATGTAAAATAATTTTAAATACAAATGAAGAAAAAACAGAACAAAATAAGAAACATAATTCAATGCACCAATTACAAAGCATGATTATTATACTTATACTTGTATGCAAAGACATATATTGCATATATCTTGTGTATATTGTAAAAAGAAAATCATATTTCACCTATACAGATGAACTGATCAGCAGGGCATACTACATGCACTTTTGATTATACACATTTTAGGAAAATCAACCCGTATGAAAATTAAGTTTATTACAAACCAAAATACAAATGAATATAATGTCACATAATGTCTGTCCAGTTCACAAATCAGTTTATTCAGCTGGCGGCATTTCAAGATGAGGACAAGGTCTTCCAGGTAGCCCTATTCCCAGCTCATACTGACTGATATGTAGTTTCAAACAGATATAGCTTCCGACGCGTCATTGATCAGGGTCACGTATGACTTAATCAATAGATTCTCAATGTGATGCAAAAGGTGTTAATCCTTCCACCATGTATTGACCATCTCGGCCGGTCTTTCACAATTTATAGAACCACAGTTATGCCAGTAACGTCTCGGTTATGTATGTAACCCTCATTCCCTAAAGATGCCACAAGAGATGCCACATCAGGAGACCGACGAATAGGAATCTCGCCGGAGAGATCAATCTACTTTAAGTGTAACTAACGAGCTAATGCATAGTGGCATGCAATGATTGCAGCAGCTGCTCTGCCTCACAGCCCGGGTATAAATGAGCAGCAGGTACGTTGCATTAATCAGGAGCTGAGCCCGGTGACTTGGCACCCCAGCGTGGTACAGCAGTCATGGAGTTCCCTCCTTTGTAACGAGGGTTACATAGGTAACCAGGATGTTCCCATTCAGTCGGTCACTTCTGACGCCACGTCAAGTGGAGCAGGTTGTGGCGAAGGATTTTTTACAGCAGGGGGCGACACCCTTGGCGACGAGCAGACTGAGGGGCGGTCCACGAGGGACTCTGATGGTGGTCAGTGGAAGCTATTGATTGCCTCAGCCTGCTACCGACTGCAGAGAACTGTTGGGCCCAGTTCTCGACAGTGTCGCCGAAAAGGCCACCTTGTGAGATAGGAGCATTGTTAAAGCATGCTTTGCCCACCACTCGCACCTTTGCAAGCCAGGGGGGCGTTTCTGGACCACCAAGGTGGACATCATCTGGCCGAGGCTCTGTGCCGTGACTAAGAGTACTTATTAAGAGTACTTTATTCATTTTCATTAAGAGTGCTCTTTGGCCTCACATTCAGGGCGGAGGTGGCTGGCCAGCGGCACAGCCACCCCACCGTTGAGAGTAGTGAGAGAGGAAAAACGTGTTGGCACTTTTGGCATTCCAATTTTTTGGCACCAATATAGCTCCATACTGCCAAGTTTTCCATGCACATCCGGGAAAGACTCCGGGAAAGCATGTCTGTTAACTCTGAATCTGATTCAGCATAAGAACCCACCATTACAGTGGGCTCAGCATCATCCTCATTTCCAGAGCACAACAGCCCTCTCTCTACGATGCAGCGATTGACATCTAGTCCTCAGCTGGAGCCCAGAATGAAACGCTAGGTTCCCTCATGAGGACCAGCAATCCCATTCAGAATCTGCACAGCTTGCGATGCGCTAGAGGGCGAGGGGCCATAGGGGGTTGGTTCACCAAAGAAAAAGCCCTCCCCTCCTCACGTCACCCAAGCTATTTCACCGAAGTACACCTCTCCTGGTGGCCACCAGGGAGGGCGCTACAATGGGAAATAGGCAAGGGGAGAGCGCACCTAGAGTGCCAAGCAAGCGCTGGATTGCGGTGACAACCCACGCTGCAGCCCGGCAGCTCGACAACACACAACACGCTGAAAAGTGAGAGGTCCATCTGGGTTTTCCCCATTGGAAAGCTCTCGCTGATCTCCACGGGCTCCCAGAGTGTCGAGCAGACCTGCGGCTGTGCTTTTACATTCGAGCGCCGACTGGCCAACAGCAGAGGGAACTCAAGCTTTCCAGAGAAAGAGGAGTCGACCAGTTTGCCATTATGGTCATGTTCTCATGAGAAAACATGAACCACCCACAAACACCGTTTCAGCATACTTATGCCCAGGCATGTGAGACAGTGATCGTGGCCGTCAGTGAGAACAGAAAACAACTGCATCCAGAAACACACAGGTAGATCTACCCGTGTAAGCTCTTTTAGAGGAACTGCTCTCCTTGGTGCTGAAGCCACCCTGTGGGCTGGGTACCTCAGAGATTTTCCATATGCATCCCATACACGGGTCATATGTTGGGGCCTTCGGGCAGGCAGTGTGTTGCATATTTCCACCTGGGATATGCTATGCACCTTGATATTCTTGCATATAGCCTAGCCCTTCGCTCGTGCTAGCCTCATGATAGGGAGCTAGGGTTTGCGCAGGACACTGGAAGACAGCCATAGTGGCGAGATTAGATAGGGACCCCCATTCATCAGTCTGAAAGGGAACGTCTCGGTTACGTATAAAACCCTCGTTTCTTGAAAGAGGGAATTGAGACGTTACGTCTCGCGTGCCACTACCGCTGTCTCAGCTCCTCAGCAGGTAACATAGTGCGAGATTGCACGCTGTGAGAACATATATATGCCCATATGCTCCATATATGCCCACGCAGTGGTGGCGGAATTCACGATGCAAATTCTGCAGACCCATGATATTGTTATACAATTGGCTGTTTTTGTTAAAGGGGTCATATGATACGATTCCTTGTTATTCTTTCTCTTTAGTGTGTTATGCAGACTTTAGTGTGTCTGCATAAGATCTGCATAGTTACAAAGCTCAAAATCTCAAACCCAAAGGTATTGTAAATGTTAAGGCTCAGCCACACCTTCCTAAAATGCTGAATTTAAACACGCCCCCACAAATCTACATCAGTCTGTGGGGGCAGAGTTTCATAACACCGCCCAAATGTATACGCAAAGAAAGAAGGTGTAACTTTTATTCTCGCTGTAGTATTGTTGCTGCCGGCACCACTATGTCATGGAGACACTGTGCTTTTCGTTGCGAAAGCCAAACTACATTGTTTGGCCTTCCACAGGAGGGGACAATTAGAAAACAGTGGCTAACACCGTGTCCTAACTACTCGCGCCGCGGCGCCGTGACAAGCGATAAAAGGTATCTGTTCCATGTTAGAGTTTTGTCCTAACCAACCGTGACGGCAACACACAATGATTCTATTTTAGAAACGGTTTCTATTTCTGCGACGTTGCAGCTGGAATAACAAAACAAAACATGGCAATGATAATCTCAGGTAGTGTTTATGTGCTTTATTTAATGTTAAAAGCGTGTAATGTTACTTTGAATATCATTTAGTGCGTAATTCACCTCAGATCTTGAAATATTTAACAAATGGAAACGTCTCGGTTACGTATGTAACCCTCGTTCCCTGAGGAGGGAACGGAGACGTACGTTAGTGACTAACGAATGGGGGTTTCGCTTAGAATCCAATTACCATCGAGAATTCAACAGCGCCCAATGGCAGTGCCAATGCCATGGGCATGTGGAATTTGAACTCCGCCCCACCTCGTGGGTATATAAGGAAGTACGCTGGCAACATCGCATTATGTTACTGCTGCAGGAGCCAAGACTGAACTCCGCGTTCCAGGCAGCACAGCTGACGTGGCAGAGGATACGTACGTCTCCGTTCCCTCCTCAGGGAATGAGGGTTACATACGTAACCGAGACGTTCCCTTTCGTTCAGTCACTACGACGTACGTTAGTGACTAACGAATGGGGGTTCCAATACAACAACGCCACTCAGCTGTCATCCAGTGCCCTGCGTAAGTGTGAGTACCCTGTCGTAAGACTAGTATGGACGAAGGACTCCCACTTATCACAGGATTACCAAGGTACACTGGGAAGCATATCCCAGTGAGGGAATGCCAAGATGCCTACCCGTAGGGAGGACTTAAGAATACACATATGACCCGCTAAGGGCTGCATATGGAAGATCTCTAGGGTACCAGCCGAAGGTGGATTTTTAACCCTAGGGGTGGCAGGGACTTGCCAAGGGAAAGACACCTGCTCACTGAGGAGGCTTACGGTGGGAATACTCATGTGGGGGTCGCCGGAGGGGAACCATGCACACGGAGCACCTGGCCGGACATGAGGGTCTGGGCTCGAAAGGGCAGACTGAACTGATGTCGGCGTAAGCAGTGCTGGAGGAGCTCAGGGCTCTCGGGGAGCTCACCTGAGGGAAAATATTGCACGTATCCAGTCCGTGGAGTGGAATGGCGAGCAAGCGAAGACACCTGAGCCTGGCCCATTACCGGTCACCCGTAGGGGCGAGTACATAGTCGGACACTGGCTCCACTCGGAGATTGTAGAATCTGGCGAATGTGTTTGGTGTCGCCCAGCCTGCAGCTCTGCAGATGTCTGTTAGCGAGGCGCCATGCGCTAAAGCCCAAGAGGAGGCCACACTCCGGGTGGAGTGTGCCCTAACCCCAAGGGGACATGGTCGACCTTGCTGCTGGTAAGCCAAAACAATGGTGTCCACTATCCAGTGAGACAACCTCTGCTTTGAGAGAGCACTTCCCTTCCGCTCTCCACCATAACAGACAAAGAGCTGGTCTGAGGTCCTGAAACATCGCGTACTGTCTACATAAGCGCGGAGAGCGTGTACTGGACAGAGCAATGCCAAGGCTGGGTCTGCCTCCTCCAAAGGCAGCGCTTGCAGGTTCACCACCTGATCTCGGAACGGAGTGGTAGGAACCTTGGGCACATATCCGGGCCGGGGTCTCAGGATCACGTGAGAGTTAGCCGGCCCAAACTCAAGGCACGCTTCGTCAACCGAAAATGCTTGCAGGTCCCCGACCCTCTTAAGAGAGGCCAATGCGGTCAACAGAGCCGTCTTCATAGACAAGAACTTAATCTCAATCGACCGCAAAGGCTCAAAGGGAGGCCTCTGCAGAGCACTTAAGACTACTGAGAGGTCCCAAGAGGGAACGAGAGGAGAGCGAGGAGGATTCAGTCTCCTCGCCCCCCTCAGGAACCTGATGATCAGGTCGTGCTGACTTACCTTCTTGTCTCCCAGGAGATCGTGGTAGGCAGATATTGCGGCCACATACACTTTAAGGGTGGAAGGAGACAGCCTTCGTTCCACCCCCTCCTGGAGAAACGATAGCACGGACCCGATCTGGCATTTCCAGGGGTCTTCTTGGCGGGAAGAACACCATGTGACGAAGAGGTTCCACTTCAACGCATAGAGGTGTCGTGTAGACTCTGCTCTAGCGGAAGTGATGGTAGCGACCACCGCAGGTGGAAGGCTACTCAAACCTGCCGCGTCCCGTCCAGAAGCCACACGTGGAGCTTCCAGAACGCCGGACGCGGGTGCCAAAGGGTGCCCCGTCTCTGAGAGAGAAGGTCCGGTCTCAGAGGGATAGGCCAGGGAGGGGCTGTCGCAAGGAGTAGTAGTTCTGAGAACCAGGTCTGGCCGTGCCAATATGGGGCGACCAACATGACCTGCTCCTTGTCCTCCCTGATCTTGCACAGTACCCGTGCAAGAAGGCTCACTGGGGGAAACGCATACTTGCGTAGCCCCGACGGCCAGCTGTGCGCCAGTGCATCCGTGCCGAGGGTGCCCTCGTCAGAGAATAATACAGGGAGCAATGGGAAGAGTCCTGGGAGGCAAACAGGTCTACCTGTGCGTCGCCGAACCGTTCCCATATCAGCTGAACCGTCTGGGGATGGAGTCTCCACTCTCCAGGGAGAGGCTGAATCCGTGAGAGCTCGTCGGCTGCATGCTTCAGGTCTCCAGGGATGTGGACAGCACGAAGGGACCTCAGGTGCTTCTGACTCCATAGAATGAGATGGCGGGCAAGTTGAGACATACGGCGGGAGCGTAGACCGCCCTGGTGGTTGATGTACGCTACTACGGCCATGTTGTCTGTCCTGACTAGTACATGTTGACCCCTCAGCAACGCTCGGAAGCGGTGCAGGGCGAACCGTACTGCCAGTAACTCGAGGCAATTGACATGCAGAAGGCGCTGGGGTCCTGTCCAGGAGCCCACGGCTGCTTGTCCATTGCACATGGCACCCCAGCCCGTGGATGATGCATCTGTTGATACAACAGTATGCTGAGAAACTCGTTCTAAGGACACTCCGGTCCATAGAAACTCGAGGTTCGACCACGGGGTGATAGTCTGTAAGCAGGCCCGAGTCACTTGTACATGCCAGAGCGTGCCAGACCGCCATGCCCATCTCGGGACTTGATCGCGTAGCCAGTGCTGAAGCGGTCTCATATGTAGCAATCCGAGCAGCGTTACCGCGGCTGCAGATGCCATATGCCCCAGGAGCCTCTGAAACAGTTTCAGTGGAACCGCATTCTTGCCCTCGAGTTGACGAAGGGAAGTCAGCAGAGACTGCGCGCACTCGCTCGAAAGCTGCGCACACATGGCGACCGAGACGATATCCATACCGAGAAAAGAGATCCTCTGCGCGGGGCAAAGTTTGCTCTTCTCCCAGTTGACCCGAAGGCCCAGACGGGCTAGGTGATGGAGCACCATATCTCTGTGTCCGCAAACCTGCTCTCGAGAGTGGCCCAGTATGAGCCAGTCGTCGAGGTAGTTCAGGATGCGAACCCCGTGCTGCCGAAGAGGCGCAAGGGCTGCCTCGGCAATCTTCATAAAGACGCGAGGGGACAGAGATAGCCCGAATGGTAGGACCGCGTACTGATATGCCCGCCCCTCGAAAGCAAACCGTAGGAATGGTCTGTGTCGAGGTAGAATGGAGACATGGAAGTAGGCGTCCTTCAGGTCGATCGCTGCAAACCAATCGTCCGGACGAACGCATTCGAAAAGGCGTTTCGCTGTCAACATCTTGAACGGAAACCGGTGAAGGTAACGGTTCAAGATGCGCAGGTCCAGGATTGGTTGTAACCCACCGGTCTTTTTGGGTACAATGAAGTACGGGCTGTAGAACCCGTAGTTCATCTCGGCTGGAGGGACAGGTTCGATCGCACCCTTCGCCAGTAGGGTGGCAATCTCCGCTCGCATGACGGGGGCATTGGCCCCGATCATAGTGGAACGGACTCCCCGGAAGCAGGGAGGAACCTGCGCGAACTGAATAGCGTAGCCGCGCCTGACGGTCCTCGCGACCCAGCGGGACAGCCCTGGAAGTTGAAGCCAGACTCCCAGAAACTGCACCAGCGGGGTCATTCGGACCACAGACGTACCCGGTGTGGGGCAGCGACGCAGCGTTACCGGCCCGGACAAGGGAGGCTGTGGGGCGTCCCTGTGTGGGGCCACGGTTAACTGCTGCGTCCTGACAGAGGAGACCAGGGAAGGACGCACGTTCCACTGGGGTCTGCTCTGCCAGGAGGCTGGCGACAGAGAGGGATGCGAGTGGCGGGACCCGGGGGTGGCGCGCACTGTCATCACCGATCTCTGGGGGCTCAGGGATGGGAGTGTTAATTCTTTCTTTGACCAAATTAGGGTGCTGCTGACCAGGGGGCCAGCAGCTAAACAAAGGATTCTCCCCCGGCCCTCCACCGGGGGAAGGAGTGGTCCTGCTACCATCTCCTGGAAAGAATACTCCATCCCTGAGCCATCCGTCTCAGGAACGCCGCTTGGCCTGGCGTTTAGCGGGGCGCGGGGCGGGCTGAGCGGATTGTGACACTTCCTACGGCGACCTCTGCCACCCGGCCCGGGTGAAGGCTGCTGCTTGGGCCGGGCGGGAGGGGCGGGAGCCTTAGGAGGGCGTCCTCGGCGTGGAGCAGACTGAGGCGACTGTGCCGGCGGCTGGGTGGAGGCAGCAGCTGGCCGCCGGGGCAGTACGTGTTTGATAGCCTCAGTCTGCTTCTGGGCGATCGAAAACTGTTGGGCGAAGTCTTCGACCGCCCCGCCGAAGAGGCCGGCCTGGGATATGGGGGCATCGAGGAACCAGGTTTGCTCGGTGTCCCGCATATCTGCCAGGTTCAGCCACAGGTGTCTCTCCTGGACCACGTTTGTGGACATCACTTGACCCAAAAACCAATCATCGAGCCGGGAGCGTTCGGGACAGGGCGGAGGGTTCCACTCTATCCCTAAGCTCGCGGCTGCCCGAGACAACATGGCTGTCAGCTCTGGGTCCGACTCGGGCAATGCTGGAACGCCCGAAGGCGGCAGCACAGCCGAGTCATCATCCTCAGAGGACTCGAGCCCACCTTGTGATGCGGTGACATCGCATCCTCCTCCGGAGCGCCAAACGAGATACGCGGGGGGGCCGGAGCAGGCCCCGCGATCCGCGTCTGAACACTCACGGGTTGCGGTGTGCAAGACGGGGGTGTGGCCCGAGTCATGAGCGTCGGGGCTTTGTTCCACACCGTAACCGTCAGGTCACCCTGACCACCAGCCGAAGTACTGGGCCTCTGGGACTCAGTAGATCGGGGTGTGGTAGAGGGGACTCTCACTTCATTACGAAGGTCATGGAGTCTTGACCGCAACACCGCAATGGTCATGTTCCCGCAGTGGGAACATGACGCATCCACAAACGCTGCCTGGGCATGCTGAAAGCCCAAACATACCAGACAGTGTTTATGCCCATCAGAAGAAGATAGCAACCGGCCACACCCAGAAGTACACGGACGAGACATCCTGAAAAGGACGCGTCACGTGCAAGCTCTTTTTGTGAGAGGAAAGCCTCGCAGAGAACGCCGAAGCGCCCAGCGACCACACACCAGCTGTCTAGCGGACCACTGCGCAGATCAGCAGGCAGGCAGTAATGAGATCACTGGAACGCGCCGTAACACCAACGCCTCTGGAAATAGGGTGACCACCCGTCCCGCTTTGCGTTGTACCGCACAGCATTTTCACCCCTTGTCCCGCACGTCGCATATTGAGAAAATGTCCCGCATTTTCATCTGTCTGTTGGTTTTTAATTATCATATTAAGAAAATGTGCATGCATTCTTTTGCCTTTTTAAGAAAGCATTTTATTTATTTGCGGCGTAGTTTTTCAACCTATAATTTAATAGCGCTTCGTCAGAAGTAACCCGCCTTACACAAATACAACAGCTGTTAATAAATCCTATCCAATGGTTGAAAAGAAAGGAGTAAACACGGTCACTAGTAGGTTGTGACGGCTGTCAATCAAAATGTGGAGTTGTGATTAGTCCGCGTGCGTCCTGCCAGAAAACAAACGGATAATTTGAAATTCGGTAAATAATTTTTTTTACAATGCGACATAATGGCAGCAAAAAAGAGAAAATGTTCTTTTAGTAAAGACTGGGCAAGGACATATACCTGGGTGAGGCCGATAGAAGGGGATACCGAGAGAGTGTTTTGCAGTCTATGTAAAAGCAGCTTTTCTATTTCACATGGAGGAGAATATGACGTTAGGCGTCACAGCACATGCGAATCGCACAAGAAAAGGGAACAACAGAAAGAAACGTCCAAGTCAATGGAATCGTTCCTTTTATCCAAGGAGGATAGCCAGGTTGATAAAATCACAGCAGCTGAGGTAACCAGTGTTTATCACAGTGTGCAGCATGCGCAATCATACAGATCATCCGACTGTGGAAGTAAGCTAGCCCCGGTCATTTTCCCAGACTCTGAGATCGCAAAGAAAATGTCATGTGGTCGAACGAAAGCAGCATCCATAATAACAGACGTGCTTGCACCTTCCTCTGTGGAGAGCTGTTTAAGAGAATTAAGAACACCGCTGATTCAGCTCCCAGGTGAGAAAAAATCTCACACGCCCTTTTTTTCTGTGGCATCTGACGCGTCCAATCACGGCAGCACAAAACTTTTCCCACTGTCACTGAGATACTGGACGCCAGAGCTGGGATTAAAAAGCAAGCTGCTCGATTTTTACGAAGACAGTGACGAATCATCTACTTCAATACACAGCCAGATAACGAACAAGCTAAAAGAGAATGACCTACAGCTTGATATGATTGCTGCATACACTGCTGATAATGCAAGTGTAAATTATGGCAAACACAATTCTGTTTTCCAAAAGCTAAAAGTAGAAAACTCTGGCATTATAAAGGCAAACTGTATGGCTCACATTGTGCACAACT
Source organism: Romanogobio albipinnatus (assembly GCA_023566225.1). Lineage (NCBI taxonomy): Eukaryota > Metazoa > Chordata > Actinopteri > Cypriniformes > Gobionidae > Romanogobio > Romanogobio albipinnatus. Next base: position 41,954,389 of record CM042244.1, on the reverse strand, counting down.
GTGCAAAATATGCTGGAGACAGACTGGAAATTGACATTGAAACCACAGCCAACAAGATTTTTAGTCACTTCTCATCCTCCTCAAAGCGCACAGAAGAATTGAAAGCCATGTTTTCATTCGTGGAGGAAGATTATCAGGCTTTACTGAGACACGTACCAACAAGATGGTTAAGTATATGGCCTGTTGTCTCAAGGCTACATGATAGCTGGTCTGCAATCAAGGCATATTTTTTGTCACTGGGGGAGGAACATTGTCCGAAAATGCTATGGAAACTATTTTAACAGGATCAAGACAGTGAGGGGCATCCTCTCGAGTTACAGGCTTACTTGTGCTTCCTCAATAATCGACTGAAGATATTCCATGAGGTGGTTCTGCTTTTGGAGGGAGATGGTCGTACTGTCTGTGAGCTATATGAAATTATGTCCACTCTGAGAACAAAGCTTAAACAGCGACAAGTGGACAGCTTTTTTGGTGTAGAGACCAGTGTTCTCCTCCAACAGTTCACAGACCAAAAGAGAGCAGCAATCAAACAAGATTTTTCCAATTTCTATCAGTCTGCACTCAGCTACCTTGAAAAATGGTACGACTTCTCAGACAACAACTACCACAAGAATGTTGCAGCTTTGGGGCTGAAGAGAGAGTTCACATTCTCCCATCTTTGTGATGTGGTGGAAATCCTTCAGATAAAGGAAAAGCTGGACATAGATGAACTGTATGAAGAATACTGTGTTACTTTGCCACGCCAACAGGAAATTGTAAAGACAACAGCTCCTGTTTCTAAGAAGTGGTCAACCTTGCTCCAAGGCACAAATACACCAAATTTGACTGCAATTGCATCCTTTCTCTTAAGTATCCCTGTTACCAATGCATTTGTGGAGAGAATTTTTTCCCTGATGACGGCCGCATGGACTGACCAACGAAACCGGTGCTCTGTAGATCTCATCAAGAGTGAAATTCAGGTCAAGAACAACTTTGGATACAGCTGTAAAGAGTTCTACAGCTATGCACTTAAGCAGAAGGCCCTACTGGAAGCGGCACGCTCAAATAAAAAGTAAAAAATTCAAGAACAAGTAAGGTAAAATTTATTCTTCACAATATAACAATATATATATATTACAGAACTTAATAATTATATATATAATATATAAATATAAAATATATAATTACAGAACAGAATAATGTGAGCCTCCAGTATAATTTTAATATTTGGTTGGTGTGTGCTGTTTTCTTGTGTTTCAGCCATGTGTGCTCTCTTGTGCTGGAGGACAGAATTGATCAACTTGTTGCCAGCTGTGGTTGTATAATTAACATCCTTTCTAAGAATATATACGTTTTTGTTTTAAATATATTCTTAATATCTGTCAATGAACTAATTTCATGTTGTTTTATATTTTATTTGTTCATTATTTATTTTGTTGGATTTTGGAAAGAAAATAAAGACATGATATGTAACATTGTGATGTAATGGTGTTTTCTGGAAGGGACTAAAGAACAAAGTATTTTTATCAGCTGAATGGCAGAATACAAATGTTTTTATAAAGTTAGATAGACATTATATAACAGTTTCAGGTTATGTTTTAGTGTTGGTAACATGTCCCACGTTGTCCCACACAAACGTAGTAATCGTCCCACATTTGGTTGGTTTGATGGTGGTCACCCTATCTGGAAAGCTGCTCGTCTCGAAGGCTGACAAAGACTCAGATCAGGCTTGAAGGAGTGTAGAGATCCTCTTGGCTCCAAAGCAGAAACATAATGCGATGTTGCCAGCGTACTTCCTTATATACCCACGAGGTGGGGCGGAGTTACGCATGCAAATTCCGCATGCCCATGGCATTGGCACTGCCATTGGGCGCTGTTGAATTCTCGAAGGTAATTGGCTTCTAAGCGAAACCCCCATTCGTTAGTCACTAACGTACGTCGTAGTGACTGAACGAAAGGGAACAAGAACGTTCAAACTGTGAAAAAACAAGTATATTCTATGACAAAGATTGTTTTAGTAACTCAGTATGTATTTTAGTGATGTTTAAATGGTGTACTATTTGTGAATTTGATTATGTAGGCTACTTATCCATTTGCTTGCGAGTGCCGTCAATATTAATCTCTGGTGTCGTGCACTTGCTGCTAGAGCCCGCCCACACGCTGTTCTGATTGGCTGTGGTTTTTGATTGATTTGTCGCATCTCGCAGTCACGCCTCATCTGGGGCCTCATTTATAAAACGTGCGTCCTGCACCATTCTGTATCCGCTGCTGCTTCTCCTGTTCAGCTGTGCCTGTATGTCTGAGATTCAAGAGAACGAAGTGCAGGCTGAGCAATTGAATGTGGAACAAAGAGGTGCCGTTTGGACTTCTGGTGAGTTTCAGCAATGCTGTCTCACAGGGATCCACACTGAGCTGGCAGAGCTGAGATCCACTGTGAGTTCCCTGAAGAACAAACTGGAAGTCACTGAGGAACAGCTGGAGCAGCTCAGGAGAAAAGGTAAACCCCCTGTTTGTTCTCAATTCTCTTTGCAGATGAAAAATTAAAACAAAATGAATGCTTAAAAATTCCTATGGATGGATAAAATAAAATCTGTTGGCAGATGAGTGTCAAGTAATTTCAGAACACATGCTTATAATTCAGTTCATTGTTGACTAACCATCAGTTGGAATAAACACCTTGAGATGTGCAATTGTTATATTATACAGAGGTTTTCATGATAGTTTTTGACTGAATGTGAACTCTGATTCACACAGACTATAAAGTGGCATTCGCTGCCACACTTGGATGCCTTGGACCTTTCACCACTGAGATTACTGTAGTTTACAAAAATGTCTATGTGAATGAAGGAACAGCTTACAACCCAACCACTGGTATGTGTTCTGTATCAAATTTTATATTACACTATGAAAACTACATGTGAAATAAAAAATGAGCATGAAACGCATTAGTGTTAATTGTTGCATATGCTTTTACAGGTATCTTCACAGCACCTGTTAAAGGAGTCTATTTCTTCACTCTCGCTGGACGTCACCGCTCAACCAGACTCATGGATCTAAGACTCTTTAAAAATGGACAACAGACGGTAACTGTTATTAATCATCTTCCAGGTGACCGCTACGTAGCAGCATCTAAATCATTCACTTTGACTCTCGAGAAGGGAGATCAAGTCTATGTGCGTCTCTGGAAAAATACATGGGTCTTTAATAATGAAAATGACTTTACTTCATTTGCTGGCCATTTACTTTTTTATTCTTGGATGACCTTATCACATTCATGAAGTTCAACATACTTCTCAACAAGTCTTAAATGCAGGTGGTAAAGAATTTTTGGCCCCACTTTATATTAGGTGGCCTTAAGTACTATGTACTTACATCAAAAAATAAGTACAATGTACTTACTGTGTTTAAATTGTATTGCAATACACTTTTGCTGATATTGAGGTGGGATACGGGTAGAGTTAGGGACAGGTGTGGTGGTATATGGGTAAGTTCAAGGGTAGGGTTAGGTGTAAGGGAAGATTCAACTGTGTAATTAAAAATGTAACTACAGAAATTAATTACAGCTGTAATTACATGCAGGTATTTTTTAAAATGTAAGTACAATGTAAATACATTTGTGTACACAATAAGAGCATTGTATCAAATTATTAATTAAAATGTTAGTACATAGTAGTTAAGGCCACCTAATATAAAGTGGGTCTGAATTTTAAAATCCTGATTCACTTAAGAGTGAAATAAATGCACTACAGAACACGGTCTTTGAGGTTAAAGCCTTAATGTTTGTTCATTCATATTTCATGTAATTTGACCTCTTTGACAGTTTTATTAAAATTGATTGCTTGTAAATGTGATAGTGACGTAATTTGTAGTTGATTCTTACAGTGCAATAAAGTGAATTATTGCCATTACTGGCTAGAGTCCTTTACATTTATACTGAACAATATTAGGCACAGTGATTTTCGTATACAATAACCCATTTGTATTTGTAATTATGCGCACACCTTTGTTCACATTAAATATCCCTAATGTATATATTTTACACACATAATTCAACTTGTTATTCTCCATATGTTTCCTTAATAAAAGAAACTCACACATTAGGTTCTCAATTGTCATTCATTGTGGTTGAGTAATTTGTAAAAAAGAAAAGAAAAGAAAAGAGGGGTTTAGAGAAAGTTAATATTCAACAAACTTTACAAGCCATTAGCCCCCAGTTTCACAAGGCGTAAACCTATGCCACATCCACACGAAGCCAGAGCTTTCCCTATCCGATCTTTTTTTCCTCGTCTCAAGAAATATCTGCGTACACACGATACAACTGAAACCGACTCAAAACGATGTAGTATACATGCCAGACCAGTATGTGGCGCTGTAATTCTGCCACAGAAATACATTAAAAACAGAGAAGAACAGGTAGGAAGTGAGGCAAAATCTCACGATAAAATAACAATAAATAAATTAGCTACTTGCCAGATAACGCCTACACGTACCCCAACCCTAAACCTACCTTTACAATAATGCAAATACAGTACTTAAATTACACAATATTGATGTGTGCAGTGCCCGTAGTTGTATCCCTTCTGGTCTTTACCGTGCGGGACGTGGTGTGATGACATCACCGTTTCACAAAATATATGGATTGGCTGTACACACGGAAATGCAAGGGTGTCGGTTTCAGATTTATCCACTCAGGGTCCTGGTTTCAAAAAAATATCGGTTTCAGGCTCCCAAAACGCCGGATCCATCTGGACGATACAAAAATGTTATGTATACAGCTAAACGCGTCTCTGTGTGGACGGTGACTTAGTCACAGATTAAAATGTTTTAACTGTTTTAACTGAAAATAACTTGCAAATGGCATATCTTAAACAGTGCCATTGTTTTGTCTCAAGTTGCACACCAGTAATGTTTTTTTTTCTAGGGCACGTTTATAAAAGCTACTTAAATGTCTGAATTGAACTAAGGTCTAATCCTGGCTTAATCTAAGCTTTGCCTGTGAAACCAGGCCTAGATGTTGTAGCTTTCAAACAATGTCTGGAAACACAATCTCTATATCTTCTATAGGGATTATTTTATCTCCTGTGAAAAAATAACATACAAACATGAGATGGAATTAGTGATGTGGGATAGCTGGTAGAATCTTCACCTAAACTCTGGGACTTGGGGGTTTGGGGTGTCTGAGTTTGCCCTTGTCATCTCTCCATCAGTATAGGCCAGACATTGTGACTGCAAGAAAGTTGCAGTGATTATAAACCTGCTTGCTTTTCTATTAAACTGAGCATACCATATACTTCTAAGGGTAATTATAAATTACTAAAGAGCAGACTAATCCACATCTTAAACTGAATCTTGCTTTTTTTTTAAATTATATGTACAGGGAGTGCAGAATTATTAGGCAAGTTGTATTTTTGAGGATTAATTTTACAACATTAATAATTAAACAACAACCATGTTGTCAATGAACTCAAAAAACTCATTAATATCAAAGCTGAATATTTTTGGAAGTGGTTTTTAGTTTAAGCTATTTTAGGGGGATATCTGTGTGTGCAGGTGACTATTACTGTGCATAATTATTAGGCAACTTAACAAAAAAACAAATTTATACCCATTTCAATTATTTATTTTTACCAGTGAAACCAATATAACATCTCAACATTCACAAATATACATTTCTGACATTCAAAAACCAAACAAAAACAAATCAGTGACCAATATAGCCACCTTTCTTTGCAAGGACACTCAAAAGCCTGCCATCCATGGATTCTGTCAGTGTTTTGATCTGTTCACCATCAACATTGCGTGCAGCAGCAACCACAGCCTCCCAGACACTGTTCAGAGAGGTGTACTGTTTTCCCTACTTGTAAATCGCACATTTGATGATGGACCACAGGTTCTCAATGGGGTTCAGATCAGGTGAACAAGGAGGCCATATCATTAGATTTTCTTCTTTTATACCCTTTCTTGCCAGCCACGCTGTGGAGTACTTGGACGCGTGTGATGGAGCATTGTCCTGCATGAAAATCATGTTTTTCTTGAAGGATGCAGACTTCTTCCTGTACCACTGCTTGAAGAAGGTGTCTTCCAGAAACTGGCAGTAGGACTGGGGGTTGAGCTTGACTCCATCCTCAACCCGAAAAGGCCCCACAAGCTCATCTTTGATGATACCAGCCCAAACCAGTACTTCACCTCCACCTTGCTGGCGTCTCAGTTGGACTGGAGCTCTCTGCCCTTTACCAATCCAGCCACGGGCCCATCCATCTGGCCCATCAAGACTCACTCTCATTTCATCAGTCCATAAAACCTTAGAAAAATCAGTCTTGAGATATTTCTTGGCCCAGTCTTGACGTTTCAGCTTGTGTGTCTTGTTCAGTGGTGGTCGACTTTCTGCCTTTCTTACCTTGGCCATGTCTCTGAGTATTGCACACCTTGTGCTTTTGGGCACTCCAGTGATGTTGCAGCTCTGAAATATGGCCAAACTGGTGGCAAGTGGCATCTTGGCAGCTGCACGCTTGACTTTTCTCAGTTCACGGGCAGTTATTTTGTGCCTTGGTTTTTCCACACGCTTCTTGTGACCCTGTTGACTATTTTGAATGAAACGCTTGATTGTTCGATGATCACGCTTCAGAAGCTTGGCTATTTTAAGACTGCTGCATCCCTCTGCAATATATCTCACTATTTTTGACTTTTCTGAGCCTGTCAAGTCCTTCTTTTGACCCATTTTGCCAAAGGAAAGGAAGTTGCCTAATAATTATGCACACCTGATATAGGGTGTTGATGTCATTAGACCAACCCCTTCTCATTACAGAGATGCACATCACCTAATATGCTTAATTGGTAGTAGGCTTTCCAGCCTATACAGCTTGGAGTAAGACAACATGCATAACGAGGATAATGTGGTCAAAATACTAATTTGCCTAATAATTCTGCACTCCCTGTATGTATGTATGTATACAACGATCAGGATCATAACATTACGACCACCTTCCTAATATTGTGTTGGTCCCACTTTTGCTGCCAAAACAGCCATGACCCGTAGAGGCATTGACTCCACTAGACCCCTGCAGATCCTTTAAGTCCTGTAAATTGTGAGGTGGGATATCCATGGATTGGACTTGTTTGTTTAGCACATCCCACAGATGCTCAATTGGATTGAGATTTGGGGAATTTGGAGGCCAAGTCAACAACTCAAACTTGTTGTTGTGCTCCTCAAACCATTCCTGAACCATTTTTGCTTTGTGGCAGGGCGCATTATCCTGATGAAAGAGGCCACAGCCAACCAAGGAATACCACTTCCATGAAAGGGTGTACATGGTCTGCAACAATTCTTAGGTTGGTGGTATGTGTCAAAGTAGCATCCACATGGATGGCAGGGACATTTCCCAAAGCATCACACTCTGCTGGCTTGCCTTCTTCCCACAGAATAAAGATGCATGTTGACTAAATTCAAGCATTAAAGAGAAAACAGTGTCTTCACTTTTATCTTTTTACACATTCATTTCCCACATATAATTGAATGAGGAACGGAAAAACAAAAGAAAACAGCAACAACAGACTAGCATGTTGACTTCTTGACCGTACAGTTTGCTCTCCTTTCTTTCTGGCCAGCAAATTTCTCAATGACTCTCTGATTAAAGTCAGTCATCTCAGTAGTGTCATGACGTTTGCATTGTTCAGTTAGATATTTAAGGTCTCTTACCGCCGTTATTGTCCACAAAACTTCAGTACCAACACTTAGAAATAGAAGACAGGGAAAGCAATAAAGGGCATTGCTAACAACACATCCAGCCAGCCACCTACGTTTCTCATAACAAGCATGTGAAGCTCCGAGTGTAGCTTGGTCCTCTGTCACTGGCCTGCTGCTGGATTTGTAAATCGCGTTGGTCCGGTTCGGGATCCTTTTTTTTCTTCCAACGAACGCCTTGTGAAAGAATTTGGTTTAACTGCTGCCATCTCTACGAAACTGATCATCCTAACAAGGTTTTGGCGGAGTCGGAGTGACGATGTCGCCCGCGCACTTTCGCTTTAGTAGCCAAGAGCGTAACGTTGAATGACAGGTGACGAGAACCAATCAGATTGGATACATTTTCACGCATCCAATTCTGATTCGCCAGGGACGCAGCGACCTGCGTCCGGAGGAGGATCTTTAAGAAACCAATTAGAGACCAGCTTCAGGTCACATGCTGCCCGTATATTTTTGGACTCAGATAGACATCTATTTGTCCGGCGTCCCTCACGCATGAAACATATTGAAGAACATATAGAATAGTTAACCCATCAAAGCCAGTTTTTATTAAATGCTTACTAACAGCCAGCACATCATATGAGTAAATGTTTTATTTTTATTTCACTTTTATATCATTTTTGTATACATGTATATTTCTGGAATTTTGATGGGGGCGGCGCCCCAGCGCCCTCTATTGACCAGCCGCCACTGATTCTGACACCTTTCTATCAGAACTAGCATTAACTTATTGAGCATTTTGAGCTACAGTAGCTCGTATGTTTGATCGGACCACACGGGCCAGCCTTCGCTCCCCACGTTCATCAATGAGCCTTGGCCGCCCATGACCCTGTTGCTGGTTCACCACTGTTCCTTCCTTGGACCACTTTTGATAGATACTGACCACTGCAGACCGGGAACACCCCACAAGAGCTGCAGTTTTGGAGATGCTCTGACCCAGTCGTCAAGCCATAACAATTTGGCCCTTGTCAAACTTGCTCAAATCCTTACACTAGGCCATTTTTCCTGCTTCTAACACATTAACTTTGAGGACAAAGTGATAAAGAGATAATCAGTGTTAATCACTTCACCTGTCAGTGGTCATAATGTTATGCCTGATCAGTGTGTGTGTATATATATATATATATATATATATATATATATAGAGAGAGAGAGAGAGAGAGAGAGAGAGAGAGAGAGAGAGAGAGAGAGAGAGAGAGAGAGAGAGAGAGAGAGAGAGAGAGAGAGAGAGAGAGAGAGATTATTAGTTATACAGACTATAGCTATGTATGTACACAAGTAGAATATTTAGCATTTGAATGGGAAAGAAACACTTTCACTCATTCTAAGGAAAGTCTTTATTGGTCAATGTACAGAAAGTGCTGCAGTGACCATCAAAGTTAAACAAAAACCCTTTACAAAACAAAAGGAGAGAAACATATACAAAAGAATAGCCTTACATGATTTGACATGGTTGATCTTTTTAAAAGTTTCTTTTTTGTTCCTGTTCTATAACACACATGGTAAAAAGGACTAGCGAAATATAGGAATGAAAAGTGTGGAAGGTAGAAGGAGGGGAACGGGATGTCTCACAAGGCTGACATCACAAGCACGTTTTGGCTGATGGGATGAGAAATCCTAACCACTGCAACAGACATTACATGAAACTCAATGCACATATTCATAAACGCACACATGTTCAGGGGGAAAAAACATAACTGTCATCTATAGTTGCTCAAGTATTACTTAAACTCTCCTCTATAGGAAAACAAAACGCCTCTGTGACACTGCTAAATGCTTTTGCTCTGTCAAAATCCTCAGTTTTCACAAAGACTTTGCTTTTGTTTGTACTCTTCTTACATTCTTATTTTTATTTCTTTTCCTGAAAGATTTAATTGAACTGCACCTTTAACTCTTTCCTTTAACACTAGAACTACCAGAATTCTATATCTACTGGAATGGCCATAGCGGTCATTCTGACCGTTCGTACTAGACTGCACCAAATTTTTGTCATGTCATATTTACATTCAAAGCTTCTATTGAGGATTTAGAATTAAGCGGTTACATTAGTTAATGTATTAACTAACATGAACTAACCATGAGCAACACATTTGTTACTGTATTTGCTAATCTTTGTTAACGTCAGTTAATAAAAATACAGCTGTTCAATATGTTAGTTCACAGTGCATTAACTAATGTTAACAAGATTTGAATAATGTATTAGTAAATGTTGAGATTAACATTAACAACGATAAATAAATGCTTTATTAGTTCATGTTAACTAATGAACCTTATTTTATAGTGTTACCAATTAAGCTTTAAATGTCTATCATCATATTTTATGACGGCATCACCGTAAAAAGTGTCAAAATCCTCAAACAAAATTCTCAATTTGAATAAAATCGAACAACATGGAAGGAGCACGGGGCACAAAGCGACTCAGATTGGTCTACATATTACGATCTTCTTAATAATATATAATTGTGTAATTGTGTAAGAGCTACTAGAGTCTAAATGACAACAAATATGGATTGAAGAAGAATATTTAGTTAGATAAAAATCTGTTGGGAATTATGGAAATTATTAGATCTATCTTTTTTCAATGCATTTTGACTTTTGGACTTTATGCAAATCGCAAATAATCCAATGCAGCCACCAGCATCCTCAAGGCTTTGAAGCAAGGCTAAAACCTCTGTGCCAGACAATCTCTTTCTTGCTGACATGTCAAAGGTAAAGCTACGTTTTATCTTAGCAATAGCATATAAAAACAACTAGATAGTTGATAGGCATCAGTGGCGGGGAAAACTAGCAAACTCTGAAATAATATGCAATGTACACCGTCTGTAATACGTACGGTCAATTTGACCATTATGGCCATTCTAGGCAGAAATACTCAGAGCTCTTTTGTCTTTCGTAATTTTAATAAAATAACAATAATAGAACAAAATATACTTACATTTAGGAAAAGTCAGGATACTATAGCTATATGGGTTTAATTTCAACAAAGTTATTACATGACCGCCTTGGTAGTTCTAGTGTTAATAGTTTAAAAGTGCCTTTGTCTAGAGAGGCTCAGACAAATCTATTTGAGGTGGAGTGAGGGAGAACCAATCCTCGGTTGAAGTGAGGAGGACACCATGAACGATAAAATAGATCAACACAGACAGAGAGAGGAGGTGGAGGAACATTCCTCTTCAGCAAGCAAGTGTGGACACAAACAGGCTGTGTGAGGGAGGTGAGGAGTCTGAGTCACCATTCAACTACTCTACAGTTCCCTATTTACAGAAGACAGGCATATAAAAAATGGACAGACACGTTTCCTCCTATTTTACCGCCGAGATCCCCCCAAAAAAAGAAAATAGGAAAAGAAAGTTTTTTTTTCCTTCCCCCATCTCATTACTCTGGAAGCGTTTCAACCACTGAATAATAAAAAAAAAAAATGCACATTTGTATCTTGCAATTATGACTTTTTTTCCTCACAATTGCAAGTTTATATCATACACTTTTCAGACATTTTTTCTTGCAATTAAAGATATAAAAAAATTATAAACTTACAATTGCAAACTCTATTGCGAATTGCAAACACAATTTTGACGTTTTTTTTCCCGTTTTTTTTCGCAGTTGCAACTTTATTTCGCAGAATTGTAGATTGAGATATAAACTCACAATTGCGAGTTATAAATCCAAACTGCACTGTAAAAAATTATTGTTGGTTTAACTTAAAAAAGTAAGTTACCTAGTTGCTTTAAATTTTGAGTTCATTGAAATTAAAACAATTGAGTTTATACAATGAAGGAGATTGGTACTCAAAATATTTGTTATCTGAAGCACATTAATTATGTAAGTTGATTTGACAAAAGATAAAACTTTGTGATAAATCATGAAAATATATTTTTTTACATTTTTAAACTCGCAATTCTGAGACAAAGTCACAATTCTGAGAAATAATGTAAGAATTGTGGGACATAAACTCGTGAAACGTTAGACTTTTTTCTTGCAATTGCGAGTTTATTTAGTAGAATTGCGAATTTATATCTCTTATACCTGAAAAAAAAAAACAAAGTCAGGATTGCAAGATGTAAACTCGCAATTGCAAGAAAAAAAGTCAGAATTGTGAGATAAAAATTCTCAATGACTTTATTCGGTGGAGGAAACAAGCTTCCATAAATTACTATATAACATTTGTTTAAAGAGAACCATCTCAATCAAAATCTCTCTGAGGATCTAAAATAAACAAATTTGCTAAATTTCAAATGAAGAAAATATAATTATTATATACTTTCATTGAAAAAACAACTTTTGGGCATTTACTATTGCACATCAATGCAATATTAAATGTTACTCTGAAGACAATGGTGAAAGCATAGCCATACTGTCAAATATTACAGTTTAGTATTTCAGAAAGGGAGAAAGCATCATGATGTTAGACTACAATCTGATTAATATACACAGAACGCACAAAAAAAAAAAAAACTGTAAACATGAAAAAAAAAAAAAATTACATCCCAGAGATGTTGATTCACAATTTATTCCATTGTCTCAATTTATCTTTCATTTTCGTGGATCTACTGAGACACTACAGTTTATACCGGAAGTACATACAGGCTTTGCAGCGTTTTGGACTGAAGGGTGTGCTTCCCAATATTGACCAGCAGGTGGCGGTACAGGATGCTTTTTATGTGGCTGTTGGAAAGAGTCAAAATCAGGTTGTGTGAGCTTTTCAGGCAATAAATTCTGGCTTCTGCAAGTGTGAGAGGGCATTTAATGTGAGTGTTATATATGTGTGTGTGTGTGTGTGTGTGTGTGTGTGTGTGTCTGTGTGTACGTGTGTGTGTGTGTACGTGTGTGTGCACAAGTCTATGTCTGCGTGTGAATCTTGCTTGTGTGAAGGTGTATGCATATGTGTGTGGTGTGTGTGTGTGTGAGAGACTGTGTTTTTTGTGTTTTAATAGGGTAACGTAGATGGGTCCCACTCCAGCTTTCCTTTCACTTTTCCCTTCTGAATGTCAGTCCCTTCCTCTTCATCACTGTCCTCGGATTCAGCACTAGAGAGATCTCCTGACAGTTCATCATCTTCTTCGTCTTCATCCTCCTCTTCCTCTGGCTCCTCCTCCCTCACCTCCTCAGCAATCTGAGTCCCATCAATGCTCTAGAACCAACAACAGAATGACACTAATTATATTTAGACCATCTTCATGAGAAAAAATGGTAAAGCTCCACACGCTACAGAGCAATGTTGATATAGTAAAAGGAACTGTATGTAGGATTGTGGCCAAAACTGGTACTGCAATCACTTTCAAATTACTGTAGAGCGGTGTATCCCCTCTCCCTCTCCCCCCTGATTCGAGGTTGCCAGATAGGCTGCAGGATCCAGCAGGAACGTAGGCTGCTAAAAGTTTGTAGCTGCAGCTGTGGTAACTAGAGCAGAGCTGGCAACCCGGAATGCCGAAACACTACTGACATCGTGATTGGTAGACAGGTGAACATGTCAACATCAACATCAGTTGAGGGCTGCAACTTCACTTTTAAATGACAATATCCTGGACGGACAACTGTTGTCAGTAATATAAGTATTTGAAATTAACATGATTTCTTAATGTCTAGTGACATATCAGGGCCATTTTATGATTCATTGAAATGCATTTCTTACATACAGTTCCTTTAACTAAAACGACAAATATTAATTAATTTAAATAAAGCTAAATAAAATATCAATATTAGATTTAAAAAAGTAAATTAGATATGTTGCATTAACTAACTGAAATAAGTTTAAGTACTACAATTACTAAAAATATAACTAATTAAAAATAAATTAAAGCTACATAGAAACATTAAAAAGTAATAAAAATGACATAAGCCCATACTGTAACAAAATTACTAAAACATAAACTAAAATGAAAAAGAAAACCGAAAACAAAAAATAAAAGCGAATTCAAAAAATTACAGTTTTTCTCCATTGGTTTGGCTCATTTCTTGAAACAGAAATTACATTCTCAAAATTGTAAGATCATTTGGCAAAACAGTCTTACAGTTCAGCACAACACTATAGCTCACTTGCAAAAGCTAATATCTCTCCCAAAACTGTTCACTCATGCTTCAGAACTAAATTCCTTTCCCATATAAATAGTCAGTGCCACCAAAATGGCAGAGATCCTTCTCAATTGCTTTGGCTCATTTCTTGAAACAGACCGGACGTTCTCAACACTCTTGGTGCTTTTGCCAAAATAACGTGGATGGTTTGGCAGAACACCATGGTTCACCTGCAAAAGCTCATACCTCTCCCAAAACAGTTCGCTCATGTGTCAAAACTAAATTTCCTTCTCATTTAAACAGTCAGTGCCCCCAAAATGCTTCGTAACTTTGGCATTGTGTAAGCACTGCAAGTCAAAATGTTTAGATGTTTTGTCACTATGGCAGAGGGCCATTGAAATATCCCTCATGTCCACCTTTCAGTCTTAGCCCAGTCCTTCATTGACAATGTTTTTTGTCTAGCTAACAGAATACAATTGTGTATAAAACTGAAAAAAATTACATAAAAAGAAATAGGATTTTAGGGTAAGAGTAGCCTCCAAGGTTTGACATCACACATTGCACTCATACTGCCAAGGAAATTGTAACCATTATCATTAACACACATAAAGTAACTTCCATACATCAGAGTAAAAAGAAAATGTATACAGCATAATATGCTGTAATATAAACACACTAACAAAAAAACCCAATGAAAATTACTGTCCTCACCCTCCTGGCCATCCACACGCTGCTGTTCTCAATTTTACTGTAAACACTTGAAAAATTTCTACTTTTCTAATGATATAATCTAGGTTTTAATAAAAATAAATAAAAAAAACATACTGCCCTCTTAAAGGGCTAGTTCATCCAAAAATGAAAATTCTGTCATCATTAACACACTCTTAAAGGTGTGTTAAAATAACTAGCTCCCGGCGATCAGTGGTATGAGAGTCGACTTGCGCTAGAAGAGTAATCCTTGACATATGCATATTGACGAACGCAGAAGTGCAGAGGATAGAGCAAAACAAAACGTTGCGTCGGGGGTTACTCTTTTAGCACAAGTCGACTCGTGTACCGCTGACCGCCAGAAGCTAGTTACTTTAGTCTATAAAGTTTTAAATATGGATATTTTTCTTACACAAACGTGCCACTTCGCTTCAGAAGGCCTTTATTAACCCCCCGGAGCCGTGAGGAGCAGTTGTATGATGGATAGATGCACGTAACCATTCACTGCCATTATAAAGCTTGGAAGAACCAGGACATTTTTAATATAACTCCGATTGTATTCGTCTGAAAGAAGAATGTCATATACACCTAGGATGACTTGAGGGTGAGTAAATCAGGGTCTAATTCTCATTTTGGGTGAACTATCTAAGGTGTTCCAAACTTGTATGAATTAGTTTCTTCTGCTGAACACAAAATACAATATTTTGAAGAATGCCATTACCAAATAATTAATGGGCCCCATTGAATTCCATAGTTTTTTTTTTTTCCTACTATGGAAGTCAATGGTGTTCAATCAAATCAACCGTTTGGTTAACCATATTCTTCAAAATATTTTTTTGTTCAGCAGAAGAAAGAAATTCATACAAGTTTGGAACAAATTGAGGGTGAGTAAATGATGCCATTATCCCTTTAAGTAACTTCAAGACAGTTTAAGTAACTTTTCGTTTGTAACTTATGTACCCAATTACATTTTCATTAGTTTTACAGTGGCTTGAATAACTACCTGAAACTAGTTTAGCAACCTTCAGTTTCAAAGTTGCTTCCCCCAACATTTCTCTTTACCAATGAGGCACATACTCACCTCCATGGGATTAACAGTGATGTTAAGATTGGAGTCGTCCCAGTCCATCTCCGGGTCTTTTCTTCCCTCTTCGTCCTCTTTTGAACCATCTTGGTGGGTGGTGTGGATGCGGTAGATGCCCAAGACTACGATGACCACCAGGGCAGCAATGCACATCACAATTACCACTGTGGCAGCAGGAGGTGTACCTTATGACACATAGGTAAAGACATATATGAATTCTACATTATGTTGCTATAAAACATTAAAATGGTTAAAACGGCATGCATTGACTGTTGTGATTATTATTAATGATACATATAATTATTTATTGAAAATTGCCATACACTATATTGCCAAAAGTTTTGGGATGCCTGCCTTTATGTGCACATGAAATTTAATGACATCCCATTCTTAATCCGTAGGGTTTAATATGGAGTTGGTCCACCCTTTGCAGCTATAACAGCTTCAACTCTTCTGGGAAGGCTTTCCACAAGGTTTAGGAATGTGCTTATGGGATTTTTTGACCATTATTCTAGAAGTGCATTTGTGAGGTCAGGCACTGATGTTGGGCGAGAAGGCCTGGCTTGCAGTCTCCGCTTTAATTAATCCCAACGGTGTTCTATCGGGTTAAGGCACGGACTCTGTGCAGATCAGTCAATTTCCTCCACATCAAACTAGCTCATCCATGTCTTTATGGACCTTGCTTTGTGCACTGGGTCATGGGAAGGAGCAATCCCCAAACTGTTCCCGCAAAGTTGGGAGCATGAAATTGTCCAAAATGTCTTGGTATGCTGAAGCATTAAGAGTTCCTTTCACTGGAACTAAGAGGCCAAGCCCAACTGCTAAAAAACAACCCCACACCATAATCACCCCTCCACCAAACTTTACACGTGGCACAATGCAGTCAGGCAAGTACTGTTCTCCTGGCAACAGCCAAACCCAGACTCTTCCATCAGATTGCCAGACAGAGAAGCGGGATTCGTCAGTCCAGAGAACACGTCTCCACTGCTCTAGAGTCCAGTGGCAGCGTGCTTTACACCACTG
Source organism: Romanogobio albipinnatus (assembly GCA_023566225.1). NCBI lineage: Eukaryota > Metazoa > Chordata > Actinopteri > Cypriniformes > Gobionidae > Romanogobio > Romanogobio albipinnatus. The sequence continues at coordinate 41,937,845 of CM042244.1, read as the reverse complement.
CATCCGACACTTTGAATTGCACTTGGTGATGTAAGGCTTGGATGCAGCTGCTCGGCCATGGAAACCCATTGCTCTCAACCCATGAAGCTCTCTATGCACTAATAATGAGCTAATCTAAAGGCCACACAAAGTTTGGAGGTCTGTAGCGATTGACTCTGCAGAAAGTTGGCGATTTCCACGCACTGTGCGCCTCAGCCTGCGCTAACCCCGCTCTGTAATATTTTGTGGCTGAGTTGCTGTTGCTCCCAATTGCTTCCACTTATATTGTTATAATACCTCTAACAGTAGACCGTGGAATATTTACTAGTGAGGAAATTTCACGAATAGACATATCACGGTTCCCTGCTTGAATTCACTGAGCTCCTGAGAGCGACCCATTTCATGTTTGTAGAAGCAGTCTTCATGCCTAGGTGCTTGATTTTATACACCTTTGGCCATGGAAGTGATTGGAACATCAAATCATTCAATGATTTGGAGGGGTGTCCCAATACTTTTGGCAATATAGTTTATATTGCTGTTGCTAGCCTGTATAACCAAGAAGCCAAACATCCTTTCTACGTTAGCGGCATCTAGTTTCCATTTTTTTCTCCACCCACACCTTGAGACGCCCATCCTAAGGTTCACTAGCTCCTGTCAGGCCCAGATTCACCCCTGACATTGCTGTCAACCGCCGCACCTGTGCCCCATCTGCAGAAAGTCTCATCTAATGCTAGCATATTTATCAGAAGTAATTGAGTAAAACATTAATATTGTGAAATATTATCATTTTAAAACTGTTTTTTCTAAATGTTTTTTTTCTAAATGTAATCTACACTCACCTAAAGAATTATTAGGAACACCATACTAATACTGTGTTTGACCCACTTTCGCCTTCAGAACTGCCTTAATTCTACGTGGCATTGATTCAACAAGGTGCTGAAAACATTCTTTAGAAATGTTGGCCCATATTGATAGGATAACATCTTGCAGTTGATGGAGATTTGTGGGATGCACATCCAGGGCACGAAGCTCCAGTTCCACCACATCCCAAAGATGCTCTATTGGGTTGAGATCTGGTGACTGTGGGGGCCATTTTAGTACAGTGAACTCATTGTCATGTTCAAGAAACCAATTTGAAATGATTCAAGCTTTGTGACATGGTGCATTATCCTGCTGGAAGTAGCCATCAGAGGATGGGTACATGGTGGTCATAAAGGGATGGATATGGTCAGAAACAATGCTCAGGTAGGCCGTGGCATTTAAACAATGCCCAATTGGCACTAAGGGGACTAAAGTGTGCCAAGAAAACACAATTTTCAAAACACCACACCATTACACCACCACCAGCAGCCTGCACAGTGGTAACAAGGCATGATGGATCCATGTTCTCATTCTGTTTACGCCAAATTCTGACTCTACCATCTGAATGTCTCAACAGAAATCAAGACTCATCAGACCAGGCAACATTTTTCCAGTCTTCAAATGTCCAATTTTGGTGAGCTTGTGCAATATTGTAGCCTCTTTTTCCTATTTGTAGTGGAGATGAGTGGTACCCCGTGGGGTCTTCTGCTGTTGTAGCCCATCCGCCTCAAGGTTGTGCGTGTTGTGGCTTCACAAATGCTTTGCTGCATACCTCGGTTGTAACGAGTGGTTATTTCAGTCAAAGTTACTCTTCTATCAGCTTTAATCAGTCGGCCCATTCTCCTCTGACCTCTAGCATCAACAAGGCATTTTCGCCCACAGGACTGCCGCATCCTGGATGTTTTTCCCTTTTCACACCATTCTTTGTAAACCCTAGAAATGGTTGTGCGTGAAAATCCCAGTAACTGGGCAGATTGTGAAATACTCAGACCGGCCCGTCTGGCACCAACAACCATGCCACGCTCAAAATTGCTTATATCTATCTTTCCCATTCTGAAATTCAGTTTGGAGTTCAGGAGGTTGTCTTGACCAGGACCACACCCCTAAATGCATTGAAGCAACTGCCAGGTGATTGGTTGATTAGATAATTGCATTAATGAGAAATTGAACAGGTGTTCCTAATAATCCTTTAGGTGAGTGTATTCCTGTGATGGCAAAGATGCTCAAGAAACATTGTTTATTACTAGCATCAATGTTGAGTGAGATACCCTGTTTGTCTCTTGACTGGAAAATCACATTAATGCACAACCTTGAGAGGCTTATTGCTTTAGTCTCTCTATTCTGCAATTATGTTTATTCATTCACAGTATTGTTATGACTCACTCAGCCATACAAAAATCAATGCAATCCTGCTTTACTGTCTATTAGTGTTTTTCTAAGGGAGGTCGGTACTAGGTAGCTGAGGTGAAGCTTATTTAGCCGTGTTGACAGAGGAAGACAGTTTGGCACAGTTCACTTTAAGAACAGTGTTGCTTTCTGAGACCTTGCAGTCAGCAAGAGCAGGATTGGGAGCATGAGGTCACAGTGCCACCTGCTGTTTTTCCATGTCTCTCCTAAAGCAGCATGTCTCGCATCCTGTCATCTCTCGCTCCCTCTTTCTCTCTTCAGTCCAGACAGCAGAATGCTCCATCTCGCTGCAGTATGCTGTGCTCTGTCCGCCCTTGGGGAGATCACTGGTGTCCCTGGTGTGTGCGTGAGCTGGTAGAGTAAGTGTAATTTTCCAAACTCCTTCAAACCAACAATACGGTCTCGAGAGCCTGTCATCCGCTTAGACCAGCGTGCAGGGGTTTGTATGTACGCGTGTGTGCATAGCCGCCTTTTTATAAGCTGAATTCTCCCTTGAATAGTTTTTGTGACACATTTACTATCCTCCTTATAGCCACTTGTTTACAATTTAATGAGATGCTTTAACAAAACAACAATAGATTTTTTAAAGCTGCAGTCTGTAAGTTTTGCCTCTTTGTCGCCATCTCTGTTTGAAACATGCAATTGCAGTTATTTGAGGAATTATCATCTTTACGTGGGTTGTGCATTGGCATGGCTCCTCAGTGTGGATAAATCTAATGTTTTGAGGAGTATGTGTGGAAGTCCACCGGTGTGGATACTGTATTTTGGAATCACCGATTCTACGTCTTGGAAGTATGACCAAAATAAGAATTTTGCCCTGCAAATTATTATCATTGTTATATTGTTATCCCTCAGTTGGGGACACAATTTTTCTAAACTTTTAAACTAAATATCCAAATAAATCTAATTATTAAACTAAATTAACCATATAAACTAAATTACTGATCTAAAGCCAACACAGTCACTGTATGATAATTGAAATGAACTGATGACATCACCGTTTTCTCTGGAATGGCTATACGATTGAATAAAATTCAGTTGCATTATTTTCCTGTTTAACACTGTAAAGCTGCTTTGAAACAACCTGCATTGTTAAAAGTGCTATATAAATAAAGTTGACTTGACTTGTCAAATTGTTAATGTTAACAACATCAGCATTGCATGCGACTACATTTAGTGTGTATTAGCATTACCTGTAGATTTAAATTTCTGTACAGTCTAATCTTTTGCTTTTGACTACGGGCAAATCTTCAGTTGTCACTTATGATTGTAATTTGGACCTTTCTGATTTAAAATTTGCCATAAAAGTTGTAAGAATATGTACGTCAGCGAGTCGACACAATCTATGGAGCTGGACTGACCAAAAGGGGGGCCTTTTTGCCAGGCCTTCCTAATCTCACCCCAACTTGCAAGGACAGCATTGACAAATAAGAAAACCTTTCTTTGTTCCACAACATCAACCCTGCTGGGAATCTCATGCAGATCTAGTATCTTATCAGGAAACGAAGGTCCTGATATCACCATAGATCCTAAGCATTGATACCTTGTCTCCCACTCTCCTCAGTTTGCACATTCCAAAGACTCTTTGAACATCGCACAAAGACCTCACAAAACTCAGGCTTGATTACAGCCTCTGAATCAATGCCAATAATATGATTTAATCACCAGTTGGTGCCTGATATAAATGTGTATCGATGTATTATGTGTGTCTCATATAACCTGTGGAGTTTTCTGTGTGACTAGACAGTTATCACATCTTAATCTTTATTATCGTTCACTTAATATATGGGAAGTATATGTTATTTGTATCTATGAGACGGATAAATGACGCCCCATATTTTGGTGCAAAGTACAGCTCTGTAGGATATACCATATTTACAATATGAAAGTTGGGTGTTTGAAATGTTTGCCAGAAGCCAAAGAGATTGCTCGCATGTTATCCATTACGCTAATGATATGCGAGAGCAGGAGAAGTGGGCGGGGAGCCCGCCCCTGACACTATCCGATTGGTTGGTGACACTTTCAAGGACGGACTTTGGGGACACGCTTATAAACAAAGGACAAACAAGATGTCTTTGCTTTTTGCTTTTGCTTCGTGTTTACGCTGACTGCCATGGTTTTGCGGTGACTTCTGCTTTGGTTCGTGCTGGCCTTTCCACCTCCCTGCCTGCATGTTTCACTGCCCTTCGAGCTACCAAGAGCTCTCTATAAAACACAGAAACTCTGTTAGAACCTCGCAGAAGAAGACTTCCTGGGGTCCGCGCATTCAAAACAGCACCAGGATTTCCTCCTTTGTATGCAGAAACGAAGATTTGCATATATTGATGAGGCACTTTACCTCCTCGTTGCTCCATGTTTGCCCTCTACTCATGTTGGATACACCGATCTTTCCGCGTCGTCAAATCAGCTGACTTGTAGCGTCGCATCTTGTGACAGCACGTCCTGTTTTTGGTTGGTTTACATGTCTTTGGTCCGTTTTGCGTTCATATATCAATCGAACCGCACCAGAGTTCGTTTGGAAGCAGACCGAGACCCATCTTTTTAGTGGTCTCGGTCCGCTTGTTTGGTGCGCACCAGGGTTCGGATGGCAGTGTTCAGATATGTTCAAATGCACCGCACTAATCGAGCAATCGCACCAGGGTTCGTTTTAATCGAACCAAACATGACAAGTGTGAACGCACCCTCAGAGAAACTCCCGTTGTGTAGCAACCAGCTAACGCTATCCAGGATTCTGTACCACGAGGCTACCCTGCAAAACCAACTATCCATACAATCACTAAGTGTCCCTCCGAACACAACAACTGACCGCCAGCCAAGCAACGGCGTCCTGAAAGGAACCCATGCTCATAAGAGCATCCAAATGCAAGTACATAACTCTCCATTTTGGCTGAACTGGTGCAAATCGTATCTAAGCGAACAAACTAAGGTTGAATTGCTAGTATATTGATTCTCTCAGGCTGTGGTTAAGAAATCGTGACTGAACAAAACTTGGGACCCCATTACTTTCCGTTAACAAACATCACTTTCCCTGCAAACTGTATGAATGAATGCGTGCTTGTGTGTTTTAGTAGATTAGATTATGTGAGATGGTGGTCCAGTGGGTTAAACTATGGAACTGATACGCAGAAGGTTGCTGGTTCGATCCCAGTGGTCACCACCAGTGTGTCCTTGAGCAAGGCACTTTACTCCATGTTGCTCCAGGGGGATTGTCCCTGTAACAGGGGCACTGTAAGTCGCTTTGGATAAAAGCGTCTGCCAAATGCATAAATGTAAATGTAAATTAGATTGTGTGTTTAGAATAGTTCAATAAACCCTTGTTTACCTTTTCATATATACAAGTGTCTCGGGCTTTGTGTTTATAAGTTATTGCCTACTATTGCTACTGTGCTCATATTAATGAACATAAAATTAATGATATTATTACCGTTGGCCACAAAGTAATATCCTGACCAGAATTGATAAAATACTCTTATATCGACATATCGGTGGACTAATAAGTTGATAAAGTATTAAACATTAATTCTGAATTATTTATATATAATTCGGGTCTCTTTCATTTTAATTCAATTCCCCGTCGAGTTATTTGATCCGAAATATGATCTTACAAAATGATACGTTTAATTATTCCCTCTCCTGTGAGAAAAGGTTATAAATGATCTGCCTGCAGCATCCACGCAATATAGCCTACTAGTCGGAATTCCTTCTTTATGTATACAGATGTGACATAATGATGCAAAAACTAATGTCGGCAAGCTTGTATTTCTCGCGGGAACCTACCAGTACCACTCAAGTTAGAACACATTATTACAAGTTTACCATTGTGAATTGGTAAGGTAAGGAGATAGTTTTGAACACTGGCTGATTATGTACTTGCTCAAAAATGGATTTTGCATAATTTTTAAGCACAAAAAAAAAAAAGATTGGACTGCAGCTTTAATTAATCACAAGGTAAACCAACTTATTTTTCATATATTATTTACACAATAATATCACCCAAGGTAAAATTACTAGGTCTGTACAAACATCATTAAGAGGCATTAGGGCTGACTTTACCTGCGATGTGATCTGAGTCGGCCGTATGAACCACCAGTGGATGATGCACAGGTCTCATGTACTGGGATTGGACAGCCATGTGATTGACATGCTCCACAGCCTCTGAGCTGTGCACTACTCCAACCTGAGGGGCGGGGCAAACAGAACATAGTTTAGAGAGACAAAAAGCTTGCTGGTTCTGTTTTGAATCCGACATCTTGGCCAGGTCAAGTGCTTTCAGCAAATGAAGCTTCGTTATGTTATATAAAAATCATTGATCCTGAAGTGAAAAATTATATTGAGACATTAAATTGTTTTGTAATGCAATTAGGTTCATACAAATCATACTGCTCCAAACAAATCTGGGCTCAATGACAGTCATTTTAAATTTCCTGCTGATCACCTAATGTCTCCTATACAACAAACATAATAAACTCAAAATGGCTAAATTAAAATGAGTTTCCTCACAGTAATAATAATAATAATAATAATAATAATAATAATAATAATAATAATAATAATAATAATAATAATAATAACGCAAGTTACCAAAAAAGAAAAAAAGTTGAAAGCTGAAAGCTGAAAGAAGAGCAGGCATTGAAAGAGGGGATAAAGTAAATGGATGATAAAAATAATAAAAAGCCATGCCCAGTATGAAGGCAGTCTCTGACCTCCAAGTTGAACTCATTGCTTGTGTAGCGTCCATTCAGTTCAGAGCAACTGAGCCGGAACCTTCTCTCAGACAGACCACCAGGCTTCCAGTTACGGTACCTCACCTGCCTGATGGCCTGTTCATAATGCGCCATGGAGTCAACACCTGAAACCAAAGAAAGACCAGTGTCAGGAACTCTGTCTACTCAGACAAAAGAGCTCTAGAGTCCTGAGAGATATTCAACATGGAGTCCCTGAACAAGTAGGAGGTCTTAGTCCTTCTCTAACAAATGTACCTGACTCTCTCAAACCACTTTACGAAAATGCCAAGGTGATTTGAATTTGCTTGCAAAAAGCCAAATGTACAGTATGACTGATAGAGGCAGAGATCTGTTCAAGAGTCTGAGCAGGATCTGGGTTAAAGGATTTTGAGCACAATCGAGAGTGACTTTTAAAGATCAAATTTTTTTTGAAAAGCATGAAAGCGTTTAAATTTGACCTTCCAGATATTCAAAAAGTGCACAACCTTTTTTTAGCACTGATACAGAAATGTGTGCAGATTTTTTCATATTAATTATTTTAGTTCACCCAAAACAACAACAATACATTATTTAAAATATACACTGCCATTTAAAAGTTTGGGGTCAGTAAAATGTTTAAAAAAAAAGAAAGAAATGAATACTTTTATTCAGCAATAATACATTAAATTGATCAAAAGTGACTGAATAAATGTACAATGTTACGAAAGGTACTGTCTTTTGTACTTTCTATTCATCAAAGATTCCTGAAAAAGTGTATTATGGTTTCAACAAAAATATTGAGCAGCACAACTGTTTTCAACATTGATAATAAAAAGATATGTTTCTTGAGCAACAAGTCAGCATCATTTCTGAAGGAAAATATATTGAAATAGAAAACAGCTATTTTAAATTGTAGCCATAAGAGATCAAAACATTTTAAAAATAGAGACCAAACGTTTGAAAGGTAATATATTCCAAATCTTCTGAAGCCATACAATAGCTTTGTGCAATGTAAAAACAGACCAAAACTTAAGTGGTTATTCCCTTAAATTTCAGTTATTTTTCCCCTCCACTGTAGCCTTCATACCTCATTGAATTATTCCAACATATACAGTATGTCACATTGATGTAACCTGCCATTTTGCATCTAAAGGCGACATATAATGGATACTGTTGTTTGGCTTCAGAAGACTTTGAATACAGCACACAAGTCAAATGGAGCTCTTTTATGATGGTTTAATCCTGCTTTTTGGTCTTTTTGGAGCTTGATCCCCATTCACTGTCATTATAATCAAAAGAAGGACCAGCATGTGCTTCAACATATCTCCATTTTTTGTACCACAACGGAAAGAAACCGGTTTGGATGACATGAGGGTAAGAACATTTTTGGCTATTTTCTTTAACACTAGAACTACCGGAATTCTATAGCTACTAGAATGGCCATAGCCGTCATTCTGACCGCTCGTACTTGATTGCACCGAATGCCATTTTTGTCATGTCATATTTACATCCAAAGCTTCCATTGAAGTTTTAGAATAAAGCTTTATATGTCTGTCATCATATTTTAATATGGCATTACCCTAAAAATGTTTCAAAATCCTCAACCAAAATCTTCAATATTTATAAAGCACCGAGCGCCAAGCGAAAACAGGTCTACATATTACAATCTTTTTTGTGAAATATAATTGTGTAAGAGCTAGGCTAAAGTCTAAATGCCAAAAATATGGATTGAAGAAGAATATTTAATTATATAAAAATATATTTTTTCAATACATTTTGACTTTTGGACTTGTTTGGATCACACGGAAACAAAACCTATGCAGCCACCAGCATCATCAAGGCTCTGAAGCAAGGCTAAAACCTCTGCACCAGTCAATCTCTTTCTTGCTGACATTTCAAAGGTAAAGCTATGTTTTAGCTTAGAAATAGCATATAAAAACAACTAGAAAGTTTCTAGGCGACAGTGTACGCGCATCTTCACTGGTGGGGAAAACTAGCAAACACTGAAATAACACGTGGCATGCGCGTCTGTAATGCGCACAGTCAATTTGACCATTATGGTCATCTAGGTAGAAATACTCAGAACTCTTTGTGTGTGTCTCTGAACTCCAGTGATGTCTCTCTGCTGAAACGAATTCTTGAATGAATGCTCTTTGTCTTTGCTCTTCGTACAAACGCCAGTTCGGCTCCGAAGTGAATGACAGCTGTGTGCGGCTCTCGCTTCCACTTTATACCCGCAGCGCGGGGCGGAGCGCGAGATGCAAATCTCGCACGCCAATGGCCCATTGGCCTGTTCTCCATATCTCGAAGCTGATAGGGGCTCTCTGAAGTGATCCCAATTTGTCGGTGACGTCCGACGTACGTCAAATGTAACCGACTGAAAGGGAACTGTGTCCATGTATCGTACATTGTCATAAAAAAACCTGTGAATGACTAAACATAATTGCAAAATAGAGAGAGACTAATGAAATAGCTTTTTCCGCAGTTAGGAGCAAAACATCTCTCTCAACATTAATAATAATAATAAATGTTTCTTGAGCATCTTTGTCATCACAGGAATAAATTACATTTGAAAAAAACATTTAGAAAACTAGTTGTTTTAAATGGTAATAATAGTTCACAATATTAACGTTTTAACTCAATTACATCAACAGATACATATATACTGATCTAAATTTAATTACGTTCTACATGGAGAACTCATGCTAAATGAAGCAACTGTAAGATGCAATAAATAAGCATTAAATGAAGTCACTGAAGTTTAGAATGAAAAAGAGATTATGAGAAACATTCTGGCAGCAGATGGCTGTATAGTAGATCCGAGACATGTGGTCGACCATACCGTAGATGGAGATGCCAGAGGTAGAGTTGGTGGCGTCCAGATGTTTGCCCAAGAGAGAGCTGTGGTGGATCTCCAGACTCTCCCGCTCCGGGTCCAGCTCCTCTCCGATCACCAGCACATCACAATAATCCAGGTTATGCATCAATTCCAGGATGCCAGGCCTCCGAGCTACACAAACACACAAATACACACACTGTTAGAGACAGAGATATGCAGCGGCAAATATATGACCTTGCTCTCTATCCACAAACAACCATTGATTGTGTATGAATTTAATTTCAATGATTCATTGTTTCACTACCCCTGCCTCTACATTCGATAAAGGAAGCCGGACACTTTTGTTGAACTTTAAATGAAAAAAGACACTAATAAAAAAAAATATTGACTTAGGGTCAGTGTAATAACCAGAAGGCGGCATTTATAATCTTGATAATAACAGACTAAAATAATAGACTAAACCAAAATTCAGTAAAAATGCTAAAACGTTTGTAAGGTTACATAATGGCAAAATGTGCAACTGTGAAATGGATGAATGCAAAGGAGTGAGATTATGTTAATATATGAGCTGTGAAAGTGAGTCATCTATCACCTATGCTGAGGGTGGTGTCGGTCTTGGTGACGGTACTAATGATGTTTATGTCCTTGAAAAGGGCCACCCCGACAGGGGCTCGGAGCTGAGCTGCGGGCCAAACCAGACGCTCCACTCCAGCAATGGTGATCCGAGGTTCGCTGGGCGGCATTACCATCACCATCGCCTTGATGTCTGGAATGGAGATGCACGTATCTTCACCGAAACACCTACAAGTTGCAAAATGGAGAGGAGGGACACAAGAGACTTAACACTGGAGGTGTAAAAAGCCACAGAGTAACATGAAAATAAGCATTTTAAATGTGTAAGAGTTTCAGCTCTGATGGGATTAGCCATGTTCAAAATATCTTGTCTATACTTTTCTGTGAATTGCTTTTCGGCAGATTTTAAAGCAATAAGACCATAACTAGTAAAATGTTTAGATATGCCTAATCATTATGTTTTTTTTTGCATCATTAGAAACATTCATTCAGGTGTGTCTAAACTTTTGAATTGTAGTGTATTCATGAAAGCCAGAGGCAGAAGGCAGAACATTATAATGATAAAATCAAAGAAACAAAATCATGTAGTAAAATACCATAACCTTTTAACCTTTTTAATTTAATATAAAATATATACAAACTAGTTTTTACTCTAATTACCATAAAATCAAAGCAATATATCTAATCAAGTTGTGTTCCAAATTTGAAGTTGATATCACAAAAATTTAAGATTTTGTTTAGGCGCTGTGTCACCTACATTCCATTGATTTTTTGATTAAATACATTTAATACAATGATTAATACATTTCTGTCCAAATATCACTTCTATCACAAAATTGTCACCAAATATGGAAACCTTGAGACTCAGACCTTTCCGGCGATATGTGTTTTGTAAAGATTTTGATTATAAAGTAGTTCAAATACATTTTGCAATATGAAACCTGACACCGCCCAATAGGGGAGGAACCCCCTTAAAGAATTTAAAATACCGTTTCCATGGTAACGCAACGTCCAATTTTAAAATGGGATGAATTCACAGGATGAATTTTGAGTTTGTAAGCTTCCGAATGATACCTTATGATGATTACTAAAATATGCGATATGGAAAAAAAGGCAACAAATATAAAGGGCACCAAGCGTCCTGCTATGGTTCAATTAAAGTAATGAATGAAAATCAAAGAAATGCATACAGGCATTTTGAGTATTTTAGCCCCCTTTACGAAGACTTGCCCTGAGTAAAAATGTATTTTTTCTGAACCTATGACTAACAAATATGGAAATGACATGGCTGAGGCTCACATGCAAGATTTATGCAAAAACATAAAATATCAAGGAATTTAATTGGAATTGCTTAAACACTTGCTTTCCGAAATAAATTCTGTACCTCATTTTGCAAAGAACTGATTAAAATGTACTGGTGCTCACAAACTCTGTTTCAAACTAGTGTTTGAACAGTTGATGACTGCAGTGTCTAACTGTTGTTTTAGACTGTCACCATCAACTTCAGCACAGTCGCACCTCACAGGTGAAATCCACCAGAGGAACAATTAATGATGTCGCAATATAGTTGGTTTTAAAGCACATGAGCAGTGTGCTCAGCTTGATGCCACCTCCTCAAGATGCCAGTTGAAGAAGTTGGTATGGCAGTCAGAAGCAGTGTTGATTAAGACTGAGGCACTGAAGCGTGGACTGAAACAGACTCGCACACAGACCTGCTGGAGAAATTGGAGTCCCTCCAGCTTCATTACAGCTAGCATGCGAGGAGCAAGGGGGAAATAAAGTGTCTTAGGATTAACAGGCCACCTTTCTCACAATGCACCCAGTAATTACTCTTTTTTCAAGGGTGAGCCCTAAAGAGCACTCGTTGGTTTACTAATTCATTTATATATTCGCCCACTAATTAAGAACTATCTGTTTGTTTGAGACAACAACCCGCTTTCTGCCACCGTCGCGGGTGGAGTGATGCTTAGCCGTGCTCGAGCGATGGTGCGCTATCTCCCGGAGGTAATTCCTCTGTACAGCTCACCTAAACGCTCTCCCTCAAGGGGCCACTGAGAATGGCCTTGAATGAGAAGGAAGGGGAGCGCAAAATTGTGTGGAACCAACAAAACAATTACGTCTAATGACTGCAGTAAAAATGACGGTGGAAAGTTTGTGATGTGTAAAAGTGTCTCCCTTCGGTAGAAGCACTAAAGTAAAATAGTTCAGAGCATGTTCACTCATTAAAAAGGCTTTGTGAAAAAGGGCAACAATCTTGCTTTATTTACAGGGCTGATTTAAGGATATTGGGAGCTGGTCTAAGCCGGACTCTGGCTATTATAAGAGCTACGGCTCACTCCACTATCGACCAGGGAAGTCTGTTCTTATTTAGGCAATCTTCTTCACCAATGCACACCAGAAAAGTGTAGAAGCCTCTGTCTACTTTTCATTCTCTTCTGCTCTCACTTCCTCCACGGTAAAGTTTAATTTAGGCACATATCACCCAGGTGCAATTGAATCCAATAGGTTTCATTAGACTGCTGTCAGATGACACGATCCTTTCACCCTTGACAATCAAATGAGCATCTCTAAAGGGAAAGAACCCACAAAAACAGTGAATGTAACTGGGGGAGTTTCAAAAGGTTTCAAAAGTTTGGGGTTGGCAAGATTTTTTTATTTATTTATTATGAAGTGAAGCGACTGAAGCCCAAGTATGGTAACCCATACTTGGGCTTCAGTCGCTTCACTTCATAATAAATAAATATTATGAAGCTAACCCATACTTGGAATTTGTCCTCTGCATTTAACCCATCTATGTAAGTGCACCCACATAAGGAGCAGTGAGTAACGAACACATACAAGCCATGGTCACACACCCGGAGCAGTGGGAAGCCATTTTTGCTGTGGCGCTAGGGGAGCGATTGGGGGTTACTCAGGGGCACCTCAGTTGTTTCCTGCCGGTATTGAGAATTGAACCCATGACCTTTGGGTTATAAATTCAACTCTCTAACAATTAGGCCACAACTACCTATATTTGAATACAGCATTTATTTTAATACATTTTGAATGTATTGAACAGCCGCGTCTTATCTGTAAGGGCAGATGGGGCAGAGCCCCACTAAAATATTCATCCAAAACATAGATCTCTATAATATCAATAATACATTGTAAATGTGTTCTGCATTATGCAACACATTTTTTTTTTCTTCTGATTTTAAGTCAGAAAATGAGCAGGATAGGGTAGGGCTGGACGGTTAATTGAAAAGTAATCAAAACCGAAATTCAGAACCTCTAACCAACGTAATTTTCCCATGTCGGTTATTTTGGTTTTAGTCACATGACTCCACCCCGTCAGTCACATCAAGTGTAGTTTGCAGGCACACGGAAAGATTCAGGAGCAGTTATCTTTGTTTATACAATCTGGGTGCTCAGAATTACGATGGTAATTGCATGTTTTACACAGTTTATACAGGAAAGTTAATCGCCGTTCTATGCGCTTCTACACACACAGACGGCGCGCGCAAGCACTGAACCCAGATCTCCGTTCAGTGCTTGTGAGTTTTTTTTCTGTGACACAGAGAGCCGAGTTGTGTCGTGTCTCTGACAACGCGCATGCCCTGAAGCCAGATCACTTTCACTTGCGTCCTCAAAATTTTGTATGTGTTTTAAGGCCTGCCCGTTTGAACATTGAAGCGATTTTAGACCACAGATAGGAGTGCAGAAATCATCAACGCTGTCCTGTGATCACTAAAGTAGCTTAGAAACTCAACCGTTATAGCATAGATTTGTCTACCTTTGAAGTAACTACAAAATACAGCTTCATAATGAATAGAGACGGTATGACTAATTCACACACACAATCACTCTCTCATTAATGCATTCAAATAAATGTAATATAGGTCTACTGTGCTAATTTATCTATATCTTATGTACAACAAACAGAAATCTGTAAGAAATGTTACAACCTATAGACAATAACTGCTGAAAGTGAGCTGTTTCCTTCCAAGTATTCATACACTCCCGGATAACCGAAAATGGGCAAAGAGGTGGGACGTGTGTGGAGCTGAGGTGCCTGGTCACTCAAGTGGCCACACCCTTAATATTGCAGAACTTTAAGGCTTAATATAATTTTAACATATGAGTAATCAGTTGTCATGAAGGGCAAAATTAGCTATATAGACCAAAAACATTTTTTATACCAGGCTGTAGGGGGCCCTGTTAAAATGCCTTACTTTACAGCAGAAATTTTTTTTTACAGCCTGGTATAAAAAATGTTTTTGGTCTATATAGCTAATTTTGCCCTTCATGACAACTGATTACTCATATGTTAAAATTATATTATGCCTAGCAGGGGCGTCCTTCTCCCTGAGCCAAGTCTGGTCTCATACCTGAACAAGATTTGGGTGGCTACAGCCGGTCATCAGATGGGCACCGCCCTTCCTTGATGTTTCATCAATTTAAGCCCATGACACCTCAGAAGGGCTTGACAGCAGATCCAGTGTCCTGGATCTACCCCAGCTGACCACCTCCCGCCTCTGCAGTTGTTGATCCTTCTCCAGGTTGGCTCCACCACCGCACATCCCGCTGTATCCAGATCCATCGGGATGCTGTTTCCGCCTGTTTGGTGACATTGCCTACCAGCGCTTCCTGGCCAGACCTTCGATCCCTAGTAGCCCAAGGGTTCTCCAGAGTGACTGCCCAGCAAAGCCCCTGCAGCCGACCTCCATGGGCAGGTTCCAGACCTTCCATCCATTTTGCTGGCTTTTGAGGACAAGGTCTTGGTATTTTTTGAGCTTACGCTCCTGTGCCTCCTCCATCCTCTCTTCCCAGGGCACTGTTAGCTCTATGAGCACCACCTGCTTGGTACCTTTAGACCAGAGGACAATGTCTGGTCTAAGGCTTGTGTGGGCTATTTCTTCTGGGAATTTTAGATGCTTTTTCAGGTAGGCCCTCATCTCCCAGTCATTTGCTGAAGCCAAGATCCCTCTGCCCTTTCGTCTTGTTGCAGTGCTTTCTCCTGGCCTGACGAAGTGGATAAAGTTAGGCCCGTTAGAAATCTTCTTCACCTTCTTCCTCGCCTGCTCTACGCCATCTGCCAGCTGGGCTAGAATCTTGTCGTGTCGCCACCTGAATTTCCCATCTGCCAAGCCTAACTGACACGATGAGAGTACATGCTCAAGGTTAGCTGTTTTTCCACAAAGCTTACAATTGGGGCTCTCTGCTAACCCCCATGTGTGGAGGTTTGATGGAGTAGGCAGAACATCATACACAGAACACATCAGGAACTTTTTTCGGTGTCCTTCCATACTCCAGATGTCCTGCCAGGTTAGGGCCCTCCCTCGTACGCCCCCTCGTACCCCAGCTGACCACCTCCCGCTTCTGCAGTTGTTGATCCTTCCCCAGGTTGGCTCCGCCACCGCACATCCCGCTGTATCCAGATCCATCGGGATGCTGTTTCCGCCTGTTTGGTGACATTGCCTACCAGCCGCTTCCTGGCCAGACCTTCGATCCCCAGTAGCCCAAGGGTTCTCCAGGTTGTCGCTTGATGTGTCATCAAGTCAGTGGTAAAAAATGGCTTCAGCTATGTGCATATTAGACTGCATCAGGTCATTAACATGTCTGTTTTTTCTATGTGGAGTAGCGGATCAATTTAATGAAAGTATTAAATGCTTTAGTTCTGTTGTGTTTGCCTTATGTTTGAGAATAGACATGGCCTTCTTTTCCTCACTGGAATTTCTCCACAACTTGTAATATTTTAAAACAACATTCGGCAAGAAATACTACATTAAGTCAATGCTTAGATAGCATTCTATGCGTATTTCGTGTGTACTTAAAGCCTGTCAATCAACATTGGAGCGCCACCCTGTGTTCTGCGTGTGTTCAGCGATTACAATATAAAGCTTACAAAATGTTTATCATACACTAGCGATAAGACCCAGAATCTGTCCTACCTAAATTTATGGTCATGAGGTGCTACTGATATTGAATAACTAAATATATATATATATATATAGTTTTTTTTATCAGTTCATTGAAAAGGACCATCTGTACATACTCAATAAAACTATCCCAAAGTTTCTTATGAGACAGAATAAAGTCTAACTATCAGTTTAGTTCACTCTTCTGTCAGCTGCGTCTTAAATGCACACAGACGCACGCACGCACGCACACACACAAAAGCTACGTAGCTCAACAACTAAGCTATTGCTAATAAAAATGTAATCAACTTATTGATAACCATATTCAAATATGCAGCTTGAATCACAATTGAATCACTAATTTATTAGAGGAGGGTGGAATCTACAAAATAAATCAAACATTTTTTTATTGGAGCAAAAATAAAATGTTGGACATGAAAAACAGTCCGGGTAATGAGCAATAAACAAGGACCACCACACCATCATTTTCCCCACTTATTGACCTGAAATGCTCGAAAGTAAAGCCTCTGAGCATTTTATTATGCGGGAGGATGGTAGAGATACGACGAGAGAGATATAGTGAGAGTGAGAGAAAAGAGATAAATGAGAAATATAGAATGTAAGATCACGGTTAAAATAAGACAGGAAGTAACCCCTGTAAAGCATTTGTATATTATTACAGTGATACATTGTCACATTAACAGCAGGAAGTCAGTTTTCTGCATTGCTGTGCAGTAATAATACTCCATTATTCTACACAACCCATTCTCACTCCCAAGGCGTCAAATTCTGAAGCATGGTCAAGCGCCTTCTGCGTCACAATGAAGACGCTAAAGGTACCCCCAGGCGTCACTATATCGACGCATGGGGTACTCCGTTGAGTACAGTTGTTTGCCCAATGCGTCAGATCAAGACGCATTTAATTCTTTGCATTTGTAAAAGCAGACATGATACACCCATGACACAATCAGTTACTCAGCCAATGACATTTTGACATTTTACAATCAAAGCTGATGTAATGACGCAATTGGTCACGAGACATACGAGAGGCAATGCAATTTCACTATGAAATCTGACTTAACATTTCTTCGGGCGGCAATTTTTGAAAAAAATTGTCGGATCGAGTCGAGACGCTGATCGCTTTTGGGGATTTTCTTCACATAAATCAATCTTTTGGCCTCGTAACACTTGGAATATCTATACTTTTTGAATAAACTGTGCCTGCTGTTGTATCTGCCTGTTATATACTGCTATAATAGAGCACCCTGCTTGTCGATATAGTGACACCTAGGGGTACCTTTAGCTTCTTCATTGTGACGTGAAAGGCTTTGCTTCAGATTTTGACGCTTTGGGAGTGAGAACGGGTTGTTCTACAATATACTTCATTATGCTGTGTTAAAGTGATAGCTCATCCAAAAATAAAAGTTCTGTTGTTATTTACTCAAAACTCTATGGTTTTTTTTTTTCTTGCATGGAACACAAAACAAGATGTTTGGACCAGATTTTCAAGCTCCTCTTTTCAATACAATGAAAGTGGATCCACCGTGGTCAACTTTCCTAGCTTGAATGCTAGGTAATTCTTTTTTCCAATCAAGAAAGTAAGTCATACAGGTATAGAACAATAAATAATGCCAGATTTTGTCTGTGTGCATGTGTGTGTGTGTGTGTGTGTGTACTGTTCCTTAACGCCATGTTTTGTAGTGTTGTGCAGACCTATGTTGTCCCTTTCTGACCTGTGCTGTGTCATGCTGTTTGATGGCATCTTTAATTGTGTTGTGCTGTACTGCAGATGATGGCTCTCTGACACCACAGATTCTCTTTTATCATAGCCTTTCATGTGCTCATCAGCTCGTCTCACTGCAGTCATCACCACCAACAGGCCTGTCCATTATCCACAGACACACAGCCACTGCCACAACGCTACATGAACACACCTTGCTGAAAATAACAGCTTCAGCACAAGCTGCTTTGCTATCATCACTGTAGCTCAAACAGTACACTGCATTTGCAAAATTAAAGCAAGGGGTTCAACTCCTATGGAATGCATGTACTGAAAAAATGTATGCCTTAAATGTAATGTAAGCCGATTTGAATATAATCTTCTGCCAAATGCATACATGTAAATGTCTGTAGGCTGTTTTAAGGTGGTGATGGTCTAGCTGATGGTGTTCAGCTGGTTTAAGCAGTTTCAAGTGCCCAAAACCTCTCTGAAACTTGCAAGCCAAACCAATTTGACTTGGCTGGGAGACCAGCTAAAATCAGCAAAACATATATGAGATTATTGTTAAACTGATAATCATGATTATTGATTTCTCACTTGAGAAATTTCTTTTTACATTTATTCCTAATAATTGGACTTTTACATCAGCACAAATCAAGAAAACCTCAACTCAACAAGATGATATTTATTTTATATCATCTAGTTTCCTGATTTACTTTTCTGCACACAAAAAGTATTGTCGCTTCATACCATTAAGTTTGAACCACTGTAGCCACATGGACTATTTAACAATCTCTTTACTACCTAATTTACTACCTACAACCTAATTTCTGGGCCTTGAAAGTTGCAATGATATTGCTGCCTATGCGTGGTTCGAAAAGCTATCGGATTTCATCAAAAATATCTAAAAATGTTTCCGAAGTTGAATGACGGTATTACAGGTTTGGAATGGGTTACCCACGAGGGTGAGTAATTAATGACAGAATTTTTATTTTTTATTTTCATTAGTAGACTGTCTGCTTAATATCTATATTAGGATACAATCAAATTATACTATATTATGATACAATCCTTTTTATTAAATAATTTATTAGAAATATGACAGGGTTTGCTACTACCACAGTTTGGTATGGGAGAATACTATACCAGAAGCTTACGCAGCACTTTTTAGTGGAAATACATACCCTATATTGCCAAAAGTTTTGGGACGACTGCCTTTTCATGCACATGAACTTTAATTACATCCCATTCTTAATCCATAGGGATTAATATGGAGTTGGTCCACCCTTTGCAGCTATAACAGCTTCAACTCTTCTGGGAAGGCTTTCCACAAGGTTTAGGAGTGTGTTTATGGGAATTTTTTACCATTCTTCGAAAAGCGCATTTGTGAGGTCAGGCACTGACGCTGGATGAGAAGGTCTGGTTTGCAGTCTCTGCTCTAATTCATCCAAAAGGTGTTCTATCGGGTTGAGGTCAGGACTCTGTGCAGGTCAGTCAAGTTCCTCCACAACCAAAACTCGCTCATCCATGTCTTTTTTTGACCTTGCTTTGTGCACTGGTGAGCAGTCATGTTGGAATAGGAAGGGTCCATTACCAAACTGTTCCCACAAAGTTGGGAGCATGAAATTGTCCAAAATGTCTTGGTATGCTGAAGCATTAAGGTTTCCTTTCACTGGGACTAAGGTGCCAAGCCCAACCCCTGAAAAAAACAACAAACCCACACCATAATCCTCCCTCCACCAAACTTTGCACTTGGCACAATGCAGTCAGGCAAGTACCGTTCTCTTGGTAACCCAGACCTGCCAACCTTGAAGAAACTTTATGAGTACACATAAAGTGAATTTGACATAAAATGTTGCCATCATATAAATAGCCTATTACTACTTTACATGTAAATTTAATTTAATATTTAATAAAATTAAATATAATAATAAATAAAAATTAATATAATTTAACACAACTCTAGACTATTAATTAAAAAAAAAACTGATATTACATGCGTTTAAAAAAAACTGACAAGATTATGACAAAGTCACACTGTCTGGTGCCTAGTCTAGACAACCCAGGACAATTGTTTGCATAAAGTTTTAAAAGGTAAAAATAACTGCCATTCATTTACTAGCATCTTAATACTACGCAATTAGATAAACTGTTTATTCATTACATCCCTATTTTTCATCTTCCCTGCATCAGAGGGCTTTGGTCTTTTTTGATACTGTAGGGTAGGCTATGGCAGACTATAATGCTAATTTATAATGTGTCATGTGAATTCGGCCATCTGTCACAATCAGGTAACTTTTTGTCTACACCTGGGGCCAGTTGCATAAACTAAGCCATTATGTTAAGACAGTGTCTTAAGATCTAGTATGAGCCACTAGCAGTTAGGCAAGTGGCATTCAGTCTTACTTTTCGTATCAAATTAGGCCAGTCTATGTTTTTATGTAACTGATTAAAAAAATAAATAATTATGAACAGATTGGATGTGGCAAGACGCGACGCAACACAACAGTAACGTTAATTCATTTGATACCAGCAGGCCTAACAAAATCATACAAGAAACTAATTATGGAGCTTTGATATTACAGAAACGCCAACTCTTTTCATTCACTGAAAGTCCACTGCACAACGTGCATGTTCACATTTTAATTATCCATAACAATCCCAAAACTTGCCTTGCACATCTGCTAATAAGCGATGGGCAAAGTTTCTCGACTATTTTTCTTACCTTTTTTTTTTGTTGTTGTTGTGGATGTTATTGAGCATGTAGAAGTTTAGCTCTTGCGTTCTTCTGAACATCTCGCGCTGCCATTGCATGCCATTTTTATATCACTCCATGACTATTTTTTAAATGCCTATTCCCCGAGTGGTAGGCTACAATGACTGGCTGTTTTATAATATCATATATCAACTAATATCATAACAAAATAACCCAGGCAGTCTCATCTACGAGAAGTAGGCCTCCATACTGACAGCTGGGCTTATAGCTTGCAGGTTTGCTTAGTGCACTGTAACAATATTTATATATGTTTTTCATTTGATTGCTTCAACCGCTCAAATTTAATTAAAATATAATTTTTCGTCAAGTCATCGTCAAGTCATCCCGATCCGCGGCTGTAACTGCCAACAGCGTATCTCTATGAGGCGGTTCAGCCATGGCATGCAAGCTTGCAGTTATCCGGCCTGCCTGGCTTGCTGGAGGCACTGAATTGAAATGAACGCGTGCGGTGCGGGCTCGAAGCATTTGGCTAGGAGGGGCATGTAAGCCTTTCTTTATCTGTCTATGATATAAGCGGAGGGTTAATATGAAGCGCTCTGATTGGCCGAAAGTTTACACTTTACTTACAAGTTGTGGCTCAGCAGCAGAATCAACGTCATAGATTGCACTGAAACCGGCGAAATGCGAGATGCAACAAATTGCGTACATAGAGAGCAGCGAATCGCACAAGCGTACAAAAGGGTCAGAATGCGTGCCGAGTACGAAAAATGCGTACATGTTGCCAGGTCTGGTAACCACCAAACCCAGACTCGTTCATCGCATTTTCAGACAGAGAATTCGCCACTCCAGAGAACACGTAACCACTGCTTTAGAGTCCAGTAGCGGCGTGCTTTACACCACTGCAACTGATGCTTTGTATTGCACTTGGTGATGTAAGGCTTGAATGCAGCTGCTTGGCCATGGAAACCCAATTCCATGAAGCTCCACTTTGTTATAATACCACTAACAGTTGACCGTGGAATATTTAGTAGTATGGAAATTTCACGAATGGACTTATTGTACAGGTGGCAACCTATCATGGCACTGAATTCACTGAGCTTGAATTCACTGAGCTCCTGAGAGCGATCCATTCTTTCACAAATGTTTGTAGAAGCAGTCTGCATGCCTAGGTGCTTGATTTTATACACATGTGGCCGTGGAAATGAAATTGGACAACTGAATTCAATCATTTGGAGGGGTGTCCCAATACTTTTGGCAAAATAGTGTAGGCAGTCACCCTAAATAATGTCCATTTCTAATATTAAATCAAATACTTCAAAATTATATTTCTAAAAATTGTTTTTATTGTAGCACAGAGATTGCATAAGTGCATTTATACAGCAACAACAATCGCATACAATAAAGTTGAGATTCTTGTTTGGATTTATTACAATTCCTCACTGACAAGGTTTGCTTGCAGATATTGTATTACACTTTCATATGAGCACAAATCCAACACACATGTGTTGTGTTTTAAGATTTTGTTTTCGCAGTGCAGAGAAAGCATGTATCCGTTTAAAAGAAAAGTTCTGATTGGGGGATTTAAACTCTTTACATCGGGAAACCCAAAGCATGAAAGCATGTGGAGGATTGTTACAATTGCAAGACATCAGAAATGTCACTTCTGACTCTTTTCTTTTCACAAAGTTGCCTGGGTAAGTTTCTGTGGGATATGTGGGAATGAGTTAAGGGTAGATCCAGATTGAACGCAGGTACTCGAGAGTAATGCAGTGCAAAACAGATGTTATCAGTAACCAAGGCAACCCTGTAGGCTCATCCCTCAGCTCTGTAGTATTAATCAGAGACAGCCTTCTGCTACTGTTCATCCTTCTCTCATAAACATCTAGCCTTTATTAACACCACTTGCTTTTGAGATTAAAGAAAATGAAATGATCATCACACTTTTAGAGCACTCAACTCTTTAAATTAACCTCTAGGATGCAACCTACTTACACGTATACATTTGCTTGAATATGTATTCCCATACCTGCAGCATCATCAATATATTAAACACTTTATGAGCTGACGTTGTGATGTTTTTGAGCGGTACTCACTGGACTGTGGTTGTTATGTGGAGTTTGCGCAGACCGGGAGTGGGAAACTGCCGAGAGTTGATGTAGGAAACTTTTGTCATGGCTGTGTTGATGCTCTCCAAGTCATCTGCCTCCATGACCAGCACTGACTGAGCTGGGTTGAAGTGGAACTGAGAGGGATCAAGAGAGTGTGACAATTTTCATAATAAAGAGAGAGAAAAAAAAGCCCTTAAAGGAAAGAAGCGAATGAGTCAACACATTAACATATAGATGAATAAATGATGGCTGGGAATGACTAATGTCAAAGGATTCTCAAATATATTCAGATGATATTATAGAGATGGACAAATAATGGAATGCCTATAATCTTTCCATTGAAAGGCTTTGCAGATGTATGCGTATTAGGGCTGTCAACGAATATTCTAAATTCGAATATATATTCAAATAGTAAAAAAAAAAACGAATTTCCAAGGTGAAAATTAATATTCGAATAAAAAAAAAATGTGGGAAAAAACGCCCGCGGTAGTAGAGGCGTGGCTGTCTGCTTTGCGAGTGGGCGCACTAACGCCTATGGCTAGCACGCCTGGAGCCTTGTTTATACTTTCGCCTGGCTCCACAGCGCGAGCCCCCACTGACTGCACGTGCTCCTCCCCAACCGGACGAGGCGTTTAGTTTATACTTGACGTGCTCGCCGTTGTGCTATTCTTTGAAGCGACAGAGAGCGACTTGGAGTAATTGTTCTATAAACCATCAGGAAAAAGCATTGAGAAGAAGTGGGCTAATATACACACTTATTTTAGTACACTTCACCGAAAACCACACTACAAAAGAATCATGTAAAACAGATCAAAATAAACATTGATATTACTTGTGACATGAGAACAAAATGTATGTAGAAATGTAACGTTAACTTGTACAACTAAATTTATGATCTCTTAAATGTTTCCTAATTTCACTAAACACTTTCGTGAGTTGTCACTTAGTTTCGTGAACTTTTCTTTATTAAACGAGCTTGTTTATGCTTTTGTAGGCTCATTTTGTAAATATAAGCAAATTAGTTGTATGTGCAAACTGGACCACCTTTACTTTGCATCGCCTGCCACAAGCTCTTTGTCTGCAACACGACAAGAGGCCATAAGGGAGAAATTAATTTCGTTCATTTGTAAGGACATGAGACTGATCAGTGTCGTGGATGGGGCAGGCTTCAGGGAGTTCTGTCAAGCAATGGAACCGAGGTACTGACTGAATAGATATTGCATGAATAAAGGATAAATGCACTGCTTCCACTGGTTTGATTATTTACCGTTCCATGTTTACCACAGCACAGCTCGCTCTGAGCGTTCAATATGCTGTAAAACTTCAATTAATATTTGTTTCAATCACTGAATGAAGCCTGCTATATTTGAGACAAGAGTTGCGACCTTAAATTGCTTGCACAAAACTCTTGATCAGCACTCAAAATGTGTTTGTTTATTTAAACCGTTATGTGCAGAGAGCGTGAGGGTGAGAGAGAGGTCTGCGGTCTTGGTCATTAGTTGATTTACTTGTTTGTGTGTAGGTAATACGTTGTCAAATATGTTTAAACTTAAATAGACTACCTATACAAGTAGTTATGTCTCTTTGTATTAATTTATCCTGTTATTGACGTAATGCGCGTCATTGACAAAATGTGCAACCAGATGTTTGAATAGTTTGAATATTCGTGTTTTTTTTAGAGGGAATATTCAAACATCCTTTTTGAGCAATTTTGACAGCCCTAATGCGTATGTGTTTGTGTGTGCATGTACCTTTATGCCTTTGCCCAGACTTTCAAGCGAGCTGATGTCCAGGCCCTCCTTGCAAGCCTGTAGGCAGGAGATCACCTTTTGAGTTGCGATCTTCCCAGGTCGGATAGTCAAGCCTGAGAGGCTTCCACGGAAATACTGTGTGAACCGTGGAGTGGTCACCTCTCCTCCTGTAAACAAACACACAAAAAATTAGGCACACGCATACTCACGGTAGCTGGCAACAAAATATAGTGTACAAAAGCAAAAGATATCTGGAAACTAAGTGACACTCTGTGTGCATGTGTCAAAATGTCAAAAACACCTTATCTGGCACTATCCAGACTCCAGAGGTAGGAAGACAAGCCTGTCTACTGAAATGCTCATTTTAAAAAAATTAAAAAAAATGTTTTTGTATTCTTTGTATATGGTAACCCACAATCCTGTGCATGTGATTCAGCAGTTTATCAAAAGAACAAATTAAGCTCTGATGGACCAGTTGCATGAAGTTAGTTCATTTATAAATTCTCTATACATTTATATAAATAGAAGGTTTTTTCTTTTTCCGGAAAATGTTAATTAATGTTATCGCATTGGACAAAAACTTACTGACTTTGCTCACACAGGGAATAACTACATCCCACATTTTTTGGGATAATTGTTGTACTTTTTGGGGATTTTTTCCCCTAACCTTGTTACAATTAATCAGTTAAAAAAAAAAAAACACATCCTGCCCTGCTAATTGAAAGAAAACAACATGACAAAAAGATGAAATCCAATATTTGGTGATAATATAGTATAGCTATTTTTTGTAGGCCAGTCATTTTTGCCTGCCTGGCCTTTACAGTTGAACATCACAAGTGGGACTTTGTTCCATTTTGTACAAAAGTATTTCAAAACAAACATTAAAGCCCACTAGTGTGATAAACAGTGAACCAAATGTTTTTCTACATATTTTGTTGAATATTGATAAAATTATCCACAAATAATGCTTTTTTCACTCAAAAACTGAGGTGCATAAGCTCATATCAATGAGGCCTATGATCAACCAGTTTCAAAAAATAAAATAAAAACCTGTCATAATTGAAAGAAAACAAGTTGACAAAAATATTGAATCCAATATTTGGTGATAATATAGAATGACAAGCAATTTCCAATTGATTGGGACATTTTTGACTGGGAACATCAAATGTGTTTTCAACACAGCATAAGGGTTACATTATTTTTTACAGTTCTTGCAAGCTAGTACTATATTGATATACCTCAAATTTTGTATTTTTTATAAATAGTGTATTTTTCATAACTCAATCTTCCAGTGAAACAACAGACTTCTCTCTGGTGCAGTACATTTATTTCACTTCAACCATGCCTCCTTTCTTACGTCTTAAACGACTGCAAACTTGCATTCAGATCTGCCTCCATCTAATCAACAACCAACAGGTAGACTCAAGTCCCCAGCCCATGATTTGATGATAATGACATCATGTAATATTTACAAAGTGAATTGCTACTTGTCCTGCATTTATTTGCATACCAAATTGAGTGATAACATCTTTTATTTCATGTTTTTTTTTATTTATATAAATAACTGGTCACACTGACCGACTTAATAGGTTCCTTGATAAAAATGAGAGGGTGTTTAACACATGCTGTTTTCCCTCCCATACATCCCTCACTGATGAGCTGGCAGACTTGGAGAGTCTAATAGCTCCAGATGCAGTGAATTCTGTCAGTCGTAAAACCTCACAATGAGGGTCTGTGCTTCCACTGCTTAATTGCTTCTGTTTTAAATTATTTAGTTGACAGATGTTATCAATTAAATGTTATTCCACAGATGAAACAGCAGAGGAACATTTGCATTCTCGTTCGTGCTCCCCCTAAAGGACAAAAGCACTAATGAGACTGCAAGTCCTCGCATGGCATATAAGAGCTGTCATGTCACATCTGTATCGATCAGTAGTGGCATAACGGACAATAACAAGCAGAACACATCCTAAGCACAGTGGAAAAGGCACAGTCATGACCTTACATTTAGATAAGCACATCTGATGTCTTATAACCAAAATAATCATATGCTACCAAGACGGCGCAAGTCAGTAATGACCTTATTTATTTCACTTTATACACACTTATTATAGGGCAGCATTTAAAAAAAAAGAAAAGTTCATGAAATTATCATAAATCTTTTACTGAATTGTATTATGGATTATGTTTTAATCATGCTTTTATGGTGCTTTTGAACACGACTTTTACAAAAAAAGAAATCATTTTTTTGGTTGTTGTTTTTTAAAGTGATATTTTTACTCTGCATGGATGCGTTAAATTGATCAGAAAATTAAAGCAAAGACATTTATAATGATACAAAAGATTTTTTATTTCAAATAAATACTGTTCTTTCTCATTTTCTATTCATCAAAGAATCCTGAAAAAACACTATATCACAGTTTCCACACTTCATTAACCAGCACAACCATTTTCAACTAATGATGATAAGAAATAATGTTTCTTGAGCTCCAAATCAGCATTTTAGAATTATTTCTTAAAGGATTAGTTCACTTCAAAATGAACATTTCCTTTACTCACCCCCATGCCATCCAAAATGTTCATATCTTTCTTTCTTCACTAAAAAAGAAAATCTTTTTTTTCAGGAAAACATTTTAGGATTTTTCTCCACACAATGGACTTCAATGGCAACCATAATGTTGAAGGGCCAAATCAATGTAGTTTCAAAGGGCTTCAAAGAGCTCTGCACGATCCCAGCTGAGGAATAGGGTCTTATCTAGCGAAACCATCAGTCATTTTCCAATTTCCAATTTAAAAAATGTATATACTTTTTAAGCTAAATTGCTTATCTTGTGCTTCTCTGCGACACACCACGGATTGCACAATCACATCGGAAAGGTCACGCTAGACATAGGCAGTACTGCACCCGTGTTTACAAAGCACTCGTGCGAAGACTAATTCAAACATCCTTTAGCAAAAAAAAAGGTTAAACAACGCTTGGGGCGGTACTTCCGCCTAAGTCTAGCGTGACCTTTCCGACGTGATTGCGCAATCCGTGGCACGTCGCAGAGCAGCGCAAGATAAGCAATTTAGGTTAAAAAAGTATATAAATTAAAAAAATTTCTTGAAAATGGCTGATGGTTTCGCTAGATAAGACCATATTCTTCAGCTGGGATCGTGCAGAGCCTATTGAAGCCCTTTGAAACCTTATTGATATGGACCTTCAACATTTTAGTTGCCACTGAAGTCCATTATGTGAAGAAAAATCCTGGAATGTAATCGTCAAAAACTTAATTTATTTTCGACTGAAGAAAGAAAGACACAAACATCTTGGATGAGATGGGGGCGATTTTAAAAATAAAAAATAAAATGTTATTATATTTTAAAATGTAAATGTAAATATATTATTGATCGAAAATAAAATGCAGAATTGGTGACAATAAGAGGCTTCTTTAAAAAAATCGTACCAATGTCAATGTCCTAATGAAGCTCTAGAAAAAAGCAGATAATCTTATTTGATGTCTAGTGAAGACAATAGCCACCAAACCCCATGTCTACCTAGTAGAAGACAAGGATCTCAATTTGGCCTGAACAAATAGCATCCTCTCTTTCCATTATGAGGTGGCTTGCCGTTACGTTGTTGATTGCAGCGAGTAAAAATGGACAGGGTGCGAGAAGCAATCTCGACCGCTAATAGCTTGAAAAGTTATCAGTTGCGGTTTAGTGGAGCTTAGACCAGCTTCATTGGGATGTAATAGCAAGTGAACTTGTCCTCCATTCAGGGCCTTTTAATCCGCACTATGTGTCTCTTCTAAAAAAAAAAGAAAAAGATTCACAATTCAAAGCCAGAGAAGAAGAGAAAATAATCCGCAATCAGCATGGATGAAAAGAAATGTAAAATGGTGCAGAAAAGTCAGAACTTTAGGACCCCACCGCCTAAAACAATAATTTAGCCGTGGCTCCATTCTCTCAGAGCCTTGTTTAATTATTTAGCTCATGAAAGCGGTGTTAAGGACAGTCTCTCCATTCAAATGCGATCATTAGCTCCATTTCAAAAGGCTGAAATTGACAGGCCGTGCTTCTTTTTTGATGTTTTCACGCCTGAGTCTCTTTGATTAAATGAGGAATCAGGGTAGCCTGGGGCCAAACACATTGCCTCTCTCTTGGTATTCGAACCACCGCTGCCGTACTCGCACTGTCATATCAATAATGTAGATATCTCTTAGTCACACCCTCTCACTCTCAAGCCCGAGACTATCTGATCACATCTCAAAATTGGCGGATGCTGATTCATTAACTCCTGTGTCTGGGCTGTCCAAACCACAGTTATGCCACCATTTCATTTTATCGATCCTTCTTTTCAAATGATAATCAAAACAACAGCTCTTTCATGGTCTCACCTTGCCAGCAGGCACCTACGGTTAGCTGTACATCGATCTCAGAAGGGTGGATGGGCCAGTCGTCTGTCACAAGGTAGGGTTCGTATGTCACTCCGTCTACGAAGAGCGTCACTGAAGGAAACTCCACATTGATGACGTAGTAATGCCACTCTTTGTCACAGATCTGGAGGCAAGAATAAGAACAAGTTTAGTGTGGTTTGTTGATGTAGTTAAAAGGGAAAACATTATATTTTCAAAATCACCTGAGCAATTGGTCAACCTATTATTGGTTAAAGGGTAACTTCAGTGATTTAGCATTAGACTTTGTATCAGTAGAAACCCAGTAGTATATTCAAATTATGGTACTTTCCCCCCTCATATCCCCCTGAGACGAGAGAATTATGCATTTTATTTCTGAAAAAAATCCTCCGATGATGCAAATATCGTCATTTTGCGCCATCTGAGGATTTTTTGGCCAGAGGCTAAAGACTACAGCCACTAGATGGAGCTGTTCCGCATGTTATCAACCCGCCCATAGGGGAGAGATCTCACCCACAGAATGTAAGACACAGACGGCCGCACGGACAATCAAAATGGAGCGCGGTGCAGAGTAGAGTGTTTCAACTTTTCAATGAATTCCTGTGATAGTTTAGCTTTCATATGTGATCTGAAAACGTGCCAGACTGGCGCTTAACGTTACCTCAGTTCTTCATGATGAATGAAATTTGACTCCTGCTGCGCCTGTGCCGTGACTTTCGTTCGGCTCACTCACACTTTATTGAAAAGACACATTCAGTTTTTAATTGCAGTGTTTATTCTCTAACTGAACGAAATTATTGTATTACTATGAAGATCAAAATGACGGTGTACGGAATGGCTTTGTAGGGCAGCGAAGCAAGTTCATTCTGGGAGTTGTTATCTTTCCTCCACATGAGACAAAAATACATTTTCTGTCTAGAAGGCACCAAATTCAAAAATAATTTCACATTTCTACTGCATAAATTACCCAGTTTAAATACAAAGCGTAATGCTAAATCACTGAAGTAACCCTTTAAACCTGACCCTGACAGGATTCACTTCTTAGAGACATGTACAAACAAAATGGAAAATAAAAGAAGATTTGAAATGTATTGTATAAAGTTACATTTTTTAAAATTGACGCATCATCGTAAGGGCCCTGTTTTAACGATCTGAGTGCATGGTCTGAAACGCATGGAGCAAGTGCACTTAAGGTGTGTCCGAATCCACCTTTGCTAGTTTAACAACGGAAAAAATGGTTGACGCGCCAGGTGCATGGTCCAAAAGGGTTGTACCTAGTCTCTTAATGAGCCATGGGTGTGTAGCGTGCAATAAACCAATCAGATTCTCATCCCCCATTCCCTTTAAAAGCTGTGCTTGCACCATGGCGGATTTGCTATTTACATGGCGGAATTTGCGAGCGGAAAGACTGAATGCTTCTCCAGAGAGGAATCCTTTTATTTTTAATATTTAAAAATGTTTGTGTGCTGCTGCGCATCCCTGTGTGTGTAATAAGCAGAGTGTATGCACTTCGCATTGCGCCGTGTGTATGATAGGACCCTAAAGGTAATCTGAAACATCATCTAAAATAATCTTAAAATAATCAAATGAATAAATGCTACTTTGATAAAAAAAAACAACCTCCAAACTCCAAACGTCAAACTAAAAATAGGACACACTGTTCAATATAGAAGAAACATTTCCAGTAAGTTCATCTGGTTTGTGTTTTTATCTGAATAATATCTGTGCTTCTATAGCTTAAGATAATCCACATGAGGTTTTCAGTTCAGTTGACATGTCCTTAATGAAAATGAAATTTAACTTAATTTGCCTTCATAAGCTATACTATTCATCATTTGTCATATGTCCTATTAAATTAATTAGGTATAATTATGAGCAGACGCTAATAATAGGAACAAAGATTTTAGTATGAAAAACATCAAATCACTTTATATGGTATATCAATGCAAACCAATCAGAGCCATTTAAAGTTCCTCAACACTTCATTTTTTATTTTGTCTAGCATTTACACAGTCAATCAAACCAACATTAGGTATTCTGAGTTGATGCATTGAAGAAAAATAGACACGCAGCCCAACATGGAAATAAGTGATGTTTTATTAACAAATTCCGATTAAATCAACGATAAGAGGTGTATTCGTTGACCGTTTTTATTTTAGCATCCCTCCACCACCCCATCTCCTCACTTTGATTTTAATAAACTCTTATTGGACGTCAACACAATCCATAATACAATACAGTCTAGTTTTAGACTATTAGACTATTTAGACTATTATAACTAGTTCTAGACTAGTTTCAGATCTCTATCACGGGAGGATACTCTGGGTTCAGGCCTCTGGGTTCAAAATTTCGAGCCCTATTGGACCCGCAGTCTGCCCGTGCCTATTGTTTCGCGACCCGCACCCGAACCCGAACCAAAAATGACAACGTAAATATTATTCCACCTGTTACATAAAATATTAGCGGTTCACCTGTCGTGTACACACCGGAATACAGGACATTTGTCTTATTTATTTTTTTACATCAGCGTCACATTAAGATGCCAAGTTAAAAACAAATTCGCTTTTTCTTGAGACATTTTATTTCCTTTTGTAGTGCAAGAATACGCCCTGTGTGAGCGGACCCTAAGAAATAAAAATGAATGACACCTGGAAAAATCTATGAAATCTTAATTTCATTATGAATATTTCTGCCACCTTTTCACGCTTACAGGCAAATGAATGGGGATTATCAGAGCACCCATAATGACATTATGATAATTTGCTAGTATTGTGCAGTAAACATGCTAATGCATACTCCACATGCTCTTGTGCTGTCATGGAGAGCACCATATGGAGCTGAAGATGCCTGGGTGGATGTTGCTGAGCTACTGCAGAGGGGAGTTAATGGAGAGATGAGCCCAGGTCTCCAGAGAGAAGCTCTCTCGCTCTCTCTCTCCATCTAACCGCGGCCTCTGGGGACAGATCTCACTCCACACTTCTATTCCTCTCTTTCTCTTATCTCACCTTTTCTAGTATAGATATTCTCTTTATCTCCATCTCACTGAAGCTCCTTACTTCTCCCTTCTTTCTGCGGCAATCTTACTCAGTCTAACCTTTTTATGCCCTTTCCAATGTCACACACACACACACACACACACACACACACACACACACACACACACACACACACACACACACACACACACACACACACACACACACACACACACACACACACACACACACACACACACACACACACACACACACACACACACACACACACACACACACACACACACACACACACACACACACACACACACACACACACACACACACACACACACACACACAACAAGTGCCATTCAGTGCCATATTTTCTCATTAGGACAATCGTTTGAAAGCCAGGGCCAAAAGAGGCATCCTTGGGTATTATAAACTAAAACTGTCAATAAAATGTAATTTCCTTAAACAAACTTGGGCTTACAACCCCTTGGGCTTAAAAACCCCTTGCACTTACAATTATGCAAAGTTGTCTTAATTTTTTCTTCATTTGGTCATGTTTTCCTCATAACTCACTTAGGTGTACTAAAAGTTATATATAATATTAACACAATATAACATTTAACCCTTGTTGTATGCATTAACACACATTTTACAATCCGATTGAATGTTTTAACTAAAGATTTAGGTTGTAGGATGAAATGGCTGTATTATAAAAAGAGGGCAGAAATTATAATTATGTGTAGCTTACCCATAAAAAAAGACTCCAGAAAAAAAACTGCAAAAATAAGCTCATGCAATTTAAAAAGCCAAAGCAACGTCCAGTGTCGGTGAGGCATGAAAACAGCAGCATTAGCGCTGGTTAATTAAACAGCTCATGCAACGTCTCTCAAAAAACTGGGCTTCTGTTCAGAGTATGAAAACGAATAGCCTGGAGTGTGTAAACATGTGGACAACACTCAAAGCTTGTTAATTGCAACGTAATTCTGTGCAAAAAGCCATGGGCATATGTAGATTGTTCATCAAATTCTGGAGACGGGCATTTCCATATTTATTAACCAGTTAATACTGAATTGCCTTTCAGCATCTACAGTACACACATGTCTAAACTAAGGATGTGCAAACCTACATATCAGATGTGTGTTCCTTAAGGGCCATTTACAAAAGTGGCATTCAAACTAGATGAAGCACAACAGAATGGACCAGGACAGAGGGGTCTCGAGACACTTTTTTTTACAAGTCAAACAACTGGGGAGAATTTCAACAACAATAAAACTACAATAGTCAAAGGCTGGTGTGTGGTTGGCGTTTTGGCACAATATGGCTGTCGCCGCATCATCCAGGTGGATGCCGTACATTGGTGGTGGTTGAGGAGATTCCCCCCTTCCATGTAAAAGTACGTTGAGTACTGAGAAAAGCACACTGTAAAAATGTTTTTTGTCAACCTTATATTTTAAAGTGCTCCGATTATGCTTTTTCGGATGTTGCTTCTCATAAGATGTTATATAGCTGCTTGTGAATGTAAAAGGTCAGCAATATTTCAAAGATCTAAGTGCATGACAAGTTTATTAAATGTCTCCAAAAAGAAAGAACCAATTCTGAACTGCCAGAAATGATTAGTCAACAATTCCATTCTTACTTCATGCACAAACCTACGTATTTTTGTAACAAATTTGCATAATATGAAATAGATAAAATAAAATGAAATAGATATTGCAATGTAAGCAATAAACCAATCACAACAAACTGGGTCATTTGACCAATCAGCACAGAGTAGACTCTTGGAAAGGAGGGATTTAGAGAGACTGAATCCTTTACTGAGCAATTTCAGACACTGTGAGAAAACAGGTAATGTATATTATGAGAAAATTAAAGTGTTTCCTTGAATGCATGTAAACCTATTGTAAAAGCCCTCCAAAACAAAATCTACAAACCTTTAAAAATGCATGATAGGGGCATTTTAACTTCAGATTCAATTCAACCCATTCTAGTCAATCTGACCCTAAAAAAACAAACAGAAAAACAAAAATAAAAATACAATAAATTTGGGGAAAAAAAACTGGCAACAGTTTATTTTTAAATTCTCTGCATGTGAAAAGTGGTTGCATTCTTTCATATTTTATATAAAAAAATAAAAAACAGGGAATAAATAAGAAATAAAACATAAGAAATGATTGTCCAGCTAGTCGACCCGTCTTTATTTATATCGGATTGAACATGCTTCCGACTGACATTTACAAGAGCGTTGATGACTGACAACCTCTGCAGACTCTGTCCGGTCTCGTCCTCATTACATGTCCGTCGAGGAACAAACAGAACACGCGCTGTGTGTGAGTGTGCATGCTTTGCTGCTAATGAAACACACACATGAAGCATTAATCTTGGCCTGACAGGAGATGATTTTGGCTGTTTCAGCACACAAAGGCACATGCCGCCAAGGATTAAAACATGCTTACATTTGGCTTCCTCCTCCACCCCCATCCTTCGCATGCTCTTCAAGGTTTTTTTTTTTTTTTTTTTGCTGCTGCAAATTTTTTTAATCTTTTTCCCTGTCAACACACGGCATCCACGACCTTCAGAGCAAACAAATAAATGAGAGTGCTGGAACACAAATCACACCTAGAACTATACGTCTCTCTACATGCACAGGCATCAATGTGTCATGTTGGCTGCAGGAGAGAAATGCCTTGCAGGCTGCAGCGGTACAGGCCTTCTCCTCATTCAACATTAATGCATTGTGTTCTCAAGGCTTGTGCTGTTGCCTCAGATTAGGTTTGCAATCCACTGAGACGCTGGACTCTAACAAAGTTTGATATTCACATATATAAATAATCTCAGAAAATGTATTTAATAAATTGTGCTGGGCAGTCACCTTACATCTACCGTTTAAAAAATTCTGTATTAATTGATTTATTTTACAAGCCAATAAATTGGGGGTTACCAAGATAAAGGGATACATATGAGGCCACCCGCTCCCAAAAAAATATTATGCAAGCATTTTATGTTACATGGAGCTGGCCATCATTTTTAACATATTTTACATAAGTTACTAATATACGTTTCTCTACGAGGAAACTTTACTACCTAAAGTGGAGGCTCTTCACCTTATGGTGTCGAGATCGCCTGTGGGATCCAGTTAACTGCCCTGCGAGTGTGGTGCTGGAGTTCCTGCAGGAGAGATTCTCTGCTGGGTTAGCCCCCTCCACACTAAAGGTGTACGTGGCGGCCATAGCAGCTTACCACACTCCTTTGAGTGGAGTTTCTTTAGGGCGACACCCGCTAGTAACTCGTTTCCTCCGTGGAACCTTGAGACTGAGACCTGTGACACGCACCAGGGTGCCAGCCTGGGACTTATCCATCGTCCTTCAAGGCCTTTCCGAGGCTCCCTTCGAGCCGCTCGAGGAAGTATCTGAGAAGTTTCTCACTATTAAAACTATATTTCTTCTTGCTTTATCTTCCCTTAAAAGAATTGTGGGCCTTGCAAGCCCTCTCTGTTGCACCCTCGTGCTTGGAGTTTGCCCCGGGTATGGCTAAGGCCTTTCTCTCTCCGAGGCCCGGGTATATTCCTAAGGTCCTCACTAATCCTGTGAGACCTATTGTGCTCCAGGCCTTCTGTCCTCCTCCTTTTACGACGTCAGACCAGGAAAAATTAAATCTGCTTTGTCCCGTTCGCGCTTTAGACGCCTATGTCCACAGAGCTGCCCTGTGGAGAAAAACTGATCTGTTGTTTGTTTGTTACGGACCTCCCTCGAGAGGGGGTCCAGTCTCAAAGCAGAGAATGAGCAAGTGGGTGGTCGAGGATATCTCACTTGCTTATGTGGTGGCCGGACAGCCTTCTCCTTTAGCTGTTCGGTCCCACTCCACTAGGAGTATGGCTGCCTCTCAAGCTCTTTTAGCAGGGGCCTCCCTGCAGGAAGTCTGTGATGCGGCGGGGTGGTCCTCACACATTCATCAGATTCTACTAACTGGATGTGAATGTTACTCCGGGGTCTTGGGTGCTCGCCTCTTAGCTTATGTCACAGACGGGCATCCAGACTTGCATGGGGACGTGGGTATTCTCGTTCCCAGAGCGGTGACGCAGCGTCTCGTTCCCTATTCAGGGAACGTCTCGGTTACGACTGTAACCTTAGTTCCCTGAATAGGGAACGAGACGCTGCGTCACCCTGCCATACTCCTCGCATGCCCGCAAGCGCCTTGTTTTAGGCCTTCTTCAGAAGCTAACGGCGTGTGTTTGCCGGTTTGCTTTATAGTTTCCGGGTCTATGATGTCACCCGCCTATGACGTTCCGTCTCTCTATTGGACTGATGACATACGTGCTTCACAACGCAATCACGCAGGGGCGTTCCCAAAGCGATGATGCAGCGTCTCGTTCCCTATTCATGGAACTAAGGTTACAGTCGTAACGGAGACGTTTTAGTTAACTATTACAACCCTGATACTTTATTGAATATGTGTCAAATACTGGTCTTTCCTCCTGACTATGAATTAAATGGGAATTAAATTAAATACGGTTTATTGTGCAAGAAAAAACGAATATATTATGCGTGACTTTTAATTAAAAACAAGCTCGAATTACAACGGGACTCTTATTTTGAAATGTATGAGCCTTACTATTGCAGTTGCAGGATGCTCATTTAAGTTCAGGAGATAAAATATGTATTGTTACAACCGTCTAAAACATATTACTATATAAACATCGTAAAGTAAACATTGTCATTATTCATCAGCATTAGTTCATAAATAATTGCATGGCACAAATGTGCGCTATTCATTGATTGTGCACCGCTCTGGAGTGCTGTATTGGGGATACGTGAGCCTGTAGAACGTGCAACAGCACCGTGTTTTCCCGCCGTTAGATCAGCACGTTTAATTCTATTGTGCGCATCTGTTACACAGGACATCAGTTCTGACTGGATCTAATCGTCCCTCTCTGACATTTTCGTCTTGTTTTTATTTGTTGATGAAAATGACAGCAAGTTTCCGTCATAGTTTTTGTCATCCAACACTAGTTTTTATTTAGTTATCGTTTCATTTTCGTCAGTGAAAAAAGGTTGTTGACGAAAATTATGACGAAAAGTATTCGTCAACGAAATTAACACTGATGTCGACAAAAAAGCAGTTTTTATCTGTGAAAACAGAATGAAAAAAAAAAATGAATCACCTAGCATGGGCGTATTCCCCAGTTTTTTTTTTTTTTTTTTCAATAAAATGCTCTCTAGAAATGGAAAATTTCCCTCCCTTGATACCACATAGCAAAGCGAATTATTGATTTATGATTTCTTGTTTCTATAGGTCAACACGTCAACACTGGGAAAAAACTGCACTCATTTGAGGGAAAATAAATATCAAGACATCTTGTATATTGTCAAAAGGATGTAATATATTACATATTATCACGCCTTTGTTATTTCACCCATGTCTACCTCTAACTAACAGTCTCACAGCATATAATAACGCTCTCTCACTGCTTCTCGAATGCTGCCATGTCATTCGTCAAAAAGAGAGAGGCAGTCGAGAAATTTTGAAAGAATAAATGGCTACCGCAAAAAACTTTTCAGTGGTGGCATTTAATCAAGGAGTCCAGGGACTCTAACTGTGAGCCAACTTGGGAAGTGCAATTCAAGGTTTCATTATTTCCTTGATTGAACAGCAGATTAGGCTAATTTTAGATTCTGCTTTATCTGTTCCATCATCTCCTTGCTCAAATGGCCTTGTGGGAGGGATGATTTGTTCTATATACGGAATGGCAAAAATAAAAGTGAAGAAGTGCTTTTTCTTTCCTCTCTTATTTGGAGGTGTAGATATACATCTCATAATCGATTACTAGTAACGTTTGCAAATCGGTAGACAGAGATAAAGCTCATAGAGTGCAGAAGATCTTCAGATAGCAGTACTGCTGTTCCCATTGCCCTCATGTAAGTCAGCTAAGGACATTCCGGGTAATTGATTAGGGAAGTTTGTTGCGGTGCCGACTAGCACATGCTTGGCACTGTTATCCACACACCTGCCTCCTCATCCCAGGAATCAGGAATGCTACTATTGGAACCATAAGGAGCTCTTCGAGACACCTGTGCACCGATACTCTCGCACAGCCGTTATTCACCACGACAGATGGAGCTCAGCCAGGCACTATATACCTGACTGGGACATCCCTATAGAATTAAATTAGATGCTGCACCTCTAACTGAGAAAGTCAATAAACTAGACACTTTTAACCACCCACTATCAAATGAAGGTCTAGCCTCGGTGGCCTATACGCTGTGACAAGTAGAAGACAAACACTGCAATTTGCTGATTGCAACCACACCAATGACAGTTCTTTGGACGAGATGATATGGGAGAGATTGGTGACTGATCTAGCAGAGCAGGTTTAAGATCTGCAGTGGGCCGTGATATTGGTTGTGCTGTGTAGTGTAAGTGGCTCCTCACGTATATGTGGACGGAGGGTAGGACTCAGGGCAAACACAAACGATCAGTGTTTGGTAAGAATAAGCGAGAAAAAAACACAAAGAAAGTGGACAATGCTTTGTGTTGAATTTATTGTCTTCATTTTTAAGCATTATATCCTTGTCATGAGGCAAATTTGGGAATTTGGAAAAATTCCAATCTTTTCAATAGGAATCTAAGCGAACAGGAACTTTGCGTGAATGCAAAAAATTTCCCCATGCAGAACTTGTAAAGGGTTCAAGTTGGTTACAAGGATTCACACGTGCACTATTGAACACTATAGTAAAGTAAGTAGCTTTTCTCATTTTAGTTACAGTAGTCAACACAGGTCACCAGAGTAATACTTCAAGAGAAATAGTCTTCTAATGAGATTTAACCTTTTGTCACATAACCGCAACAAGAGACAACTTCCCCTGTCAGAATCAAACCTCAAAGTCAAATAAATTAACTGAAATATAAACCCAAGGCACAATAAAGAGTGACAATTACATTTCCCTTCCTCTCCAGTGCACATTATTTTTTGTGAGAGGAAATAAAGACATGCAGGTACAAACAAAAGGGAGGACAATAGCAAATTACCTCACTTCTCACATGTACTAGTCTACTACTGAAAACTAATTTAACTAACTCTAATTTAAATGATTTAGACAATTTAACCAGAAAGTATCTAAAACCATAAGCCAGTAAAATGTAATGTAATTGTAGAGCAACTCACGTAGCTTTGTTATATCTGTGAGTACACTCAACAAGTGTAATAGCAAGATG
This sequence comes from Romanogobio albipinnatus, assembly GCA_023566225.1. Lineage (NCBI taxonomy): Eukaryota > Metazoa > Chordata > Actinopteri > Cypriniformes > Gobionidae > Romanogobio > Romanogobio albipinnatus. Next base: position 41,898,695 of record CM042244.1, on the reverse strand, counting down.
TGTTTGTATTTCATGAAGAATGCAATGTTGGAAATATCCAACATCAACTGTGTGCTTACAGAAAATCTCAGTATACTATTTTACAACAACAACAACAACAAAAAAAAACCCACTAGGGTGTGCACTAGGGTTGGGTACCAAACTCGGTACTTTTAAGGGCACAGACCGAATTACGTTGGTACTACCAAGTACCGATTCACATTAAATCAATCTGTACCAAATTTCGGTACCTGAGAACGCATCTAGTGATAGTGTCTGTGAATATCAAACCGCAAAAAGACTATTTAAATACGAATCCTGCGTGTCTCTGTGCGAATGAATGCCGTAGACGCGTGGTTTACCTCACACACACACACACACACACACACACACACACACACACACACACACACACACACACACACACACACACACACACACACACACACACACACTCAGAATCGCGCATGACAGTCGCATGTTTCCATCTCTGCCATCTCATAGAGGACATGTACGTACGAATGTCATCTCCAGAACCACTGAGAGTCAATTTATGAGCATTTTACCCTTTCATTTGAGAAAAACTACCGTCATGTCATAAACACACAGAAACTCAAAGGGCTTCACGGGAACCCGCCAAAAAAAAAAAAATAAATAAATAAATACATTACTGTTGTACAGTAGAATTGAGATATGTCTGTAATAATAATACTAACACTAATGTAATAATAATAAATTATCAAAACAATTTTTTAAAGTAATAAATAAAAAAAATTCTTCATGTTTTAATTTTAAAAGATAAATTAAATGAATCTTATATCTTCATTTGATTACCAGAAAACACACAACACATAATTTGTGGGAAATCTTAAAAGAAAAAAATATAATATGGTTGTTTTTATGAATTCAATTAAGTACCTAGTAGCCTACTATTTACTATTAAATATTACAGTATACAAACATCACAGACAATGGCAGACAGTGACCAGGGCAGCTCTGGCATAATGTCAATAACACTTATATAAATGACTTACAGCTTCTTTACAGTTATTGATTTAAATATCCCTAAAGTACTGAAAAAAGGTACCGGTACCGATACCGATACTGGTTAAAATATGAAACCCTACTGTGCACCCAAAGTGCTAGGGCATCACCCCAGTAGTTTGGACATTAATTTACGCCATTAACTGATACCATTTTAGAGTTTCTGACACTCCACCACAGCTGAAATACCTAGCAGGCACATCCTTCTTTGGGACTCCATGATTTTCTCGGTATTCATCAGGTTGTTTGGAGCAAGATTGCTATTCCACTCTTAAACCTTGTTTATTAAGTAAATTTAGTTCACGCAGGGGTCACAATTCAACAATGAAAACAGCCAAGCACCACAAACACAGTGCTAATGAGCCAATTACCCAAAACATGTCACTTATGGAAAATATGGCGACCAGCGTGGCGGCATTAGATTACGATTAAGACGCAAAAGTGTTGTGACTGAAATCTGACACATCTTGCTGTATGAAGCGGTGGATGTTTTCTGTGGGTGTTGTTTGTTCAGCAGCAGAGGTGGCAATGGGCCTGCGGTACTCTGAAAAGGTGACTATAAATTACAGGCTGACAGAGTGAGTAATTAGAGCAGGAATTAGACTGTGCCCTCCGGGGACAAAAGTCAACTAAAGAGTGACCTCTCCCAAGCTTCCCAATTTGGAGCCTACGCTGTGTAAATTAATCTATCTGCAGCCTAGAGCAGGAGCAAATTGTTTTTACAGTAAGAGATATGTGGAAATTGGACAGTGGTAATAAGGGTTCACACTCAAGTACAAGCATGCACACACAAACTTAAGCATGGAGGATAAATCCCCTAAACACCCCTTACAAAACAATAATTTGGTGTCAGTATGGTACAGCGATGGTACCAAATTATTATACAATGGTACAAAAACACCAATGGTTTTTACCATATTCATTTTATGTAGTATAAACAAAGTAAGAATGCTATGGAATTATCAATGTACAAAAATTGTGGTATTACCATGGGGCCACATCTAAAAAATATGGTAATACTATGGTAGGTGAATAATCATTATATAGTACTGTGTTTTTACCATAGTACAGTGATAGTATCGCATGGTAATATATGGTACTTTGAATATATATATATATATATATATATATATATATATATATATATATATATATATATATATATATATATATATATATATATATATATATATATATATATATATATATATATATATATATATATATATATATTAAATCATGGGAAAATTAGCCCATGATTTATTCACCCTCAAGTCATCCTAGGTGTATATGACATTCTTCTTTCAGATGAATACAAATGTCCAAAAAATGTCCTGGCTCTTCAAGCTTTATAGGGGCAGTGAATGGCTGTTTACGTTTAGAAGTCCCTAAAAGTACATCAATCCATTATAGGAGTAATCCACATGGCTACGTCATACGCTTGAACGCCAGTCTCTCCTGAACGTGCGTTCGATAGTTAGCGGAAGTTAGAGATGACAGTTTGTAAAGTTTTAAATATGGATATTTTTCTTACACAAATGCATCGCTTCCCTTCAGAAGGCCCTTATTAACCCACACAGAGCCGTGTGGAGCACTTTTATGATGGAGAGATACACTTTTATGGACTTCAAAACAGAAACAGCCATTCACTGTCATTATAAAGCTTGGAAGAGCCAGGACATTTTTTAATATAACTCAGATTGTATTTGTCTGAAAGAAGAATGTCATATACATCTAGGATGACTTGAGGGTGAGTAAATGAGCTAAAGTTTCCACTGACCGGTACGGTTCAGTAAAGTTCAGTGTGGTACACAATTTTTGTTGTTTCCATTGTTAAAATTTGTGGCACCCTCCCGCTGGGGTACCTAGCACAGTAGTCCGGTACAAAAGGGTGGAGCTAGTCTTACTGCAGAACGTTGATTGGTTGACTCATCACTTGCGCGTGCTTTTTCATCTGTGTTTTTCCTTGCAGCCTGCAGCTTTGGCTCAACAGCTTTGGTCTTCTTCTTGTGAAAAACAGCTACATGTCGAGGAAAAGAACAAGATCTTCTGTATGTTGTTCATTGTTGTTTACTGTGTTGCTTTCTTCTTCGCACAAGAATGATGTTGATCGATACACCACGCCTATCATAAGCTATACTATTGGCGGTGTTACACAAGCCGGATCAGGGTTTACGTTGTGCTGAGGCGCACAGTGTGCAGAAGTAGCCAACTTTCTGCAGAGTCAATAGCTACAGACCTCCAAACTTCATGTGACCTTCTGATTAGCTCAAGAACAGTGCGTAGAGAGCTTCATAGAATGGGTTTCCATGGCCGAGCAGCTGCATCCAAGCCTTAGTGCAATGCAAGTGCAATGCAAAGCATTGGATGCAGTGGTGTAAAGCACACCCCCACTGGACTCTAGAGCAGTGGAGACGTGTTCTCTGGAGTGACTAATCATGCTTCTCTGTCTGGCAACCCGATGGATGAGTCTGGGTTTGGCGGTTTCCAGGAGGATTGGCTGTACACAGAAAAAATGCAAGGGTGTCATTTTCAGATTTATCCACTCTTGGACCAGGTTTCAAAAAATAGCGGTTTCAGGCTCCCAAAACGCAGGATCCGTCTGGACGAAACGCTGATACGATACAAAATTTTATGTATACAGCTAAACGCGTCTCCATGTGTACTGGGCCTAAGTATCACCATATGTAATTGAATGACCCCCTCAATATATATACAATAGAATTTACATGGCACTTCAAAGAATACTGTGGAATTATCATAGAACGATGTCCAAATAACCAGGGCAATACCATGGTAATATTATTTAAGCAAATTATCCACACACATAAAATTGCATGTTCATGTATGTGTTACTGACATGGTGCATGTAAAAAATACACTATTAACATTGTATCTTTTAATAAACACATTAATATTGTACTTATTGCAAATGACACATGCAGAGAGATTTTAAAGAAAAACAATTGCATCTCACTTGCAAGCACATTTCGACATGTTGACATCCAAAGGCAGTCAGGTTAGGTTGCTCGCTGTGGGTGTGAAAGTACTGAGTATCCCACTGGGCTGTTTAATAAAAAAGCAGATATTCTCCACACACAGAGTGGTGAGCAAAGGCAGCCCTGCAGTTTGCCACGCGGCTGCTAACTCATTAGTATGTCAATAATGACACACTCGGGTCTGTGTGTCTCCTCCGTTTCCCCAGGGGGGCGTGAGTGAGGGAGAAACTTTGAGCGAGTTGATATTTCACGGTGCATCACTGTGACAATACGTGCATGTGTGTGTGTGTGTGTGTGTGTGTGTGTAGTACACACTTCTGTGTCTTTTTTTCATCTCGTAAACAACGTAATGAGACAATAAAATACTCAGCTAATGAGCCTGGGACCGTCTCAAAGGCACATGCCTGTTTAGAATGCAACACTGTTGGACACAGAGACACACACACAAACACAAGGGTCTCCGAAGGAAAATTCAAGCTCGTTCTTTAATGAAAGCGCAAATTCAAACACAAGTTTTCGATTAAAACCTGATGATGGGCTATTCACCTGCACAATTTGGTGTGAGTAAAACACGTAAAATCACAGAACCTTTTGAAGGACTTCTGCAACATCTACATCTCTCAGATTTTCCTAACCCTCTGCCAGTTTAGCTTTTATGTCTGATGCGTTTTTTTAGTCTGAACTGTTTCCGTATGCCAGAAATGCTGCTGTTGACCTCAGACACTGCCTGCTTTATCAAAGATGCTCATTTAACACGTTCAGATCTGATGTTCTCCACATGCTTTCGAGGAGAGAGAGACTAGAATAGAGCAAGGAGGAGGCTGGGAATGGATGGGGGTAATCGAAAGTGTGGGGGCGAAAGCCGGGAAAATAACTCACTGGAAGTCATCAGAGGAAAAGAGCAGCGAGTCTCTCCCGCCACTCAGTCCGGGACTGATGGGGGCCATGGAGTTCAGCTTCAGTTCATCAAAGCGTGCACACTTTCATATCCACATGTGTGCCGATTCAAACCCCGGTTGCTCCGTCGTGCCCTCTAAAGCGATACACAAATCTATGCACACTTCATCTATCCCTATCTTCTCTCAAACATGTACATATACTCTTTCGGCACAACTTTTTTCCTCTCGCCCTTGCATTATTAATGCAAATCCATTACACTGACATGGCACTGGGACCGAGCTGTGCCAAAAGAGGTTCAGATGCAGAGAAACAGCCTTCCTGGATGAGGACATGCAGCAGCACTCTCAATGCAAAGCAATCATTCCCCTTCGAGTTAAAGCAACATATGTGTGCAAAGATTCAACATATGTGACTCAGAAGCCGGCGAAATTGCGATCAGATTGTTGCTACGAAAGGAGAATTGGTATTCTTTTTGTACCTCAAGAGCTCTAGGCAAAGTATTCCTGGTGGAGTGGAGAACAAAATTTACTTTGATGCAGAACACGGTAGGAGGGAGAGAGAAAGGAAAGAACACCTCCCTCCACCCCAAAAAAAGAACGACAGACTGTGAATATTTTGGTGCTGCTATATTTGGAATGTCAAAAGTAAAAAAGGAGCAAAAGAAGAAATGGGGTGGATGAAAGTCAGGTGATGTGATTTTTAAGCTCTCCCTTCCCCTATCTATCTCTGTCATGACCAGATTTTGGTGAAAAGATATGGAAGAAAAAAAAAAAAGGGTGTACAGTCATAAGAAGAGGCGGTGGTGCCGGGCCCTGATGGACAAACAAAATTTGTTCAGCTAATGTGGAAACAGAGCTGTAGAGATGCATTATTCAGAGGCTCATGATTATTTCACAGTGCAAAGCAGCCTTCAGGTACATCACAATAGGCTTTGATTATGGCAAGACGTGAGGCATGAAAAGGAAAAGAATGCAAATTCAGGCTTAGCGGTAATACAAAACACAATAGTTTTGCAACTTTACTAACTCTAGTGACTCGCTGCGTTCCTTCCCATATTCTTTATACGCATAATAGGAACATGTAAACGAGTGAATGACATTTCAATCCATTTAAATTCTAATGGAAAGTGTTTTACATTGTGTTGAGTTTCATTTATCTCTCCATTGTGTTTTGTGTGCCATGTAAGATAAAGAAAAACTGTTGCCAAAATGTAATGTAATGTTATATAATGTGATATAATGCGCATTCTGGGTGTTATTTGGATTTGAAAAAGTATCTTGGGCTTTAAATGAATGCGATTCCTCAACACCTGGAAGTCTTGTTTCTTTTTAAAATGTTTGCAAGAACTGTCAAACAGACTGGACTTGGCAATCAAATGACAATGATTTGAAGCAGACCTTTCAATGATATAGACAATTATTTGTGATCTCTCATAACATACTGTAGCAATCAAAATCCTGTCTTTTACCTTTTGGAAGCAACATTGCAGACATAATAAATGGTGATTATACATTGACTTTTCACATTCTTGACAAGCAGCAGACAAGAGTTTGGTGTATTTGTTGTAAATCTATGTAAGCACCCGGAAAATCAAACGACACATGTTCCTCCCCAGATTTATATTAGCTTTAAGCACCAGTGGGACTCATCTGTTTGTCTATAGTTTAAGTTTTAAAGCATTCGATAAGCTGCACGCTCTCCCCTGTGAGATCTCATTATAAGTCTTCATGTATTCATTAAAGCAAGCAAGCGGTCATGCATGGAATGCAATCCATCTAACACAAAACAATACAGGTTCTTAAATACATCACCAAAGGAAGCCACAGATGTGGTGCATGTAATTGTGAGTATATAAGCGTACAATGAATGTCATATTGACAGAACGGAGTGTAATTTTCTGCCGCAGCAGTGTGGGTCGATGATCTGAGCCAGACAGGGATAAATGACACGCCTGCTCAGGCCTTTCCACACCGTACCGATTGGTCAAGGTGTGCCATGCACGGACCCTCTGTACATGCACACACACCTCCGATCAATGAGCAGAAGTGTCGATGCAAACAAATCTTTGGCTATTGATATAGGCCAGCGTTTGAAGAGCCATTAACGGATGATTCGCTTTGCATCTTAACCAATGTTTTCATAGATCTGCTGAGAGCTCATTGACGGGTTCCATAAGTCTCTGTTTAATGGTCATTGTGGAAAAAAATTATGGCTCATTTTTATTGCTCTAATTCAATGCAACCGTTCAGGGTGCATTGCTCATTTTAATAGAAGAAGCCTCGCCTGTCCAGAAATACCAGATGAACTATGTGCACTGACACTGAGGGGAGGTTTGGGACTAGATCAAAGCTCTTGTTGCTAGATGACATCCTCTGAATTTAAAAGTATACAAAGTTCATCCAAAATGTATTTAATTTTTCACTCACTAGGTTATATGAAACAAGAGGTGTGAAAAACGGACTAAAATGTAAATAATTATTCACCAATAATCCAAAGATGGCCCATGATGACCTTTGGTTTTGACTGCCATACCATATCACAATCATGCCATTGAATCATCTCTTCATTTTTAATTTATCTTTTTGTTTTGCCGTTGAATTTTTATTTTATTTTAAAAATGTACATTGTAATACAATATAATTGATATAAAGCAACATTTTCTTTCATGAAAAACACCTTATATTCAGGTGTGCAGAATTATTAGGCACATTTTCTTTTACAGATAAAATGAGCCAAAAAGAGATTTAACTCAGACTGAAAAGTCAAAAATTATTAAATGCTCATGAGAAGGATACAGTACGAATGCAATACTAGACATTGCAGTTAAGGCATGACCATTGGACAGTGAAATGCTCTTTGGGTCAGCAGGATCAGACAAAAACAGGTGGTGAAGAAAAGACAACCGCAAAAGAATTAAGAATTAAGGTGAAGAATTAAGTGTGAAACCATCAGCGCCACCATTTTCTAGAGCTGCAACCTACCTGTAGGCTCTAGAAGAGCAAGGTGTCAGGATCTCTTAGACTTATAGGTCCCATGGCATGAAATTTTAATTTTATGAGGTTTTTCAACATTAATATGACTTCCCCTAGCCTGAATATTGTCCCCAAGTGGCTAGAAATTTTGATCGGTGTTAACCGAGTTCTGGCTGTCTCTCTCTGCCTTTGAGAAAATGACAACTCAGACGAGCTGATCTGGAATTGTTCTGTTATGACGTCATAACAGGAATGGTTACCTCCCTTTCCTCCGCCCAGAGAATTTGGCATGCCCATGCAAGCGCTATAATTGTCCTCGAGAGATCATGGCTTGTGAACGAGTGAATGCTGGCAGTTTCTCAGTGTTTGGATGTACAAATGAAAACAGAAGTCTTTTTTCAGTTCCTTCTGATCTGTGATCAGTGATTTCTGATGTGTAGCTAATTATCCAAGTTCACACAGAACTTTATTATTCATGCACACGCTGCTGCTTCTCTCTCTCCGGACAGAACGGTGTTTTCATGTTTTCTATCTTGTGAGTCAGTGTTTTTGTACGTCCTCGTCGTGTCTATCTGTTCTAAAATGTGCATACAGTCGTGAGTTTCTGTTCAACATCGGCAAAGCCACATCTTTAGAGATAAACCTCAATAATAATGATGAATAATGATGAAGACTGACTCGGCATGACTGGGACTCGTGTTTATTCAGAACTCTCAGATACAAACAAAATAAACTTGCGCTGACAGTGCTCTCACAACTCAGTAGTTACTATAAATATCTTTGTTTGCAATCGCTCCGTCTCTGGTCCATGATGTCTGGTTCGCGAACTAATCATTCTTTTGAACCGGTTCTTTTTAGTGAACCGGTCGAACCAGTTCACCAAATCGGACTGAATCGTTCTAAACGGTTCACGTCTCCAGTCAGCCCTGATCCATAATTTACAAAAGTTACTAACTTTCTGACATGAGTGACAGCCCCTCCGACTAGAAATAAACTAATAACCTGAAGTATATGCTAGTAACTACAACAGTTCACTGAACTGAGACGTGCTGAGAGAACTGATGAGAAGTGAACTCAGGTCCATCCGTCTCTCTAGGAGCAGGCTCATGCCTGCTCCTGCCGTAGACCTTGTTAAACCATGCCCCCCCCCCCCCCCCCCTACGCTACAAGATCTGATATTCATTTCAAATGCAAAGATGTCAGCCAATCAAAACAGTGGGTGTTTTTGATGTAAAAATCATACTAACAATATAAGTACACCTCAGGAAACATTATAAAATAATAGAAAAATGCCATGCCATGGGACCTTTAAGTTAGGTAAAGAATCCTAAAAATGACCCCCACTAAATAAGAATCACAAGCTGAAGTGTTGTAAAATACATGAGATCTCACGGATCTCATTTTCTCACTACTCTTTACATTAATTTAAGACTTTATTGAACTCATTTAGGGTGGCTCTTATGAGGATACTCGACAAATAAGACATTTTGGCATAATTGTGTGTGTTATTGTTCGTTCAAGCGTGAAAGAGACCTCGATTCTGGCACGCTGTCTGTGCATATGATACTGGTCCTTGTCTTTGTGCCTCGTGTGTGTCACATAGACAGGACATTCACAGACAGCGCGTTCTATTTTGACTGGTCACACTTGAATGGTTTAAAAGCATTTGCATGAATAAGAGCTTGATCATATAAGGTAATTATATACATAATTGTATATAATATCTGAGTTCCACAGAAGAAAGAAAGTCATACAGATATGGAATGACAAGAGGGTGAATAAATTATGAAATTATGTAAAATTTTGTTTTTTTCCTCATCCAAACCTATATTGGAAGAACTAAAATAAAGTGCACATCATATGAACTACAGTTCTGCTATTTTATGGTGCGTTTTGATGTTTTTCTTTTTTGATCCTTACAGATACGCATTATGGATGACAAAAAGCTGCATACAATTTTTGAAAAATGTCTAAAAACATCAAACAGGTTTGAAACACATGAATGCCACAATTTCATTTTCAGTTAATTCCTCTAAACAACAATAATATGATAGCCATTACTCTGAAAACATCTTAGCCATCGGATTATAGAAGGAGAGACAAAGAGAAACAAAGTTAGTAAGTGAGCAATAAAAAAGACAAATAGTACAGAATAAACCCCATCAAGTATTTCCCTCCTCTCACTTGGCATCACTCCCTCCCTCTCCATCATTCTTTCCCTCTCAACGAAAAGAGGAGGGAAAAAAGCTAAAGAGGCAGGTGTGAGGAAGATTGCAAAATCAATAGGGCTAAATGGAGTTGCAGCGGAAGCCATTGAGTGTCCTCTCAGAGTACTGATGAGACTGCAAAGAGCAGCATTTGGATGAGATGCCCAACAGCCAACACTCTGTGTTTTTTTCCCTCTTCCTCTCTCTCCTACTTGCGTCTTCTGCACTATCACCGCAAAGCTATTTTACTAGATCAATGTCGGGTCCTTAATAGAACACGACGCTCACATTGCCGCAGGCCGCTATAGGCTGGGGTGGAGAACACAGCGTCAATCAAATCGTCTACAGGTGCCCTAGATCAGCTCTCTGCCATAGTGACAGAAATACCACAGCACCTGCGGCCCCTCCCTCACTTCCTGACAACAGGGCCTGACTGACACACACACATTCACGTCCTTCTACTCACCCGGCAAGCAGCTTGTGCAATGTGACTTTCTCACATTACATCTGCTGGGTCTTACATTACACACAAAAACTTGACACAACATTCAAAATTTGGATGTGAACATAATATTATGCCTCTTATGGACCATTTCAATGACCATCTGATGTATATCACACATGATAATGGCAAAATCTAGTCAAAATCACAAGCAGCAACTTTGTGTTCCTGCTTCTAAAGAGCATTGATTGAATCTAGCAAAATTGATCTGGGTTGTTAGAGTGGGTGCTTTAGCAGAAGAACTAGTCACTAGATTTGCCAAATTTTGGTTAGTGGCATCAGAAGCACTTGGTAGCAAGTAAACTAGTTATCCATGAATATTGAATACATTTCTCAATTTTCTGAGTAATATTTCAGTGAAATAATTAGTACCTATTACTTTTGGACAGCATTTTGGTTGTTCTATGCCATGTCAACATCTATGGCTATTTTCAAAATCAAATCAAAATCAAATCAAATCACTTTATTTGTCACTCTACCATATGCACAAGTGCAACAGTAGGTGAAATTCTTAGGTGCAGTTCCGAGCAAAATAGTAGTCATGACATGACATGTACAACATTTAAGCAACAACAGATTACACATCTGATGCGCACACAATTACTCACAGCACAGTATACACTACAATAAACAATAAATAATTGACACAATGTGAGTGTAGTTCTCACAGCTTTAAACAATATACACATACTTACAATATACATATACTTTAAACAATATACACTAAACATACATTAAACAATAACAGTATACATTAAGCTATAGTAATAATATACAATGTACAGTATACAATATGTTCACAAATTGAAGTCCAAAGTGCAATAGATGCTGTATGATAAATAAATGTGTATATAATGTGTGTGTATCTACAGTGGGTTGTGCTGAGTGATATTCTGTCCAGTGTGTGTTATGATACTGATGGATCAAGAGTTAAGTAGTCTGATTGCTTGTGGGAAGAAGCTGTTCTGGAGTCGGCTGGTGCGTGTTCTAATGCTGCGGTACCGTCTGCCTGATGGCAGCAGTGAGAGCAGCCCATGGCTCGGGTGGCTAGAGTCTCTGATGATCCTCTGAGCTCTCTTCACACACCGCCTGGCGTAAATGTCCTGGAGGGAGGGAAGCTCACCTCCGATGATGCAGCTGGCCGTGCGCACTACCCTTTGCAGGGCCTTGCGGCTGCGGGCGGTACTGTTGCCGTACCAGGTGGTGATGCAGCCAGTCAGCAGGCTCTCGATGGTGCTGCTGTAGAAGCGTGTGAGGATGTGGGGGTTCATTCCAAACCTCCTCAGCCGTCGCAGGAAGAAAAGGCGCTGATGAGCCTTCTTCACAACGGCCTCAGAGTGGACGGACCATGAGAGTTCCTCTGTGATGTGGACACCGAGGAACTTGAAGCTGCTGACTCTCTCCACCGGTGCTCCATCGATGGTGATGGGGCGGTGTTCTCTCTCATTCCTCCTGAAGTCGACCACCAGCTCCTTGGTCTTGCTGACGTTGAGGGAGAGGTTGTGCTCCTGACACCACCGTGTCAGAGTGTGCACCTCCTCTCTGTAGGCCGTTTCATTATTGTCGGTGATAAGACCTACCACCGTCGTATCGTCAGCAAACTTGATGATGGTGTTGGAGCTGTGGATTGCCACACAGTCATGTGTGTACAAGGAGTACAGGAGTGGGCTGAGAACACAGCCCTGAGGGGCTCCAGTGTTGAGAGTCAGTGATGATGAGATGTTACTGCCCATTCTGACCACCTGGCGTCTGTTTGACAGGAAGTCCAGGATCCAGCTGCATAACAGGCTGTTTAAGCCTAGAGCCCGGAGTTTAATGTCAAGTATGGAGGGCACAATGGTGTTGAATGCTGAGCTGTAGTCCACAAACAGCATTCTCACATACGTGTTCCTCTTTTCCAGGTGGGAGAGAGCAGTGTGTATTGTTGATGAGATGGCATCATCAGTGGAGCGGTTTTTGCGGTATGCAAACTGCAGTGGGTCCAGTGAGGGGGGGAGAACAGAGCAGATGTGGTTTCTGACTAGTCTCTCAAAGCATTTGCTGATGATGGGGGTCAGAGCAACAGGACGCCAGTCGTTTAAGCAGGTGGTTTTTGATTGCTTAGGTACAGGCACAATGGTGGACGTTTTGAAGCATGTGGGGACCACAGATCGGGAGAGGGACAGGTTAAAAATGTCCGTGAAAACTCCAGCCAGTTGGTGCGCGCACGCTCTGATCACGCGGCCGGGAATGCCGTCTGGACCCGCTGCTTTACGGACGTTCACCCGCCGGAAGGATCGGGTTACATCCGCTAAAGATACGGAGAGTGCACTAACCTCTGTATCTTCAGCCGCGAGCTCTCTCTCCGCGAGGGCGGTGTTAGTTCCCTCAAAGCGAGCATAGAAGGTGTTGAGCTTGTCCGGGAGAGAGGCAGCGGTGTTCACGGTGGAGTTTGTGTTCCCTTTATAGTCCGTGATGGTGTTAATTCCCCTTCACATGCTTCTGGAGTCGGTGGTATTGAACTGTCCTTCAATCTTGTCCCTGTACTGGCGTTTTGCTGCTCTGATAGTTTTCCGGAGGGCATAACTTGCTTGTTTATGCTCCTCCGCATTACCGGAGTTAAAAGTGGAGGTCCGCGCATTGAGTGCCGCACGAAAATCCCCATTTAGCCACGGCTTCTGGTTTGGGTACAGCCGAATTGTTTTGGTCGGAACAACGTCTTCTACGCACTTCCTGATGAAACACGTTACGCTATCAGCGTAGACCTCGATGTCGTCATCAGAGGCCGACCGGAACATCTCCCAGTCTGCGTGATCAAAACAGTCTTGGAGCATAGAGTCTGATTGGTCCGACCAGCACTGGATGGTTCTGAGGGCGGGTGCTTCCTGTTTGAGTCTTTGCCTATATGCGGGCAAAAGGAGGATGGAAGCGTGATCCGATTTGCCAAATGGTGGGCGCGGGAGGAACTTGTAACAATCCTTGAAGGGAGAGTAGCAGTGATCTAAAACACGGTTCCCTCGCATGTTGAATCTAACATGTTGGTGGTATTTGGGTGCAATGCGTTTGAAGTTGGCTTTGTTAAAGTCCCCGGTCACAATAAACGCAGCCTCAGGATGCGCGGTTTCCTGCTCACTCACTGTCCTATACAGTACCTTTAGTGCCCGGTCTGTGTCGGCTTGTGGGGGAATATACACAGCTGTGATGATGACCGCGGTGAATTCCCTCGGTAGCCTGAATGGTCGACACAGAAGCATGAGAAATTCCAGATCAGGAGAGCAGAAAGACTTGATAGAATGTACGTTCCTCTGATCACACCAGGATCTGTTGATCATAAAACACACACCCCCGCCTTTGCTTTTCCCTGAGAGATCTTTTTCTCTGTCCATTCGGTGCACGGAGAACCCCGTGGTTTCGATGGCCGAATCTGGAATCTCAGCAGACATCCAAGTTTCTGTAAGGCAGATAATGCAGCAGTCCCTCGTGTCTCGTTGGAAAGAGATCCGCGCTCTTGGCTCACAGAGTTTATTGTCCAGAGACTGAACATTTGCCAGTAAAATTCTGGGAAGCGGGGGTCGGTTTGAGCGTCGTCTTACTCTGATGAGTACAACGGCTCTCTTCCCTCTTCTCCGGCCGCGTTTCCGCGGTCGGGCCGCCCAGACAAAAGGATCCGCTGCTGTGTTTGTGAACGGCGGTTTGTCACTGAAGAATATAAAGTCCGGTTTTCGGTGTGCGATTGCCGAACCAATGTCCAAAAGTGTCTGTCTGTCGTACGTAGTAAGGCAGACAACATCCAAGACAAAAAACACAAAAACTATAAACAGAACAAACAAAAAACTACAATGTTTCAGCAGAGCTCGCGACGTAGCGGCCATCCTCGGCGCCATCTTGACTCTCAAGTGAGTCAAGGCACATTCATGGCAAGTGAGTTCATGGCATGTACAGGATCAAATCCGTTCAAAAATAGATAAATTAACAAATTAATTATTTTTTAATATACAGGGAGTGCAGAATTATTAGGCAAGTTGTATTTTTGAGGATTAATTTTGCATCATTAATAATTAAACAACAACCATGTTGTCAATGAACACAAAAAACTCATTAATATCAAAGCTGAATATTTTTGGAAGTGGTTTTTAGTTTTAGCTATTTTAGGGGGATATCTGTGTGTGCAGGTGACTATTACTGTGCATAATTATTAGGCAACTTAACAAAAAACAAATTTATACCCATTTCAATTATTTATTTTTACCAGTGAAACCAATATAACATCTCAACATTCACAAATATACATTTCTGACATTCAAAAACCAAACAAAAACAAATCAGTGACCAATATAGCCACCTTTCTTTGCAAGAACACTCAAAAGCCTGCCATCCATGGATTCTGTCAGTGTTTTGATCTGTTCACCATCAACATTGCGTGCAGCAGCAACCACAGCCTCCCAGACACTGTTCAGAGAGGTGTACTGTTTTCCCTCCTTGTAAATCGCACATTTGATGATGGACCACAGGTTCTCAATGGGGTTCAGATCAGGTGAACAAGGAGGCCATATCATTAGATTTTCTTCTTTTATACCCTTTCTTGCCAGCCACGCTGTGGAGTACTTGGACGCGTGTGATGGAGCATTGTCCTGCATGAAAATCATGTTTTTCTTGAAGGATGCAGACTTCTTCCTGTACCACTGCTTGAAGAAGGTGTCTTCCAGAAACTGGCAGTAGGACTGGGAGTTGAGCTTGACTCCATCCTCAACCCGAAAAGGCCCCACAAGCTCATCTTTGATGATACCAGCCCAAACCAGTACTCCACCTCCACCTTGCTGGCGTCTGAGTCGGACTGGAGCTCTCTGCCCTTTACCAATCCAGCCACGGGCCCATCCATCTGGCCCATCAAGACTCACTCTCATTTCATCAGTCCATAAAACCTTAGAAAAATCAGTCTTGAGATATTTCTTGGCCCAGTCTTGACGTTTCAGCTTGTGTGTCTTGTTCAGTGGTGGTCGACTTTCTGCCTTTCTTACCTTGGCCATGTCTCTGAGTATTGCACACCTTGTGCTTTTGGGCACTCCAGTGATGTTGCAGCTCTGAAATATGGCCAAACTGGTGGCAAGTGGCATCTTGGCAGCTGCACGCTTGACTTTCCTTAGTTAACGGGCAGTTATTTTGCGCCTTGGTTTTTCCACACGCTTCTTGCGACCCTGTTGACTATTTTGAATGAAACGCTTGATTGTTCGATGATCACGCTTCAGAAGCTTGGCTATTTTAAGACTGCTGCATCCCTCTGCAATATATCTCACTATTTTTGACTTTTCTGAGCCTGTCAAGTCCTTCTTTTGACCCATTTTGCCAAAGGAAAGGAAGTTGCCTAATAATTATGCACACCTGATATAGGGTGTTGATGTCATTAGACCACACCCCTTCTCATTACAGAGATGCACATCACCTAATATGCTTAATTGGTAGTAGGCTTTCCAGCCTATACAGCTTGGAGTAAGACAACATGCATAACGAGGATGATGTGGTCAAAATACTCATTTGCCTAATAATTCTGCACTCCCTGTATATTAAAATATGGCCTCCATTGGCACAATAGTCTTTACACTCTCAAGACCCATAGAAGGTACTAAAGACGTCGTTACTAAGTCCATCTCACTACAGTGGTTCTACAATAACTTTATGAAGCGACGAGAATAGTTTTTGTGTGCAAAAAAAACCTAAATAACGACTTATATAGTGATGACCGATTTCAAAACACTGCATCATGAAGCTTCCAAGCGTTATGAATCAGTGAGTCGATTCAGCGGTTTGAATCGCCAAAGTCACGTGATTTCAGCAGTTTGGCGGTTTGACACGCGATCCGAATCATGCTTCGACTCACTGATTCATAACGCTTCAAAGCTTCATGATGCAGTGTTTTGAAATCGGTCATCACTATATAAGTCGTTATTTAGGTTTTTTTTGCGCACCAAAACTATTCTCCTCGCTTCATAAAGTTATTTTAGAACCACTGTAGTGAGATGGACTTTGTAACAACATTTTTAGTACCTTTTATGGATCTTGAGAGTGTAAAGACCATTGTGCCAATGGAGGCCTTTCTGAGCCATCGGATTTCAACTAAAATATCTTAATTTGTGTTCCGAAGATGAACGGTCTTACGGGTGTCGAACGACATGAGGGTAAGTAATTAATGACAGAATTTTCATTTTTGGGTGAACTAACCCTTTAATTGTGTCTGATGACATAAATTCAGTACAGTACAATACAATATGTTCCATTGATTTTAGATTAACCCGCCCTAAATGTCACATAAAACAACAAACTGGTCACTTGTTAGAGGGTCTCTTTCTTCCCGTCTTAGTAGGCTGTTCTTGGCTGCAAGAGTACCAGACGTTATGTCAAGAGTCAAACGTTTGTTTGTTGGGATTAAAGAAAAAGCCAAACTAACTACAATGACATTTATAACAGGATAATCTGCTGTTTAGGTATCAATGGCAAGCAGTCAGAAGGAGGGCAGAGAGAAAAGAAAGAAAAATAGATGCGTCTCATGTTGGGAACAGAGCTGTGCTGTGCTTCGAGATCAAGGTGAGCATATTCTGTTTACTGCCTCCAAGCTGGAGAGACACCATTATCAAACCGTGTTGGAGAAGAGGTACATGGCAGGAAAACAGGAAGAGAGAAAATGCACTGAAGTGTAAACAAGCTCTTTCACACCTTTTCTCGTCTCTCTCCTTTACACACCCTTTCATTTGCAAGCAGATATCAGATAAGGACAAAAAAATACTCTTCCCTACAAAAATCAACAAAGTGGCCATGAAAGAAAAATTTACAAAAAAAGACATACAGAGAATATTACAGCATATAGGTTAAACACAAACCAACAGCTGTGTGGAGTCAGAGGTTTTTGCCTACAGTGTTACAGTGTTTTATGTGGTGGATGTTGACAGGGTTGTAGGTATAGCGCGGCTTCTTCTGCAGCTGACATTGTTTTATGGCAGCCTGTCTACTGACCCCATATTGTTTACTTGTGTTCCTCATCACCAGGCTGAGTTCTGCCTGGCCACAGGAAAGGAGGCGAAGCATTGAAAAGAGCACATTTTCTCTGACCTGTAACAAACTAAGTACAGCCGTCAAGCACACTGAGGCAGAACCAGATGTCAGACTGAGCTGTTTGTTTATTGTCATAATAATTGCAGTGAACATTGACTCTACACCTCCCTAGAATAATCATATGCTGGTTAAAAAAACACATATGCACAAATGTATTTAGCTCAAAATATATAAAAACTGCAATGCATGTCATGTTGTACAGAGTCCCTAAAGGGACATGGTGGTGGGAAAAAATATGAGATAGGAGGAAAAATAATAAGTCAAGGCTTTTGCCTTCTCTCTGAAATGTTTTGCGTTCCCCCGAGAAACTTTGTGTTCTCTCGCAAAACCTTTCATACAAAGTTTCTCGGCGTAACGCAAACGTTTTTGCGAGGGAACGCAAACTTTCTCAGGGGAATGCAAAAAATTTGCGAAAGAACGTAAAAGCATTGACAAATATTTTTTCCTCCATTTATTTTTTTTTGCTTCACCATGTTCCTTTAGGGGCATAATACATGTTGTATTATATTATGCTATTTTTAAAAAAGTGTTACCAAGGCATTTATTTAATAAAAATACAGTAAAAACAGCAATAAAGTGAAATATATTTATAATAACTGCTAGCTATTTTAATATATTTAAAAATTTAATTTCATCCTGTGATGCAAAGCTGAATTTTCAGCAGTCTTCAGTGTCACATGGTCCTTAAGAAATCATTCTAGTATCCTGATTCGGTGCTCAAATAAGATTTCTTATTGATACCTATGTTAAAAACAGTTGTGCTGCTTAATAATTTTGTGGAAACCATGAATAGACATCAAACAATTTGCTGTCACTTTTCATCAATTTAATGCATTTTTGCTGAATACATGTCTTTAACCCTTTAGGCACCAGAGGAATCCTAAAACATTAGATTTTGACATCTTAATTTCAAAAGGCTATATCTTAAAAGTGATAAAAGATACTTTCTGTAAATTAGAGAAATATTAAGGATGACCCAAAGTGTACGTAGGGATTACATTTTCCCATCTAATTTGCATATTATGACATCATATGGTGGTGGCCATCGTGGATTATAGAATTTTCATGAAAAGTCACATGTTTAAATGATAAAATGCAGTACTTCTTTGCCCCCCAAAATGTCCCTTACCTTCTGTATGCTATATTGCACAATACTGAATGCTCAGGTAAATAGTAAATAGTAAACAAACTGTGTAAATCATTACTAATAAATGGTAGAAACAAACCGAATGCATGTAGCGGTTGGCCTTTTGCTGTAGAGATTTTCCATTTATACAGTAGTTTCCATGATTCCATGTATGGGGCACATGTATATTATTCATATGACACACAAAGTAGACAAGACCTGTTTAGTTCAAAAGCTCAATTCCCATGGCAAGGCAAAGATCATGAGTGAGATGACAAGACAAGATGAGAGACAGACGTGCGCGCGCCCGCCGAGTGTGCACAGTTTGGACTACTGTCATTGTCATTGTCATTGCGACTCCCCACCCTGCCTCCACGTTGCCCCCTAACTGTCCTATGAATACTTCAACCTCGTCTAACATACCCAGTGGCATTAGACAAAGTCTCCACCACAATACTGTCGCCGCGATTGTGGAGAGGCACACGGTCAGAAGACAAAGCTTCATGGCTAGCGCGGTAAAATCTCCCGTCTCGTTCCCCACAACACTAACACACCTGCTAACTTCGCAATGAACACTCCGACCCCGGGAAACATTGTTTCCACCACTGACATTGGGCAAATGACCATCTACATTGGGCAAAGGATTCACCGTTTGTGCTTGGTGTAGGGCTATACTTTCACTTTCAGAATCATCGTCATATTCTGAAGGCAGATATTCCCCTTCAGAATCAGGGTCCGCGAATAGAAGACCCAACACTTCATTGCGGGTAAGCTTTATTGATGCCATTAGAACATAATAATAATCTAATGCAAATACTCGCTGACGTTGACAATATTGCTCTGATAAAATGGTTCACTCGCACTATCTCCGCGTTTGTTCGCACTAGTGATGTGTCGTTCATGAACGATTTGTTCATTTTGAACGAATCCTTAATATGACTCGGGAACGACGAGTCGTCTCAGAGAGCGATTCGTTCATTTTGTATTGACCCGCGCATGCGCATTGCGCAACATCTTAGGCTATTTTTCAGATGTTTGTTGCAGATATCTTTTGATAATTGTATGAGAATTCCTAAACAAAAAATAATATACAGTCAATAATACGACTGTAATGTTGTATATGTTGTGAGACACTGAAACCGGGAAGCGGTCACGTGACAAAAGAACGAGACTAAGACCCAAAGACTGACTCGAGAGATGAACTGATCATTTTTGTTTCTGCATTCAGCCTATGGGGACTAGAAGGAACGACTCAAAGACTCGAAATGAACTGTTCAAATCTGTTTCCGGTGACTGGGACTTGTGACTGGGACTTGATGAACGAATGACTCAATATGAACTGTTCAAATCTGTTTCCGGTGACTGGGACCTGTGACTGGGACTTGATGAACGAATGACTTAAACCCGAGACTCGAAATGAACTGTTCAACTGATCTGTTTCCGGACGCATGTGTATCACGGCTGTCACGGCCAGATCAGAGCAATGAGAGCATCAGACATGACGGAACTAACGGCTCGAACCTGAAGACAGACACGAGAGGTAAACGATTTGAAAAAAAAAAAGAAGAAGAACGATTTGGATCGGGAGGTGAGGTGAACTAACAGACTGCATACATAGACTGAATCAAGCTATGCAATTAATTAATAATTTATTTCTCAAAGTTTGGCCATGGCTGCATTAGCTTATAGTTCATTTTTTTATTCCAAAAGTACTAAATGTGCTGAAAAATGAAAAATGTAATATTTTAATTAGATTCTGCTGAAATGAACGAAATGACTTGAAAGAAGATTCGTTCATTTTGCTGAACGAGATTCAAAGGTCCGAGTCCGTAAAATGATCCGAACTTCCCACCACTAGTTCGCACTGATTCAATGCGCTCTTGATCAAAGATTTTGTATAGAAGCATGACGTTTTTTTGAGTTGGGGATGAAGTATGACATGTCTGCCATCTAGTGGAGGGGAGGTCAAACGATATTTGACACCCTATTTGACAAAATCGTCTGTTTTATTCAGTGCCGCATCTTGTCGAGTAAACTCGACCGTGGCGCCAAGAGGGTTAAATAAAAGCCTGACCCAACCTTGTAAACAGTACTGTATATGGGCATCAAACTGATATTGAAAGCAAATAATATCAATATATATGAGCAAATAATATCAATACTATAATATATAAATTCAATAAACAGTTATTCGTCTTATCTACATTTTATTCCCAAGTTTGTAGCACATAGTCCTGAGTAGCCAAACACAGTGTTGTCAAGTCCGTGGTTTTTCTGCGGAACTGGGCTACTTTTAAGTTGTTGCCACAAGGAAAAAAATGTACGTATGATTTCAGCACTCCAACACCCACCAGATGTACAAATTCAATGGAGAATTTGGCCGCCTGATGAATAAAATCGCATTGGGCTATTTTTGGGCTACTTTTGACTGGCTATTGGGCTACTTTTGTTCCACACACCTGGCAAACCTGGCCAAACCTGACTTGCAATAACATTGCAGCTGCAATGAACCACCAAGAACCACCAACTTAGACAGGATGATATTGTCTAACTGACATGTAAAGCGACCAACCGCACTTCTTTTTTTATATTCCTTTTAAGGGCTGCATTATCTGAAACAGTACATAAAATAAATACCAGTAAAATAGTGGAAAATGCATGTGGACCTCAGAATTTCGGCCCATCCAAACTTTGTAATAAGTGATAATTTTACAGGCACAATATACAGTTCAACACATAGATTTCTACAAATATATGATGCCACCAACCTTGTTTTTATCCAAAGTGATTTGTGATAATTTACTTATTAGAGACTTTAAGCAACAGCTGCGGATGGAATGACAATGGGGTTCTGGCATTCTATTATGCATGCGTGACTTTAACTGCTACTTCATGATGCTCTACTGTAACCGTCTACTACGGGAGAACAGTTGATTTGCCGTAGTCATTAATCCGTGACAGATTAGATAAGTAAATGTTATATTTTATATTTATGTGGCATTTTAATTGTATCTGTATATAATGTAATGCCAAAAGCAACCATTCTCTTGCTTTTTTAAATGACTTTTTTTTTGTATTTTGTTGAATGATTAAATGATCCATTATGCCATCCGCTTTATTGTTGCTTAATGATTTTTGCATTCTTTGGATACTGCAGTTTACTTCCGGTGGCTGTTGCGTTCCATCAGCAGCTGTTGCTTAAAGTCCCTATTAAGGATTGCTCACACTGAAAGAGTTTAAATAAGATTGCCAAGTAGCTGTTCTATTGGTTGCTAGTAGCTAGTAACGTTTAAATTGTATCATGAGGCAAATCACATTGCAACCTTTGAAAATGTTGAACTTCAGTATTGCTAACAG
Organism: Romanogobio albipinnatus; assembly: GCA_023566225.1. Lineage (NCBI taxonomy): Eukaryota > Metazoa > Chordata > Actinopteri > Cypriniformes > Gobionidae > Romanogobio > Romanogobio albipinnatus. The sequence goes on along the minus strand of CM042244.1, from coordinate 41,876,526 downwards.
TCTGTTGTTTATGTAGCCTTCAATCGGCAACTGAAAGTGAGTGACTTCCATTTGCATTGTCACTGCAAATCGCTGTCAGTGTGAACGCCCCTTTACAGGGTCAATTCTCCTGGAGCAACCTGAGGTTAAGTGCCTCACTCAAGGGCACAAGAGCAAAAGCTCATGTCTTGTCCTATGAGGGATTTAAATGTATGAGCTTGCGGCTACCAGCCCAGATCATTAACCACAACTGCCACAGAGAGGAAACAAATGCAACTCACGAAAATTCTTCGCATCAAAACATCTGTGGAAAAACTGTGAGGCTCACATGAATTTGGACTATGAGCAAAACCTGGTGCACTTCAGAGTCCTACTTACAGTAATTGATCAGGACTATTGATCAAAGGCCTCTCAGACATCGACCTGTTTTGTGTATTTGAAAAGGACAAAAAAAGTCTTTCAACGACATATACAGGTGTTCACTGAATAGATATGCTAGTTATAGATATACGAGAAGTTGCGTGTGTGCTATAGTGCAAGTCTGGATGTGAGAACGTGTATGTGCGTGTAATTTGCGGTTAAGGATCGGTGTGGGCGAAGGGCTATCATTATGTTCACTGCAAGAGGTCATTGCTGTGGAGAGCTTTTCATACTGATTAAACGTGTCTTACCTCAGCTCTGTAACCCTTGGCAGGCATTGAGAGGAATGGTGACACACTTGTTGGAAATTTGTGAAAATCAAGGTATTTCCAAACACAAACAAGCCACAAATGAGCCAAATAAGCACTGGGATAGAAAAACCTGAGTGCTGCTTTGCGTCAGCTTTCCAATTTGTCCTTCAGATAATAATCATTTTAGCAGTGACAGATCACTCGTCGCAATGGAAAGATCAGTCATACGGATAATGAATAATTCAAAAACAGGTAATTGAAAATTATACAGAGCGAACTTCACTTCACAAGTGATTACTATAAATGGAGCCCGATCAGTGTGGCATTTTCCCTGTCCTGTTTATCGGAGTGCTGGTTGTGATGTTGATGTGCATGTGTGACAGGCGCCCTGGGGGCCCTCACCTGTTCCAGTCTCCAGTGGAACTCTGCTGGCCTGAAGGAGTCCAGCTGAATAAAGTCTCGCCTCAGCAGAAACACCAGACGGCAGTTGTGCACGTACAGGGAGTAATGATGCCTGTTCATCTCTGCAAAAAGCAAAACACAGAGAAGGCTTACCGTATATGCATTACATATCACTGTGACACAGCAAATAAATCAGGAAATTAATCACAATTGTGGTCAAAGTAAGAACTTCACGCTCTGAAAGCTTGTCTAAAACTGCATAGACATGTAAGAAGACTCCAGACTGTTACACAAGCCAGAGTCATAAAAATTTGACCTCAGATGAGGAGAAATGTCTTGACATACAGAAATGAAAAGAAACTGTAGTTCTGCTACATGGTAAAGGGAATAGACTAGGGGTGGACTGACTGAAAGGATAGAGCTTACAATGTACTCTTGACAAATCATACTCTAATAAATTGCTATACACATGGATCTGACACACATCCGATCTTCTCCCAACTGTTAATGTTCATTCAAGACTGTTCTTATGCAGGATACTCACCAACAAGGGCATTTTAACAATTCTGAGTGTTTTTTCGTTAAAAAGTGACAAGACGCAAGAGAACTCAAATCGGTCAGCATGCTGTCTGAGAAGTGGCTATCTCTGTGTGTGTTTTGGGTGTGTGTTCACAGAGAGCTGCTTGACAGTGACCCAGTACATATTTTACTAATTTTTATCGTCCTTTAATGGTTTAAATGCACTTAAATTAAAGACTGGTTCATAGGATAGCTTTACATGCCGACCATCCTTGGTCGGCCGCTCGCTCTCGCTTTGCGGAGCTGGTGAGTGGAACGGATGCTGAGTTAATTGCATTAAAATGTTTTTAATGCATTGAACAGAAAATATTAACTCTTTCCCCACCATTTAACGTAATTTTCCATCTTTCTGTCTTCTCACTCTTATACGGTAGGGAAAGAGGGCAGATATCTTCTGAAAGAGCAAAGAAAATCTCCAAATCCAAAGACATGTGAAGAAGAAGCAGAAAGAAGCGATAGTATATGCAAGCAGATGCATAAGCGATTTTCTCAGCTTTTTGCTAAAAATTTTTGCTTTTTATTATTAAACTTAACCACATTTAATTTTTAAACTTTTTTTTAAAGCAGATATATTTCTTTTGATATATTGCATGTTCAGATATGCATACAACAAAATAGTCTGGGGGCCATGAAACTTTTGTGAAAATTATCAAAAATGCTGGCCCTCAACTTTTTTCAAAAACGCTGGTGGGGAAATAATTCATAACAGAAATTGGTTCATTACTTTTATATTAGAATGCATATTAGAATGATTTCTTAAGGGTCATGTGATACTGAATAATGGAGTAATGGCTGCTGGAAATTCATACTACATATATGTGGTGGGCAGCGAGGCCGAGGGACCGTGAGGGCGGGACGAGGCGGCGCTCATCAGGGAGGATGAGCGCCAGCTGCGCGCTGCAGCGATCTCGGCTCTCGCGGAGGAGTGAGCGAGTATAAAGGAGGAGCGACGACAGTGAGGGACGAGAGAGGACCAGGCCTGGATTTTGTGTTGTGTTTTATTTACGTTTTGTTATGTGTTGCGGCAGTCGTCCGTGAGGGGCTGCAGCTTTTTATTTTCAGTTCGTGTTTGTTTGTATGTAGGCAGCAGTCGACCGCGAGGGAGTGCCCCCCGGCCTGCGAAGGGCGTTGGGGGTATGTGGCGGGCAGCGAGGCCGAGGGACCGTGAGGGCGGGACGAGGCGGCGCTCATCAGGGAGGATAAGCGCCAGCTGCGCGCCGCAGCGATCTCGGCTCTCGCGGAGGAGTGAGGGAGTATAAAGGATGAGCGACGACAGTGATAGACTAGAGAGAGGACCAGGCCTGGATTTTGTGTTGTGTTTTATTTACGTTTTGTTATGTGTTGCTGCAGTCGTCCGTGAGGGGCTGCAGCTTTTTATTTTCAGTTCGTGTTTGTTTGTATGTAGGCAGCAGTCGACCGCGAGGGAGTGCCCCCCGGCCTGCGAAGGGCGTTGGGGGTATGTGGCGGGCAGCGAGGCCGAGGGACCGTGAGGGCGGGACGAGGCGGCGCTCATCAGGGAGGATAAGCGCCAGCTGCGCGCCGCAGCGATCTCGGCTCTCGCGGAGGAGTGAGCGAGTATAAAGGAGGAGCGACGACAGTGAGGGACGAGAGAGGACCAGGCCTGGATTTTGTGTTGTGTTTTATTTACGTTTTGTTATGTGTTGCTGCAGTCGTCCGTGAGGGGCTGCAGCTTTTTATTTTCAGTTCGTGTTTGTTTGTATGTAGGCAGCAGTCGACCGCGAGGGAGTGCCCCCCGGCCTGCGAAGGGCGTTGGGGGTATGTGGCGGGCAGCGAGGCCGAGGGACCGTGAGGGCGGGACGAGGCGGCGCTCATCAGGGAGGATAAGCGCCAGCTGCGCGCCGCAGCGATCTCGGCTCTCGCGGAGGAGTGAGGGAGTATAAAGGAGGAGCGACGACAGTGAGGGACGAGAAAGGACAAGGCCGGGATTTTGTGTTGTGTTTTATTTACGTTTTGTTATGTGTTGCTGCAGTCGTCCGTGAGGGGCTGCAGGTTTTTATTTTCAGTTTGTGTTTGTTTGTATGTAGGCGGCAGTCGACCGCGAGGGGCTGCCGCCGCCATTTTATTTTGTGTTTATTTCTGATTAAAGTTTTTGAACGTTCGCCGGTTCCCGCCTCCTTCTTCCCGTACGAACAAGACTTACTACAATATAATATATAATATTTCCCCTATTTTTATATTTAAGTTACCTTTGTCACCATCTAACATTTGAATTTGAACTTTAAAACACTAATAAATGAATAACGCTGTTAATAATAATCTTTAGGAAATCTCAAAATTAATATATATTTTTCATATTGTACAGTACGTTGTACATAATGAAGCCTAAATTATAAAATTATTTTAGTTTTTAGTGTTTTATAAAAATAAAAAAGATTTGATTAAATATTAGAAAATTCTATTCAGCCATGAACAATTATTAGCTTAAAGTGATAGTTCACCCAAAATGAAAATTCTGTCATCATTTACTCACCCTCAAACCTGTAAGAATTTATTTCTTCTGCTGAACACAGAAGATATTTTGAAGAATATGAGTAAAAAATACTATGGAAGTCAATAGGGCCAATCAACTGTTTAGTTACCGACATTCTTCAAAATATTGTCTTTTGTGTTCAGCAGAAGAAAGAAATTCATACAGGTTTGGAAGAAGTTGAGGGTGATTCAATTTTCATTTTTGGGTGAAATATCACTTTAATGGTTTAAGCTAAAATGTAGGCTTCAGTCAAGCTGGTTAGAGTTGGTAGACCAACTTGGTTAAAATGGCAACAACTAGCTACGGCCTACAAACTGTGCGCAGGCGGTGGCTGTTATTAGGTGTCCTATTCAGGCGAAAGTAAATTGGGCAGCGAAATGATCGGGACACGGCACCCAATCAAATTGACTCTCTGGCTACAGTGCACTGACCTGTCTACAGTGCACTGAAAGAATGTTTTGATAGACTGATTAAACAGTTCTCCTGGCCTCCCTCTCCTTTTCATGACATTATTTGTACCCAGTTTCACTTCCACTGTAGCTTCTAATTTAAACTGTTCTCGGAGCAGCCTCAACTCAGCCAACTGATTGGTTCTGTTCACTAGCTGGGGTGATTGCGATTTTATTGGGTCTCTCTACTGAAATCGCCTAATAGGAAATTTGTAAAACTTCTTTAACTAAATTGCATGGGTTTGTGGTTTTCATTTAACTCTCAGGCATACAAATAAATATATATATATATATTAATAATGATTCATATGAGTAGGGGAATATATAGCATAACTACTGGATTTAGTGGGCCCCCTATAATTGTCACCACCTTCCACCCCACTAGCGACGTCCCTGGATCCAAACCAAATGTCAATCCGTTATAAAGAAAAATCCTAACAGGATGGGCACGTTAGAGCTGCCATTCAATCTGAAACTCTTGTTAAAGCTTTTTCTTCTCCCATTGATATTGATGTGTTCCACTGTCCATCACGTGTCTCTGCTCAAAGCAAGTCTGGACTGCTTTCATGCTCTTTCTCAGAAACCTTTCATTGATCAAGGTGGCTGCCACATCTCCTCTGCATGGCGCCCCTCTCTACTCACCTCAATGCTGCCCGATGTCTCTCGTACGACTGCTTTCCGTCCGTGTTGAATTGATTAAGTCTCACACCCACTCAACATGATGCCTGGGATCAATGAACTCGAAGGAGTCCTGCCAAGCAGTCGGCCCCGATCAGGGCTACTAGGTCTCAGAGAACTGGCCGCTGACAGTCACACTGCATTTCTTTCTAGCAAGAGTTTCCCTTTAACCTCCAGAGAATCACTCTTTAATCCAGATCTAATCCATAGTCTTAATCTCTCTCCCTAATGCTGCTAGGCAACGTATGGTACTGATAAAACTTTTCTCGGGTTAGTCTGACACATCTGTAGCACTGATCTCTTTAATTCTACCAAACGGATCATCTTGTCTTGACCACCAGGCACCAGACCTGGAAACTGTAGACGTAATCTAAAATATTTTAGCACTATTTAGGGGGAGTACACACAGGAAGTTTTCTTGCTTTCATAAACGGCTATGGAATGCAACAGAAGTAAACAATGTAGAGTTCTTGTCTGACACAGAAACAAATCAACAAACTAAACTATCATTTGTTAAAAATCAATGGGAAATCAGGGAATTCACTAACAATGAACTGTTCTTGCTAACATTTATTTAACAGTTTATTGGCAAGGCTTGATGTGTTCTTAAGATTTTAGCACTTGAGTCTGAGTCACTAAAGCAATTATACATTTTGTAAGTGTTTTGTAACTGTTTGGTGAATTCACACCTCAGTTTATTCCATATTGATTGGTCTATTGATTTAAAAAAGTCACACACCAGGTTTCCATTGACATATTTTTATCAGAATTTTGGGATAAAAAAGCAGAATGGAAACCTGAGTGAATGTGAATCAATGTAAACAAATAAATGCCAAAATGGACATCAAAAGGTAACGTGACACTATCTCAAGGCATGTGACTGAATATTCGATGTTGAAACATCGATACAATGTTGAAAACTGTTGATATATACACTCACCTAAAGGATTATTAGGAACACCATACTAATACTGTGTTTGACCGCCTTTCGCCTTCAGAACTGCCTTAATTATACGTGGCATTGATTCAACAAGGTGCTGAAAGCATTCTTTAGAAATGTTGGCCCATATTGATAGGATAGCATCTTGCAGTTGATGGAGATTTGTGGAATGCACATCCAGGGCACGAAGCTCCCGTTCCACCACATCCCAAAGATGCTCTATTGGGTTGAGATCTGGTGACTGTGGGTGCCATTTTAGTACATTGAACTCATTGTCATGTTCAAGAAACCAATTTGAAATGATTCGAGCTTTGTGACATGGTGCATTATCCTGCTGGAAGTAGCCATCAGAGGATGGGTACATGGTGGTCATAAAGGGATGGACATGGACAGAAACAATGCTCAGGTAGGCGTGACATTTAAACGATGCCCAATTGGCACTAAGGGGCCTAAAGTGTGCCAAGAAAACATCCCCCACACCATTACACCACCACCACCACCAGCCTGCACAGTGGTAACAAGGCATGATGGATCCATGTTCTCATTCTGTTTACGCCAAATTCTGACTCAACCATCTGAATGTCTAAACAGAAATCGAGACTCATCAGACCAGGCAACATTTTTCCAGTCTTCAACTGTCCAATTTTGGTGAGCTTGTGCAAATTGTAGCCTCTTTTTCCTATTTGTAGTGGAGATGAGTGGTACCCGGTGGGGTCTTCTGCTGTTGTAGCCCAAATGCCTCAAGATTGTGCGTGTTGTGGCTTCACAAATGCTTTTCTGCATACCTCGGTTGTAACGAGTGGTTATTTCAGTCAAAGTTGCTCTTCTATCAGCTTGAATCAGTCGGCCCATTCTCCTCTGACCTCTACCATCAACAAGGCATTTTTGCCCACAGGACTGCCGCATACTGGATGTTTTTCCCTTTTCACACCATTCTTTGTAAACCCTAGAAATGGTTGTGTGTGAAAATCCCAGTAACTGAGCAGATTGTGAAATACTCAGACCGGCCCGTCTGGCACCAACAACCATTCCACGCTCAAAATTGCTTAAATCACCTTTCTTTCCCATTCTGACATTCAGTTTGGAGTTCAGGAGATTGTCTTGACCAGGCCCATACCCCTAAATGCATTGAAGCAACTGCCATGTGATTGGTTGATTAGATAATTGCATTAATGAGAAATTGAACAGGTGTTCCTAATAATCCTTTAGGTGAGTGTATATACACACAGTGGGAGAACAAGTATTTGATACACTGCCGATTTTGCAGGTTTGCCCACTAACAAAGCATGTAGAAGTCTGTAATTTTTTATCATAGGTACTCTTCAACTGTGAGTGACAGAATCTAAAACAAAAATCCAGAAAATCACATTGTATGATTTTTAAGCATTTTATTGCATGACATAAGTATTTGATACATCAAAAAAGCAGAACTTAATATTTGGCACAGAAAGGTTTCTGTACCAAATTGTTTGCAATCACAGCGATCATAAGTTTCCTGTAGTTCTTGACCAGGTTTGCACACACTGCAGCAGGGATTTTGGCCCACTCCTACATACAGACCTTCTCCAGATCCTTCAGGTTTCAGATCTGGTTTTGACTTTCAGCTCCCAAAAGATTTTCTATTAGGTTCAGGTCTGGAGACAGGCTAGGCCACTCCAGGACCTTGAGATGCTTCTTACGGAGCCACTCCTTAGTTGCCCTGGCTGTGTGTTTCGGGTCGTTGTCATGCTGGAAGACCCAGCCACGACCCATCTTCAATGCTCTAACTGAGGGAAGAAGGTTGTTGGCCAAGATCTCGCAATACATGGCCCCATCCATCCTCCCCTCAATACGGTGCAGTCGTCCTGTCCCCTTTGCAGAAAAGCATCCCCAAAGAATGATGTTTCCACTTCCATGCTTCACGGTTGGGGTGGTGTTCTTGGGGTTGTACTCATCCTTCTTCTTCCTCCAAACACGACGAGCAGAGTTTAGACCAAAAAGCTCTAGTTTTGTTTCATCAGACCACATGACCTTCTCCCATTCCTTCTCTGGATCATCCAGATGGTCATTGGCAAACTTCAGACGGGCCTGGACATACGCTGGCTTAAGCAGGGTGACCTTGCGTGCGATGCAGGATTTTAATCCATGATGGCATAGTGTGTTACTAATGGTTTTCTTTGAGACTGTGGTCCCAGCTCTCTTCAGGTCATTGACCAGGTCCTGCGGTGTAGTTCTGGGCTGATCCCTCACCTTCCTAATGATCAGTGATGCCCCACGAAGTGAGATCTTGCATGGTGCCCCAGTCCGAGGTAGATTGACCGTCATCTTGAACTTCTTCTATTTTCCAATAATTGCGCCAACAGTTGTTGCCTTCTCAACAAGCTGCTTGCCTAATATCCTGTAGCCCATCCACAGATCTCTGGTCTTGGCCATTGTGGAGAGGTTGGAGTCTGTTTGATTGAGTGTGTGGACAGGTGTCTTTTATACAGGTAACAAGTTCAAACAGGTGCAGTTAATACAGGTAATGAGTGGAGAACAGGAGGGCTTCTTAAAGAAAAACTAACAGGTCTGTGAGAGCCGGAATTCTTACTGGTTGGTAGGTGATCAAATACTTATATCATGCAATAAAATGCAAATTAATGATTTAAAAATCATACAATGTGATTTTCTGGATTTTTGAAGTGTACCTATAATAAAAATTACAGACCTCTACATGCTTTGTAAGTAGGAAAACCTGAAAAATCGTCAGTGTATCAAATACTTGTTCTCCCTATATATGTAGTAGCACTGTCAAAATTAGCTCAGTTTAACGTGTAAACAATTTTTAACGCAATTAACATAGCATCCATTTTTCTATCATCTTTTGGCTAGCATTACATTATATGATCAAGTTCTTATTCATGCAAATGCTTTTAAACCATTCAAGTGTGACAAGACAAAAGAAAACGTGCTGTCTGTGAATGTCCTGTCTATGTGACACACACAACGCACAGAAAAATGCGCACCAGTATCGTACGCAGAGACGGCACACCAGAATCGCGTTATCTTTCGTGCTTAAAGGAACAATAACACACCAATTATGCCAAGATGCCCGTTTTGTTGAGTATTCTCAAAAGAGCAGTCTTACATGAGTTAAATAACTTCTTAAATGAATTTAAAGAGTTAATGAGATGCGCGTGACAGCGCGGCAGATCCACATCATGTTCGTCAGCGGCAGGTCTTAAAGTGACAGCAGCCGTTAATGTTAATCAAAGAACAAAAGTAACAGATAAAATTGTAACTTTATTAAAGATTAATCAATATTTAATTTATAATTTATGCATAAAGGTGTTTGAAAATGTATTGAATTTCTGTATATGTCTAACAGGTAGGAATAAATGTAATACATTTCAAGTATACTGCAATGCTGAATGTCTATCATTAATGTCAAAAAAAATTATTTTCATAGAGACATCAGTAGCAGTATTAGTATCAGTGATACTGGCCTTCATAAAAATGCTATTACAATATACATTTAATATATACTGTCTATAAGTTGTTTCTACATTCATTTGGAAAGTAACTGTGAAATTATAACAATATAGTACAATATGAGTACAAAGCACTTAATCGAAGACCCTTCCCCTCTTAAAGCTACACTATGTAACTTTTTTAGTTTATTCTTAGCTAAAAACACTTAGTTCTTTCAAAAATATATGTGCTCATTAATGTATATTTACTTCTTTCAAGTAATAAAGTATTCTCGTAAAGTTTATAATATGCCATTGAAAATACATACGGGTAAGGGGTTCGAATGGGGGTCGCCATGTTGCCCCTCCATCTTGAAAGTACATTAGCCAAAAAGGGACATACCCGTAAATTCAAGCTTCGCCTTTCGCATTTTAACACTCTGTAACGAGTAGGAAAATAGTGTGGCCCCTTTAAGAGCGTTCGCCCCGGTTGGAGCGCCTGCGTTCTGTGTGTGCACTGCGCCTCGAGCTCCCATGTGTGCGGATTGTTTTCTGTCTTCTGTTGCTATCATTCATATATTTTTGTTTTGTTGGGTAATGCTGTGGACGGAAGTGGAGTTTGTGCCGGACTCTTGTAGGGGGTTCCGCGGGGAATAAAGTTTGGGCTGTTTGATGTCAATCGCCTCCGTGTTTGCATCGACTCCAGTTGCGTTGAGTGAGCTATCCATATTTTTCATACGTGTGAAGAGGGGGATTGCTGGATCGAACTGGAAGCCATGTTAATCTTGGACTAAATCGGCCACCGTAGGAGTTAAAACGAAATCGGAATTGGGAGGAAAAGAAACTAATATTTACTGGATGGTCATATACCCTTTCACCGCTAGATGGGGGAAAATATCACACAGTGTAGCTTTAAAGATTTCACACATGCCTATTGAGTCAAAAGCTCACCAGTTTTATCTGAATTACAGAGCAATGTCTCCTTCTCGGCTCTCAGTCCAGGACTTGGCCCGTGCTTCATCCATGTTGCTATGGTAAACTGATCTGTCAGGTTCTGTGGCACAACCCACTCTGGGATATTGGCTGCCTGTCGCCCATCAAACCTGAAGATGAGGTCACTATCTCTGCCACTGTCTGTCAGCAAAGAAGCCGTCCAATTGGTGGACGCGCTGGGGGCCGGGAGAAGGTCTGTGCTGCCCGAGGCTGCTCCTGTGAAGATAAAAGCACAGAGGTTAGTTCAGGTTCCTGCGAGAGGCAGCGATGAAATATTACAAGCTGTCTGTCATAAAGAGTTAAAATCATGTTAGTTGCCCTGGCATTCAAATATGCTGTGCATACAGCACACTTCAAATCAAATTAGAAATGAAAAGCAAATAACATTTGGTTCCGAGACCCACATTCAACCCTGACTGAAATGTCATTTCTGAAAGCAATCGTCTCATTATAAAACTCATTGCTCGTGGCCTAGCAACACTTTGGCACGATAAGCTAAGGGTGCTCATGCGGGTTAAAAGAGTTTGAATTTGGCTTCCTCATCACTTGGAAAGCATATGTCAAAAATATGTGCCAATAATGAGAGAATTTACATTTTTGATATGAACTCTCCCTTTAAACATGCAATATACGAATCTTCTGAGATATAACTGATTGTGGGCACACTCTCTTTGAGGACAAGTCTAGTACAGATGCCCTAAATATGCAAGAGCAGCGCCACCTATCAATCTTTGATTAGCCTCCTGTCCTCCCTTCCTCCCACGCTCACTCATGCCTCTCTCTGCGTGTTTTATTTGGGAGTACAGGAGGATATTGAATCTTTTTTTCCTCACTCAGGGGTGACAGGACAGCCAGCACAGAGGGACAGAATGAGCGATGAGCCTCGCCGATGTCAGAGCAGCGTGTTCTCATTCCACAGCTCCACATCACTCACTACGCCACAGGCCCAAAGAGAGACAGAAACGAGAGAGAATATGGTAGCGGCGCTGCTTTTAAGCTATGCAGTATTTATTTCTGCCAATCGATATAGGACGATAAATTCACCGCCAGTCTCCAAGTGAGCGTCTGAGCTCTTCTGAGAGAATCCATTTCCAGAAATACCGTAAAGGTAGAGGTCAATGAGATTACATTACGCAAGCAATTTCTAGCGCTGCATGAGTCTCAGTGGCGGCCCATGTTATCAAATGTCCAGTCAAGAATAAACAAAATGTCAGTGTTTCAAGGTTGCACTAATGATTACACATTGGGACTTTGTAATTTCCATAATGCATATATTTATCTAAATTATTCGGATGTGCTTTTAAAAAATATATATCATATTGGGTTGGCAGCTTTGATGTCTATTTCAGAAACACTTACAAAAATATGTTAGTTTTCAAACAATAAACACTGATTTCTGTTAAATGTACAGAAGTGCTTTGGCAAAAGTGACTGCCGTCAACAAGGGAAATGGTTATTACTGAGAGAGAGCCAAAACTATAAAAAGATCAACACACTTAATGCTTCACAAATCAGTGCCAGAACAGTTTGACTTCCTAATGCATCAGTCGTAAAGAGTCTTTCATCAAATTAAAATGACTGATTTACTGAGGTACATGGAAATTGTTTTATGACCCATTTACAGGGGTCTTGGACATGCAGTATATGAGGAATACAATCTTGAGATATGGTTAGGTGAATTGTAGGGATAAACTGCATATTAAAATTGTCCCTATACTAATAAGACAATAATTATTTTCATGTTATTACTCATAACTGATAAATGGCTGATATTAAAATTATATACTATACTTTTCTGTCTAAATAAATGAACAATAAAACATTAAAACCTAAAATCAATTGTAATCTACAGTATAACCAAAGGATATTCCTTTTGCGATTTGCTAAAATGACATTTAACAGTGTTATTAAATTATTAAAGCTTTTAACTATTAGTTTAGTTGATGGCAAAGGTAATCTAAATGTAAAAATAGGGGAAATGTTCATGAACAATTAGATATCCGTTATCCAGAATTACATGTCCAATAGGGAACAATAAATTATACAATATATAATACTGTACATCCCTATTCCCCAGTGTATTTTTTTGAGCATTCCTGTAGCAAATGTTAAAGTTTGTTAAACTCATTAAAGGGATAGTTCACCCAAAAAAGAAAATGTTGTCATTAATCACTCCCCCTCATGTCGTTCCAAACCCATAAGACTTTTGCTCATCTTCGGAACACAAATGAAGATCTTTTTGAAATTTTGGAGCTTTCTGTCCTTCCATTGACAGCCTATGCAACTAACCCTTTAACTCTTCAAAAAGTTCATGAAGAGATCATTAAACTAATCCATATGAATTGAGTGGTTTAGTCTCAATACATTTTCTGAAGAGACTCGATTGCTTTATATGATGGACAGATTAAATGTAGGCTTTTATTTATATAAATATTATTCATTGAACATAAACATAAGCTCAACTGAACCCGCTTGACATGTGAGAACAAACTACGGAAGCTCAAAGTTACTGCGTAACACAGTTTATAACTAAGCTTATAACAACTGATATGTGTGTTGATGAATGTTTACATGTAAATAAAAGCCTAAATTCAATCTGTTCATCATATAAAGCGATCGAGTCTCTTCAGAAAATTTGGACTACACCGCTCAATTCATATGGATTAGCTTTACGTTCCTTTTATGAACTTTTCATAGAAATAATTCATCAAAAAGATCTTCATTTGTGTTCCAAAGATAATTGAATGTCTTACGGTTTGGAATGACATCAGGGTGAATAATTAATGACAGAATGTTCATTTTTTGGGGGTGAACTAACCCTTTAAGCTCATCAAACCAAGTCGAGGCAGTTCTGGACTGACTGATAAATGATTTGTGCTGAAGTTGACCGTACCACAGAGCTTCTGAAGAGACTTTTCAGAATAGGTCTCTCTGTCACAGCCCTTCCCAATGTGGCTGGTCTGTAGCTCTACCATGGCTCGCACTGAAGATAAAGGGCCATCACAGGTCTCCAGGTGCATCTTTGGAAAGAGCTGCTTGCTGCCTGTTCCAGGTTCATAATCCACACGCTTGTTCCAACCTGTAAGGAAAACACATGTTAGCAATTTTAGAACTGAAGACTTACATATGTAAAATAAATATAAATTTATGTAAATGCGAATGGATAGCTTTCTCCAGGTACTAGAGATTCAAACAGTCCACAGTTAGGCTAATAAACTATATTTTTTTTGTATTTTTAAACTACATTATCTGGTTAATTGTTTATTAACCAAATTGTTTGTGTAATAATATTATAATAATAAAAAATAATAATAATAATAATAATAATTAGTAGGAGTATTAGCCTCCTACAATGAAGACGTAGGCAGAAGTACCGCCCCCGTGTTTACAAAGTGCACGTGCTAAGACTAATACAATCGGCCTAATACAAAAAAAAAGGTAAAACAACGATGTCGGACGATTTTGAAGTTGAATATGAAGTTTATTTTGGTAAAGGTGTGTATACACTGTAAAAAAAAAATAATAATTTTGAAAAATTGTGGAAAATTATAATTACATACTAGCCCAATAAATTTCAAATAATTATCCCTGTGCAAAAAGATGCATTGTACTAATCATAGCTTAAGGTCTTCACTCAAAGTTAAAAATTGATATTTACCGAACATATTTAATTGTGCTCAGTCAATCTATGGAGTCGAAGTGAAAAATCCATGTTGGATGAACAAGTCCTACATCCAAAAAACTGTATACGCATATGCAAAATGCGCCTGAGGAAAGCCATTCGTATGGAGATTTCAAATGTGGATACACGCAGCCAAACCAACCGGTGCTGAAGACCGAAACAAACATTTCCAAGAGAATAGAGATATTCATTGTCACAAGACACAGAGCAGCGCAAGATGAGCAAAGTTAAAAAGTATATACATTTTTTATTTTTTTGTATTGGCCGATGGTTTTGCTAGATAAGACTCTATTCCTCAGCTGGGATCATGCAGAGCCCTCTGAAGCCCTTCGAAACTGCATTGATTTGGACCTTCAGCCTGTTGGTTGCCATCAAAGTCCATTATGTGGAGAAAAGTCCTGGAATGTTTTCCCCAAAAAAACGTCATTTCTTTTCGAATGAAGAAAGAAAGACACAAACACCTTGAATGAGATGGGGGTGAGTAAAATTTTCATTTTGAAGTGAACTAATCCTTTAAATGCAGAGGACAAATTCTGAGTATGGGTCAGAATTTTTCTTGGTGCTAAAGCTTCCAGTGCACATATACAATACAAACACAACAAGAACATAGTAATACAAATTCTAAGAATAAAAATATGAAAAATAGTATAAAAAATATAAAAAATATAAGGTCACAGTTACGTTTAGTCAGAATAAACGTAAATATAGATTGCACTAAACAGTCAGAGTATTGCACTTTGGCGGGTGTAATTTAACTGTTCAAGAGGGAAATGGCCTGTGGGAAGAAACTGTTCCTATGCCTAGATGTTCTAGTGGCCAGTGATCGGAGTCGCCGTCCTGATGGTAACAGTTCAAACAGGTGGTGTCCAGGGTGAGTGGAGTCTGTGATTATTTTCCCTGCTCTCTTCCTCACTCTGGAAGAGTACAGGTCCTGGAGGGTTGGCAGGGGAGCACCAATAATCCTCTCCACAGTCCGAATTGTGCGTTGTAGTCTCTTGATGTCAGATTTGGTAGCTGAACCAAACCAGACAGTGATGGAAGTGCATAAGACAGACTCAATGACAGCCGAGTAGAACTGAATCAGCAGCTCCTGTGGGAGGTTGAACTTCCTCAGCTGACGAAGGAAGTACAGTCTCTGCTGGAGATGGTGGTCCAGTGGGTTAAACCATGGAACTGATACGCAGAAAGTTGCTGGTTCGATCCCAGCGGTTACCACCAGTGTGTCCTTGAGGAAGGCACTTTACTCCATGTTGCTCCAGGGGGATTGTCCCAGTAATAAGGGCATTGCAAGTCGCTTTGGATAAAAGCGTCTGCCAAATGCATAAATGTAAATGCTGGGCCTTTTTCACAATGGAGTCAATGTGATTGTCCCACTTCAGGTCCTGAGAGATGGTAGTGCCCAGGAACCTGAATGACTCCACTGCTTCCACAGTGCTGTTCATGATGGTGAGTGGGGGGAGAGCTGGGCTGTTCCTCCTGAAGTCTACTATCATCTCCACCGTTTTGAGCGTGTTGAGCTCAAGGTTGTTATAACTGCACCAGATAGCCAGCTGTTCAACCTCCAGTTTGTAAGCAGACTCGTCGCCGTTTTGGATGAGGCCGATGACGGTGGTGTCGTCTGCAAATTTCAGGAGCTTCACAGAGGGGTCTTTAGAAGTGCAGTCATTGGTGTACAGGGAGAAGAGCAGCGGGGAGAGAACACAGCCCTGGGGGGCACCAGTGCTGGTAGTGAGAGTCCTGGATGTGAGTTTCCCCAGTCTCACGAGCTGTTGCCGGTCTGTCAGGAAGCTGGAGATCCACTGACAGATTGAGGATGGCATGAGAGCTGGGTCAGTTTAGCTGAGAGAAGATCAGGCATGATGTCTGTCAGGACCTTAAGTCCACGAATAAGATCCTTGCATAAGTCCCAGGTCTGTCGAGATGTTGCAGGATATAATGCAGTCCCATGTTGACTTTTGTTTGCTCATGTTTGCTCTGTAGGCAAATTGAAGAGGATCCAGCAAGGGTCCAGTGATGTCCTTCAGGTGGGCCAGAACCAGTCTTTCAAACAACTTCATGACCACAGACGTGAGAGCGACAGGTCTGTAATCATTAAGTCCAGTGATTTGGGGGTTTTTGGGGATGGGAATGATAGTGGAGCGTTTGAAGCAGCAGGGAACTTCACACTGCTCCAATGATCTGTTGAAGATCTGCTTGAAGACTGGGGCCAGTTGGTCAGTGCAGGCTTTCAAACAGGCAAATGAGATGCCATCTGGGCCTGAAGCTTTCCTAGTCTTCTGTTTTTTGAAGACTCGGCTCACGTCCTCCACACAGACCTTAAGCTCGGGTTGGATGACAGGAGGGGGGAGGAGAGGGGGTGCAGGAGGTGATGGGGGACGTGTGAATTGCAGATCAGAGCGGGTGTGTGGTGTGAGACTGGGCTTTTCAAATCTGCAGTAAAAAGCATTCAGCTCATCGGCCAGTTGTTGATTCTCAGCAGATCGGGGGGATGGTGACTTGTAATTGGTGATATTCTTCAAGCCTGTCCAAACTGAAGCTGGGTCTTTGGAAGAAAACTGGTTTCTCAACTTTTCAGAGTAGCTTCTTTTAGCAACTCTGATCTCCTTTGTCAGTCTGTTTCTGGCCTGGTTATACAAGATTTTATCCCCACTTCTGTAAGCATCCTCTTTGGCATGACGAAGCTGTTTGAGTTTCTCACTAAACCATGGTTTATCATTAGTGAATGATAAGAATGTCCTGGTAGGAATGCATGTATCCTCACAGAAACTGATGTATGATGTTACAGTCTCTGTTAGCTCGTCCAGATCAGTGGTAGCAGCTTCAAAAACAGTCCAATCAGTGCAATCGAAGCAGGCTTGTAAGTCCAGCTCTGCTTCATTAGTCCATCTTTTTACAGTCTTTATTACAGGTTTAGCTGATTTCAGTTTCTGCCTGTAGGTCGGTATAAGATGAACAACACAGCGATCAGAGAGCCCCAAAGCTTCCCGTGGGATGGAGTGATATGCATTCCTTATTGTGGTGTAACAGTGGTCCAGTATATTACTGTCTCTGGTGGGACATGTAATGTGCTGTCTGTATTTTGGCAGTTCACAGGAGAGATTTGCTTTATTAAAATCCCCAAGAATGATTAAAAGAGAGTCTGGGTACCTTTGATCAGTCTCAGCTATTTGTTCAGCCAGCTGTTGTAGCGCCGCGCTCACACACGCATCTGGAGGGATGTACACATTCACGAGAATGAACGAGGAAAACTCCCACGGCGAGTAGAAGGGTTTACAGTTTATGAAGTGCGCCTCTAGATTAGGAGAGCACATCTTCTTCAGCATTGTTACATCTGAACACCAACTTTCATTAATGTAGAAACACAATCCACCATCTCTCGTTTTCCCTGTTAGTTCCGCGATGCGATCCGCTCGGAACAGCTGGAAGCCCGGCAGATATAGTGCGTTGTCCAGGATGGCTTCACTCAGCCAGGTTTCAGTGAAGCACAGTGCAGCAGAGTTTGAAAAATCTTTGTTAATGCGGGTGAGGAGAAGAAGTTCGTCCGTTTTGTTAGGAAGGGATCGGAGATTCGCAAGATGAATACCAGGGAGTGCAGAGCGAAAGCCAAAGTTTAACCAGCGCACCGGCTCGCTTTCCACGTCTGCGTCTGGCCGTGCGTTTTAAAGACACAGCTGCGGCTCCGACGAGGATATCAAACAAAACATCTGAATAATCAAAAACTGCAGAAATGTTGTCTGGTGCGTGTTTCCTAATGTCCAGTAGTTCGTCTTTGGTGAAACTGATCGTAAAAGAATGACTAAAAGCAGAACAAACGAACAAAAACAACACAATAGCTGAAGAGCTCCATACCGAGGTGCCATCCGCGGCGCCATCTTGTCACTTCAATAATTTTAAATACTACAGTATTAATAGAACTTGGTGTTTTCTGTTCTCACCTGTATTATTAATTACACAACGTCTTCAAATCATGCTTCAACAGCCTTTAACTAAGTTAAAATCAATGTGACACACAGGCAATTTGCTTTCATATGAGTTCTACTGTTGCTATACAGCATCTGTGGTCGTCGCATATCAGATTTGTACATCTGAGCTGAATCCTTTTTATATTTCAGTACAAACATGATGAGGAAAAAACAATTGTGATGAAAGCCATGGTTAAAAGCAGGAAGGTCAAATGAAAAAAAGGAATCAATGATGAATTATTATCTTTCTTTGACATGTTTTCCTCCTGGTCAAGGATGGCACATCACTGTGTGCTTTAGAATGTGTTCATGCATGTTACATTACTCTGTCTTGTGCTTTTTATAAAACATGAAGCTCAGGGTAAGAATAACTCTAAAGATAAAACATCTTACTCTTCCTAGCTGGCCTTTATGGACTCTCTCTGTATAATTCAGAGAACCAAGTGCTTTGTATTCACCTCAGCTGAGAGATATTCCCTCTGCCCGTCTCCCTAACTGAATATCTTATTACATTATTCATTGGCACTACTGTGGATAAAATGGGGCGACAGTACAGTACCACAGGTCTCTGTCTATACTTCTTTTTGAGGGAAAGGTCTTAAAAAAGTTCCTCATGAATATCAGAGGTAGCCGTTCCGTCCCAGATAAACTGAGCAGGAAGGCTTCACAGCTCACTTTAAAATACAATATATGAAACCAAACAAACTTTTATGAAAAACACCTAAAGAGAATCTAAAACACTGGGTCTGCTTTTAATCCAAAGGAAGGGAAGCATGTGCAACAGCACTAGGGAACACAGCGCTTTCAGAAGCACGGGATCAAAACAACGTTGTGTGTGTGTGCTGCGTAATGACTCATCTACTCCCTGAAGAGAGAATAATTCCCTTGATTATCCAAACACACCAAAGCCAGAGGCCAGACTCATTCTGCTAAATAGAAAGACCATTTCAGGACCTCGGGGTGAGGATTAACATTAACTGTGGCATTAAACATTCATTGCTTATTCACAAATGCCACAGACACCAAAAAGTCGTGGCAGAGCAGCGCAAGGACTAATATCACCACTGGAATTGCAGGAGTAAAAAGAACTCCCAGCGATGAAAAATAATAGGGGTGGAGGGGGGCATTGGGATGACATGGTGCAGAAAAGGGCTACATGACAGGTGGACAGGAAACGAGTTGGCCAGGAAACTCACCTCAGTTCTGTCACAGAGTTTTCACCATGAGACTGCCTTGAGATGTTCACGGATGACTGTAATGCTAATTATGTGACTGGAAGTGGTGCATTTGTAAATTTATGGGGTTCTGCTAATTTTATGTTTGTGTTTTATTCAAATCGAATCAGAGTGTAGTGGAGAGTGACAGGAATATATAATAGAGCGGAAAAGTGGAAAAAGATCAGGATATGATGCCGGTCAGATTCAAACCCTTCTGCCTACACATAAAAAAAAAGTGTTCCACTGACTAACATCTGACAGCGACATCTGTTCCTTTAGAAAAGTGCAGGTCTGTATGTGAACCAAAGTTTTGACATTTCCGAATGTGTTAAACGATTAATCAACCAATTTGAAATAAAACATGCTGTTGACGAAATTATGTTACAGGTTGACATTTTTGTTTTGTTATTTTCCACATTATCATCTGTAAATGACATTGCCCTTCAAAAGTTTGGAAACGCTCTAGGCAAAGTGAAGCTTTGGACAACATCAGCATAAATCATCATCATTATGTGATGAGGAACAAAACAAGCTATCCTATTGATAGGATAGCATCTTGCAGTTGATGGAGATTTGTGGGATGCACATCCTGGGCACGAAGCTCCCGTTCCACCACATCCCGAAGATTCTCTATTGGTTTGAGATCTGGTGACTGTGGGGGCCATTTTAGTACAGTGAACTCATTGTCATGTTCAAGAAACCAATTTGAAATGATTCGAGCTTTGTGATATGGTGCATTATCCTGCTGGAAGTAGCCATCAGAGGATGGGTACATGGTGGTCATAAAGGGATGAACATGGTCAGAAACATTGCTCAGGTAGGCTGTGGCATTTAAACGATGCCCAATTGGCACTAAGGGGCCTAAAGTGTGCCAAGAAAACATCCCCCACACCATTACACCACCACCACCAGCCTGCACAGTGGTAACAAGTCATGATGGATCCATGTTCTCATTCTGTTTACGCCAAATTCCGACTCTACCATCTGAATGTCTAAACAGAAATCGACTCATCACACCAGGCAACATTTTTCCAGTCTTCAACTGTCCAATTTTGGTGAGCTTGTGCAAATTGTAGCCTCTTTTTCCTATTTGTAGTGGAGATGAGTGGTACCCGGTGGGGTCTTCTGCTGTTGTAGCCCATAGCTGTTGTAGTTCCTGGTCTGCAGTGTTCAGTATCTAACAAAAGTTGTTCAAGGAAGGAACAGTGGTGAACTGTCTACAGGGTCATAGGCGGTCAAGTCTGATTGATGCACGTGGGAGCGAAGGCTGGCCCGTGTGGTCCGATCAAACAGACGAGCTACTGTAGCTCAAATTGCTCAAGAAGTTACAACTGGTTCTGATATGTCAGAATACACTGTTGCATTGTTGCGTATGAGGCCGCAGACCAGTCAGGGTGCCCATGCTGACCCCTGTCCACCGCCAAAAACGTCAACAGTGAGCATGTGAGCATCATTTACATTTACATTTATGCATTTGGCAGACGCTTTTATCCAAAGCGATTTACAGTGCCCTTGTTACAGGGACAATCCCCCTGGAGCAACATGGAGCAAAGTGCCTTGCTCAAGGACACACTGGTGGTGACCGCTGGGATCGAACCAGCAACCTTCTGTATATCAGTTCCATGGTTTAACCCACTGGACCACCATCTCAATAAACCAAGCATCAGAACTAAACCATGGAGCAATGGAAGAAGGTGGCCTGGTCTGATGAATCCTATGGTACCAGGATACACTATGGGAAGAAGGCAAGCCAATGGAGGGTCCTGCCATCCATTTGGATGTTACTTTGACATGTACCACCTACCTAAGCATGGTTGCAGACCATGTACACCCTTTCATGGAAATGTTATTCCCTGGTGGCTGTGGCATCTTTCATCAGGACAATGCGCCCTGCCATAAAGCAAAAATGGTTCAGGAATGGTTTGAGGAGCACAACAACGAGTTTGAGGGGTTGAGGTCTCAATCCAATCAAACAAGTGTGGGATGTGCTGAGCAAACAAGTCTGATCCATGGAGGCCCCACCTCGCACCTTACAGGACTTAAATTCTTATAAGTTCCTCATCCTTTATCTTGATAAAGGCAAAAATAATAAATTTTATAAATTTTTGGAATTGCATGTAATTTTAGTCATAGTAAAATGGATTAAAATCAATGAATTTGACATGACAAAAAATTGACAACATTTAAAAGTGAACATGAAATAAGGTTATACAAAAAAACACAAAAATGAAATGAAATACATATAACAATCTACATAATCTTTCATCTTAACAACACTTCCTCTATCACTTAAACTGCACACCCAATCCGATAATGGTAACCAATTTAGGCAATACTTTACTCACATTCAGTCTGTATTCACTTTATTCCTAATGGATAAAATCAGGTCCAGCCATAATTTTTTTCACTCAGTAAACGTCATGTACACTGCGTGTACAAGTATGGACCTTATTGGCAGTGCCAGTTTTCTACGGCTTCTGCACTCAATGAGAGATCTGTCACTCTCAGTGGATGGCTCAACAAGATGGGCCGCTGGACGGAGAGATGGAGAGATCAGTGTTGACAGATGGGATTTGACCAGAGACAAAGAGAGGCTTCCCAATTACACGCTTATGCAAGCGGGAAGCGTTACAAGAAATCCTAGCCCTTCACTTCTGCAGTGCCTGTCATGATCGTCACTCAGTCCTCACTTCCACCTCACTTCGTATGAATCCCACTGACAACACAAGCCATGCAATCTCTCAGCCAATGACTGCTTATTCTCTGCGTAGGAGCCTGCCAGTGACTGTCAACACATCTTAAGACCTTATCATGCTTTAGGTGATACCTGCACCTTAGAAACAGTAGTGACCCTGGGACAAATGAGGAGTGCTTGGGGAGAGAAAAAAAGTGATGAATGCTTTGGCAAAAATTTTTACCATGCCAATCAAACTACTTTAATCTGAGAAGAAGTGTTCTACTACACTACAGGCATCTTTAAACGCGGCACAGAAACCAAATCTGAAGCGTCATAAAATCACAAAAATTACTTTTTTAATGCTTCTCTGAAGCGGCATAAATGCATTTACACGGGAAACAATGCTTTGAGCATTACTATATTAAAACTACTGTTTTAACAAAGTGTTATAAATTAATAAAAAAAATAATGAAATAAAAAAAAACAATGAAATAAAATAAAAATACAGAATTTGTAATTATTTTCCTCTGTGTACTATATATATGTAGGCGCTTTGATGTTTATCATAATTCTGTACTGATAGGCTATTGTAGGCTACGGTAATGTTATTTTATATTTCTTAATAAAATTGTGCCTCCTGGAACAAATGCTAGAAATAAATTATGAATTATTACACTGGGTAGCACAGGATTAAAAGTGGTCAAAAGTTTTTTCAAAGATCCAGAAAGTCACTTTGGAGCAGTCACAACAAATGAACAATGATAGCGTTTCAGGTAGGACAGCAGATATATCAGCAAATATCGTTCTCAAGGAGATTATTTTTGGAATATAATATAATAATGCACAATCACAGTGACGCCAACTGGGTTAAGCATTTACCGTATAAGGAAATGTTGCAGCACGTTGATCTGCCAATCTCGTCAAAGGAAGGTATCAAACGGTGAGCAACGAAATAGTCCAGAGTCAACTCCAGCCAAGTTTATCAGCATGTGCAAATATGTATTTTTTGGAAATAAAAATAGTATTATTGATTAAAATTATAATTTGGTTTTCCTTTGAAAAAGTATTTAGTTTCAGTAGTAGTCAGAAGTCAGATTACCTAAAATAATACTATGTACATTGTAGGAAGTACAATTACATAATTTTGTTTATATTCATACTATAGGGTGACCATATTTTGATTACCGAAAACCAGGACAGTTGGCCCAGCAATGAGATACTCAAATGATACTCGAAGTTTACTCAAAGATTGCTAATTAATTTAAATACATTTAAAGTATGCCCCCTCTGTATGGATAGACAATTTTTATATCAGGGCCAGGACAGGACTTGAAAACAGGACATGTCCTGGGAAAACAGGACGTTTGGTCACCCTACATACTACTTGGTTACTTTAAAAAAAAAGTCAATATTGTAAATGTGAATGATCATGCCCATAAAGCATTTCTAACTCTAAAAAGTGAGTAGGTATGACAGAAGAGATTTGAAATTTCTTGTGAACACAAACTTTGTAGTTTTGTGCATGAGAAAACCGAACTACCCCAAATCAAACAGACACGTTTGGTGAAGTGTATCACTGCCAAAACCCCAACATGAAAACTGTATCGCAAAGGGTTGCGGATTTACATGATTTGTGGCTAATACGCTCAAGTCTGACATTTTGGCTTGCTTAGACTGGAAGCTGCCCTTTCATGGAATAAGTCTCTTCTTGGCATAGAAAGCTGTGTTTCTCTCTCCAGGTAATAACTCATATAAATCCATGTCACCTGCACCAAATTCTCTTTACAAACAAGTAACAAACACACACCCTCTAATTGGTTCAATCAGGATACTGTTCTCAGAACTGTTTCCCACTCTCTGTGCTGTCCTTGATAAGTGTGAGGAAAGGAAGACGCGACAAGATGTGTGACGACACCTGGGATTAAAGTTTGAATGGCAAAATTGTCTCCAATTAAAAAACTTTATTTTGTAAGAGACAAGCTCTGTCTTAAAGGGATAGTCCACAAAATCTACAATTAGGATCATTTACTCACCCTCAAACCCTGATTTTCATTTGAAGAAACAAAAAGGGAAAATAAGACTGTTCATGCTGCTTTTTTTCCATACAATTTTAAATAAATACATTTAAATATATTTAAATACATTTACATAAACACACACACATACAGTAAATAGGGCAAAGTCAAAATTATTTAAAGTTTCTTTAGTGTTCTGTAGAATACAAATAGTTATACAGGTTTGGAATGACATAAGGTTGAGAAGCAATGACAACATTTTCTGGATTGAATTAGTTACATTCTTCCTTTATCAGAAGGACTTGGGTTTGACTAACACCTCGCAGAAGAGAGAAAGCAATCATTTTTTCATCCTCTTTTCACACTCTAAACACACTTTTAGATGACGGTGATTAGGCATCTGTCTCTCCAGCCCCTGACATCCGCTTCTTAATGGCTCAACTGAAGCCTGTGAATTGAATTCATCTGCAGATATTTTCCATGCTTCAATCGATGTGTGAAAGAAGGTAAACAGAGAAAAAGGGCGCCTCGTCTTTTTCTCCAATTTAATGATGTTGAAAGCTCTGCCCACTGACTGTTTAGAACAAATCCATTACCACAGCATATGCAAAAGGTATTGTCTTCTTTGTCGTATAGGCATAAAAATATTAAAGCATCCCTTTAAAAACAATTGTTTTGGATCCCATTGACTTTTATTGTCAGTTAAAACATTCTTCAAAATACATCAACAGGTACTCCAAAAGAACTCCATAAGACCTTCAACATATTGAAAACTATTACTAAAGGGTATTTGAGATATTTGTGACAAAATACAAATACTTTACTTATATGTAGCCTTGAAAGATCTAAAGAAAGTCAGTAATACCTGGAGAAAGCTATTTGCTTGGATTCCCATTCATCTCAATGGTAGTTAGTCAACTGCCACATGACAAATGGAATCACAGAACTTTTTAAGCCAAATGCGTGAGTCATAAGCAGTGTCAAAGTCAGTAGTTGGGTCTACATCTACAATATAACGAAATATTAGCTGCATGAAAACATTGACCAGGATACGCAACTAATTTGAATGGCGTAAGGAATAGGAATAGGTAAAAGTAGAGGTACCAGTGTTTGGTTAGTAGTATCTACTAGTGATGTTCGGTTCTTGAACGAATTGTTCTTTTGAGCAATCTTATTTTGAATTGAAATCTTCTCAGCAAGTAACCGGTTGAGCCGGTTCATTAAACAAACTGAATCGAACATTCGTTCCGGGTTGATGACGAAAGAAGCAAAAGCCGAAGTAGCACATCCGACTAAAAAAGAACCAAAAGAGCCGGTTCAAACATTTGTCGAATATGCATTGACACAGATTACTTTGTTTAAATGTTTCCATATAACATGACATTGAGAAATGCATAGTGACATCATTGCATGATGACGTCAGGAACCCATGAATCGGCTTTTTGAATCAGTTAATTGAGCCAAACTGTCCGAAAAGAACCGGTTCGTGGAAATAAATTGGACTTTGCATCACTAGTATCTACTGACCTTGCCAGCCAGGCTTGCACACTGGTTTGATGTCGATGTGAACCGGAACACTCTCCATCGCCCTCTTCTGGCCACAATCGTAAGCAGTCACCATGATTTTGTAGTGCTGCTGTTTGTCATAGCTCAGTCGCTCCGTGTTCCTGATGTTGCCTGGAGAAAAAAAAAAAATTTAACTTAGAAAAACAAGCACATGATATGTGAGAGAAATGCTGCTAAATAAATGTAAGTGGACACATTAAAGTAAAACTTAAGAGAGAAATATGTAATTGCAGCTGCCAGACTGAGATACTACAACAACATATGATTTCAAACAATAATTAAGATCTCATACAATGACTCTGGCCAAATGTTTTCAATCACAAAAGTAATTTCAACGGTGTAAGTGTCCCTGTTTCAGCAATTATGGATTAGTATATCTGCAAGAATGTTTCCAGTGCTTCTAATTAGACTAAAGACAATTACATCTAATCTCCATATTTTGCATTTCACAAGGCTTTATAATGGTTTATTATCTGCATTCATGGCAAATAACGTAAGTGGGACATTTAATAAAATTACTAATGTTGACTTCATACTTTGAATATATATTTACTCCGAACATAGAGCACGACAGTAACCGCCTTCCATTCTTCTATGGAGAAAACAAATGGGGTTTTGTACTTCTGGTGTAATTCAAAATTTTATTCTAAATGTGTTATTTAGAAATAACTAGAAATTGATTTACATTTTAAGTCTCTTATGCTTACCAAGACTGAATTTATTTGATCAAAATGACAGTAAAACAGAAAGGTTGTTAAAATATTATTGCAATTTAAAAATATAGCTGCAAGAAGCAAAATTATAAATACAATCACCAGTAAAATTATTTAATTGCTTATCACCATTATTCATTAGGTGGCGCTGTTAAAGAACGATTTGGTTAATCAAAAATCTTTTAATACATTTTTGCCTGCATGGTCTGAAGATCATCAGAGCCAATTTTGGTCAAAATCTAACCAACGGTCTAGAAGGAGTGCGAAACAAATTTCCAAAATGGCGTAACAACAATTTTGACCAAATATAGCATAATTGCTATTGTTGTTATCGGTATGACTCAAGGAATCTATCAAGACTAGTCTCATTAAAATAGGCAAAATGATTCAAAACTATTAGAGTTTTTTACATTTCATTATACAGTCATTTTTCTTTTTGAGTACCTTCAGGGCATGGTCCCAATGACCCATGCTGCGTTTTGTAGCGATACGCTAATGTGTTTGTAAAATACAGCATTCAAAATGGCTGACACCCAAAATGGCTGATATGGAAAAATTGGGTATCATTCGACTTGGTATGCTGCACTGAATAAATTTTTTTTGGGGGGGGGGGGGGGGGGGGGGGATAGGTAAAAATATAAATTTTCATGTCTCCAGACCAATAGGTGACACTGTGCCGAAACACTGCATGTTGCCTCAGGTCATGCTTGTGATGACATGTACTAGCCTTGCATCCATTTTGACGTGCTCTTCGTCAAATCTGTTTGCTTGTTATTCAAGAACGGTTTGGTTTATCAAAAATCTTTTGATTAAGCTTTTTGCCAGCATGGTCTGAAGATGATCGAAGCCAATTTTGGTGAAAATCGGCGTGACAGAAAATGACATGCATTCAAATCGACTTGAGCCAAGCAATCAGATGGGAAAATAAGTTTCTAGCCCTTATGGTTAAAAAGTTTAGCATAAACATGACTGCAACTCCACATATGCTGTGATTAATGATAAGACTGTACTCTCTGTTAGACTGTAATCTCTGTGTTAAATTTCATCATTTTCCCACAAGCAGATCTATGGCCTGCCATAGACTCAAGAATGGAAGAAGAAAGAATAATAATAAGAACACTAACATATACAATAGCCAGTCTTCAGTGTCATTTGTTTCTTCAGATATAATTTTAATGCTCAAGAAACATTCTTTATTATCAACAATCTTGAAAACATCTGTGCTGCTTAATATTTTTGTAGAAATCATAATGCTTTTTTCAGGTTTCTTTGATTTATTAAATGGTTCAATTAATGCTTTACATTTCAAATTAGACGTTTATCAAGACAGACACACAGACTATAGCGCTGCTGTACAGTAAAAAACAAACCCGTTATATAAGGCCTACTGGAAACTGATTCTGCTTCCACTAAGTAAGATGCATTTTCATTCAATCAAGACATATGACACATAATCAATCAATACTAAACCGGACCTCTGTACAGACACAATATATAGATCTGACATTGTTGTATGAGTCATTCTTTATCAGCTAAGAGCTAAAGGTACAATCTGACTTTCTAACCTCTGGCGAGAAGCCATTTTTTTTAGTAATGAGTATTATTTTTGGTTAACAGCCCAAGAGGTGCCAGACTTAGTTGGTTGGGGGGAAAAAAGTCATCAAATCACAGACTGCACACTTGCAGAGCTCCAGGTTAAAGAACCATAATGACATGGATCCTCTACCTGGTTCCTGTCATTTGAGCAATGAGTGCTTTTTGTCACAGGACTGATGTGTATAATTTAGTATGTAGCTCCCACAGTTGCTATAGACAGCTACGGGGTTGCTGTTTGGTGTATGACGACAAGTGTGAATGCACTCCATGGTGACAGAGTTCAGATGAGACTGAACTAGCAGCTAGTGATTTGATGCTCTCACACGTCCGTGGGCCTGTGGTTATTTTTACCTGCTGGCTGCATTTCAATGAGACCAGCCGTGCTGTCAAGGAAACAGCAATGAGGAATAGAGGTCAGTCGCTCTGGGCTCCCAGACCAGGTCTGCACCAATCCTCAGAGCCACAAAGCTAAAGTGTGTCTTGAAAACCCCTCAAAGCCTTACTTTAACAAACACAGGTATGTGGGAAGAAGCAGGATGGGTGTGTGTGTGTGTGTGTTTGTTTGTTTGTGTGTGTGTGTGTGTGTGTGTGTGTGTGTGTGTGCGTGCGTGCGTGCGTGCGTGCGTGCGTGTGAGAGAGCCAGTTCAGTTGATAGAGCTGATTACAGCAGCTAATGTCAGGTGGCATGATTAAGAGCAGGGGAGGTTTAAAAGGAACAGTTCTCCTCCAGTGAGTTATCAATGTGCCTCTGTCTGTGCTGTGCAGATAAAACCTAGAGTATGAAAACAGAAAATAAGACAAAGAGGGCGAGCAAGCATGTGAGACTTGCCTATGTGTCTGCAAGTGCAGTTAAAGCCAGGGGCATCATGCACCTTTTTTGAAGGGGCACCATTAGCTGTCCTTATGTGGAAAAAGCGGGCAGCAAAGTAACATACAATCATTTCCAGGTTCAAATGCCACATCTGAATATGCGCCTTTTTGACAGCTGACCTATGACAAGCGAGTAGCAAGACCTGACTCGTTTCCATAACAACAACAAAAATGGAGAAGGTGCCGGTAGATCTACTAATTGTGTTAATGTCGGAGCAATGATTTGTAGGAGGTCTTCAAACTGACTTTTGTTAAGTATAAAATATGCTGCAAACCGTGCATCATCCAACTGGCGCTCCTGGACTAAATAATCGGTTTTCTTCCCCGTATAAAGTCGTGCACCCACAAACATCGTTGTGAACCGACATACTCCTCCCTGTTAACTTCAAAAGCCAATGCAAGAGCCAACTTTCTCCTTCTCGACATGTTGTATCTCTGCACCACACAGCACTCTTGTTGCAGCTGTTGTTATAGCAACAAAAGACGCCCTCGGCTGCTATTTGAAACCAAACGCTTCCAGATTTTTTTTTTTTACTAAAAGAACGCTCATCAACTTTTTCTTGTCAAAAAACACATCAAGTGTGAACACAGCCTTACACATCCTACATTTACAAAGTAGGATACAAATACACAATTAAAAAGAGCAGCATAAATGGAAGGTCAGTATACGGACCTTCTTCTGTGGAACAAAATTATATTATGAATATTTTATTAGTGCTTTTTGTCCATACAATGAAAGTCAATGGATTTCATTGTTGTTTTGAAACCCATTGACTTTCATTGTATGGACAAAAACAGTTTAAACATTCTTTAAAAATGATTTTGTGTTCCATAGTAGGGATGCCACAATTCTCAATATAATATTGAACCTTTCGGTATGGCATTCACGGTTCAATACGCGCTTGTGAATTGCGTTTTTTTCGGTTTTGCATTTAATTAATTATTTTTCTACAAATTCTATCATTTTCCTCCATCCCAATACTGAACAACGCAACATATATTCACATCACACGTTAGTGGTAGAGTTATACTCACGGAACACTATAGTTAGCTATTCACAAACACAAAAGTTCATTATTTGCATGCGTTTTAAAACCTTGCCGGTTAAACATTTCATTTGCGTGCTTATGCATGGTTTTAACATGCGCTTTTCCGAGTGCACGCACTAAATACCTGTAAAACACGTGATTACTGGACTAAGTAGTTGTCTTACTGCGCTAATACTGTCAAATACACACAAGATTAACATAAACACAGTCGGTTATGTCTAAAGTGACAGTAAAATCGGCGTGTGTCTGTATTTTAGATGCACACGGGTCCTAATTGACAGCAGCACAGCCTAGTGACACAGCTTCTTGTCCAGGCCCTGGTTATCTCTAGACTTGACTACTGCAATGCGCTTCTGGTTGGACTCCCCTCTTGTGCGATCCAATCACTTCGAATGATCCAGAATGCAGCAGCACGTCTTGTCTTCAACGAGCCCAAAAGGACCCACGTCACACCTCTCTTCATCTCCCTGCACTGGCTACCACTCGCTGCTCGCATCAAGTTTAAGGCACTGACGCTTGCATACAGAGCCACCATGCGCTCAGCTCCTGCTTACTTTGACCCCATTCTACAAATCCACACCCCCACCAGAAGCCTTCGCTCAGCAAAGGAACGACGGCTTGTGGTACCATCACAGAGGGGGAAAAAATCCCTTTCCAGAACATTTTCATTCAACGTTCCCAGCTGGTGGAACGATCTTCCCAACGCCATCCAAAACGCAGAATCATTGACATAATTCAAAAGTCATCTTAAAACTCAGCTCTTCCGTGAGCACTTAACCTCATAAAAAAAACAAAAAATAAAAAAAAACACCTTTTCCTCTCCTCTTTCTCTTTCTTCTTCCCTCCCTACTCTAGCCTGTGCTACACTGAGCAATGTACACGGTCTCAGGATTTCAGGCTCTTATTGCGCTTCTCGACTCTTCATGACCTATCGCTTCATGTACCCCCAAGTTGTAAGTCGCTTTGGATAAAAGCGTCTGCTAAATGCATAAATGTAAATGTCTATGATCACGACGCAACAGATGTCCGGACGGGAGGATGAAGGCCTGGGCGGGGGATAGTCGGTTCTGCAGCGGATTATCAGTGAATCCCAGTTGTCTCCGGTGAAAGTTTGTAAAACGATCCGGTGTAAAGTCACTGCAGAGGCAGGTGTTGGTGGTGATCCTCAGCTCTCCATCAAGGTAGCTGTTCACAAAATTAATCCACCTCTTCTTGATCATCGTTTTTGTTTTGAAAGCTGTTTTGTAAGTTGTAGGCTATAGTAACTAACAGTACTGACAGTAACTCGCGATCGAGCAGGCAAACTGATGCGAATGTGCTCTAGTTATGATCGTGTAGGGGGAGGAGCCAGGCTCGGTGGCTCCAGGGCGTCATCGAGCCACCGTTTTAGCCCCGCCCAGACAATCCTGAACACAGCAACGGTGAAAAACTGTTTAGCGGTCTAACTTCTGATTTCAGTACTACATAGTTCACAGTCTTTGTAATGTGTTTCAGCAATACATTTCTAACATGTATAATGTATTTAGAAACAAATCTCAGAATTGCCTTTACAGGGACTGTAAATACAACAACAAAAGACAAAGAGAAATTCACTCACTGCTCTTGACTGAAAAACAACTACAGTAGCTAAGAATCAATGTATATTTTATAGTGAAGTCTATGTAGTGTTTTATTTTTACATTTATTCATTCAACTGCATACTTAAATGCTGCTGTACAGCTCTGAGCTGCCAGTGTAAATCGTTATATATATTTATTTTATATTATACAATACACTAGGAATGTGTACAAGGTTTTTTTTTTTAAGTAAAGTTTTAAGTTTAAGTAAGGTTTTTCAATTATTTTAAGTCAAATAAAGAGTATTGCAATAAAAAATAGACCTTTTCTCCTTAACCTCTTGCTGTTCCTGTCGCCTAAAAATAGAATAGCAAAAAACTGATGTGACAAGCCATCAGAACCGAACCGAAAACCGTGGTTAAAAACCGAGCTATGCATTGAACCGTGGAATAACTATTGTTGCATCCCTATTCCATAGTAAAAAAAAAAAAAAAAAAAAACTTATGGGTAGATGACAAAATTTTCAGTTAAAAGCAAATAATATGCTGCATATACAAATACATTTCACTGATTAAGACACTTTAGACAAGTGAATTCTGCCACAATGTTCCACGCTTTTCTTTCTTTACAATAAATCACACACCATAATTTTCATAGACAGTTTTTTTTTAAAAGTTGTATTCAAAATCTGAGGGGGCGCGTGCCTCATTTTGAATAGGCATGACACTTGTGATTGAAAATTAAAGCATGCTCCTCAGCATGTGTTTTAATTTCTGTTCTTACAGAATAAAAGTATAAATTACAAAGAACACTCATTTAATGGCTTCCAGCATGTGTAGTGCTGCTGATGGTATATCTAACCCCAATATCCCTTTTTCTTTTACACTTAGTTCTCTTACTCCCACTTTCTCTCTTTTTCTGTTTTTCTTTTCATAATTTTTTATTTATTTATGTCTTTCTCTTGCTATTCAGATCTATTGTCCTTTTCTCTCATCGAATTCCATTCAAAAGTGAGTACATGTCTGTGCCTCTTTGTGTCTCATCTCTATGTTCGAAACAATGAAACAATGTTAGGAATATTTTCTGCTGATAGTTTTTGGGTGCACAAAAACAATCGAGGGTTTCGAAATCTCACAGATCTTTAGTGAATTACCTCAAGTTTCATTATGTTTCATACCGCCACCAACACATACCAACAACATTCAATCCCTTCTACCTAACATTATTAGTGCATATTTCTATACTCAAACTATTAATCTTTGCCTCTGTACGTCTCCCTTCTTTCTCCTGATCTCATTTTCTTTCATTCTCTCTCTGCTCTTCCTCCTACTCTCTATGGACCGGAGAACACAGTGCCAGTGGGCCTGTTGTATTTAATAACTCACTATGCCCTCTGATCCACAGTAAATAATGGAGCCAAAAGCCCTCAGAACAAAATCCACTCAGGCGGCCCATGCATCACTCAGCTCTCGCCTGGCACTAACCAAGCCCTGTCAATGCCAGTCGCACTACAGACGCTGGCAGAGCCCAAGGCGGCAGGAGGAATTGAATGAGACAGGAGCTCTGAGTTCGACTTGAGCCCATGAAAGAGACCGCAGCTCTTTGAGACAGCTGACACCCCACCAGACAACATGAGAAGGAGGCAGAAAGCCACAGCAGAGAGACAGGTGTCTGATCTACGCCGGTGTGGCTATGTGATCCATGGTGTAACGTCACTCCTGCACCTTTGAGCTGTTTCTGACGTGCCCGGATTTGTCAAAGATTGGAGCTCTGAGCATCCAGCTGGCCAACGAGCCGTTTAATTCACTCATGCATTCAGCGGTAACCAAATAAGACATCAATTCTGCACTCGTGAATGATGAATACAGAAAAATGAAAGCTAAAACAAATCAAATTCAATCATCTTCACCTAAGAGAGAAATCACAGGTGAAGTACGGAGGTGAAAAAATGATTTGAATGTCTTTATCACTTTTATACTCTTCATGTAATAGAAAAACAGTGAGAAAGACATGTAGAAAATAGCCAGCCCAGCCACAACAGAACTGGGGTGTCAAGTATTTTACTTAGTTACTCAAATAATATTTTGGGAACTTGTGAATACATATAAGGACCGGTTTTGCTGCTAAGACAAAAGCATTAATCTTGAGAGACAATCTCACAGAAACTGCGGGACACCACCCTGATCAAACATTTCACCCCCTCCCCATTTTGCCCTTTCCTTGCCCTGTTTTCAAGTCAACAAATGCAGATATACCAATGATGATGTATCTTGTAAATCTATTGTTTTATCCCTTTCATGTTTGGTGTCCTTTTAAAGGTCTCAGTGCGAATGGTAGAATGGTCTCAGTTTCACAGCAGTCATTAGTAAAGATTGAAAACTAATGAGAATTCTGTTCTCCTTTTGAGTGGTCTCTTCAAAGATATCTGATCCTCTCCCCCAAAACCAGGTGTTTGTGTTGCAAATATTTACAACCCCTTTTGTTCTAGTTGGAGTATTTAAGGGAGGGAAACAGAACAGAAGGGGGGGAACATTCTGTAGCCAGAACCCCCCATGCAGTCTGTGTCAGTGTCTCTGAGGCACTCACACACACTGTGTGTATTGTGCCAGACATGATGACTCGTTGAACTTATTTTCATATTACTTTGCGATTGTGTTTATGTTTTTCCGCTGATCAGTTGTGTACCATGGATTCTTGTTTACTTATTTACTTTTACTTTCTGGCCAAAATAAAAGTTAATCTTGATTTATCTTGTATTATTCTGAAATCATTTTTCTAGTATGGATCGATGTAGACTCCGGTATTACCGCAAAATCAAGAGTTATGATAGATCACACCGATGACGGCACGACTGAAGCATGGGGCGCAGCGTGAGCGATAATCCGATTTCGGACTATCGCTGAATTAGCAAGTTGTAGCTCAGAGATATTAATAAAATTACACTTTTTGTTGAGTGAGCATTGGGCAACCACCTAAAGGTAAAATATCCACTCTGCATCATCTGACTAATCTCAGAAGTACTCATTTTGTGATCGTGAACGCGCGGTCCGGACGCGTATGTTCTGTGCGATATTGGCTCTCTTGATGAACGAATTTGAAAACTTAGAAGATACTAAGAAAATCAATGATCTAAATTAAATCGCAACTAATCGTAAAATCAGCTGATAAACTCTAAACGTAACACACTTTATAGAGTCACATAAAATTGGAGTCAGATAAAATTATTAATGGAGTCAGATTTAAAACGAGATCTCAATACATTAAGAGAACTTCACCAAAATGCTGAAAAGGCTTACACGCAGAATTCCTTTTGACCATTTAGTATCCGTTTTTGGGCTAATGGATGGAAGTTTACATACATGTACTCTTCCTCAATAGCATTCTAAAGGAACAAAAAAACATTCTTTTTAGTGTTTACTTTGAAGTTTTAAAAAAAAAGTAATTATATACTGTATATTCGTAGACATAAGTTTGGTTTAATCTTTAAATTGAAGCAATAATGTTATAACCACTGTTGATGATGGGCAAACTTAATCAAAAAGATTAAAAAAAGACCTGTTAATGAGCTTTTAATTAGTCTTTTTACTTGTTTTCACGTCTCATCCGTCCTTTTTACTTGTTTTAACGTCTCATCCGTCCTTCGGATGAGACGTTAAACCGAGGTCCTGACTCTCTGTGGTCATTAAAAATCCCAGGATGCCCATCGATAAAGAGTAGGGGTGTAACCCCGGTATCCTGGCCAAATTTGCCCATTGGCCCCTGTCCATCATGGCCTCCTAATCATCCCCATATATATACGATTGGCATCATCCCTCATTCTCCTCTCCACCAATAAGCTGGTGTGTGGTGGGCGTACTGGCGCAAAATGGCTACCGTCGCATCATCCAGGTGGATGCTGCACATTGGTGGTGGTTGAGGAGATTCCCCCCCTTCTATGTAAATATGAATGGTTAAATATGTCTATGTGTGCCTTGAAAAGCGCTATATAAATGTAACAAATTATTATTATTATTATTATTATTATTATTGTTTTTTACTACACCAGTAAAAAAGCTGCCAGATCAATTTGACCAAAAAGAAAATAAAAAAATCTTAAAGATGATAAATAAACAAGTCTAAATCTCTTATGAAGTGCTGCTTATCAATTATGGTTTATATTGGGGTTTTTTATATTAGATTTTCTTTTAATATTTGAATTAAAAGTACACTAGAATTCTTCAGAACCGGATTTTTTAAGTGTAGTCAAATAAATGTAAATTTATAAAAATGCTTTTGAAAGAAGTCTCTTTTGCTTACCAGGGCTGCATTTATTTGATAATTTGATGTATTTCATATTTGTGACCCTGGACCTCAAAACCAGTCCAGATTTGTATATCATCTGAAAGCTGAATAAATAAGCTTTCGATTGATGTATGGTTTGTTAGGAAAGGACAACATTTGGCCGAGATTATTTGAAAAGCTGCAATCTGAGGGTGCAGAAAAAAATCTAAATTATTGAGAAAATTGCCTTTAAAGTTGTCCAAATGAAGTCCTTAGCAATGCATATTACTACTAATAATACATTTTTATATATTTACGTTAGGAAATTTACAAAATATCTTCATGGAACATAATTTATACTTAATATCCTAATGATTTTTGGCATAAAAGAAAAATCGAAAATTTTGAGCCATACAATGTATTGTTGTCTGTTGCCACAAATATACCCGTGCAACTTATGACTGGTTTTGTGGTCCAGGGTCACATTTGATGTTGTCAAACATTATTAAAATTTAAAATAATTGTTTTTATTTGAACATATTTTAAAATGTAATTTATTTATTTGATGGAAAAGTTAAAATTTTCAGCATTAGAATTGCTTACTTTAATAGTATTGCTTTATTTTCATATTTATTGTCACTTTTGATCAATTTAATGCATTATAAGGAGTATTAAAATGATAAATAATACACAATAACTAGCATCAGTAAAAGTCTACCAAAACATTTAATGAGGTTAGCAGTTATATTTAATTTATTTTAAAGGTTTACTTAAGTGCAATTAAAAGTACAAATTTCAAGCATTTCTGGCAAGGTACTTCTTGACACAGTATGCATACTTTACTGTATGATTTCTGTGTACTTTTTATACTCCTTTCACACATGTCTCCTAATCTAAGACTTACCATTTCGATCAATAGCAAAAGGTGTCTCCTGTGTGACAATCTCATAGTTGCAGATTTGGCTGTACTGTGGAGAGCAGTCCTGATCCCAGGCCTCCACCTGCAGGATGCTGTCATAGATCTTGCCCTCGGTTACAGTGGCACGATACATTGGCTCCCTGAACACTGGGGAGAATTCATTTACATCATCCACCTGGATATGAACCACCGCCCTGCAACAGAACCAGAGGGAGGGTCAGAGAACAACCAATCAGGGTGAAGAACAGAAGAGATGTTGATTTTTTAGAGCAAAGGTGCTAATAGAGCTGGTTCACACTGATATAACACCTCTGAATTGTGCAAGTGAATTGTGAATAGCTCTACATGTTAGAGAAATTAATAAAGACAGTGAGAAATTCATCTCTGAGAACTGTGCTGGGACTACACATGGCCACACTGATTGTAAATATTTATTTTGAAGCAAAAATATTAGTGCTTCACATGAAAAATGTTTGGGGAAATTACCAGGGAAAAAAATAATGAAAACATCCTTAAAAACCTCAAAAAAATTTAATAATACATTTTGTGAAGTTTTTGCTTATATTAAATGGAAAAAATCTGCAAATGGAAAAAACTTGACCAATTAAATGCACTTTAATATTTCTTACATCAAAAAAGTCAATTCATATTAATGTTTTCTTGTAATTTCCCTTGCTTGATATAATCTAATTTTAAGTATTTTAAATGTGTTTACTTGATAACAAGAGTACTGTGTGGTGCAGTAGGCAGAATAGATGGCTTGATTTACCTACCAGCAGTTTCATCACAATACAATTACTCATCAAACATTAAGCTGCTGTTTATCAATTCTGCACACTGACACAAACACAGATGAAGCTACACCTGCAATATGTCTTCAAACATAATCATTGTTGAGTAATGCATTTCATTATGAATGAATCTGAAAGTTCATAATTTAAATACAAATGGATATCTGAAAACGTAGGCTGAGGGTGTAGGTTTAGTTTTAATTTTAAGTTTTAAGTTTTAGCAATTAGACATATAAACAGGATTGTCACTGCACCAAAGTTTCAGTTGTCGGTACCAATACCAGTCAAATTTTGCAGTTCTCTGTACCAATTTTGGTACCAGAGCAAAACACTCTGCGGACCCTGTACATGAATGACATCATCAAGTATATACTTTAAATTTTAAATGTCTGGAGAAGCTCTGACCTCATATGATGTGCTACCATTTGAAAGCTTAGAGTATCTACTTTCTGGAGACATGCATCACTTTGGCATTTGTTTTACACAAAGTAACTTATTTAAACTAAATTACTCTGGGACCTTTTCTGCCTGGATTTGGCCTACCCAAATTGAAAAGCAAAAATACAAAAATACAAAATTGTGGTGTCATTTTACAGGAAACCCTTTGAAGTTACATAAAACACTGCTAAAAGTGATAAACATGTAAGTATATGTTGTCTGAGCTGTAATAACATGATTTTTGTCTGGATCATGTATGCAAGATTTATTAAAATGAATCTGGAGGAATGGAGGAATATGATCTTTTTTACGTAATCTAGTGGAAACAGGCCAAACTGTCTACAGGGTGCTAGAGCACACAGTTACACACTTTCAAAACTGAATTTATGCTGCATTCCAGGCAGGTTTTTGAGCCCGTAAGTTACGACTTCAAACCACGACTCACGACTTTGTAGTGTTCCAGGCAAAGTCATGCCAAACTGCCTGAGCGGTAGCTAGATGTAAACAAAGAATGGCAAACCGTACGGGGCTTATGCTCATTTACAATCATTTCTATCGCCAAAGGTGCTTACTCTTTGCTTATTTGAGGGAAAGGGAGGAGAAAAAACGGTGCATAAGGCAAGAGAAGCTGTTATACCTTTATTTTACGTTATTTGTATGTGTTTCAGATTTTCTGGCGCTGGTTTCGTCTCGATCAGACTAGTGGTTTTGACGATATCAGCTAACGTTTTTAAGCGCTAAATTACAGCACTGCACAAACCATACCCCGAAACCTGGCAAGTCTGGTATCGTTGGACTCGGCAAGGATTCAGGAGACAAAAAAAGTTAGTCCCATGAAAATAAGTCAACCCCACCCAAAGTTATAAGCGTTTGAAAAAAGAATTCTACACTAGGTGGCGCTGTCTCAAAACTTCCCAGGCTACTTCAGGGCATCGTGCTGATGACCCATACTGAGTTTCGTAACAATCCGTTCATGCATTCATAAAATACAGCATTTTAGCACATAATTCAAAATGGCCGACAGTCAAAATGGCCGATATGGTCAAATTGGATATCAGACGACTCGACATACGATAAAGCGCTGCCGAGATATATCCTTAAGTGTGTTTTCGCAAACATTATGTAAAATTTGCTTGTGTGTTTATTGAAAACGATGTGACGAATCAACTTGAATTCCATGTTTTTTTTGTCAGCATGGTCTGAAGATGATCTGGTTCAATTTTCGTGCAAATCGGATGAACGAGTTCGCAAAAGTAGGTTTTTCTGAAAATTCAAAATGGCGGGAACATTTTCACGATGGAAAATGATAGGGGT
Source organism: Romanogobio albipinnatus (assembly GCA_023566225.1). Lineage (NCBI taxonomy): Eukaryota > Metazoa > Chordata > Actinopteri > Cypriniformes > Gobionidae > Romanogobio > Romanogobio albipinnatus. The sequence goes on along the minus strand of CM042244.1, from coordinate 41,837,291 downwards.
GTAATCAAATCGGCTTGAGCCAAGGAATCAGAAAAAATAATTTTGTTTCTAGCCCTTATGGTTCAAAAGTTATTAGCATAAACATGAGTGCAACTTTGGACAGGTGGTGGCGCTAGAGGGATTGAGTTAGTGACTCCAAATTTGCTATGTTGACACTTCAGACTGACAGAAGAAGAAGAAGAAGAAGAAGAAGAAGAAGAAGAAGAAGAAGAAGAAGAAGAAGAAGAAGAAGAAGAAGAAGAAGAAGAAGAAGAAGAAGAAGAAGAAGAAGAAGAAGAAGAAGAAGAAGAAGAAGAAGAAGAAGAATAGGAACGCTAACGGTTTCAATAGGTGCCTTCGCACCTTCGGTGCTGGCCCCTAATAAAAAGCTGTCTTAAAGGGTTAGTTAACTTGTTCATTAAACTGCTGTCTATGGAGGAGTCTGAGAGCTCTCAGATTTAATCAAAAATATCTTAATTTGTGTTCCGAAGATGAATGAAGGCCTTACAGGTTTGGAACGACATGAGGGTGAGTAATTAATGACAGAAACTGAATTTTTGGGTGAACTAACCCTTTAATTGTACAATAAATATTTGTATTTATCAGTGGTGTTGAGCGGATTCTGACTAACATATAGCGTAGCACCTCTTAAGCCTTGATTATACTTTCGCCTGGCTCCACAGCGCGAGCCTCCGCTGACTGCGTGCTCCTACCCAAATGGACGAGGCGTTTATACATATCGGCCTAGAAAATCACAACTTTTCATTTTCCGTCGGTCTAAGTACACGGTGTAACTATACACATCACAACATGTAAATAGGAAAATGGTGTTATTTTGTCACTTATTGAGCAGTAGCTGGAGTCATTTACCTCTAATCTTTGTGCTAAGCTAGGCTAGCGTGGGTGCATCAGACTGAGTTATGGCACACACAGAGATGAGAATGGTATGTATGGACTTACGAACTTACGGACTTACGATGCAGAGCCACGCGAAAAGTAAAAAAAAATGCGCTGCACACCACCACGGGAAATGGGGTCTTGCGCACTCAATGCGCACTACTGCCCACTCCACGATGACATAATTTTGGCGCACACACCCTCGCGCAGATGCGTCGAGTATAAACAAGGCTTTATAAGCCATTGCATTCACACGCTAAACAGATATGATTGTGATTTACTACAATGCTGAACGCTTCAAAAAACATGCTGTAAATAGAAACCTTTGATGCTCAGAGAGCGCTCCAAAAAACACAAATAAGAGGTTTGAAAGTAGCGTTTAACAGCGGGTACCAAATATACTTAGTACTAGGTACTACCGGTACTGCAGAAATGCAGACTGGTACCGGTAGTACTGGTACATTTGAACCCTACATAAACACACATACAAACCCCAACCCCCCAAACCCAGAGCTCACATAAAATCTTAAAGTCCAGCTCAGTGTCTGCTGTTCAGTCAAACCAACTGTGACCTTCTTTGACAGAAACATAAAATTAAGTATTTTTGTACACTTTTTTCACACAATTTCTTCCTAAATGGAGACATTAAGTTAATGAGACCTGCATTATATGATCCCACTGAGATCCTGTACTCTGCGATCTCTCTTGCGAGCACACGTTCCCACACACCCCTCAGTACAAAGTGTCAAGAAACATTCATCAGAAAGGCCCAAGCTGTGAAATCAAAAGCAGTTCTTCATCTCTCTCTCTCTCACAGCAGTGGGTGCCCGAAGCACGGCTCTCCCCTGCACTTCATCAGAGCTGTGCTCCAGCTGCAGTGAGTTGCTATTGTAAGAGAGATTGTTGTGCACGTATGGAGCTTCCGGCAACTTTGTAAACATCTTGATGGGTCATCAATGTAGGGCCAGCCAGGGCTGGGTGTGTAGCAATGTGTGCCTGTAGCCAACTTATTTCCTGGAGCACCGCAAGGGACAGAAAGAGAAAAAAGAATGAGGGAAAAAAGAGCGAGAGAAGGCCGGACGGTATACTAAACTTCACACTGATTTGAGATTTAAGGTGACGAGTGCAAACTTTAAAAGCCCTTTCACACTAAAGATGATAACTATAACAATAACTATAAAGTTTTATAGTTTTATCATTCCAATTCTATAGAATAGTGAAGTTCACAACACAGCTATAACAGTAACGACATCATTGGAATCTCTTTCAAAGAAAAAAATTTTCAGCTGAAAAAACAGCCACTCAAAATACACCCAACTTTAATGAGCTTGAGTTTTTTTTATTAACAGACGACATAACTGTAGCTTGTGCTTAGTGTTGTAGTACTTGAGACCGGTCTTGTCTCGGTCTCAGACTAAGAGGACTCAGGATTTGATCTCAAGACCGATAAAGACCACAACTGCAAGAATGCCCACAAAATTCAAGATATGAAAAAAAAGTGATTGTGTGAGATTTGTATATTATAACATAGGACATAATATAGCACATGATTAAGAGAGCTGTTTTCACAAATATGAGCACAACAGCAAATGTGATATTTATTTTATACTTGTTAAATAAACAAGAAGTTAATATTAAAGGTGCAATATGTAAGATTTTTTGCAGTAAATTATCCAAAAACCACTAGGCCAGTGTTATATATTTTTGTTCAGTTGAGTACATACAATATCCCAAATGTTTCCAACTTTTTGTAAATCGTGATAAAATTGTGATTTTAACTAAGGAACCGGGACATGTGAGGGTGTTGCTTGTCAATGGCGTCATATCTGCGTTACCCGCGGTTTCCGCTTTAGAAACCATGGTAACAGACGAGCACAACTGCGTGACGTCTAGCGGCATTATGGACCATGGCAAGCAGACTTTGGAACAAAATGAGAAATCAAAAGAGGACCAGTATCGACGTGCCGTTTTCGAGATGACGAGAGCTTCGCAACACATTTCAACTTGACAGAGTGTAATCAGGGCTTAAAAACGGAAAAAAATATAAATCGGTTCACTCCGAGCAGAATCGATATTATAGCGTTTCGGTTTTTGCGTTCCTCAATAAACATTACTGTTCCGAAAACGGTTTGATATGAAAAAATACCGGTTAATAACGTTATTTAATTAAGCCTATACTTTAAACAAATATGTATAAATTTTAAACAAATATGTATAAATAGACTTATTTTCACTCAATAATAATATAACACATGGTAATTAAACTTGAATATTTATTTAATAACATTTTTAAAACCAGAAATACATGCATTAATTACAAGGCATAAACAGCGGACCTGTTTTAATGGAGCGTTAGACAATCGAAAGTGGCCTCTAATGCCGAATTATTTTCAGAAGAGTGATAACATTCTTTGTACATAACTTTTTTTCAACACGACTTGTTTTAAAAAATGCATGAATAAAGAATAAATAAACTGGATAACCATTGCTCTTTTAATGCACCGTCAACTGCTAATTTCAAAGCAAACACTGCGCAACACGTTCTTGCATCACATAATCAAATTCAGTCAGCTAATAAAGCTTGCATTTAATGCAATATAACATACCATTTAATACGAAGCATCAACCGTCTATATAGAAAACATTGACCTGTCCTGTATTGGCAATCTGAAAGACTATAGGAAAAATGTTTGATAGATGCTATAGCCTACTTGGATAGGCTTAAACGGAATCCATAAACTATCCTAAATCAGTCTATTTGAGCTTAAAGTCCGTACTGCTTATTTAAACGTTCGAAAAGAATGTCCTCCAATACCTGCACATTCATTGTAGACCTCAGCGGGGAAAGAAATGTACTTGAGGCATGAAAATGCGCGCTCACACTGACTTGCGTTACCGGGAGATTCATAGATGATGGTGCGCGGGCATTTCACTCACGCTTGATCCGTCAACGTCACATGCTGTACTACTCATTTCATGATTGGTCACTGCCAAATTAAAATATTAAAGAGAACGATAAAATAACGTTATTAACCGGTTAATGGTCATTTCAAATTAACGTTTCTGTTCAGAACGATTCAAATTGATTTTGATTTCGTTTCCGTTTTTGTTCCTCTTAAAATTTCGTTCGTTTCCGGTTTTCGTTTTCGTTCCTTGAACCGGTTCAGAGCCCTGAGTGTAATGCAGGTGTAATTGTACTAATTCAGATGCAACTTCAGTGCCACATCTTCAGCATAATGATGAATGTTTTTGTTAGAGATTTGATTGGTAACAGTGTCTTATTATTCTAATTGTATTTATTGATTCAATTTAAGACTTTACTCAGACAGTAGATATGGCTCTTTTAGATCCATTTGAGGAGTGCTGGTCTTGTCATGGTCTCAACACACTCTGATCTTGGTCTCAGTTTAGGTGGTCTTGACTACAACACTACTTGTGCTTATAATAAACAAAACATTACTGTCCATTGGTGTGGACACTATATAGTTATTATCATTATAGTTATTGTTCTTGGTATAAATCTTGGTATAAAATAAAAAAATTGTTCTAGAGCTGAATTTACTGGCTGATTTAAAAATAATAAAATAGACCTGCATAAACAAAATAATTATAATTAACAAAAAGCACCAGCATTTAATTAATCAAGTGATTAATCAGTTCATAACAATGAATGAACTGCTTGTGCTAGTATTAATCTACAATGAAGTGTTTGTTGTTGTCTTCAATCAGTCAGTGTAAGTGAGTGTTCAACTTCAGTCCAACACTTCAGCTAAAAACAGTAGCAATTTAATTCCATTTAATGAAATAGGGAAGAAAACAGCATTATTTTTTTTTTAACATAATTTATATGTTTCATAACATAAACTAAAGGCTGGAATACACTACACTTGCATTCTGTAGACGATACCTTCTGGATAAGTCGACGCTAGTTACTGAAAGTCAGAGCCAGTCTGCAGATTTTGAACACACTATCATACACCCAGCGCAAGCGATGCCAGATGCGACGCAAGTGTATTAGTTTCAACCCGACGCAGTTATCATTTTCATGTCCAGCACCAAGTTGTTCAAATTGCAAATGCACTCGGTCAAATCTGTTCGGTCATGGGCATACTGGTCTGTTAAGGCGCATTGTTGGTGTGTTGCTATTTTGAGGCCACTGAAAATGACTGCGGCATTGACCAACATAAACCTGGTCTAAAGTCAATAACGCAGTATTTTGTATGTTATTTAAAGGTGCACTATATAAAACATTTTCAGTAAAATATAAAAAAACCACTAGGCCAGTGTTATATATTTTGTTCAGTTGAGTACTTACAATATCCCAAATGTTTCCAACTATTTGTAAATCGTGAGAAATTGCTATTTTAACCAAGGAACCGGGACGTGTGAGGGAGTCGCCTGTAGATTGCGTCATATCTGCGTTACCCTCGGTTTCCGGTTTTATTTTGCAGAAACGCTTTACTCTTACTGCAGTGTGCAACAAGTGTCATAGCAGCCGCCGAGCGAGCACACAGAGTAATGTTATACCTTCATTTTCAACACACTCAGATGTATCTAATATGATAAACAGAGCTGCGTTACCTCATACTCATGACCGGAAAAGCGGAAGTGGCGCCGGCGAATGTGTCATAATAAAAGTCCCACTGCTCGCAAGGCGTGTGTTGCCTTCATCTTATTAACAATCGCTCCAGCGCCCTTCCCTCCCACAACACTCGGTCCTGCTCTGCTTCATACTACAGTAACGTCAATGATCGCATCCATGAACATGATTTCTGCCCGAGTCCTATCCCGATTCTTTTCCACCGGCTGTGAGGTGAGGACCACATGTCCCAAGAGTCTGCGCTCAAACTTGGCGTCATCAAACTACGCCTTTGTTTTGAACAGGCAACCTCTAGTGGACGGAAAAGTTACATAGTGCACCTTTAAAGGGTGCATTTATGTGCCTATAGGCGGGTGCACAGCGCACGTACACTCTGCTTATTACACACAAAGGGACATGCAGCAGCACACAAACATGCCAAATATTAAAAATAAAAGGATTACAATGTAAAAGATTATTATTATGTACATAAAGATAAAATTCTTATATGTCATAATGGGTGGTCAATGCATGTATCAGAATGACCTAATTAAATTGGCTACTTATTTAACCAATCGTGGCAATACACACATTTTTAAACTGACTCATCAGGTTGAGGGTGTCTATATTCTGCCATTTAAATAGCGAATCTGCCATGGTGCAAGCGCAACTGGCTTTTAAAGGGAATGGGAGATGAGACTTATGCCCAAAACACACCCATGGCTCATTAAGAGACTAGGTCAACCCTTTTGGACCATGTGCCTGGCACGCCGACCGTTTTTTCTGTCGTTAAACTAGCAAAAGTTAAACTATAATAGGTTACTATTATATCTTTAAAATAGGGCCCACAGAGTTGACACATTTGACAGAAATTCGTGTAGTGTATGATGGGCACACACTCCATTTTTTAGCTTTAGACTCCATCCAAACATGTTTGGTGTTTGCAGCAATTTCAGAACATATAATTTTTATTTGTCATGTGTCCCTACTAGCAAGGAGCATGTTTCTGTATGAGTTTGTTGTGTTTGGAAAGTCTAGTAGTGTATGACCCACATTAAAGGGATAGTTCACCCAAAAATGACAATTCTGTCATAATTTACTCACCCTCAAGTTGTTCTAAACCTGTATGAGTTTCTTTGTTCTGCTGAACACAAAAGAAGATAGAGTGAAGAATGTTTGTAACAAAGCATATAGAGCAACTATTGACTACCATAGTATTTTTTTCCTACTATGGTAATAAATAGTTGCTCTATCTGCTTGGTTACAAACATTCTTCTAAATATCTTCTTTTGTGTTCAGCAGAACAAAGAAACTCATACAGGTTTGGAACAACTTGAGGGTGAGTAAATGATGACAGAATTTTCAATTTTGTGTGAACTATCCCTTTAAGGCTGGAATACACTACATGATTATTGGCTGGTTGCATAAACTGCTTAGATTAGTCTTAGTTAGTTATCTATTTTTTTTTCTTCAAGACTGATCATAATTTTTTTTAAGTCAGTTACATAAAAACGCAGATTGGTCTAATTTGAAAAGACTGATTAGCCCTAACTAATTCCTAGTTGGTCAGACTAGTTCTTAAGAAAACACTCTGCGTCTGAAATCGCATACTGTCTGAGTAGGTACTACATTTGAATTTGAACTTCACAACAGTTAAAAAGGTATGTTCTATATAGTATGAATGTGCGTAGCAGGAATGAAATTCGGACATACTACATTTGACATGTTGTTACTGTCATCCCAGACAGCAAAATAGTGTCGTCCCAGATCCGGACCACATCTGGTACATGTGGATTCCACGCATACCAGATGTGGGCCGGATCCGGGATACGACCTACCAGCATCAGTTGCGTTGCTCCCGTGGCCTCATGGGATAGTAAAGTGTCCATTGAATGTGCACTTCAGAATCTCGGCGGAAGTAGTAGGTCATCTGGTCTTAACTTAGCAGCTATGTTTATGGCCCCTGAACATATTTTAATACACTAGACATCATACACTTGCTGACTTTGTAAATGGTTTCAGAGAAAAACTGGGCATCCTACACAAAAAAATGAGGATCACACATTACCCAACTGTGGGTTGTTCTGAATACAACAAACTCACGCAAAAACGTGTCCCCTTACAAATGATAAATTGATGTTTAGTTGTCCACATTTTTGTTGATGGTCCACATGAAAACCATTCATTTAATAAGAATGTTTATAAATATTCACATTTTTGTTTTTATTACCATGGTAATACATGTTTTTGAACACTGCCAAGGCTGTAATATGGTGGTATGGTTCTATGAAATACCAACCATGTTAATACTAAAAACAACTCCAAAGGAAATAGATAATGGTGTAGGCTGGTTAAGTGTCAGCACAGCAGTTGGTTTCCTCATGGCTCGTCTGCCTCAAAAGCTTCCACAAATGCGGCATAGCTTCATTCTGCTTTTAACTTTGATAATGAGATGATTAATTTAATAAATAGATCATTTGCACAGCAGAACACCAGTCTCCTTAACGCAGTCCATATCACAGAGACAATTGCTCCTCTCGCTTGTAGATTACAACTTTTACTAAGTATTTTATAGCTTTCATCCAAAATGACTTTTAGACCAACTTTTCCGTGACGAACCACATCAAGAGTAAAAGAATAATTGTGGACTACATAATGCCCCAAAGTCTTTTTGATTTGACGTCTTTTTCACCAGCCTTGAGTCACTGATTTGCTCTCATTTTTAATGTGTCTACTCATTAATTTTAATGATCTGACTATTCTCTAGCTAAAAACATTTATGGACTGTGAGGTACGTTAGTGACATTAAAGTGAGAAAACAATTCTTTAAAATTTGATAACTTACTCATTTAATGTCACGATTAGTCAAATTGAATAAATGTTTGTACTTCCTATCAATTATAATTATTTTATTTTGGCTTCAGTCAGGTCCTTCACAGACCAACAATGGACTACATTTTGAGACTATAAGGCCCCGTCCACACGGAGACACGTTTAGCTGTATACGTAAACATTTTGTATCGTATCAGTGTTTCGTCCACACGGATCCGGCATTTTGGGAGCCTTAAACTGATATTTTTTTTAAAGAGTGGATAAATCTGAAACGGACACCCTAGCGTTTTCGTGTGTACAGCCAATCCGGATATTTTGTGAAAAGGTGATGTCAACACACCACGTCCCGCACGGTAAAGACTAGAAGAGATACATCTACGGGCACTGGGCATGCGCATATCAATATTGCGTCATTTAAGTACTGTTTGCATTATTGTAAGGGTATGTTTAGGGTTGGGGTTAGGGGGTAGGTGTAGGCGTTAATAAAACACAATCTGGTAAGTAGCAAATTTATTTATTGTTATTTTATTGTGAGATTTTGCCTCACTTCCTACCATTGCTGTACCCCTTCTTGCCACAACTCTTCTTCTCCATTTTTAGTGTATTTCTGTGGCAGAATTACAGCTCCACATACTGGCCTGGCATGTATACTACATCATTTTGAGTCAGTTTCAGTGGTTTCGTTGTTATGCAGATATTTCTTGAGACGAGGGGAAAAAAATATTGGATAGGGAAAGATCTGGCTTCGTGTGGATGTGGTCTAAGTCTACACCAGATTGACGAAAGTCTCTCTACTCACTTATGACTCTTTTTCCAATTGGCTCCACTTGGGCTGGCTCCACAGTCATAGGCCTGGATGATGAAGGTGTACTCCTTCTGCTGCTCGCAGTCTATGGGGCCTCGGGCCCTCAGCACCCCTTCACCTGATGTCCGGTTCAACACTTCGGCCTCAAACGGGGCCTCCTGCCCATGAATCTTAAACGCACAGATCTCTCCTGGAAGAAACAACAAGACACGGGTGGCAGAATGAGTGGCTGTGAAAACAAGCGAAGGAATTTCTTTTTCCGTCTGCATCTCAACAAGCTATCATTGCTATAACTTCCACCCAGCAGGCCCCCCCCCCCCCCCCCCCAACCCTGCAGCAGTAATATAAAGGACACGGTGTGCTTTTAAAACTGAATCTATTCGTGCTGCGAGAGGAAGAATAACTGTCCGCTCTTGTAATTGCCTCATTGCAGAGCTGGAATCACATTGTGCAAGAAAGCATAGTGCTCAAAGTACAGTGTTTTGAATGAGGTAATAACTGTGTGTACTGACAGCCTCATTCTCAAGCGACCCGTCCCACTGGAGAAAAAAAATAATTAATACAATAAAATCTGTATTCACTATAGACGGATAATAATTGCGAAAACATTTATTTAACAAGCTGTACTAATTACAAGCAAGTTTCTTTCATATTAGCTATCTGTAATATACACTTACTTTTTTCAATTAAGCTAATATGTAACCAAAATATAAAATAAAATAATAAATAAAATAAAATAAAATAATAAAACAAAATAACATAAATTAAAATAAAATAATAATGAGTAATCAGTTTATTTCATATTAGCTATCTGTAATATACACTTACATTTTAATAACTAAGCTAATATGAAACCAAGATATTAAATAAAATAATAAATAAAATAATAAAACAAATAAAACAAAATATAATAAAATAATACAAATTATAATTATCAGTAATCAGTTTATTTCATATTAGCTATCTGTAATATACACTTACATTTTAATAATTTTTCAACTAATCTAAATAAAATAATAAATAAAATAAAATAATATAATATAATACAATAAATAAAACATTATAATGTTTAAAACATTATAACATAATATAGTACATTATAAACATTAAATATAATACAATAATAAGTTAAAATGTAATTATTATCAACTTAGTTAACATGAAACAATGAAAATAAATAAATAAATAAAACTATGGTATATGAAAGTCACGACCATGGTATGATGTACAATGGTACTGTTACAGTACTCAGCTATAAGGAATCTATAGTAGTCATTGAGCAATCAATGTCTTTTTTAATATATATATATATATATATATATATATATATATATATATATATATATATATATATATATATATATATATATATATATATATATATATATATATATTAGTGGTGGGCCGTTATCGGTGTTAACGTGCTGCATTAATGTGAGACTCTTATCGGGCGATAAAAAAAATATCGCCGTTAATCTATTCTCAAAGTTGGGTTGGGAGCTGAGTCTATACTACGCAAGCTATGATGACTTTCACCTTGATATTTTAGCGCGGATGTACACCTAGCCGAATTGTACTGTAGGGGCGAGAGAACGAGTCTTCGAACCTGTGTGTATGCCTACTAGTGTTGTCAATAATATCCATATTTCGCTATGTATCGATACTGAAATATCTGAAACGATACAATACTCATTTTCTACAGTATCGATATCAGCTGCGCTCTCCTCTCCTCTCCGACCGACAGCGAGTTGACACGCACCCGCGTCCTCTCATTCACTCCGTTTAATCCTCTGAACATTGCGAACGCGTGTTCTGCTGGACTTTTGTGAATTTCGGAACGTACCTCGGTTTTGAAGTCCCGGTTCGGTATGGATTCGGTACAGCAGTTTTACAAAATTGCTTTTTATTAATTTCTATTCAACAGTGGTTTAATGAAAAAAAAATTGTCTGTCCTTAAATGAATTAAATTATAACTAAAAGTTTCTTAAGGATAATGCTGTAAACTATATAGGGAGCCCTTACTTACATATAGCTATTAAAGATTAACAACAGAGCCCAAACTATTAGCCTAAATTCAGTTGCTATTTATTTTTAGATATAATAATCAACATTCATAAGCTTCACATAAGGCAGTTTTTGCATTAACTTCTAAATCTACTTATTTTTATTCGTTGTTGAAATATAATAATTTAGTGGCTGTAATTTTCATGGCAGGTTTATTTAAACATACATTAAATAAACAAGACACCACTAACAGGCTAAGTAGTATATAATGAATATATATAGGCTAATATAATGAATATAACGGCTAATATAGTGCATGTATTCAGTGAAAGAGTTGATTTCTCTAGTGAGCTAACAGCTGTGGACACTGAATGACTTCTGAGTAAACGTGATTCTGCATGACATTGTTTACAAGCTGTTTTATTGTCTTTTCGCGGTTGAAACACAGATGGAGCGATTACACGACATATGATGCATTTCAGTAATTGTAATGTATCCTCAACATACCTTAAGATATATTAATTTATGTTTATTCTTTAGGAAGAGATGATCGCATTGACTCGCGCACCACTCGCTGCCACTTTAAGTTAAACTGATACGCGTCAATAGGTCATGTCACATTAAAGAGCGTTAAAACGGCATTTATCGTTTGAATTTCGTGATAAAATGGAATGAATACTTAATATGTTCGTGTGGGAACTCGGATTGAAGTGTGTTCCACGCTTACAACAAGCCGACTGTTAACTGTTAAAGATTACATTCATAACCGTTCGGTACACGCGTGCACCGTACCGATAGCCCTGTACCGAAACGGTTCAATACGAATACGTGTTGACCCCTAATATATATATATATATATATATATATATATATATAGATATATATATATATATATATATATAGCTGATGAAACCATGGTATTCAATAAAAAAAAAATCACTGCACCATGGTACCACCTTAGTATTTTTTGGATGGTTGTCTTGTAAGGGATGGTTGATTGGATAAAGTTTAGTTTATGTAATAAAGGTTTGCTAATCCTAATATACATTTTAATTGTGACATATCGAAAGTTTAAAAAAAAAAAAAATTTTTAAGATGTCTATGTTACAACTGATTGTGACATGACTAATGCAGGGGCTGGATATTGACGCTGACTTGTCTTTCATTTCCCAGTTGACAGCGTTCACTTCACTTTAAGTTTTGCAGTAGCCGTGGAAACAATTTCTTCTAGAGACTGCATTGTGGTCACCCACAGTGCAGTTCTGTCCACACAATCACAGATAATGTTGACACACAATCTGGTGACACCACAATAACTCGGAGACCACAAGAAAGGACATTGTCTTGCCACCGTATCCGTTCATGGGTTCTTTCTTGGCAGCGCTTCTATCTGGCCATACCGGCTCTTTTAGGGATTTGGAAAATGACCACAAAAAAAGCGTCAGAACTCTGACCCTGAGACAGCTGATATCACTTAAACCCCGGCAGGTCTCTGGAGCAAACAGGGACGTGCCGTTATGCTGTGTGCTCAAGCCTGCTGCTGCGGACAGATAAGCCTAACTTTCTCTTTCCATTCCATTCTCTCTCAATTTCTTTTTTCATTATTTTCTTTCTTCCTCTTCTTCTTCTTTTTAAGCAGATCTGATTCTCCGCTCGAAAATCTCCCTCCTCCCTCGGTGCCGAAATAACAATTTACCCTCCGCAGTCCCTGTTCCTGTAGAGACTTGCCGTTTAAATTGACCCTTTCTATTAGCCCCACGATGCTTTATCCAAATTAAACGTGTAGCACAATGGTGCAGGACGGGTGGCAGAAATAAAACATAACACGTCAGGCAGCGTGTACAGATATGCACACCAGAGTTCTGCGATTCTGCGCTCATTTTTGTTGAGAATTGTGAAAGAACATTATATAAGAATAACAATGATTTCAATGCATTTACACAAAAAATAAAAACATTCCATGGTTAAAGAAAAAAATATAAAATTCCACTTAGTGCACGGGAGTCACGGGTAAACCCATTTTCCGCTCCGTCTGCTGTTGCAAATGCATTTTCCAGATTCAATTGAAGAAAGGGCAAACGGGTCAAACCATACAGCACAGGAAGCGCAGGCAATGTGGTTGTATATGTATAGGGTAATGATGGATGGAAACCATGAGCTAATTTCCATCATGTCTCCAAATGACAGCTTGAAAATGGCAGCATCTCCTCACGCTCTACCAGTGCAGAGGTCTGTAATCATGCGGCAAGCTCCACAGAGCCTAAACTCTTTGGAGTTCCACTTTGAAAGTGTTGAAGGAAGTATTAAATCGGGCCGACAGATGTGCCATGTCTTTAATACCACCTCACATCAGCTCTGGGAGTGTAAAGAAGGGAGTTCTGGGTAAGCCAATTTGAGACTAATGAATGAAATCATCCATGTAATATTTGTACTGCTTACTGCAGAAATTCATTTGTAGTAGGGTGGTTTACAAGGACCATGAGCGGTAAACTCCAGAGACCTGGGTGACCTCCATCTCGTAAACCAATTCATTTTCCCGTTTCATGTTTGGAAAGAGTGCAAATTAGATGTGTTGTATGGGACGCAGCCAGAGAGAGATCGGAGATCATAACGGTTGAGTCATGCAACAGCTGACGGCAGTTCCTGGTTGTTGTCGGAGATGTTTTTTAGCATATTGAGGCAACTAAAACAAAACTTTCAGGTGGTACAGTTGCACAGTTAATTCACTAGGTCAAAAATCAACCTTGATTATGCTTCCATTATTAATTGTGGAAACACGCTGTCAGGCCTAATCACATCTAAATTAAGAGCTCAAACTGTCTTTTTAACATTTCATGGCAGACCTGCCAGCAACTTCTAAATCTTCACCTTTGAGATCAGATCAATATCCACAGTAAATTTGCTCTGAGTAAGATCTGAGTCTTGAGTCTGAAAACAGGCATCTGTTAAAACAAAATCTACTCACAACATGCATTTGAAAGCTTTGCTCATCAACTTTAAGGTCAAACAAGACGAACACACTGCTCCACACAGGGGCGTAGCCAGCGGGCTCGCCCACTACGATGAATAGTATCCCCCCCAGTTTATTATACAGATATAATAATATTTGTTAAATAACAGTTGTTAAAATTTGAACGTGATTACAAAATTATTATAACATCTCTGATACTAAAATAAATAAAATGTGTTTTTTTACAGTCTATGGTTTTTGCATAATGCTTGATGAGTTTGATTGACAACTGTGTTAGGAAATTAGGTGTCAGGCTGTCTCATGTATGTCGCGCCTGTGAGTTCAGGAAGTGTGTTTGCCTATTCAGCCTATAATTTACAGTTGTGTGATAGATAAACAGCAGCGATACAAAATTCTATAAAAAGGAATCGCATTGACGTGGGAGAGAACCCATCCATCAGCCCACAAGTAACAGTAAGAGTTTCAATTCCAAGTGCAGGTTCATTCTGTAAAGCCAAGAACACACCGTCAGTAATGTCAGTAATGATAGTGTAGGGGTAAGATGCATGACATGGAGTTTTGACGCAATTTGACCTGAGGTTCGAATCCGCCTTTTGCCGAACTCGCTCTACTTCCTTTTCCCATCACATATCAGATCGAAAATGCGTTTATTTTCAATAAAAACAAAGAAATATTCTAAAAGTGCAAATAAAGTCTCTAACGTGTGTTGTAACCGCTGCTCATGTTTTGTACGTGGACAGGTTGTAGCTACAGTTTTGGGTTATATTGACAGTGACACTGTCTGGGCACGCTCGTGACTGAGACGTGGTAGTTCTAGGATCAAAGAAAATAAGATTGAAATGACCTGAATATTTAGTCCGTCCATTATTTTACCTGAAAGCATAGGCGTAATTTGCGGGTGCTAACTTATGTAACTTATGCATCACTGCACAATCTCCAACACCCCACTCCCCCCCAACCACCTCCCCTCTCGCGTGAAAGTGCCTGCTCACTTTTGCCCAGGCCCGCTCACTTTTGCCCAGGCCCGACCCAAAATAAAATTCTGCCTATGCCACTGGCTCCACATGAAGAAACGAGGCAATTTTGCACAAAGAAATGTAATTGCTGAAGGTTGCCAAGTCACTGCACTGTTGGATGCTAGCTAGCAAGTGTTCATACTTGACTGCAGTATCCAGTAAGTAAACACATAAGCTCCACTGTTGGCACTGCCATTGCTAGTTCCTGCATTATACTGCATCCCTTCACATTTTCCTATAATTGAACTGTTCAACTTTGTCCGCATGGCAAATATCGCTCATGTTGCCTAAAATGCCAATTCCTATAGTTCTCAAAACAACTTCCACTCACTTTCTTTTCTTCACTAGTATTCTATTTGAATATATTTTACAATGTAATTTATTCCTGTGATGGCAAAGAAGAATGTTCAGCATCTGATTAGACAGTTAGCATCTCATATTTTTCCTATTTAAAACTTAACTCTTCTGTAGTTACATCGAGTACAAAAACCGACAGAAAATGAAAAGTTGCCGATATGGCTAGGAACTATACTCTCATTCATGTGTAATAATCAAGGAACTTTGCTGCCGTACCATGGGTGCAGCAGACGCAATGATATTCATTTCGGTCTATTCAGATTCAATGGTCTATGCTAAGCTATGCTAAAAGTGCTACCGCCAGACCCAGAGATTGACTGAATGGATTCGAAAACGGTAAAACTCAACTTGTTTAACTAGGAGAGTTAGGAAATGAGTGTTCCTTTAAGACACTTTTTTCAAAAACATACAAAAAAAAAAAACATTTTTACCGGTATATATAATTTTTATTATTAATTGGTTTCTGTTGTAATATATTTTAAAATGTAATGTATTCCAGTCTTTAGTGTCACTTCCAGATCTTCCAGAAATCATGCATTACAAGAACATGATGTTTTTTTGTTTTTTTGTTCAATCTCTGTTCTGGACTTGCACACAAACTGCATTGCCATAATTTTCCAAAATGTAATTTGTGTGTAAATAGTCTGTAAACATTTCACAAAATTGTCATATTGTTTATTTTATATATAAATTAAAATAAAGTAAAACAAAAATTCACAATGTTTTGACATTATACAATTTCATTCTGCTTTAAAAAATACTGGTCAGAAACCCTACACTCTAAAAAAAAAAAAAAAGGTTCTATATGGCACCAAAAATAGTTTGTTGTAATCATAGATGAACCACTTTTGGTGCTATATAGCACCATATCTTAACATGTTCTGTATATGGTAGCGGTGCTATATAGCACCTTAATTAGCAGTGCAATATAGCACCTTAATCAAAGAACTGGTGAAAAACCTCTGAAGAATCGCTGAAGAACCACTGAAGCACCAAAATTGGTGCTTTCTAGCTCTTAAAAAGTTTCCCCTATGGTTACGAGCCAAGAACCATTTTTGGTGCAATATAGAACCTTTTTTTTTTTTTTAGAGTGTAAGATTAATTTAAGGTTAACTTAAAGCTCTCATTTATATATCAACAATCCGTTTTTTTATTTACTTGTTTTAGTAAGTATGTACATGTATAACAAGACACTAATTATTGCAAAAATAAACCCCTTCAGAATGATACAATAGTTCTCCGCTATGTGTACTGTACTTGGTTTACCACCCACGTCTGGGTTTATTTTGTTATTATGATTGAGCGACTCTACGTTATAATAATAAGAAACTCTCATTCTGTTTAAAAAAATTCAAGTTTAGAAACAACCAGAACCTTGTTCAAGCCACAGGGAACATCCAGGAGCACTTGGACTTGTACTTTCCCAACATATTGCACAATCGTCTTTGATATTTTTTCCATCTAGTTCTAGGTTGAGCTGATGTAGGTCGGGGTTGATTAAAACCCTGTTCACACAAACCATCACCAGGCAAAGCCTTGATTCATCCGACCCTTTGGAGACACACTTGGCCGGCCCCATGTTCCCTTTCTTTAATTACTCTCTGGATTAGATTCTTCGCTAATGACTTTCTCTATCCCACCCCCAACCCCTATTCATTCTCTGTCCTCTCTTTGTATTAAACACACACATACAGACACTGGCTCAATAATGCCTGGCATGCAGTGGGAGGTTGAGGTGCTGTTGAGAGCCACTCTTCCCTCCTTCACTCCTCTCCAATGCCGTCCGCCTCTTTCATCTCTCTCCAAGCCCTAAGTGTGCATATATCTGTGTCTGGATGGGGTAATGGTCCTATCAAGTGTGTGAAGAGAGCCTGAGGATGGACCAGTGCACATCAAATCATTAGTCATTTTTAGTGCTGGCATATCCATGTAGTTTAACATTGATTTATAGCACACGAGGTGCTTTGATCGAAATCCACTGACACACACAGAAAGATGAAGGCTAAAGTGCATAGAATGAACGTCTGAAGTACTACAGTACATATAGTGTATGTATCATTAGGCAGACCTGACATAATTGGTTGAGGTTTTCCTAAAAACTGCAAAAAAGCACCCACAAACAGACTAGACTAAATCTATTTGTGATTCTGTTCATGGTAAAATAAGACATATTTTCATTAAACTGTGAAGGTCTTTGCACTTAACTTTTATATTATATTATTATGTCATTTGGGATATTTGTAATATACTATATAAGCAGTGCTGATGGTATCTGTTCCTTGTTTATGTTTTGTTTGTTGTGCTCTTTATTGTGGTGGTGTTTTGAAAATTTAATAAAAAAGAAAATGATTAAAAAATAAGTAACTACATGATTCTTAAGAAATCATTAGTTGGAAAGTTAGAAAGTTAGAATATAATGATTTTGACTAATTGGATTTTAAAATACAATATCAATTATACATTAAATTTACACTACTATTCAAAAGTTTGGGATAAGTAAGAATGTTTGTTTTTAAAGAAATGAATATGTATTCAGCAAGGATGCATTAAATTGATCAAGGGACAGTGAATACATTTATAATGTATAATACATTTTCAACATTTCTATTTCAAATAAATGCTGTTCTTTTGAACTATCTATTTATCAAAGAATACAGAAAAAAATGCATCATGGGGTGCATCTTCCTAGGCTATAAATCATGTATATGAATTTGGGCACTGGTAAGGATAACAAGGACCTTGGCTGATTAACATTGGGACACTGATGACTATATTTCCTGTGAAATGACAACGTACTCATTGTACAACATCACTACTGGTATTTATGAACAACAGCAGACCCATATTATTTTGAAACGAGCAGAATTATTCAATGTGTTGACATAATTTCCACTGAAACAGGAAGACAGGGCGGGACACATCGAACAGCTCCTCCCCTTTTTTAAAATAGCCAATAGCATTTAGTTTATATCACAACTTGGCCAGAGCCGTTGAGCTCAGTAAAGCCTCAATTTCCTCCTAATCTCTAACCGTTTCTCCTCCTAATCTCCTCCATATCGCTTTAAAATATAGCATTCTGTGTGGAATTCAAATGGTTCTGATACGCTTTATTGCCTGCGCTGACTCACGTATGTGATTCGATCTGTGCTCTCGCGTCTCTGGACTGGAGCAGACTGTGTGCGCTGCAGCGGTGTGTGTGACACTAACGTGAAACCAGACTTCATTCACCTCAATGGAAAACATATTTACACTATCTGAATTGTTCCCAATCCCCTATATAGTGCACTGTGTGTCATTCACCTTGTAAATAGTACATGTGAAGAAGTGACAGATTTCAGCAGCAGCTTCAGTGTCTATTTAATATGTAGGGGCGGAACGCTTTAGATTCTAGAAGGCATTTGATTGGAAAGAAAATCTAATGAGAAGCTGAAGTGCATCGTGATGTCATCAAAATCATTGATCCATATTGTCGTAAGTGAGAGAATGTAAGAATTTGAATCCTTATATCTTCTAAATGCAAATGTTGTCATTGTTTTGGAGCACACAGCTTATAGATAACAGTAAGACTAACATATTCATACTAAAAGCCCAAAAATTCCCCAACTCCCTGATCAGTGCCCTCACTACTGAACTAGAAAATCATAGCTGTTTTCAACATTAATAAAAATAACAAATGTTTCTTGAGTTCCAAATAAGCCTATTAGAATGATTTCTGAATGATATAGTGACAAAAGAGAGAGAAAAAAACTAGATGGCTGCTGGAAATTTAGCTTTGCCATTAAAACAAAACAAACAAACAAAAAATCTTACAGATTCCAAACTTGACTCAACTTGTTCAACATGATTCATTCAGTGACCTTCAGAATGTCTGAATTCATTGCATAAGATACAAAATATCCAACAAATGAAGAAGTTAATTTGCAAACCAATTAAAGGAGTAGTTCACCCAAAAATTTAAAATTCAGTCATCATTTCATCCGAGAGCTTTTTTGGCCAAAATATATTTTCGATGCTTCAAAAAATTCTAACTAACCCACTGATGTCACATGGACTACTTTGACAATGTTTTTATTACCTTTCTGGACATGGTCAGTATACCTCTCGGACTATATCTAAAATATCTTAAACTGTGTTCCGAAGATGAACGGAGATCTTACGGGTGTGGAACGACATGAGGGTGAGTCATTAATGACGTAATTTTCATTTTTGGGTAAACTAACCCTTTAAGCAGAGCTTAAGTTCAGTCTGCCTGCTTGGCTACGTCCACTGCACGCTGCTTTGCAACCCACCTCCTCCCCAGCTCCCCCTTAAACTGTGTTTGACTTAATCAATGTCATTCTGTCGTCATTGATGCATGCTCTGTTCTCAATGGGGGAGTTACGCTGCCCTCACAGTTTAAAAAAATGGGAGGTTGTCCCCAGAAGCTGCTGCTGGTCACTGCCTTGGCTTGGAGCTCATTTTAGAAAAGAGCTATATCGCCAAATGTAAATTTAGCAAAATATGCCAATAAAAAACGTTGACTAAAAGTTTGTCTATGGTGTTTTGGACTTAAGTGGACCTGACTGAACTGTAAGTTTGAAATGCTTATATCTTCTAAATGCAAATAGTGTCATTGTTTTGGAGCACATTAGCTTATAGATAACAGTAAGTCTAACAAATTCATACTAAAAGCCCACAAAATTAAAATTAAATTAAAATTAGAAATGTTTTCAACATTAATAAAAATAACAAATGTTTCTTGAGTTCCAAAAAAGCATATTAGAATGATTTCTGAATGATAACGTGACACTGAAAACTGGATAGCTGCTAAAAAATTCAACTTTTCCATCAAAACAAAACATTAAAAAAATCTTAGATACCAAATTGACTTGCTTCAACATGCTTAATTCAGTGACCCTCCAAATTTCTGAACTGATTGCATTTGATAAATAGCCAACAAATCAAGTGCCATTTGCAAACAAATTAAGTTCACTATTTTTGGATGTATGACATTAGTTCCTCTCAAGTTCACACTAGTGTCTAAGCAGAACAAGTGTACTTCATCACAAGTGTACTTCATCACAATCACAATGTACCCCGGTTTCACAGACAATGCTTGAGCCTAGTCCCAGACTAAAATGCATGTTTGAGCTGTTTTAACTGAAAGCAACTTGCACTGACATATCATAAAATATGTCAGTAAATACACTCACCTAAAGGATTATTAGGAACACCATACTAATACTGTGTTTGACTGCCTTTCGCCTTCAGAACTGCCTTAATTCTATGTGGCATTGATTCAACAAGGTGCTGAAAGCATTCTTTAGAAATGTTGGCCCATATTGATAGGATAGCATTTTGCAGCTGATGGGAGATTCGTGGGATGCTCCTGTTTCACCACATCCCAAAGATGCTCTATTTGGTTGAGATCTGGTGACTGTGAGGGCCATTTTAGTACAGTGAACTCATTGTCATGTTCAAGGAACCAATTTGAAATGATTCGAGCTTTGTGATATGGTGCATTATCCTGCTGGAAGTAGCCATCAGAGGATGGGTATATGGTGATGTAGAATGGTCATAAAGGGATGGACATGGTCAGAAACACTGCTCAGGTAGGCCGTGGCATTTAAACGATGCCCAATTGGCACTAAGGGGCCTAAAGTGTGCCAAGAAAACATCCCCCACACCATTACACCACCACCACCAGCCTGCACAGTGATAACAAGGCATGATGGATCCAGCCTGCACAGTGGTAATAAGGCATGATGGATCCATGTACTCATTCTGTTTACGCCAAATTCTGACTCTACCATCTGAATGTCTCAACAGAAATCGAGACTCATCAGACCAGGCAACATTTTTCCAGTCTTCAACTGTCCAATTTTGGTGAGCTCGTGCAAATTGTAGCCTCTTTTTCCTATTTGTAGTGGAGATGAGTGGTACCCGGTGGGGTCTTCTGCTGTTATAGCCCATCCGCCTCAAGGTTGTGCGTGTTGTGGCTTCACAAATGCTTTGCTGCATACCTCGGTTGTAACGAGTGGTTATTTCAGTCAAAGTTGCTCTTCTATCAGCTTGAATCAGTCGGCCCATTCTCCTCTGACCTCTAGCATCAACAAGGCATTTTCGACTGGATCAACTGGATGTTTTTCCATTTTCACACCATTCTTTGTAAACCCTAGAAATGGTTGTGCATGAAAATCCCAGTAACTGAGCAGATTGTGAAATACTCAGACCGGCCCGTCTGGCACCAACAACCATGCCACGCTCAAAATTGCTTAAATCGCCTTTCTTTCCCATTCTGACATTCAGTTTGGAGTTCAGGAGATTGTCTTGACCAGGACCACACCCCTAAATGCATTGAAGCAACTGCCATGTGATTGGTTGATAATTGCATTAATGAGAAATTGAACAGGTGTTCCTAATAATAATCCTTTAGGTGAGTGTATATTATATATATATATATATATATATATATATATATATATATATATATATATATATATATATATATATATATATATATATATATATATACACACAATGCAAAGACATTTATCCAATTTTAATTGTGGCTTAAGTGTCTAAATACGTTTTGGAGCCTTGCATCTCTAGTTGCAAATCTTGGTCCTAAAGAAAAGGACAGAAAGAAAAGCATCCTTTGTCACTGTGGCGGACGGGGCGTAGTTTTGCGAGGTCTGTAGCGGGAGAGAGAGAGCAGGGCCGAGCGGTTGGTAAGTAGGTCAAGTGCAAATGAGTAACACCTGTCTCTGATTGCAGTAATTGGCTGGAGAGACTGCTTATAAGCTGCAGCAGAGAGCGAGATGGGAGAGAGAGACTGGGACTGTCAACGTCTACACAGAGTGACCAGAGTTTGAGAGAGAGTTATTGAGCCTTAGAGCATCACTGTTGTTTATTTGAAAGTCTTGAGTTTGGACGCCTTGTGCGTGAGTGTTTTGAGGATCGTGAGATCGAATAAAGTGTACAGTCCCAGTTACGCCGACCCCGTCTTCTTCCTTCCCACACGAACCAAAAACTACTACAGTCACATTAACTGTTCAATCCAATTCATACAGTATTACTGTAAGCTCTAGCAAAGGTCATTCAGCAGAGAATGTCATGTCACAGAGCACATATGGCTGAACATTTGGTAGGAGTGCTTGATTTTGACATTCAGAGGGAGACGAGAAGCCAATGAAATGGCCTGGCAAAATTAATCGTTCTTTCTTTGACAAGAAATGTCTTTGTGTAAAGTATTGACCTAATGTTTATGGATCCCAAAGGTGCCTTTTATAAAGCAACACTGGAGGATTCAGTATACTCCTAAAGGGTTTTTCATTACGGTAGAGGAATACCTTCTTGGAGATAGCAAAGTCATCTGTTTGACCCTTTGGCTAATAAACAGCTTCCTTAGTCTTTCTATTGACATTTTTTTACTCCAGCCTCCATAATCAAGAGAACAAAACACATAGTGATATGAAGAAAATTCATAAAAATGTTCCAGAAGCTTTGGGAATGAAGGGATATAATTATCTTAACTGATCTCATAAAGTTCCGCCATTATAATTCGCATAGCAAACTGTGCTTTCAGAAACCAGTTAAACAACCTTTGCTCAGCCTCTAGATCACGCCAAAGCTCAGAGAGGCACTAAATGGATAATACAGATTCCTTGGGATTTTTGCAAGACTCTTAGGAAATGCAATGTCCAATTGCCAATGCTGTCCTTACTTTCATTATAGCTTAAAAAGGGGTCAGGGAATCAATCAGACTTGCAGCTCCCCAACCAAGGAAAAGTTTTACACCCATTGATTATGTTCTTTTAAAGTTATATAGGATCAATCTTTACTTATCTTTACTTAGTGCTAGTTTAGTGCTCTTCTGGCTAGTGGCTTACGCTGGTGAGGCAGGTCGATTATGACATTCAACCCTTTCACACGCATGTTTAAAATATTCTTTTTTTTTTAAGGCGAACCTTATTATAGAAGTATCACCTTATTATTATCATAAACCTTTATAACGATCATCTGATCTAAAACATGTGATGGGCACCGCCATGTTCGTATCTGTAGGATTTACAACACGTCAATTCATCACCTTCTCCCAAAATACATGAACGTATGAAAGTGGGAGAAAAAAAGAAGTATATTTTAGTAAAATATTACATTTCTATAGTTATCTAATACCTACACAATGTGTATCTGTGATATGAATAAAACATGTTATCAATTTATATAGTCTATATGATGCACTGAATCACACCAGTGTGATCGTTAAAAAGCCAGATTGGAATTTATAAATGTAATGTTAATGTAATGATCCAATTTTATTCATTTGGAATGATTCACAATTATTTCCAAAAACATGCACACATTAATGTAACTGGAGAGACAATTTACAGCTATTTGTTATTCAAATATGAACAAAATAATACCTCAATCTTTACATTAAGTCTATTTTTTTAGATAAGAAGTGATTGAAAATTTACTGAATCAATAATACTAATAATAACAATTATTAGTTCCAAATAATAAAAATTACAAATAATAATCATAATAAAAATAACAGAGGAATAATGACCATCTTTAGATTAAGCAGGGTTATAGAATTAACTAAGTACTATACTCAATGCATAATTTTCAAATATGTATATACATACTTAATACAGATTATTGCAAATAGACGTGCAATTATGAATAACAGAATAGTAAAAATCCAGCAACATGCTCAGCAACATGAACTTTCTTCATTTAAAGGCCACATTTGCTTATATTTGTCTGTCGCAAGGGAGCAAGGACGGTTTCCATACCACATAAATATTATAATAGTCATCATAATCAATAATTGAATTCCACAATCACTTTACACCTCTAATTGGGATGCTTCATTATTAACTAATTCTGGGGAATCAAGCCATCAACCATCTGGGTCACCAGCCCTGAGTTTTAACCCCTATGCCACACCATCTATTTATACTGACATTCAGAGCACAATGAGAAGGCTTACATTATGGTTCACCCAAAAATGAAAAATCTGTCATCATTTACTCATCCTCATGTCATTGTATGCACGTCTTTCTTCTGTAGAACACAATGGAAAATATTCTGTAAAAGCATTGGGGTCAAAAAACAACAGAATTGTCATTTTTGGGTGAATGTACAGTTCCCAGCTATTCAGTCAACAGTAAAGAGTAGTGTGCAGAAAGTCAATGTGACACTGATCTCCAGTCCCGAAAGTGAGAGAGGTGTTGAGACAAAAGTAGAGTGTATCAGCGGAGGAAGTACTGTACAGACCAAGTCTAGAGTGCTTATCTCATTGATTTACAGTGTGTGAAGAGCAGAATGGAGGAAGGAGAGCAAAGACTATAAATAGAACTGTAGGCCCTCCCTTGGGCCACCACTTCTGTTTGCTTCTCCGCCTCCCATTCCAGATGACCTCAGTTCTCTCCATTTAATTATTCAACAAATAAAGCTGTAGCCCAGGTGGACTGAACCCCACCTCTCATTCTCTGCTTCACCAGCCTTAAGGCCACATAAACCTCCCAGCATGCAGTTCACTGGCATTCCTCCAGGCAGACCACGGTCACAGGTTAAAGCACTCTGGGGTTGCTGGAACAGTAGTTGACACTCACACTGGGACACAGGTTTTAAAGCGAGAACAACCACAATAAAGAGTACACCACATAGACTGGAGGTAAAGGCTAAGTATTTGATGTGATAGTATAAGTGTGTGCTAGTTTGAGCATCAAATCAGCACAGGCTGGTGTGGGGTCAAACTATTATACAGCTCTGTTCAAGTAATATTTGTTGATGTACATCAGCAAATGCTGATATTGTGGACTATCACCATCCATGAAACTTTTTTTATGATTTTATGTTTTTATAAAAAGACTCACCAAGGTTGCATTGCCGAAGGCACAGTAAAAGAAGAGTAATATTATGAAACATCTGATATCTAGATATTGCTATGAGACAACTATAATTGTTGTCTGTTTTGTTTCTTTTTTCCCTCTGTTTCTTGGATTTCTCATCAGAAACAACACCATCAAATCTGAAATGTCCTTAAACAGAGGCACCATTGAAGAAAATACAATAAATCAATATGCCTGAAGCACTCGCTGACTGAAAAGTAGGTAAAACCATTTTAGAATTTAATGTTTAACTCCCACAGATGATAGAAATTTGCTGTTTGCTCATCCCTACGCCACTCTGTTTTAGAACTACAGATAAATAGGTCTTTATTTGGTCCCTAAGGGGAAATAATCATGTTGGGTAAAACATCATTTACTTAAACGTAATGACTGGTTGGAAATTCCACTCCTTATTTTCCCAAAGTAATTGGAAATGGGATGCTAGCTGATTTGCCCCACTATTAACTGCATTAAGGCCGAGTGTAAGCCTTGCAAACATAATATGCTGAGTTTACAATATCATTCTATCCCAGATGTTTATGCTAAATGCTTGTCTTAACACAGTCATATGATAAATGTCTCTCTGCAGTATCTATTAATCTCTCTGTAAAAAAAAAATGTTAAGATTAAACTTTAAAAAACTGCTAAGAAAAGCACATAAACAGTTAAGCTGGGCAATGAAAGTCAAACTCTCAGCGTCAAACTCAAATGCGCATTTGCACAATAATCACAAACATGTTCTGCTTTGGTGACTCATGTTTACCTTTGTGTTTTTATTTTGGAGTGGGTGAGTCTATTTAAAACGCTGTTACATTGTCCATTCTGGCTTCCCTAGACATTATCTTTCCCAGTGACAGCACACTGACAATCTGTTCCACTCGAAAGATCAAACAGCCATTGTTGGGTGCCAAGAACTGAGAGAGCCCTGCCAGCCATTGAAACAAGTCTATTTTAACCAGTCATCCTCATCGCAGCCAAAACACAACTTTCTCTTCATGCCCTGTGCACTCTGCTAAAACCCATGCAAAACATTCAGGCTTTAATCTGTTTCTATGTATGAGCTTTTTTTATTCAGCTACTAAAATATAGAGGTGGATGTTCTTCAAGCATGGCCACCACGTTTATTCAAGTTTGTAGATTAGCTGACAATGGGCGTCCTTCAGTTTGTTTATTATGTTTCCATCAGATTTTCATCCCAAAAGGCTAATATTGACAGCCCAGAAACAATAAGAAAACACTGAGAATCAGTGTTTTAAAGGAAAGAAACAAAGTCATTGGCTGCCAGCAAGCACCATGTGAGAATTTCTGATCACATGGATCACCCAGAAATGAAACGTTTTGTCATTATTTACAGATCTTCATGTTGTTCCCAATCCTTAAAAAAATCATACAGCTTGCTTATCATTTTTCAAGTGCTTTGATTGCTTTGATGAAACACAATATAACTTTACAACAGTAAAATCATACAATTTTACTGTTAAAATTGCTTAAATATAAGGATGCACTAATATTAAAATTCTGTCCTTTAACACAAATCCAAGAATTATTTTCATGGTATGGCCAATAACAAATAAAATGATAAAAATGTAATAAAATTTTATAGTATTTTGACTCATCAAATTCAAAAAAGATTATATTTAACAGTGTAATTAAATTATTAGCATTTTTAAAGATTACCTTTAAGTGAGCGTTAGATGACACATGACAGCAAAGATTTAAATCTAATCTAATCTAATATGCACGTACAGATATGTATATATACACTCTATTATCAGTCAATAAATTATATGACATGAATATATTTTATCATTTCGGGTGAGTATTTCAGAATCCGCACCCTTCATTGGTAATATGGTTACACTTGAAAAAGTTAGTCATAACGTGCTGCCATTGTGCTGTAATTTATCCGAATAGACATTCTTTCATTTATCTCCTTTTGTGTTCTGCAACAGAGAGTCAGGTTTAGAACATCATGACAGTGAATACATAATGACAGAATTTTCATTTTTGAGCCGACAACCCCTTTCAATCCTTGACGAGATTTAGATGTGGAGCTCTAACATGTTAGTAAATTATGTCTATACCTTCCAGTGAGCATCATGACAAACTTTATGAAGGTTAAATCCATGTTGAGAAGCACAGATTTGGTCACAGTGAAATGTTAGCAAATGATTTCCAGCTCCCTGCTACCATAAATCCATTTTCAAACCATGAACTCAGCATACGACTAGCAACTTTTGACAGCTTCCCCATATCTCTGCACGAACCATCCTTCCCCCATCTGCAATAGAACAAACTCTGATATTCCATTCAGTTGAACCTTGTTGAAATGGTGTCACTGCTTCACTGCTATTCACAGCATCAAACGGGCAATCGTGGCCAAATGGTTAGAGCGTCAGACTGGTTACCCGAAGGTTGTGGGTTCGATTCTCAATATTGGCAGGAAATGACAGATGTGCCCTTGAGCAAAGCAAATATCCCCAATTGCTCCCCAGGCACAACAGCAAAGATGGCTGCCCACTGCTCTGTCCATGGTGTGCACTAACTTGGATGGGTTAAATGCAGAAAACCCATTCTGAGTATAGGTTGCGATACTTAGCCTCCTCCAGGGTTCAGACTCACCATTATTAACCCTGACGTTTTCTACTTTTGTATTTGCACATTGTTTTGCTCTCAGTACTAAAATACTAATATTAGACTTGTTGACATGATTTTCCCTAGCAAGTGTTTTGTATCTCGCACTGTAACACAATCAGCACTATGTTTGCAATTGTTGTATTGTCTAGACATATTATTTCTTACCTAGTTTAAAATACATTTACATGCTGGTTCAAGCTGGTTCATGTTAGGTAGTGCTGATTAGGTTCTAGTAATGCTAGTCATGGTCCTTTTGATGAATCTGCGGTGATGACATCAGAATGTATCTAAGCGCATGGTCTAAAGCGCACGGCACAAGTGCACGTAGGCCGTGTCCAAATCCACTTTTGCTAGTTTTACGCCTCTGTCACTCACGCGCGTCTCGCTCTCAAATGACCAAACCTGATTTTCATATGAAACAAAGTCTAAGCTTTTAAAAAAATCTAAAGTTTGAATATGAAATTCAAACAATAAATAGCGTTTTGGCACTGATGGAGATGGAACATCGTTAACATTAATGTTTTTCTTGTATTTAGCCCTCAGGTATTCCTTGCTAATTGCTCACACTTATGGACTACTCGTTGATGGTCAAATGTGACCATACACCTTAACTATTTTTCAATTAAATAAATGTTCTATATTTTAGTTTAATAATATTTACTGAATATTTTGAGGAGATCTTTTGTTACTAAATAGGCCTGCTATTTGACAATTTGTGACAATTGAATGAATTAAAATATTTTTCTTCTAATATTTTTCTTATTCATATTACAATTAGTGTAATTAAGGTTAAAATAGAGAATTCCAATGCAAAGAGGCAAATTAGAGTTATGTTGTGGCTGGAAAAATAATAAATTTCAATTGTAATGCCATGGTTTGCTCACTATAGGTGCTTGTATGGCTCTTTAATAAATATTTATAGTCTAGTTGCTCAAAAAAGTATTGCAGATCATAACTGCTTACTTATTTTTAGGTTTGGCATTTGAATACATATTTAGACATGATCAAACACTAGATTTCTTTAAATGTGACTTTTTAAAACGTTAATAACTTACATCCTAATATTTTTTAATGATACTTATATAAGCACACACAAGTGAATATTAATGAATGTGAGCAAATATAATTTAACCCAAGAAAAGTTTAAAATATTGCTAAAAAGGCAAACATATATATATATACCTATATTTCCCTATATGTACAGTAGGCTATATACATATGTATTGATACTGAATCAAGATCAAAATCGATATTTGTGCCCATCACCTACCCCCGCCACCACAAATTGGTTTCTAATCTGTGGGAAACACTCCACCTGGTCTAAAAGGGTTGTCCCTATTCTCCTAATGAGTAATGGATGTGTTTTGGGCATAGCATGCATGCAATAAACCAATCAGAGTCTCATCTCCCATTCCCTTTAAAAGCCAGTTGTGCTCACGACATGGCGGAATCGCTATTTACATGGCGGAATTTGCAAGTGGAAAAGCTGAACGCTACTGTAGCGAAGAAACGGATCTACTCATCCAATGACGCCTGCTTGCTCATCATTACTGCAAATAGGTAGGCTAATTCTGATACATGCAATGACTATCCATTATGACATGTAGGCATTTTTATATTTATGTCCATAATAATAATCTTTTACATTTTAATCCTTTAATTTTTTCATATTTAAATGTGTGCTGCTGCACGTGTGTGTAATAAGCAGAGTGTACGCGCATTGTGGACCCGCCTAGTTTTTGTTGCTCAATGGCGCAGTCGTTTTCAGATGCCTCAAAATAGCAACACGCCAACAATGTGCCTAAGAACTAGTGGTGGGCATAGATTATTTTTTTTAATCTAGATTAATCTAGATTAATTCCAAAATTAATCTAGATTAAAATGGCTCATTTGAATTCTGCCGAAGGCATTCAGAATATGTGTGCTCGTAAGTGATCGTTTGTCTTTTTGTAGTTTGAATAATAAATAACTTCTGTCCCTTTAAGACCTGACGCACGCATATCCAAACACTGTTCCTGTGAGCTGGTTACGACTGTGTTTACGTTAAAACTCACCAAGATGGGCATTGAGACATTTTTGAGTGTATTTGACCATTAATAAGTTGGAAAAAGGAGCTAATTTTTGCACTTGTATGTCAGAGGCGGCTTTATTACGGTATGTGTGTGTGCACTTCAGATGCAAACGCAAAATCTGCGGGAATTAGTAGAATTAACGTTATGTGCAACCCCGCACGAAATTCAGACCGGTCACACCAATACTAACAAAAGTCCAGCAGAACACGCGTTCGCAAAGTTCAGAGGATTAAACGGACTGAATGAGAGGAGGCGGGTACGTGTCACTCGCTGTCGGTCGGAGAGGAGAGGAGAGCGCAGCTGATATCGATACTGTAGAAAATGAGTATTGTATCGTTTCAGATATTTCAGTATCGATACATAGCGAAATATCAATATTTTTGACAACACTAGTAGGCACACACACAGGTTCGAAGACTCGTTCTCTCGCCCCTACAGTACAATTCGGCTAGGTGTACATCCGCGCTAAAATATCAAGGTGAAAGTCATCATAGCTTGCGTAGTATAGACCCAGCTGCCAACCCAACTTTGAGAATAGATTAATGGCTATATTTTTTTTATCGCCCGATAAGAGTCTCGCATTAACGCAGCACGTTAACGCCGATAACGGCCCACCACTAGCCAGAACACATCTCATTTTCAGACCAGCACGCCTATGGGAGCACAAATGGGCACAAATGCATTTGCTATTAAAACAACGTGGCGTTGGACATACAAATTATAACTGCGTCAAGATGAAACTAGCAAAAAACACACCGCATTCCACCGTTTGCATGGTCTGATAGGGACCAGAGATGTAAACTTGCTAAAACATGGTTTAAAGACCATCAAACACCAGTCTCTGATCTCTCATTAGTTCGCCCAAAAATGACATTTCTGCCATATATACACTAAGTTTGGAGTCAGTAAGTTACTTATCCTCACCAAGATCAAAAATACAGAAATAACAGCAATACTGTCCAATATTATTAAAATTTTAAAAAACAGTTTTCCATTTAAAAATGTAATTGTTTCCTGTGATGGCAAAGCTGAATTTCCAGCAGCCATTACTCTAGTCTTCAGCATCACATGATCCTTCAGAAATCCTTCTAATATGCTGATTTGCTGCTCAAGAATAATTTTTTAATTTTATCAATGTTGAAAATGGCTGTGCTGCTTCATATTTTTGTGGAGACTGTTTACATTTTTTAGGATTCTTTGATGAATATAAAGTTCAGAATGATGTCTTCATTGTCACTTTTGGTCAATACAAATATAATTAAACAAAAAATCTTACTAACCCCAAACTTTTTAATGGTAGTGTATATCATAAGATATAAAAAAGTGTCTGGTTTGTGTTCCATGAAGAGTCCTTAAAAAGTCATTTTGTACCTAATTTCTTTTTTTTCTTCTTCTTATGTGTTTCACTGGAGAAAGTAAGTCATAGGTTTTAATGACAATTTTCATTCATGTGTGAAGATAATATAAAAATGTGTCTCCCTCACCTTTCCGGAGTCTTTCCATGCTCGTATTCATACAGGAACTTATTCTGACATGGACATAAGGGGTGATGTCAACAGTCTTCAGGTCTGAACGTTATGTGTGGTAAGGCCATGAC
This sequence comes from Romanogobio albipinnatus, assembly GCA_023566225.1. Lineage (NCBI taxonomy): Eukaryota > Metazoa > Chordata > Actinopteri > Cypriniformes > Gobionidae > Romanogobio > Romanogobio albipinnatus. The sequence continues at coordinate 41,805,661 of CM042244.1, read as the reverse complement.
CTCTGTCAGTTTCAAAATGGTGAGAGAAGAGGCCACAGAATAGTGATGAGAAGAGGACAAGAAACTAGCCATAAGGAACTTGATCAAGCCAGACCAAACACATAGTGGCTCCAAGTGACAACTTCTGAATGTCAAATGAAACATGAATATTTTGCTGCCCTATAAAACACACAAATCAGACATGATCACAGACACAGATTCCACCTCAGAGATCAGCTGCTCCTCCATCTCCATATCTGTCCATTTTTTCTATCTATCTATCTCACTTCACATCACACACACTCAGAAAAGCCTTAAGCAATGCAATACATCACTGGTCCGCTGCCAGCAGTTTATTTCTCTTGATGAGGTGGAAATGGCCCCTGATTAAACCATTATTCCCACCGTGCCAAGGTCCGCACTTAATAGAACAATTCAAAGCACTGTCGCAATTAAAACTAAACAATAGCCATGGAGCCATTTTTCATGATGGATTTTACTGTGTAATTATGGCCTACAGTTGTTGGTCTGTTACAACACACACACATGCACAAACACACACATTGCTATCTCAATGTTACAGCATCTTGAAGAGTATCACTGTTCCACCATCAGAAGTCATAAATGCAAGGTCAATGGATACGAGTCCCTTAACCCCTTGGGGTTGTATTGTGAACATTAAAACATAAACAAATCAGTGATTATGAGAGGGTAGGAGGACCTACTTACTCGTAAGTTGATTACAAAATAAAAGACTAGACTTTTATATTATGCTACTGTATGTACAAAACATAATTTGGTAAACACTGACCTGTAAATATGAATCACAAAAAAACGTTTGCCCAAAAAAGGATTCGATCTTCACACATCTCATTTTGGTGGTTTAGCCACCAACGCATAACAGTCACAGAATAACATTTTTGAGTCTAGAAGATAAGACTACTGTAGATGGTAAATTGTTATCCTATTCAAAAACTGAAGTTCTAGGGCCCTATCATACACCCGGACTAATGCAATGCCAGCCGTGATGCAAGTGTGTTTTGCTAGTTTCAGCCAGAAGCAGTTATCATTTTCACGTCCAGTACCACGTTGTTTAAATAGCAAATGCACTCGCGCCCATCTGTTCGCCCAAGCACAACTGGCTTTTAAAGGGAATGGGAGATGAGACTCTGATTGGTTTATTGCAAGTTATGTCCCAAATACACCCATTACTCATTAAGAGACTAGATTTTTAGACCATACGCCTGGTGTGTCGACTATTTTTTCCATCATCAAACTGGCAAAAGTGGATTCGGACATGCCCTAAGTGCACCTGTGGCATGCGCTTCAGACCATGCGCTCAGATCGTTAAAATAGGGCCCCTAGAGTGTGACATCACATCCTGTTGGTCATATTCATAATGAGGTTCAAAATAATGTTATATGCTTGAAGTGTATAATGACTGCCAGTTCAGAATTACATAAAGATCATCGTTTAAGAAGCAACTAGACTAAGACTAAACTAGACAAAGGCCTAGACTTTAGTACACATGCTAAAACTGGAACTGGAAGTTCCCAAAAAATCTAATAAATAAATAATAAATAATTCACACAAACACATGCACACACATATATATATATATATATATATATATATATATATATACACAGTGCATTCTTCAGCAAAACAACTTGATTTATACCTTTACAGTCCCCCTTAAATCACCCATTAAAGTGGTTAATTTGATATTTACATATTAAACAGCCAGCGCTGAATGGCGGTATATTTTAAATTGGCTTGTTATTAAGAATTTAATAGAGGATGAAGTTCCAGGCTGGAAGCAGATGGCAGCCCAGTGTCCCACAGGAAGAGAAGAGCCTCACCTAAGAGACACACTGGCAACAGCGTGACCACTATTTCCCTTTCCACTTAGCAAATCTGCCCACCACAAAAACCTGACAGTTACAAAATCATTAACACCATAATTTTTTTCTCCGTTCCCAGTCAGGTTGATAGACAGCGCTGTGAGAGTCCCCACCAACGGGTAGAATTTTGACAAAATTAAAAGACAATGAAGACTAAGTCACATTCTTCAAATAAGCAGAAGTCCTGGTAGTGGGATGACATTTTCAGATGTATTCAGTGAACGGTTCACAATTACATTTAGCAAGATTCTACAATAGTTTTGATCCTGTTTTGATTATTAAATGACAAAAAACAAAACTCCACACCAATGCTATTCAACAAAATCGAAAATGTCAAGGCCTTATCTGCACCTTGTTTAATTGCAGAATTAATTTGTTATATTAGGAGGACTTTTTGTTTGTTGCAACACAAAAGCAGAATAATTATGTTCCTGGTGCTTATTAATCGCTGCTTTTGTTCCTGTATTAAACACGCAGCCAAATGTAACACAAGTTCTCAGTGTGTATAAATTGAGTTTACAAGTCCCCAACCATCCCTCTGGTGTAATCTGGCAGGTGGTACAAGTTGGTAAAGTGTATCAGCATGTAGACTACCCGCTTCCTGTTTGACTACAGATAACGGTTTCATTGTGCGGCCCTCACAAGGGGCTGGTAAAGGGCACCTAAAGGTCACCTGGGCCGGTGACTTGTGAACAACAGCATCCTTTCCACACAGTGTTGAGGAAGGAACCATGGGGGATTATCAGGACATGTCCAAATGGCAGCATATTAATGACGGCGATAATAATTGAAAAGACGAAGGCAGGTCTGTGTTCTTTCTCTGCCTTGGTATTGGTGCTGTGATTTTCTTTTGTCTCTCTTATCTAGTTTCCCCCAGCAAATACTTTTTAATGTCAAGTCCTGAGGGAGCTGCGTAGGAATATTGCCTTTTTCCTCTACCTTCTCCTCACTGCTCTTTAGAGGGAGGAAGACTGAATGGTCAGTACAACTCCCTGTGAGAGATTATGGTGAGACCCATAGTTTACATCAGGCCCCCCACACACACACATGCGCACTGAAAATGTCAGAAATTGTTTAGCCTTTTATGTTCAAACCGGAGTCGGACAATGATGGAGAGACTCAAGAACAAGTGACAACATGTAGAACAACATATTTCTGAATGGTTAGTTGATGAATTTATGTAGCTGATGCGGAGTTAACTATTTTCAGGTCATCGATTAGCATTGTGACGAGCAGCGAGGCTGAGGGACCGTGAGAGCGGGACGAGGCCACGGCCATTAGCGATGATGAGTGCAAGCTGCGTGCCACATCAGCCTCGTGTCTCACGGAGTAGTGAAGGGAGTATAAAGGAGGAGCGACAACAGTGAAGGACGAGAGAGGACCAGGCCTGGATTTGATGTTGTGTTTTGTTTATGTTTGTTTTGTACGTAGGCGGCAGTCGTCCGTGAGGAGCCGGTTATGTTATTTTGTTGATTTATTTTATTAAAGTCTTTTAAATGTTCGCCGGTTCCCGCCTCCTTCTTCCCACACGAACAAACCCTGTTACAAGCATGTTCTGTCATGGTAATCTATAAAATGCTTGTGTGGGAACTGTTGTAAGATGCATTCAGAGCCAGAGAACATATGCTGCATTAAGATAGAACAGGTATAGTTTAGTTTAATTACGGTTATAACTTATGTTGTCTTGCTTTTATGACATGCTATTGCATTTGTGTTGCGTACTATATTGCAATAAATGTGAAAAGATGGATGTGAGAGCTTGAGTAGACTCCCAAATGTGCTCTACTAAAACAACTCTTTCTTTTCTCAACATGGCCTTTGTTGCGTGTTCCCGGGGGTAAGTTTTATGTAAACTTTTTGGTTAGTGATGTCACTAACCTGTGAATAAGCTTGTTGTAGTCCCTACCAGCTGTTTGTTGTAGTGCTTAAAAAGTGATTTCTTTAAAAAAAAATCCTTTACTTTGAACTTTCAACGTCGTAACTTTTCTGGCAAAACTGCACAATGTAGTTATCTAAGATAAATGCAATTAGATCGAATAATCTCAAGTAACCGATCAAGAAAATGTATGGGTTTTATATCACCAAACAAAAACTATTTTTAATGACATTAAGATGTATTTGCATTATTTTAATTAATATAATAGAAAATAAAAAGTGATATATGACTTAATTGTCTCATGTTTATATCATATGTTGAATCATTCATTCAAAAGATTTGTTCAAAACTTTGATTCATCCAGTGATGAAACAAGTGAAGTATTTGAGTGAGTCATTGAATTATTCATCCAATCCGTTTTTTAACCAATTCATTCAAATTGATTAAACATTTTTAAAAAGATTGCAGAAATTCATTTTTTTGTTAGAACCTCTAGTAAACTGCATGTTATTTTGTTTAGTTGTCTGCTATCGTGAACTTTATTTGGAACAAAAAAAATTATGAATCCAGATAATTGTTTCTACGAACAATGTTACATTGTTTAATTAAAAAAAAATTGTATAACTGTTTTCACCAAAATATAAAGTAGAGATCAACCGATATATCGGTTTGCTGATATTTTTCACGATATTTAAGCATTTTCCCATAATCGGGTATCGGTTTTGTAATATCGGATTCACGATTCACCATCTTGTGGATGTTTTGAGAATTGCGTACAAACCCGCCATTAAAGGACTGCGTCTGAGGAGAGATGAGTCAACAACGGTGTTCAAAGGTAAAATAACTTGCATCCCTTGATTAATAAACTTTATTTAACATAACAGCCAGTAATGCACAAATGAGATATACACAAATAAGATGTTATGAGATGCTACTATGTAGTTTAAATTTGGCGCTAAAAATAGAGACAAACTCACGGAGTCATGTAATCCGTCATGTCACAACAAAGATGTAACTTTACCTGAATTAAATAAAAACAGCCATGAGTAAGTAATAAACATCTAAATAATTACAGCTCTATGGAAATTAATTATTAGACCGATATCTGCGAGAGACATAGATGAAACGCATAGATGAAAACAACACTCTGTCAGGTATTTCATATATTTCATAAATCTAGACCGACAAAAACATATTAATAATTCTGATAAGGTGATAAGACCAGATGAGATGGACTCAGTAATAGCGATGATGTATTCGTGGTTTTGTTTATTTTACTGACAATGTTTGCATATTCCAGATAATATTCACTCTTTAGTCTATTAAACAACACATAAACCTTTTAAAACTGTAGTTTAAAACTAATGTTTATATTTATACTTATATTTATGGGGAGTTGATAGACTCAACTCTCATTTATTTATGTTCTCCATTTGAAAACATTAGACTTTGTACATTTATTTTGCCTGTTTTTAATATGCTGTTGTTATAAATAGAAAGATGCAACAGCATTAATGTTAAAAAGATTTTTCACTGTATTTTTTTTTCTTGCAGACAATTTATTGATGTCAAATTGTGTTTTGTTCTGTATGTAAGGGTGTGAAATTGCAAAAATTACATAAAAAAGTTATTTTCAGTTGTTCAGTTTAGTGCTGTTGCTATAATTGTACAAAAACTGAAATAACACAGTCTGGTCTAAGGTTTTTACTACAATTATAAGATTTAAAGACTAAAAGACTAAACCTGACCGAACATGGAGCCAGGCAGTGTGTCTCAGCCCTCTGGCTCTTTCTGAACAAGCCAAATTTGAAAGTCTGGATTTTTTTTTCCTGTGCCCCACATTTTGCTTCTCATTCCACCAGCTTCTACTCACTGCTGAAAAAAAAGAATAAAAATCTGCACCTTCTATCTAGACCTTTTGCTAGTTACACTGTCCATAAAATCAAATGAGAAAAAAAGTAATTATATGGCAGACCATCATACATGTCCTACGCATCAATGTGGTCTTCAGTTTTTAATTAAGCGTGGAAAAATGATACCGTTATAAAAAAGAACACTTTCTCATTTCCTGCACTGTATATAGCAAGAGTTGATGAAAGAATGAGAATAGGACATTATGTATTATGCTTTAACGTATGTTTATTTTGCAGCTGTATGATGTACATTTTGCCAGTCAGAAAATTGTTTGCACAGTTTTTTTTCCTCTCTCACACTCATAAACACACGCACACACACACACACACACACACACACACACACACACACACACACACACACACACACACACACACACACACACACACACACACACACACACACACACACACACACACATACATACTAACTCCCTGCACCAGGACTGGTGAAGATGGCTTTTTACAGCTAACTTCTGCTTGTGTATCAATAATACAGTGGGGCTCACAGAGCACTAGTGCTTTTCAAAATGCAGAGAGTAAGGAAATTGAGCCATGGGGGGGACATGAGAGAGCAAAACATCAAGGCCTAAAATAGAACTCCCTGTCCCCCCTGAGGAGGATGCCGCACTGAGTGAAGCACAAGAGAAGAAGTAGGAGGAGTCAGGAAAGAAAGACTGTTGGGGAGGCATCCCTGTCTGGTTCTAAAAAACTGTTCTGTACATAACTACACTCCCAAGCCAAAGCTGTTTACTTCTACAGGCTGACAGTAATAGTTTGGCAGCTTGTGTGCATCCTCAGTCAAACTTGCACAAATTCAAGACCACATAATCAGGGTTTAGTCTCGTGTAACCACACCTTCAGACTGAGGGCAGAAGGTCTGGACTCTATCACAGCTTTCATTGGTCAAGGACCGCCCAAGAGGACGTTTGACTGACATGTAACGTAACCAATCACAGTTCCACGTCATGTTTAGGGGCGTGAAAATGTAAAGTCGATGTCCCTGCAATAACAGACCAGTGTGCATCTATAAATGATTCATTCAAGAACATTGTGCAAGTTTACTGCAACAATGGAACCACGAACTTCACATACTTTCGAAAATCCAGTGTTTAGTTGATCCTGATAAGCACTCTTTGTCACAGTTGTAAACACAACAGCGTTCTTCTTCCACGAGGGAGTTTGGCGTCACGCATTTGTTTCTAGGCGGACCGTTAAAGAACACAACACAAAAAAAAAGTTTGTGTTTCCAGATAAGTGTTTCCAGTGAAGTGTTTCCAGATAAGTGTGAAGTGTTTCCAGATAAGTGTGCCATATGCATCAGACGTTCAGCCAGAGGTCCATGGGCGTGACGTCTGAGGCTGAGACTAATCAGGGCTTGACATTAACACCCGCCATTTGTGGGTGGATTTCAGCTGTGAAGTGTGTAACACTAGCCATTTTGGCGGGTTGAATTTTATTGTAGTTTTCTCAAAAGGCACCTTTTATAATTGCGTTGTGCATTATAACCAATCACACGATTCTGTTGAACTTATGAACGCAATGTCTAATAATCAGAGGCGTTCAGATTAGTCATCGCTGAAACGGCAGTTTTGTTCAGGGTGCGCTCTCACTCACTGAAATATGCACTCATCATAAACAACAAAGCAGACATGTACGTGCAATGTACATAGGCGATTCATTCATCATATAGTGATTGACTGTTTTTGTTCTATTTCAGCAGCGAAAATAGTTTTAAACAAAGATCACAGCAGAACCATGGCATAAAGTTAGCTTGCTGTTGGACGTTCGATATTCACAAATTTAGGGACCGTCTCTAAAGTTACACATGAAATGGCTCGGGTTATGTATATAACCCTTGTTCCCTGAGAAGGGAACGAGCACTGCGTCGGAACGACACTTTGGGGATACTCCCTAAGCATTAGCGAATCTGAAGTCCGTATAGAAACTAAGCCAATCTGATTGGCGTGCGTGATGACGTCACTGTGACGGCATACCCGGACGTATAAAAGGGAAGCCGGCGCATTGAAACGGCAGCTATTGCTCTGAAGCATGCGCTCCAGGCGTGCCGAGGTGTGGTGACGCGACGCAGTGCTCGTTCCCTTCACAGGGAACAAGGGTTATATACATAACCCGAGCCGTTACCTTTCGTGGGAACTTTCACTGCGTCGGAACGACACTTTGGGGAACGAGTACCCACTAGCCCACACCGAGGGTAGCGCCTGCCCTAGTGTGAAGCCGGAGACCGGCACAACTAGGACTGGAGTACCCTAGCGCCAGGCGCCTTAGGGAGATACTTCTCCAGATACATTCTGAGAGCCCTAACTGGGCAGAGCAGGTGAAGTCTCCCTTCTTCCGCCGTCACATGAGGCGGGGGATGAAATGCCTGAAGAACCAAAGACCTGGCCACCCCTGATGGAACTTTGGGCACATAGCCCGGCCTAGGGTGTAGGACGGCTTTAACTCCTCCGGGGGAAACCCCCAGGCAAGTCGGCGTTACCGCCAAGGCCTGGAGGTCCCCCACTCTATTTTCAGCGATGCAATCGCCAGGAGAAAAGCCACATCCAGGGTCAGGTTCTTTGGTTCAGCCGACTACAATGGCTCAAAGGGGGGCCTCAGCCAACCCTTCGAGAACCACTGCCAGATCCCAGGTTGGGAGTCTGGAACGAGCCACAGGCCTCATCCTCCAAGCCCCACAGAGGAACTGTACAACCAGCTGGTGCCTACCCAGGCCCATCACCCAAAGGAGTGTGGAAAGCCCCATGAAAGCCACGTACGCCTTGAGTGTGGACGGGGTTAGACCCTCAGAGAAGCGATCTTGGAGGAACTCCAGCACTGAAGCCACCGGCCAGTTAACTGGGTCCACCTCACGCTCCCTGCACCAAGTGGCTCACCACTTGAGGCTGTACAGTCTCCTCGTAGACGGAGCCCTGGAACTGAGTAATGTCTCTATCACCTCTGCCAACAGGCCAGCCTCTAGGTACCTGACCCCCTCAGGCGCCAGACCCAAAGGTTCCAAACCTCCGGCCAGGGGTGGAATATTGTGCCCCCCGCCTGAGATAGGAGATCCCTCCTCAGAGGAATCTGCCATGGAGGACCTGCCAGCAGAGCTATGATATCCGAGAACCAAACTCGCGTCGGCCAGCGGGTTGCTACCAGAAGTAGGCTGACCCCCTGTTGACGGACCCTCTCCAGGACTCCCGGGAGCAGAGCAATCGGGGGAAATGCGTACAGACGCAGCCTCGGCCACGTCTGAACCATGGCATCCAACCCCAGCTGGGCGTGAGGGAACACCACAATGGACAGTGGGACGTCTCGCGAGACGCAAACAGGTCCACTTCCACTGGGCCGAACCTCTCACACATGGCCTCCACCTCCGGGTGGAGTCGCCACTCCCCGGGCCTCAGCCCCTGCCTCGACAGGATGTCTGCTTCCTGATTTTGGACCCCCGGGACATACATTGCCCTAATGGACAACAGTTTCCCTTGGGACCACAGGAGAATTTGATGCACCAGTCTGCATAGAGGGCGCGACCTCAAACCCCCTGATGATTGAGGTATGCTACAACAGACGTATTGTCTGTTCGTACCAGGACATGTTGGCCGCGGAGGTCCGGGAAAAAGCTCCTGAGAGCTTTGAAGACCGCCATCATCTCTAGGAAATTTATGTGCCAGGAGGAATGACGGCCATCCCAAGGGCCCCTCGCAAAACGGCCGTCCATGACCGCGCCCCAACCAGTGAGGGAGGCGTCTGTTGAAACGGATTTCCGGCAACAGGATGCTCCCAACACTGGCCCCTGGGACAGAAAGCAAGGTTTCTTCCATATGACTAGGGAACGAAGGCATCTGCGCGTTACCCTGATCATACGGAAAGGATTCCCTCTGGGAGAAAACCCCTTGGTTTTCAACCACCACTGTAGGGGTCTCATGTGCAGCAGGCCAAACGGTACCACGTTGGACGCTGCTGCCATGTGCCCCAGCACTCTCTGAAAGTGCTTCACAGTAATGCTGTGGCCTAGCCTTATTCCTGAGACCATCGCCAGTATGGTCTCGACTCGCGTGGGAGACAATTGTGCCTGCATCGTCGTCGAGTCCCATACAATGCCTAGGAACTTAGTCCTCTGGGACGGCGTCAACACACTCTTTGTTGTGTTGAGTCTCAGCCCCAAGCACCTTATATGGGCCAGAACGACATCTCGATGCCGAACTGCCATCTCGTACGACTGGGCCAATATGAGCCAGTCATCGATATAATTCAGCACACGGATGCCCTGAAGTCTCAATGGAGCCAGAGCTGCATCCATGCACTTCGTGAATGTGCGTGGGGAAAGAGCTAGACCGAAGGGAAGCACTCGATATTGGTACGCCTCGCCCCCAAAAGCGAACCTCAAGAACTTCCTGTGACATGGAAGGATGGAGATATGGAAATATGTGTCCTTTAGATCTATCGTGACGAACCAGTCCTCAGGCTGGATCTGACTTACGATGATGGGAACCGTGAGCATTTTGAATCTGAACCTCCTCAGAGACCGATTCAAATACCTCAGGTCTATAATCGGACGCAAACCTCCATCCTTTTTGGGAACTATAAAGTACCGGCTGTAGAACCCGGACTCCCTCTCCGGCGGAGGAACGCGATCTATGGCTTCCTTTGCCAGCAAGGATTTTACTTCTAGTTCCATTACCCGAACCCGCTCTGGTACCACTGCGGTCCAGTTCAACCCCCTGAAACTTGGCGGAAGTTGACCGAACTGCAGTCTGTAACCCTTCTCTACAGTCTGGTGTCTCGAGGCTGGTGTCGGGTGTTACACGAGCCTCGTCCCCGACCCCCTGAAGTGGATGACGTTAGCTGCCCAGCCGCAGGTCTTTCCAGAGGCGGCTGGAGCAGCATGCGTTCGCAGGAAATCGATGTGGCCCGAAGCGTCATAGACGGCAGGATTCCACATTGATTTCCCCAGGGCGCCGTAGAAAAAGCAACCTCGGTTGCCCCTCTGCTGGGGGGACCGCCCTTAGAAGCCCTGCCACAGCTAGGGCTTCTTCCCAGCAGCCCTCCGCGCCTGGAGTACACTCCTTAGATCGCCTCTAGGAGCGGAAGGCTGCTGGTGAGTCTGCTGAAGAGAGCGCTGTCTCTGTTGCCAAGCTCCCGGAGGAGGGGCTCTAGAGACGACGCTCTCCCTCTGCAGCTGTCGGTGCGAGGAGCTGGTGGACGGCTGAGGCTGCCCCCTAGGGGCCGCCTTCCCCGGCTCTGAGCAGCGAGGGACAAATTGACGGAAGGCTGCCGACTGACTTTTCGCTTCCTGGTATTTGGCAACAATGGCCTCAACCGCGTCGCCAAATAGACCCGAAGGCGAAATCGGGGAGTCTAGGAGAAAGGACTTGTCCTTCTCCTTCATCGCCGACAAGTTCAGCCATAGATGCCTCTCCACAGTCACCAAGGATGCCATGGAACGGCCGATAGCACGGGCTGTCTCCTTGGTGATGCGGAGAGACAAATCCGCAGCCTTCCTCAATTATAAAACATCCTCCGGAGAGGGACCCATTGAGCTCCTTGAGGAGGTCGGCCTGGTAGGCCTGCAAGATCGATAGAGTGTGCAGGGAACTACCAGCCCGCCCAGCCGCCATATATGCCTTGCCCACCAAGGATGAGGTATCCCGACAGGGCTTGGTGGGCAGCACCGGGGCTTTGAGGGACGATGCAGAGTCGGGTGAAAGATAACTCGCGAGAGCCTCCTCCACCCGAGGCATCTTCCATACCCTGCCTCGCGTGCCCCCAGTACGTTGGAAAAATCCAATACTGGAGGATTGGAAACACGCGAGGAGAAGCGTTTCTTCCAAGATCTACACACCTCGGTGTGCAGATCCGGAAAGAACGGCAAGCCCCGGCGAGGTGTTTGGACCCGGCGAGAAAGGAACCGGTCGTCCAGCCTACTGGGTGGCTGGACTTCCGGCACCTCCTGTGGCCAATCGATTCTTAACTTGGCCACCGCACGGGTCAACACCTCTACCAGCTCCTCTTGGCGGGTGGATGAAGCGATGACACACTTCCCTCGAGAGCCGCCCAAGCATGCTCCACACCCAAACAATGCACACAAAGCAGGTGTGAATCCGAGCCAGAAATATAATGGGGGCACGGATGCACACACTGCCTATACTCTCTCTCACTCATACTCTTTTTCTTTCTCTCTTTCACCCACTTTGACAGACAACAGTAAATAGACAGACTTGTAACACAGAGCGCAATGCTGAAGAGCAATAACTGCCGTTTCAATGCGCCGGCTTCCCTTTTATACTTCCGGGTATGCCGTCACAGTGACGTCATCACGCACGCCAATCAGATTGGTTTAGTTTCTATACGGACTTCAGATTCGCTAATGCTTAGGTAGTATCCCCAAAGTGTCGTTCCGACGCAGTGAGAGTTCCCTCGAAAGGGAAAAATGGATACTGTATGTATTTCACTAGGCTAATGTATGGGTCCATACACAAAATATGCTAGATTTAAATATGTCATACACTGATGAGAATATTGTTTGAGAATAAATTATATTTACACCAAAAAATCTTTTCTTTTTTTTCAGACAAGCAACTGTTGGTGTTTCACTGTTTAGATTATGGCGCTTTACATAAGGTATCAGAGCTAAAAAGGTCTATTTTATGACCTGTCATGTTATACATTTCATGTAGACTTAATTTTGGTGTGTACATTGGTCATTTACATATAGCCAACAACAAATTTCCAGTGAAACGTCCAGTGAAACAACATTTTGGCCAGTGAAAAGGCTTTGGAACTTTGGAAAACCACTAGCCACAGTAGCTGGTGAGCAAAAAAGTTAATGTTAGGCCCTGCACATAATGTAATTTAACCCTGGAAATAAGGTTTTGCGCTTTCTGGAAAAAAAGAAAAAAAAAATAGAAACAACAAAATAAAAATTAAGAAATACTGTATTTCAGATTCTACACTTTCAAGATCACTAAAGATATTAAAGATTCTTCATGTGAACTCTGTACTACAGACACTCTTTGGATCATTCTCAAATCATGCTGGATACTATGATCATCAGGTTTTACACAAACTTGTGGAGTTCATGCACCTCAAGTGAAAAAGCATGAAATTCATTCTAATTTCTCAATACAACTCATTGTTATGCTGCAGGCATTTAAATTAAAATGATCTTGCTTGTTAGCTCCTAATGTACAAAAAGAGAAATTGATCATTAGCTTATTATGAGAACAGAAGGGAAAGAAATAGTAACAGGGAAAAAAAAACCCGGATGTTCAGTTGATTATCAGTATAAGCAACAACTTGAATTACCACAAGTGCATGAGTGAGGAGAATACCAAATGTAGATTAATTTAACACTCGCAAAACAATTCCAGGTATTTCAAATTCTAGGTATTTGCATTTTTAGATATGTACATACACTTGTTTATCAGCAAATATACATGCATTTATTTAAAAAAATATAGCACAACTAATGAGAATGTGCAGAACATGGAGGCATGGCAATATCATAGCGACTGAGCATGTAAACTTTACCATGGTAGCAATTTTCTCTGCTTCTGTGAGAGTGTTGATGCATTCTTGGATTAAGTTTGAGAAATGCACTTCTATTTGTGTGGCTGTGGTAAATCCAGCGTTGAGATTCTATACGCAAGTGTTATCATTTTTACATGCTGCCTGGGCATTTCACTGATAAACTTCAAAAACAGGCAAACAGAATACAAATATGTTGTGTTGTATTATATACATTTGTGTAAAGAATTACACACACACACACATACTGTACAATTATTTATAATCATATATATAGTATATTATGAGATAACAAATGCTATATATATATACTGTATATATATATATATATATATATATATATATATATATATATATATATATATATATATATATATATATATATATATATATATATATATATATATATATATATGCACATCACACCGATCATACTGAATTATTCAAAGCAAATAAGGTTTTTCACATAGAGTATTATGTATTATGGTTTTCCTGGAAGGTCTGACAAACTGTCAGCATGAGAGAGATGAATCAAATCACTTCTTTTTTTTTTTTACACAACGCACATCTATAGTAACGGTGGCATGCAGAGAACACATTTTAAAATGCATTGATTACATTGCATACGGCTTTGTAATTCCGCTCTACAATATATGAAAATAATCAATGATCTATGTTAGACTTTAAACTTTGTCCTACAAACTAGGGTAGCACTTTACTTTATAGTCCTGGTCCCCATATTCATACTATGTACTTATTATAGTAATTGCAATAACTGGGTAATAAGTCAAGTCAAGTCACCTTAATTTACATAGGGCTTTTTAAATATAGATTGTTTCAAAGCAGCTTTACAGTGATAATAGGAAATTAATGGTTTTGGCTGTAAAAAATCATTAGTTTTTTACTTTTGGGCAACTTACACAACACCATTTTCAGCCAAAATAGAAAACTCTCAATGCGTTATGGCTGCTCATCCGCATGGCAATAGCAACCGGCGGTTAGAGAACTCAAACCTTGAAACAAGTTTTTAAATAGTTTTGAAACAATACTGTTATCATCTTTGTGTAAACTTCAAATAACGTGAATCTGTGAGAACGGTGACGGCGTGCACATATGCATTACGTGTTTAGTCTATAGGCATCTGTGTTCGAATACATATGTGCGCAGGCATGTAGTTTTTCATTACAAGACAGCCGCCAAATTACTTGTCTGGCATGCATAATACAGCGTTTTTAGTCATTTCTGATCATTTTGATAACGTTTTCATCTGTACAGAGGGAAAGTGAAGTAAAGGAGGCCTTTACAGGGGAGAGTCTTGTTGACACGGTCTCTGCTGACACTGCAGGGCTGCATTGTGGTTGTGTCTAGGCGCAGGTCCACCATCTGATATGGATACAACCTTGATCTGGCAGACTACTGTAAACCTCGGGATGAACTGAGAAACTAATATTAGCGTATATGCCATTCTTCTTGTGATGTAACGAATACATCAGGTGTTATGGGAAGTGTTCCCGGTTCCGGCTGACAATCAATCAATAACTAGGTACTAACAATAACGGTTCCTAACAATCAATAACTAGGTACCATCCCTGAACCTACCCCTAAACCAAACCCATGTAGTTACCTTATATTACCCAGTACTTTCTTACACTGTAAGTACACATATGTGCATGTACTGCAAAATAACATGAAACCGAAACGAGAGAATTAAGTGAGAAGTGTTGCACAGGGCTTTTTCAAATGTACAAGTATTAGAAGACTTTCACACAGCAGTGTTTAAGGCCTTGACAGTCTCTGTAAACAGTTACAGTAGAAGGTTAGTGTTCTTTATATTGGTGCATGTTTTAGACTAAAGGCATGAATCCCACACTAGCCTTAGGTGAAATGACTACTAATGAGCAACTGTCTGTCTTGATTACCAATAAAAACCTTTGTGCTTAGCCCATATATTGCAAAAGCCAAGAATGTGCCAGCTGTAATGTGAAAGAACTGGCTTTAAGACAAGATAAAATATGGAGGGAGGGAGAGTCTGAGAGGTATAGCTTGGATACCCAAAGGCTGGGCCTTTGACAGCAACTGCTTTGTCTCCAGGGCAACTGTTGTTTCAATGCAATGGTACGTCAGGCGAAAACAGCAGAATTAGTCTGAATTACGATTCTCAAAAAGAATAATCACACCAAGTGTCCTGAGTTATGACTCTGTCGCTCTTTGCTTTGCCTCATTTCTCTGCATAGCGATGAGAGGCCTGAGAGTAATTCCACAAGCCTCCTCGCAGCCAAAATCTACTTTCCCGGACACTTAACAGTACGGAAAGATAAATGGATGGCGCCTCTCAGCAAGCTGACTGTTCCAGGACATTTCTTAGGTTTCAAACCTGCGAAAAAAGTTTTAAAGTATCTTGAATGAGGCAGACCTTTAGAATTGTCATTCTACTGAGCACAGGCACATTCAATGCTTTCAAATGAGGGAATCTTAACGTTCTCTGAAATGTCTTTTGCCCTAATAAAGATTCAAGCCAGGTAAAGTAATAGTAGTTTGCTAGGATTTTTTCTTTAATTTACCCTTTTAAATTTTGGAGAGTAATTTGCTGTTCTGAAGGATATAAGAGGTACAAGCAAAATGTACAGCACTCTACAAAGGTCTCCATGATAAAGAGGTTGCAACGTCAACACAGTCGATCCAAGAGCCGTAGGTGACGAAATTACGGGGACTGAGTAAAGCTGAGATGGACAGTATCTGATCCCTGCAGGCCTTGACCTTTCTTAATCATGAAGCTTGTTACTAAGATGGCAGTGAAAGGTTATGTGACTCATAACAGTCAGTGCAGGGGGTACAGCGGTACAACAGGACCTGAAAAACTGCACAACCCCACAGAGCGACATAGGGAAGGTGCTCTGCATTTACCAGCATCTGGGAGAGTGAACAATAAGAGTCAAAGGACCACCGTTGACAAAAGCACTTTTCAAAATGTCAACGTCATCAAAGAAGAAAGACCAAATGTCTTTCCCCCGACAAGCTGTTAGCCCTGGCAGGAGTGGGGGGCAGGGGATGTTTTCTTGTCACAATGTATTGTTGAGAGGGAATCAACCCATTGAGAGCTACAAAAGCAAAAAGTGCCCGTAAGTATACGTTTGCTTTGATTCTAACTTAATTTTCTGGAGCTCTGACTGATGGCTTCCCACACCCTCATCCATTGCTCTGTCAGTCGTTAACAATGCCTTTCCAGAGAGCCACTTTGCCAAATCCACACTCCTTGCCTTTCACTTCCTCCTAAAAAAGAAGACAGCTAAAGAATAGTCAAGGACATCTGACAGGAAAAAAATAAACCTTTTCAGAGATGACCACTTTGACAGTTAGGTTTGCTGACGGACCTGTTGAAACAGTTGAAATATCCCTTGATCAAATCATTTCAATCAAAGCTACAAATGATAAATGACCAAATGACTCTCTAAAGGCAGATCCTGTTGTGATGGAAGAGTTTTTGCTATCTGTACATCTAGAAAATCATAGCCTAGCCTAACTTTTCTCATAAATCACAGCACTCTTGAGGGCAGGAGGAAATTTTACCAATAAACTCTGATCTTGCTGTACTAGATCTGTCAGTAAACTAGTGCCCTGAAGAATAGAAATATCTACAGTATAAAAAATGCCCTTGTATATTTCTGATTATATAGGGCATTTTGCACACAGTCTTGTACATGAACCTATAGGTAATGTAATATTATGATCCTTCTAAGTTCCATTAAACACTCATAATTACCATTAACAGAACACTTTGTTTATGCTGGAGGTTCTCAAATGTCTGAGGCCAAGTATCAAGCATCAAATCAGAACATCCAAGTACTTGAAACCAGCTAAAATTATACAGGTATTAGGGATGCAACAATACAGTTAGTCCACGGTTCAATACATGCCTCGGTTGTTTAACCACGGTTTTCGGTTCGGTTCGGTTCGGTTCTGATGGCTTGTCACATCAGTTTTTTGTTATTCTATTCTTAGGTGACAGGAACAGAAAGAGGTTTAGGAGAAAAAAAATACTATTTTTGTATTGCAATACTCTTTCTTTATTTTACTTAAAAGACTTGAAAAACCTTGCTTAAACTTAAAAAAACCTTGCACACATTCCTAGCGTAGGCCCTATAGTTTAATATAATATATATATATATATATATATATATATATATATATATATATATATATATATATATATATATATATATATATATATATATATATATATATATATATATATATATATATATATATAAAGATTTACACTGGCAGCTCAGAGCTGTACAGCAGCTTTTAAGTATGAAGTTGAATGAATAAATGTAAAAATAAAACACTACATAGACTTCACTAAAATATACATTGATTCTTATTAAAGCTACTGTATTAAAGTTTTTCAGTCAAGAGCAGCGAGTGATTTTCTCTTTGTCTTTTGTTGTTGTATTAATATTAAAGGAATAGTTCCCTCAAACATTTATATTTTGTCATCGATTACTCACGCTCAAGTTGTTTTAAACCTGAATAAAGTTCTTTCTTCTGTTGGACATAAAATATATTTTGAAGAATGTTGAAAACCAACCAGTTGCTGGTCCCCATTGTAGGAAATAATAATATCGTTAGCCTCATAGCATAATTGCCTAAGTCATTTGTTGGCCAAATATGATCTGGGCAATTATGCTATGAGGCTAACGATATGGAAGTCAATGGCTACCATCAACTGTCTGGTATTCAACTGTCTGTGTTCAACAGAAAAATGCATACAGATATGGAAAAACATTAGAGTGAATGATATAATTTTTGAGGTGAACTGTCCCTTTAAGGACAAGCGGCAGCATGTTCACTAGGCTGCGCTGCTGTCAATTTAAGACCTGCACACATCTAATATACAGACACACGCCAATTTTACTTTCACTTTAGACATAACCGACAGTGTTTATGTTAACCTTGTGTGTATTTGACAGTATTAGCGCAGTAAGACTATAATTACATGTTTCACAGGCTTTTTGTGCTCGCGCTCCGAAAAGCGCATGTTAAAAACCATGCGAATGAAATGTTTAACCGGCACATGCAAATAATGAACTTTCGTGATTGTGAATAACTATAGTGTTCCGTGAGTATAACTCTACCATAATGTGTGATGTGAATGTAGGCTATGTCACGTTGTTCAGTATATTGGAATGGAGGCAAATGATAGAATGTGTAGAAAAATAATTAATTAAATGCAAAAAATCCATACCGAACGGTTCAATATTATATTGAGAATTGTGGCATCCCTAACAGGTATTAAAACAAATCATGCCTTTCTTTCTTCAGCACACAATAGATAGACACAATAGATGCTATTTTGAATTAAACAAAATTTGACTTAATTGACTTTCATTTTATGGACAAAAAAGATTCTTCAAAAGAAATACAGTCTTACAAGTCTGAGATGACATGATTACAGAATTATCATTTTTGAATGAACTAAAAATGGATTTAATTTGCACCACCATTTAACATGATATCAAGTGCCCTGAAGCCTTGCACCAATTGCAGCAGGTGAGTTTTTCCCTCTTATTTTGATTTAGACAGCATGTCTTCCTGCAGTATTAATGGCTGTGCACTCTCTCAGACTTGCGGCATCATTCATCAATGTGATCCCATGATCATTTGCACATCAAATTACAAAATGTTAAGGGCGACATAGAGAAGGGTAATGGGCTGGAAATAAGCCAATTACAATAATTACACCACTGTAATTGACCCCAAACCTTGTCTGTCCACATGTACAAACGTTAAATAGGTGGAGGACGAAGATACAGAGGCATTAATTAGTCCCTGGATTAAACCATATAGATGAATCTTATTTCCAGACTGATTCCCTTTCCTCTTCTAAATGCTCCCAGCTGAATGGACACTTATTGGCCTAATTTTGAAACAAATGAATTAAGACCAATACAGTTTGATTAAAGTCAAATATGCATAATCTATCATATTTTCCAAGTTATTTGAGTGTAGATATGATTATATTGATGTCAAAATGAAGATTCAATTACTTATTTATCTAAAACACACACACATGTACTATACACATACATATATACACCGATCAGGCATAACATTATGAGGTGAAGTGAATAACACTGATTGTCTCTTCATCACGGCACCTGTTAGTGGGTTAGGCAGCAAGTGAACATTTTGTCCTCAAAGTTGATGTGTTAGAAGCAGGAAAAATAGCAAGTGTAAGGATTTGAGCGAGTTTGACAAGGGCCAAATTGTGATGGTTAGACAACTGGGTCTAGTTGATGCATCGCCAAAACTGCAGCTCTTGTAGGGAGTTCCCGGTCTGCAGTGGTCAGTATCTATCAAAAGTGGTCCAAGGAAAGAACAGTGGTGAACCGGCGACAGGTCATGGGCAGCCAAGGCTCACTGATGCACGTGGGGAGCGAAGGCTAGCCCGTGTGGTCCGATTAAACAGACGAGCTACTGTAGCTCAAATTACTCAAGAAGATAATGCTGGTTCTGATAGAAAGGTGTCAGAATACACAGTGCATCACAGTTTGTTGCATATGGGGCTGCATAGCCACAGACCAGTCAGGGTGCCCATGCTGACCCCTGTCCAAATGTGCCAACAGTGGGCACATGAGCAACAATGTGTCGCTTACCTGGGGAACACATGGCACCAGGATCCAATATGGGTAGGAGGTAAGCCGGCTGAGGAAGTGTGATGCTTTGGGCAATGTTCTACTGGGAAACCTTGGGTCTTGCCATCCATGTGGATGTTACTTTAACACGTACACCCTTTCATGGAAGGATAATGAAGGATAATGCGCCCTGCCACAAAGCAAAAAAAGATTCGGGAATGGTTTGAGGAGCACAACGAGTTTGAGCTGTTGACTTGACATCAATCCATGGATTCCCCATCTCGCAACTTACAGAACTTAAAGCATGTGCTGCTAACATCTTTTTGCCATATACCACAGAACACCATCAGGAGTCTAGTGGAGTCCATGCCTCAACATGTCAGGGCTGTTTTGGCAGCAAAGGGCGGACCAACACAATATTAGGAATAATGTTATGCCTGATCTGTGTTAAGGGCGCATTTTACCTTTATAAGTATTTAGCATTATTGCATACAAATTTGAGGTAGACATCTTAGAAGAGGTTACACCAAGGATGCAAAGGAAATCAGAGACAGAATAGTATTGGTTGTGGGTGCACCTAAAACATGACATTAAATATGATAGTTGGCCAATGTGTCATCTACCACCAATCTCTTTAGCATGCTGCTAGTGTTTGATAAGTCATCATGACTCTTAAGCTTGGCTATTGAGAAATGTCATGCCTGAGTGCTCATCAGTCAGTCATGTTGCTCAAATGACGGGAGGAAAAAAAAAGCATAAAAAAAGAAAGAAATCACAGTGCCTGGTGCCCAAGGCATTCGATTTCACTTAAAGCTGTTAAAGTACTATGTCTCAAAAAAGGTATGATGAATGTCCATTACCCTTTCATTATGTATGAGGGCACGAACTGCTTTTGCGCCCTCTGTAGTGCTACAAGAAAGGTCATGAATATTTGAAAAGCCTGGGGAATGGAAGAGCATACTGGTATCTCCCCTCCAACATAACTCATGCGGCACAGTTGCGAATAGTGTTTCTCTGACCTAGTCCTTGACAGTTTACCATTATTATTTGTCCTGAGTGTCATCTGAGATGAGAGGAAAATGAGGTTCCCACTACAGAGAAAGCAATCCGAGAGCTCACCTTGAATTCAGTCCCATGGTCTTTCTTCCCACCAAACTTAACCAAGCCATTGTATAACATTCCAGGACAAGTTTGGCTTCTCAAACTCAAAATTGGCTTCCTGAAATATTGTGCACAACCCTTTATATGATCTCTTTCACTTTTATAAGCATAATATGATCCCTTTTCTATGTATTAATATCTCTTAGGGACAGATGCACAAATCCAAATCCCTCAAAGGATTTCAATGGCACTTTAAACAGCTTGACAATCTCAAATAATCAAAGCAAGAATTAGTTTAGCATTTTTCAATATTAATGGAAAAGCAATTAGGATATTCAGCTAAATAACTCTTTCATGTTCGGCTCCAATCACTGTAATTTAAACAATAATATGACATACTATTCATGTACAGTATATCTGTCATTTGTATTGCATAAATACATATAGAATTAACTTATCAAATCTGTTCACTGGTGTAAACGTTTCCTTTCTTAAAATGAACACAACATTCCTTGGACATCTTGCTAACTAAAAAATGAATTTAAAGTATTTGAAATTGTATTTGGTTCATTGATTTGTTCAGGAGGAAACATCATATAAACATAATATAATATAAAAAGTAACTTTAAGAAGTCATGTTTTCCAGATGGTTAACTCTACTACAAATAACACACCAGGGCTCTAGATGGCTACCAAAATGGTTGCAAATGTGATCCTTTTTTGATAATGTGTGTGTTAAAATTTCACATGGTCACATTGGTGCGAGTGCATAATGTTCAGGTTGTTTTGGTACCTGGCTGGCACATGTACTTTGACGTGTATGATTAGAACGTTCAGTGCATCACATGATTAACTGCTAAATTCAAAAAATGTGCTTTTACAGTTTGGCTGGCAATGATTCAGTGTTTTCGACCACATAAGGTTTTAGACATTCAAATACACATAAATATAACAAGTACAGCAAAACAATACATTTATAGCTTGTAAAATACACACTGATCTATTCAAATATAAATTGACGAGTTGTTATATTCATCTCAGAGACACATTGTGTAAATAACTATAAAGTTTATTATATTCTTCTCCCACTTCAACGGCCACTTACTTTCATGTATTTCAAGAGAATTGGGTGAATTGACATGTTGTAAATCCAACAGATTAAATTCTCTGCAGCGCAAATTAACATGGTGGCACCCATCACACATTATAGATCAACTAACATGATCATTATAAAGGTTTTTCAACAACAAAATTCACTCACTTACATGTATTTGAGAATCGGAATATCAGGCAGTTGATGAAATTGCTAACAAGTTTGTAAATATTTTGAATAAAAAAGGAAAAGCGAAATAAAAGCGATAAATCTGCCATACAGCGCTATTGTGGCTGCAGTGTGTCACGTGACAAGCATGACGCATCGCCATGGAAATAATACTAATAATACTAATAATAACACCCATGGCAATAGTACATTTGTTATTTATGATAATATTTACGTTTTCTTTTAAATGTATGCTTCTTGGAAACAAATATCAAGTATCTTTTAGTCAGTCAATCTTTACATCAATGCAAAACCAACATATACAAATTAAGAAAATGATTCATCAACATGCAAGGTCATTTTGTAAATTGTAATTCGGTGCGTCCAACTGAGAAAGTTGAGAAACAATTGATATTTTGGGGTGAAACACCCCATTAAAGTGCCCCTATAATTCTATTATAAAGTCTCCCAATATTGTTTTGGCGGTCTCCTATAATAGGGTTGCATGCCGTAAAGGTCAAAACACTTAAATTTTCTCATAATATACATCACCTGTTTTCTCACAGTGTCTGAAATGGCTCGAAAAAGGATTCAGTATCTCTAAACCCCTCCTTTCCAAGAGCTTCCTCTGCTCTTATTGGTCAAATGGCCCATTCTATTGTGATTGGTTTGCCGCTTACAGCGCATGTCAGAAACAAAACGCCCATTTCCATTTCTATATTTCAGCTCAGGAGGTTTCCTCAGCACTTGTATCCAAAGTGATACAAACAGTAACAATGGTGTCGGTTTTACCCAGAGACGTGTGAAGAAGGGGTGCAGCACCTGTAATTTATTTGTAATAAACACTTTAAATGTAAATTGTAAGTGGGGACAGATGTATACAACTTGAACACAATTATTAGTGAAAATGTGACACATTTGCATTTGAGAGAAATATTGTGTGACAAAATGAGTCACCCAGACCTTGAATGGAAAAGCAATTCAAAATTTTACCAAGGTCAAAAAAGAAACTCGGGAAGAAACAATGCGTTCCATTTATTTTGGTGGGATTCAGATTCCATCAGCAATCTACCCGTTCCCCGGGCCCAGTCAGAGGTGGAGGGGAAGAACATGAATGTCACATTTTAAAAGCATTCTGAATGAATCTTGCTGAACACAGGTTCTACCGCCTTATTAGCCTATTTTACGCTCCTGCGAACAAGGCAAACGGAGCGAAAGAGATATGCAAATATGAATCTAATTGGCCTGTCAGGACCACGGTCTCCCAGTCAAACAGGTGACAGTGAAGGGGAGAGCACAAGCAGATTGGATTCAGCTGCCACCCTTACACATTTCATTAAGTCATTCCGCATGCATTATGCCTGGGGTCAATGCACTATCCTTGAACAGGTCTTTCAGTATTCATTACCGCTGAGTTTCTCGCTGTCACTTTTAAAGCACCACATGCTTAATTTTTTGTTTCTATATCTCTTTGGTACAGATGCACAAATCCAGATTCCCCAAAGAGCTTCACTGACCCATTGTGACTGGGCACAGTGCCTATTAAATGTGGTCAACGGCACTTTTGAACAACAAATAGGCCGGATGTGCGGTATACCAGTGTATCATAGCGACAGCACAAATCATCATCAATATTCAGACTCTAGGGAGAATCTTTTTAGTTGTGTGATTTTTCAGAGACGGCACAAAAGATGGAGTCAGAATATTGTCTTTAAATGAGAATCTAGAAGATGGGGTTTAGTTAATGTGCTGGAAACACGCGGGCGGCACTGGACATAGACGTTCCATAACACTTAATGATGCATCTAGAAAAAAACACACACCTTCATTAGTGGACTATCACTCCCTGCACAAAGGGGCCACGCAACAATGGAAGGGAAGAAAATCGATGGTGATGATTTAGCAAGCTAAAGAACAAAAGACAGGATGAATGATAATCACTCTAGGAATGAGAATCAAGCAGACGAGGAGACTATCAGAGGAGCAGAGATAGAGCGAAAGAGATTGAACTGTAAATCAGAGGGCAAACTCCTAAGAGTATTGTGGAGCCATGATAACATTGTAGCTTAGCAGTGAAGTACAAGATGGGTAAAGTTGGTAATAAGTAAACCCCCTCTTCTCCATACGTACAATGTTGCTTCACCTTTAAAATGTGCTACATTTAAAGTGAACACATACATCAGCTTTTCCGCCAGTAAGTAAACTATCAAAACATAGTAAAGATCTTCGTTTTAAACCGCATACACACAGATAAACAAAAATAACACTCACCAGACACCAAAATGCATATAGAAATGTTATAAATCATAAAAATATATATTTTTAAATTCATATATAAGTATTACATACAACATGCATTTTATTTTTTATTTAGTACTGTCCTGAATAAGATATATAATAAGACTCAAGAACAACCATCACAAAAAAACAGCCATGGTAACGACATACAGTATTAAGAATCAAGGGTACATCAACTTTTGAACGGGGTCATCAGCTATTTTTTTCGTCTTGTGGACTATATGTAAACATCTTTTATGTAAAATATCTTATTCAGGACAGCACTAAATTAAAAAGAACATGCATTTTGTATGATCCCTCTTATTTTGTCAAAATTATTCACATTTCCACAGATTCTGTTCACAAACATTCAAGCAGCACTGTATATGTGAATAATTGTAATAGATTATATATTATATCTTTTAAAAAAAACACACACACACAAAAAGCATTTACTCTAAGGCTATGGCTTTTTGAAATGTATGAAGAAGAGTATGTACAATTTTTATGTACATGCAATAAGTAATGCAAGTTTTTATTAAACAGTTTATCTATGTTCCATTTTCCTGCAGGCACAATTTTCCTGTATATTGTCTTTGTTAGCCTTACTACACCTTACTACTATTTCAAACCAACTACTGTGCAAAATTATAGTTCATATCATGGGGTGAACGTTCAGTACAACATGTTCCTGGATCATCATCTTTGTTGATCCCGGATCAACATTCCAATCAGATTTGAGGGACAAGTTTACAGTTAATGTCAAGTTTGGGCTTACAACCAGGGTTAGGTGCTTCTACATCAGTGTTATTCACCTATAATTCCTTCTGATTATAGGGATAACTCATGGATATGGTTTGGTTTAGGGGTAGGGATATGGTTAGGACAACATTTTTGGACAAAATGTTATTCCAGGATTGACAAAACTTGCTGATCCTGAAACATGGCAAAATCACTGTGACCAGTTCATGGCATCTTTCACTGAGAACTGCACGTCTTTACAAAGCTGTCAAAGCAGAATTTACCTATGCTCCATTTATGTGTAATCCAATTTTAAACTCTTAAAGGATTAGTTCACTTTAAATCAATATTACCCCATGATTTTCTCACCCTCAAGCCATCCTAGGGGTATATGACTTTCTTCTTTCTGATGAACACGATCGGAGTTATATTAATAAATATCCTGATACTTCCAAGCTTTATAATGGCAGAGAACGAGTTTGAAGCTCAAAAAAAGTGTATCCATCCATCATAAACTTACTCTGCATGGCTCCGGGGGGTTAATAAAGGCCTTCTGAAGTGAATCGATCGAGTTTTGTATATTTAAAACTTTATAAAGTAAAATATATTTTTTCCGCCATACTAACTTCCGAATTCAACTTATGCAGAAAGTGAAACGCCTCTCGTAGTTCAAAGCGCTTCCGCTATGTCCAACGTCATACATCGCACCAGTCACACTTTTTCCGTAAATTGAATACATTTATTAATCCCCTGGACCCGTGTGGAGTACCTTTATTATGGATGGATGTGTTGTTTTGAGCTTCAAACTCAATGGACCCCATCACTACAATTATAACGCTTGGAAGCGTCAGGATATTTATTAAAATAACTCTCATTGTGTTCATCCGAAATAAGAAGGTCATATACACCTAGGATGGCTTGAGGGCGAGTAAATCATGGGGTAACTTTCATTTTAAAGTGAACTACTTAATTAATGATACATTTTACAGAATCACAAGCTGACATATATAACTAACTGTGTTTTACTGGCATATCTTTAACATCATTTGTCTCATTCTTCCTGCTAAATAGCTGCAGAACAACAAAATATCCTGCAGGTCTCACATCAAAGAGAATACCTATGGGAAATAGCTGCCTTAATTTAATCTAAAAATAAAACTCAATCGAAATAATCAAAGCCACACAGAAAAAGAGAGGCTTCAGTCCAATAGCAGCACTGCTGTTAACTGGAAAGCAGTGCATTATTACCCTTTTAACCCATTGTCGCAATCCAAAACAATATCACACTGGTTATATTGACACTGGTAAAGACACTGGTACTCGCCTTCAAAGCAACCACTGGCTCTGCACCAATATACCTAAACTCGCTTGTTCAGACTTACACACCCTCCAGGAGCTTACGTTCTGCCAGTGAACAACGCCTTGTGGTGCCATACCAAAGAGGCATGAAATCGCTCTCACGGACCTTTTCCTGGACCACCCCCACCTGGTGGAAAGACCTGCCTATCTCAATTCGAGGAGCCGAGTCTGTAGCCATTTTCAACAAACAGCTAAAGACACATCTCTTCCAGCAGCACCTGACCAATCAAGAATATCACTTTACATTCAATTCATTTTCTGTCTGTCTAATTTATTTTAAAAAAATAAATAGAAAAAAAGTTCTGTCCTGTGTGTTCTGTGCTAGATTAACTGAGACTTGTTACAGCACTTGCATACTGTTGCCCTTGACTGTTCTAGTTGCTCCTATTGCTCTCATTTGTAGTTCACTTTGGATAAAAGCGTCTGCTAAATGACTAAATGTAAATGTAATGTATATCAAACTGCCCTCAAGATGATAGTCTTTGTTCTTATTCCAGTCCACATTTGCAATAAACACAACAAAATGGACTGCTTGTATATGTGCCTTTACATTTCCAAAAAATTGACCGTTCTTTTCAAGAGAAAAATCAATGAGAATGATAATGAACATTATTTGAGTAAGGAGACACTTTTGATCCAGAAGAAAGTCAGCTCACAAAGAGCTGCAAAAGTTATTCAGCAATCAATACTGCATTTATAATGTGGCTCCATCAGAATTCAGTTAATGGAACACCTGTGGCAGCTAAAACGGTAGAATTATCCACATAAGCCCACACCAAACGTCCAGCTTGAATTGTGGCACTTAAGGCTTTGAGGATTCTTACTGACTGAGAGGTTAAGAAGTATTCTTCTGTATGTACAATTAATTTCGTTTCGACTTTTCTCACAGTGCCAACTCTCCATTTGTGCATCACATGGACGCACCGTCGATTCCATTTCAAGACTGAGTGCCTGTGCAGTTATTTGCTTTACACTCGTATGTTCCATGTCTACAAACTTGGAAGTCAAACGTCGAGTCAAGGCTGAATTTAACGATGCATCTAAACTTCACCCGGAGATATTGGCAGAAAACTGTGGCATGTCATGTCATGCCGCTGCGGGCGGACAGACTGCTAGAGTGTGATTAGCCTCTGCTGTGATCAGCTCCCAGCTCTATAATCACACACTGCAAAGAGAACAAGATTGACAGGATGTTGTGGAATTAAAGCACAATTTTAGAATCCTGAAAACTGACTTATTGGTTTGATTATATAAACATAGCATTACATTTATGTATTTGAGCAAAATGGGTTGTTATTAAAATTATTTTAAATAATTAAACAATTGTAACAACTAACTGAAAGCTTTGCAAATATATCAATACTCAAATACAATGTACATAAAAAAGTAATGCTTTGACTTAATTTGATTTAGTAGGGACTAGTGGTTCAACACATTTAAGATGAGTTATGCCATGAACTTTAATCAAATAACCTTTGTAGCAGAAATATGAATTAAGTACAACAAAAACCCCTGGCATGCCACAGTAAAGCCAATATGCCCAATAAAATATCTAACTAACACAATAGCACAATGTAAGCAAGGAAAATTTAGCAAGGAAAATGTCTTACCACGAAATGCATCGTGCATAAATGCAGAATTACCCTACTGGAATGTATACAGTAATTTATTTTAAAGTAACATAATATACAGAGTGGTGCAACTACTAATCGTCAACTTTGGCACAAGCTCCACTATTCACCGCAATGGTAACCCCCAAAACTCTAACATAACAGAAACTAAATATCAAAATGCTAACAAGATTTTCACATTCATGAGCATGTAAAACAACACTTCATTTTAACATTGTTGCTGCATCCCAAATCACATACTATCCATACTAAACAGTATTCTAATTTATAATTAGTGTGTCCCAAATAATAGTATGTTGAGTATTCCAAATGTACCTGGTTGTAGATTTGCGAGCCCGACGGTTAAGGTGAGACACTACAGGCAAAAACACAGTCCTGTCCTGTCAATTTTGAGATTTTGGGCTTTTTTGCTTTTCATAAAGTGTTTTTTTCGCACTGGTGGAAATACACCTTTAAGTGTATCTTTTATAACACTTTATCTATTAGCGTCTGTATATTTTGATTCAGAAATCTCTACTTCAGCAGCACTTACATACACCAAAATGTACAGTTTTATTCCTATCTATATTCTGAAGGTTTTTACAGAAGGGTTTGTTCATATATAATTTGCTGGTTTTTATACAACATTGTATTCCTAAAAAAAAAAAAAGGAATAAAACATACATGCTGTTTAAAGGGTTAGTTCACCCAAAATTGAAAATAAAGTCAGTAATTACTCACCCTTACACAATGTTGTTCCAACCATGTAAGACCTTCATTCATCTTCGGAACATAATTTAGTATATTTTTGATGAAATCTGAGAGCTGTCTCACTCCTCCATAGGCTTTCAGAGGGACTGAAACTTGATGGCCCAGAATAGTAGGTCTTACGTGGTTGGAACAACATGAGGGTGAGTAATTACTGACTTTATTTTCAATTTTGGGTGAACTAACCCTTTAAAGTATTTTCAGATGTGAGTGATAAAAAGAGATATCCAAATTCCCCTGTGTAAAAAAAAAACAGATATTTTTTGTTCTAGAAATGTATGCAGATTACCATAATTAGATAATGCCTAATTTGCATATTTAAACCTAACATTTCAGAAAACTTGTAATACAAATATTGTTTCCAAATCTTAATGTAATCAATCAACGGAGGAAGTGGTGATATCTAGTAGTTATTTCTTTACCCTAATAACCTGATTAATAATCAATATCTAACCTGATGAAAAACAACATTGTGAACTTTTATAAAGATACATTTGGCCGTTAACTTTTAAAGGGATCATATGCTATTTCAAAAGTTCATAAATTTTTTATTGGGTGTAATAGAATAGGTTAACATGCTTTAATGTTCAAAAAACATACTGTACAGTACATTATTGCAGTACCTCTTTTCAGTCTGTTCCGAAAAGCGCAAAATGCTTTGATTGGCCAGCTGACCCTGTATCTTGTGATTGGCCAAACACATCTAACATGTGTCGTAATTGTAATTCCCCTTACCATAATCACAAGCTTCAGCTTCCAAGGCTTCTAAAGCACACAGGTAATAATGTCACTGGTAAATTACCATATCAGTTCGTTCCAGAGTCAGATTCTGAAAATGTGGATTATCAAGCAGATGGATTGGAAGAAAGTATTTTGTAACCTTTCAGATACAGTGTTAAAATGGTATAATTTGTATTCTTTACTGTAACATAAAAAAATAAAAAATAAAAAATACATACTGAAGTGTATATTTCAAATGTATTTAGGTTTGTATAGCTGGCGTTGTACTCTCCCAGGTTCAGGAAGCTGTCCTCTCTAAAATGCGCTGTACACATGCTAACTTTTGGGTTGTAATACTCAGGAACAGCATTCTATATCTATTCTAAATCTTACTAGCTGATTCCTAATTTCATCCATTTTCAAATGCTTTCGGATCGAAACAGACAGCATCTCCACGACATGGCGACTAGAATTCACTGAAACCTCATCTTCCTTCTTTGCGTATGCCTTTGGGCAGGAACTATGCTAATATTTCAGTTTGTGATGTAGACGTTCGGGACTTCGATCAAGGTGTTTAAGGCAGGTCTGGATGAGAGTTCTATGTTAGATAGAATACATCTCTTTGTGGGATACTATGGGTAGACTTTGTAACTTTGCAGATCTTATACATGCACAAACAGATACATTACACACAGAATGCATTTAAAGGAACATGCCACGTTTTTTGAAAATAGGCTCATTTTCCAACTCCCCTAGAGTAAACAGCGCTGCGTAATATCATTGTGCCACTGCACCCATGGAAAGGGCAGCGAAGTTCCTTGCTTATTACGCAGGAGTGAGAGTATAGTTCCTAGCCATTTCGGCCTAGAAAATCGCAACTTTTTATTTTCCCTTGGTCTTAGTACACGATGTAACTACAGAAAAGTCAAGTTTTAAATAGGAAAAATATGGAAACTCTATGGTCATTTTTTGAGCAAGATGTTCACGGTCTAATCAGATTCAATGATCTATGATAAGCTATGCTAAAAGTGCTACCGCCAGACCCGGAAATCAGATGAATGGATTTGAAAATGGTAAAACTCAACAGTTTAGCTATTATACTATTTTCAAAAATAGTGGCATGTTCCTTTAAAGTCCCCCTGTAGTCAAAAACTGTATCCCTTAAAACTCATCTTTGATCACCAAAATGACATATTTAAAAAAAAAAATCCTGTGAAAAAAAAAATTACTTCATGCCTTAAAATAGCTTGAATGTAACTCTACACCCTTGCTTCATTTAGTATATGTGGACCTATGAATATGCAAATTAGCCCTGCCTCCATTCATTCACACCAGCTCAGAGATTCACTAGGTAAACTTACTGTAGTAAACGCTGCACAATGGTATCACTCTTTACGACGTCGGACACATAACGGTAATAAATATGATTAGCCTTTTGCTTGACTATGTTATCAAACAGCTAATAATGTGTTGCTAATGTTACACAAACCATGTTCCCGTTGCCGTTCGCCATCTCAGAGTCGACAGCTGCTTTCTAAAAATCAGTATCCTTATCCTTAGAAACACTTTGAACATCATAGATCATCAGTGGAGAAGGGCATAATTCATTATAAAATCGTAATATACATTGTGTACATAATTCACCCGCTATATTGCTAAATGTACCTGATTTTTCATATCAACAGAAAAATATACCGGTATGGCCTGGCTTCTCTTAAGACTCGCCTGCTTCAGAGAATAGTAATGATAAGCTAAAGCCCGCCCGCACATTGATGTGATTGGTTACAAGGTAGTTTGTGATGTATAAATACCAGCGAGTTTTAAGGAGAAAATACTCAGTAATGGTGTTGACTTGTGAATTTGCACATAGTCTTTCTGAAAGCCTATTAAAACACCACATAGACATTCAAACAACATTAAAAAAAACTTGATTTTCACAACAGGTGGTGTTTAAATGCATCATTATGCATATTACGAGGAAAGTCATACCTGTTAAAAGATCCATGACTGCAGATTTCTTTCAAAATTCAAAATATGGTAGGAATAAATGTTGAGTAGCATAAATGAAACAAGTGCACATTGATGGCATTAAGTGACATTGACAGGATGCACGTAATGATGCAGCTGATTTATTACGTTGTAGAATGTCCCAAAACTTGCCTAACTCTGCTACACACTCAAAAGCATGTACTTTTTTCTTCATGTTGTCCCTATTTTATAAGTTAAAATGGGCTGCGATCAATTCATTCATGTGTCTTAACTTTGATAAATGAAGTTGCGACAAAATGTTGAAGAATTGTGTTGCATTAGCTTGTTGTAATTAAGCAAATTGAGCAAGCAGCAGAAATCACTTTTAGTGTTTGTTTCTGCCATAGCCCAAATTGTGTTATTAATTTATGGCTGCATTTTCAGCCATAATTTTCCAACTTCATTGTGTATAAATTGCTGAAGAAGAAAAAAAAGCATAAATAATCAAGTCTTACGAAGCTTAGCTAATACCTCAGTAACAAATGCAAATGACTTGATCATGCTAATACTAGACTGGAACCAAAAAGCAGTAAATCAGCTAAAACAGTGATCTGATCATAACATTTCCCTGACTGAGTCACGCTCATGTCAATCTGTTGCCATAGAAATAAACACTCCCAAATGCAACCTCCCAAATTCACAAACACAATCTAGAAATTATGGGCAACAGGAAAAAAGTAGGCTACATAAGAAAAAAATATATACAATTTTCCCCTTTATTCTCCATCCACGGGAGATGAAAGCCAGCTTGCTGTATGAATCCAACCACAGAGCACTGTGATTGAAGATTTGTAACAATGGCATCAGCTCGGTGGGTAGCGGATTACCTGCATCAGCCAACACTACGGTTTTTATGAATGCTTTGAACTCCGAACCTTTCTAGGAACTACAGAGCCTTCCAATTTCATTAGATCTGCCACATTAACCTTTCATACATGCATGTTTTACTTGTTCATTATACGCTTGTTTTGTTGTTGTTGATTTTTTCAAAGGCCCAGGTCTTTATCATATAGCCCTAAAATGATATACCAGGCATAAAATCCCATTAAAATTGCTTTATAGCTTACATCATTACACAGCTTGCTCCCATTAACAAGTATTACTGATGTTTTGAGGTTATGACTTTCTAATCGGCTTAGTTTGAGTGCTGCCAGTCATATACAGTATGTGCTTCACAAACACACACACACCACAAAAATAAGTGCATTACAACACAGTGTAATCTGGATCACATTCCAACAGAAAACCTTTCATTTCTGCAGAGCTTTTATGGCTGAATTTTAGCTCATGACTAATAATATATTTAAATGGAGCCAAATGATACTTATTTAGTGAACTACTCCTAGTTTTAAAAGACTAATTTAAGTAAATAGCTGATTTGTCTCTTTAGAATGTCTCTGAATGTAAAAATCTGCAGAGGATATCAAATTAATGACAGTGAAAGGTTAATAGAGATTCAAGGATACAACTGGCCAGCTGATGAGTCCTATGAATAATAAGTGCTGAATATTCAGGGCAGTTAACCAAGAACGGATTGTGCCCATTGATATTGCAGTTTACTTGCACATGCATTGATTTAGGCCTTGAATCACTAAAGGAATTATGCAAATCAGGTTAAATGCATAAACACTACCAAAATAATTCTGTGCCGAAAGCTGTTTGCGAACTGCAAATTTCCCTTTTTACAAGCTGAGTGCTTAGTTTTGGAGGATGCTGAAAGTGCTGGTCAAAAAAAAAGCTGAAAGTGCAACAACTACACACTCCCTCGGTTTAAAAGGCAAGGCTTCAGCCTAGTCCCAGACTAAATTGCATGTATGAGCTGTTTTAACTGAAAGCACCAACCTTTCATTTCCCTCTAGATTAAGGGTTCGATTTTGGGTAAGAACTTTTACAGGACCATCAATACATGTTTGACCCAGGAATGCCTTAAGCCAGGGACACACCAAGCCGACGGTCAGTCGTCGGACAACGTCTGGCCATTTTTGAGCATCGGCCATTTTCGTTTTTTCAATGTGTTCCGCACCGTTGGCTCTAGTCTAGTTGGATGCAGTCTGTTTTTTTGGGGGCCGATTCAACATGTAGAATCGGCGTTGGGCCGTTGGTGAAAGAGAGAACTCTGATTGGAAGTCAGTACACAAGAATAAGAGCTAAAGTGATGCAAATAAATCAAAACTGATTTACAGACAGAAGGCTGTTAAAAATTTATGTCATCTTACCTGAGCAACACTGTGCGAATATTTTCATAATAACATGAGCGGAGTGGAATAAAGAACATGATTAGCGTAATTGATTGTAATGTCTAGTATTTTGGTTTTGTTTCATGTTCATGTTCACTGTCATGTCTCCTGGTTTTTTCATGTGTTCCTGTTTGTCATGTGATTCCCTTGTCCTGATGTGTTATTAGGCTTGTTCGACTTGATACAGCGGTGCGCAGACTGATCGGCGGCTGACTTGAAGCAGTGCATGCTGGTTCGAAATTTTGATCGACTTGAGACAGTGCTGAAGCCACGTGACAGTGACGTTTGTCAACAAAGTGCCACGAGAGCGATTCGAGAGCAGCCGGCTAATACAGCCGGTGCAGTTTCCCTAGAGCGGCTGCACCAGACTGCACAGACTGATGACGACACAGCTGTATCACGATTGGCCGGATTCACCACATGACAGCGATCACGTGTGTTTTGTGTTTATTCTAAAACCTTCAGTTCCACTAATGCTCACAAATCTGTTTTTTATAACAGTAAAAACTCCTTTCATGTAGTTGCGATGTTATATTGTCATGTTTATCAAAATAAAACTGATTAAAAAATGTAGACCCCACTTCATTGATAGTGTAGGCTTATATGTTAAACTTTATTCTACAAACACACGCATTAAGCAGTGCATAAAGTATTACATGACAATAATGTCTCTGAAACATCCGTGTATTGCCAAATATTGCATTGATTTCACTTCAGTTGTGATAAAGTTTGCAAACACAATGCGAGCGTCACTGCGGGAAGCAGAAAGTGTCCGACTTCACGTCTCCGTTTGCAGCTCCTCCCCGCCTGCACACGTGGCTACTCTCGCCGATCGGTAACATCCAGCCGCAGCCGATATCGAACAACACTATAGATAGTGTAGATAAATTGGATTGTGGGTGGTTAGTGAATAACATTTTGCGGTGAATACTGCCTGCAAAATTGGTGCAGCTGTTTAGTGAATCCCCTCTCAGAGAGGAGTTTGCCATAAGTACTTGAAAGTTTGACAAGGCGCTCTCCGGGAGCCGAAGGGAATACACAATCTTACTTTCAGTTCCTGCTCTGTGCAATATCACTGCCTGAACAGCAAACCCAAATCATTCCTTCATTTTTTGCCAACAATCAAAAAGCCCTAGTGACCCTCTCCAGTCCGCAGTCTCATTCCTTTCCTCATCTCAGCTGCTTTCAGGCCAAATCACCTCAAAAGAGCCCGAGACAAAAAGGAAGTGTAAAGATGCTGTACTCATCGACTCTCACTCTCCTCACTCTCACATGAGAACGGATCAGTGTCTGGATCTTAGTGGCCCCTGAAGACAACATGCTTTGATGTGCACTACCTTCCTTTATGTCCAGACCCATCGCACTTAACAGAAAGAGAAAGCAGCAAAAAGATTAAATGAAGTGCAAAAGAAAAGGGAGGAAGGGGGGGAAATAGGAGGCTTTTCCTTTCTGCTGTACCCTTCATCACGACCAAACGCAGTGCCAGAACCTGAGAGGTTTGATCAACGCCCTAACACTTGCTCTCCGAGAGACCTCCTCCATTCGGATCCTTTCCTGTGCTTGGGAAATCATTTTTTTCACAAGAGGAAAATTAGTTTTCTCATCACAGAACTTGGCACCAGGCACTTTTAGCAAACGTAATTTTGGAAGGGCGAAGAGCCAATATGGATTTCCATAGCGTCTGCAGAATATGGACTGGTAATTCAAAGTTATAGACAGTATGATGTGCTAAAAATCTAAATCAATGTTATTCATTTAGTTGGGAGGTTATCGCTCTTTATGATATAAGCTCCTGCTCTCAGAAATGAAAGTATGAGTAAAAAAAATAATAATTAAAGGAACATCATCATTTACTCACACTCATTCCTTTTTAAAATTTGATCATTTTATTATCCTTCCCTTATTTACAAAATGAGCTGTCAGGGGGAGATGTTTTTTTAAAAAGGTGCACTATGTAAAAAAAAATTCAGTAAAATATCCAAAAATCACTAGGCCAGTGTTATATATTTTGTTCAGTTGAGTACTTATGTCACAAATTCCGGTGAAGATCCCACCATCGGCCACCAGAGGTCTCACTCACCAGAGTACTGATATTCATTCGGACTCCATTTCCCATGCAC
This sequence comes from Romanogobio albipinnatus, assembly GCA_023566225.1. Classification (NCBI taxonomy): domain Eukaryota; kingdom Metazoa; phylum Chordata; class Actinopteri; order Cypriniformes; family Gobionidae; genus Romanogobio; species Romanogobio albipinnatus. Next base: position 41,769,602 of record CM042244.1, on the reverse strand, counting down.
CTTCACTCTGGGACTTATTACTGCACACCTGATCATCATCACTCTGCCTATTTATACCCTGAACACACACACACTCATTGCGAAGTCTTGTTTGCCCCGGCTGAATCTCTGAGCGTTATTGTCCCCTTGTTATTCTCCTGCCTGTGTTTGAATCTGCCTTGGACTATCGTTGATGACCCTGTGCTGCCTGCCCCTTGATCTCTGTTTGCCTGGACATTGTTTCACGACTGATTGCTGCCTGCCCTGACCCATTGCCTCTTATGACTACGTTTTCTGCTCTGCCTCTGATATTGCTGTTCTGCCTGGTTTACCGATCCACGCCTGCTTGTACTGTGAGTTTGTGTACTTTTAATAAACTGCATATGGATCCCAACCTATCTGAGTCCTCGTTACAACTTACATTATCCCAAATGTTTCCAACTATTTGTAAATCGTGAGAAATTGCTATTTTAACCAAGGAACTGGGACGTGTGAGGGAGTCACCTGTTGATTGCGTCATATCTGCGTTAACCTCGGTTTCCAGTTTTATTTTGCAGAAACGCTTTACTCTTACTGCAGTGTGCAACAAGTGTCATAGCAGCCGCAGAGCGAATGCACAGAGTAAAGTTATTACTTCATTTTCAACAGACTCAGATGTATCTAATATGATAAACAGAGCTGCATTACCTCATACTCATAACCGGAAAAGCGGAAGCAGCACCGGCGACTGTGTCATAGTCCCGCTGCTCGTGAGGCGTGTGTTGCCTTCATCTTATTAACAATTGCTCCAGTGCCCTTCCCTAGCTCCCACAACACTCGGTCCTGCTCTGCTTCATACTACAATAACGTCAATGATCGCATCCATGAACATGATTTCTGCCCGAGTCCTATCCCGATTCTTTTCCACCGGCTGTGAGGTGAAGACCACATGTCCCAAGATTCGGTGCTCAAACTTGCCGTCATCAAACTATGCCTTTGTTTTGAACAGGCGACGGAAAAGTTACATATAGCACCTTTTTAAAGTAAAAATTTAAATAGTGTTGATTTTTACTGCCTAACTCCAAAAAGGCAAAGGGCACATCATAAAAGTGTCAAAACACTTGTCCATATGACTTGTGTGCAATATTTCAAGTCTTGTGAAGCCATGTTTGTGTGGCCAAAAGCTGCAAAAAGTATCTTTCTCCATTGATAGCCATTCAAAAGTAGCAATGTATTCTGACAATATTTTTTGCAAGCAACATAGGCCTAATCACACATTACATTATATTAAAGATGTTTTTCCAAGATCAGAAGTTAACCAGTAATAATACAAAAATAAATAATTTATAGCGTACTGAGGAAAATGGAGTACTGATACTACTACAGCAAAAACGGTCTACAACAATGATAATGTTTCTTGAGCACCAAATCAGCATATTAGAATGATCAGGTAACACTGAAGACTGGAGTAATGGCTATGGAAAATACAGCTTTGCCATTACAGGAATAAACAGAATTATAGGCAAGGCAAGTTTATTTGTATAGCACATTTCATACACAGTGGCAATTCAAAGTGCTTTACACAGAAATGAAGTTGAAATATTCATAAGTGAATAAAACAAAATAAAAATATATATAGTATAACAGTTATAATAGGAATTAAAAGAAAAGAAAAAATATATAAATAAAAAGTATAATTAACACAAAATAAAAACCGGGTTAAATTGAAACATAAAGTGCAAGCAGTTCGGACAGAGCACAGAGCTCATTCAGTAAAAGCATAAGATAAGGTGCAATCAGTCGGACGTACAGTGGCACAGCTCATTCAGTAAATGCACAGCTAAACAGATGTGTTTGGAGTCTGGATTTGAAAGTGGCTACTGTTGGAGCACATCTGATCTGTTCAGGAAGCTGATTCCAGCTACGGCTGGCATAAAAGCTAAAAGCAGACTCCTTGCTTTGAGTGAACCCTTGGTATTTCTAATTGACTTGATCCTGATGATCTGAGTGATCTGTTGGGTTTGTATTTAATCAGCATATCTGCAATGTATTGAGGTCCTAGGTCATTGAGTGACTTATATACAAGTAATAGTACTTTAAAATCGATCCTAAATGTAACTGGAAGCCAGTGTAAAGACCTGAGAACTGGTGTGATATGGTCATATTTTCTGGTTCTGCTCAGAATCCTGGCAGCAGCGTTCTGTATGAGCTGCAGCTGTCTAATTGTCTTTTTAGGAAGGCCGGTGAGAAGACCATTACAATAGTCCACCCTACTGGTGATAAAAGCATGAACGAGTTTCTCTAAGTCTTGCCTGGAAACAAAGCATCTAATTCTTGCAATATTTTTGAGATGATAGTAAGCTGATTTAGTTATTGCTTTGACATGACAACTGAAACTCAGGTCTGACTCCAAAATCACACCAAGATTCCTGACTTGATTTTTTGATTTTAGACCTTTAGCCTCAAGATATGCGTTCACCTTGAGAATTTCATCTTTGTTTCCAAATGTAGTGATTTCAGTTTTGTCTTTGTTTAACTGAAGAAAGTTTTGGCACATTCAACTGTTAACTTCTTCAATGCATTTGCACAGAGAGTCAATGGAGCTGTAGTCATTAGGTGATAAGTCTAAGTATATCTAGGTGTCGTCAGCATAGCTGTGGTAAGCCATTTTGTTATTTTTCATTATTTGGCTCAGTGGGAGCATGTACAGGTTGAATAGGAGTGGTGCAAGAATTGACCCTTGTGGGACTCCGCATGTCATGGATGTCCACTCAGACTTATGGTCACCTATACTCACATAATAACCTCTCCCTTCTAAATATGACCTGAACCATTTGAGGACCATTCCGGAAAGCCCAACCCAATTTTATAGCCTGTCAAGAAGTATGTTGTGGTCAACAGTGTTGAATGCAGCACTGAGGTCGAGTAGTACCAGAATTGATGTTTTGCCTGTATCTGTATTGAAGCGATTATCATTTATTATCTTTATGAGCGCTGTCTCTGTGCTGTGATGCGGTCGGAAACCAGATTGAAAATTGTCAAAGTATCCGTTTGAGTTCAAGAATTTGTTCAGCTGACTGAAAACAACTTTTTCAATGATCTTGCCTATGAAGGGGAGATTTGAGATTGGTCTGTAGTTGCTCAGTATGGAGTTATCCAGATTTATCTTTTTCAGGAGAGGCTTAACTACTGCGGTTTTACGGGAGTTTGGAAAAGTCCCAGAAAGAAGTGAGGCATTTACCACTTCTAGGAGATCTGCTTCTAAACAGTTAAACACACTTTTGAAAAAAATAGTGGGAAGTGTGTCAAGGGCGCAGGTTGATGTTTTTAGGTGCTGTACCGTTTCTTCTAAAATTTTACCATCAATTACTTAGAAATCAGTCATAGTAACTTTCTGAGGTTGTGGTCTGATCTGATTCACCCCAGAGCAACTCAAGGATGTGCTGATCGCATTTCTGATATTATTGATTTTCTCAGAGAAGAAGAAAGCAAACTCACTACATTTGCTGTCTGAGAGCATTTCATTGGGAATGTGACTCGGAGGGTTTGTTAGTCTCTCTACAGTAGCAAAAAGAGTGCGTGTGGTGTTTATGTTTCTGTTTATAATATTTGAAATGAAGGTCTGTCTAGCTTTGCCTAGTTCCAAATTGAAAGCATGAAGACTGTCTTTATAGATTTATAGAAATATTTACATTTACATTTATGCATTTGGCAGACGCTTTTATCCAAAGCGACTTACATTTCATTCAAGGTACAATTTTTTTTTACATTTTGTCATTTCTTGCTTTCCCTGGGAATCGAACCCATGACCTTGGCGTTGCGAGCGCCATGCTCTACTGTTTGAGCTACAGGAAAGCTTAGATGCTTAGATGTTGTAATGGACTACAAGTTTTGTCTTTCGCCACATGCGCTCATCTTTCCTGCATTGTCTTTTCATTAATTGCACTGCTGTTGAGTTTCTCCAAGGTGCTTTTTGTTTGCCACTCTTTTTTCTGACTTTCACAGGAGCAATATCATCAATTACACTCTTAACTTTTGAGTTAAAAGAGTCAAGGAGAAAATCAACAGAGTCCACAGATATGCTTGGTGTTAGAGATATAGCCTTCATAAACAGCACACTAGTGTTCTCATTTAAGCATCTCCTTTTGACAGAGACATATCTAGTTTCAATGGCAGGAGAGATTGATATATCAAAGAGAATACAGAAATAATCAGACAGTGCCACATCCTCAATAACTATCGATGAAATTTTAGACCCTTACTGATAAGTAAATCTAGAGTGTGTCCACGATCATGTGTGGGTCCGTGTACATGTTGTGTCAAATCAAAAGTGTAAAGAACAGTCATGAGATCTTTTGTTGTACTGGATTCAGCATTGTCAATATGAATGTTAAAATCCCCAGCAATAGCAAAACAGTCATACTTAGATGAGATTGCTGATAACAGCTCTGTAAAGTCATCAATAAAAGCTGGACAATATTTTGGAGGCCTGTAAATAATGATAAGCAGGATGCGTGGAGCACCTTTTAGCACAATGCCCAGATATTCTAGAGACAAATAGTCACCAAATGATACTTGCTTACATTGATAGACATCTTTAAAAAGAGCAGCAACCCCCCCACCCCTCCTGACTGCCCTGCAGACACTCATAAAAGTAAAGTTAGGAGGGGCTGTTTCATTGAGGACTGTTGCACTGCAGCTGTCTCCTAGCCACGTTTCATTTAGAAGCAAAAAATCTAGGTTGTTTGTGGTTAAGTCGTTGACTAGAAAGTATTTGTTTTTAAGTGAACGGATGTTTAAAAGTGCTAACTTAACAGTATTCATTTTAATTTTTTCCCCCACAGTAATCTTAGTTTGACAAGTAACAGACCGCAGATTAGATGGGTTTGCCATACGGCCTGAGAAGGCCTTAGACTTTCTATCACGTAACAGAACAGAAATAGAGAAAGAGACAGGCACAATGGGTTCCCGCTTGTTTTGTAAACATTTGATAAGGTTGCTGTTGACGTTGCAAGGACCCAGAACATAACACTGAGAGCTGGTATCAGTTGTTTTTGTTGCAGATGGAGGAGGGTGTGTGCCCTGGCGTTGTGACTGAAGAAATCTCACAGGAGGAGGGGCAGAGCGAGCTGGGCCCACAGTCTTTAGTGGTTGTGGGGCTTGACGCTCTTTGGTTGATATCTGGGAGCTCGCAGCAATCGAGTGTGATTGTCTGCTTCCAGTATAAACAAAATCCATTTTCTCTGTGAAGCTCAGAAGCGGGGATGCTGGAGAGAGGAATAACATGTCTGGTGAGGGGGGCTGTTGCTCTGGTGTTACTGGAAACTGCAATATGTTATCGTCCGGTTCATGGTGACTTATACATTTCTTCCAGCTTATTGCTCAGACCACACATAAGGTGTAAAAGTTCACCAGTCTGACCCCCGATGGTCCCCATTTTTACCAGTGCCTCCACAGTCTGGGCTGAGATGTTACAGTTTAGTACCTCGATCTGTGTCACTTGGAGCAGTTCTAATCCATCACAGTGTGTCTGTGGTGAGCTCTGAGGGCGGGGCTCAGCTGGGAGTGTGTCCATGAGAAGTGGTTGTTGTGGCTGCGTGGTGTTATCATTGTCCTTGTGGGGTGTATCAACCGTATGTCCATTCAGATGCTGAAATGAAGTCCTGCGATCGTCCATACTCTGTACTGGTGTGTGTGTGCCATCCAGGTTGAATGGGTTAGCACACACAGCTGAAGGATGATGAAGGGGAAAATAAATATTGTCCTTTAGCACTCTTGCACCGAGTTTGTTTGGGTGGAGGCCATTTGATGTAAACAGTTGTCTCTGACTCCAGAAGAGATTAAAGTTGTCGATAAAGTTCACTCCCTTCATGTTGCAGGTTTTTTTGCAGCCATGTATTAAGCCCAAGTAGCCGTGAGAACCTATTTGTTCCTCTTGCTGTAAGTGGTCCACTGATGAACGGCTGAACTTTCAGTTTTCTAAGTGTTTCAAAAAGTTAATTGAAATCCCTCTTAAGGAGTTCTGACTGCTCTCTCTGAATATCATTCTTCACCACATGAATGATAAGTCGATTTGCAGTCTTATGTTTCATCAGAATGTTCTTAAGTTCCCTGTTGACATCAGAAACTGTTGCTTGTGGAAGGCAGCATGTCGTTGTATCCCTGCTGCTAATGTTTCTGACTGTAGAGTCACCCACTATCAGAGTCCTGGGCTTGGCTGCCCTCTGAGCTGAGGGCCGCTGTCTGCTCGACCTTGAGCGCCTGTTAGCATCAGTGTTAGCTACGGGCTGATTCGATCTGTGTTCGGTCACATTCATCAAGTTTGGGGATTCCTCACCCACATTCATTAACACTTCAAATCTGTTTTCAAGATGTATATTTGGTGGTAGGAAACTAGTGTTTGCAATCCTTGTGTCTGGGGTAGAGCATGCTACTGCGGCAATATGTGATGCTCGTGAGAATCTGATGTCTCGAGTGCCTTTGGGTCTCGCTTCCTGTTTGTGCCATCGATTAGTGTGTTGATCAGTTATTTGTTTCTCTACCTGTTGAGTAGCACTACATTTATGGGACTCACCGGCAGTGTGCAGACGGCGTTCATGATGAAGCTCTGCTGTGTGATTCGTCTGATTGGATGGCTCGGCAAATAACTTTGTTTCAAGAACTGCAATCCTTTGTAAAAGTCTGTGGCAGTTTGTGCAGCAAGTAGATTCTAGAAGAGGCTTTTTCTTATCCATTTGAATGTAGGAAGCTGTGTTTTCCCTTCTCCGGAATGTAAGCTGAAGGCAGTGGGAGGCTGGTCGGTTGAAATATTCCGCTTTTTGTTTAGTAATCCAGTCACCAGAGTTTCTAATTTTATCATTGGAGTCAACCTTTGTTGTTTGGGCACTGTGCTGATTTGCTGAAGTTGAAATTATGAGATAAAATATAGAAGCGATAGAGCAAAGCGCGGAGCAGAAAGCAAGAGCGTCCGAACAGTAGCGAAGCAGGAAGTGAGTTTTTTCAATAGAAAACAGAAAATAGAAAATGGTTATGTTAAGTTGTAAAAATATTTCACAATATTACTGTTTTTATTGTATTTTTGATCAAATAAATACAGTCTTGGTGCGCATAAGACATTTTAAACTTTCAAAGACTTAAAAAAAATATATATAGTCAAGGTTCTGTGTGTGTTTTGGACTTTCAGTTTGTGTTTTGATTTCATTCCTGTGTTCCTTTTTATTTATTTTCTCACCAATCCTTTGTTCCCATGGTTACCCTCGTTAGTTCATTTGTCCCAGCTGTGTCTAGTTAATTATCTTGTTTCTGTTGTTTCAAGTTGCACCCTCACCTTCAGTCTTTGTCTAGTCACTGTTATGTTACCCTGGTATGTTGGCGTGTGTATCCTTGCCTTTCTGTTTGTTCCTGAGCATTATTAAAGTTTAAGTTTGTATTTTGATCATCTGAGTCTACAGCCTGTTCCTGTGCACACCAACCAGTTACAGATGACTAGACCAACACCAAAACTGGCTGAAGAATTTCTCCTCTCCCTCCACCAGGGTGGTTGTTCTCTGGAGCAGTATGTGGAGGAGTTTGTAAAGTTTTCCCATGGTGAGTTGGAGCGATTCTGCGCTCAACGCTTACTTTCAAATGGGACTGGATGAGGAAGTAATTTGTTTTATATCTCCTGAGCATTGTTTGTCCTTGGTCGAGTCCAGTAACTTTATCCTCTGGCTTAACAGTTCCGATTTTGTTTTTTAAGAAATCAAGGAACATAACCCTCATCCAGTCTCATCTCAAAGTCGCTTGGGTGCTCCAACTCACCCCAAGCCTGCAACAAGGCCCTCCACAGCTGCTCTAGAGTCAATTTCTCACCATGCCTGAGCCAGCAAGGGACGACTGGGTCATTGACTTCTGGACAAAACCAGCTCCCGTCCACGTCCAGAGTCCAGCGATGTTTGCCGTCCATGTCCAGAGTCCAGTGACATCTCCAGTCCCCGTGCAGAGTTCAGTGGAGAACCACTGGCTAATAGATTTTTGGTCTGAGCCACTTCTAGCCCCTGACCAGCGTCCAGAGAGGGCCCGTGAACAGAGTCCAGAGAGGGCTCCAGCCCGTGAACAGAGTCCAGAGAGGGCTCCAGCCCGTGACCACAGCCCAGAGAGGGCTCCAGCCCATGACCAGAGTCCAGAGAGGGTTCCAGCCCGTGACCAGAGTCCAGAGAGGGCTCCAGCCCGTGACCAGAGTCCAGAGAGGGCTCCAGCCCATGACCAGAGTCCAGAGAGGGCTCCAGCCCGTGACCAGAGTCCAGAGAGGGCTGTTCTGTCCATGCTCCAGAGTCAGTATCCTCCAAGTCCTCCCAAGAAGACTTTGTGCGTGTGTGAAGAAGAATTTTGTGAGAAGACATCGTGTGTGTGTGTGTGTGTGTATATATGTATGTGTATGTATATTTATGTGTATGTTGTGTTGTTGTTTGTTTGCTTTCTGTCAGCTGGGCAGGAGAATCAATCGACTTTCAAGCATATTTTTTCCAATACTAAGCTACTGCAAATACATTTCTGCTGTCTATGTAAACTAAAAGTTTGTCCAAACTCCCACGGTCTAAAATTAACTCTAGCCAAGGACATTTCACAAGTATCTGCTATAACGCATGGTTTAAATTGCAAAAACTATATTCTGAGCCTTGTTGTTTTTACCTGATGTCTAGAAATCTAAATGAATGAAACCAAAGTTATATTCAAGTGGTCTTCTAAGCTTTATAATAACAATAGAAATATTCACTTGTATACATGCATGATTCTTCTCTGTGTCCCTAAAGTGAGCTTGTTTAGTGATAGATGCATCACTTTGGTCAACTTTTACCTCAGTAGAACATCGCAGAAGTTTATCTTGCATACCTAAAGTGTGTTTTTACTCCAAAACTGTAGGCAGAGACACATATGTGTTCTGTCACTTTCATTATAGCAAACAGAAAGAGTGTTATACTAACATCAAAGAGGAGACATATGATACCGCAAGCACCGCAAATAGACAACGAAAAATCAATGGTGGTTGGGCCAAAAATAGTGTGCTCATAAGCACAGATGGCTGCAAAGCAGGTTGCATAATTATGGAAAAGGCCGCACCAGCTGAGCAACTGCCATTGCGATGAGAGGGAATGCTAGCGGATGGCTTTCTCCAGGTATTATAAACCTCCTTTGTTATTTCAAAGGAATCAGGCATCATAATAAGTCTGCTGCTAATGCGCTTCTAAGAGCTCCCTTCAAGGAGCCCTCCTGCGAGATGAATACTGCGAAAGTAACAGGTCAGCCAAATAACAAGTTATGCATTTCAGCAGAAACTTTGGGGATTCAGGGACCAAACTGAAACTGAAAACACACAATATTAAACCATAAAAATTGCTAAATGAAATGTAAAGCCAGGCTCTTTACAATCATGCCATCAGTTAGGAGCTAATTAAACAGAGCCGGGGGATCTCTAAAGAGACCTCAAACCAGCAATGTTTAGTTCGTTCTCATCCGTACACCTTAAGATGTTATTAAATTATGCTCGCAAATGATGTCTGGCTCAATTCCCAGTCTCATATGGAGGTAGAAGTGTCATTTTAATCAGCACTAAGGCTACGGTGCTGGACATTTTCCAGTTAGAAGGGGCTTTTAGGAGCCATTGGCACTAATCAAAATCAATCTAATCTTATTCCATTTTGTTACCGCGGCTGCAAATGCAAGTCTAAATATTCAGTATTATAAGCATGTGTCGTTATAATTACCAATTACCTCTTGAAGCGCTCATTTCAATTCTCTTAGGTGTAAGTCAAAGATAATACTTTCAGATTGTGGCATATGAACCCTCGTAATGAATTTCTTCAGTTATTAAAAGAGACCTCACAGGAATATTCCCATGCTTAACCATTTAATTAGCATGTAAAATATTTTTTTTTATTCTTTTATTTCAATAACTGAACTAATAACATACTACCATAAGCCAGGCGATCCAAGGATTTTTTTTGGCGAAAAAAGGTAAAAATAAAAATAAAGAAAAGGCGCATCAAAATGTTGCTAATTTTTTGCAAATGTTAAAACAATCTTTTTCCGTTTAACTTTAGCATATCAATTCTATGTCAAAACTTCAAATGTCACGAAAAACTTGTTTGGAAACACTTTTTGTTGAGAAAAAGGGCTTTAATGCAAATAAATCTGGTGGCACATGACAGAATTTGCCCATATGCAGCATCCGTGGCTCCCATAAAAAAACAAAACCTTTCTCTGTAGTTCAAAAGCGCATTAATTCTATTATATTCATATTATTAAATTGTATATTGAATTATTTTATTACTATTGGTAAGAATAAGACGTGTTCCCTCTCAAACATCATTCATATTTTTTTGTAATTTTGTCAGTTTTTTTAACAAATCTAATAAAAGTTAATACGAAAAATATTACCTACAACTGCACACGTTTCTGAATATTGCCTGACAATCAAGTATTGATCTAAATAGTCTTTATAACGAAGTTCAAAAACATGACACTTGTTAATAAAAATTGTTTTATGTATACAATTTAATAATATAGCCTACTGTATAATAAAGTTTCAAAATGTGAGATGGTGGTCCAGTGGGTTAAACCATGGAACTGATATGCAGAAGGTTGCTGGTTCGATCCCAGCAGTCAATATATATATATATATATATATATATATATATATATATATATATATATATATATATATATATATATATATATATAAAATGGATGAGGATAATATAGAAAATCTCTGCAACTTGTCAAAAATAAAAAAGGGGCGTGTCATAAGAAGGAAGGCTGACAGAAAGAAAGGTAAAATACACTTCTGTACCTGAATAAATAAAAATGAATGTCATAAAATCATGATTTAATGGTTAGAAGCTTGACAAATGAAGGTACTTGACAAATGAAAATTACAAACATGACACTTGTTAATAAAATAATTGTATAAATACAATTTATTAATATGTAATATAATTGTATCTCAAACAAATTAGGAAAATAAAGTGGGTTGACTCCCAAAAGCTCTAAACGAATTTAAAAATTGTTAAGATGGCAGATATAGACCATTTAAAAAAGTAAAATATAGTCCTACACAAATAAAATGTATAGGTTACAGCTGCATCTGTCTCTGATAAAAAAAATATAGCAACGATTTGAAGTTTTTGATCGATTTGATGTTATTGAACTCTGAATCCAGAACGAATAACGTTTTTTGGTTTGAAAGATCTATATAATATGCGTTCTTGGCCACGTCAAACCACGACTGGCTTGATTGCATGTTCAAGGCTTACGATCAGTTTGAAATTAACACCCGCCAACCCACCAAAAATCAATTGCGGTGGGTAACGCTGTCAAATCACTAGTCAATTTGGCGGGTTACTTATTAAATTTACTCACTTCGCTGGGGAAGTTCATGTAAGCCAAATCTGCGTAGATTTTGCGCAAATACTCAACTGGTGAGTCATCAGGATAAATTAAGTACAGTGTAGGTTATGGCACAGAAGCTGCACATATCTGTCTTACAAGCTGTCCCACACTCTAAAAAAAAAAAAGGTTCTATATGGCACCAAAAAATGGTTCTTGGCTCGTAATCATAGGGGAACCTTTTTTAGTGCTATATAGCACCAATTTTGGTGCTTCATTGGTTCTTCAGCAATTCTTCAGAGGTGCTATATAGCACCTTAGTCAAAGAACTGGTGAAGAACCTCTGAAGAACCGTATGCCATATAGAACCTTTTTTTTTTTTAGAGTGCACTTTGCCGTGTTCTTCTCATTTCCTAATTTAGTAATCCTATTATTTGTGAAAATAGTAAGCAGTAAACTTGCAAATTTCAATTGTCTCATTCCTCTCTGAACTTTTCAAATATTTAGGATGTGAAAGATACTATATAATTTGCGATATATATACAATTTTCCATGGAAACGACTCGAGGGCAGGGATATAACAACTTATGTGACAATGCATTTTTTTTAGCGATGACGTCATTACGCATACAATTTTATTGGTAAAAGGTCAATTGGATGGAAACGGGCTGGAGACAGCAAATTTCGTTAAAAAAAATGTTGTGGGCCCTATTTTAACAATCTAAGTGTATGGTCTAAAGCGCACTTGGGGTGTGTCTGAATCCAATTTTGCAAGTTTAATGACGGGAAAAAAAGGTTGACGTGCCCGGGCATTGTCTAATTTCTCTTTGTCCCCATTCTCTTAATGAGTACGCATTTTTATTTATGTACACTATAATAATCTTTTACATTTGAATCCTTTACTTTTTCATATTTAAAAATGTTTGTGTGCTGCTGTGTGTCCCTGTGTGCGTAATAAGCAGAGTGTATGCGCGTTGTGGACCCGCCTATAGGCACATATTACTAATGCATTCTTTAAATTAAAAAAAAAACTGCGGCATTGACTTTAGTCCACATTTTTGTTGGTCAATGGTGCAGTCATTTTCAGTTGCCTCGAACTAGCAATGCACCAACAATGCGCCAGAACACACCTCGTTTTCAGACCAGCACGCCCATGGCCGAACAGATGGGCACGAGTGCATTTGCTATTTAAACAACGTGGAGCAGGATGTGAAAACGATAATTGCGTCGGGCTTAAACAAGCAAAAAACACTTGCGTCACATTCCAAGATCCAAGGCATTGCGCTGGGGGTATGGTATGACCCATTCACTTTGTCAATAATAACAAAAAGTGGATGGAAACTGGGCTATAGTCAGCTTTGAGAAAGCAAGCTAGGGTAGGGTAGGCCAGCTTCTTAAATTCTGCGAAAGTAGCATAAACAAAGACCCAAGGCTGATTGAAACAACATCTATTTATCAAAAAATATCTCAGAGGTAGGGGTGTTACACCATGCAAGAGATATATGCAGTAAACTACACTTCAGAAAAAGAAGACATGAGAGAATCGGCAGTGTGGAGGATCCCTGCGGATCTAACACATTCTCAGAATTCTAATTTGACTTTCGTCTCTGGCAACACTTCTCAATTTTCAAACACAAACATTCTTTGAGACAAAACGAGAGGTATTGGCAGCGAAATTGAACACGTCACCTCGCCAGCAGTATGGATGGATTCAAAACAAGAGCTCACAGCTTTCATTCTTTCAATTATCACTCACTCGTATGATTCTCATGGTTTCTTTTCCGCCACATATAACACTGACAACCTGGGAAGAATGGAAACTGCTTGTGAATTTCTTGAAAAACATCTGGGGACATCTTTCGGATGTATCCCAGTGGGACACAAAGCATGTGCAGAACAATAGTTCACACCCATAACAGGTACTGCATTTTCAGCGTTCGCAAAGCATCATGGGAAATCATGACAATGCTGGGCTCAGCCGCTCCGGTTTGGTTCCTTACTAAAAATAATAAAACAAAAGGGAAAATATTGAAACATGAAAATGCATATACAGCATTGGACAAAAATGCAAGACTTCCTAAACTGATTAGTGCCAACAAATGTGAAGTCTGAGTGTGAATTTTTGCAGTGGGAACTTCAGAAATTGTCTCCCCAAGTGTGTAAACTATGATGAAACTATACAAGTAAAATAATCATTAGTTAGCAAAATAGTTCCTCAGGCATGGTTCTCAACCCTCAGGGATCACTGACTACCAAGGGAAGATAGAGATAGGGCACATTGTTCATTCACTTCATGAAGGTGAAATGTAGGGCAAACTCTCATGTGCGCACATCATAACAAAACTCACTCAGTCAGACACACTTCTAAATAATTCCTAAACTTTCATCCACAGCTGACCCTGGAGTGAACAGGGCTGGGATGAACCATTTCACAGTCCAAAATATAGGTGGTCAAATTTGGTTCAATTTTTAAAGTGTTTTTTGGGAGTTGGTTCACCAAATACTGTCAAATAGGACTAAAACAAATTAGATCTACAAAACATCACATGAATTACTATTACTGAAAGTCTGAGGACAATTATACGATCGGCAAGGTTGTTTATATGAAAGGCATTTGTTTAAATGTTCCAGTGCTCATCTTTTTTTTCTTTGCTGCCTGTTTAAACCGCCCCCTAATCTGCTTCATTAAGCATCTTCTAAGCATCTAAATCTCAGATTAATTAACCAAAAGCATAGAAACTAATTGCATTCATCTTTAGGAAGCCCACATAAAAAACAAATCATCTTTCATTATTTATTTACTGATGAATGTGTGTAGAATTGTAGGTCAGAAGCAAGTAAATGTACATAGTTTTGTCAGTAATGTATATCTTTGGAACATATGATGTACTTTATATCATCTATAATAACCTACCGTGCTTATTATGGACCTCTTAAATTGTTTGTCATAAAATATGATATACATGACACTCCAATCAGCTCTTATTCACATCAAGCAAAGCGACCTTGTGGAGAAAAGACTGAGCTGAAAATACATGTGTGATTTTTTGCATTATGTACAACACCCTCATTTTAAATGACAGCCTGTCACACCTTAGAGAGGATTGTGACCAGTAGATAATCAACACTCTTCAACAAATAACAAGATCAAAATACTGCCACATTTCTTTACAGTTTTCAACACAGAAGAGAGGCATTCTTTTTAATAATTTAAAGTGGACATATTATGCCCCTTTTTACAAGATGTAAAATAAGTAAAATGATGTCCCCAGTGTGTATGTGAAGTTTTAGCTCAAAATAACCCACAGATCATGTTTTATAGCCTGTTAAAATTGCCACTGTTTTGTGTATGTCCCTTCCTCATGAAATCGATATTATTTACTTTGTTAGCACACATTACAGATCTTAGGGTGAACAATTAATCCGTGCAAGTTAATACACAGAAGAAAAAAAATTGTTTGCCATGGTAATCTTTAATCAAAATCAAAAAAAGTAACTTCCGGTCTGGAACGGCGTTCCCTTTCCGATGACGGCAGTTTGAAGGCTTGGGTTTGAATATCCTTAACCAGCCCCCTCCAACCATTAGTCTGCTATGAGTGAGAGATGGAGGAGTAAACCCAGCCCTCTATTCAATATTCCATTTCACTTGGAAAGTCATCACAGCACTGAAATAAAATCAGTTTATTTCAGTTAAAGCAACTTCCTGTTCACTGGGACTTTAAAAGCAAATTATTCAACTTCCCCCAGTTTCTCTTGAAGCCAATACGGAAGTGACTTAAACTGCAATTCAACGACTGGCCGCTAGGGACATGCTTAAAATGGCCAGCTTTACAGCAGAAAAAAACATGTTTACCGCTTAGTATAAATTGTGGTTGTCTACATGACAACTGTGAGGGAGGTGAATTTTTTTTCTTACATTTCTTACATTTCTTTTTTTTCTTACATTTCTGCATAATTAAGGGTGTGGCCACTTGAGTGACAGGTGGATTGCCGTTTGTCTGCTCTCTGTTAGCCGTCACCTCAGCTCCACCCACGTCCCGCCTCTTTGCCCATTTTCATTTATCTGAGAGTGACGCGCGGCGATGCGCTGCCAAGATGGCAACGGTCGACTTAACGCTTCAAAACTTCTCTTCAGAAACCTATGGGTGATGTCACAGACACTACGTCTTTATTTTTTTTACAGTTTATGGTTCTTTCAAGAAGAGGGCGGACCTTCAATAGCTCATGCAACAAACACAGAACATGCCAGAAACTAACGGTGTTCAGTTCGAATCGGACTCGGACAATAATGCCTACAGAGCCAGAGAATAAATGCTGCATGGAGATAGAGTATAGTGTAGTTTAATTCCGTTATTATGTTATTATGTTGCCATCTTGCTTTTATCCACTATTACTAGTACAAGCCTGTTGAAGCGGACCCTGTCTGAATGATGGCCAAAACTTTAATGATGAATTTTACGAAGTGTATAGTACATCACACAAGAGATGAAGCGTCTGTTTTCACTTCAGAAAATCACTTTAAGAGCTGAATATACAGTACAAGAAGTGCACATTCTTATGTACAAGAAGTACAAGTCTTATCCATAAACTCTCTCTCCCTTGCATTATCATTAGCATACACAGCGAATTACACAAAAACACTCCTTACAACTGACAGTAAACAAATATATACAGACCTTATGCCTTTTCAGGGGGTGCTTAATAAACTGGTTAACTTAATATTTGTAAAACAACTCCAATAAACTATTATAAAGTGCGCTGCTGTGACCAGAATCGCTCCGGAGACTATAAGCTGGATCACGAATGGTTGGAACTGATCCATCCTTGAGCTTTAAAGGTTGTCGAAACAGATGCTCGAGCGCAGAGAAAATGGCGGACAGTGTACAACTGGCTGAGGGCGGAAACTATGCTAATACGGAACAGTCAGTGCCCGTGGGTGGAAACGTGCAGATTAAGGGGCACTATTAATATAATAGAACCCCTTCCTACGTCAGAAGGGGAGAGAAATCTGAGCGGCTCTTTTTCTCACATGCTTGCAGAAAAAGGCTTACCAGAACAAAGTTACTGGGTTGTCCATTGTCATGTTTTGTGGGTTGGTAGATGCAGCGGGGACCCGGTTATAGCACTATGTCCCCTTTAATAGCAAAATTCACTAGTGTTTCCAGCTGTAAAGTCTACTGATTTCACAATCAGAAAACATGCAAAGTGATCCACACAAAAAACAAACAAACATTTTCATTGTTCAATTCAAGTCCTGCTTCTATAAAAGGAACACAATACACTTGCAAAGTATCTGAACTGCAGGCGCTGCGATTCTCTTTCACTACACCCTTCTATTTTCACTCTCATGTGTGGTTTTTGCAATCCATCCATAGTTTCCCTGGACTGCTTCCTAGCTTGGGTTTTGTTAGTTAATCTGGTGCAAGGAAGGCAAAGTTTAGCGGAACAATACGGCATTGTACATCATCTGAGAAAAGAGATTAATGAGAAAGAGGCTGGTGAAGCCACAACCGAGATAAAGAATTAGCAAATGAAGCTGCAGTTTCTTTTTTCTTTTTTTCTTCCTCTACTGACTCTGGCTCATCCTTCACGGTAATTTGATTGAGAATGCTCAGTGCATACTACAAGACCTACGCTATCTGCTCAACAGGGGAAAGTCTTGTTCCCAGAAATAACAATTCATCTTCAGGATCCCTGCCTCAGCATATATCATCGACTTGAGGCTCATCATCGTTATTTTACTTCAAAGCAAGCTGATACATGGGAGACAGTGAGCGAGGCAGGAGAAAAAGACGAAGGAGGGCGAGGCGAAGCACTTAACAATCCCGGGTCGTGTTCCCACACCCCAATTAATGCAGTGCCAGAAGGACGCCCGCATTCCATTCTCTAAACAGACGAAAACAGGATTGATGACAAAGCCTCCCGTGCATAACTCACGGCCTGACGTGGAAGAGGAGAACGGGACGGAGAAAGAAAGACGGAGAGAATGGGAGCAAAGAGAATTACGGAGAATGACGGATTGAGATGGAGGGCCCGTTTTTCTCTGAGTCTCCCTGGCAGCAATCTTACGTGTGTATCCATTGGCTCCCCGTGAAAAGGCAGTGAAATATCACCTGTCGCCAAATTAGAGCACAACACTCATTTCCCGGTGACGCTTTAACAACAGCTGCCGTCCACCATTAATCTGTCATTGATAAATCAAAGTAATATGTGCACAAGACTTTCCCAAAAAAGTTTCTCAAAAAATGTGGATTACGCAGAGGGAAAAATAAGATAAGTTATTCTCATTACTTTGCGGTCAAGTTTGGGGTCAGTAAGACTTTTTTCCCCCAGCTAGGTCACATTCAATTGGGGGACATTGAAGACATTTATAATGTTCCTAAAGATTTCTATTTTAAATAAATTATGTTCTTTTAAATGTTCTATTCATCAAAGTATCCTGAAAAAATTAAAGGGATAGTTTACCCAAAAATGAAAATTAGCCCATGATTTACTCAACCTCAAGCCATCCTAGGTGTATATGACATCTTCTTTCAGACGAATCTGAATTATATAAAAAAATGTCCTGGCTAATCCAAGTGTTATAAATGGCAGTGAATGGAAGCCCAAAATGTGAAGCCCAAAAAAGTGCATCCATCCATTATAAAAGTAATCCACAAGGGGGGGTAATAAAGGCCTTCTGAAGCGAATCGATGGGTTTGTGTAACCCGCCTTCTGTATTCAACTTATGAAAAAAAACGTAACTGCCGTGAAGAATGACGTCAGGCATAGCATAAGCGGTTTTAACTGCGTGAGGCGTTAGACTTTCTGCGTAAGCTGAAGGCAGTCTGGCAGAAGCTAAATATTTTACTTTATAAAGTTATAAATATGGATATTTTTCTTACATAAACGCATCGATTCACTTCAGAAGGCCTTTATTACTATATTCAATGGTCCATGGTCAATAAATGTAAAAATTAAATCACAATAAAAGATCAATAACATGTATGTAGAATGGATTTTCATTTCATACTGACTTTAAAGCCTGATATTACACTGAAGTAACATACTGCAAAGATAATCAGTCATCACCAGTAGGCGATGGTAATGCTGTAAAAAGAGGCATGTTGTCAGCTAAAAGATTCTCCAAGGTATAAAAAACAAATCTTTATCAAGTGCAGCATACGCAGCATGCTTTGCAAGAGCAAGCTGCAAAAATAAATATATAAAAGCTAGAAAAAGTGCTTTTTGCCAAGGCTGTCAGAAAGGAGATTAATTCCAGGCATTGTCATTTAATGAGCTGTAGAGAGTTACCTGTCACAATACTTCCACACATTCCTCTTTGTGGAATTTTTTTTTTTTTTTTTTTAATTACTTTGCATCTGTCAGCCACCACCCACACCACCTCTTGCCACCCCATCTGAACAACATGCACGTGAAAACCAGCGAGTCGGAATCTGTCTTACATAAACAACACACAAGTCATAAAGCAGTGCTGTCATTCATGGCTCCGTGAGAGGTGATTGACGCTCTAAGTGTTGACTCCTTCTCCTCGAAAGCCTAAACGCACATTGTATGAGTTGATTTTCAAGGCCGGTCAGTTTATTGAACGCTCGGCCTTATACTTATACAAGGGCTGTGTGTCACCATAACAATGGAGATAGAGGAAGGCAATGCACTCCAAAATAATAGGAAGGTCAGGCGGATCTGTCTCCATAACAGTGAGGAAAGCATTGACTAAATCTCTTTTATATGAGCACTATGCTGCAATACACATAAAATCTCACACTCAACCGGCCTCGCTTACACACAAAGGAATAGAGGAACACTACACTGAAGAACCAAGCTATTGTTACCATCCAATGCCATACAGTTTGGAATAATCCTGGATGTTCTGGAGTGAGTTTGTATGTCTCATTGAAATAGATTAGGTATGGGGAAAACAGGCTGCAAATTGAATCAAAATGATTAAATCACAATCGCAATTAAACTGCAAAAGGCTACGATTTAATTAAAAATATATATTCTGCATGTGCTGCATACTTCAAAAAGAAGCATTAGTAGTACACTGTTGGAACATATTGAAGACTTTGTCTTAAAATGGATTTTTTTTTTAATGACTATTGACTATTTTTTTAATAATATTGTTTTTCATATTTGATATTTAAACATTATAAATCAGTATTATATAACAATAATTGTAATATTCCAAAGGACCATGTTCCAAATAATAATACAATTGCATTATCCAATCACATCTATACTAGACAAAGTCATTAAAAAAAAATCATAAAATAATCACATTGGGGAAAAAATACTATTTAATTAGAAAGGGAAAAATGTACAGTCAGACTGTCATTATTCGCAAAATAAATATTAAGTGAGGGGTGTGTTCATTTTAATATAATGACTATCTGAATGTACATTATTTAACTTATTACAATGCAACAGTGGCGTCTTTTCACAAAAAGCTAAGGTATGGCGAACTCTGATGACATCATAAAATCTTAGGCAGCGGATTCAAATCTTAAGTGAAAATAGCATATTTTCTTAGGGATAGATGCTATTTACAATACGTTAAATTGGTGATATATTCTATTTACACTAAGTGACAATAGCAGCATTTTCTTAGCAATGCTATTTACACAGTGAAAATTGTGATATATTCTATGTACATCATGTAAAAGTAGCAGTTCTTTGCAATATGTGCAAATAGTAATTAGATGCTATTTATACTTTATTTTGGCAGATACATATTATTTGCACCTCAGTATTGTTGTACATTAACAGGATGCAATAATAATATTATATTTATTAAAATTATTAAATGGATGCCGCCTTAATAAAAGCCCTCCCTAGACCTGCCCCTAACCCTACCCAATAAATACTTTTATTATTATTAAGCATTTCATTAGGCACTTTATTTCCACTTTTAGGACATTCTCTTCATTTTTATTTTAAAGTAAATGCCTTTCCGAAGTGACAGGTGATGGGAAAAGGGAGAAGAGCGAGCTTGTCAAAAGACTCGAACCCGGGTCGATCGCGTCAAAACCTAGATCCATGAGCCTCATGCTTTACTGACTACGCCACTGAAGACATTTAAAAGTGTGTCTTTTTTAAATTTTGTGTGGCCCAACCAGGCATTGTTAGGCAGAGCTGGTGTAAATAGACACTCCGAAAATGTTATTCCTTTGGTGTGACGACAAGTGGCGATGAATCCCAACCCAGTGATTTGATCATAACCCAGCAGTTATATAGGCCACTATATTTTTAAGTATCGGACAAAAAATAATAACCTGCACTTAAAGGGTTAGTTCACCCAAAAATGAAAATTATGTCATTAATTACTCACCCTCATGTCGTTCGACACCCGTAAGACATTCGTTCATCTTCGGAACACAAATGAAGATATTTCTGTTGAAAGCTGATGCTGAGAAAGGCTTCAGACAGGCCTCCATAGGGATTCAGTTCATTTACACTCACAAGACCCATAAAAAGGCACTAAAAACGTCGTTACAAAGTCCATCTCACTACAGTGGCTCTACAATAATGTTATGAAGCGACGACAATAGTTTTTGAGCGAAAAAAACATCAAAATAACGACTTTATTCCACAAGTTCTGTCTTCCTGTGCTGTGGACTCACGAAGCACCAAGACGCATGCGCGAGAATATGACGCAGAACCGGTGTTCGGGAATCCATGAAATACACACTTTAGTCCCATTTTGAGCTCTACGCCGAGACCTAAAGCACAATCAATGTAGAATTCAACAGCTTAGATACGGCGCGTCTTTCTCTGCTCGTTGTAAACAAATCTCCTTGCTTCTGGGTCACGTGTCTGAACGCCGGTTCTGCGTCATATTCTCGTGCATGCGTCTTGGTGCTTCGTGAGTCCACAGCACAGGAAGACAGAACTTGTGGAATAAAGTCGTTATTTTGATTTTTTTTTCGCTCAAAAACTATTGTCGTCGCTTCATAACATTATTGTAGAGCCACTGTAGTGAGATGGACTTTGTGACAATGTTATTAGTGCCTTTTTATGGGTCTTGTGAGTGTAAATGAACTGAATCCCTATGGAGGCCTGTCTGAAGCCTTTCTGAGCATCAGCTTTCAACAGAAATATCTTCATTTGTGTTCCGAAGATGAACGAATGTCTTACGGGTGTCGAACGACATGAGGGTGAGTAATTAATGACATAATTTTCATTTTTGGGTGAACTAACCCTTTAATAACCTAGAATACTGTCTAACACTTGATGGCTGTTCTGTCAAGTCCTCATCGTCAGTTAGGAACCTGGGTGTGCTCTTTGATACCAATCTTTCAATTGAAAGCCACGTTTGCTAGCATTTGTAAAACTGCATTCTTCTATCTTAAAAATATATCTAAATTACGGCACATGGTTTCAATACAAAATTCTGAACAGTTAGTTCATGCGTTCATGACCTCAAGGTTAGATTATTGAAATGCTCTACTAGGTGATTGCCCTGCTTGCTTAATAAATAAACTGCAGCTGGTCCAAAACGCAACAGCTAGAGTACTTACTAGAACCAGGAAGTATGACCATATTAGCCCAGTTCGGTCAACACTGCACTGGCTCCCTATCATAATCTTGCTAATTATTTACAAAGCACTAAATGGTTCAGCTCCCCAGTACTTGAACAAGCTCTTAACGCATTATACTCCATCACGTCTATTGCAGTCTCAAAATTCTGTCCAGTTGATAATACCTAGAATATCAAAATCAACTGCAGGCGGACGATCCTTTTCCTATTTAGCACCTAAACTCTGGAACAGTCTTCCTAGCATTGTTCGGGAAGCAGACACACTCTGTCAGTTTAAATCTAGACTAAAAACACATCTCTTTACTATGGCATACACATAGAACATTATCAATTTATATTATTCAAATCAGTTAAATTATTGTTTTTATGCTGCATTAACTAGGTCTGCCGGATATTTTGAATATTCCAATCTAATATGACTTCTGACCTGTAATGTTGCCTGAATAATAATCATACACTGTTTGTTCGTTGGCCAGAGCAGAATTGGCACCCTGACTGAGCCTGGATTCTCCCAAAGTTTTTTTTTCTCCATTCTGTCACCTGGGGCCGGTTGCATAAACCGTTAGACACACATTTTTTGGGAATATCATAATTATTGTTATATAATACTGATACATTTTTTTGTCTATTTTTTTCTTTTTTTGTACTGAAGTGTGAAGTATTTATATTTGTAGGAAAGGTCACAAAGCCTCATGAAAACTTTTATTCAAGTTGCGAATGAAATTACACAGACAGGCAAGTGCGACATTTATAATCACTGAAGCTGTCAGTCAGTTCAGTGCAAACTCATTAAGTGCAAAAACAAGTTATAATCAATTAATCAGACTAAACTTCACAATTCATCTTTTATTTACATTGTGTCTGCTTTATTTGTTATAATGAGAGGATTTGTGCGCGTGTAAAACTTAGTAAACTTGCACTAAACAAACTCATTCAGCATTTTGAGTGATACTGAGCGGATTCTCACTACCGGTAACTCCTCTGATTGGTCATTATGTTCAACAGAAATGCCTATGATTGGGTACAATACTCAACATTGCAAAATCACGTTGTAAATAGACACATTTGCAGCGCTGCTGAACTCATGTGACACAAATATAACAACCAGATCACTTTAATTTACTTGCTTTTCTCTTTTATTAAACAAATACCAATTATATGTCACCGTAGTAATATAACTCTGTTAATCCTGCAATAAAAATATTACTTTGTATTGACCTGACTAGAAAGCCAAGGTATGGCAGCTGCCATACCCTGCCATACCCAATTGACGCCCCCAATAAATATATAATGGACATGAAATATTGATCCCAGTTAAAATGATTTGATCATGAGAAGAAAAAGGAAACAAGAGACATGAAACAAGCACAGTGCAAGACGTTGGTTGTCAGGGACAACGGCCACATTTGCCTGTACACCTCGAATGCCACGATTGACCAATCAGAATAGAGTATTCCAGAGCGCTGTGTAGTTATATAAGTCGTATACCTGCATAAGGGACAGGGGCGTCCTTGTCCAATGCGACCAGGGGAGGGTCTAGCAGTACAGTGTCCATGTTCTCCGTGATGACACCATGGTAGGACGTCTCGATCCATGGTTTGTGCTTATTCACTGCAATGGAGAGAGAGGGGGGGGGGGATTTAAATTCTGAACTTGTCAGACTGTTCAAATATCAACAAACATCTCCTAAATAAGAATACAAAAATTCAGTGTGTTCATGCAAAGAATGACTAATAATGGCAATCGATAAGTCCAATAAGCAGGGGCTGTTTGTTCAATTCCCCAAATGGCCGCATCCCTGTCTCCTACAACACGTATCCAGGGAAACACCCTCATTTATCTGGGCCTAGCGTGCTCTGTTGTTCCTCCTTCTTTTTTTTCCGTGTCTGCTGTATAACAAGAGCTACCACAACAAGATGCTAATCAATGGATGACACAAATGCAATCTTCTAACCAGTGAAAAGAAAACATCCCTGCAAGAGTCTTTGTGCATTAAACAGCTTGTACCTAAGCAGTGTTTACACTGCTTGGAAAATTAGCTCACCAACGCCCCTGTACACATCTAATGTCATGTTTGCTAAGTAACACAACTGTATTTTTAAGGTTAATTAAATATCTGATTTTTAGTGAGCTTATTTTGCCAAAACAAGAGTATTTTGTTAATCAGCACCTGAAGCTTAACTCTTTCCCAATCGGCGTTTTTAACAAAAGTTGTCAGTAACCACCAGCGTTTCTTATAATTTTCATAAAAAATGTCATGGCCTCCAGAATATTTTGTTGTATGAATATCCAGACATACAATATATGAAAAGCAAGAACAGAGCATCTGCTTTTTACACAAAACGAAAAGGTTTTATTCTAGCTAGTTTATCTTTATCAACACTTGAATGTGTTTCATAAATAAAGCAACCATATGAACAAAAAGCTGAGAAAATCGTGGATTTTTTTTCCAAAGACAACAACGTGCATAAGCAGTGCTTTTATCACTTGTTTCTGCTTCTTTTTTCCTGTGTTTTGATCTGCAGATTCTATACTCTTTCAGAAGATGCGTAATAGCGTCCTCTACCGTATAACAGTGAAAACACGGAAAGACAGAAAATTCTGTCAATGGCGGGGAAAGAGTTAAAGGTGCACTGTGTAAATTTTAGCAGCATCTAGACGTGAGTTTGCGAATTGCAACCGCTTACCCCTCACTTTTCTCACATAGAGAAGCTACGGTGGTCGACACAGGACAATTTCGTCATCTGAGACAGCACAGAGTAGCTGGCGCTCTGTTGAGCAGTTTGTCCGTTTAGGGCTACAGTAGAAACATAGTGGCGCAAAATGGCGACTTCACTGCAAGGGGACCCACGGTGTATGTAGATAGAAATGGCTCATTCTAAAGGTAATAAAAGCATAATGGTTCATTATGTAAGGTCTTTATACACAACTAAAAACATAGTTATGTATATTATATTGTATTCCTGACAATAGATCCTCATAAATATTACACACTGCACCTTTAGAAAAAGGTTAATTTAATGTAATCTAGTTTTAAATCTTCCAAACAAGAGCTGCATTGAGAGGGAAAAAACGAGTATAGATTATAAATGTAAGACATGTTTTTTTTTTTCTTCTTCTTCTTAACCACAGGCACACCCACCAGTTAGCTATTAAATAAATACAATTGTCAAACCCAAACATTGAGTGTGTGAATGAGTGGCTTAACTACCCAGAACACCTTTGCAAATCCACAGCAACAACCCTGGCTCACTGCTCAGCGCTCGCTCTTTAGATAATAATATATTGCATAATTTCTCAGCTATATTACATGTCAGAAAAACAAAACATAAATGTGAGCGATGACAAGCAATACGTTAACAGAAAAAAACGTGTTTTATTTGATTTGCCCCACGTGTAATCAGAAATCCTCCCCCGCCTTGAGTTAATGGAGTTTTAGATTAGTTTGGCTATTCAGTAACCCCGCGTGTGGCTCAGTTCGAGATCCACCAAAGAAATTAATGAAAGAGTAATTTAAACCATTTCACACTTGTGAAGGTCAGTCTACACAAGTCTCAGAGAAAAGAAAGTGTGTCTTCATAATAACCCATAAGCAATCTCAGGCAGTAAACAAATCATCCAATTCAGATGACCAGACGATTAAACCAGCTGGCAATGCCGTTTTCAAAGACTACAATCTTGCTTTCAATGAGTTTGTGCCTTTTACGTATATCTATTTTTTTTTTAGCTCTCTGTTAAACTCAGAAAACGGGGAAAAAACTACATTTTTGTTTGTTGTTGTTGTTTTTTTTCACATTTACATCAATGCTTTTCCAAAGAAACCCACTTTTTAAGAACCACAACCACTTGCAAACATCTCTTGCCTCGCTTGAAAGTGGCTATTTGAACAGACACAGATGAATAGCCAGGGTTGTATCTATCTAGCTGTGTTATACATACAAAGACATGTACTACAAGCTCTAGAAAGGCAAACAATTTGTGTGTTGCAGATGTATGGACTGAGAAGTCCAACATACTGCAGTCTATTATTCCCATTGTGAAGGAAATGAATAACAACGCATGCAAAATGTTTTCGCTTATACGCAATGCCTCGATACACTATTAAAAGCCCAATTCATTAGGTAAATATTTAGTTGAACGTTTCATGTGTGAAATGCCACAGACTAGGAAAAACGTGGCTGTCATCATGTACACGAGATAAAGTAAATAACTGTAATTTGGATCAGGTACTTTCTATTATAATAATACATCTCTTCAGGCTCCAGTCACAGCAAATTCACATCGAACTCTCTCGTTCTCGCTCTCTCTCTCTCTAATAAGGTTAGTGGTGTCACTAAGAGCAATATGCCTTCTCTGTAATCCCTGAGCTATTACCCATGAGATGTCTGCAGCCATTATACAGCATTAGAGCACAGTGATGGAAGCTAATTCAATGTGGACTTTTCTCTTCCATCCGCTCCCCTGCACTAGAAAGCTCTGCCGCACACACAGCCAGCAAAACACAAGACATAATGGCAGATGCATGTGTGTATACACACACACACACACACACACACTCACACATAAATTTACCTCGTATTCACCATTAAGGAATACAACCCCTGCCAATTATGTTATAACATCAAGACAGACACTCTTACAGTGTTAGCAAAGCTACTTGTTGTAACCTCTTGGATTTAATTCCGCCAACAGGACATCTAAACAGCCATTAAACCTTGATGAACTTAGAGAGTTTATTAAGAGACCTTCTATAGGTTACTTTTTCATAGAACAACAGCAAAACAATCCCTAAAATCCTGACAATGGGATATTAAGCGTATCTTATTCCAACTCTGCAACTGCAATTATTTAATACTTTAGCACTTTATTTTACAGTCCTGTTCCCCATGTTCATTCTATGTACTTATTATAGTAATTGCAATCTGGGTAATAACTAGGTACTAACCCTGAACCTAAACCAAACCTTAACCCATGTATTGTAGTTACCTTATATTACCCAGTACTTTCTTAGGTAAGTAAACTTAAATGTAAGTGCACATACTGTAAAATTAAGTGCAACCAATATTTAATTTTAATGCAGCATTTGGTATGACAGACGGTGAAACAGACAGATAGATAGTTAGACAGATAGTTCACCCATTTGCCTGTGAGCGCTATCCAAATAAACTGAACTGAAATAAAGCAGGTGAGCCCACAGTGAGGGAGGTAGAAAATTCAGGTCGGGTCTCACAAGAGGACAAGAAAGGGGCTATTATAGAATCAATTATTTATTCAGCTTGATATATAATTATTCCAGCATTTCAAGCACCTGATAAAATGTTGCCGGGGGAGAAAGTGAACGTTTGCAAATCTACTTTGACCCTTCTCCAACCTGCTATAATGAAAATCCCAGTCAGCATTCCAACGGTAATTAAACCTTGGGACAGCCTGTGGAATTGATGGTGAATTTTTCCGCTCTCCCAGTGTCACGCAACAAGCTATTAATTTCTGACCGGTCGACACGTAACATTACATTCAGCTCATAACATTTGAAATAAACAATGATCGAAACATGCATGCGGGACCCAGAAGAAAAAAAAAGAAAGTGCTAGAGTCAGGGACTGACAGATAATGACCAAAAAGAGAGAGAGGAGACCAACGATATTCAGGAATATATAAATAGTCACATTACGGTGACTATTTAGTATGTAGTGTTTTTGTATGCATGGTGTAAACAACACATATTGCAGATAGGGCAAACTAATGGACCTTAGCGGAAAAACAAACCTTCTTAAAGTTCATTCACCCGCTTCAATAAGAGCATCCTGTTTATAACAAGCCTCCGGTATGCTAGGGAATAAAGAAGTTATTAGCCAAATGGCTGGTAAACAGTTTGCAATGGCCATTGTCTGGAGAGACAAAGTCCAAAGACTTCCGCTCAAAGTCAAGAGTCAAAGATCAACCCCAGTCCATCCAGCATCATCTGATTTAGCCATTTGGGGTATTAGTAGAAAATTGTTAATTAACGTCCCTTACACTGTGAAAATTACCAGAACATAGCCCTGTGTATTGGACAAAAATACAGAAATGACTATCAGGAAGAGAGTAATTAGCCACAATGACTTAGCATAATCCAATACTAGCAGCAAAGAGTTTGCTGGTAGGGGCCGAAGGGTAATTTTCAGATACATTGAACTCAACGCAGTCGCATCCCACACGTCCACAGAGACGCACTTCTTAAGCTTGCATTGTTCATCTTTAATGCTTATTAATGAGGTCATAATCTCTGCTTTTTCTATGGCGAGCTTTCGAGATTTGTTGGTCTTCAGAGATTACTCAAATAGGGGGCCCAGTTGAGAAAATTAACGTTTTATCATCCTATTTTATAGCACAGCCATTAAAAATAGAGAAATGTTTGCATATTGAGGGCTGCTTGGGTTAATTAATGAATGAACAGATCTTTAGGACTGTATGGCGTCATTCTTGGACATCTGGAAAGCATCGTAAAAGGGTGTAGCGGTTTGAGTTGGTGCGGTGGGAGCAGAACGGATGATTTTACGGTGACCTCTATAAAGGGGGTGAAAGGGTCGAATGGGTTTTAAGGCCTCAAACGTTCAGCAGTCTCCTGCATGGTCTCCATTAAAGGCAATATTTTGTAGAAATGGCAGTGGCAGAAAGTCCTTCTGCAATTTCCTGTGGTTAAAATGTCATTTGTTGCCTAGTGATGTGCAGCTCATTCTCCAAGATGCTCGAGTTTGAGACCATCTTGTGTCATTTGCCAAGTTTCCCGTCAACTCTACATGATCACTGTCAATAATCTCTACATGATCACTGTCAAGTGATGAACAAGGCCAAGAATAGATATAAAAAAAAATTATGACTGCTGATTTGGGATGTGTGCTAAGCCCTGTTCACACTGCGGCTTGAATGTTATTAGTCCCTGACAGTTGGGATGCTAGTAGGTGTTGTCTCTGTTGGTTGTCAAGTACCATTTATGAACGACATTAGCAGATGCCATTCAATGTTGCTGAGATCAAATAATTTGTATTACTGCTATAAAAACAAACATTCTGAATGAATATTAGAGCATTAAATGCATAATATCAAAGATGAACCATGTAAACAAGGTTTTAGGTTCTATTTATCCCTGATATTGATATCCATTTCAAGCTATTTGCAACAGGACGGTGCTAAATACAGGTGTAAATGGGTCCAAACGTGAGATTCGACCACTTCAACCACACTAGAGATATTTTAAAACTAACACACACACACACACACACACACACACACACACACACACACACACACACACACACACACACACACACACACACACACACACACACACACACACACACACACACACACACACACACACACACACACACACACACACACACACACACACTTTTGATCACATTATGTTTGTAGTGTAAACGTTAATGTGTTAAAAATGTTCAAACAACAAACCACCTATTCACCTGTCAATCAAGCACTTCACTAAAACAAAGGTTTAAATTTTGCTGGTTATGTTTGGATTAAAAAAAAAATTGTGAGTGTGATCGAACAATTTGGAAAAGAGCATAAATATACACTACTGTTCAAAGATGTGAGGTCATCAGGATGCATTCAATTGATCAAGGGTGACAGCAAACACCTTTACATTGTTACAAAAAATAAAATAAATGCTGTTCTTTGGAATTGTCTATTCATCAAGGAATCCTGAAAAAAATATTTATTGTGATTTTTTTTTTTAAAAAGCACAACTTTTTTTCAACATTGATAGTAATATAAAATGTTTCTTGAGCAGCAAATCGGTATATTAGAATGATTTCTGAAGGATCATGTGACACTGAAGACTAGAGTAATAATGCTGAACATTCAGCTTTGCCATCACAGGAATAAATTGCATTTTAAGATATATTAAAATAGAAAACGGTTATATTAAACTGTGATAATATTACAGAGTATTATTGTTTTTACTGTATTTTTGATCAAATAAATGCAGCTCATGTGATACACAGTCAGGTAAAAGAGGTACTTCCAGGGCCGTCGCTAGTGGGGTGAAAGGTGGTGACAATTATAGGGGCCCCCACCTCCCAGGGGGCCCACAAAATCCAGTAGTTATGCTATATGTTCCCCTGCTCTTATGAATCATTATAATATATTCATTTGTATGCCTGAAAGTTAAATGAAAATCACAAAAACATGCAATTTAGTCTAGCTAAAGCCATACTATGTATTTGTTTGCCGCTATTGGTCGCTAACCTCTTCAAAACAATAACAAAGGCGTAGATTTATGACGCAGTGAATGAGTGTGGAATCATGGAACTTTTTGTCATACCGATGGATCTAATAATGTTTATGGGGAAATAATGTTTATGGATGAGTGAATGCATTCATGTTTTTTTTTAACATGACTGTTGTATGAAGCAGGGCGCGATTACTAATAAGAGTTTGATATCAGCGCCACATGCGCGAGTCCCGGGGGATATAAAGAAATGAGGACATTTAATTCTACTGAACTACCCACAAGTGCTGAATTACTACTCTACTACTCATACAGGTCAGTTTATTTGACATAACATGCTGTTTTACTTGGGTCTACACCAGTGGTTCCCAACCACGGTCCTGGTGGACCCCCAACAGTGCACATTTTGGATGTGTCCTTTGTCTGACACACCCACATCAAGTCTTGGAGTAGCTACTAATGAGCTGATGACCTGAATCAGGTGTGTTTGATTGAGGAGACATGCAAAATGTGCACTGTTGGGGGTCCACCAGGACCGTGGTTGGGAACCACTGGTCTACACTATCTAAACTGCATTTGAGTGTGTTGAAAGTTATAATGTTATTCTGTGTGTTAGTTTGTTGGCTGTATGAGACTAGCAGTAAGCTATATCAACATTAGAACATCATACTGATGATATTGTAATATTTCATCGTGTTGAGCCGCATAACATTGATTTGTTTTATGTACGTTTGCTCACCTGTCTATTAAAGCACATGCAAGAACGGCATCTCTGTTAAGTCAAAGTTTGTTGCAAAGTGTGTGATATTTGATAGTGACAATATAATACAACTCATTGCTATTGATGGATACATTTATTAGCATTATTTAATAAAATAGCACATTATCTTCATCAAACATGAAGACAGTGAGAAACTTAAATGGTTTTATTTTACATTTGACTGCATTAATTTTAATATCTGAATATTTATCTCACCTGTTAGACATCAGACTAACTGAAAAGACATTGTATAGGCCTATTATATTACTGGTATAGGCCTAAAAAAACGGTTTATTTTATCATTTGACTCATTTATTTTCTTTTGTTGTTATTGTCTTGTTGTTGTTTTAGTTACTATTGCTTAATGCCATGGTTTTGATGCAATATTTATATACAACTTTGCATTAAAAATAAGTAAAAGCAATAACCTTTATTTGCATTTATTTATTTATTTGTCTGTTAGAAATCCTTATTAGGTGCCAGATGTGAGCCTCCATGCCTATATCTTATAGAACCACCGTATATGATACGAGCGGAGGGCATTGGGGGCCCACATCAATGTTTTTTTTTTCAGGGGGCCCAGAATTCCCTAGCTACGGCCCTGGGTACTTCATTAAAATAACCAAGGAACACAGAAATACTAAGCAATGTACAAACTGAACTCCTGATTCTTCAATCTAAATCTGTAAACAGGGTCTTATTCTCACACATGACCACATTGCAAATCCTCCATCTTTTATCTCCTACATGACTTAGCATATTTAAAAATCCTCATATGCCTTCACGCACATCACCCAAACTGGCAAAAAAAAAACAAAAAAACACTCATGATGAATACAATCCACACAGGTGACGCGTCTTGAATCTGCCATCACTGTGGGAGGCGTTCAGGCTGATTTACAGCTAAATTTCTTCATAATAAGCATTAATAATCCCGACACAAATGGCTGAGAGACAACAGAGGTTTATAAATGTCCTTGATACTACAAGCGTGCTGATATAAACGACTCGTTCCCTTGTGTACATAAATTCTGCGAATCAACTTACTTCGGTCACCAGCCATGAATATAAATTTGTTTGATTAGACTCGAGACAAACATTGAAGCGAATATTTTTTTTGTAATGGAGAAGTTCTCTGTGCTGGCATTTGCTACTGTCAGCCCCGCATCGATACCCCAGAGGACTCGGAAATGTCAATTGTCTGTAATTAGAAAGCTGGCATATTCATTCACGAGGCTTTGTTTCCTTGTCACGGAATCCGGGTCCTTATGGTCTTTTCATTAGCCATATTGTTTATCAGCCATATGTGTGTGTCTATACCGCCTGAGACATAATCAACCCTTACGAAAAGAGCCGGTTTGATTACACACCGTGTGAAGTCGCTTAAATTACGAGTCATTGTTAGAAACACAGAGAACTGATTGAGGTGGAGGGATGAAGGGTTTTAGGGGGACTTGAGAGGGAGTTGGATGAAAGCAAGGAGCGAAGAGAACAATGATCTCCATACTGACACGAGTGCCAGAGGTTGAGAAAGAGAGAGGGCAGGGCTCAACTCTCCATCTTCTCCGGATTAAAATTAAAAGGGCCTGCTAGTTCATCTTCTGTCTGTGGGAGATCTGGATGCCCAAGTGGCTCTCAGCATCTCTGGGCGTTTTGAAGAGACGAAAATGAAAATTGATGCTGGGGCTACAGCTCCATGCCTCCCTCCCTGCACTTAACAGGACTTCTGCTGTGCCCACATACCTGTCGCCTTTTATCTACCTTAGCAAGTAAGGTTGTGCTAAAACTACATATTTGTAATGACTAGTAGTCAGTGGGTTGTCTTAACAACTAGTCTTAAAGACCAAAAAAGTCCACCAAAGCGTTTTTAGCCAGCTGAAAACGCCAGGTGCTCTGCTGAAAATGCCTTACTGTGGGCGCTTGATAGCAGTTTTTACATTTACATTTATGCATTTGGCAGACACTTTTATCCAAAGCAACTTACAGTGCCCTTATTACAGGGACAATCCCCCTGGAGCAACATGGAGTAAAGTGCCTTGCTCAAGGACACACCCAGCGGTCACTGGTGGTGATCAAACCGCTGGGATCAAACCAGCAACCTTCTGCGTGTCAGTTTCATGGTTTAACCCACTGGACCACCATCTCACATGGCAGTTTTGGCAGCGCAGCTGGGTTTTTTTTTTCAGTTGAGACACTTTGCTTGCTATGATACGGAATATCTAGAGAAATGTTACTAGTATTGTTGGTTTCTGTATTGTTTCTATATATACAATTCTATACAGAGCCGTGTGAAGCAGTTATGATGGATAAAGATGCATTTTTATGGACTTCAAAAACAGAGCAACATTAACTGTCATTATAAAGCTTGGAAGAGCCAGGACATGTTTTAATATTACTCTGATTGTGTTTGTCTGAAAGAAGAATGTCATATACACATAGGATGGCTTGAGGGTGAGTAAATCATGGGCTAATTTTCATTTTTGGGTGAATTAATCCTTTAAGGCATGAATACATTTTTTCAATATGCAATTTCCAGCAAAGCTTTTCACCATGTCAGGTAGTGGGGTTGTGTGGTCTCAGGAAGAGAGCTGTGCACTTCTTGATATTTGGAAAGAGGATAGAATTAAATGCCAACTATCGTCACCACATAACAACGTTTCTTTTGTTTTCTCAAAAACTGAAGGAAAGAGGCTTTACCAAATGTTGGGTTCAAGAGCTTGTTCTTGTCTGACAGATGTTGTCGAAGGTGGATGTGTGGACATGCAACATTAAGAGGAACAAGGAGTGGGTATCATTTTGCACCCCTATGTAAATGTTTACAATATCAAATATCAACACTATGGGATTTAGTATTGACAAGTCAATATTCATAGTACTATTTGCAATGGTTGTCTTTATTAATATTTGTTTGCTACACTCATTAATATGAACTACTTACATATAATCTTGGTTAATGTCAACATTTACTAACCCATTCTATTTTCATTTTTATAAAGTAACATTCGTTTATACAGGGAGTGCAGAATTATTAGGCAAATGAGTATTTTGACCACATCATCCTCGTTATGCATGTTGTCTTACTCCAAGCTGTATAGGCTGGAAAGCCTACTACCAATTAAGCCTATTAGGTGATGTGCATCTCTGTAATGAGAAGGGGTGTGGTCTAATGACATCAACACCCTATATCAGGTGTGCATAATTATTAGGCAACTTCCTTTCCTTTGGCAAAATGGGTCAAAAGAAGGACTTGACAGGCTCCGAAAAGTCAAAAATAGTGAGATATATTGCAGAGGGATGCAGCAGTCTTAAAATAGCCAAGCTTCTGAAGCGTGATCATCGAACAATCAAGCGTTTCATTCAAAATAGTCAACAGGGTCGCAAGAAGCGTGTGGAAAAACCAAGGCGCAAAATAACTGCCCGTGAACTGAGAAAAGTCAAGCGTGCAGCTGCCAAGATGCCACTTGCCACCAGTTTGGCCATATTTCAGAGCTGCAACATCACTGGAGTGCCCAAAAGCACAAGGTGTGCAATACTCAGAGACATGGCCAAGGTAAGAAAGGCAGAAAGTCGACCACCACTGAACAAGACACACAAGCTGAAACGTCAAGACTGGGCCAAGAAATATCTCAAGACTGATTTTTCTAAGGTTTTATGGACTGATGAAATGAGAGTGAGTCTTGATGGGCCAGATGGATGGGCCCGTGGCTGGATTGGTAAAGGGCAGAGAGCTCCAGTCCGACTCAGACGCCAGCAAGGTAGAGGTGGAGTACTGGTTTGGGCTGGTATCATCAAAGATGAGCTTGTGGGGCCTTTTCGGGTTGAGGATGGAGTCAAGCTCAACTCCCAGTCCTACTGCCAGTTTCTGGAAGACACCTTCTTCAAGCAGTGGTACAGGAAGAAGTCTGCATCCTTCAAGAAAAACATGATTTTCATGCAGGACAATGCTCCATCACACGCATCCAAGTACTCCACAGCGTGGCTGGCAAGAAAGGGTATAACAGAAGAAAATCTAATGATATGGCCTCCTTGTTCACCTGATCTGAACCCCATTGAGAACCTGTGGTCCATCATCAAATGTGCGATTTACAAGGAGGGAAAACAGTACACCTCTCTGAACAGTGTCTGGGAGGCTGTGGTTGCTGCTGCACGCAATGTTGATGGTGAACAGATCAAAACACTGACAGAATCCATGGATGGCAGGCTTTTGAGTGTCCTTGCAAAGAAAGGTGGCTATATTGGTCACTGATTTGTTTTTGTTTGTTTTTTGAATGTCAGAAATGTATATTTGTGAATGTTGAGATGTTATATTGGTTTCACTGGTAAAAATAAATAATTGAAATGGGTATAAATTTGTTTTTTGTTAAGTTGCCTAATAATTATGCACAGTAATAGTCACCTGCACACACAGATATCCCCCTAAAATAGCTAAAACTAAAAACTACTTCCAAAAAATATTCAGCTTTGATATTAATGAGTTTTTTGTGTTCATTGACAACATGGTTGTTGTTTAATTATTAATGTTGTAAAATTAATCATCAAAAATACAACTTGCCTAATAATTCTGCACTCCCTGTATGAATTAACAAGTTCTATAGTTCTATAGTTTTTTTCAATAATTATATATAATAATATACATATATAAATGCTGTTGATTCATGATACCTAGAATAGACAACATTTTCTTTTTAGCTGCTATCCTTTTCCTCTTCAGTTTTTTCAGATGCTTTCCTTTAGTTCTGTTTTGTCTCACTCTTTCTCTGTTTGTCATTTGCTTCACAGCCATGTGATGTGAAGAGGCCACCTTGAATACCCAAAACCCACTGCTGCAAAGAAAGCTATGGTCTGAGTTCGTATGAAGTTGTGGTGTGAACAAGAAAGGGTCTGAGATCACTTCAGTGCTGAAGAAAAAAAATAACCGGGTTTTCTTCAGAAAACGCTAGGTGCTCTGCTGAAAACACCTTGCTGTGAGTGCTTGAGAGCTTTTTGGCAGTGCAGCATCTTTGCTTGTTATGATACGGAATATCCGCGGAAGTCTAACTAGTATCTAATTTCACAGATAGTTTGTTTCTGTATTGATTATATCAAAATTGTGATACAATGTAAAGTATTTGCTTTGGCTCTTGTTTTAAATTTTTTTTTTCCATTATTATGCTTGTTGTTGTCATCTGCTGACGTTGTGGATGTGGCGGTTGGTCGGTGTTGTATTTGTCCCGCCCCTCATCCACTGTGATTGGTCGGCTGGGTAAAAAGTGACAGTGATGAGCGCTGCGTTTTACTCAAAGTTGAACATTCTTCAACTCTCTGCGACCGGTAAAAAAATGCTGAGCGTTCAGCGATTGAGCGTGAAATAGACTTTCAGTGCATCGTTGTGCTCCTGGCGTTGTAAAAACGCGGCGTTCTCATTGAAAACAAATGGATACGCCAGCCAGCCTCGTGAAAAAAACGCTTTGGTGGACATGCGGTCTAAGGCCATGTGTCCACCAAAGCGTTTTAGCCGGCGCTCTGCTGAAAACGTTTTAGAGCATTTGAGAGCGTTTTGGCGCAGTTTTATTCAGTTGAGACTGTTTGCTTGTTATGATACAGAATATCCGCGGAAGTGTTGCTAGTATCTCATTTCACAGATAGTTTGTTTCTGTATGTATTCTATATATAAAAAGCAGATACAATGTAAAGTATTTGCTCTGGCTCTTGTTTTAAATTATTAAATATTTTGTGAAAAAAACACTTTGGTGGACACGCGGCCTAAGGGTGTTTTATTCTAAATAGTTCCATAGTGTTGATATATTATAAGCGTTTAGATTGTTTGTCATTGTCCTTACCTTGTTCCTCTTCATTATGCATGTTGACACTTCCACCTTGGACAATATCTGTCTGACAAGCACAAGTACTTAAGTCATCATAGAAGGGACAGAAATCCTTAATTTCAGAGGACTGCGTCCACTTTGACGCATTTTGTCATGGGTTCTTTCATATACATCTGTTGTTACTTTTATGCAACCGATTGATGGGGACCATGATGAAAAGTTATGTGTGTTTTCCAGCAGTGAGGGAACATTGCTGCAGGCATGGCAAGCCCTCAAGTGCAAATGTCCAAATGAGGGCCTGGACCTCATTGCTTTTTTGACATATCACAAAGAAATCAAACCACAAAAGGACCCACAATTAAACAGTACGGTTTGCTTTTGGGTTCTTTTAGTGGGGTCTGAGATCATTTGTTTTGTTCACACGCTAAACCACTCTGAGAGCGTTTGGAGGGCTCAAACGAATTAGGTGTGAATTAGGTTAGTTTCAAATCAAATGAAGAACCTAATAGACAGTATGTGATTTTGAACGCAGCTCAAGACCTGAAATAGATGAGTCAAGAGAGACATCCAAAACGTGTACTGTTGGTGTGCCTCCAGGAACAGGTTTGGGAAACACTGCTATAACAGTCCTCATAAAAAAGGCAAGACCTGTGCTCAGTGCTCACAGCAGGCAATTTGAAGTCTGTAATTGACTTATTTATAATTGAGGGTTGTTGCATTTGTTACACAAGTGGTGTTTTGATGGCTGTAAAGGAACTGCAACTCCTCGTATAAAGTTGAACGTGTCAACAACACACTTAAACCCTCTAAGAGGTTGCATTTATAATGATTCTAAATTAATTCCCTTTAAAATACTGCTGCAAAATTACAGTTAATCTTAAAAAATAAAATACCTATAGTACATGTACTAGATGACTAGTTGACCCTCTTGAACGTCCCTATATACCAGCAAACTAAACATACAAAAAGCATTTTAATCTGAAGGCATAAAAGACAGATAGAGTCAAATAGAAACTCTCAGAGCGACAGAAATGAACAATAAGAGTCTACCTGAAAGGCATCCTTCAAGGCTGTCAATCTGTCAATAGAGACTTTATCATAACATCTTCCAACCTATTAGGGTTGGAAAGAAACACTCTTGGAGGGGTTGAGGGGGGGCAAAACGAAGCTAAAACACCTTTCTGGAACTCTCGAGAAAATATTAATCACTGTTGTATTCAATTAATTTTGCTGTCTGATGAAAAATGGCTGTGCATCTTAGGGATGCTTGTTTATACTGCAATATATATATATTATTGAACAGGACTGCTTTATGTTATATAATAAAATCATATAAACAAACACTAAATACAATTTGTTTAAAGTTTTGTAATTGTTTATCATTGTGTTTCTGAGGGCGAAGAGTCTTCCTGTGTCTAAGTGCAAGTACACTATAATATTGCCAAAAGTTTTGGGATGCCTGCCTTTACATGCACATGAACTTTAATGACATCCCATTCTTAACCTGTAGGGTTTAATATGGACTTGGCTCACCTTTTGCAGCTATAACAGCTTCAACTCTTCTGGGAAGACTTTCCACAAGGATTAGGAGTGTGTTTATGGGAATTGTTGACCATTCTTCTAGAAGCACATTTGTGAGGTCAGGCACTGATGTTGGACAAGAAGGCCTGACTCGCAGTCTCAGCTCTAAGTCATCCCAAAGCTGTTCTATCGGATTGAGGTCAGGACTCTGTGCAGGCCAGTCAAGTTCCTCCACACCAAACTCGCTCATCTATGTCTTTATGGACCTTGCTTTGTGCACTGGGGCACAGTCATGTTGGAACAGGAAGAGGCCATCCCCAAACTTTTCCCACAAAGTTGGGAGCATGAAATTGTCCAAAATGTCTTGGTATGCTAAAGCATTAAGAGTTCCTTTTACTGGAACTAAGGGGCTAAGCCCAACCCCTGAAAAACAACCCCACACCATAATACCCCTCCACCAAACTTTACACTTGGCACAATGCAGTCAGGCAAGTACCGTTTTCCAGGCAACCGCCAAACCTAGACTCATCCATCAGATTGCCAGACACAGAAGCATGAGTCGTCACTCCAGAGAACATGTATCCTCTGCTCTACAGTCGAGTGGCGGCCTGCTTTAAACCACTGCATCCGACGCTTTGCATTGCACTTGGTGATGTAAGGCTTGGATGCAGCTGCTCGGCCATGGAAACCCATTCCATGAAGCTCTCTACACACTGTTCTTGAGCTAATCTGAAGGCCACACGAAGTTTGGAGGTCTGTAGCTATTGACAGTAGGGGTGTAACGGATCGCAGTTGATCCGTGATCCGTACGGATCACGACCCACGGTTCGGCACGCAAGTGACCCGGGGATTTATTGTGCATTTTTTTTTAACTTGTGGATTCATCTGAATTGTTTAGCGATCGCAGACTAAAAGACAGTTTTTCTGCCAATATTACTTTTTAAGTGATCTCGTTCCTTTAAACTCGATGCTGAGTTTCAGAGAAACACATGTGTTCACGTGAATAGGGCATGTTAATCAGTCAGCAGTGGCTAGCGGAGAAGTAGAAGAACTTGAAAAGCCTCCCGCATGATTCAAATCGCATGTATGGGAGCATTTTGGCTTCCCCGTAAAATATAATGATGACGGAAGAAGGGTGTGGACAAAACTGTAACAGTATGTAGGCACTGT
The DNA here is from genome assembly GCA_023566225.1 of Romanogobio albipinnatus. Classification (NCBI taxonomy): domain Eukaryota; kingdom Metazoa; phylum Chordata; class Actinopteri; order Cypriniformes; family Gobionidae; genus Romanogobio; species Romanogobio albipinnatus. Next base: position 41,730,252 of record CM042244.1, on the reverse strand, counting down.
GGCACGAGTAAGCCGTATGAAAGTGGCGCATACATCGAGCATATGGCACCTGCTGACGCCCGTTTCACAGATACTCCGTTTGCCGTGCGTATGCGGTGCATATTTTTTCCGTACCCCTTGTTAACGGATAGGCTACAGCTTTCACTGCACGCGGCTTCGGTCCGTCAGGTGCGCTCCAGGAGCGCGTGGCCATACAGCTGTGCTGCGATCGTTTCCGCACAGAGTCTTTTGATGTGCTGGCGCTGAATTAAAGTGACAGCGCATCCGCTTTAAAACAAACATGTATCGATGCAAAAATCTAGTAATTCCACCACAGATGCATAATGTAACGTCTACTTGGTTTTAAAGTCAACACATGGCTTTTTGCCTCGAGTAAAGCAAGGAAAACGGCCTTTAAGTAAACAAGGAGAAATAATGGAGAGCACCTGTCCTTTCTTGGAGGTGCAAAAACAAAGTTCTTTATGACCTGCAGGATTTCTTGTAAAAAGATTTAAAAACGAAAGAAAAGCGTAAGTTAATTTAAAATGTTTGTTATTTTAACATAGTCTATTGTCTGTTTTGCAATTTGCATGAGCAACGTAATATATACATCTAAAGTAGGTATTAGGCTATATAAATACAAAGTAATGAATTCAATAAAACGTTGTTTAAGTGTAGTGCGTTTAAACATGATATCTATAAAATAGTGTATAGGCCTACAAAGAGAATTGCAATGCTGACAAGTGTGAGAGGTCTACTCTCTCCCCAGAGAATGTTGACATCATAATCTCTTTAAAAAAATAAAAAAAAGAAGAAGAAGCTCAGGCCCATTTTCACGTCTCAGGTTGTTTTTAGTCTAATTTGATTTATTCAGATGGTTATATATTTATTTTATTTTTGTTAACACCAAAAGTTTCTTGTTAACCTATAAACCATATAGGTTATGTTAACACCAAAAGTTCCTTGTTAACCTATAAACCATAAAGGTTATGTTAACACCAAAAGTTTTCATGTAATAAATGGAAAGCAAATAAAAATAGTCTCCTCCCCCTTTTATTCTGATCCGAAAAATGATCCGATTTGTGACTCATGATCCGTAGTTCGATCCGAACCGTGAGTTTTGTGATCCGTTGCACCACTAATTGACAGAAAGTTGCAGACCTCTACCCCGCTCTGTGATTTTACATGGCCTACCACTTCATGGCTGAGTTACAGTTTCTCCCAATTGCTGCCACTTTTTTATAATACACTAACAGTTGACTGTGGTATATTTAGTAGTGAGGAAAGTTCACGAATGGATTTATTGCACAGGTGGCAACCAATCACAGTCCCATGCTTAAATTCACTGAGCTCCTGAGAGCGACCCATTCTTTCACAAATGTTTGTAGAAGCAGTCTGCATGCTTAGGTGCTTGATTTTATACACCTGTGGCCATGGAAGTGATTGGAAAACCTGAATTCAATTATTTGGAGGGGTGTCCCAATACATTTGGCAATATAGTGTATGTGTGTGTGTGTGCTTGCATAGGCTGAAATGAAATGGAGTGTTATCTACATTTGCATTTCATCTATTCATTAAGGTGAAATGTTTTATTCAAACCAACTTGCAAGTAATGGCACAATCTATTATTATCTATTGCAGGCAATTTGCACCACCTGCCAGCGAAGGTATAACCTTTGATTCAAATTTGCAATGAATGTCTGCCCTATAATCAACTATCAACACATTCGGAATGTGACATGTATACTTATGACTCATAAAACACAACATATTATATGTTCCATCAGCAAACTACCACTTGATTTGCTACATTTGCTGATCGCATTCAGTTCTCCCACACATCCCATTTGAATTCAAGCCCAAGCCATCACTGTTAGACAAATGCTGTTGCTTGTTGGGCTTGGAATGGAGCTAAGCTCTCACAGAGGGAGGTTTTTGGTATGGGGAAAATGGCAGGGATTTCCTTCCGCATCCTCCAAGAGGGGCTGGAATACAGGGGGGATTTTCTCAGCTGAGAGAAGACGAGAGGCGTTGGTCCACTCAGAGGGACACAAATCCTCTTAACAGTCCTCATTGACAGTGGCAGTACCGCTTGACGACTTTGTAACAGCTCACCAGAAAAGGAGGGAAAAAAGAGCAGGAGGAGAAACCTTTAGACAGGTGTTTAGCCCATGTCCTGAAGCCATGATTCTTTCACACAAGGAAATATTTACTACCTCTCAGCTCTGACATATCCCTGACAAATGATGTTTGACAAATGATGCATGCTGGTCATGTAAACATGGCATTGTTGTCACAAAAAACTACACAAATTACATCTCAGCCAAATACGGAGGCTGTAAAATAGTCCTTTGTTTTATGTTACTGAGTCACACATGTGGGAAGATGTAAACAGCGCACATTTCACAATCCATAGCTTTTTGTTTGCTTAACAGCATATTGTTAAGCACTGCCTGCGTTTTCATGCAAGCATGTAGCCTGAAATGTTTTGAATGCTGCTTGTCTGCATTGAACGCTATAGTGTACCCAAGAGACTTACTAAGTAGGTATAGGAATCATCAAGAATGTAAAAATTCCTGTTCCTTAATGGTTCCATTAACTATTGTTTTAACCTTTGAGGAATATATATATATATATATTTTAAGTATGATGTACTAATGTGAGACTGAAAGCTTATTGGTTTGAATGGTTACCTCTAATTATGCCAGGCGCAACACAGGTGTTTTTTGCTAGTTTCAGCCTGATGCAGTTCATGGCGCAGATCATTTTCACGTCCTGCGCCACGTTGTTTAATTCTTACGGGTCTGCTCAGTTTTGGGGGCCCTTTAGAAGTTTTGACATGCTCTGACATTTGTGCTTTTTTCAGTTGCTTATAAACATATTAATAGCAAAAGTGTCATTACACTGTATTCAGAACAAACTGGGCTACCATAATAGGTGAGCAACATATATGTACATGCGTGTATTTTTGAGGGAATAACGTTTATGCTTAATTTTTGAAAAACAAAACAAAAAGTCACTGAATTAAGGCCACAAAACGCACAGTACACTCTAAAAAAAAAAGGTTCTATATGGCACCAAAAATGGTTCTTCGTCGTAATCATAGGGGAACCACTTTTGGTGCTATATAGCACCATATCTTAACATGTTCTGTATATGGTAGTGGTGCTATATAGCACCTTAGTTAGCGGTGCTATATAGCACCTTAGTCAAAGAACCGGTGAAGAACCTCTGAAGAACCGCTGAAGAACCACTGAAACACCAAAATTGGTGCTATATAGCACTTAAAAAGGTACCCCTATGATTACGAGCCAAGAACCATTTTTGGTGCCATATAGAACCTTTTTTTTTTTAGAGTGTAGATATGTGTCCACAAGACTTTTGTCTAATGGGTGTTGTTGCCTAGAGTTTTTGCTTCAAACTGATGTGAGAATCATTGTGCCTGCTCATTCACATAAAACAATATATTGATTTACACTTTGTAAGGCACTTTTTCTTTACAAACCCCGTATGTGAAGTGGTGTGAACGATCATGAATAATGATGTGATTTACACCAGAGAGAACAAAAGACCCGCATAATGAGCTGCATAATGAATGAGCCTTTGAGTCAGGTATGTGAGAGGGAGCTAAGGACAAAATAAATATATTTGTTGTAGTTTATTTAGACTATAGTTAACGATATAAAGTGAGAGCCAAAGGCACAATGTCCTATGTGGACCAGTATCAAGTCACTATGATTCTCACATCTGTGAAATAAAATGAAGAAGAAAAAAAACATCTGTGAGGATACTGATAACAGGATCAACTATTGTATTAACCTTAATATAATGTCCACTCTTAACAGAAAACATGATTGCTGATATTGCACAGCATGTGAACAAAATTTTGAATAGGCCTATTATATTTAAATTATATACAGTACCGATAAAAAGATTGGACACATTACTATTTTTAATGTTTTTGAAATAAGTCTCATGCTCATTAAGCCTGCATTTATTTGATCAAAAATACAGAAAAAAAACATAAAAAAATATGTGAAATATTATTACAATTTAAAATAATGGTTTTCTATTTGGACTATTCTGACTTTTTCTCTTTTGTAATATCTCTCAACCATCTCTTTTTTATAGTCTTTCTTCAAATTTCTCTCTTGCTCACTCTCTCTCCTCCACCCCATCATGAGTGGACACTCCCCCTACTGATGATTGGCTACTAGTGTGTTGTGATGTGTTGTGTTCCGATCCACTTTCAACAGCGTTTCCCAGAAATCACTTACTGCACCTTTAAATTCGTCATGAAACGAAATATTCCTATTGTGACGTATATTCGAGTAAAAAAATAAAAAAGTAAATTCTCAATAATATTGTCCATTTTTATTTCATGGTGACTTTAAAAGGCACAATATGTAGTTTTTCGCCGCTAGAGAGCGCCTTTTCAAAACAAAGGCGTAGCTTGATGGCACCAAGATTGAGCATGGAATCTTGGGAGTTGTCGTCTTCACCTCAGCCGGAGGAAAAGGATCAGGACGGGATTCAGGCAGAAATCATGTTCATGGATGAGATTATTATCTTTACTGTAGTATGAAGCAGAGCAGGGCAGAGTGCTGTGAGAGCTGAACGAGGTCACTGGAGCGATTGCTATTGAGAGACGAGCGTGACAAATGGCTCGACAGCAGCGGAATTTTAATAACAAAAGTCAACAAAATATACAACACTGTTCTAGTGTTTTTTGGATATTTTAATCCAAAAATCTTACATATTGTGCCTTTAACAGAACCACATGTTCAGATGGTTACATTTATTTAATTTATATAAAACTGTTTTAATAGGGTTCGATTTAAAATAAAGCGATAGCATTTAAACAATATGCAAAAATACCTGTTGATGTTAATTAGCACAATTTCACACAATAATTTCAGTCATGAAGTAACAAAATACACAAAATATTTTTTTTCATGCTGAATGTCATTGTGTTTTCATCACCTAAGCTTTTATTAACCATATTCTTATGATGAATAGTTGTTCCAGCACAAACCGACCTGGACACATGCTGATTTAAACTGGTCTTTTCAGAAGAGCGGTCTATGAGCTGAAGCCCACAGATATGTGGCATCTCATCCCAGTGTCAGTTCAAAGTGTGGCGTTAATCCTAAAAGCAGCTGTCCGGAGTTATCCTCTCGCCTCATGCCCAGTCATGCCCGCTTTCCCTCTAACACTCCTCTTCTTTCCACACACTTCATCTGCATTGTAGATGGGATTATGCCACGCCGCTGAGAACTTGTCTAAACAAAATACATCCCCGGCTCCTGGAATCCAGTAAGACTGTTTTGCGTGTAAACTAACCAGGATAATTCACTGTCAGTTTACAGCGTTGGCAGAAAAGAGAAGCCGACTCTAATCTGGTTTGTCTGCTTAAGGGAGAGTGACTCTGGACACGATTGCGAGAGGAATCAAACCCACACAGACTGCAGACCCAAAACTGCTGGCCCTGAGGGGCTTCGAAACACACCGTCACGCAACCAAATCAAATCAGTAGTGAGAGAGACACACATACACAGAGTGATGGAGATTGAGAGAATGGCAGATAAAAAACAAATAATAATATTGTAAGGATGGATGGAAGTATGCCAGTATAGAAGAAATGAGGGAGCTAGAGGCAAGGAACCAAGCAAAACAACACAGCAAAAGTGCAGCGAGAGGAAGATGAGTTGAGTTAAAAGAACAGGGATGGAATCAGGAAGGAGCACTTTAGACCAATAAATCACTCGCAAAGAGCCCCTTGCTGAGACGGTAACACTAAGAGAACTACGAGGGCACTTTAAAGCAACTCATTCTCTAAATGTCTGTATATATCCTAAAAGACCTAAAAAAAGAACTCTCTTTTGGCGCAGTGGGTATATGCATTCTTATGATGCACAAAAGCTGTCGATTCATGGGAAGGCATGGTTGAATTTGGCTTTTTAAAGGGGGCATGTTATGTCCCTTTTCACAAGATGTAATATAAATCTCTGGTGTCCCCAGAATGTGTCTGTGAAGTTTCAGCTCAAAATACCCCCCAGATCATTTATAGCTTGTCAAATTTGCCCCTATTTGGGTGTGAGCAAAAACGCACAGTTTTTGCGTGTCCCTTTAAATGCAAATGAGCAGCTGCTCCCCGCCCCCATTCCAGAGGCTCCTTTGCTTCGGATACAACGTTAAAAACAAAACAAATCTCACTCAGCCTAAATGTCAGAAGTCGGACAAAGATGGAGAGACTTTTCTGAATGGTGAGTGGATACATTTATGTAATGTTAGTTGTTGTAGAGTTACGTTGATTCAACTCATCGACTAGCATGTACAATTCATGTTAATCTATAAATTGTTGTATAGGTGCTCATGTGGGAACGTAAAAAAGTATTTTTACGTGTCTGGAACAGCGTTCCAGTTATGAGAGATTGATAATGATTGATGGGGATTTTAAAAAAGTATTGGGTGGATTTTTACCATTATAGGCTGGTTGTTTACACACTGTGGACACATATTTGTGTTCAAACACCTTATAAAAGTGAATTTTGCATAATATGTTCCCTTTAAATGGCCAATGCTTGTATCTAGAAATCAGTGTGGATGTACAAAAGTCATCACATTAAACATCTAGGTTTTGAAAAATGTCAACAAAGATATATTTTGATATATCTTTCTCAAATTATGCTGGAGAACATGATCTTTAGGTTCAGTAACATTCACCCAGGTCTCTTTTTCAAGGCGGTCTTCTCACCTGGGCTCACAGCAACATCACAAAATCACAAGCCCATCCTGCGAGAAAAGGGGGAGAGGATATTTCCAGCATGTGTCTGGCAGCTTGCTCTTTCGCCCAGCTGTATGACCCAAAATATACCGCCGGACGGGGGCAGTGCTGGATGAGAAAGAAACTTTTATGTTGTTTCCAATCAGATCATATCCCACTCAGGTGGGAATGGCACTACATTCAAATGGATTTTGGGAGTCACAATGCAATTACCAGATTGTGTTATCTACATAGAAAAATAAAATAGTGAACTATATGGCAGCACTGATACTCACACAGATCTTATCTAAATTAACAGCTACAAGAGCAGGCCTCTACACTGTAAGAAAAACATCTGTTGAAACCTGGATAATTTAACTCACACTCAGCTTAAACGCACAATCTGCAATTTAAAATACAGGTAAAACACCTGTGAAAAATCAATAGAGAACATTTCTTCATATTATCATGGTCGATTGGGCCATGTTTGTATGCAGTTTTCTTAGCATGTAGCTCCAGGTGGAAAAAAATTCAAACATTAGACACGTTCCCATAAGGTTTTATTGCTTCCAGTGTATGCTTTTTCAGTAAGCACAACAAATCAATAATTATTTTGGACCCACTTTATATTAGGTGGCCTTAACTACTATGTACTAACATTTAAATTAATAATTTGATACAATGCACTTATTGTATACATACATGTTTTTACATTGTGCTTAAATTAAATAAAAAAAATACCTGCGTGTAATTACATCGGTAATGAATTTCTTTAGTTACATTTATAATTACACTGTTGACACTTCCCTTACACCTAACCCTACCCTTAAACTTACCCATATACCACCACCACTGTCCCTAACTTTACCCGTATCCCACCTCAATATCAGCAAAAGTGTTTTGCGATACAATTTGAACACAATAAGTACATTGTACTTATTATTTTATGTAAGTACATAGTACTTAAGGCCACCTAATATAGAATGGGAAATGTAAATAGTTATTATAAATAAATTAATCATCTTTAATGTTACATTTAAACAAATGCAAACATTCTAAATTATTTAAAATGATTAAATAATTATGAATTGTTGTGCATCAATGCAGAACCTTCTGACAAAGCAGGCCTAGCAAAGAGAACACAGAACACGCAGATCTGTAAGAACCATCAGTGGATGTGATATCTGCCATGCAGGCTTCTTTTCTCGCCTTCAGCGTTTCTTTTATACAGTTTAATATCTTTTTATTGCTCTTATAGTGGAGTTCATTAACATGCAGAGACGTGCGTCCAGGCGCACAGCGGGGATTAGATAACCTCACACTTCATGACATCTTCCTCGATACGGCGCGTGAATAAAGCGGCAGAATCTCTCCGCAGCCGGCGCACGCAGGAAAGCACAGTCAAGCTCGCCTTCATTTTTCGCCTAACTAATAAAAACAGACAGGCAAAGGCCACTCGCCCTCCTCAGAGGAGAGTTTATTTTGATTTTGATTTAAAAAGACTCTGTCTGTGTTAGTCACACAGCCACGGGCCGTGCGGAGACAGGCATTAAGGCAGAAAACGAGGAGGAGGAGGGGGTTAGGGAGAATTGCAAAGGGCCGCTCGCTGTTTTGACTGCATTGCCAAAACAGCCTGGTCGCTTCACAGAGGTAATTTCAAAGGAAAAGGCTTGGACACACCGTGTAAACAGAGCGCTATTTACATAGGGATTCCCTCAGTCTAAAAGATCAGCTTTGAAACAGATTACAGGTGTGAACTCCAAACTCCTGCATTACACTGATATCACTACAAGGTCCAAAGCTGATAACCGTGGAAGTGCGGTGACAAAACTTTACCTGTGGGGGGTAGCGAGAGCGAGCGTGAGCGCACCGGTCCGTGCAAGCCTGTGAATGAATAACTGAAAGCGTGCGGCTTGGCGCACGAGCCAAAATGAGACTTGATGAGCCGCCCCCGTAGCATCTGCAGGGATTCTTCCATTCAAATGCTCATATCGGCCAAGTTGCAGCAAGCCGCAGCACCATCCTCCTTTCTCTCATGCTCATCTTTCGTCTTCCCCTCCACATCATCCCTCTCCCGGGCTGTGATAAGAGCAAGGCTCCATTAGCACCTCTTACTTTCTCTCTCTCTCATGGAAGCAAGCTAGAGATAGAACAGCCCTGATGGACTATAAATTGTAGGGAATGCTCCCTGCTGAGGAAGAGTGACAGAGAGAGAAAGGTTACACAGAAAGAGAGAGGGATGGTCGCAGCCAAGATGCATGGGCTGTCAGAGTCACTAATCATAGCCCACCAGCGCCAAATTAAATCACCAGATCAGCGCCACTAGTTTGGCCCTGATGGCCGGAGTCAACCACACAATAACCCTTGGGAACTTTCATTGCACTGAATAACAGAAAGATGAACTCTTGTGTTAAGGCTTAATACCATAAACTTTTTTTTTCTCATAAGCCTGCTAACTTCTAGTCTTGCGTAGCCAGACCTTCAGACTGACGGCAGAAGGTCTGGACTCTTTCGCAGCTTTCATTGGTCGAGGACCGTCCAAGAGGACATTTGACTGACATGTAACGCAACCAATCACAGTTTGTTTTGTTCCGTGTCATGTTTAGGGGTATGAAAATGTAAAGTCGATGTCCCTGCAATAACAGACCGCCGTGCATCTATAAAGAACGATGTGCAAATTTACTGCAACAATGGAGCCGCGAACTTCACACATTCTTGAAAATCCAGCGTTTAGTTGATCCTGGTAAGCGTTCATTGTCACAGTTGTAAACACAACGGAATTCTTCTTCCATGAGGGGGTTTGGCGTCACAACATTTGTTTCCAGACGGATCGCTAAAGAACGCAACACACCCTTCTCGCGGTCATCCTGTAGAATTCAACCAATCAGAGGATAACTTTGAAACTCCTGAAATATTTCCCGGAAAGTGTCCCATATGCATCAGACGTTCAGCCAATGGTCCGTGACGTCTGAGGCTGAGACTAGCTAACTTCTAAACAACACTTTAAAACACTCTGTGAGCAAAAAAAAAAAAATGTCACTATACAATGTTGGAACGTCAAAAAGAACAAAAATCTGATCATTTTCTTTTTGTAAAAAAAAAACTGAAGTTGTGACTGTCTTTCCTTCCCTAATGTGACGTTTATTAAATTGCTTCTCAAATGAAAAAACAAGTAGGGTGGGTCTGGTTTTGCCCATTAGGAACTGATTGGATTGTTGTCCTTTGCTATTGCTTCAATGTGAGTGACAGGTTATTGTCCCGCCCTCATGCCAGTGCACACATGTCATTGTGAGGTTGAGTGGAATGTTTTAGATTAAAGATTACAAGGGCACATTAATTAAAATAATAATGATAATAACTTTGATGGGCACTGATAAACCATTTATAATAAATACTGCAATATTCCACATTTTCAATTTTGATTTCAAGGTGACTTTAAAGCTGTGCCCCAAGAAAAGCCCTGTGCTGTTTGTGCACAAACCAAACTATATATGTTTGGCTTCTATTGCATAGATAACTTATACAGTGAGCTACAGTATACAGTCAGATGTTTCTATAATGGTTATAGATGTTGTGATAGAGCGCAGGAAGACTGCGCTCCAATAACAGATGCACTTATGCATACAGCCATATGCTTTTTAAGATTCATTTTCATACAAATCTGTTTATTTTACAATTTCATGCAGAATTGTGTACACACAACATTACAACATACACATATTCTCCTGCTTTCTGCAACATTTTTCATTTGCATAGCAAGATAAAATATTGTTTCCAAAGTCTTTTTTTATTTTGCATTTAAAAGGATTGTTCACCCAAAAATGAAAAATGTTAATTCTGTCATTAATTAACTCACCCTCGTGTCGTTCCAAACCCGTAAGACTTTTGTTTCGTCTTCGGAACACAAATGATCTATTTGATGAAATGAGAGCTTTTTGTCCCACCATTGACAGCTACACAACTACCACTTTGACGCTTCAAAAAGTTCATAAAGAGGTTGTGTCTCTTCAGAAAGTTTTGGATTAAACTTCTAAATTCATATGGATTCGTTTTACAATCTCTCTATGAACTTTGAAGCGTAGTGGTAGTTGCCTAGCTGTCAACAGAGGGACCGAAATGTCTCTGATTTCATCAAAAAGATCTTCATTTGTGTTCTGAAGATGAATGGAAGTCTTATGGGTTTGGAACGACACGAGGGAGTTATTAATGACAGAATTTTCATTTTTGGATGAACTATCCCTTTAATATCTGCTGATCTGTTGAGCACACACAGTATTGCATTTTACACTGATCTAAACTTGCTCTAACTTACAACATCCCCAACTTTTCTTTCTACAGTAAAAAAGTTGTATTGACGCAAAGACTTTCCGTTTACAGTTCTAAAAATCCACGGCAATGACATTTCTGTAAATGCAATGACAGCGGCTCTCATTGTTTGCATTTCTGTTCATTCATTCTTGCTGTTTTCACCAACAGAACTACTTGTCTCCCCTCTTTCTCTGTGTCTCAGGACAAGGACTGAGGACGGATGATGAATGTAGGATGTAACAACAAACACAGACCTGCTTAGTTAACAACCACGAGAAGGTCAACAAAGAGGCTGAGCCAGGAGTGAAGCAATAATAAGCCAACAACAAAAAAAAAAAAACGCACAAGTTTGCCTGAGACAAAGGTCGTACAAACCTGCTGAATAAACCATCTAATTTTGAAATATATATATTTTACCTCTAAAATGTGCAAATGTCAGTCTTGTTAGTGTGCAACACAACTAGAAATCAATAGTTCATTTTATACTACCGTATTTACACACAGTTTCCAGGAATCAATGAATAAACGACTTTTAAAAAAAAACCCAGCTCTCTAAAGTGAAAACTAGAGAAATGTTCTTCCTCAGAGGCTGTAGTTAAAATGAGATTTTTTTCATAACTTCATTTTTATGCCATAAACCTGAAAATGAACTGGAAATGGGAGGGATTCACTGTCTCTCTCTACCGCGGGGTTGATTCGATTTAGCAGAGGAATGATTTAATTAAAAAGATGATTTGTGTACTCACGTGGTTGCTAATGCAAAAACCTCAAAAAATAAACAGCACAAACATCCTTGTTTAACAGAAAAATGGATTTTTAAAAAAATCATTCCCTAATAAACCTAGCAAAATTCACACAGGATCACAGCGCACGCTGCTTCCTAACACCTGGCAAGCTGCTTGTTAACACAGTGAGCTCATGCACACACACACACACACACACACACACACAGAGAGAGAGAGAGAGAGAGAGAGAGAGAGAGAGAGAGAGAGAGAGAGAGAGAGAGAGATTTGCTCAAAGGGAGAACTCGAGTGTGAGGTCTCTTTGGGTTTAAAGGTTGTGACCGCATCCCACTGGCAGGAGATTCTGAGGAGACCAGGTGTTTGTAAGGGTTGCAAGCTGCTCTGAAATAAAACACCTCAGAAACTAGTGTGAAAAACAGGAAGGTGGGTACAGAGACACACGGAACAGTCTAGAAAATATGGCTATTTTTTATCCAGTCATGATGATACTATTATATTATACTGCTCCATTCTTAATTGTCAAAATAAAGTATATTCCCTCACTTTAAAAGACATCATATGGAATCTCAGAGAACATTTTTTCCTGTCACCTGTCACTCTCCTGGAGCTCTCCTGCATGAGATTATATTTTCCGCATCTGTGACTCAAGCAGAACCAGTGTGGTCTTCGTTATAGCCTCTGCCAATTTCCCTCTGTGCTCAAGTGAGCATTATCAGGCTGAGATAAGATGTTCCCTTTCTCCGCTCCTCAGATGCACTGCATTTACAAAGCTTTTGAAATCTCCTTGTTGGAGTTTTGGCAATATGAAACTTATTTTGTGCTTGAATCAATCAGACTTGCTTTCTCGCACAATATCACACCAAAACACACACACACACACGTACACGCTTTACTAGTCACCCACGCTAATCCACCCAGAGAAAAACAGCAAGCTGCAACCCAGGCCAGAGTGTGTTTGAATGTGGCACGTATCGCAGCTGCCCCGGAGTCCTGAGCTGGATGAAGGGTGGTTAGTAGGAGGCAGAGGAGTGTAGCCGCAGGCTATGAGCAGTCCGCCTTGTGTTTCATGCTATCATTCTCCTTTTTGTCTTTTTCCCTTCTATTTCATTTTGTCTCTGTATGTTCTTATCTATCTATCGGACATGTAATCCTCTTTATTTCTGTGTTTTCTCTTACACATGCCCCCTCAGACTTTTTAGGTCAAGTGGATATTTTTATGCAACATCCAGAAATTATCATAGATGCATGCATTTTTAAGTTGCATGAATATTGTGTGTGTGGGTGTATGTGGTTCATGTAAACCCTACAAAAATGTCCCCACAAATACAGCAATATCCAAAATATCCTTTGGTCCCCATGAGGAAAACAGCTTATAAATCTTACTACGTGATGTTTTTTGAAAAATTATGTGATGGGTAGGTTTAGGGGATATAATATACAGTAAACACAGTATAAACAAAAATCATTGTCTATGGAAAATGCCCATAAAACATACACACGTGAGCCTGTGTGTGTGTGGACGTATGTGTGCGTTTATATATATATATATATATATATATATATATATATATATATATATATATATATATATATATATATATATATATATATATATATATATATATATATATATATATATATATATATATATATATACCGATCAGGCATAGCATTATGACCTAATTCCTAATATCCTTTTGCTGCCAAAACAGCCCTGGCCCGTCAAAGCATTATCCTGCTGAAAGAGGCCACAGCCACCAGGAAATACCCTTTCCATGAAAGAGTGTACATGGTCTGCAACAATGCTTAGGTAGGTGGTACGTGTCAAAGTAACACCCACATGGATGGCAGGACCCAAGGTTTCCCAGCAGAACATTGCCCTAAGCACCACACTGCCTCTGCCGGCTTGCCTTCTTCCCATAGTGCATCCTGGTGCAATGTGTTCCCCAGGTAAGCGACACATGCACCGGGCATCCACGTGATGTAAAAGAAAACGTGATTCATCAGACCAGGCCACCTTCTTCCATTGCTCCGTGGTCCAGTTCTGATGCTCACGTGCCTACTGTTATAGTTTTCGGTGGTGGACAGGGGTCAGCATGGGCGCCCTGACTGGTCTGCCCCATATGCAACAAACTGCGATGCATTGTGTATTCTGACACTGTTCTATCATAACCAGCATTAAATTCTTGAGCAATTTGAGCTACAGTAGCTCGTCTGTTTGATCGAACCACATGGGCCAGCCTTGGCCACGTGCATCAATGAGCCTTGGCCGCCCCATGACCCTGTCGCTGGTTCACCACTGTTCCTTTCTTGGACCACTTTTGATAGATACTGACCACTGCAGACCGGGAAAACTTCACAAGAGCTGCCGTTTTGGAGATTCTCTGACCCAGTCATCTAGCCATCACAATTTGACCCTTGTCAAACTCACTCAAATCCTTACACTGGCCCATTTTTCCTGCTTCTAACACATCAACTTTGAGGACAAAATGTTTACTTGCTGCCTAATTATCCCACTCACTAACAGGTGCCGTGATGAAGAGATAATCAGTGTTAATCACTTTACCTGTCAGTGGTCAAAATGTTATGCCTGATCAGTGTATCTCGGTCTCTTTCTTCATTTAAATATTTATATATAAATTTGAACTCTGCTCCCATTTTTTTCTTGCACTCAAAAATAAAACTACCAAAAAGAAAGAAAGAAAAAAAGCATTTTTCCCCCTTTGGTCATGTCTTATATTACCTAGTGCACCTAGTGGGACTGGAGCCACCTGGAGCTATTGTTGGGTAAAATATGTCAAGGTACTTTCTTTGGAGACCTGTGGCTGTCAAAGTAAAAGACAGACAAGAGCAAGTAATTGAACAAACAATTAGGGATGCACCGAATATTCGGCCACCGAAAATTTTCGGCCGAAAATGGCCCAAAAGTATATTTTCGGTTTTCTTCACCGAAGACTTTTATCACCGAAACAACACGGCCGAAATGTTGTGATGACGCAAATAGAAACCGCGACCTGCACGTGCTTGTCTGAAGCAACATGTCTGCGGTGTGTACGTATTTCAGTATATCTGAGAAACACCCACGTCTGCTCCATGCACAAGCACTGACAGCGAGAGCTGTTCAGCACCTCATGTTCTCGATGAGAAGAGGACCAGACTTCACTGTGAAACCGGACGGGTTCCGAATGCAATCTTTAACAGTGGGCATGTTTTAAGCGCGGAACACACTTCAATCCGAGTTCTCACACCAACATCGATCAACATGTATCACGAAATTCAAACGATAAATGCCATTTTGACGCTCTTTAATGTGGCATCACTGATGATCACATCACAGTTCAAGCAGCAGCGCGCGCGCGTGAACGCGATCATCTGTGAGCGCGATCGATCATCTCTTCCTTAAGAATAAACATGAATGAACATCTAAGGTGTGTTGAGGATACATTACAACTTACTGTCATGTAGGCTATCATATGTGGTGTAATCGCTCAATCAGTGTTTCAACGGCGAAAAGACGTCAATATAACTGCTGTAAACTAAACAATGTCATGTAACTTTAGCATCACATTTACCTCAGGCAGTCATTCAGTGTCCACAGACTTTTATTCACAAGAGAAATCAACTCTTTCACTAAATATATGACCTATATTAGCCGTTATATTCATTATATTCTACTTAATCTGTTAATGATATCTTGATTATTTCATGTAGCCTATGTTTAAATAAACCTGTCATGAAAATGACAGACACTGTGTATAAATTATTATATTTCAACAACGAATTGGATAAAAAACTATTTTATAATTAGATTTAGAAGTTATTGCAAAAACTGCCTTATGTGAAGTTTACATGTTTGCCTACTATGTTATTTGAGTGTTGATTATTAGACCTAAAAATAAATAGCAACTGAATTTAGGCTAATAGTTTGGGCTCTGTTGTTAACCTTTAATATTAATGTGCAAGTAAGGGCTCCCTATATAGTTTACAGCAATACCTTCAATAAACTTTTAGTTATAATTTAATTAATTTAAGGACAGATACTTTTTGTAAAACTGCTGTACTGAACCCGTACCGAACCGTCAGTTTTGTGTACCGTTACACCACTATTCTACAGTTAACATATGGCAGTCTTTGTTTTGATACACTATTATGTTAAAGGCCTACAGAGAAAATAGTTGTATCTTTAATCAGTTGCACTTGTTCTGAATGCACTTTCTTGTAGTGGTCCTACAGAGAAAAATGTAAAATGCACTTGACCTAAATGCACTTTGTTTTTATGAGAACATTTAATTTTAAAACCTTTCTGTTGGCCTGTACATTATTATTTAATGTACAAATGAGTGGGGTCAAGTTAAACATTTTAGTTTGAATTTTATTTAATACTGTGCATTGTTGCAATGTGCTAAATAAATATTGGCATAATTTGTAATTGATTTATTCTTTGAAACTTCAATATTAATGTATGCAATTGCAATGCCTTGATTTTAGTAAAGTTAGTACACAGTCATAGCCATAAATGCAATGGTACTAATAATTGGCATAATTTATTTCGGTGTTTCGGTTTTCGGCCATGGTTTCCTCTTTTTCGGTTTTCGGTTTCGGCCAAGAATTTTCATTTCGGTGCATCCCTACAAACAATAAAGGATAATAGAAAAATAACGTCCCTTTCCTTGAGTTCTGGATGCAGGATAAATGAATACACTGTCCTGATGGACTGACCTGAATGACGACATTTGAGAATATGTTGATTAATTTTTCATCATCATCTCTTTCAAAACACACAAATACTCACACACAAATAATTCCAGGACTCCTCTTATTGTTAAGCTGTAGAAAGCCGTCTTATTGTTAAGCTCCTCTAACTGTATGAAACATGTAGAGCAAAATGTCCAGCCAGCCGGTCATTATCACAATATAAACCCAGAATGATCAGGACCCTGACACAAAGTGACCCTGGAGTGGTTTATTCTGTGATAATGACCATTTGGCAGTGCATTACCCTGCTTATTACACATCTACTTAAATAAAATGGACATGAGATATTGATTTGAGCTGAATTATTAAATGCACTTAAGCCATAGGCAATTGTTCCATCATCAACAACTGTTTTGATTGAAGATGCCGCTGATTATAGATTTTAAAAACAAGTTGCTATAAACAACAGTCCGAAATCATACAAAAATCACAACCCATCAAGTGACACAAGAAAAGTTGCTGAGAGCTGAGGCGTACATGACTCATACTTTTCCTCTTGTCCTCAACGATGAGAAAGAAGCATGCATCAAAAAGACATAAAAGGCCTTTCAATAATGAAACAGTATTTGAAAACACACATTTATATCCATATGCATGTGTGCGGGTACAAAGAGAACGAGTGCAAGAGAGAACAAATACTAAAACGTTCTTTTATGCAAGCACATTATGCTAGTCATTATATGCAGGCACTCAAGCTATCTACATGCTTCAAAACTGGCAAGGTACATCAAAGAGAGAGGTATTGTCTAACTATTGACCCGCTAGCTATAGACTGTGCTTTGGGCAAATAAGAACAAGAGAACCTGAACCAGGCTAATGTTCTCATTCGAGTCACTCTCCATGATTCCCTATTAAATATGAAAGAAATCAAACACTATTGACATATCTTGAATAATGACTGTAGTTCACGTTCAGGCACAGAGAGGGTCACAGGAACAAATAGCCTACTCCATTATGAGGCCCTTGTCGGGTTCATACCATATTTTCAGTCCTTCTGATTCTGTCTCCATATTTTTCTGCATGCTTTACATTTAATGTAGAGCCACACCGTGTTCCTAGCACTGTATTGCAATTTTTAAGACCTCCTGAAATCAAAATGATGTATTTGCTTTTCATGACATTAACTTAATTAGATAATAGCTTTGAGGCTACATGCTAGCATTGTCCTAGAACAACAAATCTGATCGAGTCTTTCTCTTTTATAAAAATGTACCATATATTGATAAATATGTCTAAATGTAGGAATTTAATGGGTCTAAAGTGCTTACTTTTTACTTTGCTTGCAGTACTTTGAATTTTGTTCATGGATGAATGCAAACGGTTAGCATTCCTGTAACTGAAACAGTAGAGGCTAGCAATGACAGTTGTTGAACCAAACTAAATCAACACTGAACTGATTTTAACTGAATATTGATGTTTTATTATTGTCTTTTTAGAGCTGCTTTAAAGCAGAATTGAATTCTGTTTGCATCATTAAAGGTCCCGTTCTTCGTGATCCCACTGTTCAAACTTTAGTTAGTGTGTAATGTTGCTGTTAGAGCATAAATAATACCTGTAAAATTATAAAGCTCAAAGTTCAATGCCAAGCGAGATATTTTATTTAACAGAAGTTCCCTTTCAAAGCCTACAGCGAACGGCTGGCTTGAACTACATCCTGGTACTTCCTACATAAATGACGTCAGTAGAACAGTAGAACAGACTAACCTCCGCCCACAAGACTACGTGAAAAAAGGGGGCTTGGTCTTGTTGCTGTCCCACGTGGAGAAGAGGACGTGTCGCGTGGAGAAAAGGAAGTGCTGCGTTTCAGTGCGTTTGTCGCCATGTCGTCGAGACGCTGTTATTTTCATCCCGGAGTCAAATCACCTTTGTTTGGCTTTCCCAGGGACGCTGTAGAGATCATTAAGCGCATATATCTCCCGTTAAGAGGCGTGACCTTTCCACGTGCGCTAAGCTGCTGTCGAATCACAACACAGGAACCGGGCCACGTTCGCTAAGCTGCTGTCCAATCACAACACAGGAACCGCTGGCACAATCAGAACTCGTTACGTATTTCTGAAGGAGGGACTTCATAGAATAAAGGAAGTCATCAGCCGTTTTTAGGACAGTGAAAACAGCGGTATACAGATAAGTAAATTGTGTTAAAAATACTGTTTTTTTTTTTACACGCGAAACATGAATATATAATTCAATTAAATTGCATTTATAAAAAATAATGATATTAATTTAAAAATTACATTAAATTAAATATAAATAGGGTTAATTTAGGATAATTGGGGCATTGTTCTAGTCATCTCAATGTAAAAAGTTTCTCAATTTACCTAAATTAACCCCTATACAAATAATTTATTTATTATTTAATTGAATTCAAATTAATTTAACCTAAATGTCTTTGAAGTGACAAGAGGAGGGGGGAGGATGACGAATATGCAAATCACAGTTTTAGATTGTGCTGGATGAGAGGTTTTTAGAAATCAAAGGAGATATCCAAAAGAAGAAATGAACGAATGGTACAGGGATTGTAGACAAAAAGCTGCAGCCTCAGGCAGCCCAGCATAAAGGAGAGAGCAACGGTATGAATTGTGATGATGACTATGATGATGATGGTGATGTTGATCTCAAGCACGTGTCTGAAGGGATAAAGAGACATCCTGAATCCCAAAAGAACATCAGATCAAACTCTCCATCCATCTGATCAAACACTCATATACACTGCCAACACAATGACCTGGAGGTCAATACATCTGTACTCACTGGCCAAAGAAAAAGAGTAAGCGAGAGAGAAAAACAGAAAAGATCATGGCACCATACTTAGAGCTGCTGCCAGAGGTTTAGAAGGCATCAGCACCATCTGATATGTGAGACGTGCCAAAATAAGCATATCTACCATGTCTGTTCCAGCATGCTATGTTTAGATCATAGATGGGAAAAGGTGACACTGGTACAGCTGAGGCCATTGTTCATCAACTTGTCAGAGGAATATTTTTCCCCACTGTGACACCTGAAGACACAGTCATAGAATACAGTGACACCAGAGTATGTGAGTGGAGACGGAGTTACAGGATTTGGCCTAGAGCAAGGCTCTATTTGTTCTTTTTTTTTTTTTGTATTCGGACTGTCAGCATTCTCAGATATTCTGCGCACAACACATGTAATAAGCCTTATGAAGTCAGCAAGAATTCACCATGTGGTAGACAGAGTGTTAATATACTTTTTGCAGCTAGAATGAAATAAAGATGGAATTTGTGGAATATTACTGGAATGAAAATGTGAAAAATACCAAAGATGTTTTGTGAAAATTATAGTTGGGTGAATGCAATGGGCAAATGCGCATATGAGGATGAGACTGTGCCAAAATATTGAAGAACTGTGCAAAAGTCTTAGGCACATTAGTATTTTCACCACAAAAAACAAAATGGTTTTAAGCCAGTTATGTATATCATTTGCAGTAGTGTGTTAGTTGGAAATATCAGTTTACATTCCCAAATGTTTTTTTTTTTTCCTTTTTCTATTAATTGTAATAATCCTGATTTTTGTATGCACTAGGAGTCTAACAGCCGGTATGCCCCACACGGAGATCTGATCTTACCATCATCAAGTCCGTTTGAGATTACATAAAGAAAAAGAAACAAAACGGAGACAGACTAAATCCAGAAGATCTGCGGCAACGTCTCCAAGACGCTTGAAGAAACATCCCTCCAAAGCTACAGTACTGTGAAAAATGTTAGACACTAGTGTAAAAATGCTGTAAAAGCATGGGTCTTCAAACGGGGGTCCACGACCCCTGAGGGGTTATTGGGAAGCATTTTTTATTTTCTATCATTTTTGGATAAAAACAAATATATAACATGGGGAAAAAACATCACAAAGTCAAGTGTTAAATATGTTGTATGTTAAAAAATAAATGTATTACTCTGCAAATCAATTAAAATACTTTACAACAACTGCAGCAATAATTTATCGCAGCATGTTGTTTATTATGATGCATAAATCTCAATTTTAACAATGAAAAAGTAATATACAGTCATGCGTGCAACAACAATAATGTGCTTAGTTCTGATCTACTGTCTTAACATAATATAACTTATTCTTAATCATCATATAGTTAGTTTCTATTAATAATGCTTAATATGTAGCTCTGTTTGACACACTTTTTGTATCAGGGGTCCCTGCTCCATGTCTCTATCGCCTAAGCGGTCCTTGCCCTGAAAAATGTTGAAGACACCTGCTGTAAAGTGAGGATGCTTTCAATAATAAAGTCATAAATATGTTTTATTTATCAATTAACTTATATTGATTCAAATCAATATTTGTGTGACCACCCTTTTGTCCTAGGTACACTTGCACACAGTTTATCAGGTAGCTTTGCAGGTATGTGTGTGTGTGTGTGTGTGTGTGTGTGTGTGTGTGTGTGTGTGTGTGTGTGTGTGTGTGTGTGTGTGTGTGTGTGTGTGTGTGTGTGTGTGTGTGTGCATCCCATCTAAGTCGGACTGCCTTTATCCTTTTAAAGACTAAAATCCCTGACTCTAGTCAGCAGTGCAAAATGTGTACCTGCCATTGTCACTTTTGTTCCCTGTGTTGATGTGGCGGTTATTGGGTTTTTGGGAAGCAGGAGTCCCGCAGAGCTCTGCAGCCTTGCTCTCAGACAAAGCTCCAGGACAAAGTTTCAGCGTTCACGGGGTCACAATTGAGGTCCTGCAAGGCATGAGTCTTTATGGGCATTGCAGTTTCATAACAGCGGGACTGAAGAATACTAATCATACTGCAGAGAACCAGGCATTGAGCAGTGCTGGCAAGCAAGCGTTTCTTATGCACTGTGCTTCGATTAGTCTGCCTGTCGATCAATGCCTACATCGATTGATCAACCCATTGAGTGAACTACCCAGTTAATTGTGATTAAAACAATGGATATATATGTGATTAAAACAGTAGCTGCTTACTATAACTGGAGGATAGTGTTTAAGCAAATTCTAGTAAGTCTATCTACTATCAAGTAAGTCCACTCATTGGCTCCACTCATCAAGTACAGAGTATGGCTAATTAAATGTGTAAAGAAGTCTCCAAAATGTCTCCAAAACATCTTTTTAAATCCTGCAATTTTGAAAGGAGCACCACTTTAGCATTGGGCTATAAAATCCTACTCCATCTTTTGCCATGTTAACACCGAATCACAGCGTGACACCATACAGTCCTACTGTTGAATGTTAAAGCTAGTTGTTTCGCCTCACTGTTTACCTTATTAAATATTTACATTTATGCATTTAGCAGACGCTTTTATCCAAAATGACTTATAGCTGAGGAATACAGGAAGCGATCCGTCATGAAGAGGCGAAGAAACACACTAAGTGCCTGAAATACTAAGTTTTGGACATTACATAGAGTAGCATAAGCTAGAATAGCTTCTTTTTTTAACATCTTGAGATTAAGCGCTCACGGAAGAGATACGTTTTCAGCTGTCTTTTGAATGTTGTCAGTGATTCTGCCTTCCGGATGGAGGTGGGAAGATCGTCCCACCAACAAGGAATGGTGAATGAAAATGTTCTGGAAAGGGATGTCATGCCTCTCTGTGATGGGACCACAAGCCGTCGCTCCTTAGCTGAGCGAAGGCTTCTGGTGGGGGTGTAGACTCGTAGGAGCGAGTCGAAGTATGTGGGTGCTGAGCGGGTGGTGGATCTGTAAGCAAGCGTCAACGCCTTGAACTTAATGCGAGCAGCAAGTGATAGCCAGTGCAGAGAGATGAGGAGAGGTGTGACATATAATGAATATTAACGAACTTTCTAAAAAAAAAAAAGTCACACACTAGCTTCACCTTTCGAGAAAAGAATCATTACTTGTTTTTTCTTATGTTAAGTTTACTGCAGTTATTTAAAAACAAGTGCCATGTTGCAAATTTGATTCATCCAATCAATGCACCCCAGACAGCAACAGATCAGGCCCACATCTGGTACGCGTGAAATCCACATGTACCAGATGTGGACCGGATCTAGGCAGACGATCTCATAAATATGCAAATAAGAAGATAAATGCAGGGTTTACAAATATAGAAGTGTACATTGTGAAAATTGAACCAAACAAAATAACCCAGGATTATGTTTTAAAAAAAATTTTACATTTTTTTTTTCAAAAAGTGAAATGCCTAATAGACTCTAAAAAATGCTGGGTTGTTTTAACACAAATTTGGGTCAAATATGGACAAACCCAGCTGTTCGGTTAAATTTTTTTATTACATTTTTAACCCAATGGTTGGATTTGTCCATATTTGACCCAAAAAACCACCCAACATTTTTAGAGTGTAGTTGTAATAGTAATTGTAGCAATAGTATTTTTTCTTCCTTTCTTTTATTTTATTTCGCAGGTATAAAACACTGAGAGGAGTATGCAGTAACACAGATTTGGTTCATTAATCCATCCATTTTCCAAACCACTTATCCTATGGGGATGCTGGAGCCTATCCCAGCATCTCAGGCCGTAGGCAAGGACAGATTTGGACCTTTCAGGGAAAAGCATTTTCAGCAGGTGATTTGTCCCACTACCTTGGATCCAAGGGGGAGAGAAATCACGCTCAGATCCATACAGCTACATGACTGTAATGGAAAATTGTGCAAAAGTGGACTAGTGAACTGGAAACGATAAATATGTAATCCCCTGAACCAGGTGTGAGGAGCTCGGTAAGGGATGTAATTTAAAAGAAAGTTCCAATGTATAATAAAATATCTAAACCCAGATTTCCACACATTCATACGGCCCTGAGAGATGTATGGAGAAAACAGGGAGCATGCAAAAAAGAAGTCATCTTCGGGTCCCAGAAATTATTCCCAGTTAATGAGAAGTGAGCTGGAGGGAGCCAGCATGGAGCGGTTTGCGTGTTCGTGGATGAACTACTCAGGCTGCAGCATTGACAGGCGAAGTAGAAAAGGTTCAGACATGTCTGTCTTCTCGCTGAATGTATCAGCTCGCTCACTGGCCCCTGTACCGCTTGTTACTGACAGCACTAAAGGCAGAATCAGAGCAAATAAAAAGCCTTCCCTCACACCGCCTAAACGCTGCTTCGGAAAAATAATAAAATGTCTAACTGAAACGGGACGGACAGCTAAACAGTAAACACGCGTTGAGCTGCGATGCGCCACAGTTTAGCAAACAAGACTCATTTTACTTCAGATGGGATTTTGAGTTAATGAGATGAGCAGTTTACTTTGAATACACTCTGTCTGCATAAGGATTAATTATAAGATGAGGTTACAAGAACAAATTCGTAACACCATACTGCGCAAAAAAAAATAAAAAATCATACCACAAAGATAAGAATTGCAAGGAGCAAAAATGCCACATCTTTTCATTTGATATTGTAAGCTCTTGTTAGTAAGAAACCAAAAAAACAACCCCACCAGAATGATTCGCTAATTAGAAACAAATGCTTTTTGTCATCTGGTGTCCACACGGACGCCTTGAAGATAAATCAAAATCTAATTTAGCATAAATTCTGTGTTTTGATTGCCATCAAATTGGATTTGCCTTAAATCCTTTTTTTTTTTCAGTTAATTTCTGCTTTCTATTCTCTCAGCACTCAGTGAAACAGAAGTTTTCAGGTGCGGCCTATTTGGAAGTGATTTCTCCAACAAGTTTTCGTCCCATTTGGACTCTATCACTTGGGCTTCTATAAACAAAAATGTTCATGCCCAAATTCTCCATTTCAAGCCCTGTAATTGAGGGAAAATGAGAAATCACTTCAAAAGAGAAATGCAAGGACCCCTAGGGCACACGTTTAATTGTTCTTGCACTCCTCTGACTGCTAGTTTCTCCTCCCCTTGGAGCACTACTGCAGAGTTTCGGTGGCAGTAGTAATTAGGCACGGGTCATTCACCTCTGTGGGAGAGTGGCAGTGCCGATGTCACAATCAGCATAGCAGGTTTGGCATCACCGCAAGCGACCTATATCACTCATTCTCTCTTCTTTTAAATGATGCAATGCTTACTTAAGCCATGGCTCAGCATGGGAGGCATGAAGGGATGACTATGTTTAATTAAAAACTCAGTTTGCAGCCCTTCAGTTCGTTTTTTCAATTAAATTCCTCTTCAATATAAATGAGCATTTGTGTGCTACCTTCTGCTCGTAAATTTCGGCATAACTGGTAATTACCTTTGATCCACATGCCGGTTTTGCAGTGGACTCTTCCTCAGATTAATGAGAACTCCCCCAACAAACGTGTCTTTATGACAAGGCTATTTCATAAGCACTGATGTATGTGAGTGCAAGTAACAGCCATACAGTGTGTGAAGCACAAGCAAATTGGTGGGTCGATAAGCTGGATGGTAATGACCTTCCTCGCCTCTTCCCTGCATTCGCCCCCAGAACGATGACAACCTCTCCTAACTGTTCACCCGACAGTGCTGAGAGTTTCCCCCAGCCATCCATGCAGGTGCTCACAAATATGGCATGGTAGCTGGATTAGACATCAACCTTCTTAGTATTCCTCAATCAATTAACATAAAATTATAAAAGATGACCTGTTTTCCCATTCATTCATTAAAAAAATTGTATAGGGTCGCTAACGACCCGAGGTGTGTAACAGTGTAAATATATTTTAGCTGCACAACAATAATTAAATCTTTGATGACAGAATAAGTGCAATTCTCCTTTATTACACAAGGTGGCAATGTCTGATCCACAATGATGAAGTGACGTTTCACTCATTGTTACCGCAGGCAGAAAATGAAAGAATAGGAAAAATCATCAGCAAAACTTGAAATGGCTCAGTGATTTACTGCAGAGCAAGTAATAAACACAATCAAATATGAGTGTCACTGTCACTTGATGGTGGATCTGCTGAAGAAACTGTCAGCGATCAAAATATTGATTTTGAAGATGTTGAAAATTATATTTTTTAGAATTTTTGAGATGGTGAATATGAGCCAGATGCTGAATGTACTGGGAAATGAGCTCTGACGAGGACAGTAATGATGTTATAAAACATCTGCTCAAAATGAAACCTTCCAAGCTCCAAAAGGTAACAAAATATGATTTATTTTATTTTTCTGTAATTGTTACTCTAATATCAGGGTGTTATATTATCACGACAGGTAGAGATCAATCCGTGTTAGATATAGATCCGGGTCGCTAAAGACCCGAATATGTAATTGGCGAAACATTCATGCATTTAATAGTTAACTTTGGCAGCCCTAAAATAATAAAAACTAACACAAAACTAAAAGCGAAGCTAGATAACAGAAAAATAAATACAAATAAAATGTAAAATTACATTAAAAGTTCAAAACTATACTAACCCTGCCATGAAGCATATAAACAACCGTTTTTATACTGCAACTCTTCTGTGAGTTGGTTCAACAGAATCTGGTGGGAATTCTGATAAGTGCCTGACAGAATATCTTTTCCCTTATCAAACGCTGATTGACCACTTGTGCTCCTGAGCTTTTCTGCTCTCAGGGCATTTCAGTCAGGACAGATTGAGATAATGGAGCCTATTCCTGCCTAGACCCAGCAAGAATGGTTTACAGTAAAGTCCCTCAGCCCAGACGGACCACACGGCTGCATTAAGTTACAGATCCTTATAGATTAGACTGCCATTCTCAAACACAAGGGAAAAAGCAAGAAAAGAGAAAGGAGAGATAAAGAAAAAACGTATATAGAGAGAAAACAAAAGAGCCTTTGTTCAGTAGCCGACACCAGTGAAATTGTATGATACTCTATACTAATGTCAATATCAGCAAAAATTATTATGCCATTAAACTAGCCTGGATGCCAGCCGAACTTAGCCCCGTCCTCAACATTTGAGGTCGGGAAGTTCAGTCTGGACTTGATCCGTTGTGGAGCAACTATGCTCGAACCAGAGCTGTTCGGACCAATCAAATTGTCAGGGCGGGCTTTATATGATGATGGACAGATGATCAACAGTAACGTAATCTTCCACATCACCAAAGAGCGCTTGGGTTGAATTTGTTCCAATCCTACACGGAGAACTTGTTTGTATATGCATTCACCTTTACTATTTCTCTAAAAAATGATGATGGTGTTGGTAGGTACTCCGTGTATCCTTAAATTCTTTTTTACAACACCGGCAAAGATCGTTTACACTCATCTTCTTCTTCTATTTCTTCCAGCGTGCGTGCAGTTGAGTTCTGTTTATAACTAGCCTATGAATCGCTCAACATACGTCACTTACTCTGTTGCTCTGATTGGTTGTAGGTCTATCCAATTGAGTGCAGAGGCATTTTCTTTCCTGGTTCGGTTGAAACACGCCCCCATAATCTCAGCCCAATGGAGCAGTATCAGACTCCTATTTTCACTAGAATCTGAGTATGACAACGTCAGGCTACCATTAAACATCCTCTTTGAAATGAAATATTAACAAATTAAATTAAAACAATGATATGTCGCCTCGATTAACTTTTCCCTCCAAGTAATTATTCAAATAAACATTTAGTAATAAAGAACAAAAGAAATACATTTCATTATTAGCAGTGAGTGGTTTTCTTGTCAAAACTGTTTGATTAACAACTTAAATGATAGCGACAGGTCTATTTTGCTGCATTCACAAGTGCAATTTGACTTTTGACATCTTCAAAACACACATACACAGTACACACACATCTTGTGTGTTTTTCCATGTTTTGTGCCAGTCTCCTTCACTCCAGCTCTGTCCATTCATGTGCTGGGTTATGAGGTGACCTTGTGCTGAATGTGAATCTGGGCGACTGGCTCTTTCTCTCTCTCCCCTCAATCCACACTAATCCATCAGGGTTATCAGAACTCTACTCCCTAATTAGGAGGCCGGGGAACTGGGCGGCAAGCATTGCCATACCCCTCCCTCCTGCTCTCATTCATTTAAAAGAAGAAAAAAAAACATTAAAAACAGCAAACAGCTCCTGGCGCAGCGCTAACACGGCAAGGTCGAGAGATATCAATCTCGGGTTGTTGTCGGTACGCAGGAATGCGTCAACACGACAAGTGAGAGCTGCATTGCAATGACCCATTTTGCGGGTTGGAGGAGGAGAGATTTTCACTTTCAAAGACCTTTTAAATCTTTAACCACCCGGCTTTGACAACAACAGGCTTTAATAACAGCTCTTTTCCCAGTCCAGCTTCAGAGCATTTGCAGTCATCGTGTGCATATTTGCCACGGAAAGATGCTCACGTCAATGGGGGGTTAATGAGTTTTTCACTAGAGAAGACATTTGAGCCTTAATGTTTCCATTATGAATAAAACCAATGAGCACGGGATGCAACTCTGTTGCCATGGGCGTATTATTCAGATCAACTCATCTAATGACTTATCTATTTATGAAATGTATTTTATTCTCATCATCATTTATATTGCCTCAGGTGATATATAGACACGTTCTGTAATTACTGAAGCGATGCAACACAATGTATTTGTGGCAGGGTTGAGGAAGCTACTTTTAAACTGTTTTTAACTGTATAATTTTTAAGTAAATAAAATACAGACAAGGCACTCATTTTTAGAAAGTAGTTAGCTATACAAGCTACTCATATTTAAGGAGGCTATGGCCCGATTTCACAAACAAGGCTTTGATTAAACCAGGATTAGGCCTTAGTTCAATTAGGACGTTTAAGTAGCTTTTATAGACGTGCCCTGGTGACATTACTGGTGTGCATCTTGAGACAAATCAATGGCATTGACATATTTTAAGATATGTCAGTGCAAGTTGCTTTCAGTTAAAACAGCTCAAACATTTTAATCTGTAACTACTAGACTTAGGGCATTTTCACACCTGAAAGTCTGCACCAAGGTCCGAACCGAAGTTCATGTTTTGATACATTTTATACATTTGGCTTGGTTTCACATTGCACTTATGCGAGCGGACTAAAGAACTTGACATGACACACTTGCGTCCTGTCGTCATCATCTATGTGGGCCGCATCTTGACATTTATTGGTTTGTAAACGGACGTGCGTCTGACGTCAGCGTCTTTGACAAGAACGAATGAACAGACGCATATCGTTGCCACTAATGAAAAGTGCGCATTGCTTGACTATTGACTATTTATTTTCATTTTGAATGGTTTAATTTAAAATTGGACATTTCAAGCTTTCTATACACATATTTCTCATGTCTGTGAGGCAAGTAGCTGCTTAGTTTCGGTTTATTTGAGATGCGCTCCAGTTCATGTGCAATGCATGTGATCGCTCCTGTGCTTGTCTGCCATGGACTATTTGCTTATTTATTAAATCCAAGCAATTATCTTATTAAACGGTTATTAAAATTAAGATACAATTTATACAAAATGAAATTCACTTTAAAGAAAGGCTTTCTACAAAACAAAAAGCTGGTCAAAATCATTGTTGACCTTCTGTCTTCTGACATATTGCGCATCTTTTCACCTTTTCATAATCTATATAGCCTAGATGAAATTTAAAAATAACATTATAATATTATAAACAGGAACTTCCTGTAAATGGTCTGAAAATCCGAACCATACAGAAAATGCTTTCACACTAGAAACGAACCGAATCTTTGTTCAGTTTGATCCGGACCAAGACTACCTCTTTTCGTCAGACCAAATTTCATCTGTTTGGTCCGATCTGTGGTCCGGGGGAGGTTTCACACCTGTAATTTTGATTCGGCCCAAACTGAAAAGTCTGAAAATCCGGACCAAACAAGGTAGGTGTGAAAGGGCCCTAAAGCCTTGTCTGTGAAACCGGGCAGACTAGAATAATCTTGTAGCATATTGGTATAAAAATATTACAATATTTGTTATCAACAACGTGAAGTGCATTAAAAGTATGTCAGGCTTCCTCAAACTGCATGGGGTTTGTGTAGGGAGTTCATAAATTGATGATAAGCTAATGTGTGTGCAATTACACAAAATTGGAAGCCTTCCGGAACATATATAAGCAATAGGCTTTTTCAGAAAGGAGAATTTATAAGATAAAATTAGGAGAATTAAGAATAATTTACTGCCAATTTTAGGAATCGAATTGCGTCATTCAGATAACATATAAGCAGTTATTACGCAGCACTGGATAACATAAAATATGAACTGAAAATCATACAATATATTTGTATAGTTTACATTATATTTTAAAGGGGTCAGAACTGCACAGTTTTATTGTTTTATAATGTTTCCTGTGGTGCACTTATACTGTTAGTATGATTTTTACCTCAAAAATTGTCAAAATGTAGATATAAAAGGCATTTTTAGCCCTTTTTGATTTGAACACTCTGTTTGAAGGGGCATGTCTGCTGTGAGGCTTCAGTGTAAATGCCCACTCCTGTGATGGCTAACATCTTTGCATATGAAATAGCTAGATATTACATGTGTAATAATGTGCGTTTTACTTTTGCGATTCCATATATCATTTAAATCACAGATTATTTTCATCCTAAGAGAAACAATGTGAAGTTGACCATTTAGTCACTGGTTTGATTTACTGACACACAAAGAACATCTGACTGTACGTGAATCATTACATTTCAGAAATCACTGGTCACAGATCAGGCATTAGAATTAACACGGTTACTTACATGTTGTTTCTTTACTATTGAGTCTATATCGTAAAAGTCTGTTTGCAATGTGTGTTGTATTTGCAATACAAATAAATCATGCTCTACTGAGATATTCACATTGTTGAAAGTAAATAACCACATAGCATTAGGCTCGTTTGGAAGGTAATGTTATTGTTTAGTCCAGTCAGTCATTCTGTTTTCCTTTTTTGTCCTCGTCATCTCACTAACAGGCCAGTGGGCGGGGCCAAAGTTGCAATGATGAAGTAGGCGTTGATTTTCTTCTGCAGAGGTGGTCTTTCACCCATCTATTATGTCATTCACATTCCACAATGATTTATTATCTGGGCTTGGTTACAATAAAAGCTTTTTGGACTAACAAAGAAGTTTTCAGTTATGAAACCTACTGGATATACACTCACCTAAAGGATTATTAGGAACACCATACTAATACTGTGTTTGACCCCCTTTCGCCTTCAGAACTGCCTTAATTCTACGTGGCATTGATTCAACAAGGTGCTGAAAGCATTCTTTAGAAATGTCAGCCCATATTGATAGGATAGCATCTTGCAGTTGATGGAGATTTGTGGGATGCACATCCAGGGCACGAAGCTCCCGTTCCACCACATCCCAAAGATGCTCTATTGGGTTGAGATCTGGTGACTGTGAGGGCCATTTTAGTACATTGAACTCATTGTCATGTTCAAGAAACCAATTTGAAATAATTCGAGCTTTGTGACATGGTGCATTATCCTGCTGGAAGTAGCCATCAGAGGATGGGTACATGGTGATCATAAAGGGATGGACATGATTAGAAACAATGCTCAGGTAGGCCGTGGCATTTAAACGATGCCCAATTGGCACTAAGGGGCCTAAAGTGTGCCAATAAAACATCCCCCACACCATTACACCACCACCACCAGCCTGCACAGTGGTAATAAGGCATGATGGATCCATGTTCTCATTCTGTTTACGCCAAATTCTGACTCTACCATTTGAATGTCTCAGCAGAAATCGAGACTCATCAGACCAGGCAACATTTTTCCAGTCTTCAACTGTCCAATTTTGGTGAGCCTGTGCAAATTGTAGCCTCTTTTTCCTATTTGTAGTGGAGATGAGTGGTACCCGGTGGGGTCTTCTGCTGTTGTAGCCCATCCACCTCAAGGTTGTGTCGGCCCATTCTCCTCTGACCTCTAGCATCAACAAGGCATTTTCGCCCACAGGACTGCCGCATACTGGATGTTTTTCCCTTTTCACACCATTCTTTGTAAACCCTAGAAATGGTTGTGCATGAAAATCCAAGTAACTGAGCAGATTGTGAAATACTCAGACCGGCCCGTCTGGCACCAACAACCATGCCACGCTCAAAATTGCTTAAATCACCTTTCTTTCCCATTCTGACATTCAGTTGAGATTGTCTTGACCAGGACCACACCCCTAAATGCATTGAAGCAACTGCCATGTGATTAGATAATTGCATTAATGAGAAATTGAACAGGTGTTCCTAATAATCCTTTAGGTGAGTGTATATCAAAAGCTCAAGGAAAATTTGATTTCTCAGTTCATGACCCCTTTAAAAGGGGCCAAACTTTCTAATTTTCCAAACCAGTTAATTTATATACAACAAGTCATTTATCAGGTGTGCTTAAAAAAATAATCTGTGCTGTGTGTCTACACACACAGACAACACATACGTACAGTGTGAATTGTACACGCGATTAGCATCCTCCACAGACTGCATAACAAACGGTTTTCCTGGCCTGTTTCCCGATTACTGTCACTGTTTTTCTCCCATCAAGGCCTCTCTCCTCTGTATTAATTGCCTGGTTAATTAAGGAACTTAGAGCTATCGGAAAAGCTTCTCCAAAAGAGAGAGACAGTGTCCTGGGGGAAAAGATGACTCTAATGAAGTGAATAAAGATGAGAAGTGCTGATCAAGGAGACATTGGTGAGAAATACTGAGAGTCAGGCAAACGCAAGAGGAAATCTGCCCTTCTCTTGTCGACAGACCCAATTTTTTTTTGCATCGAAAGTGCACAGCCAAAAGGAGAGAAGTGAGAGAGACAAAAAGAAAGAGAGAGAGATGAAAGAGTCTGGCAAGAGAGTATGGGTATGTTTTCTCATTAATCGTCCGCTGCAGCTAACGCGGTGTCTCTGTAGCCTCGTTTACCATGTGTCCCAGCCATCTGCAGTCCTTCCTTTCAGCTGCCTTTTTAAAAGCCCCAATGCCAATCTGAGTGGCAAACAGATGATGAGCGCTGAGTGGAGAAATAGGTGCCAAAAACAATGTGTGGAGAGAGAGCGATATGACAAGGCCGCGGGCATCAAGGAAGCACCCACACTTCTTCTAGAAGAAACCGTGTCATTAAGTTCATTCACAGCAGAGCTGGTGTTTTATAAACACGTTTGCCTCATAACAAACTCTCATTTGCAGCTGAAGGAATGCTAATGTGGTTAATGAGGCTAATATAGAGAGGCATGTGGACATGGACTGATGTATCTCAGAGCTTGAAGACTTTGGAACAAGATCTATGCCACTTACTGGACTTACTGGCAACGCTGGGAAAGGTTTGTGGCCACGTAAAACATAGAAAATGAGCAGACAGCGAGTTTTGAATTTGCTCAGGGCATGAAAAACAGCAATAAAAGCAGGAAAGTGAATATTCAAGAATCATTTAAACAATAATGCGTGTTTGTTTAATAAAGGAAACCCCAGAAAGAGAAAGGAAGGAAGAAAGTATATGCTTATTAAAGAAGCAGTCGGTTCAAAACTCAGGGTTTAATAGGTGGAGGAGGTCAATATAAAGAGGGCCTTTTCAAACAAATAGTGTGGAAATCACCTCAGGTGTTGTTCTGCCTGAGTGTGAATGCTCTTCTGAAGTAGATTACAGAGTAAAATCTCTGGGGCTCTCACCTGCCAACAGCCAATGAGTGTTTACTTTCTCTGATGAAGTCACCAGCCTTCGGCGCTGAGGCTTGCCCATCTCCATAACCACGAGTTCCATTTACTTTTTTATTGTCAGTGGTGAATGGGATGTGTGGGAGAAAGAGGACGACGAGAGTAGACATACACAAAGCAGAACGAAGCAAATATGATCATACAAAAAATCAGTGGGCGTTTGTAATTCAGGCAAATCTTTCACTGAATATGCAGGATGATGATTTGACTTCACACAAACATGACATTTTCAGTGTGGGATGACATTTACTCTTAACAGGAACCTCTTAAAAGATTCTGGCATCTGGTGCTGTAGAAAATATAAGAAGGCAAGGAGTCAAGGTTTCAATGGTTAGGGCAGTCTAGTTAAGGGGGGGTCTAATGCTATTCCATGCATTCTGACTTATTTACACTGTTAAAGAGTTGGATGCTCATGCTAAACATGGCCTAAATTTAAAACAAAATAAGTTGGACGTATAACAGAGTATATGTGTGCCAAATACACTCCTTTGGGATTCGTTTCTGAAAGTTTTTTTTTTTTCAGAGTATGGCCATGTATTACGTCAAAATAGTTGGAATTCAAAATGGGGCACTTCTCCAGGAAGAGCGTGTGTGAGAGCGAGAGCGTGCCCATCAACACGCTTCATTCTGGTTACGGGAGCCATAGGCAGCGCTTTGTTTTTAGACCACAACATCAACAATGTCACTAAAGAAGTTTCTGGTTGTGAGGGAAAGATAACCTTGTTCAGCTTCCCAAAAAACCCAGCATTAAAGGTCCCGTTCTTCGTGATCCCACTGTTCAAACTTTAGTTAGTGTGTAATGTTGCTGTTAGAGCATAAATAATACCTGTAAAATTATTAGGGATGCACCGAATCCAGATTTTCGGGGTTCGGCCGAATACCGAATCCACTGGTTAAGATTCGGCCGAATCCGAAACCGAATACCGAATCCTACTCCCACCCGCAGTCCATTATCACAGTAAACACATTATAATGAACAACGTTAACAACGTCCGCAGCAGTGTAGGGATGCTATTGACTATTAACTGTTTTGGTCAAGTTTACTAAAGTAAACATTGTCGTGTATGTTCTTCTCGCCGCTATTTCATGATGGTTTATAGAAAAATTACCCCGAGTCGTCCTCTGTCGTTTCAAAGAACAAATCAACGGAGAGCAGGAGGCGCGCGCTAGGGTTGTGCCGACATCGTGATGCCACGCCCCCGTTGCGAGTCTGTTGTGTGCTACACACTAATCCTCTTCTATAGTATTAGTTAAACTAAAAACTTAGCAGGGATTGCTCTGTAAATTAAATTGAGAATGTAACTAATGCATATATGCTATTTTAAATACTGTAGTCTATGCCAGATATAGAGCCTACATTTTGAAATCATTTGAGGCTGAAACATCCATAAGCATGCGTGTTTATTTTAGCACTTCTGTCAGTGAAACAACACAGCCTATAAAACAAAAACGATTTTCAGTGAATAATGGTAACCTCAAGAATATATGAAAATTAAATATTAGTTAGAAAAATATTTGATTCATATACTATTCCCCCGCAAAGATGCATCATAGGTCTACCGCTCTGCGCTTTGAGAGGAATGGGACACTGAATAGACACCTCGAATATCTTCGTCTTTATATGTTCTACTGATGTTGCAAAGCAACACTTGTTGTAAAAGGTCTGAAGAGAGGATTTTATTTTCCACAGGGTCAAGACAAGGCAATGTTTGATTATTCACTGCCAGAGAAAACGAAACTAAAATCACGTGCAACCTAGCGGATGAATCATTATTAGTACAAATAATGAAATGATAGTTTTAAGAGATTAGTAGGCCTATATATGTAACGATATATAGTAGCCTATATTATCTACCTATTTACCTAATTCCGGTTCTTCAAAGCTAACGGATTCAGTGTATTTTCGTTTTGTCATCTTCATTTGGAAATTATTTAAGTGAAAAATATTTAGTGTAGGCCTATATATTTTAATAAAATACATTTTGGCTGCTGTCTGTAGATTCATTCATGTACAACTCGTATTCTCTCGGATGTTTCATATGCAAATGTTTTAACAGCGGCTGTTGTTTAGGGTCCTTGTCATCACGAGACAAATCGGCATTGCAAATTGAACGCGTAGCTCAACTTGAATCGTCTTCTTTTTACTTAAAGTATAGGCTACTGCCACGTTTTCTGTTCATGAGTTCCATTTTCACTTTCAACAGCGGCGTCATTACGTTCGACCAGCGGGGCGCGCATAGTGCAAGCCTAGGGTTCGGGTTCGGTGGAAAAAAATTCTGAGGTTCGGCAGAAACCGAACCCAGTCAAAAAGCCCAATATTCGGCCGAATCCGAACCCGAACCCTGGATTCGGTGCATCCCTAAAAATTATAAAGCTCAAAGTTCAATGCGAAGCGAGATATTTTATTTAACAGAAGTTCCCTTTCAAAGCCTACAGTGAACGGCTGGCTTGGACTACATCCTGGTACTTCCTACATAAATGACGTCGATAGAACAGTAGAACAGACTAACCTCCACCCACAAGAATACGCGAAAAAAGGGGCGTGGTCTTGTTGCTGTCCCACGTGGAGAAGAGGATGTGTCGTGTGGAGAAAAGGAAGTGCTGCGTTTCAGTGTGTTTGTCGCCATGTCGTCAAGACACTGTTATTTTCATCCCGGAGTCAAATCACCTTTGTTTGGCTTTCCCAGGGACGCTGTAGAGATCATTAAGCGCATACATCTCCCGTTAAGAGGCGTGACCTTTCCACGTGCGCTAAGCTGCTGTCGAATCACAACACAGGAACCGGGCCACGTTCGCTAAGCTGCTGTCCAATCACAACACGGGAACCGCTGGCACAATCAGAACTCGTTACGTATTTCTGAAGGAGGGACTTCATAGAATAAAGGAAGTCATCAGCCGTTTTCAGGACAGTGAATACAGCGGTGTACAGATAAGTAAATTGTGTTAAAAATACTGTTTTTTTTTACACGCGAAACATGAACACATGTTATATTGCACACTGTAAACACAATCAAAGCTTCAAAAAGACACGAAGAACGGGACCTTTAAGGAAACATCGGATGTAGTTTGTTTGTTTTTCCGGAGCAACAACGGAGTTCTGCAAGTGTGTTTGTTTGTTCGCAGTCATGAGTCGAAACCGCAGGCGGTGAGTGAAACAGCTGGTTGTTGGCAATCGGCGCATAGGTACATATGATTTAAACAACTTGAACGCGTAGTGTATATAAAGTTATCCATAATAATAGAATGGATAATGTCACGAATGTATTGTGTATTGTAGTGTGTGAGTGTGTGTGTGTGTGTGTGTGTGTGTGTGTGTGTGTGTGTGTGTGTGTGTGTGTGTGTGTGTGTGTGTGTGTGTGTGTGTGTGTGTGTGTGTGTGTGTGTGTGTGTGTGTGTGTGTGTGTGTGTGTGTGTGTGTGTGTGTGTGTGTGTGTGTGTGTGTGTGTGTTTGTAGGTGTGCGTATCGCTTTAGCTCCGCCCACTGCACTTATCGACGAGTTTGGCTGTTTTCGGAAAGAGTCGATACAGCTTATCTGCCTTTTATAAATCTAATAAAACTAAAGACTTTTTTGAGAAATGAAGGATGCAATACTACTCAAGATTAACATGAGATTGGCTGAAACTGTATGTGTGCCATTCTGAAATGACCAAAAAAGTCTGTCGTCAAAGTGGATGGCCACTAATGCATTTTCAAACAACAGGCATCCGACTGCGTTTCGTCTGCGTGCTCTTATATTCAGTGGTGGGCTGTCAGGGCCATCAGGGCCTTCTCTGCTGGCCCTGTCAAAATTTGTGTTAGTGAGTTGATTTTCATTAATTTCACCAGTTGCCTAAACAGTGACACGTGAGTGCAGTGGTAATGTTATCAATAAATAGTTAAGCTGCCTTTTTGTCTCGCGTGTCCTTTTATGTTGCTTGCCCCCTTCCCAACGAGCATTTTGAAAGCATGGTTCGTAACAGAAGTGCATACAGTATATGATTGTATTTTGTACGTGTCAGTGTGTGTGGTGTTGTTATGTGGGGTGTGTTGATCGTTAGTGAAGGCCCTGACTGAAACCCCACGGTACACTACTTCTTATATTATATATACAATCATTATTATATGGATCAATGACATGACAAGCATATTTAAGTGCATTATTTCCTTTTAAAATAATTCTATAAATCCATGACATAAATCACTTTATTCTATAAAACCTATTTAGTTTGAATTCATTTTTAGTACATTTAAATAATACATATTATGATTTTATATTTTGTTATCTTAAACCCCCAAAATGTCAGGTGGTGCAACTACCAGCAAATACTGGTAAATGCTAATTTCAAGTATGAGTAGATTGGCTACATTCCATGTCAGGTGGTACAACTACAGTATATCCATGTGACTATAATTTGGTTGTACAGCTTGACATAAAAACAGTCAAAAATTAATTTAAACACTTTAAAATGTTATTTAACAACTGAAACTTATTTAAAACACATTGTTCAAGACTCAACAATATGCATTAAATCGGTTTTTCACCTTATTTGTCTATGGCTTCGGACCCACTTTATATTAGGTGGCATTAACTACTATGTACTAACATTTTAATTAATCATTTGATACAATGCACTTATTGTGTACATGTTTTTACATACTGTAGTACTTAATTTTTTTTAATTACCTGCATGTAATAACATCTGTAAATTATTTATTTATTTAACAGATCATTTATCTGTTAATAATGTAGTTACATTTATAATTACACTGTTGGCCCTTACCCTACACATAACCCTACCATTAAACTTACCCATACCACCACACTTGTCCCCAACTTTACCCGTATCCCACCTCAATATCAGCAAAAGTGTTTTGCAATACAATATGAACACAATAAGTACTTTGTACTTATTTTTTGATGTAAGTACAAAGTAGTTAAGGCCACCTAATATAAAGTGGGGATGTGGCTTCTCCTATACTGCATCAACTTCATTTAAACATTTTTCAGGAAGTGACGATTTTGTTCTCTTCGGCTGACTGAATGGAAACGGTGCTTTGTATGCAAATGTGTTATGCGATTTTCCAATTTTGCACATACGTTAAATTTGCAAGTTTGGATGGAAACATAACTACTGGCCCAAATTCAATTTGTTTGCTCATATGCGATTTATGCCAATTTACTAATTCAATAATCTAATTCTTTAAAGAATTTATAGACCTGGGTGGATGAACACTGTTGAACTTCTCTGAATTGCAATTGATTAAATTCCTCTTCCTTTATTTCAATTTTCAACTTTTTGTAGGTCATGGCCAAATCAACTTCGAACTTGTGAATCAAAAGGAATCCCATTCTTAAATTCAAAGTTTTGCCCAAACGTGCTCCTAAAAGTGTGAAAAGCATGACTGGCAACAACTGAGTATTCATGAGTAAAGATTGCGATTGAGATAAATGGAACCGCTAATAGTCAGATAATACGGAGCGCCTCCTAGTGAAGGATAAGTTAACAAACCTCTATGTGTTGTGTCGCTGTGGTCTCTACACTTCAGCTTGGAGAGGGGAAAATAATTTTCCTCTTTATTTCTTTGGAAGGTTCTGTTGCTCTTCCAAGAACAAAGGAAGCAGATGCGAAGATGGATGGTCTGTTGAGACAGCACAAAGTAACGTCTCGTCTAATGTTGAAATAATTGTGGATATTAAAGAGAGAGGAAAATGCCAGCTCAGCCTGGGGAAGGTAGGAAAAAGAATTGAGAGAGGCAATAATGCAATAAAAAGTCAGGCACTGGTGGAGGGAAGATTTCATTAAAAACAATAATGGTCACGACTGACTGGCCCAAATGCCGGAGGACAGGTCGTTCTTCTACAAATATGGCCTTATGATCCTTGCCTTCAGAATGCAGTCTGAGCAGTTTTTTGGGGTGATGAATGAGTGCAAGCGATTTTTGCAAAACCTAGTGTCTACACTATTAATCAAAAGATCAGCACAAGATGTAAAAGGTGAGAGAAAAGGGTATCGGTAATACAAAACTCAAAAGTGTGTTTGCACTAACAAATGTTAAAATGTTGCTGCAATTCTCAGAGTGTGAAAATCACTGTGCAGTTTCCTTTCCCATGTTGACACTAGTCAATCAGGAAGAAATGACTAACTTTAGTTATAGACTCTAAATGTGATACTTTCTAGTTGGTTGCAAGTGGAATTGACAAAAATATGTCTAGTTCAGGATGAGTCAACACTATTTTTGCTCCCTTTTCATGGAGCAACAATGTACACTTTATATGTGTTTCTACTAAAAATGGATTGTGTACACTAGTATAGTATTAGTCTCAGCACTAACAGAAATTGTTCAAAAGTAATTAAAATTTTTATTCCATACGCAAGACCTAGTGAGTGGGAAGAATAAGATATTTATGGTTTAGCATAAATGATTTTACCATAAAATAGTTACCATATGAACTGACACTATCTTTCTTCAAGAAAACATGGCCTTTAATATGAAGACATTTTCAGAAATTGACATTTAAACAGCATAAAATAGCTAACATGTTGACATGTTTACCATTAGAGTGGTAAAAAAAAAAAGTTAAGCTGAAGGAGCATGGATCAGAGAGCTTACCGCTCCTGCACATTAAAAAAATAAATATTCCCCAGCATATTGAAGGAATGTGTCTCTTCAAGGGGAAACTAACAAATGCAAAACCATCCCATAATTTCATATTCAGTTTGGACATCGACTCATTACCATATTCCTGCAAGGTTCTCTGGCAACGCTTTGGGCCAAAACTTTCCTATTTTTTATATTGGTTTATTTCATATTATTGTTCTTATTTGGACAGTTCATGCTATTGGCTGTCAACACAAATCAACAGCCTGCCATTTGGTTTGGCCTCCATTTGCTATTGTGTTACATTAAAATATAACACTGCTGGAATGCTCTACCATATTATGTAAGGCACTGAAGCCACGATTCTCTTCAGTAAACAACTAAAGCCATGGTAACAGTTAGCAATGCACTTCACTTCTTTGTAGCCTTTCGTACAAACAAATAGCTCACAATAGCAGCTGGACAATGTGCTTGGTACAGTTTTACAATGCTTGAGAAAATAAATGTTCCCTTCTTTAAGAGTTTCAGGTCACATTGGCAGCTAGCTTCAGTTGTCAGCAAGGAAACGGGCACAACCTTAAATCATGTTAATTGCACAACCCTTTGGTTGCCTTTGTGTATTACAAAAAAAAAAAACAAGACTTCCCGCTTTTTAGGGTGAAAAAAAACTGATTATAGCTGGCTGTAGCTTGCATGGTTCCCACCACTTTACATCATGAACAGTAATGTAAGCTTAATTTCAATACATACATTTCCAAACCACACTTAAGATAATAATACCTTTGAGGTACTCTAATTTAGACATATGTTCTTACTATATAAAAGGTGGTACAGTGGTTTAATACATTAAGTCCACTGATATTATACCAGACGCACTTTGACATTGCCAGAAATATAATTTGGGTTGCTAACAAGATGGGTGAAGCAATCATGGGCAACCATATTTGAATCGCTTTAGGGTATCTCATGCTAATGGAGTGAATGTGTATTGCAAACTATTTAGACAAAAAATAAAGCATATCTTCCAACTGTCCTTAATGTACTGGGTTCAAAACAATTTAAGCTCTGTTGACAGTATCTGTGGCATGTGGTTCTTTGCCACAAACAAATGTACCTCCTCCCTCAGTTTAAGACAAAAAAAAAAAAAAAAAAACGCATTTACAGTAAAAGTATTACAGAAGCTTTAAAAATAAAAAATGTGCAGCTTGTATTTTTTTTTAAATTAATTCCTCCATACAAACTTATTAAAGTATGAATTGTTCCAGT
This sequence comes from Romanogobio albipinnatus, assembly GCA_023566225.1. Lineage (NCBI taxonomy): Eukaryota > Metazoa > Chordata > Actinopteri > Cypriniformes > Gobionidae > Romanogobio > Romanogobio albipinnatus. Next base: position 41,689,419 of record CM042244.1, on the reverse strand, counting down.
GGGACTTCTAGATGGATGAACTACTAGTTTTGCATTTCCTATAAAGTTCCAGATGGTATATGTTTAGTTTTCCAAACATTCATTTTGTAAATATTGTAATAATCCAGTGAGATTATAGTGTCACTATAGTGAGTCACACAGCAAAAGGTATGGACTACCCAGAAATCTGATAAACACTATCCATCTGAGATTATATAAACAGTAAAAGAAAAAGAGAAATATACTCTACCTCTCAAAAGTTTGGGGTCGGTCAGATTTTTTTTATGTTTTTGAAAAGTCTCATATGCTCACAAAGGCTGTATTCATTTGCTCAAAAATACAGTAAAACAGTAATGTGAAATATTATTACATCTCGAAATAACATTTTAATATCAGCAGCCATTACTCCAGTTTTCAGTGTCACATGTATCTTCATCAAATCATTCTAAGATGCTGATTTGGTGCTCAAGAAACACTATTTATGTGGATATTTTAAAAAAATGTCAGGACTCTTTGATGACCGTCATCAAAACTATAAAAAATTTTCAGGACTCTTTGATGACCGTCATCAAAACTATTTACTGTTTGGCTTTTATTTGGCTACTATTACTTTTGGCTAAAGAATGAATCCTTGCTGAATAAAATAATTTATTTCACAGAAAAACCCTTTTGAACGGTACACACAGACAAATAGTATACAGTGAGGAAAATAAGTATTTGAACACCCTGCTATTTTGCAAGTTCTCCCACTTGGAAATCATGGAGGGGTCTGAAATTGTCATTGTAGGTGCATGTCCACTGTGGGAGAAATGATCTTAAAAAAAAAAAAATCCAGAAAGCACAATATATGATTTTTTATTATTTATTTGTATGATACAGCTGCAAATAAGTATTTGAACACCTGTCTATCAGCTAGAATTCCGACCCTCAAAGACCTGTTAGACTGCCTTTAAAATGTCCACCTCCACTCCATTTATTATCCTAAATTAGATGCACCTGTTTGAGGTTGTTAGCTGCATAAAGACACCTGTTCACCCCATACAATCAGTAAGAATCCAACTACTAACATGGCCAAGACCAAAGAGCTGTCCAAAGACACTAGAGAAAAAATTGTACACCTCCACAAGGCTGGAAAGGGCTACGGGGAAATTGCCAAGCAGCTTGGTGAAAAAAGGTCCACTGTTGGAGCAATCATTAGAAAATGGAAGAAGCTAAACATGACTGTCAATCTCCCTCGGACTGGGGCTCCATGCAAGATCTCACCTCGTGGGTTCTCAAGGATCCTAAGAAAGGTGAGAAATCAGCCCAGAACTACACGGGAGGAGCTGGTCAATGACCTGAAAAGAGCTGGGACCACCGTTTCCAAGGTTACTGTTGGTAATACACTAAGACGTCATGGTTTGAAATCATGCATGGCACGGAAGGTTCCCCTGCTTAAACCAGCACATGTCAAGGCCCGTCTTACGTTTGCCAATGATCATTTGGATGATCCAGAGGAGTCATGGGAGAAAGTCATGTGGTCAGATGAGATCAAAATATAACTTTTTGGTCATAATTCCACTAAACGTGTTTGGAGGAAGAAGAATGATGAGTACCATCCCAAGAACACCATCCCTACTGTGAAGGATGGGGCTGGTAGCATCATGCTTTGGGGGTGTTTTTCTGCACATGGGACAGGGCGACTGCACTGTATTAAGGAGAGGATGACCGGGGCCATGTATTGCGAGATTTTGGGGAACTACCTCCTTCCCTCAGTTAGACCATTGAAGATGGGTCGAGGCTGGGTCTTCCAACATGACAATGACTCGAAGCACACAGCCAGGATAACCAAGGAGTGGCTCTGTAAGAAGCATATCAAGGTTCTGGCGTGGCCTAGCCAGTCTCCAGACCTAAACCCGATAGAGAATCTTTGGAGGGAGCTCAAACTCTGTGTTTCTCAGCGACAGGCCAGAAACCTGACTGATCTAGAGAAGATCTGTGTGGAGGAGTGGGTCAAAATCCCTCCTGCAGTGTGTGCAAACCTGGTGAAAAACTACAGGAAACATTTGACCTCTGTAATTGCAAACAAAGGCTACTGTACCAAATATTAACATTGATTTTCTCAGGTGTTCGAATACTTATTTGCAGCAGTATCATACAAATAAAAAGTTTAAAAAATCATACATTGTGATTTCTGGAAAAAAACATTTAGATGATGTTTTTTACAGTGGACATACACCTACGATGGCAATTTCAAACCCCTCCATGATTTCTAAGTGGGAGAACTTGCAAAATAGCAGGGTGTTCAAATACTTATTTTCCTCACTGTATATAGAGATCTGATAAATATCACGAAAATCTACACAATACATCAGTAACTCATCTACTACTACTTGCTGCTTTATCATGTGAGGCAGCAGGGAGATTTACAGCATCATCAGCAAGCAGTGTAACTCCTCCTAAACAAGATCCAATCAATGGCACATAAGCTAGCTCTATCATTGGCACTGACATCAGTTAGGTCCTCTATTTCACCACTATTTCTGCCTCCATTATTGGAGTGCATGATGAATTGAACCAGGTTGGCGCCATCCTACCCCAAGCTGTGCCCCGAGCTCTGAGCACCTGGCTGCACTCACGGCAGCAGTGTCTGCACTGATCTCTGCCGCCCCTTCTCAATACAGCAAAGCAGACCACTGGGAGATTGCAGCATGGGCGCTAAGTGCCAGCCACACATGGCATGGCAGGCCTGCAGAGCTGATGGAATAACTAAATCTCACTTCCCGCTTAATCTATAGCCAAGGCTGGGGTCTCAGTGAGTGCAGATGCCAGGAGAATGGATGGCCATGATATCTAATAAAGGCAAATGTTGTGCGACTCATTTTAAAAAAGCCATTTCTCTTTTACGCGTGTCAGATCCTTTAGGGCATCTCAGCCCTTCTGCTTTCATTCGGTCATTTATTATTTCAATGAAGCAGCTGATGTTTGCTGAGACCTGTAGGACATATTCTCCTAAATGTGCAGAAATAAATATTTAAAGATGAATATATGCCTTACCTTATTAGTGCCCTATGCATGTACTCCTGAATGCACACATAGCACACCAATGCAGATTAGCTGATCTGTAAGCATCCATATAAAAATAGACACAGATCAAATGCATTGATTTGGTGGAATTATTTAAAATAAACTATATACAAAATATAAAAGTTTAAATATACACTATAACTTTTGGCCCTCAAGTGGTTAAAAACGAAACTACATTGTTTTGGTTGTGCTTCAGCTCTGTGACTGTGCGGATGAATATGGTTATCCTACTGCTCATAAAACGTTCACTACTAGGCTTAAAGGGATAGTTCACCCAAAAATGAAAATTCTGTCATCATTTACTCACCCTCAAGTTGTTCCAAACCTGTATGAGTTTCTTTGTTCTGCTGAACACAAAAGAAGATATTTAGAAGAATGTTTGTAACAAAGCAGATAGAGCAACTATTGACTACCATAGTATTTTTTTCCCTACTATGGTAGTCAATAGTTGCTCTACAAACATTCTTCTAAATATCTTCTTTTGTGTTCAGCAGAAAAAGAAACTCATACAGGTGTGGAACAACTTGAGGGTGAGTAAATGAGGACAGAATTTTCATTTTTGGGTGAACTATCCCTTTAAGAAATATAATCAGTTTTCACAGAAAGGATCTCAAGCTGACTAGCTGACGTTACTGTAACTATACCCACTACCTCTTTCGCCACCAAACACAGAATTTTCCAGAATCTCCAGATCAAAACACAGGCGAAGAAGAAGCAGAAACAAGCAATATCACATGTAATCATATGCATATGTAAAATAACGCGATCACCAACATTAAACAGCAAATTAGGCCGATTACCAGTTTCGTGATAAACCACGATAAAATGTACTGACAGTTAATAATATCGTTTAAAATTGAATTATCTCGTAACGGAGGACTCAACAGGGTTCGCCATTCTGGGGAACTCAACTGGAGCAGTTAGCGCACGTATCCGGTCCATATGGAGGGGAATGGCGCAGCAAGCCGACACAAGAACGGGCACTTCGGTGTTACTGACTATGGGAAGTGAGCACACAGGAAGATACCGGCTCTACACGGAGGCTATAGAATCTAGCGAACGTGTTAGGTGTCGCCCAGCCTGCAGCTCTGCAAATATCTGTCAGCGAGGCGCCACGAGCCAGCGCCCAGGAAGAAGCAACACCTCTGGTGGAGTGGGCTCTTAACACGAGCAGGCAGGGCACGCCTTGGGATTCATCCACCAAGACGATGGCATCCACTACCCAGTGGGCCATCCTCTTGGAGACAGCCTTTCCCTTCTGCTGTCCTCCGTAACAGACAAAGAGCTGCTCTGAAGTCCTGAAGCTTTGCGTTCTGTCCACGTAAGTCCGGAGAGCACAGACGGGACAAAGAAAAGCTAGGGCTGGGTCTGCCTCATCCGAAGGCAGCGCTTGCAGGCTCACCACTTGGTCCCGGAAGGGAGTAGTGGGAACCTTGGGCACATATCCAGGCTGGGGTCTCATGATCACATGAGAGTTACCGGGCCCGAATTCCAGGCACGATTCTTCTACCGAAAATGCCTGCAGGTCCCCTACCCTCTTGATGGAGGCCAACACAGTCAGGAGTATTGTCTTTAACGACAAGATCTTTAACTCTGCTGACAGCAAAGGCTCAAAGGGCGCTCTCTGCAGTGCGGTTAGCACCAGAGACAAGTCCCAAGAGGGTATAGAGGGAGGGCGAGGCAGATTTAGTCTCCTCGCCCCCCTCAGGAACCTGACGATCAGATCGTGCTTACCTAAAGATTTTCCATCTACTAGATCATGATTAGCGGCGATAGCGGCAACATAAACTTTGAGGGTGGAGGGAGACAGCCTTCGCTCCAACCCGTCTTGTAGGAAGGAAAGCACAGACCTGATCGAACATCTTCGGGGGTCTTCTCGGCGAGAAGAGCACCAATCGAAGAACAGGTTCCTTCAACGCATAGAGGCGCCTCGTAGAGGGGGCTCTAGCGGAAGAGATGGTGTCATCTACCGCTTGTGGTAGGTCACCTAGAACCTCCGCGTCCCGTCCAGGTACCAGACATGGAGTTTCCAGAGGTCCGGACGCGGGTGCCATAGGGTGCACCGTCTCTGAGTCAGGAGGTCCTTCCTCAGAGGAATGGGCCAAGGAGGTGCTGTCGCGAGGAGCACTAGTTCTGGGAACCAAGTCCGGTTGGGCAATACGGAGCGACCAACAGGACTTGCTCCTCGTCCTCCCTGACTCAAGGCTCACTGGGGGAAACGCATATTTGCGTATGTAGCTGTGTGCTAGGGCATCCGAGACAACAGCCATAATGAAATGTTCCTTCACAACAGATAATGCTTCACGATGAACTCTGTTAGAGAGCTACATATGGGAATTTTTTCTGTTCAATAAAATACCTTGCTCACCTGTTGAGTAATAAAAACACCATCTTCACGTCGCTTTTGCAACATTTCAAATTCCTCAGTTCTCTTCAGATTCAAGCCAATGTTGATTCTCATTTATTACGAGCTCTGTCACATTCTCTTTTTGCCAACAGACTCTCCTCTGTTAGGAGTTTATTTAAAAATGGGTGATTCCCCAGAGGTTCGAGATTTAGCATGCTCCATGTCAAACTTTTTCACTCGTTGTGTCAACTAACCTACACCACTCACACACCATACACGTGTCAAAGCAGCCGAAGAAACTTTTCTCTATTTACAGATAAGACGAGACACGTATAGGTGAGCGACATATGTACGCAATTTCCTTCGAAAACCAATGCAACAGGTCTAAAATATAAACACTAATAGGCTTACCATCTGAATCAGGGTAAGACAAAAACACATTTTGGAAGAAGGATTGATGATGGATTCATAGTTCATTTTGAACAAAAAAGTAGTTGCATATTGTACCTTTAAGACTCATATGCTGCCACACAACACACAACCAAATCACACATTCTTGCATTCAGAAAGAGCAACAGCATGGAAAGTGACAGTCTCACATTTTTTAAACATTTGATACCATCTTAAAAAATGACTAAGTTCATATCGCAACAAAGACCTCCAGAACTGTTGGCAGGACATTTATCATGTAATTGTAAAAAAAAAAAAAAAAAAAAAAAAAATTCAATTGCAGAAATGGTTTGCTGTGGGACAGTCATAGGCATATTTTCATTCATATTTAACTTGGCTTCAATGTTTTTATCTTCCACAATAATGCAATATCTTTCAATTATCTTTTTATCTGTGTTTTCTGCTCTCTCAGCAAATATTGATGCAATTAATCAAATTAATTACTCTGCATACCAATTCATTTCTATTAAATGTATCAATTTACCGTGCTATTAATAATTAAAATGGATGGATTAATATACTGTCCCATGCATTTGTCAGTATTTTAGGTGGTAAAAGTTAACACAAATTAACAGCATTAGGCATTTATATTTAGCCCTTTTTTATTGGCATTTGAACTCTTTCTTTTTGGTTCTGTGATTTGTAAAGAATTGATCACATCCACAACATGTTCATACAAACGCACACAAATATGTAGCAGTGCATGTTTCTCAAGAAATGGAGAAAGTTGTTCTTTATGGATAATGCATTAATCAATTTATGGATATAATGCAATCCTGTTGCTTAAGCAGTATAGAATGGGGTTAGCAATGCAATGTCATGGGTTGGATTCCCAGTGAATGCATGAACTGATCAATTGGATACAATTGAATGCAATGTATATCACTTTGGATATACGTATGTGACAAATGCATAAATGTAAAAGGAATGGCAATCAAATCTAGACGGCATGTTTAACCAAAAAAAAACAAGCACAAGTTTTTCACAAGCATTTGTGAAAGAATGGATCGCTCTCAGGAGCTCAGTGAATTCAAGCGTGGTACCGTGATAGGTTGCCACCTGTGCAATAAGTCCATTCGTGAAATTTCCTCACTACTAAATATTCCACGGTCAACAGTTAGAGGTATTATAACAAAGTGGAAGCAATTGGGAGCAACAGCAACTCAGCCATGAAGTTGTAGGACACGTAAATTCACAGAGTGGGGTCAGCACATGCTGAGGTGCACAGTGCACAGAAGTTGCCAACTTTGTCAATAGCTACAGACCTCCAAACTTTGTGTGGCCTTCAGATTAGCTCAAGAACAGTGCATAGAGAGCTTCATGGAATGGGTTTCCATGGCTGAGCAGCTGCATCCAAGCCTTACATCACCAAGTGCAATGCAAAGACCCGGAAAACATTTTTCCCCATCCAAAACAATTGCCAGACCCAATAAATACAAACTTTATTTTGTTTTCTTTACTTAAAATGAACTAAATGTGGTTTAAAAAAAATATATATATATAAAATGAATAGCAAAACATCACCTGACAACAATGGTATAACGTGCCAGGACAACAAACGTAGTAGCATCCATAGCACAAATCGCAAAAGCTTTATCTTTTAGCTAAACACCATCATCCAATGAATAATTCCCCTTTCAGTCCACCACTCAAGACATATTTATTTAACTCCCTGTATGTGTTCATTGTCATGGAACGCCATCAACTAGGCCTGCATGTGGTTTATTCTAATATCCTGCTTTGGAATTCCATACACGGTGGACACGGAAAACGCTTACAAAAAGAGATAAAGGCACTTGACAGGTCTGATCTCTGTGAGGCTCTCTATCCTGCATTAAACATTACCTTATCAGTGCAACACTATGGCCAAAGCACATTCAGAGCTGTCAAGCAACTCTGCACCTAATGTCAGGACAATATTAAACAAACGATGAGGTCACCGATAAATATTTGCTTCACGACATGACTTAATATACAGTACGCAAACATGTGTGATGGAAGCACCTCGTTCTCCATTAATTTAACAACATCGGCTGCGGTATGTAGAGGTCCTGACAATGCCCTTTTCTGATATGGGGACAGCATTTATCTGCAGGTAAAGTGGCCTGAAAGACCCCAGTGAAAAGGGGACTCATGCATAGCAATGGCAAGTCGGAGAGCAATGAGATTGTGGTGAAGATAAGCTGAAATCATGACATCTCAAGGAGAATACTGAATGAGATCAAGAGCACCTTTAAATGCTGTGTTCTTCATAAACAAAGCTTCTAAAGCTCATTTCCTTTGGTTTTGTGTGTATCTTTATCACTGTTAGGGAAGCTAGTGTAGCCAGATACGCTACATTTTCACTCATAATATACACTGCAAAAAGTTCTTACTCAGATTTGTGTGTGTGTGTGTGTGTGTGTGTGTGTGTGTGTGTGTGTGCGTGCGTGCGTGCGTGCGTGCGTGCGTGCGTGCGTGCGTGCGTGTGTGTGTGTATGTGTTACTCATTTTATTTTTGTAAAATTTGTTAAAATTACGTAAGTTACCACTGGGGTCAGAAAAATAAACTTAATTCAAAGGGAAAACTTTTTTTTTCTTACAGACTGGCAGATATTTTTTTAAGTAAACAAGACTTAATTTAATGGTCATGTTGCTTCTCAAATAGATGTATCTTGAGTTTTTTTTTTTTTTTTTGATATTTATACTGTAAACAATATTTGTCTTGTTTACAGTATAAATATCTAAAAAAAAATAAAAAATTAAGATTTTGTATTGTTAAGTAGTTAACTACTTAACAAATATTGTTAAGTTGTTAGTTACACTACAATACATACATATATATATACATACATATATATATATATATATATATATATATATATATATATATATATATATATAAACACATATATTATGTAAACACAAACTGTTATGTTAGATGCAATTAATCGATTTGACAGCAATTTTTTTTTTTAATCGGTTTGTTTGAATGAATGATTCAATCATCACACCTTAGAGGAAAACCCATCTACTCACTAGTCCGCTTTTACAGCTTTGTTGTGTTTATACTTGAGATTACACTTGCAAATTGTTTTAACTCAAACTTACAACTCATGAAAGATCACAGAGCACAAATACTACGTATTTTGAACACTCGCTAGAAAATAAATACATTGTGATTGTGAGTACTGACCCATCTTTCAAGAGCAAGTGTTTTTTGCGAATCCCACAAACTCTGAGATTTGAGAAGCTTGGCAAGTTGTTTGCAGAGGCTGGCATTATGCAAATTTATTTTCTAGTGATGTCACATAGTGAGATTCGAAGTACAGACGACTCGTTTAGGCGGTTCAGAGTCGATTCTTTCTTTTGGGAGACAATAACTTTACAACTTTGCAGAACGTATACATTCACAAACAGCTTTATTACACACTGCATGACAGGGAATATTCGAAAAACCATAATAGAGGTAAGTCTCAGCCTGGAATTTTGATTGGATTTACCGGTAATAATTGAGCACAGGGACGGGACAAAATATTTGTACAATTTCCTGGAATAAATAAAAATTACATATTTTTTTGATAATAAAAAGCATTAAATATTATTATTATTTTATTATATATTTTATATTTTATTATATTATTTAATAAACTGCAAATAATAGCAAAATATTTTGCTATATAAAACAAAGATCTATACTGGGATATGCTGAATTAATTTGTGATGAACTGATCAATTTTCCTTGAATTTAATGTACTGCAAGTCATTTTGGATAAAAGTGTGTATAAATGAAATGTAGTGTTGGAGAGCATATTTGATTCCTCCGCTGTGTGCACAATACAACATGTAAACAGTGATGTTATTGAAAGAGTAGTAGCTTGTTACTTGAAAACAATTTTTTGAACTATCTTCATTACTGATATCGGTAGAAAAGTTAATAGTTTAACTGCTTTTACCTTTCTACTTCCCAACACCAGACTCTATATCTGTCATCACAGCAGGATTTAGCATCTTGTTCTCAGGAGTGAAGAAAACATGTCAGATTTCAAATTGCATACTTCCCAGGGATCTTGCGCCATCCGAGCAGCTGCCACTGAGATGAATGGGAATGCTAAAGGATGGCTTTCTCCAGTGTAACAGACCTCCTTAGGCCATGGCATGGCCATAGACACCGCTAACCACCAGTAATACTCTGTCATGTGCCGAACTGCGGCTGTAGGCTAACGAACAAGATAAACTGGAGGTTAATGTCATCCTTAGGGAGTGTACCTGAGGAGAAGTACAAACCTGCTGTGCTTTATGCTAACAGAGCTATTCCTGGAAGAGGAGTCAGTCAGACAGACGGGGGAAACACAATCTAATCTGGTACCATTTTAGTCTGGTCAGAGAATGGTTCACAGTTTCTAGGTTGTGTACACTCAGGGCAGGAAGTAAATGCTGCTGTGCGGGAGATACAAAAACCTAGACCATGCAGAACAAACAAATGACATGTCACACAAGTTGCCCTAGTTACATGGCTCTGATTGGCGATTGGCATGATACATTCTATCATCTCATAACACAGTATGCTCCCCATGGAGACAAAATCTCCATAAAATAATCTCCACAAGTGAGTGATATGCTTATGTCTGACTCACAAGGTCTGGTTTGTTTGTTTTTTGGCCCAAAGGCATGTGCTAAAAAGGGGTGTACTGCTAAGCAGACATCTAACAAACTAGTACTCAGGTTTAAAAAGAAGAAAATAAAAACATATGCTTTGCGTTTTAACATATGCTGGCCTGCCAGTAGCTTTCTCTGTGAAGCTAACATGTTGTAATTCTATTGAGAGGCAGCCAAAAGAGATCTACACTGCAACAAACACTATCACAGAATTAGTGGGAGCTCTAAACACTTAATGCGCATTGCACTTCTCTCCATCTTGCTGACTTTTTCAGGTCAGTTTGCTAGTTAGGTGCCCTACTGCAAAGACCAGCTTACACCAGCATCAATTTCCTAGTGGTTCCAATCTTTACCCAAAAGATTTTTGCAATAGTATAATCCGGGTCATATTTATGTGGTTTACAGGGTGAGCTTTTCTAAACTGGGGCGGTAAAAGATCCAGGTCATACCAAGAGGGTCATCACGTTGAATCATAGAATTAGCACATGATTTAAGGCAGCAAACAGAGTACAACGAGCATTGTGCATTCACAACTCAGTGACATTTGTTACTGTTACAGAAGGCACTAAATTCATAAGCTCAGCCTTGCTTACAAAAGATTTGAGCATTGTCTGCTGCAAAATGTGTTGTTTGTTTTGCTTATTATTATAAACCAATTTCAAGACTTCAGATGTTGTGGGTTAATTTTGAAGGTCTGGCTAATTGGCTCACCATATTGAATTAAACCCTTAATAGGCAAAGACAGCTGAGACAGTTACTAAGAATAAAGCAAATTACAAGAAGCAGCTATTTAATTGCTTCCTTTTGTGATACAATCTATTTCATCAACATTTTGCCCATGCAAGTGACCAGTGCTAAAAACACCAGATGACCTTGGAATAACCAAAGTCTTCCTGAAACCTAGGATTTGTAATCTGCCCATGCAGACATCTTTAACCAGCCTAAAATGGTTTGCTGGTCTTTGCTGGTTTAATCTGGTCCCCCAGGATGACCAGTGGAGAAGCAAAACTCCACTGAAGCCAGCAAACCAGACCAACCTAACCAGTTTAGGAGGCCTGCAAACAAACCAGGGCCTGTATAAAATCTGTGTGCAAGTGCAGATTTATTCCTCCAGTGTATGAAACAGCTGGCGACTGTTAAAATAGGCACCAAACCTAAAATTAACGTAGCTGCTAATGCTTTAAAGTGAATGAAGTTCCAGCTGTGTAATACATCATTACTGTAATATTTTGTTATGTAGTGAACCAATGGCGGCGTTTCACAAAAACCTAGGGTATGGCATTAGTCCTTCTGGCAATACAACAACAATAACATTCCCAAATAATCACATTAGCCTATATCTAAACAAAATGTGGACAAAAATCCACTAAAAGAACTTATCAAAAAAATTTTTTAAATCAATGCAAATACTGAAACAGCCCTACCTAACCACTGTGACCTAACCAAACGCGGCACGTGAGAAAAATTATCTTTTCCATGTTAATCAGAGTTTTTTGTACTAACCAGCCGCAACAATTCTATTTTACAAACAGTTTTTATTTCTGCGGCGTTGTGGCTGGAACAACATATAAAGTATGACGAGATTATGTGCTTTATTTAATTTAAAGGGAATTTAAAGTGAGTTAATTGTTCATGACCTTTATAGACAACCTTACTGAAAACAACAATGGATAATTCCCCTCAGATATTTAAAATAAATGAAAGGAAACAAGTATGTTCAAACTGTCAACTCAAGGTGAACAAATAAGTGTATTCTATGATAAAAAAAAAAGTTTCAGTCACTCAGAATATATTTTTAATCATGCTAAAATGGTGTAAGATTTAGGAATTTGATATTGTACTTATCCATTTCGTTGTGAATACAGTTGCAGAGAGAGCCCACCCACACGCTCTTCTGATTGGCTATGACTTTTGATTGACTGATCTCGGGTCAAGTCTGGTTTGCCGCTGAAAATCTTGTTGCATCACGTCTGGTTAGGACACAGAGTTAGGCTGTTTAAATTTGCTTTTCAAAGCTGCAACAGAACTAACTAGCAGCATCATGAGCTGTTTATTTCCCTTTAATGCCAGGGTATGGCAACTGCCATACTCTGCCATACGTAAACGCCCCTGTAGTCAACATAATGCACAAGATTAGAATTTTTTGTCATTTGCAAACAACAAAGTATACTAACACAGATAGCAACATTTGCAATTTTTGTCACATTCCTCAACCCGTTTAAATCTTTCCTGAACAAAGACAACATAACATATGATTGGGATTGATACCTGACATAATTTCGAAACTAGCTCTACATTTTATAAAAGCATTTTGCAACTGATAGCTGCACAACAAAAGTGAAGCTGCAAGCTCTTTTTCTAGTCCACCGTTTTTAATAGAATGACAGGACATCCATGCAGGACCACCTATACGTTTTTTTTCATCATTTTATCTATTCGTTATTTTAAAACCCTGAGTTAATTATACACTGTGACTATGTTAATACTCACTGTGAGAAACTGCCAAAGCCTACCTCTTTGCCAGACAATGAATGCTCTATATGACTGAATGCGCAGCCATTCATCTCAAAGAAAAGCCTAGTGTTTACCAAGGGCACTGATGTTTTCTTTTTTTACTGGAAAGGACGAGGCCCTGTCGGATGTTAAATAATTTTCATCTACGCTCTTGCCTTCCAAGGTTAATCGTGGAGCTAAGTCCGTCTACTGTTGAGCCGACCCCATCAAGTTATTCTGCCCTGTGTTCGTACGCGCCTTCCTGTTGTGATCTTATCTGAAAATGGCTCTATGCAGATGCACCCCGCCAGAATCACTACAAACAAACAAACGCTGAGGGGAACAATGCAAAGCAAGGAACAATCTGGATTGAAGGGCAAACAAATGCCTAGTATAGCTTTTCACAAGCCTAAAAAACATGCAAGGAAAAGTAAAATGTATTCTTGTAAAACTAAAAAAAGACTTTATTCTTATTCAGTATGTTAATGTATTCCTGAAATCACATTGTTCTCGGCTATGCTCAGATTCCCAGTAATTTCTCTAAGGAGCTTCGGTTTGTGAGCTGTGATGTTCGATTGGGCCCGTCGCCTATTCACCGTTTCATTTGTTTGAGCACCATTATATGAAGACAAAACCAAATAAAAGCCCTCTAAGATAATATATCCATGTCTTTTAATTTTGAATATGTATATAAATATTCAGGCAATGCTTGCACTTCCAACTGGATACTCAATACAGCAGATAATCAGATATCAGCAGATATATACACTCACCTAAAGGATTATTAGGAACACCTGTTCAATTTCTCATTAATGCAATTATCTAATCAACCAATCACATGGCAGTTGCTTCAATGCATTTAGGGGTGTGGTCCTGTCAAGACAATCTCCTGAACTCCAAACTGAATGTCTGAATGGGAAAGAAAGGTGATTTAAGCAATTTTGAGCATGGCATGGTTGTTGGTGCCAGACGGGCCGGTCTGAGTATTTCACAATCTGCTCAGTTACTGGGATTTTCACGCACAACCATTTCTAGGGTTTACAAAGAATGGTTTGAAAAGGGAATAACATCCAGTATGCGGCTGTCCTGTGGGCGAAAATGCCTTGTTGATGCTAGAGGTCAGAGGAGAATGGGCCGACTGATTCAAGCTGATAGAAGAGAAACTTTGACTGAAATAACCACTCGTTACAACCGAGGTATGCAGCAAAGCATTTGTGAAGCCACAACATGCACAACCTTGAGGCAGATGGCCTACAACAGCAGAAGACCCCACCGGGTACCAAACTACCAAAATTGGACAGTTGAAGACTGGAAAAATGTTGCCTGGTCTGATGAGTCTCGATTTCTGTTGAGACATTCAGATGGTAGGCTGGTGGTGGTGGTGTAATGGTGTGGGGGATGTTATCTTGGCACACTTTAGGCCCGTTAGTGCCAATTGGGCATCGTTTAAATGCCACGGCCTACCTGAGCATTGTTTCTGACCATGTCCATCCCTTTATGACCACCATGTACCCATCCTCTGATGGCTACTTCCAGCAGGATAATGCACCATGTCACAAAGCTTGAATCATTTCAAATTGGTTTCTTGAACATGACAATGAGTTCACTGTACTAAAATGGCCCACAGTCACCAGATCTCAACCCAATAGAGCATCTTTGGGATGTGGTGGAACGGGAGCTTCGTGCCCTGGATGTGCATCCCACAAATCTCCATCAACTGCAAGATGCTATCCTATCAATATGGGCCAACATTTCTAAAGAATGCTTTCAGCACCTTGTTGAATTAATGCCAAATAGAATTAAGGCAGTTCTGAAGGCGAAAGGGGGTCAAACACAGTATTAGTATGGTGTTCCTAATAATCCTCGGGTCTAATCCTTTAGGTGAGTGTATATGGTTCGATATGAATTCGGTACAAAAGGAAAAAGCAACAAATCCCCAATGGTAGGTTTCTTTGTTTTTTTTTACTTTTTTTTAACAGACAGTAGTGAAAATTACAGGTTGTTCCAAATAGCGGCATTTAGTCCTCCCTGAGGTAGTTAGTAGAGAACAGCCTCCTGTACTGCATTAAACACTAAGCAGTAAACAGAATGCACTCTTGCATAGGTCATATTTTTTGTAGTGCTAATAAAAAACAAAAACTGAAAAGCATCGCTTGTGTTATAAAAGTACAGAATAAATAGAACAATGAAAAATAAAACTTGTGCAGAGATTAGTTTTGGCACTCCTGTAGTCTTTTTTTTTTAGCTCCGATGATTGGCACATCTGGATGATGTGCTAAGCCTAAACTGTCATTTTCTTTGCACATGAGTTCATTAACATGCGGTAACAATGGCGTATGCACAAAGGTCAATATTATGCTTTTCCAAGAAATCACGGAAAGATGATTGAGAAGGACAAAAAGTCTACATCGGAGCCTATTTCACCTTTCCATGAAGAGACAGCGAGTGACACGGCACCTGAGGTTTCCCATTTCTAGGACACGCATTCATCACTGGACTGTAGAAGTGAGACTTCCACGACACAAATCAGCATAATACTAAATGATTTTGTCTCATTATAACGGCGGAAACAATCTTAAAACAAACTTAAAATACACCGTAATTTATGGTCATACAGATAATAAGATATAAAACTGTAAAGGGTCTATTTTTATTTGTATACACTCACAATAAAAACAAAACATTGTACTTTTGTAAAATAAAGAAAACAAACGGGATGAAGCCTTTTGCCATCCCAGTTTCCTTTAAGTGAAGTTTGAGGCATGTCACAAAAATTTATGTAAACTACTAGCATATATGTGACCCTTGCTGGCAAAATTAGTCGGAATGCGTACGGACTAAGTACGAGCTACAGCCAAAACAAGTGAGAAAATTTATTGGTCGAATTTGAGGTTCTCACAAAAATTAGTTTGTTAAGCCCTCATCTAGCGATCCCAATGCTCCAAATTTACATTTACATTTATGCATTTAGCAGACGCTTTTATCCAAAGCGACTTACAACTTGGGGATACACGAAGCGATAGGTCATGAAGAATCGAGAAGCACAATAAGAGCCTGAAATCCTGAGACCGTGTACATTGCTCAGAGTAGCACAGGCTAGAGTAGGGAGGGAAGAAGAAAGAGGAAGAGGAGAGGATTTTTTTTTTTTTTTTTATGAGATTAGGTGCTCACGGAAGAGCTGAGTTTTAAGTTGACTTTTGAATGATGTCAATGATTCTGCGTTTCGGATGGTGTTGGGAAGATCGTTCCACCAGCTGGGAACGTTGAATGAAAATGTTCTGGAAAGGGATTTTTTTTCCCTCTGTGATGAGACCACAAGCTGTCGTTCCTTTGCTGAGCGAAGGCTTCTGGTGGGTTTGTGGATTTGTAGAATGGAGTCAAAGTAAGCAGGAGCTGAGCGCGTGGTGGCTCTGTATGCAAGCGTCAGCGCCTTAAACTTGATGCGAGCAGCGAGTGGTAGCCAGTGCAGGGAGATGAACAAGACAAGATGTGCTGCTGCATTCTGGATCATTCGAAGTGATTGGATTGCACAAGAGGGGAGTCCAACCAGAAGCGCATTGCAGTAGTCAAGTCTAGAAATAACCAGGGCCTGGACAAGAAGCTGTGTTGCGTGCTCTGTTAGGAACGGTCTAATCTTCCTGATGTTGTGGAGCGCAAACCGGCATGAGCGAGCTGTCTTAGAAATGTGTTCTCTAAAGGACAGCTGGTCATCAAATGTTACTCCAAGATTTCTGACTGACTTTGATGGGGAAATCAAGGATGTACCTAACTGGATGGTGAAGTCATGTTGTATGGTGGGACTGGCGGGGAAGATGAGAAACTCAGTCTTTGCCAGGTTAAGCTGCAGGTGATGTTTTCTCATCCATGCAGAGATGTCAGCCAGACAGCTGGAGATTCGTGCAGCTACTGTGGGGTCGTCTGGGTGAAATGAAAGGTAGAGCTGAGTGTCATCAGCATAGCAGTGGTATGAGAAGCCATGTGCCTGAATGATGGGTCCCAATGAGGTAGTGTAGATGGAGAAGAGGAGAGGACCAAGCACCGAGCCCTGGGGAACCCCAGTGGTCAGTGGATGTGCATGGGATTCCTCTCCTCTCCAGGCAACCTTGAAAGACCTACCTGTGAGATAGGACTCAAACCAAAGGAGCGGAGTCCCTGTGATGCCCAGTGATGAGAGGGTGGACAGAAGAATCTGATGATTGACCGTGTCAAAGGCCGCAGATAGATCGAGCAGGACGAGGACTGATGATTTGGAGTCAGCTTTAGCTATCCGCAGGGCTTCAGTGACCGACAGTAGTGCATTCTCTGTGGAGTGGCCCCTTTTGAAACCCGATTGGTTGATGTCCAGCTGATTATTCTGTGATAGGAAGGATAAAACCTGGTTGAAAAAGCTATGAATGGTAGTAGAGAAACAGGTCTGTAATTTTCTATGAGTGATGAGTTTAGCGTGGGTTTCTTAAGCAGTGGAGTTAACCGAGCCTGCTTGAATGTGGTAGGGAAGATGCCGGTGCTGAGAGATGTGTTAATGATGTGAGTGAGTGCTGGTAGGATTGTAGGAGAGATGGCTTGAAGGAGGTGTGAGGAAATGGGATCAAGAGGACAGGTGGTAGGATGGCTAGAGAGGAGAAGTTTAGATACTTCAGTCTCAGTGAGTGTAGAAAATGAGAAGAGAGGATGTTTGGTTGTGGATGTGGCTGAACTGAAGTCCACAGTGCGCGTGGGTGAGAACTGACTGCTGATGGTTGTTGTTTTGTTTGTGAAGAAATGTTCAAAATCGTCTGGAGATAAGGAGGTGGTGGGGGAGGGCAGAGGAGAGAGTTAAATGTTCTGAACAGTGTGCATGAGTTTGAGGTGCTGTTGATCTTATTTTGGAAATAAGAAGATTTGGCTGCACGTACTTCATCCGAGAAGGATGAGAGCAGGGACTGATACTTACCCAGATCGGATGGGTGGTTAGATTTCCGCCATGTTCTCTCTGCTGCCCTGAGTGCCCTGAGTGCCAAATAGCAATTAAACATCTAAAAGTATCTTTATTTGTATGCTTTCTGAGAGGAGTACCTATGGTCCCACTTGGATGATGCAACCGCAGCCACAGTACAACAGTGCCAGTGTGCTCACCACAGAGAGAGAGAGAGAGAGAGAGAGAGAGAGAAAGAGAGAGAGAGAGAGAGAGAGAGAGAGAGAGAGAGAGAGAGAGAGAGAGAGAGAGAGAGAGAGAGAGAGAGAGAGAGAGAGAGAGAGAGAGAGAGAGAGCGAGAGAGTTTGATTTAGCCAGTTCAGTTGATGGGGATTATTAGAAGGCCATGATTGATAAGGGCCAATGGAGGGAATGTGGCCAGGACACCGGGGTTACACCCCTACTCTTTTACGAGAAGTGCCATGGGATTTTTAATGACCTCGGTTTAACGTCTCATCCTAAGGATGGTGCTTGTTACAGTATAGTGTCCCTGTCACTATAATCGGGTAATCGGACTCGCACAGACCACAGGGTGAGCTGACCTCACTAACACCTCTTGAAACAGCTACCTTGTTTTCCCAGGAAGTCTCCAATCTTGGTACTAATCAGGCTCAACAATGCTTAGCTTCAGTGTTTCACATACATACATTCGTGCAATTTCCTCACCACTAAATATTCCACAGTCAACGGTTAGTGGTATTGTAACAAAGTGGAAGCGATTTGGAACAACAGCAAATCAGCCATGAAGTGGTAAGCCACGTAAAATCAAAGAGAACAAAAGACTCGGTGTGATCACAAGACAAAGAAACAAACCAGATCTCTGTCTTTGCAATGACCGGTAAATGCACTCCACGTGACACAGCTAAAACTCCAAGCAAACTCAAAGAAACTGTGTTGCATATGAACTGCATCAAATCATTGATTATTGGACTTGCATTCAAATAGCCTCCGACATAGCTTGTTAGTGTGTCTACAACTGATACACGTGACTATTATGCATGTATATCACTCCCAATTCATGCAATTATGTAACTATTGAATGAGTGGATGAAAAGGCACCGTGTTTGATATCTCTTTGTTCGTATGGGTATAATCCAACAGATGAGCTGAATGAAATCTTTGTAGAATGGATCATGTCCTTATAGTAAGAAATTAGGTCTAAATTTACTCTCTGCTTAAGAGCAGGAAACTAAATTACCATAGATAACCCAATTTTATGGGAGGGGTCACCCCTGAACCTTAATTGGCCAGAACCCATCCAGAGGATGGGCAAATATTTGAGTTTTAATCTCAGAACACGGACGAAGAGGAGCAGTTGACCAGTTGAGTTGAGTTGAGTTCCAGCAGTTGACGCTCCCAGGAGAGCTCTGCCCAGTCGGGAGCTGTTTGCAGTGCAGTTCCAGAATCCACCAACGATCAGACGATCGTGGCAGACCAAGATCAGAGAAAATGGGTTAACAGATTTCATTTAGGCCATCTGCTCTTCTCTCACTTTCCTTTCTTTTACTTAAAGTTTATTTTCTTTCCGTTAATTCTCATGTTCTGTTAAGTTTCGCTGCAAAGTTTCTCAACGAGTCTCCAACAGTGCGTTTCAACTTCAAACAACGCCCACAAGACTTCCATCCAGCCGCCTACACGCCACGTGATTGGCTTCCCAAGACGTCGATCAAAAGACACGACCAGACCTTCAGCGAATCAAAGACCCAGGAAAACCCCTCTCCAGGGAGTCCCCTGTCAGAGACGGCACGCGAGACACAAACGCAAGTAATACCTCTAGATTCCAAGCTGAACTGGTGCATTGAGATCCGATTTAATAACCCCGCCTAAGAAACGATAGGAGGATAAATTAATGATCGATGGTTTCTTCAGGTCATGTGTCATAAATGCATATTTTGCTTGGGATTTCATCATTTCTCTCTCTTAAAACTCATTCTTTACTCACTTTCTTCCTTTTTGTAACGCGTGTGTATGTGCGAGTGTGTGTGTTTATGTTAGACTTAATTTGATGTGTTAGATTAATCAATAAAGTTCCGTTTGTAGTCAAAGATAACTGTTCTTGTGTTATGTGCTTACGAATTTAATGTCTTGAACTGCCGATCTAAGTTTCCTGGCTGTTAAATAGTTTTTCACTATTGTTCGGATATTAATATCCGCTGCAGAGTTGATATTTACAGCCCGTTCAAATGAACGCTGGAAGAGTCATTTGCTCGGCTGTAAAATAGACTCTCTCAGAATTCCCTATGAATTCATTAATTCATTCATTTGAGCTAAATAGACCTGTTTCCCTTTAACAGTCCCCTTTAAGTTCTTACATATCGGTGGACGAATAAATTAAGGTGTAAACATTAATTCTGAATTATTTATAATTTAATTCGAGTCACTTTCATTTTCATTTTTTTCATTTTAATTCAATTCCCCTTTGATTCAATTTTATTTGATCTGATTCATAATCCATACATCTGTCTGGTAATCTGATGGACGAGTCTGGTTTTGGCGGTTGCCAGGAGAACGGTACTTGCCTGACTGCATTGTGCCAAGTGTATAAAGTTTGATGGAGGGGGGATTATGGTGTGGGGTTCTTTTTCAGGGTTTGGGCTTGGCCCCTTAGTCCGAGTGTAAGAAACTCTTAATGCTTCAGAATACCAAGACATGTTGGACAATTTCATGCTCCCAACTTTTTGGGAATAGTTTGGGGATGGCCCCTTCCTGTTCCAACATGACTGCGCACCAGTGCACAAAGCAAGGTCCATAAAGACATGGATGAGCTAGTTTGGTGTGGAGGAACTTGACTGGCCTGCACAGAGTCCTGACCTCAGCCCGATAGAACACCTTTGCACTGAATTAGAATGGAGACGAGCCATGCCTTCTCGTCCAACATCAGTGCCTAACCTCACAATGCACTTCTAGAAGAATGGTCAAAAATTTCCATAAACACACTCCTGAACCTTGTGGAAAGCCTTCCCAGAAGAGTTGAAGCTGTTATAGCTACAAAGGGTGGGCCAACTCCATATTAAACCCTATAGATTAAGAGTGGGATGTCATTCAAATTAATGTGCATGTAAAGGCAGGCATCCCAAAACTTTTGGCAATATATGAAATTAGCAAAAATAAATAAAAATGCTGTAATTTATTCACCCTCATGTAATCCCAAAGTCATAGCACTATAGTCTTTTACGTCCTACAATAGCTTTGTGTGACAGATGAAATATCAATACATTGAAAATCTTCCCTTCATGCAATTGTACAAAGCTACTGCATGACTTAAAATATTGTCAGTATGTACCAATTTTATGTTGAGTTTAAGGATTTTTTCTGCTGCTGTCCTTTTTGGACCTTGACAAACAATGAACTGTTGTTGTAAAGAAAACCACTGCAACCTCTACAGAGGGTTGTGAATGACATGACAGTGAGTTAATGACGACTGAAATGTCCTTTTTGGGTGAATATACCTTTAACAAAACCATCCCTACAAAATTGATCACATGCTCTTCATTGCTGTGTTTTTGTATGTAGAAAATCGTATGCAAGATCACAGCATCTGCGGCAGACACAACTGCTCTTTCATCAGACTGAGATGATGAAACGTTTTATCATTTCTCTTCATGGGAAACAATAAGTAAAATAGCAAGAGCTCACAGGCATCGACTGCTGTTGACTGTGCATGTTTGATTGTTTCTTCTCAAGGACAGACAGAAAGCCTTGCTGCTATAAATATGCAATACTTCCTTAGGCTGGCGAGAGAGAGAGTGAGAGAGGAGCGAGAGCTTTTTGATATTCATGGACATTCAAGTCCTCTTGAAGGATATGCATCTGTGCAGGAATCAAAATGATCCACTCAACGAGGGAAAATTATACCCCTCACATGCCATTTGGCTTCCTCAAATTACTGAGAGAAACATACCTCCACTCATGCTAAAAGGCTGGGCAGGGACATATAATTGCATATAATTGCTTTCCAGACAAGTGTTTATCGCAGTATTTGTCAAGCAGTTGGTAATTTTAGGCCAAATCTTGAAATTTAGGGGTCAGAATGTGGAGCATCTTTAAATCCCACTTGAGCATTGGCATGTTATTTCATACTGAAGGGCTTGTTTCTTTCTTTTTCTTTTGTTTGGATAGCAAAAAGACTTGTACTGTGCACTAAATCATATTTTATAACGTTTTTGAAAATATACAGTGAGGAAAATAAGTATTTGAACACCCTGCTATTTTGCAAGTTCTCCCACTTGGAAATCATGGAGGGGTCTGAAATTGTCATCGTAGGTGCATGTCCACTGTGAGAGACATAATCTAAAAAAAAAATCCAGAAATCACAATGTATGATTTATTTGTATGATACAGCTGCAAATAAGTATTTGAATACCTGTCTATCAGCTAGAAGTCTGACCCTCAAAGACCTGTTAGTCTGCCTTTAAAATGTCCACCTCCATTCCATTTATTATCCTAAATTAGATGCACCTGTTTGAGGTCGTTAGCTGCATAAAGACACCTGTCCACCCCATACAATCAGTAAGAATCCAACTACTAACATGGCCAAGACCAAAGAGCTGTCCAAAGACACTAGAGACAAAATTCTATACCTCCACAAGGCTGGAAAGGGCTACAGGGAAATTGCAGCTTGGTGAAAAAAGGTCCACTGTTGGAGCAATCATTAGAAAATGGAAGAAGCTAAACATGACTGTCAATCTCCCTCGGACTGGGGCTCCATGCAAGATCTCACCTCGTGGGGTCTCAATGATCCTAAGAAAGGTGAGAAATCAGCCCAGAACTACACGGGAGGAGCTGGTAAATGACCTGAAAAGAGCTGGGACCACCGTTTCCAAGGTTACTGTTGGTAATACACTAAGACGTCATGGTTTGAAATCATGCATGGCACGGAAGGTTCCCCTGCTTAAACCAACACATGTCAAGGCCCGTCTTAAGTTTGCCAATGACCATTTGGATGATCCAGAGGAGTCATGGGAGAAAGTCATGTGGTCAAATGAGACCAAAATATAACTTTTTGGTCATAATTCCACTAAACGTGTTTGGAGGAAGAAGAATGATGAGTACCATCCCAAGAATACCATCCCTACTGTGAAGCATGGGGGTGGTAGCATCATGCTTTGGGGGTGTTTTTCTGCATATGGGACATGTCAACTGCACTGTATTAAGGAGAGGATGACCGGGGCCATGTATTGCGAGATTTTGGGGAACAACCTCCTTCTTCCAACATGACAATGACCCGAAGCAAACAGCCAGGATATCCCAGGAGTGGCTCTGTAAGAAGCATATCAAGGTTCTGGCGTGGCCTAGCCAGTCTCCATACCTAAACCCAATAGAGAATCTTTGGGAGCTCAAACTCCGTGTTTCTCAGCGACAGGCCAGAAACCTGACTGATCTAGAGAAGATCTGTGTGGAGGAGTGGGTCAAAATCCCTCCTGCAGTGTGTGCAAACCTGGTGAAAAACTACAGGAAACGTTTGACCTCTGTAATTGCAAACAAAGGCTACTGTACCAAATATTAACATTGATTTTCTCAGGTGTTCAAATACTTTTTTTGCAGTTGTATCAAATAAATAGTTAAAAAATCATACATTGTGATTTCTGGATTTTTTTTTTTAGATTATGTCTCTCACAGTGGACATGCACCTACGATGACAATTTCAGACCCCTCCATGATTTCTAAGTGGGAGAATACTCAAATACTTATTTTCCTCACTGTATACTTTTACCTGAGAAGGGAATATCTGCAGTATATGTACACATATGTAAGTAAAAGTATTGCTTATTGTAATGACATGTACCCTTGACGTTGTGACGTTACAACTGTGATTGGTCACTTATCATATCAGTCAGAAGGCCTCTTCCCTACTATGTGGGCGGCCCTTGACCAATTATGTCGTTAGACTATGCAAGACTAGCTCATAGATGGCTTCAAAACTAATAGCAATGGACTAATATCCATCAACCTCAGATGCTGATTTCATGGGGTCTTTCAATGCCAGTAATTAACCCTAAAATTCTTTCAGAAAACAAAACTTGAAAAGTTTTTTTTTTTTAGTTTAAAAGGAAACAGATGGAGAAAGAAAGAGAATGATAGGCAGAGAGAGAACATTTGGCTTTGATTCAAGTTAGTAGAGAAGCCCAAACCATATCTCAAGACAAGCAATTACATTATCTTTGTAAATGTTGCATTTTTTATTTGGCACCAAAAATAATTTATTCATGCAGTTTTTTTCTCTTCTAGAAAAATTTGCCAAAATGATACATGGGCTTTCTTCGGTGTAATCTTCTTAATGTTTCTTTTTCTCTGCCTTTTTTCCAAGTTCGAGAAACCATCTCAATTAAATTCCACTGACATTTCGGACATCAATCATCTGCAGCAGGGACTTGTTTACCATCAGAGTGAATGAATGGCCGGGTTTCAGAGAGATGAACATTGTCTAGACCAAAGCGGGGCACTGAGAGAGAAAAAAAGAAGGCCAAATGAACACATCTGTTCATACAGAGCTCATTGTGTCCAATTATTCAGCCGATGCGGTTCCTTAGAAATATGGGCAGAAAAGAACCACATCTTTCCCCCATACATATTTTTTGCTCACTGCATTTTTTTTAGATTAATTATTATTTGCTCTCTTCCTTCCTCCCAAATCCTTTGCCTAGGGAGGATTCATTAGGCGTTTTTTTTTTTTTTTAATAATGTTACAGCATTGTCAAAACTAAATCCTTGTGTGGTTCAACACAAGAAAAATCAATCTACAGGTTAGAAACCACCTAGCTCACCCGTCTGAATGTAATCCATTATAAAATATACAGCTGTGAAAATGACTCTTATCTGTCCTATCACTCATTGGGGTTCTTAATACTGGATGTCCATACACCATGGATCGTGAAGGGGTCTATAGTTCCTGTACACTGACAGCAAAGTAAAAGAAAACAAACAGCGAACAGACAGACAAAAAAAGCTCTTTAATGGGATTTCATCAATGATCATTGTCCCCCCGACAGCATAATGCCAAAACAGTTTCCAAAGTGACGGAAAAGGTAATAGAAAACATGTTTGAGTGTTAAAAACCAGATACTCATAGTCAAACTGGAAAATTACGTTAATCTGACGTCTTTCTTTTTACAAGCCCTGCCCACCATGTTTCTTTCCCTCCTGCGCTGTTCTTATTTCTCTAACTCAATTCGCAATGAGGAAATCGAATTAAAAGCCATTCAGCCCGTCAAAAGATGGATTTTGGCTCTCGGTTTCTCTCGGAGTGCAAAATAATAAAATAAAACAAACGTTTTGATGGATGATTCAGACATGCCGGTGATTTGGAGGGCAGGGAATTGTGGGAAGCATTATACATGCACACCGTTCGGGGATTATTACCTTTTTTTCCTGCTGCGCTGCAGATGCAGACTACAAGACATCTGTGGGACTTAATTTCACTCACATCATAAAATCCTATTTTAATGCAGCACGGGATTAAAACAGCTCATCAATTCACTTCTTATTCCTCGAGAACCGTGGCAGATACGGCCAGAGGGCAAATCTGGAGCCAATTTGGGTCTTACCTGCATGATCAGCATGTTATGAAGAGAGCGTGCAACCACTGTTAGTGAAATATATATAATATATATATAACAAGTTCAAAAGGTGTGGTGTATTATATATATATATATATATATATATATATATATATATATATATATATATATATATATATATATATATATATATATATATATATATATATATATATATATATATATACACCTACATGTACACGCAAATGTGTCAGCAGTCTACTGTTTTAGGTCTCTTATGCTCACCAAAGCTACATTGACTTTAATAAAAAATAAAATAAAATCTGTAAAAACGGCTATATTATTAACTATTATTACCATTTCAAAAATTAAAAAGCAGTTTTCTATTTTTAGATATTTTAAAATGTAAATTATTCCTGTGGATTTTTAGCAGTCATTAGTCTTCAGTATCACATAATCTTTCAGAAATCATTTTAATCTGCTGATTTAGTGCTCAGGAAACATTTCTTACTTTTATCCATGTTGAAAACAGTCATGCTGCTTAATATTTTTGAGGAAACAATGATAATGATTAAAAAAAAAAAAATTATAAATAAAAACCCAAACTTCTGAACAGCACAGTATATAAATGTGTACTGTGTAAAAAGTTATATAACATTATGTATTAATTTTTATAAATGTGTATACTTTTTACAGCGGTCTAAAATATTATCCAGTACATACTGTATTGTTAAGACAGGGATAAGTAGGGATGGGTTGGCAGACATTTTTGTCCTCACCTTTGCCCCCCAAAAGAAAATAATCACCCTAAAAAAGGTGGCTCAAAATCAAATTTTCTCATATTTGATTCATATCCTTACTTCACCATTAAAAACAAGCGCGGCAAAACGGGGAAAATGTATCAAGTGCATTAAGAAACAAAGATGCTCTTGCATCCAGCATTCTCATACACATACCAATGGTAAACAAACGAAAGCTAGAGAACATTTCAAAGTGAAAGATATTGTGTTGTTCCATTTCCTTTATTGTGCGAGATGATTTTTAGATGGAGGTCTGATAAGAAGGTTGTGCAGCCTCTCGCCTGAAAACAAAGCCAGTCAACCTCTGAATGGATGAGCGCTGATGGGCACTCGAGCAGCGCGTAATAGGACGCATATAAATTATTCGCTTTGGTCATAACATTATTATTTTGTCTCATTGCAATGTGCTTGTTACGTGATGAGTCTGAAAAGAAGAAAAGAACGACAACAAACACTTGTGAGGGGTAATCAGCTTCAAAATAATATAAAAATACAAAAAAAAAAATGTGTTCTGGGTTCTTAGGCTTGTAATGACTTTGGGGAAAAGATGTCTTAAGGCGCAGGACATTGTGCCGGTGATAGCCTCCCATACTCCCCTGGCCACTTCCCAACCTTTGCAATTTCCAAAGGCAACTTTGTGTAATTTATTGCTGAACATCGACGAGTTGAATCTACTGCGCACAAGCCAAATATCTTGCGGTGACATATAGAGATGTGGCCCTGAGGCTATATGGACTCTTTAATAAGGCTAGTGGGTGCAGTCGAGTTCCCAAAGGTGTTGAGCTGTTTGGCAGCATTCTCAATTTGCCAGTGACCGGCCTTGCCACCTCACCTATCTTAACGCATGAGGTAGGAATCGTAAGGAATTTAATGAACCCGGTTCAGAATCCTCTTAATAATTCTGGTAACATTTGTCAGCACATAAGTGATCATGAACTAACATTGAGCAATTTAGCAGCATTTATAATGTTCACTACTGTTCTAAAGTTGTGAAGTAGGAGGGATTTTTTAAAAAGAAATTAATACTTTTATTCAGCAAGTATGCATTCAACTGGTCAAAAGTGACTCTGAAAACATTTACAAGGTTACAAAAGATATCCATTTAAAATAAATTTGTTCTTTCAAATTTTTTATTCATCAAACAATCCTTGGGGGAGATTGTTTCATATATTATTAAAGGATTAGTTCCCTTTAAAATGAAAGTTTCCTGATAATTTACTCACCACCATATCATCCAAGATGTTCGTGTCTTTCTTTCTTCAATCGAAAAGAAAGTTTTTGAATTTGAATTTGAATTTTTCTTCACATAAATGTACTTCATTTGCAACCAGTGGGTTGAAGGCCCAAATCAATGCAGTTTCAAAGGGCTTTGAAGGGCTTCAGAGGCTCTGCATGATCCCAGCTGAGGAATATGGTCTTATCTAGCGATACCATCTGCCATTTTCAAGGAAAAATTAACATTTATATACTTTTAAACTAAATTGATCATCTTGCGCTGATCTGCGAAGTGCCACAGATTACGTAATCACATCAGAAAGGTCACGCTAGATGTAGGCAGAAGAACCGCCCCAAGTGAATGTGCGAAGACTAAAGGCCATCGTTTAGTCGCCAGCGTTTTTCGAGACGTTTTCCGGCGCGTATTGAGTGCTCACACCCAAGCGATTTTAACTGGCGATGCGCCGAGTGAACGTGCAAATTCAGTAGATGGCGCTCCCAGTACACAAGCTGGTGCTGCAGCACTTTATGCTTCTGACACTTGCTTGTCACGTAGAAGAAGTAGGGAGACAGTATTTACGCGCTTGCAAAAACCATTCACACACTTTTTTCTAACTGGCAAGCAGCATTAGCAGCTCATCTTCTTCTTTGTCTACTTACTTCTTCGTCGCATCAATGTGTGCTCAGCAAGACCATTTTGTGTTTGAGCGCCACTAAGTCATGTTTTACTGTAACTTCAGCAGCTCCAGGCACGTCAACAAAAGCGCTGATCTCATTGGTCAGCCAGTTTTTAACGCGTCAAAACAAAAAAACAAACCCAAGCCATTTTTTTAATTGCGCTTTTACACCTGCCGTTTTGCACGTTGGTGTGCACACTCACATTGGCGCCCTTTCTTTTGTCACAAGGCATTAAACGTCGGTGATAAACGTGCGCAAAAATCGTCCCAGTGTGAACAGGCCATTAATACAAACGCCCTTTAGGAAAAAAGCTTCCATCTCCAACTTCAAAATCATCAGACATCGTTGTTTTACCTTTTTTTGCTAAAGGATGTTTGTATTAGTCTTTGCATGTACGCTTTGTAAACACGGGGGTGGTACTTCTGCCTACGTCTAGTGTGACCTTTCCGACATGATTGCACAATCCGTGGTGTGTCGCAGAGCAGCGCAAGATGAACAATTTAGGTTAAAAAGTATATACGTTTTTTTTTTTTTTTTTCGCTAGAGAAGACCGTATTCCTCAGCTGGGATCGTACAGAGCTCTTTAAAGCCCTTCGAAGCCCTTTGAAACTGCATTGATTTGGACCTTCAACATTTTGGTTGCCGTTGAAGACCATTGTTTGGAGAAAAATCCTGAAATGTTTTCCTCAAAAAACTTCATTTATTTTCCACTGAAGAAAGATAGACATGAACATCTTAGATGGAATGGGGGTGAGTAAATTATCAGGAAATGTTCATTTTGAAGTGAACTAATCCTTTAAGCAGCACATTTGTTTCCTAACATTTATAAGGAGGAGGAGGAGAAAGAGAAGAGAACAACATTACCATATTAGAATAATTAAAGTTGAAAACAGTTATTGTAAATAATATTTCACAATTACTGTTTTACTGTATCTTTTGATTAAATAGATTTGCCTTACTGAGCATGAGAGACTTCTTTCACAAACATTTTAAAAAGCTTACTGACACCAAACTTTTGAACTGTATTGTATGATTTATTGTTAATGTAATTAACAAATGTAAAGTGTTACCACAATTATTTAGAATTTAAAGATTCATTCGGAAAACAAAAATGTAACTTTTGTTTACCAAATGCTAGGAACGTTTCAATAATGTAAAAGAAGAAAAAAAAAATTAACAATTCATTTATTTCTTTTGTTTTTACAAAATAGCCAACCATCACAATGTGTATTACACAATTTCATAATAAGTAACTACACAAGCCTCAGGCATAATGAAATTCACTAAAATGAAATTCACTAAAAAGTAAACTAGGTCATAAGAATAATTTACTCTGGAATCTGACTGCATTGGTATAACCAGGAACTGGTTATAAATCCTAGTACTAGCACACTAATAGAACATGTTTCTTTAGACAAGTATATAGTCCTAGCATCTTTACACTGCCGAGTTGAGGTTGCTTTGCCTCCACAAAACTTAATGTAATGGTGCTTTACAAATTATGCCTGCTCTGAACCACTTCAGCCCTGGTAAATAATTGCTGAGTAAATGCATTTGCACCCCCTCTGAGCAGTATTAAAAAGTGTGCAAAGACACCTAAATGCCATTTCAGAAGAGCTTCTTTAACACTTTTGCTGTGTACATTTAGCATTAGAGAGGTAGAAATGACATGCAACAGGTATGCATGTGTATGTGTGTGTGTGTCCACAGTTGCTAATGCGGTTAGGGGTTGAGGCCGGGCCTCCGTCTCTGTACTGTCTCCCTGTCAGGTATGTTGACACTTTAATCACCTGTCGTCTGTGCAGCAGGTTTGGCCCACGTCAAAGAGAAAGACAGGCTGACAAGACCGTCGTGGACGCAGTTTTGGGAAGCCTCTCTGCATCGGTGACAAAATGACACTACGCACGTTGACGTACAGGACAGGGCCTTCATGTCACTTGTCAAGCCACTCTCATCTCACCTTCCTATGGTCTTGCACGTGACCTTGATTCCTTCAGCGTCTCCCAAAAGCTCCCACAAACATCACAGCACAAATAAAAGCAGTTCTTATGAAGATGTGCCAACTCTTGCCAAGGTCTTTAAAAGAACCCGACACATGGAAATACTCTATAATCATTGATTCACGCTTGAGCGGTGTCATCTCAGAAAGATGACAGCCATTTCCGCGCTTGTATTCCAACCCAGGTGCAATTTTTAGTTGTACGTGGAACTGAAATGATGGGAGAGATGGATTCTGACACCGCTGCCTTCAGGCTACGATGCTCAAATCAACCATACCAGAACCCCTCTGCTCTGAGATGAACCCTCAAGCTTTTGGAGGCAATGAAATATGACAAAAATCACACTTCATGTTTAAAGCGCGCCCATTTCAGTTATCAGCACTCTATCTAAAACTTGCCTTCAGCGACACTTTCAGTAGCTTTCTGTGCAAGCATTAAGAGAGGCAACCAAAAAGCCCCATGCAATTTAGTGTTCAAACATAATAAAACGGGCAGAGATGATTCCAGGTGGATCCATGCCTTCAGGTGTAGCTCCTGACCCACTGTGTGACCTTCGCCAAATTGGCCTTGATCTATTTTAAGTCAATTTGCTCCAGCTATAAGGGCTAATGCTGCCACAGACACTGGCTCGTAACACAGGGCTATTTAGTTATTTCCCTCCCGTCCCACCTTTAAAGAGATAAAAAAGAATTCAATTTGCGCGTGGCCCTGGCAGCTATCCCCGACTGTGTTTGCAAAGTTAATGCAGGAAGCGCTCTCCCCGGGGTCAGCGAGAGGAATATGGCACTCGCTGGAAAAACAGAGGGGGAACAATGGCTTTGAAGATGGCCGCAGAGCTCTGGGGAATAAAGCAAATGGAAAAATAAAATTAAACTATAACATCCTTTCTTCCATGCTCTGCATCCAGCAGCCCCAGTCTCCGTCTTCTTCTTTTTTTCTCAAGAAGCCTGCCAACAATCTTTCCTCAAGAAACATTTCCAAGTCCATAAATGAATAAATACAGGGAGAGATTTGTCAGTCGGTAAACTCTGTTACATCATTTGTCTACGAAACAGTTAATGTTTGCAATATGACAATATACTGCTGCACAAGGGAAAATGAATAGCATTTTTAGTATTAAAAACTGCTGCATGAAACAATATTTATAATATTTAAGTAAAAATAGTTTTGTCAAAATAAATGTATACATAAAAAAAATATATATATATATAATTGCCAATTAATATGTACTCAAGTAAATTATTTACTAAAATATGATGCACTAAATGTTTTAAGTGGGACCCAAACTTTTTCCAAATAATCTGAAGGACAGTTGCAAAAAGAAACCCAACACTCAAGATTTTCTTTTCATAAAGGCATCTAATGAAGCTACTTCAGCCACAAAAAGTTTGAGAAACTTCAAGCAACATTTGACTAACCTTGATGGTTGGAATAAATTGTGAGCCTGGAACACAAAACCAGTCATAAGGGTACATTTTTCTGAATAAATAAGCTTTCCATTGATGTATGGTTTGTTATGATAGGACAATAGTTGGCTGAGATACAACTATTTGAAAATCTGGAATCTGAGGGTGCAAAAAAAAGTCTAAATATTGAGAAAATCGCCAGTTGTCCAAAGCAATGTCCTTAGCAATGCATATTACTACTAATAATAAATAGTTGATATATTTATGGTAGGAAATTTACAAAATATCTTCATGAAACTTTGATCTTTACTTAAAGCTGCAGTCCGTAACTTTTTTGGGTTAAAAATGGTCCAAAATACATTTTTGAGCAAGTACATAACCAGCCAGTGTTCAAAACCATCTGCTTACCTTAGCTTGATTTACAACGGTAAGCTTGTAATAATGTTTTTTAATTCCAGTGGTACTGGTGGATTTCCGCAAGAAATTCAAGCATATCTTTGTGCCATTACGTCACATCTGTACACATAAATAAGGTGTCCCAGTTAGTTGAAGTATAGGTGGTGAAGATTTATAGCCTTTTCCATGTGCAGCTCTCTAATACAGAAAGTCAACTAGTGGCAGAACTAATCCACTTTGATTACAGCACCTATATGTAGCTTGTTGCCTTTTTGATAGGCAATCCTTCACCTTTTTTCAGTGTAAGACTCATTCGGGTCCCATCTGCCACAGTCGCTGAGGAGGGAAGGATTCGGTAATATTGATGTACTGATTGCACAATTTCTCGTCTCTAGATTGCTCTCAGCATCTAGCCGTCTAAGAGCTTGAACCCTGTGATGCGACTATAAGCGCAGAGGGGGGCTCAACATTAGCAAATGGCCCTCATTCTTAAATTAACAGCCACCAACCTCCTGCTAAGTGCCTGCCTACAGTATCACCAATCTTTCTTCAAGGCTCCGTGTCCATACAGATGAAGGTAGAAGAGGAGGGAAATGAAGGGAGAGAAAGGGAATGATAGAGAGCGATAGAGTGAGGGTGAAGGACTGAGTGAGAGAGCGATAACAAGCTATTTATCTGAAAGCTGTCTCCTGCCTTCACCTCAGTTTAAAGTAAACAGGTTTCCATTAATGGCTCTGTCACACAAATGCACTGAGAGAACATTGTTGGGAAAATGATGGCTATCACAATAATCACCATCCAATCCACACAGGCTTTTAGCGTTCAAAAACTCACACAGCAAATTGACTATTACTAAATATCTGTGAAATGATCCACTGGGTGCATGGAGAAAATGCATGATGTGGTACATGATGTGAAAGAAATGATTGTCTCCATAACGGTTATTATATCTATGATTATGCTATCTCACATTATTACAAAAAAAACAACCCAATATGGAAGGAAATGCAAGCTGGTAAAGTGCACCATGCTTCATTTGTACTTTATGGCTTGTTTTAAGAGTTCTGATGTTAGTAGGAAGTTTGTACATCCGATTTGAAGCCTGGAGATAAGTACGAAGAGAAAAGAGATAAAACCCGTGATGAAAAACCATTCTAGCTATTTACTTTGCTTTCCATCACCAGAACATTAAGCACCCGCCTGAGATTTTTTTTCCCTCCCCTCACGCTGCATTTCCAATGGAAATTGAATGACAGGCCACTGTTTATATTTCTATTTGATGCTTCAGTTAACTGCAGATTTTGATCAAGCGCACTTTTGAAGCTTGAAGGATAAAAAGGTGAGCGTTTGAGGAATTGTGCATTACGATAAAGCAACTGTCCCAGTGTCACATAAAAATACCATTTAACGTGTGCGTCAATGCGTTAGCAATTATATGAAAAGAAATAAGGAATAAGAATGACATTCTGACATTGCGAGTTCCATGATGCTTCAAAGGCACAAACTATTCATTTGCTGTGTTTCTTTTCCCCGTCATGCCGATCAAACAATGTTAGACTGCCACTCGTCACCACAGACTCTTTCACACGCTCAAAGTGTCATGAATAACAAAGTCATGAATGTACAGAACACTTGTTAACGCCTTTTGTATTGCACCACACAAGCATTTTATGTTAATTATAAAGACTCCCTGTGGTGATGTTGTTTATATGTCTATGTGGTGTTTTTAATATGCTTTAAAAAAAAAAAACATGTGCAAATTCATAAGTCAACAACATTGAGCATGTTCTCCTTAAAACTGCAGTGAACCAAAGAATCACTAGTGTTTCTGATGTCACAAACTACCTTGTAACCAATCACGTCAACTTGCGGGCAGGCTTTAGCATATCATTAACTGCGAAGAGTCTCAAGAGAAGCCAGGTTATCGCAGTAGCCTATATTTTTCTGTTGATATGAAAAATTGGGTACATTTAGCAATATAGCGGTTGATTATGATCAGTGATGGGAATAACAGCGTTATAGATGAACGGCGTTACTAACGGAATAATTTTTTCAGTAAAGAGTAATCAAACGAATTACTGTTTCTCCTGTTACAACGCCGTTAGCGTTATTGAGAATAAAATGTGGCATTACTATAATTGAGCTCACGGAAGCGGTTTTCATCAGAACAGGCTCTCTGTCAGTCAGACCTGCAACGTGTTTTTTTTCTCTGGTTGGTTGGTGTGTGTGTGGGCGTGTGTGCGTGCATGCCATGCGTGTTGTGGTACACATAACTGATGATGATTGGTGGGTGGGAGACAAGTTGAGGTTGATAGGTTGAGTTCACACACACACACCTATGACACACACGCATATGCACAATCACACACTCCAACGACTTCAAAGGTAGCTTTCGCAAACTGGAAGTATAAGCGCTACTTTTCCCTCGTTGAGGTGAAAGGTAAGAATGTTTATGTAACGTGCAACTTGTGCCCAGGAAGAAAGAGTCTCTCCACGTCGGTGGCAATAATTCTAATCTAATGAAGCACCTCACATCATCACATGCCGCCACAAAATGAGTGGCTAAAAACCCAGGTGATAACGTGAGCTCCACTACCAAAGGAGTAGTATAGTACTGATAATATTTACACTATAGTAGGTCTACTGATAATATTTACAATAATGTATTGAATTTGATAGGTGTCTCTCACATTGTCCCACAGCAACATTACAATAGTGTACATTAATGTACAATGTTTTATAATAATAATGTATTCTATTATTTTATTAAAATTTGAAGGGAAAAAAAAGTAACACAGTAGTTACTTTCCCAGGTAATTAGTTACTTTTATAATGATGTAACTCAGTTACTAACTCAGTTACTATTTGTAAGACTATTTGTAACTAATTACTTTTTTTAAATAATGTGCCCAACAGTGATTATGATGCATATTACAATGTTATGATGAACTATATGCATTTCTCCACTGACGTTCTAAGTTGTTCAAAGCATACAGATGCTGATTTTTAGAAGGCAGCTGTCTGACTCTGAGATGGCGAACATAGTTTGTGTAACATTAGCAACCAATTATTAGCTGTTTGATAACGTAGTCAAGCAAAAGGATAATCATATTAATTACCATTATGTGTCTGACGATGTAGAGAGTGATTAAACGCATTAGCATTCTACATCGACTTGTATACAAGCCTGTATAATTCACTCTTCCACTTCTCCTTCTGAATCAGTTTCTGGTTCAAGCTGAATTAAACCAGTATTTTCACTTGGCATTGTGCAGCAGCGTTTACCCAAAGACTATAGATATAGAAAGGGACTTTGGTTTACCTCAGTAAACTCAGGCTTCTCTTAGCTGGTGTGAGTGAGTGGAGGCGGGCCTATTTTGCATATTCATTGATCCGCGTATATTAAATGAGGCAAGGGTGGATAAAAATGATTGCCTATTCATAGTTTTCACGTGACGTCACAAATTTATAGGAACGTCCATCTGGAGGGCAAAACAAGGCTTTCCTCCATTGCCCGCCAGTCATTTTTACCAGGTTTGTAGTCAGTATTAATGCAGTAAGACAGTGATGTTAAAATACTAAATTCAATATACAACGTATTGATGATGCATACTTTGTACAGGAAAGCAGATGAACACAGAATATTAATGCAACACAAGATTTCTCTTTGTGTTTTTCCCATCGAAACCCATTATAAAGAAAACGCGTTGAGTTCATATTCTTGGCTCATCTACTCGCCTGTATATAGTATGCAAATGGATAGTGAAATAGGTTCAAAACCCATTTACATTAATGTACTATATAAACATATGCTAGAAAAAAAAGAATAAATATAAAAATGAACACAGATGTGTTACATGTAGAAAACACATGTAGCAAACACGTAGCACACGTGTTTGTCACATGCCACACTCTTTGCTTTGATAGAAGTGCGTCCAATTAATTTTTACTGATACATTTTTTACTGCTTATCAGGATGTATATAATCCATTTTGCATTTTATTTAGCAATTTGCCTGGAACGGAAGATAGGCCAGATTGAGGTGAAGCACACATCAGCTGTGTGCGAGGGAACAGAGAACAGTGGCACACTAGGCAAAAAAATAAAAATAAACTGTATGATGCTTCTACCATAATCCACTCTAGCAGTAAGCATAATTCTTATGCATTTGTGTAATTTAAAGAGTTATTTGGTTCAGAAACCTGCTAAATGGACACTGAATGTGTCAACTGCATCAAACAAAAAGAACGGACAACCAAACGTATAATTTATGTTTTATTTATTTTTTATTAAATGTGTCACAATGCCATTATCACTCCGGTTGAATTTAACCCTTGTCTAAAAGCTAAAAGTTAACTAATAGGGGTGATGTAAAACATCTGCGCTGGTAATCTAAAGGTTGTAGGTTCAAAGGCCAGACAGGCTGATCCATGAATCTACCACCACAGTGCCCTTGAGCAAGGCTCTTAACCTAGTTTGTTCCACAGGGATTGTCTGTCATAAGGCTACTGTAGTGCTGGCAGAATGACAAATTTTATATATGGTATGAGTAATGGTATATATACACACACAACACATTAAAAAAATGGTTTATATTAGTGCTGTCAATGCATTAACACATGCAATATTTTTTTTTCTTCTTTCAGTTACAATATTTAACACAATTAACGCAGTATCTTTTTTTCTGTCATCTTTTAGCTAGCGTTACATTATATGATTAAACCATTCAAGTGTGACATGTCAAAAGAGAACGCGCTGTCTGTGAATGTCCTGTCTATGTGAGACACACAACGCAGGGAAAGACGTGCAGTAGTATTGTGCGCACAGACACAGTGACAGAATTAAATTCTCTTTTACGCTTGAACAAATAATAACACAATTATGCCAAAATGTCCGTTTTGTCGAGTATCCTCACAAGAGCCACCCTAAATGAGTTAAATAAAGTCTTAAATGAACGTAAATAGTAGTGAGAAAATGAGACGTGTGAGATCCGCGCCATGTGCAGCAGCGGCACTTAAAGTGACAGCAGCCACTAATGCTGTCTGTCATTAATGCTAATCAAAGAACAAAGCTAACAGAGAAAATGACTCCCTGCTCTTGACTAAAGAACTTTTGTAGAATTAATCTATATCTAATTTTTCATTTATGCAGTGCAGACTGTTTGATAACTTTATTCAATGGAAGGGCACAGGTAAATATGACATTTACTATTGGTTTATGTGAGGATCGTTTTAAGTTCACTTAAAATTACAGGTTGTTATATTTTTTGAAGCCTAATAAATGTTTTAAAATGTATAGCTTTCAATTACACTGTAATGTTGAACGACTATAATTAATGTTTATATTGGGGATGATGGGTCATTTTCATGGAGACATCAGTATCAGTATTAGTATCAGTGATACTGGCCTTCATTCATAAAAAGTCTACTATAATGTCTTTATGTACATTCATTTGGTGATTAACTGTGAAATTATTACATTATAAAATATATTAAAAACATATAAAAACTTAAACTGCTTTTAATCTTTAATTTTAATAGTTAATTTAATAGTTAATTTTTAGTTTATATATATATATATATATATATATATATATATATATATATATATATATATATATATATATATATATATATATATATATATATATATATATATATATTCCAATTGTTAGTTAATATAGTGAATTAAATTGGTAATTGGTAAACTGAAACAAAATACCTTGAAACCATTTTAACAGTTTATTAACTATTTCTCAAATTGACTAGCAATTTCTAACAAACGGTAAGTAACACATTGAATTAAATGTGACATTTTGAAGGAGAAAGCCTTGAAATTGTCAAATTTACTCAAATAATTATTTTTAATATTTTCAACTTTATCTTTTTGTACAGTGTCATCTCATTCAATTATGATTTTGTTTGAAACATGGATGCAATTATCAAAATAATCTTAGTAAGATTGTTAAATGATCCATCACAGAACAAGTCTGATATAAGTGCTTAAAATATTATGAAACACAAAGACTTAACAGTTATACACTCACCTAAAGGATTATTAGGAACACCATACTAATACTGTGTTTTCGCCTTCAGAATTGCCTTAATTCTACGTGGCATTGATTCAAAAAGGTGCTGAAAGCATTCTTTAGAAATGTTGGCCCATATTGATAGGATAGCATCTTGCAGTTGATGGAGATTTGTGGGATGCACATCCAGGGCACGAAGCTCCTGTTCCACCACATCCCAAAGATGCTCTATTGGGTTGAGATCTGGTGACTGTGGGGGCCATTTTAGTACAGTGAACTCATTGTCATGTTCAAGAAACCAATTTGAAATGATTCGAGCTTTGTGACATGGTGCATTATCCTGCTGGAAGTAGCCATCAGAGGATGGGTACATGGTGGTCATAAAGGGATGGACATGGTCAGAAACAATGCTCAGGTAGGCCGTGGCATTTAAACGATGCCCAATTGGCACTAAGGGGCCTAAAGTGTGCCAAGAAAACATCCCCCACACCATTACACCACCACCACCAGCCTGCACAGTGGTAACAAGGCATGATGGATCCATGTTCTCATTCTGTTTACGCCAAATTCATTTTTCCAGTCTTCAACTGTCCAATTTTGGTGAGCTTGTGCAAATTGTAGCCTCTTTTTCCTATTTGTAGTGGAGATGAGTGATACCCGGTGGGGTCTTCTGCTGTTGTAGCCCATCCGCCTCAAGGTTGTGCGTGTTGTGGCTTCACAAATGCTTTGCTGCATACCTCGGTTGTAACGAGTGGTTATTTCAGTCAAAGTTGCTCTTCTATCAGCTTGAATCAGTCGGCCCATTCTCCTCTGACCTCTAGCATCAACAAGGCATTTTCGCCCACAGGACTGCTGCATACTGGATGTTTTTCCCTTTTCACACCATTCTTTGTAAAACCTAGAAATGGTTGTGCGTGAAAATCCCAGTAACTGAGCAGATTGTGAAATACTCAGACCAGCCCGTCTGGCACCAACAACCATGCCACGCTCAAAATTGCTTAAATCACCTTGCTTTCCCATTCTGACATTCAGTTTGGAGTTCAGGAGATTGTCTTGACAGGACCACACCCCTAAATGCATTGAAGCAACTGCCATGTGATTGGTTGATTAGATAATTGCATTAATGAGAAATTGAACAGGTGTTCCTAATAATCCTTTAGGTGAGTGTATTAACATAAAAAAGGACCGTTCTGAATCTAAAATCTGATTGGATAAGCCACATTCACAACCACTGAACCGAAAATAACAGATATAAGCACATTATTAGCTGTACAAATATAAATGGCATTGCAAAATTACATACCATCAAACGGTACATATGGTAGTACAAGCCTTTTTTTTAAAAGAAAACATCTGCTAACTGCACATAATCAAAGCAAATTATTGTCAGAGCAACACCAGAAATGGTTTAATATGATGTAGCTGTCTTCACAGGCTGCTTAGCACCATAATAAATGGTTATATAATTTGAAAACAATCCATAATGGGTTAAGTGGCGAGTATCTATGCCCACCCAAAGCACAGCACTTTGTAGGTAATGAGCTGCTTCAGATGTTTTAAATGGGCATTTGACCCAGCGAGGAGAGCGAACCGAATGGCTTGGTTTATCTCGGCATGCGTGTGTCTTTTGTCTAAGTGCTGATGCGAAAGTTGATTGCGACATGAGCCACGTAATTAATGGTCCCGACAGCCAAGGTCAAGGGAAGGTGTGACCAGCGTAGGACAAATATCTTCTGGAGAGGCAGGGTCAAGCAGAGATAAACACATTCACAGATCAGCTCCAGTCCAGTAACAGGGAGCTGCCAAAACAGATTGGGAGGAGGAGGGTGGTTGAAACACGGACCACACCATAATGATGTCCTGCTCTGTTTGCTAAGTACTTTCCCTGACGGAGCACAGAATCCCGAGCAGAGACAAATGATCAGCGGTCTCTATCGCTTGGGCTACGCTCACGAGCCACCGAGGAACGGATCTGAATTCTCGCCGAGAGGAAGTAACTGTCACTCAGCCATAAATATTAATATTAATTAATTTCCCGTTCCCGTCAGGGCCAAAGGCTAGGATAGATTTATAGCAGGCGTAGGGTTTTCAAGTGGTCATATGTTACACTATCAGAGCAGGAATCAGAGGAGGGAGGGGGGGAAACACGCCAGCCGACACAATCCATATTTATAAGACAACGTTCCTTCCTTTGGTGAGCCAGATATGTAGAAACAGTCTACAAATTTAAAAGCGCATCATCAAAAAGGCACACAAATCACAGAGGATGAACCAGCAAATACATGGAGAGACAAAGAAAGTATATTAATGCACACTCACACCACACTCTCTCAAATTCACGTGAAAACAATCTCTGTCTCGCTGTCGGTTTCTTTTATATGCAGACTCACACGTAGGCTACATGCGCACTAAAGGCCTAAAGCATCATCCTTGGCCCGGCTCTGCCCTGTTTTGACTCTCTATGCTGGCTAGCTGGATTTGTGCTTTTAAAAGGATCTTGTATGCAATATTCAGCATGCTGGGCAGGTTTTATTCAGGGTACACTTGGGCACCCAGACCTTCATCAAACTTTCAAAGACATTGCACATTCTTCTACACCTAACAGACTATTGGAAAACACACACAAAAAAGTCCAAATTACGACAATACACATTCCAAGAATACACTCCACAAACCTGCTTCCATTTTAATCATCAACAAATAGACATCAAAAACAAAAGCCCACATAAGTGTTTGTTTTGTTAAACACAGCAGCAAAGAAACATTTAATTATGTATGTATGCATATATGTAGAAATGTTCAAATTTGAATGAGCCAATAGCTATTTTCATATTATGGCTAATAATAAATGGTCGATATTAAAAATGCTAATCGCTATATATTGTCTAAAATTAAAAATCAAACTATCAAAGAACAATCATTTAAATGCTACAAGTGATTTTTGCATCAATCAATCTATCCATCCATATAAAACGGACAGTATTAAAAATGTATTTGATATTTTTAACGGTGATATTAAATCAGTGATATTAAATCAGGCCAAGATTAAACTAAAGTAAGCATTAAAGGTGCACTGTGTAAATTTCAACCACCCACCGCTCACCCCTCACTTTGGAAGCAAATAGAAAAGCTACGGTGGCCGACACAGGACAAAGATGTCGTCGTCTGAGACAACAAAGAGTAGCTATAGCGCTCTTTAGAGCATTTTGTCCTTTTAGGGCTACTGTAGAAACATGGCGGCGCAAAATGGCGACTTCACTGTAAGGGGACCCGCGGTTTATGTATATCGAAATGGATCATTCTAAGATAATAAAAACATAACAGCTCATTATGTGCGGTCTTTATACACCACTGAAAGCATAGTTATGTATATTGCATTTCTGTCAAAAGATCCTTATAAATATTAGACACTGCACCTTTAAATGACATCAAATGTAATTCACCTACATAAATAGGGGCATTGAGTATGAACAAATAAAAATATCAAAATTTAAAAAAAAATATATATATATAACCAATTAATTTAATTATGATAACTGATATGGAACATTGTGCTCCAAAGCATGTTACTGTCAGCAAGTCTTGTAGTATTGTTTGAAGCTGATGAATGAAGCTTGAGCTTGAACTTTGAAGATAAAATACTGAAACAATAAATAAATAAATAAAGACTGAATAACTAGAACAAAAAAGTAAAAAAAAAAAAAAAACATATGAAACCATCTTTCAAAACTACAACCACCCCATGTATAACAAACAATACATCCATAATTCATTTACAAACAAAACCCTATGTATACCCAAACCCAAGAGCTTTCTGATAGCAGTGATTGAATGAGTTGTCTTCCTCCAGTTCAGTTTGTCCCCAGCGGTCTGAGGTTTCCGCTGGGCTGCTTGTTCCACTGGCAGCGCTCATTTTCAGGGACATTGTTTGCATCATGTGGTCATTTAACTGTAACCGTCACCTGCAGGTAGAACCATCTTGTTCACTCGTTCTGCATCCATCTCTCCATCTATCCTTTTGTCTCTCCCTCTCTTTGATCCATCCCTCGATCCCTTTCTCCTGAAGCTGTCACCATGCAGAATGTGTGCCTGGCCTGGAGAGGGATGGCTGCTGCCAAGCACAGGGCACCGGCTGCAGTAGCGGCTCCATAAATAGCCCCGGTCCAGCCTGTGACATTACCTGCCTACGACAAGATAATCATGATGAATCGCTCCAGAGCAAACTGCACACCAAGGAACAAAGAGCAGCATCAACACAACCCAATTGTACTTCTCTTTTATCCTTTGCTTCCCCTCCCCCATTCTCTTCTTCTGTCTTTATATCAAGTGAAAAGACGAAAAACAGTGACTAAGAGAGACAAATGCTCTGTTCCAAAACCTAGTAAGATGCCTAAGGAGGCAAAGCTTTAAGACATTGTAGGTAGGCTTTGATGCAAAGGCTGTTTCAAAAGGTGGGTACTTAATTATGCTGCCTCATTTTAGCTTAAGGCAACATCGCAATCCCAGAATGCGTTGCGAAGAGTTCTATAAAAACATAATTCCAAGATGGTGGATAAGACAAGAAAAATCTGGATAAATACACTAATGTTTCTTTCAATGCTGAAAATATTTATAAAAAAAAGTTATTATATTAGATTTGCACTGTTAATTACTTTAATTGGCTATTTATTACAATAAATGTTTAATTTGTTATACTATAATTCATATAAAAATGGCACAGATACTATACTATTATATAAC
The DNA here is from genome assembly GCA_023566225.1 of Romanogobio albipinnatus. NCBI lineage: Eukaryota > Metazoa > Chordata > Actinopteri > Cypriniformes > Gobionidae > Romanogobio > Romanogobio albipinnatus. Next base: position 41,646,712 of record CM042244.1, on the reverse strand, counting down.
AGTATTTTTCATTACTACTATACTACTATAACGACTAATATATATATATACCAGCAGCCATATCACCCTGTAGCCCAAGACTGGTTTCCCACTGAAGCTAAGCAGGGTTGAGCCTGGTCAGTACCTGGATGGGAGACCAACTGGGAAAACTAGGTTGCTGCTGGTAGAGGTGTTAGTGAGGCCAGCAGGGGGTGCTCACCCTGTGGTCTGTGTGGGTCCTAACACCCCAGTATAGTGATGGGGACACTATACTGTAACAAGCACCGTCCTTCGGATGAGACGTTAAACCGAGGTCCTGACTCTGTGGTCATTAAAAATCCCAGGATGCCCATCGATAAAGAGTAGGGGTGTAACCCCGGCATCCTGGCCAAATTTGCCCATTGGCCCCTGTCCATCATGGCCTCCTAATCATCCTCATATATATATGATTGGCATCATCCCTCAGTCTCCTCTCCACCAATCAGCTGGTGTGTGGTGGGCGTACTGGCGCAAAATGGCTGCCGTCGCATCATCCAGGTGGATGCTGCACATTGGTGGTGGTTGAGGAGATTCCCCCCTTCTATGTAAAGCGCTTTGAGTACCTTGAAAAGCGCTATATAAATGTAATAAATTAATTAATTAATTAAATTATATATATATATATATATATATATATATTGCATCCAAAATAAAAGTTTATGTTTACATAATATATGTGTACTGTGTATATATAAATATATAATATATATATACAGTAAATATATATACAGTAGATACATGCAAATATTTCTTAAATATACACATGTATGTGTGTGCGTGTATTCAAATATACATAATAATAATTATACACAGTAAACATATATTATGAAAACATAAACTTTTATTTTGGATGCAATGAATCGCTTGATATACAGGTGCTGGTCATACAATTAGAATATCATCAAAAAGTTTATTTATTTCACTAATTCCATTCAAAAAGTGAAACTTGTATATTATATTCATTCATTACACACAGACTGATATATTTCAAACATGTATTTATTTTAATTTTGATGATTATGACAGACAACTAAGGAAAATCCCAAATTCAGTATCTCAGAAAATTAGAATATTGTGAAAAGGTTGAATATTGAAGACACCTGGTGCCAGACTCTAATCAGCTAATTAAATCAAAACACCTGCAAAGGCCTTTAAATGGTCTCTCAGTCTAGTTCTGTAGGCTACACAATCATGGGGAAGACTTCTGACTTGACAGTTGTCCAAAAGACGACCATTGACACCTTGCACAAGGAGGGCAAGACACAAAAGGTCATTGCAAAAGAGGCTGGCTGTTCACAGAACTCTGTGTCCCAGCACATTAATAGAGAGGCTAAGGGAAGGAAAAGATATGGTAGAAAAAAGTGTACAAGCAATAGGGATAACCACACCCTGGAGATGATTGTGAAACAAAACCCATTAAAAAATGTGGGGGATATTCACAAAGAGTGGACTGGAGCTGGAGTCAGTGCTTCACAAACCACTACGCACAGACGCATGCAAGACATGGGTTTCAGCTGTCGCATTCCTTGTGTCAAGCCACTCTTGAACAACAGACAGCGTCAGAAGCGCCTCGTCTGTGCTAAAGACAAAAAGGAAAAAAAGTGGTCCAAAGTTATGTTCTATGATGAAAGTAAATTATGCATTTCCTTTGGAAATCAGGGTCCCAGAGTCTGGAGGAAGAGAGGAGAGGCACACAATCCACGTTGCTTGAGGTCCAGTGTAAAGTTTCCACAGTCAGTGATGGTTTGGGGTGCCATGTCATCTGCTGGTGTTGGTCCACTGTGTTTTCTGAGGTCCAAGGTCAACGCAGCCGTATACCAGGAAGTTTTAGAGCACTTCTTGCTTCTTACTTCTGACCAATTTTATGAAGATGCAGATTTCATTTTCCAACAGGACTTGGCACCTGCACACAGTGCCAAAGCAACCAGTACCTGGTTTAAGGACCATGGTATCCCTGTTCTTAATTGGCCAGCAAACTCGCCCGACCTTAACCCCATAGAAAATCTATGGGGTATTGCGAAGAGGAAGATGCAATATGCCAGACCCAACAATGCAGAAGAGCTGAAGGCCACTATCAGAGCAACCTGGGCTCTCATAACACCTGAGCAGTGCCACAGACTGATCGACTCCATGCCACGCCACATTGCTGCAGTAATTCAGTCAAAAGGAGCCCCAACTAAGTATTGAGTGCTGTACATGCTTATACTTTTCATGTTCATACTTTTCAGTTAGCCAAGATTTCTAAAAATCCTTTCTTTGTATTGGTCTTAAGTAATATTCGAATTTTCTGAGATACTGAATTTGGGATTTTCCTTAGTTGTCAGTTATAATCATCAAAATTAAAAGAAATACACATTTTAACAAGTTTCACTTTTTGAATGGAATTAGTGAAATAAATCAACTTTTTGATGATATTCTAATGATATGACCAGCACCTGTATGTATATATAAAATGAAAAATGATTTGAAGTTAATGTATTAAACTAAAGCTGAAATAAAATAAATTAAAGGTAAATGGCAGTATTTAAAAATAAATAACAAATGTACATAGCTAAATAACTAAAACGTAAACTCATATAAAATGAAAATAAATACTATTATAGCCTGTAAATAATATAAAAATAGCACTGCTGCCTACATAGACAGTAGGCAAGAGACAGCAAAACGGCTGAACAGAGCTTTTAAAAAAGGAAGGCATTGTGAGTTGCAGGAGAGAAATGTACAAAGTGAAAGGGTTGCGGATTTGGTATTCCAGGGTCTTGGAGGGGATCGGGTCGGTCTAGACTCAGAGGAGTTGGCAGGATGTTGTCAGGCGCTGACGGATGTGGGCTCTGACTGATAACACTGCGGTAAACTAATTTCTGCCTGCATCCCAGGCCAAACAGGCAAAAACACAATCACATCCACAGCTCGCGGCCTGCCTCGGAGAATTTACCAATGCTCTATTTAAACGGGCCATTTAAAGCGTCGCTTGTGGGCATAATTTACATCATTGATCAGTTTCTGATCAATAAACGCTTCCTTCAATATACAGTTTCTGACTCATTACCAATGAAGTGTCCACAGACTCCAATTAAATGGACAATCAATACAGTAGAATTAAAATATACTGTAGAAAAATAACCAAAAGGATAATCAGGTAAGAAGTGCAAAGGAGCTTTAAACTCCCATCTAACACAATAGGGCTGCACAATTCATCAAAATACAGCTGCTGCAAGTATGTAATAATGAAAATGTTTACCACATCGTTTAATTTGCTATACACACACACACACACACACACCAGTAACAAGTTTTAAACAGTCTGATCCACAAATGTGTTTTTTCACTGAAAATTCAACGGAAACTCAAAAAGAAGCTTTAGAACCAAAGTGAAAACTGTGCCAGTTATGATTCTTATAATTGTGCAACCCTGTAACAATCAAATCAAAATCACAGTGTTTTGTGTAACTACCTTGTCCTTTTGTGATTGTGACATTGTGTTTATCCTGAATCATGACAGGACAGTCATAGACTCGATAAATCTCACTAGTATTGTGGCAAACTGCCCGACTACAGAATGCTGTTTTACAGAGGGGGATTTGATCGTATTTTATGAAGTGGATGACCCCCTTTTTATCAAAAGGAAGTTGAAGGTAGTAAATTCTGATGCAGTGTGGCATAAGTGCAGTTGTGCCGCTCAGGGAAAAGTACTTGACCTAAAATCTGACACAAGTACACTTGTGCGCTGACACCTTTTGGGCAAAGAACAAGACACTGGATAGAAGAAATAATGGGTGTCAATTGTGTTTGTCTAAAAGGCCAACTTATTCAGAAAGGTCAAAATCTGGATTACTATTTGCATGAAGTTCTTAAAAACATGCTTTTGCACCATTTCTGAATGACTGATAAGAGACTCCATCAAGAGTAATGCTCTAGTTTCACTGATCTGAGACCAGCCACTGCTAATGCAATAAATAATAAATAATAGCTCTGCCATCACTTAGTCACCCTCAGCCTTTCAAAGCCCATTTGACGATCATTCTTCCTATGCATATGGAGATGGTTAGCAGAATTGGTCTTCGCCAAACAATGAAAGCGAATTACGACAGACAATGGCAGATTTCTTCTAAAGTCATACAATAGTGTTTTGTGAGGAACAGACCAAAATTGTTATTAGCTGAAAATCCGCCAATCGTACATCTCAATAGAAATGTGATCTCCTGCCAGAGTATCTTACACTGTCAGAAAAAAAGGTACAGTGCTGTCACTAGGGTAGTACCCTAAGGTACAAAAGCAAAAAGGTTCTAATATGTAAGTAAGTCGCTTTGGATAAAAGCGTCTGCTAAATGACTAAATGTAAATGTAAAATGTAAATGTGTCTTTAAGATACTAATACATACCATTTATGGCTAAGTAAGGTACACAGAGAGTGTATCAGCAATTCAGGAATGGTACAAAAGCATGTTTTTGAGAAGTACATTTCATTTTCAGTAAATAATAACCCAAATTGCATTCAGTTCATCACACAAACATATTTGATATTTTGACCTCTTAGCTTGTGCCCCTATTTTTGAGAACTTTCTGTCAAAACGACATACCCAAATAAAAATGTCTGCAGCTCTTATAAGCCCTGTGGTCTATATTCATAAATCTGGTCTTAAACTAGACACTAGAAATGTTGTTACCCAAGGGTCATAATAACTCAAAGTAGTATAGGAACAAAGTTTTTTTTATTGAAATGCACTTAGGGAAAACTTTATGTTTTAATGTTAAAAGCCTGTAAATAACCTAAATATAAAACTGAATGTCTGATCATGTTTTGATTCAAATTTGAGGATGATACTCACAAAACATGTAGCTTCTGTAAGCTTTTATGTCACGAAAAGTCTAGGCGTCCTTTCAAAAAGGCCATTTATTTCAGAACATTTCTAATTTTAAAGAGTAGTTTTTCATTCAAATAAATTTGCAATAAACTGCTAATTATAAATGGATATACAGTTACTGAAAAACTAAAGCAACTATTTACAGGGTAATAGCACCAGTCATACAGACTTCCTTTAATAGTGCTATGTTTTGTGTCCTTTTTGGAGTTTTGATGAATTTGCATTGTATGGAAAAGATCCGCCTGGCGAATCAGCAAAATCTCATTTTGCATTGCACAAAGAAAAAATATTAAACAGGTTCGGGGCTACATGAATGTTTGGATGTTTGGATTCAACTACCTCTTAAAAGTGCATTAAAAGAAGCAGTGGGCTCCCCAACAAAAAGCTGAGCTCTGGGATCAGTGCAGAGAGAGACATACAAATCAATATGTGTTGCTTATATTGGCGCCCTTGTTAGGCCCATCTTTTCTTATAGTCTCGGGGTCGGCTGCTGGGCTGCAGCCGTGGGCCATTACCGCCTAGATGCCCAGAGGGAGAGCGCAATATAAACAGATGGAGATTTAGGAACCATCAGGTCTCATTTTCCAGGAAGCCCTTTTGGCAATTCCTCAAAACAGTTATGAAATAAAATACACACAAAACCACACACACACATAAGGGTAATGACATTTCAGAAAGCATATCAGTTTAAGAAAGAAAAAAAGCCATGGTGTACTAACAAGGGCAGTGGGGCCGCTATAGATTACAGTACAAGACAGAGACCAGTTCGTGTCCAATTATGCCTAAATGGCGGGCCACAACTGAAGCCCACCGCGGAGCGCCGTACAGCCATTATTATGCATGCGTTTCCTTTGTGGACAGATAATTGGCGTAATAAGTGACACTGGCTAACAGTTTAAAGGCACCTGGGATGTCTGTGAATTGTAAAGCAAATGATCACCTCTCTCTTCACCACTGCATAAGAGAGCGAGGAGCCTGAAGATCTACCAGCTTATGAGAAAAAGCAGTGGGACGCATAGAGGTACTAGGGAAAAAGTCATTGAAGGAAGTTATGAAATATCCAGTGACTATTATTCAAACATTACACTCCAAATCAAAGCAGTATATTCTAGTGCATGACATAATTGTGTCCGCGCAGGCTCGGCGAAGTACATCGCTCACCGTTTTATGCACTACCTGTGAGTGATGAGCTCCGCCGACACATCATCAGACCCCATCCTATCAATGCGGCATATGAGAATTTATAACTTAATAAGTGTAAGCATTAAAGAATAAGGAGGCTGTTTTCATACACGCATTTCTTTCCATTCTTAAGTGAGGAATGCAGGGACAAACTGGTACGGATTTTTACAAACATGCTGCGGACGCTAAGCTCGTAAACAACAATACGCAAAACATTTTTATTGCATTATGCCATGTTATACTGTAGAATGAGTTTATTTCCTACCTTGTAGTGCCCTGTAAACACAGTTGTAAAACAGTTTAACCTGCTAATAATTTTACACCAAGCCGGTTACATATCGTACACCAATCATTCATGATTTGGTTGGTTGCTATACAAGTCTGGAGAAATTGAGAATCCCGATTCTATGACTCAACAACTAAACAAAATAACATCTAATTTACTAGGAATCTGACACAATGTTAATTGCTGTTGTCTATTTAAAAAATATCTAATAAACTTTATTATTCTTTTAATCAGTTTGAATGGTGAACGAGGAATTAATGGATTATTCAATGACTGTCCCATATGGGAGACCTAAGCTCTTGAGGTCTTCCTCACTGTAAAACTCTGCTGAGCTGGCTTCAGTGCACACTGCATTGAGGGCGCAAATCAGCCGCAAAGCAACAACACTCTAAAAAAAATGGTGCTATATGGCACTAAAAGTGGTTATTGGTCCTAATCATAGGGGAAACATTTTTGGTGCAATATAGCACCATATCTTAACATGTTCTGTATATGGTAGCGGTGCTATATAGCACCTCAGCCAAAGAACCGGTGAAGAACCGCTAAAGAACCACTGAAGCACCAAGATTGGTGCTATATAGCACTTTAAGAGGTTCCCCTATGATTACGAGCCAAGAACCACATTTAGTGCCATATAGCACCATTTTTTTAGAGTGAACCTTCTGAAACCTAAAATGATAAATGGGACACACTACAGCCAATGTAAGCCGAAATGACTGCAAGTGGACATGAAGTGTGCCATTTGAGACAGGGCCATAAAGACTGCACTTGTTTCATTACTGGACGAATCAAGATTTTTGAACAAATCTCTTGAATGAATGATTCAATGACAAATACACTTTGCATAATGATGTAAATCAATACAATCTTTGTTTGAAGCATTACTTTCAAAAGGTGATGCATTCTATTTTGAGTAGTGCTGTGCAATTGATTAATCGCAATTAATCGCAAACAAAACAAAAGTTTATGTTTACATAATATATGTGTGTGTGGTACTGTGTAAAATTATTATGTATATATAAATACTCACCCCTTCATGTATATATTTAAGAAAAATTGGCATGTATATACTGTGTATATATGCACTGTATATATAAATATATATATAATATTTATTTTATATATTTTTTTATATTTTATTTTATATATAAATATTTTATATATAAATATATTTTTCTTAAACATACACATGCATGCGTGTGTGTGTGTGTGTGTGTGTGTGTGTGTGTGTGTGTGTGTGTGTGTGTGTGTGTGTGTGTGTGTGTGTGTGTGTGTGTGTGTGTGTGTGTGTGTGTGTGTGTGTGTGTGTGTGTGTGTGTGTGTGTGTGTGTGTGTGTGTGTGTGTGTGTGTGTGTGTGTGTGTTTATATTTGCATAATAATTATACACAGTAAATACACATATTATGTAAACACAAACTTTTATTTCGGATGCAATTAAATGGATAGTTCACCCAAAAATGAAAATTATGTCTTCATTTACTCACCCTCAAGTTTCTTTGTTCTGCTGAACACAAAAGAAGATATTTAGAAGAATGTTTGTAACAAAGCAGATAGAGCAACTATTGACTACCATAGTATTTTTTTTCCCTACTATGGTAGTCAATAGTTGCTCTATCTGCTTGGTTACAAATATTCTTCTAAATATCTTCTTTTGTGTTCAGCAGAACAAAGAAACTCATACAGGTTTGGAACAACTTGAGGGTGAGTAAATGATGACAGAATTTTCATTTTTGGGTGAACTAACCCTTTAATGCCAGTACTTCTGTGAACATTTGAATGTTTATAACACAGTATTCAACCTATGTAACCCGCTAACGGGCAGTGACATGAATAAATACGAGATGTTTGAGAGGTTAAAAGACATGCAAGAAATTTGTTAGAAGAGAGTAATTGTCAGTGTTTATTATTGACAATGTGAGCGTCTAATATTGAGAAACAAACAATGAAGCAGGCCAGTGAATGCATGAGGTTGTGGAGGAATTGGCAGCGGTGGCATTTCAAAGAATATGAATCATCCTCCTCAGGCTGGGTGATAACAAAAAATGAATGTGCTTCTGAAAGCCGTATGAGCGTTGGTTGAACAGGAACATTGCATTGGGTTACTCCGCCTGAGTTTCTGACTCACTCCATTATTAGCTTGTACTATTGTTTATTGACTCCTAGATCTGAAACTTTTATTGAATTCAATTTTGCTGGTATTTCTTCAAAGAATGGGGGCTTGATTATAGTTTATTGTAACTGTCTAACCACAAAAACAGCAAAGCAATTGCAAAGTCGAGTGCACACAAGTGACAGTAACCTGTGATTCCCACACCTTTTGGATCAATTTACATTACTTTTACTGTCATTCATGATTACTGTAAACCTGGAAAAAATTTTCATTGTGTTTTAATCTCAATATGTCTGCAAATCCAGTCTCGACCTCTATTTTGTTTACAATCGATTCCGTGGTGAAATGAAGCGAACAAACGCAATGTCTTACGCACGTGAGCTGGAACCGGCATCGTTTAGCTCCACGTGTCAGTGAGGCGGTGCTTCTGCATCCTATTACGCCAGTGGTCGACATATTCTGAGATCTCTCGTTTTCTGGGCCTGGTGTCTATAAAAGCTTTTCTTTGACTAACAAGGACGTTTTTAGCTCTGAAACTTACAGGATATTCTTATATCACGATTAACTTTTATATACCAAAGGCTCAAAGGAAAGTTGATTTCTCAATTCATCACCCCTTTAATATTCACATTTTCTTATAATGAATGTATTTTTATACATTTATAATATACATTACAGCTCAAAAGTTGAAAGTCTGCTTTTAACATCTTATGCTCACCAAGCCAAATTATTTGATTAAAAAAAAAAATAATCTGATTTCTATATTAATATATTTTAAAATGTAAATTTATTTTGGTGTCATTACTCCAGTCATTAGTATCACATGATCCTTCAGAAATCAATGCTGATTTGGTGCTCAAGTAACATCAATAACATTTACACTTATTAAGCACATATTCAGTTGTGTCTTATCAAGCATTTATTTGAAATATAAATTTTGTAACACTATAAAAAGTCTTTACTGTCACTGATCAATTTGGCCACATTTGCACTGCAGGTCTTGATGCCCAATTATCAGATTTTCTTTTTTTGGACGACCAGCTTACATCTTTTAAAAGTGACCGATATCTGCATTTACACTATACACTTGGCGAAGCAACCCAAAGTAGACATACTGACCTGGAAAAGCTTAGGCCGAAAAGGAAGTAAAAACGGTGTGATTTGCAATGCAGACAAAATGATAATACAAACTATTGCTTTCCACACCATTTTTAAAGGTCAGCAATGTGATGTCTTTTGTAAAAAGAGTAGGGGTGTTACCCCGGCATCCTGGCCGAATTTGCCCAGTGGCCTCTGCCCATCATGACCTCCTAATAATCCTCATATACTGATTGGCTTCAACACTCTGTCTCCTCTCCACCAATAAGCTGGTGTGTGGTGGGCGTTTTGGCGCAATATGGCTGCCGTCGCATCATCCAGGTGGATGCTGCACATTGGTGGTGGTTGAGGAGATTCCCCCATTCCATGTAAAGCGCTTTGAGTACCCAGAAAAACGCTATATAAATGTAACAAATTATTGATACCGATCTGAGATTATCGGAATCCATGTGCTTTTTTTTCCTGCTTACACATTTAAAAAAAATAATAATAATAATAATTCAAAATTGAATCATGTGAACCATGTAATGTAAATGCAGCCTTGCTAAAAAAAATAAAGAAATAAAAAAATTATATATATATATATATATATATATATATATATATATATATATATATATATATATATATATATATATATATATATATATATATATATATATATTATAAAGTAGTGTATTTAATGTTTTTATATATAAAATTTATAAATAAAACATATATAATTATATATTATAAACACAGACTTAAGTTTGAAGCAGTTGTGAAGCAATTTCCATGACTTTTTTTCATGTAATATAGGGGAGAAGAAATGAGAGCAATTCTGCATTCCCTGTCTGAAACGAAGTGGGAGGGATCCAGCATGTGGGGGAGCCTGGCTCGCTCTCTCTCTCTCTCTCTCTCTCTCTCTCTCTCTCTCTCTCTCTCTCTCTCTCTCTCTCTCTCTCTCTCTCTCTCTCTCTCTCTCTCTCTCTCTCTCTCTCTCTCTCTCTCTCTCTCTCTCTCTCTCTCTCTCTCTCTCTCTCTCTCTCTCTCTCTCTCTCTCTCGCTCTCTCTCTCTCTCTCTCTCTCCTGCCCACTCTGTGCTTGTATGCCACCGGAGTGCTGCTGGCTCCAACTGGCAAAAGCTCAAGGTCACTGAGCGCATCTGAAAGACTGGGCTGCAGACAGGACTCGGCTTGGGCTAAAGCTGGCATGCTAAATGACTAGAGATTCAACGCTATGTGCCATGAGACGTGAATCTCGCTTACCAGCAGTCAGACGGGCTCAGCTGAGGCCACTGCTGCGAGCTATCAGTCTTGAGATTCCCCATGAAGAGGATGGATATTGATATTTCAAATTCTTCTCTGTGTTGTCAGCGGCCTTGCATTAAGAGTTATCTCTGATAACAGTGAGGGCACAGCACAAAAGACGCAGGGTGCTAAGAACCAGAACTAAGAGTGGAGAGATCACTGCAGTGTCTGAAACGATGGAAAGAGAGAGAAAAGAATGAAACGGGGTACTAAAATGTACCTTGGTACTATTACTATGGTATGGGTATGTTAAATGGCATTTTGACTCAAACCTTTGATTATTTTCTTATCCTTAAATAATGTCTCATTCATATTCATTAGATTAACATTCTTATCCCATTCTGAATTGTCATTTTGTTTGAATAGTAATACGTTTAGTATGCGATGGATCTAAATAAAAATAAATAAATAAATTCAAATTATCACTGTTGGTCCTATATAATAAAATATGGTATAAGAATATGATGATCATTACAAACTATATATCAAAGTACAATGGTATTATTATCACCCATTACCATAATTGTATATTGGTAGCGCTACAGTACATGTCTACATAAAAATAGAATATAAGAAAAACAGAAGAGACAAAGAGAGAATAAAATACGATTGGTGCATTGGATGCTGTCAGCACTTGTTTTGAGTTTTGCCTTTTCTGCCAAAGGAAGTGCTTATCGTCTATCCTGAAAAAAAAAGTCTTTAAGCACTGAGTGCTGGCTTTGAAAGTCTGCCCAAATAGCTACCTGACAGCAGGCTGAGAAAATGCCTTGTGAATTGCTACAAAACTCAGGAACCTCGTGTTCTTTGACTGTTGATAATGTTTGGACTGGATGTTTTGCTGCCGGGGGTGCCAACATATTGGTCAAAACACCTAGAAATGATTTGTTACCTGCAATGAATATCCAAATTTCACATATTAAGAGTATAGAGTGTGTTTTTTCTTCAAAAGACTTCATGGAATTCTCAGTTATTCTTTATTGAAGTATAAACTTTCGGCATTATGATAAAAAAAGAGTGTTCCTCAGAAAATGTTCTCCATCCAAACAGAATCAGAATGCTTTTCGTCCAAACTTGTGAAAGTTTTCACTGATTTACATTGGTCATATGCAAGACATCCAAAACAGGACTTGTTCGTCACTTAGGATCAATCTATTGCATTTGCTTGCTGTGCTGATGTCTCTGTCATGGTGATACAGACAGTCAAACCACAATTTATTCAAACATTTTCTCACATTATCAGTTTATTCACTATAATTTTGAAAATGGTAATAATATATGACAAGAACTTAATCTTGATAATGTCAGATAACTTTTATAAAGGTATGTAATGGATTACAATCAACCAATCAGCTGTTAAATTTAAGTACACAATTAGATAATACCAATTTATGTCAACCAATTACCAAGCAATGCTTAATTTAGTTCAGTCTGTGGTGTAAAAGGTCGCATTAGCAATTAAAGAAAAAAAAAAAACACTTAAGCAAAACATGGTCAGGTCAAAGTGCTGAATCATTTTGGTCCCAAATGTGTATCTATTTATCTACTGGTATGAGGAATTTTTGGGGTATAATATGTCACAGTTTACTTGATTTTGCTATCCTCACTTAGTGTCCTGCACCCACTAGTAAAAAATGATATCTGGTGTCTGTATTTTTGGTTTGACTGTAAATCAGTATCATGTGATCAACCGTCATTTTATCAATCAGAGCCTTTTCGAACAAAAACATCAGTGTGAATGTGGCCTGAGATGTTGAAATCTACAGAAAAACTCAAGAGGAAAAGTGGGATTATTGAAGGTTTTTTTTTTCCTCAGGCAAAGCTAGAGACTTAAGCAAAAGTCTCAGATTGGTCTCCATTTTATCTCTTGCTGTCTAGAAGAAACAAGCAGACACACACAGTCCTCAAACAGAACTCGCCTCAGCAGAGCAGCTGTCAGTGAAGCATGTCTCAAACCGTCGTTTATCCACTGTTCTGAAATCCAGACTAGAGCTTTTTAAAAATGATGTGAGCAGTGCAGCCAGACAAACAGCAAAAATAAACACACACACAAATTGAGCTGACCTTGCGAGTTCTCTTTTCCGCTGATAGGGGTAAAAAATAATGCTAGCAAAAACGAAACAAACTAAATGTCAATGAGACTACTGATTTTTTTTCCCATGATTCCCTTCTGCCTCAGTTTTATCTATTTGTAAGTTAGCATGGGAGGTTGGCAAAAATGAACCCGAATGCAAATGATCTGATGCAATCAATTACTCATTGCATGTAAAACAACCGCAAACACAATTTATTAAAGATGAAGTTGCTCTTCCATGGGGAGGCACTCTCTGTGAAGGAAAGATATACTGCCGTGGCGAGGCGAGGAAGAGTGACATACGGTGGGAAAGGCAGGGGGTAAGACAGAGAGATATGGCAACAGGACAACTGAGGAGGAGGAAGTCGACTTCGAAACACCACGCCACCTCAACCACACGCTGGGTTGTAGTGGCATTGTGGTTACGCTTGAGCACGGCCCACAGCAGGGAGCCCCCACTGGAGAGCCCAGCAAGACATCAAAACACACTGATATATGCTGGAGAGGACGTCCAAACGCCCCTGCCTCAGCGAGATAACACAGACATATGCATACACACCAACAGAGTCACACTCTTTCAGACAAAACAAACACGCATCAGTCACTTTAGAGTCAGACATACTGAGAGATTTCTACTGCAACTTTTAAACCCAAGGAAAATGTTTTTTGTTTTTTTTACACAGTTGTTCATTGTCATTTGCGGTTTCTGATGTTTCTCATTAAATTTCTTAGGAGAAATACAAATAGAAACAAACGATACATAGTCTGTCAGTTGTTGTTGATAAAGCAAGAGAATAAGAGTCAGACAACTTTGTTTTTGGGTGAATATGAGGAGAAATTATTCGAAAAAAATTGTCTGCAGACTCTGGCATCTTGATAAATTTAAGCACAGTTTCAGCCTTTGAAACTCTAGAGGAGACATGAGATCATTCGGTCTAATTCAAAGGGGGAAAAAAATCTAAAAAGCAAACACTTGAGTAAAAGTGAAACCAATTTCTCTTTGGCAGATCTCACTGGCTTTAAATAGAAGCAACTGCTTCTAAAAAAAACTGTTTCTTTCTAATGCAAACACAATTTTCTACCATATTATCTCACTGTCCGTTTCTCACCCTCTCTTGTCAGTCACTCTCAAACAGACACGAGTAACACAACCGCAACAAATTATGCCCTAAACGAATACACCAGAGAAGGACTGTGCCGGAAATAGGTCAGATAGTTCCTGCTCTCTGGAACCAGGTTGCATTAGGAAAAGGAGGGAAAGAGGGGTGAGGGGGAGATGGTCGGAGAGAGAAAGAGAATGGGTAGAGAAAAAGAGAAGAGTGGAGTGGAGTGGAGTGGAGTGGAGTGGAGTGAGTGAGTGAGTGAGTGAGTGAGTGAGTGAGTGAGTGAGTGAGTGAGTGAGTGAGTGAGTGAGTGAGTGAGTGAGTGAGTGAGTGAGTGAGTGAGTGAGTGAGTGAGTGAGTGAGTGAGTGAGTGAGTGAGTGAGTGAGTGAGTGAGTGAGTGAGGAGAGGAGAGGAGAGGAGAGGAGAGGAGAGGAGAGGAGAGGAGAGGAGAGGAGAGGAGAGGAGAGGAGAGGAGAGGAGAGGAGAGGAGAGGAGAGGAGAGGAGAGGAGAGGAGAGGAGAGGAGAGGAGAGGAGAGGAGAGGAGAGGAGAGGAGAGAATGGACTGCCTCAGAGGATGGACTGTCTCACTTGCATTCATCTGGGAGCCTCAAGCGCACTGGCACAGGTGTTCAGACAGGGACAATTCAGCTCCAAACATGAGTAATGAGCACTCAGGGGGAGTGTGTGCATGTGCACAACACACACACACACACACACAAGCGCTGAGATGGCAACACACATGTGTTGTTTTCATACTTCTGTTCTCTCGGTGTAGTGCTGCCGAGAGTCACTGCAGATCCCTGCAGGTTCACCCTGAGCTAAAGCCTGTGTATATTTACCAAAACAGCAAGACTGAGCTGGAATCAGTCGGATTATAAAGCCAAAATCATTTCTAAAACTTTCATGAAAACGCTAGTAACCACGTCTTTTCGCAAGGTTTGCCTATACTAGGAATGGGCATTTCAAGCAAAAATAATATTCGAAGATCGCTGGGAATTATTCGATTTTTATTCGAAAATCGCAACTCCTCCCCCGCATGCACGCATGTAAAGGCTACACACATATAAACAGAGAGAGAGAGGGAGAGAGACCATTCACGCTCTCAATCTATATGATAACAAACTGTTTAATTCATTAGGGAATAGGCTATATCAACTCAAGCCATATAATTATTGTAACATGCTGAAACGTATGACTGTTATTTGACTTTGCCCCAAGTTACCGCAACCGTTAAATGCCACAAGTCTACAGTGTGCGCGTGAGACGATGTGTTCTTCTTCTGTTGTCTCAGGGTGTTTTTACTCTGGCATGAAAAATTGCTAATGTGAAAGCTTACATACAGAGCTTGGTGTGCACTGAGGTATCGAACCCGAGAACACACAACCGGAGTTCGGTTGTTCTCAGAGCTGTGCCGCGATTGACGTAAATGTGCAAACAACACTCGGGTGTGCACTTGTTCTGGAAGAAAAGTAACCAGCGCATGCGTTTTAGCCGATTGCAATGTCATTAGTTCAATAACACACATGTAAGTGATGATAGTGTTGATGATTTACCTGAGATACGATCGCGAGAGCGAGCCTGCAGTGTATTCGCGCATAGAGTGCAATCAGGGCAGCAAATTAATGGCAATTCACGTCTCCTCAAAAGAGTCTGTTTGCAAGCAGCAAAGCCGCTTTCCAGCGTCACATATATGGTAAACCCAAGTGTTGTTTACTCAGCTGCACATAATAGCACCAAATTAATTTTAAAAAGCCCAATATATTTGACCCGCGTTCTGTTTACTATCATGCCCGTGCACGTTTGTGATGAGGTTAGATGAACGCAAACGCACTAGGGTTCAAGTTGAGTGTGAAACCAGACCAACGCTGCGGAGGCGGAGGGAAGAATCAGCTCGGACCGCAGCAAACCTGTCCAGTATAAAACACCCTGAGAACTGACTGGCCGCTTTAGGTGCGTTATTGGCAGCGCCTCCCTCTCGTTACATGAACGCGTCACCACCACACCGAAAACATGGGGATTTTTTTTGAGGACGATAATCGCACAAACTATTCAATAGTCTATAATTAAATCAACTATCGAATATTCGAAAATCGCGACCCATCCCTAGCCTATACCAATCTTTTTTAGTGTAAATGGCAAAAAAAAATTAAAAATGAAGACAAGCTGGTCGATAGGAAAACATTGTGGTCTGTTCTGTGGACAGCAGCGAGGAAATAAAGGGCACCTGCAATTATCTGTGTGATCCAAAAGAGAAAGGCGAGGCGACAGATTGCTCCCAAATCCAATTAGGCCTGTGCTCCTTTTCCCCACGAGTCTAGGGCGTTGCACTCTTGCTGAGAATGTAGAGAGGAGGCGGAGGCAAAGGGGGTTTTGGAGAGATAATGACTCAGACTGGAGAAAGACAGGAGAGTTAGAGAGAGGCTCTGTGTCAGCACCGAAAACCGTGACGTCTAGCAGCCCTGAAAACCTTCTTCAATGCCTGCAAGAGGAGCAGCTGGCTTCAAGTTCGGTCAGCACAAAACCTGGGATCACTCTGGCTTTTACACAGACAAAGTGAGAGCGAGAAGGAGAAAAGAGCAAGTCAGGCCCCTATCAGAGCCCTTTACAAGGTGATAGCTAAGGTAGTGCATGTTTGGATCCAGAGGCTGATCGTTTTTTGTAGATGATATAGATTACACTGAGCTTTGGTTCTCAATTAGATAACAAGAGTTAAATTAGTGGTCAACCTATATCGATTTTTAATTGGCCAATTGTAATGGCAATACGATATCACACTATTTGAAGATAGTAAATAACATGTTACAGTTAATATTTACTAAATTCAAAATAATTAGAAAATTAATCAATATGAAAAATAAATATTGATATAAACACTTATTTTAGAACTTCTTTATTCTGTTAAAGTATTATAGTTTTTCTCACAACAACAAAAATTGTAAAAAAAAAATATATATATATATATATATATAATATTTTTTTGTGCACTTTGGTAATAATTCCAAGTAAATGGTCAGCGTTTCACTCCGACATGGTATGAAAAACCTCTGTAAGGTCAGCAATAACTCAAGCTTGGATTCTGTGAGGGGTCCAGAGGATTCATAAGGCTCCTCTCCATATTTCACTAACAGATCATTGGCGTCGGTTGGGATGTCATTCTGAGTGACTTAAAAGCCTTCAGCCAAGTCCAGGGCTTCACTCGAATGCTTTAGATCTTTCTGTGTTGCATAAAGACATGGAGAATGTGATGTAGTAGTCAGAAAAGAGATGCTACTCTGAAATATTGCATTTTGCACAGCATTTCATTAAATATATATATACATATAGAGAGAGTATTCCCTGCACATCTTTATATGCAGCAGCAGATGCTTTAAGTCCTGTAAGTTGCGAGGTGGGGCCTCCATGGATCCGACTTGTTTGTTCAGCACATCCCACAGATGCTCGATTGCCAAGTCAACACCTCAAACTCATTGTTGTGCTTCTCAAACCATTCCTGAACCATTTTTGCTTAGTGCCAGGGCATACTGTACATGACCTGCATCAAGACCAGGCCACCTTCTTCCATTGCTCTGTGGTCCAGTTCTGATGCTCACGTGCCCACTGTTGGCGCTTTCTGCGGTGGACAGGGGTCAGCATGGGCACCCTGACTGGTCTGCAGTTAGGCAGCCCCATACGCGACAAACTGCGATGCACTGTGTATTCTGACACCTTTCTATCAGAACCAGCATTAACTTCTTGAGCAATTTGAGCTACAGTAGCTCGCCTGTTTGATCGGACCACACGGGCCAGACTTCGCTCCCCACGTGCATCAATGAGCCATGACCCGGTCGCCGATTCACCACTGTTCCTTCCTTGGACCACTATTGATAGATACTGACCACTGCAGACCGGGAACACCCCACAAGAGCTGCAGTGTTGGAGATGCTCTGACCCAGTCGTCTAGCCATCACAATTTGGTCCTTGTGACTCGCCCATTGCCCATTTTTCCTGCTTCTAACACATCAGCTTTGAGGACAAAATGTTCACTTGCTGACTAATATATCCCACCCACTAACAGGTGCCGTGATGAAGAGATAATCAGTGTTATTTTCTTCACCTGTCAGTGTTTTTAATGTTATGTCTGATCGGTGTATATATATAATAAAAGGTGGATACTGCAAATTCAACACAGGATTTGTCAGACTGATTCAAACAGTAACACCAGAGTTTGAGTCAAAGACCACTTTGATTTTAATCCTCATAATGCAATTGAGTTCTGGATTTACAGGTAAAACTGATTAAACACAGCAAAATAGCCCACCAATTTTTGGCAGAATGTTCAGACGCTCTCTGATTCACTCACATTGAGCGAAACATTCTCACATTGTAATTTGAAATCAAACGTTACCCAATTACTAAAACATGATTCAACTAAAAATAAACCTCTTATTTACTTCTTAGACTTTAAAGCATTAGTTCACTTTAAAATGAAAATGACTCCATTCTTCCACCAGACCGCCTTCCATATTCAACTTACAAAGACAGTGTAATGCCTCTTGCAGTTCAAAACGCTTACACTACGTTGCTTTTTTAGTAAGTTGAATACGGAAGGCGGTCTGGCGGAAGCAAGATATTTTACTTTATAATGTGTTAAATATGGATATTTTTCTTAGAAAAACGCATCGCTTCGCTTCACTGCCATTATAAAGTGTGGAAGCATCAGGATATTTATTAATATAACTCCGATTGTGTTCAACAGTAAGAAGAAGTAAATCATGGGGCAATATTCATTTTAAAGTTAACTAATCCTTTAATAAGACTTTTACAAGTCAATTTTACTTGCATTTGGCACTTGATGCCTGTTCATTTTCTAAAAAAACTCTTATTACTCCTTCAAAAACTGCCACACATTAAATACATGAGATCAAAAAAAGAACAAAGAGCATGATGGAGAGAGGGAACGAGGTCAGGTGACTGAAAGCACCATTTTCAGCTCAGATGCAAGATATCTTTCCCATTTTTTCCTTTTATCTTCTCCATCCCTATCTTCCTCTTTCTTTCTTCTTTCAAACGGAGGAGACCATACTTAAAGCGAATCATGTGTATCACTGCAGGCGAGAAGGAAAGATAATGCCTTTGACTGCAGGACGCACCATGAAAATTAATAACTGTTTTCATGAGGATAGGCTTCCACTTCCTCCGTTCTTGCAGGGCGGCACCACTTGCCGCTGAAGTGGGACTGCTCGCGGACAGCCTCTGACTCCACAGGAAATCAAGCACTGAGGAGAGTGAGACATATCATATACAACCTACAAAAATACACCCCAAAAACACTCATTTGATCTGTGCTTTTGTTGCACGACGTAGCATTTTCATTCCTGCAGCAGTGGCGAGAGGACAGTGGCATGCACTATTGATTTCAGCTTCAGTCAGCACAGTCATATGACAGGCGCCACACATATGAAAACACTCAGACGGATGGTGGCTGTCTCTTTTTCATCTCTCTTTGTGCCAGTGCACTTTCTCTCTCTCTCTTTCCCTCTCTGAGAGCCAACAACTCACTCACACTGATCCATTGAAACACAGAGAGACGTCGCACCTGCATTAATATTTTACGCTGATGTGTGCAGATCCTGGCTGTAATTAAAACTACCCAGTAAAGTGAATTCACATTATCTCTGTTTGAGTCCCAACAGTCACTGCGTGTGTGTTTGCGCAAGCGAGAGAAAAGATCAGGAGCCACGCGCCCCGACGCTGCGCTTTTCCACCTGGGAGGAAGGTGGGGGCGGTACCGCAGCTGCTCCTATCTAAAACAAACACCTGCAGTTTGACAGCCGGGTGTCTCCTGCACCCGCAGAACATTAACATCCTCCTAACTCATTTTTGAGCCGAAGATAAAACTCCAAGCCTTCTCAGAGCATCCAAACAACACTAAGGGCAGCACCTGCGTCTTGCATTCCCTCAGCGTGTTACAAGAATATCCACCAACCGTTCAATTAAAATAGGCTCTATCTGTATCTGATCGGCACAGTGTTCGATCCTAGCCAGACGAACGAAGGAGATCAAATGCCTGTGAGTTATGTAAGAGTTAGTTTGCAGGGTAGAAATGGCTGTTTTTCTTCCACAGTCACTGACAGCTAAAAAAAATAGAAAAGACACTATTTGTAAGATTCAGCCATATCCTCCACTGCAGCCTAACAGTGACATAACTTCTGAGGAAATGCTTCGTGGGGGGAAAAGAGGAGTGCCGCAATTTCAAAATTGTTGTTTAGCCATAGCAACTAAATTATACAACTGCAAGGCGTGCATATGAGGGCACACGTTCATATTATATAGGCATTGTGTAATGGTTAAGACAAGGAATTACAGAAGGAAAACGTTGCATTCATACTTCACATTGAAAATTATTTTATTTTTGGGGGGGTTTAGAAGGTGTGTTTTGTGGGGCTTGACCATACCTATGGAAGACCAAATCTCCACGCTTCACCACTGATATTCAACTGAGAATGTCAAAGAGAAAAGCACTGGTTAGCATGCTAAAAGTCATTTGCAATTTGGTAGGGTTCTCTGTACTGGTAGCAAAATTCAAAAATCTGTCCAGTCATTTTTGTGCAGCTTAGTCCAACAGTCATCTGAGCCAATTTCAGTGACAATTGGACAAAAGTAGGAGTAGCAGTGGGAAAAAATTATAATTACAGCATGCTCTAAAATGGCCGCCAATAATCAGAAGGAAAAAAATCACATTGTTTCTAGACAAAAAGTTTTGAAAATAGTATTAAACTATTAAAGTATTGGTGGTGGTGCTATGGGGTTTGTTCTGAAGACCTCGTAGTTGGTCAAGGGTCCAACTAGCCCTGCCATAGACTACATCTAGAAAAATAATAAGAAAACTAAAAGATCCGTGCTCTTCAACTCCAGTCCTCCAGGGCAGATTCGTCCAAGACTAAATCTTATCATGGCCTATGATCTAGACCTTCGAAGTGGTGTCTTGGCAGTGCTCTGTATCCAGCTCAGAGTTCTATTAAAGCCAATGATTTGCTCTGTCTTTTGGCCATCCTGTCACCATGGAAGGTCAGAGAGAGTATTTCCAAAGATCAAGCCGGAAAGATGAGATGTATTCTGCTTCTTTCCAAGATGCAGAGAAAGCTGCCAGCAGCGTGCGGCATGATCCAATCATTGCAGGTCATCAGACAATGCTTTTACTCCAAGTTGTACAAATGGCAAGCTGACTGAGAGTCCACTTCATTGAAACCTGGAGTATAGCACTGCCCTACATCGGCAAAAGGTCAGAGCAGCATATACAGGGGACTTGTTGCCCTTAAAAAGGTACTATGGTAAGGTGTACCTAATGGAGGACAGGAATGAGTTGTTTGTTGTTTCCATGCGGATAGGTTCTTTTCAGCACAGCACATTGAGTGCAGCACAAAACCCGTGGTCAGTGCGTGACAGCACTGCAAGGCCTAGACAATAAGTCTTGTTTAATAATAACAACATGGCATTGATGTTTCAGAGAATTCTATGGGAATTCAAAACTCTGCCTGAGAATGTTTGTAAAGATGGAGGACAGGATCCGAACACTGACTACGCTACATTCAAGCTCTCACACAAAGAGGCAGGTTCTGTCTCGCGGTCTACTGGAAGTAATCCATCTTGAAGCGCGCCATTGTAAACACTGTGATTACATCCATTCACTCGCATTCACTTTTAAAGAAAGACATGCATCATACAAGGAAACGGTCATGATCCATCGCTCAGTGAAATACGGCCATGCAAACGCTAAGACTCGCTTGTGCCCAATCACCATGAGCTCCCCGTTCACCCAATAGCAAGATGTCAGCTCACCAGCACCCAGCGCAGGCAATTAGAAGGAAAGCTGGAGGACAACGTCCCAGAATCCCTCTCTCTGGAGCTGGAGCAATTTAATTGAGACTGAATCTCAGGGACTAGCCCACTTCTCAGAGACGGTCAGCAAATATGAGCAGGATCCCAGCGCTCCACCACCAGCGCCAGGCAATCAGCCACAGCGAGGAGAGAAAATACATTCTTTTTGTGGGTGGGAGTGTGCATGTGCAACTATGACTTTGCATATAAGTTATAACGGATCGTTCACAATACCGTCATCACTTACTCTGCAACTCTCTACGCACTCCTTGGCAATATAATCGCCTTTGGCTACAATATTTCTTTCTTTAGTAGCCAGACTGATATACTTTATTTTATTATATTATATTATATATACCACAAAATGTATCAATAAATGGCACAGCTTTTTAAATATCTGAACGTACACACTTAACATCAGACTATGTTATGATATTATGATAATCAAGCACTATATAATAGAACTTTAGTAAGGTAATCCTTCACTAAGGATTGATGAGCTGCTGGGTTCATGAATATTAATCACGTTGACAGCATTCGCTCAAACTGATTTGCTGAAAACAAAACAGGGCCAGGAAAAGATGAGCGCCAGCCAATGAGATTGCCATTTGCACATTAGTTCCGCCCACTACCGGAAAAAAACAGGATATCTTCTGCTTGTTCTTAAAAGCTGAATAATTCCAAATGAACTCCTTTATTTTGACTGGAAAATACAACAAAAAATATTGTTAACATGTAGCGTGTCAATTTTACGTGGTATGTAAGACTCTCGCAAGCTCTCTCTCTCACGCGCATGTGTGTGTGAGAAACACGCTCAGCAAAGCGACAGAGTTCTTCTCACTAGAGTTCACGGTACGTCAGATTAGAGCTGATTTGAAATCGTATAGATCGCTTGACAGGAGCGAAACTCTCAAACTCTGTTCAGCGAGTAAAAATATATTTATGCTAAACTTATTCTTAGCATCTAACACACACACAGGCGAGTAAAATCTGAGAATTTATTAGCCAATGGCTAATGATAGATATTATTTAATCGCCCAGAGTGACGATTTACTCGCATATGCGAGTGTTTTACTCGCATTGTAGAGGGTTGCTCTGCCGCTTCCAAAACTGTTTGAATTTCTGTCTTCTGTGAAACCCAAAAGATATTGAAGACTGTTTTTATTACCTAAATATGGACAAAAGACATTTTTTCAGAAATTATTTTGTATTCCACAGAAGACAGACTTTACATGAGGGGGAACAAATGTAAAAAATCTTAAATCATTGGGTGAACTATCCCTTTATAGCAGGGGAGCTCAACTCTTTCCTGCAGAGTTTGCCCTCCAACCCTAATCAAACACACCTGAACATAAAAATCAATGTCTTCAGGATTACTAGACACAATCAGGCGAGTTTGATCAAAGTTTTTGTTAAACTCTGCAGGAATTTGGACCTTAAAGGCCAGAGTTGAGAACTCCTGCCTTATAGTGTGCGCACTTGCTTTGATGTTCATGATTTGGAAATGCATCCGAGTGGAACTGCAGTTGTGCGAGTGTGTGCGTAGAAGAACATCCAGTGTTATTCCTGTACAGATTGGCCAGATCTGACCCCTGGGAGAGACTGGTGCCATCTGACCAGCTGGCGAGAGCGCCACTGACAGGGCCCATCTTACCTCCAAATGCAGCTCTTTCCTGTCTCTCCCTCCCTTTCATTTTCCCTCATCCCTCCCTGCCACTCATCACACCGACGCTAATGATGCATGCTGGGTAATTAAAGTTTAAATTAAGTTGAGCATTTGCATGGCATTCTAGCTCAAAGATTGGCATGCTCCTTGAGACAAAAAAAGACAAAAAGAAAGCTAGATCTCGCGAAACAAAAGACTAAGACAGCTCTAACAGCTGTGGTCCACTTAGCAGAGTGTTTTCAATACACCGCTTTGCTTCCCGAACAACGGCAGTGATTCAAAAAATGCCTTTGCCTTTGCACATGCTTGATGTACTTGGGTCGCAGCACGAAATCCTAAGTTATGCATCTATTCCAGATCAGCAACCCAATTTATTTAGCTCTGGGATAACGCTGTGCTTTCTCTGAAAAGGCCAGCATAAATCTCAGCCTGCTTTTACAGACCTACCCTTATTTGTCACTGCTGTCTTTCTTGTGTACTCCAGTGTGCTGAAGCCAAACTCAGAATCTCTAAGACTCCGAGTTTTAGAAATACTCTTCAGTTCTCAGACACAATAACACATGGCCTTGACAACATCAAAACAAGCCGATTGTGAAAGCGGTCAAGCTCTGCATGTTACGGAATCCATCTGGTAGGACATGGCACTAACTACGCCAAGGTCGTTGCTTTGGTTCTTAAACGCACGTATTGACAAAATGTATACTCTGAATGCACAATCATAAAAATAAAGACAATACCAACAACCTTGTGTGCAGAATAAGATTCACAAAACATGACATTCAAGTGATTCAACTGTATGACGTACTGACACTGACATTATAATATAGCTACTCATGTGAATATGTCTAAAATAAAATAAACTGTTTTGCACTCGGAGATAAGCCAGGCTGCTAGTGAATTCAGTATTACAATATCATTCTGATGTAATTTTGATGAAATCCTTCTTTTTTTGGAGAGGCAATCTGCCAGACATATCACAAGGTTTGGAAGGTTTTCAACTGTCATATCAGATCTATGAAAGTGTTGAGTCATATTTTGAATGGCTTGAATGTAATGATAGGTTTATATTTGTGATTCTGCCTCATATTTCTATTCCATTCCTTCTCTTCTAATGGCACGCTCACCTTGTGAAGTTCTTCATGCATAAAGGAGTTTAATTTTCAACTCGTATTCATTGCGTTCAAATTTTTATGGAGTGCTAGAATCCAGAAAATTGATATGCAAATATTCAAGGTTCCGATTCCCTGATTCGCCAATCTGTTACACTGAAAGAGCGCAATCTCAAGCAAAGAGTTACTTCTAAGGAAAGTAAATTAGGGCATGCAGGTAGGCCTACTGACAGACATTCCACTTGTGCGCTGACGAATAATTGAACTGTTCCATATTCATCACTGCCCCAGAGACACAATTAGATCTCTTATC
Organism: Romanogobio albipinnatus; assembly: GCA_023566225.1. NCBI lineage: Eukaryota > Metazoa > Chordata > Actinopteri > Cypriniformes > Gobionidae > Romanogobio > Romanogobio albipinnatus. The sequence continues at coordinate 41,621,742 of CM042244.1, read as the reverse complement.
TCAATGTTTGTGTTCCTACAAACACATTAGCAGCTTTTTCAACAACAAAAAAAAAAAATCCACTGCTTTACACTCTTGAAGTCTTGACGACTATGCAGCCATTGAACGCCTCATTGAACCTTATGGAGAAGATTAAGAAGAAATGCAGCTACCACGAGCGTCGTAAATTAAATTGATCAAGCAGATATATCACTAGAAATGTGCCATAAAGGTCAATGAAATATTGATGAGGGGAAATAGGTGTATTAAGGCTCATGCTGGGGGGAAAACAAACAAAATCACAGGCTATGTTATTGGTTAGTGATTTAGCAAAGCATCACTTTTATTATTATTATTCGTCGGACGTATTATTCTTTCACCCAGCATAACTCATTGTGCTACTGTTTATGCTTTGAACATGAATGATAGCTTATTGAGGAGAGGTGATATATGACTTTCATTTAGGATTGGATGTACGATGTATGCCTGGCTGGTGACAAAGCAGCCGGAAAAAATCCTTTGGACTTAAATTGAAATAGGGGGTTCAGAGGGTTCATATGTTCATATCAAAATGTCATAGAAATTTGGGGGAAACACCCTAGCAACTTTACATGCCCCATGCCAACCAGTGAGAACGCTTTAACAACCAAATAGCAATATTCCCCAACAAAATCTATTCTTGGGGAACCTGCCATATCCTCATAAAAACATGGGGGCGTGTCATTTATTCATGTCACCTTAAAGAGTCTAGAAAACCCAGTTGTAAAAATATTTCTTACAGCAATGAACACATCCAGATGTATTTCATAATCACTACTTAAATGGATGCAACTCACACCAACTTGCCTAACAGATGCTTGATTTCATTTAGGTGTCCTGTAAAAGAATGGCCATCGCTCATGTTAAACTCATGCTGATTGAAAAACAAAAGAAAGAAAGCAGGAAAAAGAAAAACAAGTTATCAACGCTTGATGGAGATTCATTGCCAACCTGAAACGACACTCTCAGGCTTTCATTGCCAGTCCACATGATCCATTCTGACTGTAATTTATCACATATCATCTAAAGCATTCCACTTGTGCACTAACAAATAACCGAGCTGCTCCATATTCATCACTACCCCAGAGACACAATTAAATCTCTTATCTCAATGTTTGGGCTCCCAAAACACATTAACAGTTGTTGTTTTGTTTTTTGTTTTTCCATGGGAGCAATGGAAAGGCTCATGTTTTATGCTCTTTAAGTCTTAAGCACTATGCAGTCATTGAACAGATAAGATCAGTAGAAATGTGCTTTAAAAGTCAATGAAATATTGATGAAAGAAAATAGCTGTAATATGGGATCATGCTGAGAAAACGTAAATAGGCTATATTATTCACAGTCTGTACTGTGCTAAGAAATGTTCCTATAGTAATGAAAACGTGATGAAGTGTCAAAAATGAAGGTTCATTGCTAAGAAAACGGGGAGAAGAAAGACAAACTTGTACTACCTAGGACATACGCGTTCCCAACCTAATGTAAGACACTCTCAGTCTGTCATTGAAGCTGTGAATTCTACAAACTGATAGTAATTGATCACATATGATCTAAGACACTGATCTAACTGACAGAAAGCTCCAGGCGTTTCTTTTCATGCGGTGACATTCCAAGTTGTCCGATCTGCCTTACCTTTCCCAGCCAGGATGCCGCACTGCCCGGAGAGCACCAGGAAAAGCATCGCTGTTATCACGCACATCTTCATGGTGAGACCAACACTTCGAACAGAATGCGTTGACCTAATTCTTCCTCTGTTAATCTAAAAAAACACCACTCTCTCGGTTGATCTGTCCTTGAGCGACGGTGAACTGAAGCCTCGCTAGTGAACTCCCAGCAGCGCGAGACGCGGTCCGAGCGCACGAGGTAACGCGGTCTGTGTGTCTGCGCGTTGCGCGAGTAAAACCCTCAGGATCAGGCTGCTACGTCACTCCCCGAGCAATTAATCTTGACCTATGATAAGGCATTTATTCACGCCCTGTATGAATACTATGCTGGTGAATTTTATATTTCTATGTTTTAAATGTGATATTAGAAACTGATTTACATTTGTGCTTATTGATCGTTTATTTTATAAAACTGAGGCAGCACAGTGTAAACGCACATCATGGTTTTGTCCAAACACCCTTCTCATTTATTATTGATATGATCATTATCTTAATCTAATGACAAGATTTCTCCCAAGGTGGACAGCTGTTGTCCTGTGCTTTCCAGGCACATTAAAAAATACTAACAATAACAAAAACGACAATGCTGGGAAATGGGATTTTTTTTGCCATGAAATTGTTTGCATTTCATTGGCTGTGGTAAAAAAAAGTATCTAAAACGTTGTTGTAAATCACTGTAAAATATGAAACACTTTCATATAAATACACAACAACAAACAAACACACACACACACAGTTCAAATGTTATTTACCTCATGATTTACATTTTTAAATAATGTGATAGCACTTTATTTTACAGTCCTGTTCATAGTTAGTGTAATAACTGGGTAATAATAACTAAGCACTAAGCCTGAACCTACTAAACCTACCTCCAATCTTAACCATGCATATAGCTTTATGATATAAGCTTTATAAAATAAAAGTTTGTGTTTACATAATATGTGTGTACTGTGTATAAATATTTGTATTTATATATATGTGTGTGTGTGTGTGTGTGTGTGTGTGTGTGTGTGTGTGTGTGTGTGTGTGTGTGTGTGTGTGTGTGTGTGTGTGTGTGTGTGTGTGTGTGTGTGTGTGTGTGTGTTGTTATCTTTATGTTTAATTAGTATTTATTGCATAATTTTTTTATATATTCTGCGGTACCGTGATGGTGTATTGTGGGTAACACTGCGCTTTGTGTCTATAAACTGTATGTCAATTAGCCATACTTAAAAGGTCAATTTTGATGGACATTTATTTGTCATGAAGCCTTGCATTTTACCACCTGTATTTGGTTTTGATCTATATTGGGTATAACAGCATAGTGGACATCAAATGCTGGAATCCAAAGTTGTAAAAATCTCACACTTGGAATTTAACAGAATTTGTTACATTTTGAAAAGTCACACTGATGTGAAATGCAGTTTTTTTTTTAGCTGCAGTAATCCATTTTCCCTAAGACCACTTTCAATCCATATTAATTACCTTTTTATCATGGTTTTTCCTTGAAAATTATACCTTTCCGTATTCCTCCCATGCATTAATCATATGTGTACTAAATTACAACCTCTTTTCTGTAAAAAAAAAAAAAAAAAACTACCACTTAACATGCAGAGTGTATTCTCAAAATTTCTATATTCTCATTTCTGATGGCGACTCATTCCCTACTTAAGTTTTCCCCTCAGGTGAAGTGAGATTTTTCAGCTGCGGTGAAAAAGAGCGTGTGTACTGTGGACATCACATGTGCCCAGGTTGACTGGAAAAGCTTTTAATGAGTGTTCAGCCATGAACTGAAGGTCTTCTCATTTCCACCTATTCCCTTGAGAGTGCTACATAGGTTCAATGAAAGATATCAAAACACTGTAAATAACACCTTCCTGTATAAAGTATTAAAACGTTTAAAATACCACCCAAATCATGATCCAAAATGACTTTACACACTGAGATATAAAAAATGCAGAACACTTAACTATGAATAGATTAAGATCTGCATTATGTAAATATGACAAGTCAGTGAAATCATTAGCAGGAAGTATAAATGTTTGTAAAAGTCTGTCTTTAAGATGCAGCTTCATCACAATTGAGAAAGAAAACTTTCAGGAATCCATTTAAAATTCTAACCCACAACTCTTTCGCTCATTTTATACCCCATTTTTTTCTTAGTTAAATGTCAATTTCGCCAAAGCCTGCGGGAATTTCTGATAATCATTTTAGTTGCTTGAAAAAAATGAGCTGGTTTAAAATGCCATATTATTTCCCCAGTCTTCCTGAAACCTAATTTACCTGCACAGCTGATAGATTGGAAAACCCATTTGCGCTCATTCATTCCAATCGTTTGGCTTGTTGCATTTCAGGGGATGCATTCTGTTGAGTAAATTTGCTCTAGGTGAAAGCTTCTTCACTCTTTTATCAACACATCTGCAAGTCTAAACATCCAGCACAGAGCAGACATGAGAGGAAAGAGCTGTTCTCTATGGAAGGAACTTGCTCGCGATGATGCCTGAAGCAGGTTATCTCCCAGTGTATTATGGATGATGTACAGTAGGCTACACAGTTTTCGGATTGCGATCTTTAAAGGTCCCGTTCTTCGTGATCCCACTGTTCAAACTTTAGTTAGTGTGTAATGTTGCTGTTAGAGCATAAATAATACCTGTAAAATTAGAAAGCTCAAAGTTCAATGCCAAGCGAGATATTTTATTTAACAGAAGTTCCCTTTCAAAGCCTACAGCGAACGGCTGGCTTGGACTACATCCTGGTACTTCCTACATAAATGACGTCGATAGAACAGTAGAACAGACTAACCTCCGCCCACAAGACTACACGAAAAAAGGGGGCGTGGTCTTGTTGCTGTCCCACGTGGAGAAGAGGAAGTGTCGCGTGGAGAAAAGGAAGTGCTGCGTTTGAGTGTGTTTGTCGCCATGTCGTCGAGACGCTGTTATTTTCATCCCGGAGTCAAATCACCTTTGTTTGGCTTTCCCGGGGACGCTGTAGAGATCATTAAGCGCATTTATCTCCCGTTAAGAGGCGTGACATTTCCACGTGCGCTAAGCTGCTGTCAAATCACAACACGGGAACCGCTGGCACAATCAGAACTCGTTACGTATTTCTGAAGGAGGGACTTCATAGAATAATGGAAGTCATCAGCCGTTTTTAGGAGAGTGAAAACAGCGGTATACAGATAAGTACATTGTGTTAAAAATACTGTTTTTTTTTACACGCGAAACATGAACACATGTTATATTGCACACTGTAAACACAATCAAAGCTTCAAAAAAACACGAAGAACGGGACCTTTAATTACTCGACCAGCAGGACCTTAATACATCAACAGAAGCAACAACATTGTATGGTCACTTTGTTCACTGTTCCGTTCAAAGCTTTGTTTTTAGAGCGTGAAGCACCAATGAGGAGTCATGGCGCGTGTGTCATTGATGACATATGACCTTACAAAATTCGAGGCAGTATGATGCAAGGGAAAAACTGAACGTTTACAATGGGCGAAATGTGGAAAATACTCGACTTCACTGCAAATAAGTGGATTCTAAATGTCCCAAATCACTGAAGTATTCGATATGTTCAGACTACCAACTCGAAGAGTTTTACCCTTTCAAAACATAATATTGTTGACCATTACGTGCATGACATAGGCAGAAGTTCAATATAAGAATTTACAGTTGAGTAATTTACAGAAGACACAGTATTGCCAGTTACTTTTGCCATTGTCCCTTTAGGTTAAGTCAAATAGTTCCAAACAAAGCCACGGCAGGAGCGTTTCTTTCTAAGCAACACGTGATGTTTCTTTCCTGAATGCGCGAACAAATGAACGAATTTTTTGAATGATTCAATGACTCACTCCTGCGTTTCGTTCCTGGATGAATCAATTGCCCTGTCCAAATACCCACACTTGCGGTCTTTGCACTTGACCACTTGTCTACTTACACGACGTAGGCTATTTCTAAGAGTTCAAGTAGGATGTGAAGACTGCAAGTGTGTATATAACTTTTTTATATAACTAGCTATTACCCGATGGGCAACACTTTGTTGCAAAAAATCAACTGTTTACTTTTTTATTTTCAATACTTTGCATTTTAAAATAAACATATAAATGTTGTTCACTATATGTGACTAACAGAAGACACAATTAAAACATTTTCGTGCCAATTAAGTGATAAAAAAAGCAGAAGCAAATGTTGTACAAAATACACATAGCCTACTCATTGCACAAATAAAATGTGCAACATTTTATGTTTTACTACCAAAGTATACATAATATCTAATTCATTTAACTTACACTGGTATGTTTTCCTTGACATAGCGATTTCGGGGCACAAGAGTTCCTGCATAATGGGATACACAGTCTTGCGCACTTAAGCTACTTCCTGTCGAGTGCACACACTCTCAAGTGGCCAAGACCGCAAGTGGGTTTTCGGACAGAGCAAAAGTTTTTGAATGAATTGGTTGACTGAATGAGTCAATGATTCGCTCACAAAGACAATCGCTTGCTGCCACCTTCTGGCATAACTGTAATTCTAGAGCATAATCTGTTATTTTATTACTAGTCTACTATTATAGTAAGCTATTTATTGGTATTTTGAATCAGCTTTTATTTTTATATATACAGTTTTCATTTAATTTAATTTCAAGTTTTAGTATTTTTGTTATGTGCTTTGTCATTTTTAGTAGTTTTTGTTTTTTAATATATCTATATATATAATTTTAATTCATTTTATATATGTTTTAGTTTAAGTAATTTTAGTAGGCTACTTCAGTTTAAACCTATTTATCTCAGATAAAGGTTAAGTTTTTCATCTAATATTTATATTTTATTTTCAGCTTTATTTCAAAAACTATTTTTAATAGTTTTAATAGTTTTTGTTTCAGTTAACATTAACAACATTTGGAATGCACAAACACAGACAAGCAAAATGATACAGTGGAAATTCCCAGTGCGGTCGGACGCCTCTCACGCTAGACTAATCAGATGCAAAGATTGGAACTTGTTGTTGTATACAATTCTAAATATATGTACATACATTTATATCAAAATTCAGTCACTTGACACAAAGGTTAATACCTGTTTTTATTAATGATATTCAATCTTTATTGCCTTTATACCCACATCTCTCTCCAGTCTCATATTCTAATGTTCTACAGGCATAGCTGTAATATGTCTTAGCTGTGTCTTTTGCCATTATGGAACTCTCTAAATAATTAATTCCAATTCTATTTAAAATCTTATGAGAGCAATCTGTTCAAATGAAGTCTGAACTCCTATTTTGCAGGAATCACTTAGTTAGGATCCACAGTGGAGGTGATGCATCATCCGCAGATATTACATTTTTTATTTGCTTTGTGTGTTTTCACTGCCTCGGTTAGACTCTGGATCCATCATTTACTCATGGAGTCAATCTTTCCAGCACCTTGGAGAGTTCCCAGTATCTATGGCAGTACTGCTTACCTCCCAAGAGGGGTCACCCTAGAGTCATCTGCGCTTAATTACTGCCAAGCCCTACTTGAGATCGACTTGCAAAGGAGTCAGTAATAGACATAAAAAAAAAAAGAGTAATTCTCCATTAGCCTAAATGGCAATCCTAAAGACTGTCTTAAGGTAGAGCTGGCCTATATCTCCATCTGTTGGCATACATGATGCAAAAATGCAGACTCTAAGAGAATGGAGGCCAAACATAGTCGGTTTATAAGCTCAACGCCTCTGCATGATGTAATACAAAGAATATGACTCCATTAGTGTGCACAACATTAGTCACATTAGCTAGAGCAGCTCAAAGTATGGATCTTTACAGCCCATTTCCCCTTTAGTAGCTATAATTAGGGTAGTTTTGTGCAAAGTGCCTTTTTGAAGGGCAACAGAAAGTCCCCTTGAAGGGTGATTAGAAAAAGCTTTTTCTCCCTCCCGCAGGTTAGATATTTATGTTAAAAAGGTAATACATAATGCATGAAGGGTTAAGAATGGAAAAAGGGAAGGATGACGATGTATATCCATATCCTTAGATTATATATGAAGTAACCGTTTCAATAGAGTCGTTATCAGTGTCTTTTGCGGACCATTAGAGTCTGTAATGTACAGAATCTCAGTTCCACACGAATATCGTTCACTTCATATTAGGTCTTTAAAGGGATAATAGAGTGTTTTAAGATCGCCTTGCTTTCAGAATTGTGCCCATTGAGAACTTTAATCATCATCAGGACTTGCTCCATCAGATAAAGAACCGACTGTTGTTCATATCATTTGACTTTGAACGAGTCCTTGTCGTTGGTACAGCTAGAGCAAAGGAGGTTGGACATTATGATTAAATACAGTGTGGAATCAATCGACTCTCTTATTGAATGTACTGGCTTCTTTCCTTTTTCTTTTAGCGTTTTCGCCACTAGTGGCCGCTGTCGCACAAGTGATAGGAACTGTGTTTTTCTATCTCAATGTTCTGGGGGACATTAATAGTGTAACATACGGCTAACAATATAGCATTTGCACAAACTTGGAGGATATCTTTAGTTAAGGTACACATTTGCCTTATTTATCTGATAACGGCAGCTGTCTAAGTCATATATTAAATAATTAGCTTTAAAATGCACTAATCCAAAGCTAAACAGTGTGTAACTGAGTTTACTAGAAGCTCTCAAGTTTACCACCTCATTTTACTGTAACGTTAGTTATTTTGTTAACGTTTTTTTATTTTAGCCAATATATCAGTATTGGCCTCATTTCCTTATGTTTTTGACATGGTAGTGCTATTGAAGTGCCTTGGAGTATTATTTAAATCCCATGGTACATGAAAATCCTAATCATTCATTATCAAAGTATGTCAATATACCAACTGAAATCATCATTGCACTAATATTGTACCATGGATGGCACAACTGCTATAGTCTTCCACTGTATCTTTTCATTCACATAGATGTATTATTGTTTTCTTAGTTGGTCATTCTGACGTGGTTACATTGTATCCCTATTTTGTAACCCCTACATCATTAACTTTGTACCTGCAGAGTTTTTTTTATTATCAGGCATTTAACGTTACACAATATGTATTCTGCATCCATCCCTCCATTGACTTATTTTAATAAATAATAGCTGTATGTTTAGAGAGTGGCATTTTGTCAACAAAGTGTCTTGTTCAGTGTGTAATTTAAACTTGTTGCACTGTATGCTTTGGCTTGACATGTCAAACAAATTTAATGCTGACTCTAGTGCTTACAAAACAGTCTAGTATGTTAAATTTAGGTAAACTAAACATTTTCAGTGTTCAATGCGGGATTCCTCAGGCACAAAAGATAGAAACGTGGTTGACAGAATCATTAACATACATCACATAGTTCCGTGTACAAAACATCACAACGCTTAGCCTAAATAAGACATGACAACATTATGTTTAAATGTGAAGTAATATAATACTGTTTTGCTATTTTCAATAGTTCCTTTTTTACATAGTGTGATATTTTTAATGAAATGTAGCCTATTAAATCCAGTTAGGGTCAGTTTGACAACCTGCAAATATCATCAAAATTATTAATTATAATACAATTATAGGAACCAAAACAAAAATGATACAACTATTTTTTAAAATAATGTACAGGGTAATTCATTGCAAAGAGAGCGAAGTCCAGTTCAGGCATTCTACTGTAGCTTATTTGGTATTACGTTTTGCATATGTTTATCCCCCATCAATCCCGCTTGATTATAGTGTGAACATTATAGCTTGTCTTGAATATGCATAGAACCCATCATTTGTTCTCAAACAGTACTCCCATTTCATAGCAAACCGTTTAGTTTTGTGCTCATATGGCAAATATTAGCTGCTTTGTGATTAAAGGGTTAGCTCACCCAAAAATGAAAATTCTGTCATTACTTACCCTCATGTCGTTCCAAACCCGTAAGTCCTTCGTTCATCTTCGGAACACAAATTAAGATATTTTTAATGAAATCCGAGAGCTCTCTGACCCCTCCATAGCAATTTAATTACCACTTTCAAGGTCCAGAAAGGTAGTAAAGACATCGATAAAAATAAAATAGTCCATGTGACTCCAGTAGGTCAACCTTAATTTATGGGTCTTATGGGTTTGGAATGGCATGAGGGTGAGTTATTAATGACGGAATCATTTTTGGGTGAACTAACCCTTTAAGGTTTTTCTTTATTGTAGTGTTATCCAGTATACTATGGTGTGAGACACTGAAATGGCTGGCCGTATTCCTCTGGTTTTGCTGGCCTGTGGCTCATTCAACCCCATTACCCACCAGCACATGCGGCTGTTTGAGCTGGCCAGAGACCACATGCACCAGACAGGTTGGTGCCAACTGTTCATTTACTTGAAATTGGCCATCATCTGTTATCATGCCAAAACTGGCCTCCTTTTCACTGTCCCTCTGGGCCTGTCGCATTGAAGGGATTTCTGTTCTGTTGTTATATAACTGCATTTTGATTTATTTTTTTATTCATTCTAGTCTGAATTATGTCTAAATCAGTATTATTTTAGTTTATGATAGTTTTATTAATATATTAAATTAGCTTTTTACTTATGTTGGCCGCACTTTATATAAGGTGGCCTTAAGTACTATGTACTTACATCAAAAAAATAAGTAAAATGTACTTACTGTGTTCAAATTGTATTGCAAAACACTTTTGCTGATATTGAGGTGGGATACGGGTAAAGTTAGGGACAGGTGTGGTGGTTTAAGGGTAGGGTTAGGTGTAAGGGAAGTGTCAACTATGTAATTACAAATGTAACTACAGAAATTAATTACAGATGTAATTACATGCAGGTATTTTCTTAAATGTAAGTACAATGTAAAAACATGTATGTACACAATAAGTGCATTGTATCAAATGATTCATTAAAATGTTAGTACATAGTAGTTAAGGTCACCTAATATAAAGTGGGTCCCTTATAGTTTTTGTTTTCATGTTCATTTTAGTTTTTGTATGGAATCTTGTCCATCACGTAATAAAAAATACAAAAGGGAATTATGACTTTCTAACAATGCTGACTGTTTTTCTCGCAATTCTGAACTAAAGTTAACTTTTGAGTTATAAAATCAGAATTGCTTGCGAAAATTGCGAGCGAGATATAAACTTACAAATATAAAAAGAAAAAAAAATCACAATTCTGAAATAATAAATGCAAAAATTGTGAGCTTACTTTTTTTCAGAATTGGACTTTATAACTTGCAATTGTGTGTGTGTGTGTGGGGGGGGGGGGGGTCAGCTCACAATTCGGACATTTTCTCACAATTATGAGTTTATAATTTCGAGTTGTGTGGGATATAAACTTGCAAGTTTATATATCACAATGAGAAAAAAAGTCTGAATTTTTGGATGAATTTTCAGCTTTTTATTCTTTTATTCAGTGTCAGAAACAAGCTTCCATACATTTGTCATATTATTAGTTTTTTTTTTATATTGCAGTTTATGTATCATTTATTTTTATTTCAGTTTTATTTATTTACAGTAAATCATTTTACTGCTACAACTTCAGTTTATTGCCAAGGCAACATTTATCATTTTCATTTAGTAGCCTACTAATATTTATATTTTATTTCATCTTTAGTTCAATTATTAAAAGAATATTTTTAACAGTTTTAATTTCAGTTAATGATAATAACCCTGGTCTAAATATGTGATTAAATACATCTTTTTTTATGCATTAGGCTTTCCTTTTAAGGCTTTCCGCTGTAAGGAATAAGCGACAAATGCAAAGTGTGAATGTTTAATGCTCTTAGCAGTGCTTTTGCATTAAATACATCAGCTGACCTGTGAAAATGTACTTAAGTAAGCTCCTCATACCCAAGCAAAAAAAAAAATGCTTTGTACCTGCTGTAACACTGTGTCTACAATACAAATTGCATGTTGTTGTTGCACCGCTAGCTTTCAGTACAGACATGGTGTAACTGCTCCTCTATTATTATTATTATTATTATTAGCCAAATAGCTTGTATATTATATTACCCCAAGAAGGTCTGGAGACTTGTTTATGGTTTGTTGGCATTTTTATGAAAGATTAGAACTGACTTTTAAAAAATAATTGTATGGATAAATTCTGTTTTATAATGTCTTGCACATGCTAAATGAGAAAATGCAAATACAATTGCAGTCTGATGCAAATTCATCTTGGCTATGCAAAATTAAAGCTTTATTTAGCAAAAACATTAAGCGTCCAGCAACTCATTAGAGTCTGCCTGTGTATGCAAAGCTTGTTAATTTGTGTGCAGTGATTTAGAAACTTTTTGTAGGGCTGTTGCACCTAGAAAAGGAATCAATGTCTATTTAATGATTCCCTTATTTACATTGTAAGGCACATGCTTTAAACATGCAGTAAGTGATTGCTGAGAAACGAGAACCTCTCACCTTTTCTCTGTTGTCTTTTTGTCTCTCAGCCATCTTTCTTTCTAGTCTTTCTTCAAATATCCCTCTTGCTCACTCTCTCTTCTCCCCCATCACAAGTGCATACGACCCCTACTGCTGATTGGTCTGATCCACTTTCAACAGCGTTTCTCACATACTGCACCTTTAATCCAAAAGCCTCTGGTGCATTGCATTCATGGTATACCTTTTATCATTTCATGCATTCCCTAGGAATCACACTCATGTTATTGGCATTGTTATACTGTTTGAGCTACAGGAACTGTGGTATGCTTTAAATTTGACATCTGATAATGATGTATTTGACTCAATTTGGGTCAGATATATTGTCTCTCTCCATCTCGCAGGTCTGTATCGTGTGGTGGGTGGCATTGTATCTCCTGTCGGTGATGGTTATGGTAAACAGGGTCTTGTTGCTTCGAAACACCGACTTGCTATGGCAAGACTGGCCCTGCAGAGCTCTGACTGGGTTTCCGTAGATGACTGGGAGAGCCAGCAGGCGGATTGGACAGAGACTGTGGTGGCCATGAGGTGAATATATATATATATAAATAGAAAGATTTGAGCAAGTATCCTGTATTGGCTTCTTACCATGACTAATCATGTATCCAGTCCAAAGTTGGACAAGACGAGAAACTTTTTGGAGTCTTTTAACGTAACTGGGATGCTAAATATAAAGGAAACATTAACATGTTTTGATAGATGGGGTGCTAAATGCTTATTGCACCTCCATTATCCCAGAAAATCCTCAGAGGTTCAGAGCAACTTTGATGATAGAAAACTTGCCTTTTTTCTTTACTTCAAAAGAACTGTTAAAATTTTAAACATACTGATGTTATTAATATACAAACATGACGTTTATGATACGGCATACAGTTACGTGATGTTGACTTTTTCTTCACTTTAATGAACTGATGGTGCACGTTAGGACTTAAAGACTCTTATATTTAGCATACGAATTCCCAGAGGTCTCATTTTATATATATATATATATATATATATATATATATATATATATATATATATATATATATATATATATATATATATCAAAAACTTTTGAATGGCAGTATATATGTATATATATATATATATATATATATATATACTGCCATTCAAAAGTTTTTGATCGATAAGATTTGTAATGCTTTTAGAAGAAGTCTCTTATGCTCACCAAGACTGCATTTATTTTATTAAAAATACAACAACAAAAAAAGTTTTATTGTGAAATATTATTAAAATGTAAAATAACTGTTTTCAATTTGAATATATTTAAAATTTAATTTATTTTTGTGATGCAAAGCTGAATTTTCAGTATCACTACTCCAGTCTTCAGTGCCACATGATCCTTTAGAAATCATTCTAATGAGATGATTTGCTGCTCAAGAAACATTTATGATTATTATCAATGTTGAAAACAGTTTTTGAAAACAATGTTGAAAACATTTTTGGGATTCTTTGATGAATAGAAAGTTCAAAAGAACAGAATCTATTTTAAATCTAATCTTTTGTAACATTATAAATGTCTTTACTGTCAGTTTTTATCAATTTAATTGCATCCTTGCTGAATAAATGTATTAATTTAATTTAAGTTCTTTCCCAAAAAAAAAATTCTTACTGACCCAAAACTTTTGAATGGTAGTACAATGTTGCAAAAGCTTTTTTTCCGGATAAATGCTGTTCTTTTGAACTTTATATTAATCAAAGAATCCTAAAAAATGTTTTACACAACTGCTTTCAACATTGATAATAATCATAAATGTTTCTTGAGCAGCAAATCATCATATAAGAATGATTTCCGAAAGATCATGTGGCACTGAAGACTGGAGTAGTGATGCTGAAAATTCAGCTTTACATCACAGAAATAAATTACATTTTAAAATATATTCAGATAGAAAAACGTTATTTTATATTTTAATAATATTTCACAATATTACTGTTGTTTTGTGTATTTTTAATCAAATAAATGCAGCCTTGGTGAGCATAAGAGACTTCTTCTAAAAGCATTACAAATCTTACCTGTGTGTGTGTGTGTATATCATAGATATTCAATCTTTACTCTAAAAATATTCCATGTTGCCATTATATCTTCACATGTTGCTTTTATGTGTGAATTCACCTTGCATTACCCTCTGTGAAGGACTTTACAAACTCGATGTCATCTTCGAAATATCGGAGCTGAGCTAAAGCCAAAACTTTATAGGAGCCGAATCCTTAAATTCCCTGTGTATGAGATATCAAATAGCCAGGCACTGACGTGACTCATTCCAGCCCTGCTATCCATCATAACAGCCACAGTTTCCATTCTCCTCGGATTCTGCCACAGAAAATATGAAACACCCTGTCATCATTTAGTATATGGCTGCTAGTGGTTGTCGTTTTATACTCATGCCAAATTCTTTTACCCTCTTTTCGCCTTGGCGGGTCATTCCTCCTCTTGAATCCCTCAAGAAATAGTAAAGTAACAAGAGACTGTTTAAGGACCCCTCTGAGCACTACAATATTTTTATGGCAACTGCTAGCTGTGCCCTTAGGTGGCTAATTAATACTCAGATGCCAGGGAGGAGGAAGGCTGCTCTTGCGGCAGGGGCCCATGCCAGGGCTTTGTCTTTCTAGGTTTGTAATTTACTTCCTGGCATAACTGAATGAAATTCACAATTGCTTATGTGCCCTTGCAGTTGACCTATGTGTTAAATTACCAGGTTGAGTTTTCGCTATTTTAAAGGACATAGTGCCATACAAGCTCTGTTCTAAAACCCAGTGAGCAGCCTATGTAGGCAGCATTTTAAGGTGCACTCCTTACAAAAAGGCTGTTGCAAAAAGTAAACATCTTATAAGAAATATAATTCGCATGGCTTGTAAGCAGCAACTGTTTCAACATTGATAATAATAATAAGATATGTTTCTTGAGCACAAAATAATTTATATTTATGCATTTAGCAGATGCTTTTATCCAAAGCGTTTTACAAAATAAGAACAAAGAATTCATCCAAGAGCCAACAACCATTGTAGTACACAATGCTAGGTTTATTAGACAGCTAGAGGAGAGAAGAAATGGCATTAATCCCCCCCTCCTCTTTAAAGTGTGTGTGTACGTGCATTGGTTTAAAAGTGTGAGGTCATTAAAGGTGCGCTTTATAGTATTTATGAGGATCTATTCACAGAAAGCGCTAGCTACTCTCTGATGTCTCAGACGACGACATCTTTGTCCTGTGTCGGCCACCATAGCTTCTCTATGTGCTTCAAAAGGGAGGGGTGGCGGTTGCAATTCACAACCTCACCACTAGATGCCGCTAAAATTTACACAGTGCACCTTTAAGTGATGTGATGAATGAAAATGAAAGTAATGAAAGATGTGATGTTCTAAGCAGGAGGGGTGTGACGTGGGTTCTCTGGCTAATTGAAGACTAGATGAGCTGCCGCAATCTGGATCATCTGAAGAGGCTTAGTCATGCTGGTTGGAAGGCCCGCTAGTAGAGCATTGCAGTAGTCCAGTCTTGAAATTACAAGCACTTAGACACTATTGTGAGAGGAAGGGTCTGATTTTCCTGATGTTGTAGAGCGCAAATCTGCATGACCGGGCCGTTGTTGAGATGTGGGTTGAAAAGCTCAGCTGGTCGTAAAAAAACCCCAGGTTCCTTGCTGTTCCGGTTAGTGTTGTGAACCCCAGTTGCACAATGATGTTGTAGTCAACTGATGGGTTTGCAGGAATTACAAGGAGCTCTGTCTTCGCAAGGCTGAGCTGCAAATGACGCTCTTTCATCCGAGCAAAGATGTCTGAAAGGCAGGCAGAGAGAGAGTGGTCATCAGGTTTAAATGAAAGCTAGAACTGTGTATTATCTGCATAGCAGTGGTAGGAGAAGCCATGTGTCTTTATGACCGTGCCCAGTGAGGTTGTGTAAATAAAGAAAAAAAACGTATGGCACTGAAGACTGTGGAGTAATGGCTGCTGGAAATTCAGATTTGCCATCACAGGAAAACTATCCATCCATCCAGCCATCTACCCTATAAACACTAAAGTCTTCAAGGCATTTCTTGTTAAAATGACTTTTAAATTTAGATGCAGAAATTCATCCTTTTTGGCCACCTCAATTAAAATGATTTGCCTCCAATGTTCTTTACGATCAACTTAGCTTACGATGCTGTTGTTTTGGTTGGTCCACTATAAATGTTCTTATACCCTAAAGTCATCTATTCACTTTATACATTCAACACTCACATACATGGGGGTGATTATATAGTTTTAACAACTGTTGTTAGCTCAATAATTATCTCATTGTAAGGATTTTACCATGGGCGTATATTTCATCTAACAGTTTATCTAAATTTCTGAAGGGCAATTTTTGAGTGGACACAAATTATACAGCAAAAATTGCACTTGTAAGGATATGTGTGGCATTTTGGTGCACTGAAAAATTATCGTATGTCTATTTTTCTTTTTTATCTGGCCAACAACACCACAATTGTTGTTTAAATATGAGTTATCATAGGTTCACCATGCAGTAATATTATAATTATTAAATTATTTTGCATCTTCCACATGGTATGGAGCAAAACCCAACACAGCGGTAGATCTACAATATTAGCCTAATATCAGGCCCTGTCCACACGAACATGGGTATTTTCAAAACCGCAGCTTTTTCTACGCGGTTTGGCTGTTCGTCCACACGCAAACGCAGTATCCGGTTACTGAAACCGGACTTTTTTGAAAACTCCAGCCAGGGTGAAGATTTTTAGAAACTCAGGTTTACAGCGTTGTCGTGTAGATGGTGAAACCGGAGATTTCGGCTTGTTAAAGGTCCCGTTTTTCGTGTTTTTTTGAAGCTTTGATTGTGTTTACAGTGTGCAATATAACGTGTTCATGTTTCGCGTGTAAAAAAACACAGTATTTTTCACACAATTTACTTATCTGTATACCGCTGTTTTCACTGTCCTAAAAATGGGCTGATGAGTTCCTTGTTCTATGAAGTCCCTCCTTCAGAAATACGTAACGAGTTCTGATTGTGCCAGCGGTGTCCGTGTTGTGATTTGACCGCAGCTTAGCGCACGTTGCCCGGTTCCTGTGTTGTGATTCGACAGCAGCTTAGCGCACGTTGCACGGAAAGGTCACGCCTCTTAACGGGGAGATGTATGCGCTCAATGATCTCTACAGCGTCCCTGGGAAAGCCAAAAAAAAGGTGATTTGACTCCGGGATGAAAATAACAGCGTCTCGACGACATGGCGACAAACACACTCAAACGCAACACTTCCTCTTCTCCACGCAACACTTCCTCTTCTCCATGTGGGAGAGGAACAAGACCACGCCCCCTTTTTCACGTATTCTTGTGGGCGGAGGTTAGTCAACAAACTGTTCTACTGACGTCATTAAAGCAGGCTGTACCAGGATGTAGTCCAAGCCGGCCGCTCGCTGTAGGCTTTGAAAGGGAACTTCTGTTAAATAAAATATCTCGCTTGGCATTGAACTTTGAGCTTTATAATTTTACAGGTATTATTTATGCTCTAACAGCAACATTACACACTAACTAAAGTTTGAACAATGGGATCACGAAGAACGGGACCTTTAAGTCAAAGTGTGCACCGTGCTTTCCATTGTTTGACGTCAGATTGTGCGCCGTTATCGCTTTTGTTTACATGAGTAGAGTCTATGCAATTGCGGACGTATCTTTTAATAACACTGCTAACAGCGCTTATCACATGTATACAGATGCATGCGCAGTTATCTCATTGTATTGCAGAACAGAGGCGCCAGAATTCAATAATACAACATAGTATATTCAAATATACAACATAATGCAGTCCAAAGTAAACTTGCAGAAGGGTTTCACTGAGCCCATGGCATCCCTCAGTGCATCGGTGCCGTGGATGGGACCCATGTGGGAAATCAGGCAGCCAATCATAGCGCGGTTTTGCATTTTCATGTGGACAGAGATTTTTTTAAAACCGTGCTTGTGTGGACGCGATTGTTTTTCTAAAACGGAGGAGGAAAAACTCTGGTTATAAAAATACCCGTGTACGTGTGGACTAGGCCTCAGTTCACACATGGGCTAATCGGTGTGTTAGTAAGTTAGTAGGTGACGTACAACAAGCTACCAAACAATAATTGCTAAAATATCGGAATCATGGAAAAATACATTGGTTATCATTTTTCTTTTGTTGTTTTTTTGTCATTGGAAATGTATTAATAACTCAGCATCATCTGTATTAAAGTGAAAATGATCACTTCATCCAATGTTTAAAGTGAATAAAATAGCCTTAACAGCCATTACTGGAGTTCCACAACTACTGAAGAACTTTGTTCTCTCCCACCTGACTGTGTGTAGGTGAGGTGTGTGGTGGACCAAACCACTGTGAGGCAGGAGAGGGGGGACTCAAAATGTTTCTAAATTTAAATCGCATTTTTTGACCCTGTTTGCGTTTGTGTTGTTTTACTACTTAAAGAGCCCCTATTATGGATTTTTGGAAATTACCTTTCATGTAGTGTGTAACATAATTCTAATCATCCTGCAAAGTTTTAAATCTGAAAGTGCAGTGCAGCGTATAAAGTTATTGTCTCTCAAAAGTTAGAGTCGACTCTGAGTCAATTGAACGAATCGTTTTTCAAACGAGTTCTAAGTCACAACGAAACATTAGCATATTTCCCACTTATTGCATGCGCAGCCACCAGGGAAACCTTGAACACTGCAGCGGATACTGGATAGCATCATGTTAAGAAGACGCTGTGCTCTATAATGTGTTTGTGTTTCATATTGTGTAAGTATCTGGTTAACTCACGTAATTACTGTCTTACTGAAATACTACTGCAAATCAGCTGTGGGCTGCAGTATTACCCAAAACTCTGTCTATTAATGCAGATTGTCTGTCATTCTTTCTACTTTGAGTAAAGATAAAGGATGGCGCAAGATTTGTTTTGCAAACTTTAATGTTGCATCAGTCATTCACGTTAGTGCTGGGCTAACGCATGCGCTGTTATTGATACAGTTCCCGCATGTGCATCGCAACACACACGCACACGTTAATGCTGATGGTGAGGAATTTCAGTTGAAACGCCTCATAATGTACCTCAAACTGAATAGCATCACTGAGAAACGTCCTGCTCAAGGTTCGGGTTGAATAACTATGTATCGGAACCCTCAGATGAGGTGGGTCCTAACCCCCCGCAATTTACGCATGTAGGTTTTACACTACTACGCAACACAAAAGCTGATTATAGCCTCTTGTGAGAGAATGGAGAAGTTAAGATGCAAATCTATAGGCTCATGTAATTCAGTGAGAATGTAAAGCTTCTCCCATGTTCACATGTTCATAAGATGATTATCACTGTTGCTTATTGGCTGTTTGTTTCTCCCTGCCTCACTAAACACAGGTACCACTATGGCCGCATAGCTGCTCAGTACCACCACAGCAAAGACCCGCCTGCAAATGAGCAACCAGCCTCTGGTAAGCTCCACCCACCTCTCAGTATGTCTTTGTAAATTGCCACAGAAACCTCTCAACACAATTTGGTTTCCTCTAAGCCTCCTCTCTGGCCCAACAGAGCATTTTCTGTCTTAGCTAATCACTTTAGATAAATCCGGTGCATTTAAAACAGCCTGTTGTCTTCTCTCTGGCCAGCACAAGCGCTGTTAGGCCCCTTTTCAACAGTGCTTTAATTTGGGGGGTGTTGTAGAGGAGCATGCTAATGAAGTCTAATACCCTCCACAGGATGACTGGGCTTAAGACAAGCATGCTCAGACTATTAATGAAGCTGAGATTAATAGCCAGGACAACTTTAAAACAAGACAAGTGCCAAGAATGATAGAACACATGCACACAAAACCCTGTTATCTTAAAACCTTTCACAGGATCCCTTGATTCTTTGCAAACCCCTTGTTCTGTTAAAAAAAAAATCATCTTGTGCTTGACAGTAGACTGAAGATAACATAAAGGAGCTCCTCCTCATTCTTCTATTACAATAATAAATAAACATATCAGTTGGAATTAAGCTAAAAGATGCTGAAAATCATTGACTTTTTCAGAATGAGATCCTTTTCATTTTAGATGCCATATTGAATTATCACGGGGAACATTTTTATTAAAATCGCCTTCATGTAAGGCCCATTTAGGCGATTTAAAGAAATTTGGTGCTTGCTGAATTAAGCCATTTATGATTGTCCGGAAATATTAGTTATTGTAATGAAATGTGCACAATGCTTTTAATAACTGTTTTTCATGAATATGTTCATTATTAGAATGAGAATGGTGGTGTTTCCCCGGCTCCATGCAGTGTGCACATACATTTCTTTAGAACTATTCACGTGGAGTAGGAATAAAGAACTTTAGTGGGCCTGAGAGGTTCATTTCCTGCCCCCTGCAATCCATGTCTGATTAAACAAAAGCCAGCTCTCAGGCACATGTTATAGCGAAAGAATTAGAGTTAAAAGCATACTATTGATTCTTTCATATCCTATAAATATCACTGCTGAGGTTGAGCCCTAGCATTGCCGGCCAAGAAATGATTTCTAATGAAGCGTTGAGAAAAAACATGCAAGGAGTGTCAAATGTATAATTTTGTGTATGGGATGCTTTAAGCCACCATAACATTTTAAAAGACTGGGAAATTCAGTAAGCATTGTTTTTTGATTGTATTAGCAAATGAAACATTAAAGGAAATAGGAAAAGCAAATCTGTCAACAGGCACAACATATGTGCTGAATGCGATTTCCACAGTGCAATTTACAGTATTACAGAGTTCTAGGTTAGGGAGGATGAAGAATTTGACAATACAATATCGATCAATCACTGCAGATGCTATTATTATACTTATTTATTATTATAGTATTATACTTATTATATATACGCTATTAATACTACTAATTGAGTCACCATTGACACTGCATAAAGCTGAAAGTTGACACTGTTGTCTTTTGTAAAGCTGCTTTACAGCTGAAATTTAAGTTGTCTTAAAGTTTATGAATTTACATTAAAGCTGCAGTCCGTAAGTTTTGGCTTTTTGTCGCCATCTCTGTTTGAAACCGGCAATTGCAGTTATTTGCGGAATTATCATCTTTACGTGGGTTGTGTATCTGCATGGCTCCTCAGCGTGGATAAATCTAATGTTTTGAGGTATGTGTGGCTGTCTACCAGTGTGGATACTGTACTTCGGAATCACAGATTCTACATCTTGGGAGTATGACCAAAATAAGAATTTTCACCGGAAAATGTCATCTGAACAAGTAAATAACATGTCTGCCACTTTTGTCATGACCACCTGAAAAAAAAAAACGCATTACAATAAATCGCGCTACCAATGGTGATTAAATCTAATGAAAGCTTTTCTCATATCACATCAAAACGTGCAAATTATTATTGTTATACTTTGTCCTCAAAGTGTTAGTTAACCACATCAGCATCGCGTGACTGTGTATTAGCATGTAGTAACAATTTCTGTACAGTCTAATCTTTTGCTTTTGACTATGGGTGAATCTCCAGTTGTCACTGGTGATTGTCATTTGGACTTTTCTGGATTACAATCCGCCATCAGAATGATACGTTTTATTATTCCAGCTGCTGTGAGAAAAGGCTTTAAATGATCTGCCACCTGCAGCATCCTCGCATGCGATAGCCTACTAGGCGGACTCCTTTTTTATGTGTACTGACGTGTCATGACGTAATGACACAAAGACGAATGGCGCCATGCTTGAATTTCCTGCAGAAAGCTACCAGTACCACTCAAATTAGAACACATTATTACTATCTTACCGTTGTGAATCGCGCTACGGTAAGGAGGACGTTTTGAACACTGAGTATGTACTTGCTCAAAAAATTATTTTGGGATAATTTTTAACCAAAAAAAGTTATGGACTGCAGCTTTAACAGTTGTTATTTTCTTGTTCATTACTATGAAGCTACTATGAAACGATCTTCATTGTATAACGCGCTGTATAAATACATTTGGCTTGACTTGGCTATTCTAGTATTTATTATTTTTTATTTGTATTTTTTTTTTATATATATATTCATTTTTAGTAAGTTTGTTATATGCTTTTGTCTTTTTTTTATAATATTTAATATATAATAATTATATTTCTGTATAACTAATACATTTTTAAGTTTACGTTTTTCCAACTAATACATGTATCATTTTTTTCAGCTTTATTTCAATTGTTTTTAATAGTTGTAGTTTTAGTGAACATTAACAACAATTTAAAAAAAATATTAATAATACAGGTCTTGAAATACATGAGGGGGAATAAATTATAACATTGAAAGCTGTGAATGTTCAGAAAAACTTGGTTCCTTTTATTACCAACTCATAAAAAAAAGAGCTGTAAGGCGATTTTGTATAGATTGGCACTGATTTAAGACTTCCAAATTATCCTATCAGTCTCTGTGACAGCCTTAGGCTCTGTCCACTGCCATCATTCAAGTTAAGCACCATATTCAGCTTCATAAGCA
Organism: Romanogobio albipinnatus; assembly: GCA_023566225.1. Taxonomy (NCBI): domain Eukaryota; kingdom Metazoa; phylum Chordata; class Actinopteri; order Cypriniformes; family Gobionidae; genus Romanogobio; species Romanogobio albipinnatus. Next base: position 41,599,276 of record CM042244.1, on the reverse strand, counting down.
GTTGTCAGCAGTGTTGGGCACGTTACTTTAAAAAAGTAATTAGTTATAGTTACTAGTTACTTCTTACAAATAGTAACTGAGTTAGTAACTGAGTTACATCATTATAAAAGTAACTAATTACCAGGGAAAGTAATTACTGCGTTACTTTTTTATTTTATTTCTTCAAATGTTCAAATATGTCAAATTACTTGGATGCCCCCAATATTAAATATGTTAAATAAAGGAATTGGACACTAAATAGAATAAATTATTATTATAAAACATTGTACATTAATGTAGGCTACACTATTGCTGTTGGACAATGTGAGAGACACCTATCAAATTCAATACATTATTGTAAATATTATCTGTAGACCTACTATAGTGTAAATATTGTGTAAATATTATCAGTACTATACTACTCCTTTGGTATTGGAGCTCACGTTATCACCTGGGTTTTTAGCCACTCATTTTGTGGCGGCATGTGATGATGTGAGGTGCTTCATTAGATTAGAATTACTTGCCACAGACGTAGAGAGACTCTTTCTTCCTTGGCATAAGTTGCACGTTACATAAACATTCTTATCTTTCACCTCAACGAGGGAAAAATTAGCACTTATACTTCCAGTTTGCAAAAGCTACCTTTGAAGTCATTGGACTTGCCATCGCTCTGACTCCTGGTCCGCTCCTGGTCGTGTGTGACTTTGCATATATGCGTGTGCGTGTGTGTGTGTGTGAACTCAACCTATCAACCTCAACCTTGTCTCCCACCCACCAATCATCATCAGTTACGTGTATCACCCCACCCACCCCCCAACATGCATGGCATGTGCACGCACGCCCGCCCGTACGCACGCACACACACACACACACACACACACACACGTTGCAGGTCCGACTGACAGAGAGCCTGTTCGGATGAAAACCGCTTCAGTGAGCTCAATTATAGTAACGCCGCATTTTATTCTCGTTAACGCTAACAGCGTTGTAACGGGAGAAACAGTAATTGGTTTGATTACTCGTTACTGAAAAAAATAATTCCGTTAGTAACGCCGTTTATCTATAACGCTGTTATTCCCATCACTGGTTGTCAGTTTGCTACCACTTCATTTGACAACTTTGACAGCATTACAATGAAATGCTGCTGCTGCCCCTCTGCTCAATCTTAAATAACAGTTCTATAATAATGGTTCCAAAACAGCAAACCGTACTTATATCACATTTTAATGCATTGAAAAGATGAAAATGACAATAATATACAATCAGTAATGTGGTCGATTTTTCCCCCCCTACAGATGTCCCACAGTTGAAGCTGCTTTGTGGAGCAGATTTCATGGACACGTTTAAGGTGCCTGGTTTGTGGAGGGACGATCATATAGATGAAGTGGTGGGTCGCTTCGGACTGGTCTGCGTGAGCCGTGGTACCCTGCAGCCAGACCGGGCGATACATGAGTCTGACTTGTTGTCCAGGCAACGGGAGAGCATTTTCCTGGTTCGGGAGTGGGTACACAATGAGATCAGTGCTACAGAGATCCGACAAGCCCTACGTAGAGGCCACAGTGTTAAATATCTTTTACCGGACTCTGTCATTGATTACATAAGAGAGCACAACCTTTATACCCGAGACAGTGAGATGAAGAACAAAGACGTTAAACTACGACCTCTTACCAAGCAAGCAATACAAGACTGATGTAGGCTGTCGGGAATCCACAGCCTGAGGTGGTCTAAAGGCCAATTCACACTGAACCGACAAATACCGCCCAATGACAACAGACACTTTGCCGGGTTTTGCCGGATCACTGTGCTTCCCCTTGTCGGCATATGTTGCCTTTGGTTGGTGCTTGTTCTTGCCAATTTAACATGTTCCATCAACATCTGTCGATGCAGTGTGAATTGGCCTTTAAGGTGCGGTCACATTTACAGTTGTTCAGAGAAATCGTCATTTTTATCGGAATCCCCACAATTGGAAATATTTCCCCACAGATTTTGCATTTAGTTCAAGTTGGTGAAACATTTGCGAAATTGTCAGTACTGTATACATTTATAAAGCACAGGTCTTCCTGAATTCACTTTCAAACCAAATATCTTTATGTTGGTCAGCGCGGCGAATTCGTATGACCATCTTGAATATGGATTCTTATTAGGATCTGCGATTATTCCGATTTGAATTTGCCCGGGAAATTTCGCAAACAACTTTAAATGTGACCACCAGTCACAAGAAAATAGCAAAATGCGTTTCAAAATATTAATATTTCCATTGGCCTGTGAAAGCAGCTTTAGAGGAGTTTTATATTTTGTCTTGTGTAAAGTGAGCATTATCCATGACCATGGTTTCCTAGTTCCTATGTGTGGAGAGGGATTTAGGAATTTATCCTCTCTCTGCAGGAGTTAGATTTGCCAGATCACTGCTGAGCTGTAGGTCTATGTTCAGCCGGTCTGAGATTTGTTGACTTTTTCTGAATGTCACAAGGAAGATAAATAACAGAGCCTTTACACTTTGGAGAGCAAACATTGCTGCTTCCATTTCCATTTGCACAGAAAGCGTCATTCATGTTGTCAGGTCCCTAAAGATGTTTCATCAAGCTTTGTCGGGGGTTGGGGGGGAGTTTCTGACAAAATAAAATGGAAGAATGTAGTTTGGGATATTTGAAGTGATGTCTATCTAAATCATTTCTTTTTGTCCTTGTATCACCTACTGCGCATTTTGGCTCAAACCGCCTAGTAGCTTTAAGGGTGGTCTTTGCTATGTCGAAGCCCTCCTGCTGACAGTCTTTGAGTGTGGAGTTTGGGTTTTAAAAGAATGCCTTTGTTCATGCTGTCTCAAAAGAAAAGCTGGAGGAATTCATTCAACAGAAGCACTTCTAGATGGCTCCTGCGTTGCATAGAAAGGCCGTGTTTGCTGATTCAAAGCATCAGGCGGATGAAAGGAGTGACAATTGAGTTTAATCTTTTATCAAGCACAAACCATAACAAATAGAGTTATTAACAATCTACAGATTAAAAAGTTCATCACCTGTAACTATGAAAGATTTCAAAAGATAAAGATGTCTTTTATTTGTGAGTGAATCTAAGAGAACTGAAATTGTTATTTGTGTTTATTAAAAAACATGTTCTGTGTTGCGAGTATGAGTATTTTTAGTATCAGTAGCATGTTGCCACATTATATGGGGTAAGTTGTCACAATGGATAATCATTTCAGTAACATTGTGGAAATTATGGCGTACAAAAAGCACTGTTTTTGGTCAACATTAATGCATATTGATTATTCATATTATTTAACAAATACTTAAGATAAACATTCTGTCAACTTGTCACTGAGATCCAGTCCTTGTAACAACTAGCTCCAGTCTCCGTTCCGGTCCACTGCACTTCCCGAATCCCATCACCGAGTGACGTAATTACATAGCGTGGGATCGTATCCAAGTTTGAGTGATGGACCCAAACTCTAGGGGCGGAGTTTCCATAACAGTGTCCAACTGGGGAAAATGTAATTGACAAGTAGTCGGATTATGATGGCCGTTTTAAATGAGGGGTTCTTTCAGATGAAAAGCATTTGGTCGCATGGGAACAGCGCTATCGGATCTTCTTTGAACAAACCCACTAGTGTTCATCAGAAATGGCTGCTGATTATAACGGCTTCTGGAAAATGATCTTCAATGAGAACTTTGAAGAGTACCTGAAAGCTCTGGGTGAGTTTTACAGCATTAAGGTCCTTAACCATCTGGTATCCCTCATTTAGGGTAACACTTGTATTGCTAACACAATAAGCATATAACATTAAATTGAATATATAGGCTATTTTGTTTAAATAATATTTATTCTTTAATATGTTGTATTTTAAAGGGACTTCATGGACTAGACAATATTCAACTCAAAATTATGCACCATTTATTTATATGTAAAATAATTAAAATGTTAATACATTAACTTAAAAATACCAAAGGTAATTTAAAGGATTAGTTGACTTCAAAATGAAAATTTCCTGATATTTTACTCGCCCCCATCTCATCCAAAATGTTCATGTCTTTCTTTCTTCAGTCGAAAATAAATTAAGTTTTGTGAGGAAAACATTCCAGGATTTTTCTCCACATCATAGACTTCTATGGCAACCAAAATGTTGAAGGTCTAAATCAATGCAGTTTCAAAGGGCTTCAGAGGATCTGAGCGATCCCAGACGAGGAATAGGGTCTTATCTTACGAAACCATACAAAAAAAAGTACTTTTTAACCTAAATTGCTCATCTTGCGCTGCTCTGCGACGTGCCACGGATTGCGTAATCAAGTCGGAAAGGTCACGCTAGACGTAGGCAGAAGTACCGCCCCCATGTTTAAAAAGCGCACATGCGAAGACTAATACAAATCTTCAACTTCAAAATCGTCCGACATCGTTGTTTTACCTTTTTGTGTTTTTTGCTAAAGGATGTTCGTATTAGTCTTTGCATGTGCGCTTTGTAAACATGGCCTACGTCTAGCGTGATCTTTCCGACGTGATTGCGCAATCCTAGCATCCTAGCTCTCAGAGCAGCGCAAGATGAGCAATTTAGGTTCAAAAGTATATTCATTTTTTATAATTTTTTTAAATGACCGATCATTTCTCTAGATAAGACCCTATTCCTCGTCTGGGATTGCGCAGAGCCTCTGAAGCCCTTTGAAACTGCATTGATTTGGACCTTAAATATTTTGGTTGCCATGGAAGTCTATAATGTGGAGAAAAATCATAGACTGTAAACAAATACGGACGTAGTGTCCGTGACGTCACCCATATGATTCTGAAGAGCAGTTTTGAAGCTTAAAGTTGGGGCGAGCTGGCTGTTGCCATCTTGTCAATGCGTCACAGCGTGTCACTCCCGGATAAATGAAAATGGGCAAAGAGGCGGGACGTGAGTGGAGTTGAGGTGACGCGATGGCTAACAGAGAGCAGACAAATGGCAATCCACCGGTTTCAAAGTGGCCACGCCCTTAATTATGCAGAACTTTAAGGCTTATATAATGTAAACGAATGAGTTATAAAAAAAATTCACCCACCTCACAGTTGTCATGAAGGTCAAAAATAGATATATAGACCGAAACCACAATTTTTACCAGGCTGTAAACATGTTTTTTTCTGCTGTGAAGTTGGGCATTTTAACATGGGGCTCAATGAGATTCTGCTCCCTTTGGGAGCCTGTCTCTAGCGGCCAGTCTATTAATTGCAATTTAAGTCACTTCTGTATTGGCTTCAAGATAAACTGGGGGAGGTTGCCGCTTGAGAAAAATCCTGGAAAGTTTTCCTCAAAAAACGTCATTTCTATGCGACTGAAGAAAAACATGTACATCCAGAATTAGATGGGGGGTGAGTAAAATATCAGGAATTTTTTTGATTTTGAAGTGAACTAATACTTTAAATCCAATTCATGGAAGGAAGATTGACACCATCTGTTGGAAGAAATGTGTAATCATATGTAATATCGTGGCATAACCAACAACTAGATGCCTATATAGCGCTATATAAATATGTACTGTAGGGGTGTGTAATCCCTAGTTGCTTATAATAGTATTATCAGACATAATTCCTTACCGTTATTAAGTTTTGCATTTGGATAAAAATTACATTATCAAATACTGTGTCAGTTGCTGATTGGTAGATTGTACCCCAAAATTTGCTCTGTATTTTCATATTTTTTTAATGTTCCCCATTCATTTCTAATGGCGGTGATTTTTGAACACGCTACCCTTTTCTAATTGTTCATATAGCACAAAAGTCAAATATTTTAGTACCATTCTGATGAAGCAAAAAAAAAAAAATGACGACCTCAGGAGTATTATTATTTTTGTCATTTTCTCTTTTTCTTTTTACACTAAGAACAAGGGAGCAAAAAGTACCATGTAAATACCATGGTGCATGTCTCTGGTAATCATTCAGTACAACAGGTGTTGAAGTACCATGTTATTTTTATTTTTATTTTTTTGTATATATATATCATAATCATTTGTTAACAACATGTATTCTTTACTTCAATGCGCTCATTGTCTCTGCCTTAAATTCTGTCTTGTTTATTAATACATTGTTAACTAACTGTGTGATTTATACATACTTTTCTGAAATCCATAACTTGGACACTGTCACCTCTGATAACAGACCACTCTAAATTGTAATGTAGACCCATGCATTTTCTGTAAAGCTGCTTTGAAACTATATGTATTGTGAAAAGTGCTATACAAATAAATGTGAATTGAATTGATTTGATTTGATTATTTCCATTTGTAACCATCACTGTAATGTGGTAATGCATGGGGTTCCTATTTATAAGGGTATCCTGGGAAATTCAAATTTTTACATGGAGTATAATTTTCTTTTCCAGATGTAAATGTAGCTATTAGAAAGATAGCCACCCTGCTGAAACCTGATAAAGACATCAGTCAGGATGGAGATCACTTCATCATAAAGACTCTCAGCACCTTCAAGGACTACAACATGGACTTTGTGGTTGGTCAGGAATTTGAGGAGGATCTGAGTGTAGTGGACGACCGAAAATGTATGGTGAGCAAACTTTCAAGGCAAACACTTGGAGGCTTGAGATCTTAAAAGCATCTTTTTTTTTCTATTGTGAAGCACTTTTCAAAAGAACTTTAGTGCTATTTGACTCGAGATGAACACATTTGATTCTTCCTCGATGCTTTTTCTTTGCATAGACACTAGATGTTGAAAGTAAGTTTCTCTCGCCCCAATAATTGGCTCTTTTAATCTTATAAGAAGCGTTACTCTCTCTCCTTTAATTTTCCCCTCACTTTTCCTTTCATTTGGAGAAACTTGGTATATCTAAGACCTGTGATGAGAAAATACAGAGATATAGAGTTTCTTGCTTAAAGGGATAGTTCACACAAATGAAAATGCTGTCGTCATTTACTCAACCTCATGTTGTTCCAAACCTGTATGAGTTTTATATCACGCAATTCTGACTTAATAGCACGCAATTCTGACTTTATATCACGCAATTCTGACTTTATAACTCGCAATTCGGACGTTATAACACGCAATTCTGACTTTATAACACGCAATTCTGACTATATATCATGCAATTCGGACTTTATAACACGCAATTCTGACTTTATATCACGCAATTCGGACTTTATAACACGGAATTCTGATTTTATAACACAATTCTGACTGTATAACACGCAATTCGGACTTTATATCACACAATTCAGACTTTATAACACGCAATTCTGACTTTATATCACGCAATTCGGACTTTATAACACGCAATTCTGACTTTATATCATGCAATTCTGACTTTATAACACGGAATTCTGATTTTATAACGTGCAATTCTGACTTTATAACGCGCAATTCTGACTTTATAACGCGCAATTCTGACTTTATAACTCGCAATTCTGACTTTATAACATGCAATTCTGACTTTATAACGCGTATTTCTGACTTTATAACACGCAATTCTGACTTTATAATGCGCAATTCTGACTTTATGTCACGCATTTCGGACTTTATAACACGCAATTCGGACTTTATATCACGCAATTCGGACTTTATAACGCGCAATTCTGACTTTATAACGCGCAATTCTGACTTTATAACGCGCAATTCTGACTTTATAACGCGCAATTCTGACTTTATAACACACAATTCTGACTTTATAACTCGCAATTCTGGCTTTTTATCACGCAAATTCTGGCTTTTTATCACGCAATTCTGACTTTATATCACGCAATTCTGACTTTATATCACGCAATTCTGACTTTATAACACGCAATTCTGACTTTATATCACGCAATTCTGACTTTATATCACGCAATTCTGACTTTATATCACACAATTCTGACTTTATAACGCAATTCTGACTTTATATCACGCAATTCTGACTTTATATCACGCAATTCTGACTTTATAACTCACAATTCGGACTTTATAACACGCAATTCTGACTTTATATCACGCAATTCTGACTTCATAACTCGCAATTCGGACTTTATAACACGCAATTCGGACTTTATAACACGCAATTCGGACTTTATAACACGCAATTCTGACTTTATATCACGCAATTCAGACTTTATAACACGCAATTCTGACTTTATAACACACAATTCTGACTTTATAACACGCAATTCTGACTGTATAACCCGCAATTCTGACTTTATAACACGCAATTCTGACTTTATATCACGCAATTCTGACTTTATAACACGCAATTCTGACTTTATATCACGCAATTCTGACTTTATAACACAATTCTGACTGTATAACTCGCAATTCTGACTTTATATCAGCAATTATGACTTTATAACTCGCAATTCTGACTTTATATCACGCAATTATGACTTTATAATGCAATTCTGACTTTATAACACGCAATTCTGACTTTATAACATGCAATTCTGACTTTATATCACACAATTATGACTTTATAACACGCAATTCTGACTTTATAACACACAATTCTGACTGTATAACTCGCAATTATGACTTTATATCACGCAATTATGACTTTATAACTCGCAATTATGACTTTATATCACGCAATTATGACTTTATAACGCAATTATGACTTTATAACGCGCAATTCTGACTTTATAACACGCAATTCTGACTTTATATCACACAATTATGACTTTATAACACGCAATTCTGACTTTATATCACGCAATTCTGATTTTAGATCATGCAATTCTGACTTTATATCACGCAATTCTGACTTTATAACGCGCAATTCTGACTTTATAACGCGCAATTCTGACTTTATAACGCGCAATTCTGACTTTATAACGCGCAATTCTGACTTTATAACACACAATTCTGACTTTATAACTCGCAATTCTGGCTTTTTATCACGCAAATTCTGGCTTTTTATCACGCAATTCTGACTTTATAACACGCAATTCGGACTTTATAACACGCAATTCTGACTTTATAACACGCAATTCTGACTTTATATCACGCAATTCTGACTTTATATCACGCAATTCTGACTTTATAACACGCAATTCTGACTTTATATCACGCAATTCTGACTTTATATCACACAATTCTGACTTTATAACTCTCAATTCGGACTTTATAACACGCAATTCTGACATTATATCACGCAATTCTGACTTTATAACTCACAATTCGGACTTTATAACACGCAATTCTGACTTTATATCACGCAATTCTGACTTTATAACTCGCAATTCGGACTTTATAACACGCAATTCGGACTTTATAACACGCAATTCGGACTTTATAACACGCAATTCTGACTTTATATCACGCAATTCAGACTTTATAACACGCAATTCTGACTTTATAACACACAATTCTGACTTTATAACACGCAATTCTGACTGTATAACCCGCAATTCTGACTTTATATCACGCAATTCTGACTTTATATCACGCAATTCTGACTTTATAACACGCAATTCTGACTTTATATCACGCAATTCTGACTTTATAACACAATTCTGACTGTATAACTCGCAATTCTGACTTTATATCAGCAATTATGACTTTATAACTCGCAATTCTGACTTTATATCACGCAATTATGACTTTATAATGCAATTCTGACTTTATAACACGCAATTCTGACTTTATAACATGCAATTCTGACTTTATATCACACAATTATGACTTTATAACACGCAATTCTGACTTTATAACACACAATTCTAACTGTATAACTCGCAATTATGACTTTATATCACGCAATTATGACTTTATAACTCGCAATTATGACTTTATATCACGCAATTATGACTTTATAACGCAATTATGACTTTATAACGCGCAATTCTGACTTTATAACACGCAATTCTGACTTTATATCACACAATTATGACTTTATAACACGCAATTATGACTATATCACACAATTCTGAATTTATAACTCGCAATTCTGACTTTATATCACGCAATTCTGACTTTATAACATGCAACTGTGACTTTTTATCGCCCAATTCTGAGAAAAAAAAACTTTGCACTTACCTTTTTTATTGTCAACTCTCTGGTTAACTAAAGCTGCCTTTTCACAAAAATTATAGACCGGATGTCATTAATTTCTAATGCAAAGTAGTACAGGAGCTGCATGAGTTTCCGATCATAAACGTATGCAAAGTATCCTTTAGTATAGTTTTGTTATAGTTTCCATTGCATGAATAATGTGTTAGTTGTGCTGCATTGCACGTGACTGTCTCCTCTATAAAAAAAAAACTGTGCATTGTTCATGTTCACATTCTGATATAACTCAAAAAAGGCCTGTGAAGTTTTTTCCTTGAGTTGCAGTCAAAAAAAAAAACACTTGAAGCGTAGCATTTAGTAAAGATGTTGTGACCCAGTTTGCTCTGAACAAAAATCACTCGCCCCATTCAGTCCACAGTGCCAGGCATTGTGTTTCTTCATTCCAGCCACTGAATACAGGCAGAGGAATAGGCATTTTCAACATTCTTCTCTTTGTGCAGCATGTAATTACAGCGCAAACACATTTGCAAGCATGGGTCAAATTAAATTTTCTCTTTGTGTCGATGAAGTATAGATGTGCTCTTGTCCTCTAACTGCTATTGCAAAATCTGTTCTGCTTCCCTGTGACTTTGCAGTCCTAATGTAACGTGTGTGATTTTGCTGTATGTGTAGGTTAAAAATAACAGCCTTCTCTGTTATGCATTATAGACTACCATCACCTGGGATGGAGATAAACTGGTGTGTGTGCAGAAAGGAGAGATCGAGGGGAGGGGCTGGACCCACTGGATTGAGGGAGATGAACTTCACTTGGTAGGCCAGTTCTCATGCATTTCATTTGTAACATCCTTCATGGTATTTCCTTCCAGGTAGTTTCGCATACATCTAGTATACATTCAGAAATAGCCGAAAGCATATGCAGTACAGCATCTCAAAATCTCTTTAAGCTATGTGGCAGATGTTGGGGGAAGCGCTATTCTCAAAACTTTAATCCCTGTGATGATGCACCTGAAAAAGCACAACATTGACAGACTGATTATTTTAATACATTTGAACTTGGTTTAAATAATTCTAATGGCCGTCAAACATCATCATTATGATTTGATAGGATTTTTTTAATGAAGTTGACTGGAATATGATAGGTGGAGGTAATAACAACAGATGTTTGGCTTCAGCTGTGCATTTGATCATGCATAACAAAAACCAAACCTCGTTTCTGACTGCATTGCTGTAACATTACCAAAGAAATGGACATTGCTGACACCATCTGGTTGAAAATTATATATTGTTGTGTTGTGCCAAAAAAAAAAGAAAAACCTGATAGGGACCATGTACCATGTTAATTATTATAGCAGAAACAAAACCTACATGATTTACTCTTCTGTGGAACACAAAAGATGATATTTTAAAATGTCTGTGTCTTTTTTGCCCATACAATGAAAGCCAATTGGGTCCATTGTAGCCATGTGACGGTATCAGTTTTCATGTTGTGATAATTGTTTAAGCTTCTATCACGCTATACAATATTAAAATAAGTTGCAAATTTTCAATCACGATTAATCGGACCTTTGCTGTACGATTAATCGTGATGAATCACACACTCATCGTAAAATTAATCATACCATTGACCTAATTTAAACGCATTCATTTTGTCATAATTTGCTATATCCAAAGTAAACAATCAGATTGAAGGGTGATACTCACAAAACTGTATTTTCTGCAAGCTTCAAGGATCATTGGAGACTCCAAAATGACAACAAATAACCAAATACACTCACCTAAAGGATTATTAGGAACACCTGTTCAATTTCTCATTAATGCAATTATCTAATCAACCAATCACATGGCAGTTGCTTCAATGCATTTATGGGTGTGGTCTTGGTCAAGACAATCTCCTGAACTCCAAACTGAATGTCAGAATGGAAAAGAAAGGTGATTTAAGCTATTTTGAGCGTGGCATGGTTGTTGGTGTCAGACGGGCCAGGCTGAGTATTTCACAATCTGCTCAGTTACTGGGATTTTCACGCACAACCATTTCTAGGTTTTACAAAGAATGGTGTGAAAAGGGATAAACATCCAGTATGCGACAGTCCTGTGGGCGAAAATGCCTTGTTGCCTTGTCTAGAGGTCAGAGGAGAATGGGCCAACTGATTCAAGCTGAGAGAAGAGCAACTTTGACTGAAATAACCACTTGTTACAACCGAGGTATGCAGCAAAGCATTTGTGAAGCCACAACACGCACAACCTTGAGGTGGATGGGCTACAACAGCAGAAGACCCCACCGGGTACCACTCATCTCCACTACAAATAGGAAAAAGAGGCTACAATTTGCACAAGCTCACCAAAATTGGACAGTTGAAGACTGGAAAAATGTTGCCTGGTCTGATGAGTCTCGATTTCTGCTGAGACATTCAGATGGTAGAGTCAGAATTTGGCCTAAACAGAATGAGAACATGGATCCATCATACCTTATTACCACTGTGCAGGCTGGTGGTGGTGGTGTAATGGTGTGGGGGATGTTTTCTTGGCACACTTTAGGCCCCTTAGTGCCAATTGGGCATCGTTTAAATGCCACAGCCTACCTGAGCATTGTTTCTGACCATGTCCATCCCTTTATGACCACCATGTACCCATCCTCTGATGGCTACTTCCAGCAGGATAATGCACCATGTCACAAAGCTCGAATCATTTCAAATTGGTTTCTTGAACATGACAATGAGTTCACAGTACTAAAATGGCCCACAGTCACCAGATCTCAACCCAATAGAGCATTTTTGGGATGTGGTGGAACGGGAGCTTCGTGCCCTGGATGTGCATCCCACAAATCTCCATCAACTGCAAGATGCTATCCTATCAATATGGGCCAACATTTCTAAAGAATGCTTTCAGCACCTTGTTGAATTAATGCCACGTAGAATTAAGGCAGTTCTGAAGGCGAAAGGGGGTCAAACACAGTATTAGTATGGTGTTTTTAATAATCCTTTAGGTGAGTGTATAAGGAGTCAATTTAATTCTATTATATAATACATTTATACACACCTAAGCACCCATGAAAAAAAAAACTTTACTGAATTCTAGGGGTGGGAGAAAAGGTTGATGCATTGATGCATCGCGATTCGTTATCCAACGATTCAGAATCGATTCTCACAAATTCAGAATCAATTCTGTGCTCAATTCAAACGGCCACTTCACCACTGTGCGCGCGCGAGGTCACCGGCCAAACAGAACGACCCGTTGATAGGCGAACGTTCGTATGCTGGTGAATTGACCTTGTTTAAGATAAAATGGACAAACTACGACCTGCTCAGGGGCGTCGCACCCATGGGGACAGTTTTCCTGGTGAGAGGGTTCAACACCTGCACATTTTATGCAGTTTTTCCACAGCACAAACACCTTACAGCAGTCGCTCCTCCGTTTCTCTGGCCGCTCTGTGTCTGCGCTCGCTGCGGCTGCCTCCCCATTTCAAAAATGTATTTTGCTTATTAAATGCAAAGTTTCTGATTTCAAAAGCATTACATTACATTATATTCATATTTCCAACAAACAAAATTCTGAGTCAAAAGAACGAAGAGGTGCTCAAGTAGGCTATAAGGCGCCTTCCTTGCCATTAATGTTTAATAACACTCCTATGTCTCCGATGCGGTGGCCGGGACATAAACCTACAAACATCCGTGGCATAATTTTTGGAATGACTTATCGAATATTGCTGAACTACTGCACAATGTTTCAAACGGAAAATTCTGAACAAAGACGTCGTTTTGGTGAGTGATTCGTTAAATGTCTCTAACATGACTGTTGCAGCTCGGCAAGTTCTCTCATGTGAGATGTTATGCGCACACACTGAATTTGGCTTCTCAGCAAGCGCTAAAGTTGTTTTTTTGTGGCTCTAACAAAAGTAAACTTTTTTTTTGCTTTAAAGACATTTTTTGTAAAAAAAGTTCTAAAGAAACTGAAAAATGATCACACTTAGTTGTAAATTGAGAACTGTTTATTCTTAATGATTGTTCTTTGCAATTGTATGGCTTACTATGTTTCATTAGAGCTTGTTAATCTTGAATATAACTTTGTTAATATAATAAAAGTATTGAAAGAAATCTTCATAATCATTTTTAATATGACAATACTGTCAAACAGATATTCTAACTAAAAACAAAACACATATTAGCTCCAATTTTGGTTAAAATGTAAAGTTAATGTATTTGTACAGCAGGATAATTAGTTACCAAAAATGTATGTTAAGAATCGTTTTGGGAATCGTATTGTTACTCCTAGAATCGGAATCGGATCAAATCGTTAAGTGCCTTAAGTTTCCCACCCCTACTGAATTCACGGTGTATAGTATGTGTACAGAGCAACAACAACGAGATTGCTTTCATTTTAGACATCAAGCTGCAATACCGAACAGGACCACACGGAGACCCTTCTAAAAAACCTACGATTACTAATCACAACAACGTACACATGACTAATCAAACATTGTCCTTCCTGAGTGTGTTTGGAAACAACGCAAATATACTGTGTGTCTGTACATGAATGCAGCGTGAGATCAGTGATCTGGAGCGCGCACACGCACGGTTTGTTGCATCAGACACTCGCGTGCTTACTGTACGACTCCGGTATGTCACCAAAATTGCGCTCTTCAGAAACATTCGCAAAATATGACAGAGCTTAGCAAAGCACACTGGAACGAACAATTCAGTAAAAACGCAATGTGAGTCTCTATTCTCTCTGATATGTCTGATGTGATCAGCCTGGTCATCTTTACATTAGCGCTGTTTTAGACTGTTTATTTGAATGATTTTGATCATTGAACACTTTCCCAGAGTTTAACGGCTTAAATTGGCCTGATCACAAACAGAGAAGCAGAATCGAGTTAAAGAGTTAGAATGGAAATTTCCTCTTACAAGGGTTACAGGTGCTTGTAAATGCTCAGTGTGATTGTGATAAACTCCGGTCTTCTGACATCATCGAACTGCGTGATGAAAATTACGTTAATGACACAGCTTCACGTACGTCTGTAATTCTGTAATTATTCTGTAATGTTTCAAACAAATTAAAGTGCAAAATAATTATAAAAATAACAATAGGTGACACTTTACAATAAGGTCCCATTGGTTAATGTTAGGCTAGTTAATGCATTGAAGGTGCAGTGTGTTGTATTTATGAGGATGTACTGTCGGCCACCATAGCTTCTCTATGTGCAACCTCACCCCTAGATGCCACTAAAATTTACACAGTGCACCATTAAAGGTGCAGTGTATAGTATTTATGAGGATCTATTGACTGAAATGCAATATAATACATAACTATGTTTTCAGTGGGGTATAAAGACCTTACATAATGAACCATTATGTTTTTATTACCTTAGAATGAGCTATTTCTATCTAAATACACTGCGCGTCCCCTTACAGTGAAGTCACCATTTTGCGCTACCATGTTTCTACAGTAGCTCTAAATGGACAAACTGCTCAACAGAGCGCTACTCTCTGCTGTCTGAGATGACAACATCTTTGTCCTGTGGTCTTACCAGACTCTCGTACATTTCATTTGTACATAGAGTCTGGCCACTCTCTATTGACAAGCGTTTACTTCTTTGAAGGCGGGTACTCTGTTGAAGTTTAAAACTACTGGATCTGCCAAGAGCCACTCTGGATCTGCCATAACCAATCGCTAACGTTTGGTCGTGACGTATGTCATGCACCGTTCGCCTTTATTTCTCACATGGAAGTCCGTAAAAATAAATGTGCAGCCAACTCAGTGATAAAATCTTGTGCATTCGGATTGTGATTTATTCAAGGTGGAGGGGAGAGTTTTGTGATCGGGAACACGCTGCTCACGTGGTCCATAACATGATTGTATGCTGTAAATAACGGCCAAATCTTTTCTTCTTTTTATTTTTTGAAATATTGCTCTTGAAAATACTTGCCAGCATTTAAAGAAATACAAGTCTAGAAATGCATCCAAATTACAGCAAAGCGCAACCGTACGGTGCTCTGCAGTGGTCAAAAAGGATATAAACAGTGAATTTTGTTATATTCTTGAAAAGAGATGTGGATTCGGACAGCAATTAAATTACCACACGACCTTGGTGTTTGTCTAAAACAGTAGGTAATTCGGCCGGGGATTTTTATGCGGGTGGTGGGAGACGGACGGCAATAAAATCACTGACTAGCCCCTGTAAATGATGACAAAACCGCCCGACCGCACGAGAAACAATTACCGGGGCTTCAGCCAACTCCTTCACCACTAACGGAGCGAGCTGGAAAATCAAACTTTTCTCGGGACACAACATCATGGCCACCAACAAAACTAAACCAAAACCAGCAAAGATTGTTCTTGCTCCGGCTTTAACTTCTGGATATTTGGCAGCGGTGCCACAATGGAATGAATGGCTTCGCTCGCATCTTTCTCCGCACCATTCCTGAACTACAACTCAAACTAGCGCACGACATCAACGTCATCATTCTCAGCCACTCCCTCTGTTCGCTGATTGGGCCAGTTAAAATTTGTTCGGAGAAAACCTAAGAATATACCGCAGTCCCAGACGGAGTACTGAAGGAAAATGAAAATTGAGCGGAAGTACGTAGGAGGGCGGAGCCAGGCTAGGCCACCGTAGCTTTTCTATGTGCTTTGAAAGGGAGGGGTGAGTGGTGGGCGGTTGCAATTCACAACCTCACAGCTAGATGTCGCTAAACTTTACACGGAACACTTTTAACAAACATTACCAATGAGCAATAGCTACCTTTGTTACAGAAGTTATTATTCTTTGTTAACATTAGTTAGCTTGGGTCCATTAAATAATAAAGTTACAACTTTTAATTATAATAATGTATTATTAAATGTTGAAATTATCATTAACTAGGATTAATAAATGCTTTAGAAGTATTTTTCATTGTCAGTTTGTTAACTAATTAATTAACTAATGTTAACAAATCAAGCCTTATTGTAAAGTGTTCCTGAACTATAATAAAGAATCATAACACAGTATGTAAGATTTATGTAAGATATTTAAGAAAAAACACTAAAACAATGTTGTTGACTTGTGTACTTACATTATCCCAAATGTTTCCAAGAATGTTTAAATCCAGAGAAATTAGCCATTTTAACCAGGACACGGACCGTGTCCGTGCGTGGCCTATCAATGACTTCATAACCATGTTACACTCGATTTCCGGTTTTATTTTGTAGAAACCATGGAAACACCATGGCCAGATTTATGGTCATGATTATGTTGGTCATTTTGAAAACGATCCGGCTGCGTCTGTATTCTTTAATTTGCGCATCATCAGTAGATCACGGGCAGGACTTTCCACTCCCATCTGCGCTTTTTTGGAATTGCACGCTCACGCTATTTTGCCCTGTTTAGTAAATCTGGCCCTATGTGTTTTATTAGACAGGTGAGCACTTGTTTTGGATACATTCAGCGACAGAAAACTAATCATTGTTATATAGCTCAACACTTGTTTAAATCTTGTTTTCTTGATTTACAGCGAGTACCATGTTTTACCATGCCTAATATCGATCTAGCTTACTGCAGTGTGCAACAAGTGTCTCATAGTAGCCTCCGAGCAAACGCATAGTAGCATTATAACAGAACGTGCAGTGTGTGTCGTGCTCGTCTCTCAGTAGCAATCGCTCCAGCGGCCTGGTTCCGCTCCACTGGCTTTCAGCCCCACCCTGCTTCATACTAGAGTAGCGTTAATAAATCTTTAACACATTGGGCCCTATCTTGCACCCAGCGCAATTGACTTTGTACACCGACGCATGTGTCATTCCTATTTTGCACCCGCGCAAAGCGCGCTTTTCCCTCCACAGAAGCACGTTGCTAAACTAGTGAATGAACTTGCGCTCCCTGGGCGGTTCAGCGCAAAAAAGGAGGCGTGTTCCGGCGCAAACAATCCCTGGTGCTATTTTGCTGTTCCATTAAACAATTGCGCCACTGACCAGAAAAAACCTAGTCTAAAGTCAGTGGCGCGTTGCGCGTTGTTCATTATGCTATTTTAAGGGCGCATGCTTGACCATAGCGTGCACAACGCGCATACACTTTGCTCATGTAATCTACACAGATGCAACAGTTATTTTTGCAAATCCTAAATTGTTACACTAAAAAAATATTAACACATGAGATGACGGAAATCATTGGTGTGCCACGAAGATGTGAAAAAATAGGCATAAATCTAGCTTACAAATTATTCAGGCTAATTATTTATTTAACCGACGCTATTTTGGGTGGGTTTCTCCCATCCCCATACAACACAACTTCTCTGTCTTTCACTGCTCTTACAAGAACATCAGTCTCCTCGGCTGTGAACCGCTCCTGGCGTGCGCCTGGTAAATACGCCATAATAATAGCAATCCATAATGGAACTTGCGCACCTGCTTTTAAAGGGAATGTTGGATGAAGCTCTGATTGGTTTATTCACGTTACGCCCAAACCACACCTATGAATAATGAAGCTACTTCAGACCAACCCATTTTCGATTTGCGCCGGGCGCAAGAGCCATTTATCCCGCCGGGAAAATAGCAACAGCGCCGAGACCCGCCCACAAAGTTACTTGCGCTTTGCGCTTTGACACTTGCGTTTCAGATCGTTAAAATAGGGCCCATTAGCTCATGCATGAATATGATTTCTGCCTGAGTCCCGTCAGATTCCTTTCCACCGGCTGTAGGGATGAAGACAACAACTCCCATGATTCCACAAAATCAAGGCGTCGTGAAGCTAAGCCTTTGTTTTGAATAAGCGACCTCTAGCGGTGAAACTGACATATTGTGCCTTAAGTATTTGGTGCTGATGAACACCATAGTGAATACAAAAAATTTAATGGCTATTTGAAACATTTAAGTACTGTTAATAAACAGAAAGTAACACAGCTGCTTTGTTAACAGGGTTATTAGTGGAACTGGTGCATTTCAGCTGTTAAGTAAGCATTCTAAAAATCGGAATAATTCGTAATAATTATTCACAGTTAGGGATGAAACGATTACCGGTTTCACGATAAACCACGATAAAATTTAGTGACGGTTAGTAATATCGTATAAAATTTTATTATCATTAAAACCGCGTGTGATTATCACGGTTGTGAAAACTCGCGGTAAATCTTGTCCAGTCAGCGTCAGTCTGGCGCACCGCTGTTTTCTGAATGAGGAGAAATGGCAGAAAGCAGTGACAGCACTCGGGGGATTGTTCTGCCTTCTAAAAGGACCAAATCTGAGGCGTGGTCATATTTTGGCTTTTACAAAAGTCCTGAGGGAAACTTAATCTAAGATGGTCACCCTGTCTGCAAACATGCCAGAAGAAAGTCGCTGTAATAGGGAAAACACTTCAAAACTACAAACGCAAGGCAAGTGGACTTTGACCTCAATACCAAACCTACGTCTGGGAAATAACGTGAAGCGAACGAACAAATTCAGACAAGACTAGGGTGACATTTAAGGGATAATAATCAGGGTTTGACATTAACAACCGCCATTTGCGGGTGTAACGTTATTTCGGCTGCACACTAGCCCCTCTGGCTGTTGAACTTATAATAGTCTTCTCAAAAGCCATCTGTTATAATCGCGTTGCGCATTATAAGCACTTACACGTGCTTCTATTGAGTTTATGAATGCAATGTCTCGTAATCAGAGGCGTTCAGATTAGCGGAGTTTTGTTCAGAGCGCGCGCCGCTCTCACACGCTGAAATCTGCACTCAAGCGGAGATAAACGTGCGATGCACGCAAGAGATTCACTCATCATACAGTGGTTGACTGTTTTTGTTATATTTCAACAGCGAAAATGTTTTTTAAAAAACACAGCAGAACCACAGCGCATCTGATATGACTGGCATAACGCAGGCGAATTTAGGGACCGTCTGTAAAGTTACACACAACATTGGTAACGTTATACACGTTTCAAACTTCAATAGCATTTGAAGAGAATGACAGTCATAAAAAGACTGTAAAGTGTTCATCTAGGTGTCAGGTATGATGCGCACATTTTGATATTTAATAAAATAAACTGTCAAATCATATGGAAATATGGATATGCATTATTTCACTAGGATACTGTTTGGGCTCTAACACAAAATATGCTAGATTTAAATGTGTCTGATAGAACACTGATGAGAATATTGCTTTGGAATATATTTACAGTGATAATATTAGAGATTATATTTACGACAAATGATTATTATTTATGCGTTGCTATTGATGACGGCCATTAAGGAAGGAAATCCCACAGAATCTATCTTAAAAAAGTGCTTAGAGCTGCTTTAGTTATTTGTTGTTTGTTGAATTTCAAATATAAAACTTGTTGAAATGTTTTAAGTGTGTGCATCTGTTCTTTTTTAAAACTTTCATTTCGTTTGAACAAAACCGTGATAATATTGATAACCGTGATAATTTGGGTCACTATAATCGTGATGTTAAATTTCCATACCGTTTCATCCCTATTCACAGTATTTGGAATTGCCCACGATAACAATATTGTGCTAGACTGGGTAAACCCAGCCTGATCTGCCGGCGATTTGATTTCACCCTGCAACTCAGTCTGGAAACCTGTACATTAATTTCTATTGCTTCTGTTACACTTTTGCGGGAACCAATCACAGACTGGCTTATCCACCTGGCGCGCTATTGGCGGGTTTAACACGATGACGGATAGAGAAGCGATGGGTCGTTGCCCGTTGATCACGCCTCTTGTGGTCTGATTGGTTGAAGGACTATCCAATTGCGTACAGAGTCATTTGAATTATGCTCGTTTATCACGCCTCTTGTGCAGTAGAAAATACATAGCAGACTCCCCAGACCAATGTTCAACCTTATATTGAGCTTGGTCTGGTGATAGCCAGACAAATATTGTGCATGATCATTATCCTGATATATCAAATTAGGCGCATGTCTAGTGCATTGTTGTTTTAGACCCCGCTTACTTTATTTGTAGACATTCTTCAAAATATCGTTTGCATATTGCAAAATAGGAAAGTTATGTTTGCTTGGAATGACATGAGGATGAGTAAATGATGACAGAATTTTCATATTTAGGTCAAATATCTCTTTAAGTATGTTTTCTTTGTTCGCAGGAGCTGAGAGCTGCTGGGGTTGTGAGTAAACAGGTCTTCAAAAAGGCTTAAACCTGTACCAACACTGTAAAGTAACACCACCTACTGAACACGTGCAAGAGGAAACCCAAGGATAACCCAACACTTTAAAGTATATAAACTCCAGTCACGTTTTCCAACATCTATCTGCCTGCCTGTGTGCACCATCATCTCTGCTATTGTGAAAACCAGACAAACACCATCTGTGTGATAGTCTGTCACGATCTATAAGTGCTTGTTTGTTCTGATCCTCGCAGAGGAAGATCTCCAGCGACTTTCTTTCATAGGTGCCGCCGCTTGTCATTTAGATGTTATTTACATTAGTGCTATAGAGAACACTGGGATAAGCTGCTCTGTAAGTGAACCATCTTACAACAGGTGCGTCAGGATATTGTCTTGGACGCAACAAGAACAGTCTTTAGATTGGGAGTTTCTGTGTACATAAAAGTAATTAGACTCAAGAGAGGATGTGTTGAAAGAAAAATGATGTGACGAGTCTGAGTGCCGCCCAGCGGCTGTCGCTCTGATTGAAGAGCCTGTCAGTCTCTTGGGTTCTGAGCATGGCAGGGTTTTGCTTTCCTTCCCATCATGCCTCTGTGCCTGTGCGCACAAAAGAATGCATAAATCAGTGAAATAAAGAGAAATGCATTGCGTTCTGCTGCGTCTTAATGTGTTTGTTTGAACTTTCTACTAACACATTAGTTTGATAAAGGCATACCAGCAGGAATGTAAATTAAATATTTTGTGTGAATTTTGAAAAATCCAGGTTGGCATGTTCACTTTTCATTATTGCTGAGATATGCTTCACTGGTTCTGAAGTATTACATGAATATTAAGTGAACTAAGCAGCACACTTACATCCACTTAAGAAGAAAACGAAAGGCATATAATTGGCAGAGTGTTGATAACTGTAGACCGCCGACCAGTAAAGTCTGTGCAATCATTCATTTTCCAAATTTGGTCTAGTCTATCAACGGCTTCCTGCCAGGTGTTCCTTTTAGCTAAAGGTGTGCTACCCCACATTGGCAGCCCACACAGCATCCACTTCCTTTTTTCATGCTAATGGCTCCAAATATATTTGTGGGGGGTCTTAATTGACTTAAAATAGTGATCTGTTTGTACTAGTAATCTGGGCCCGTATTTATCAAGCATCTGAGAATTACTCACAAACAAAAACACTGCTAAGAATTGACTTGAGAGTAAAAAAAAATATTGGTTCAAAGCCGCGCTTAAAGGGCATATTGCAAGTTAGAGACCCCAGTGAGTCAATGTATAGAAAAATGATGTAGGAACTAGATTGTTTTGGAGTTGTTTTTGGGAGAAAATTTTACTTCCGCATCTAAAAATGCCAAATCCGGAAGTGATGTAACGAGAGGGAATGCGGTGAATTTCAACGATAGGAAAACAAGGGATCGCAATGACAGTTTGGAAAGGAAATTATAAATGTTTATTAATACTTGTAGACCAAAGCCATACAATTATGACACACAATTGGGGACAGACCAGGATTAGACATATCAACAGTTAGAGGAGACAAATTGAGTTGTTGTGTGAGGATAAACAGTGGAGAACAGAGCAGGTGTCTAGGTGCTGATACAGCATGAATAGAATATTTACATTACATAATTCCAAATGTTTTGACAAGTGTGAGACTGTATGCATTTGTGTTAATGTACATACTGTTTATTCATCAATGTTCAAATTGATGCACGTAAAAACAACGGCAAAGAAGCATCAAGTGTGGATGTTTATTCATTTAATATCATCCTTTACATGAGTATTACCATGTTAAACACATATCGCTGTGATGATAATCCTCCGGTCTAAAGTGAACACTATACACAACACCGCGTGTTTCGAAGAGGATGCAGAAGTGAAGTCCCGTCTATTCACCTGCACAAAACGCCACCATGCAGGTTTCCTCAACTTTTTTTTTTTTATATATATAGGAAACCTGTGGACTCGATGTCCTGACAGGCTGGACACAATAATTTACCATGACAATGATACATTGGAATAGAAAATCTAACGAAAATACACAGACTCCAACTGAATACCAACCTATTCTGCACTGAGCCAACGCAGAGCTCGGCAAGCGACTCCCTCTCGTGACGTAATATGACGCAATGTTGAAAACAAAAGCATTTTTTACAAGCGGCCAACGAAACGGCCTCTTTATCTACTAAATTTGTCTTTTTAAAACATTTTAAATCCTGCATTACCTTTTCATAATGTATTTTCATACACGGTTATATATTCATTTAGAAAAAAAATGTAACCTGCAATATACCCTTTAAAAGTTAGTTATCAAGCATCTCAAGTGAAGTGTAGGACTAAATCTTAAGTGTCAGTCTTAGAGTTGATTTACGACACTTTGCTGTGCCACAAACTGGATTTTGGATGATGTCATAGGCATGAACCAATCACTGAATAGATGTCCTTATTTCTGAATATTCTCAGATAAATTCACATTGAATGGTGAAATTCCTAATGCCTGGTTCAGACTACACGATTTTTTTGTCTGTTACGATACTGTTATGATTGTCTGTTTTTTGTCTGTTTGATCTGTTTGACTCCTAAAATCTTGTTGTGTCCTGGACAAGAAACATGTCAGACTACACGTTGCTTCGCGACCAATCGCTTGTTGTCTTTAACGACGCGCGTGATGTCATCGAGAAGGCGAAACTAGCAACTGACTTCCGTAAACAAACAAGAGCGTAAACGATGTCTGAAGTGGCGTGTTTTGTACTGGCTGTCTTGTGTTTAGAAAAGCGCAAAAAAGAAAGAAAACCCGACCATTGACACGTTCTTGGCTTGCTCGAAGAGGACAGTATGGGCTGTCAATCCTCCAAAGAGAACTTGAGGTAAAATATTGATGTTTTTATATTAAATATTTTGTTATTAGCCAGTAGTGAAAGCTTGCCACCACAATGTATTTGTAAATTACTCATTTTAATAAACATATTTAAAAAAATGAACAGCACTTATAAACCATTTACAGGTCATTCTCAATAAATTAGCATATTGTGATAAAGTTCATTATTTTCCATAATGTAATGATAAAAATTAAACTTTCATATATTTTAGATTCATTGCACACCAACTGAAATATTTCAGGTCTTTTATTGTTTTAATACTGATGATTTTGGCATACAGCTCATGAAAACCCAAAATTCCTATCTCAATAAATTAGCATATCATGAAAAGGTTCTCTAAACGAGCTATTAACCTAATCATCTGAATCAAAATTACACCTGCAAAAGATTCCTGAGGCTTTTAAAAACTCCCAGCCTGGTTCATTACTCAAAACCGCAATCATGGGTAAGACTGCCGACCTGACTGCTGTCCAGAAGGCCATCATTGACACCCTCAAGCAAGAGGGTAAGACACAGAAAGAAATTTCTGAACGAATAGGCGAATAGTGCTGTATCAAGGCACCTCAGTGGGAAGTCTGTGGGAAGGAAAAAGTGTGGCAAAAAACGCTGCACAACGAGAAGAGGTGACCGGGCCCTGAGTAAGATTGTGGAGAAGGACCGATTCCAGACCTTGGGGGACCTGCGGAAGCAGCGGACTGAGTCTGGAGTAGAAACATCCAGAGCCACCGTGCACAGGCGTGTGAAGGAAATGGGCTACAGGTTAGTGCTGGGCGGTATACCGGTTCATACCGAATACCGGTATTTATTTATTTTATGATCTGAATTTTGATGATACCGCAATACCGGTATATGTCGCTTAAACAACGTTCGGAACGCGGCGCAGCGCGTCATTGTTTGAGAGGGGACCCATTTCATTGATGCACTGTAGTAAGAGCAGTCAGAGCACAGTTGAGATCGCATTACAGCACAGCCTATGGCTGTATCCTATACTCTCATTCACTATTCCCTACGTTATCACTTTATTTGAAGGAGTGAATGAAAACGTGCGTGAAGTCGGACAACCGTTGTGTGTACATCGGCTGTACACTCGTTATTGCGGTGCAATGGGATAGAATGAGTGCACTCAATAACGTCCACTAGGGTTTCAGACACCACTAAAAAGCGCTGTGCCCTCCAAATAATGCTATATTTGAGGTTATGGGAGCGATGTCGGATTCAGCCCTTGATTATAGTTGAGAATTCAAACTACACGCGGCGCGCGAGAGAGAGCGGTTTCTGCACGGTGCGCTGCGATGAGTTTAACAACGCTCACCACATGGGTCTTATAGCACTGATATAGACCGGAGCGAGCGCGTTTAAATTTTTTATGGACATATTTCATAAACTCTAGTGCTCTAGACATGAACCAGAAGCGTGTATGCGCGCATATTTTATCACGTCTTATTAAAATGAAATGTATGCACTGATTACACTGATAACCTATGTCTGATCACGAACGCGCTGACACGATGGATTATTCTGCTACACAAAAGACAATGATGTAAGTTAATAAATAAACTGACAATTCAAAGAAGAATGGGCCAAAAAGTAACTGCTTTATTCTTTCTGTGTTAAACTGATGTGTGTCATTCGTTCAGAGTCCTCTTAAATGTATTGCAAATATCCGCGTTTCTCCTCGTTTTGGCAGTTTGTTGTTATATAGGGTTAGATTTTTAAAATGCTTAAGGTGCCCTCAACTCAACTTTTAATATTCAGGTGTCTGTAAGTATTGTCGTGTTGGGTTCTTGATAAAAGGAATAAAGACGCAGCAGCGCATGTTTACATGGCGTAACCTCATTTATTCACCCCCGAACTCTCTCGCTATCTTGTTAGGAAGGCTCTCTACCGCCCCCTCACGCCCAGGCATGTAACATTATTACAGATCACACCACATCTCCCTTTCTGAAAAGCAATAAACTGTGATCTACATCTTTTATCACCGTTACATCAAACTTTTACTCTCACATTTATAACACTGTGAAATATCAAGGCTACTATAACATTTCTTTACAAAATCTATTTAACTCTTTCCTTTCCCCATAACTTACATAGAGATCAGGTTACACTCAAGAATATGAACTCTTTTAAGTCTCTTTTAGGCTAGAAATGAACACCAATAGCCTCCATAACCATTTAACACTCAACAGGATTAAACTTCCCTTTAAACTCCTTAGAAGACCACTTAAACAAACTACTCTGCATTGCCCCACCAATACATTTCACCCCTTTTTTTTTTCACATTTCACTTTTTTTTTTTCACATTTCACTTTTTTTTTCCACATTTCACTTTTTTTTTTTTAGTTCTCACAGGTCCAGTCTATCTGGTTTTTTGATAGTTCTGCCAGACCTGGTTCTCACAGTTTGAGGAGAGCACAAAGGCCTCTCTGGAGACACGTGACCAGTGCCTGTCGAAGTATCCTGCAGGTTAACCCCTGCAGCATGTTCATGTAATTCACTGCTGTTATCCGCCGACATGGGCACAAGGTGGCGGCGATTTCGCCTTACAGTACCCTGTGGTCCACTGACCAGGTAAGATCTTGGTGTTTCATGTGCAGATGTCACAGTACCTGTAGATCTTGTATCTGTAATCCACACTTGATCTCCTGGTGACAGGTCAGAGAGGTTTCTCACTCTGTGTCTGCGGTCATAATTGCATGAGTCCATCCCTCTCTTCTCTGTTTCCTTACGCTGCAGTGACTGAAGGTCTGGGATAGCTGGCTCCAACACCGCCGGGAGAACTGGCACTGTTGTGCGCAAACGGCGCCCCATGAGCAGCTGGGCCGGACTAAAACCATTGCTCAAAGGAGTGTTCCTGTAAGCCAGCAGCGCACGGTAGGGGTCTGTTGCTTTCTTAAGCAAGTTTTTGATAGTTTGGACGGCACGCTCTGTTACAGCCCGGTTGAATTGAATAAATAAATTTGCTCATGCACTGATGTTGTACTGTCCTTTGTCTCTTTATTTCCTTGTTGACTTTACAACAACGTAAGAGCTAGAAAAGATAAATAAACAATTGTTGCAATTTGAAAATAATACACGTTCATATAAATGAATCAAAACAATTGACTATAGCAACAAATTTAGAAATTAATACTAACATTTATACTAAAAACATAAAACTACTCTTAAATCAAACAAACACATAAAACAATCATTAAGACAAGATATTATATATATACATAAGTGCTTAAATATAAATGAATACCTTGTACTCCTTTTCAACCAGGTGCAAAACAAAACAAACAAAAAATACTGCAAAATGAAAACAACAAACAGCATCTAAATGCTTAAATCCACTTAAAAGTGTCCTTAATAAACATATCTCCGTGACCGCATGGTTCCGTATCTCCGTCAAGTGTTTTTATCTTCCGTGTGCGAGCTCTCTCTGTGCGCGTCTGCACGAGCGATCTGTTTGACTTTCCGGCAAGACGCCTTTCAAAATAAAAGTCTCTATAGGTTAAATAACTTAAAGAGTGCAAAGTAACGTTCCAAAATATAATAAAACATAACTAATATTAAGAAAATATAGAATTACGATATATAATATAGGGAATAATATCAGAATAATATAATAAGCTCCAAACTAATTCAAATAACTGAGGGTTGTTTACACTCCCACCAAATCATGAGTGACTTCAAAACTCAAACTTTAAATCACAAATGATTTCTAAAATAAATTACCGATTTCAAGCTAGATGCAAAGGTAAACCTGAAAAATATTCTATATGGACTGCATAGATCAAAGGATATGTCAGGAAGTTCAGGCTGCCTCCTGCAGCAGGACCAGCTTCTGCACTGTGCGCTCAACCATTGATGGTTTGTTCAGACGTTTACCATCCTTCCCCAGTTTCCTGTCTCCGAAACGTATCTTCACTCTTCTTACCAAACCATCCTTGTCAACGACAGTCTCAATAACTTCTGCCAAGCGCCACTCATTCCTGGGCAGATCGTCTGCCTTCTCCAAGACTATATCTCCAACTTGCATGTTCCTTCTTGGTGTAAGCCAGCATTGTCTTGTTGCAATATTAGACACATACTCCTTCTGCCAACGGCCCCAAAATTGCTCAGCTAAGTATTGGACATGGCGCCATCTCTTGCGAGCATACATGTCTTCTCTGATGAACTTGCCAGGGGGTGGTAGAGCTTGGGTAGTTTTTAGAGTGAGCAGGTGATTTGGGGTAAGGGGTTCAGGACTTTTAGGATCATTCAGATTATCTACTGTGAGTGGTCGGCTATTTACAATTGCCATAGCTTCGAAGAAGAAGGTCCGAAGGGAAGAATCATCTAGCCTTCCAGCAGATAAGGACAAAGTGGAATTAAGAACATTTCGAACCGTTCTAATCTGTCTTTCCCAAACTCCTCCAGTGTGACTTGAATGGGGTGCGTTGAAGACAAAGTCACATTGTTTTTCTGCTAAGAACGTTACCAGACGATTGGTGTCAATCTCTTTCATGGCCTTAGCAAACTCATTCTTGGCTCCAATGAAATTACTGCCTTGGTCGCACTTTATTTGACGAACTGCTCCTCTGATAGCGATGAAACAACGCAGGCCGTTGATAAAGGCGTCCGTGGACATGTCATCCAGCATCTCAATATGAATGGCTCTGCAACAGAAACAGGTAAAGAGAAGTCCATACCTCTTGCATGATTTACGACCTTGTCTGGTGATGAATGGACCAAAAACATCCATTCCGCAGTATGTGAATGGAGGGGATGGATCTATACGCTCTGAGGGTAGGTTAGCCATTTTTTGCTCTTCTGTGGGTCTGCGAAGTTTGCGACATTTCACACACTCTCGTACAACGGAGGCTACAGTCCTATTTACTCCTGTTATCCAAATTCCTCTTGATCTGATCTCATTTATAGTCATGCCTTTTCCTTGATGTTCAGTTTTTTCATGACAATCAGCGATCAGAAGTTTCGTAAGATGGTGTCCCTTTGGAATTATCACTGGATGTTTAATGGAGTTAGGGACAGAAGAATAGCAAAGCCTTCCTCCCACCTTGAGCAATCCGTCGTGGTCGACAAAGGCATCTAGATTGTATAGCCTGTTGCTGCGTGGGAGTTGCATGCCCTTACGGAGTAAGGCTATCTCTTCTGCATACATCTGACTTTGTAAGTCCTTGATGATGATGCGCTTAGCATCCTCACGTTCTGCCACTGTACTATGGTCACTTGACTTGTCCTTCCTAACTCGACGAAGAAGACGTGCTACTGCTTGTATAACTTTGGACCATGAGGACAACCTTGTGAGACAGTTGGATAAGCAGGAATATTGTACTGTTTGCGTGTTCAGTGACTGAGCCTTCTTGACCTCTGGGTCTCCAATTGGAAGTTGTGTGTTAACATCCACAGGTAGAGGTATTTGCCTTTCCCACAAAACGTTTGGTCCTCTGAACCAGCTGGACGTGACAAGATCATTGACACTCATACCTCGTGATGCATAGTCGGCTGGATTCTCTTCCGAGGGGATGTATCGCCACTGTTGAGGAGTTGTACTGTGATGAATTCTCTGAACACGATTTGCGACGAACGTGTGGAAGCGGCGAGCTTCGTTGTTTATGTAGCCTAACACCACTTGAGAGTCAGTCCAGAAATATGCCTCTGCATCTGCAAGGTTAATTTCTTCCTTTAACAGATCATTAACTGCAACTGACACAACCGCAGCGGTCAACTCTAACCGAGGGATAGTTGTGACCTTAAGTGGGGCTACTCGAGATTTCGCCATGAGTAAAGCACAATGGACGTCACCTTGTTCGTTCTCGAGCCTAAGGTATGAGCACTGGCCATATCCCTTTGTGCTTGCATCTGAGAAGTGATGAATCTCTCTCCTTGTGATTATCCCAAACTCAGCAGGCACAATACAACGAGGCACCTCGATCTTCTCCAAGTTAGCCAGATCAGCCTTCCAATGCTCCCACCTTGGCTGCAAACCATCTGGTAAAGGATCATCCCAGCCCATGCCCTTTCTGCACATTTCTTGAAGAATAGCCTTTCCTTTGAGTAAGAATGGCGCAAGAAATCCTAGGGGGTCAAACAATGAGGCCACTGTAGACAGTATGCTTCTACGGGTTGCTGGCTGGTCCCTTAGGTTTACACGAAATCTGAAGTTATCGTGTTCCAGATGCCAGTAAATGCCCAAGGCTCTTTCCAAAGGCTGGTCAGTGAGGGAAAGATTGACAGATGTAATGTCAACAGCACATTCAGAGGATGGTATGTTCTCCAAAACTGTCTTGTCATTGGACACAAACTTATGCAACCTTAAACCTCCAAGTGCACAAACCTGGCGAGCTTCTAGGGCCATCTGGATAGCCTTCTCTGCACTTTCGACGCTGGTGACTCCATCATCCATGTAGAAGTCTCGCATAATGAATTGTGAACCTAGGGGATAAAGATGTTCACCTTCTCTTGCAAGATGCTTTAGTCCGTAGTTGGCGCACCCAGGGGACGACGAGGCACCAAACAGATGTACTCTCATGCGGAACGTTTGAGGCTTTGAGTCAAAATCTCCCTTTCTCCACCAGAGAAATCGTAAATAATCCCGATCTGCTTCGTTAACATAGAACTGGTGGAACATCCTCTCAATATCACATATCAAGGCCACTGGATACTGTCGGAACCGTAAAAGAATGCCAGTCAGGCTGTTCATCAGGTCAGGGCCTGTGAGAAGATGATCGTTCAAGCTGGTTCCCTTGTATCTGGCAGAGCAGTCAAAGACTACACGTAATTTCCCTGGCTTCTTCGCGTGATACACCCCGTGATGAGGGATGTACCATTTTTCTCCTTCCTTTCCTTCATCAGTGACTCCTTCTGCTTCACCGTGCTCTATTACTTCTTCCATGAACTTCACATAACGTTCTCTGTACTCCAGGTCCTTTATTAATCTCCGCTTTAGATGTTGAAGTCTCATGGCAGCAAGAGACTCATTATCTGGAAGATAGGGTCTTTTTTTGAATGGAAGGGGCATTTCCAAGTGGCTGTCTTTGTTCATTCTAATGCTTTCTTCCAGTTTATTCAAGAACATAATGTCCTCTTGAGACACCACTCTTGTGTTTTCTTTAGTATCCTTGAAATCTGACTCCAGCACTTTGATCACATCAGCTGGCATTACAGAAGGAATCTCCTTAATGGATACTCTGTGGCACATGCTAACCCCACTTTGTGACTCATGATGTATCAAGGAAGGGCCCACGATGCTCCATCCGAGATCCGTACAAACAGCATATGGCTCGTTGTCTGCTCCAAGAATCACTTCTCTGGGTGCTAAAGCTCTGGAACAATTATATCCTATGAGAAGACCCACTTCATAGTCTTGAAGCGGAAGAATTCTGTCTGTCAGAGTAGCAAGATGTTTCCAACGCCTGGCAGTTTCACTGGTAGGGATGTGTGCACGGTCCACAGGGATACATTCCTTAGTGTATGCGGGGGGAAGGTCTAGAACTACTGTGGAATTAAAGCCTCTAACTCTAAGACCAGAAACTCTTTCACTTGATATCAAAGAATCTCTTCCAACCATAGTAGTGAGCTTAAGTGTCACTGGACATGAGTCAACCTTTAGACTTTGACTTACTGCATATTCAATGAAGACAGTATCACTTTGTGTGTCTAACAGAGCGTAGACAAGTTTCTCAGAGTCTGGGTCGTTTTGTGAGGACAACCACACTGGCACAATCATTGAGGTGTTAGCAGACGTGCATCCAGATTCTACACTTAAAGACGTTGTCTCAACCCTTTCGTGTGCGTTCTCTGGGCTATGAACAGGGGAGGACTTCACCTTTCTTACGAAGCTATCATCGTGCAAGTAGGTAGGATGTCTTCTTTTACAGGTATTGCAGGTATGTCTGAAACGACAGTCTCTGGCACTGTGTCCGGGCTTCAAACATCCATAGCACAGCTTTGTGTCCTTTATGAACTGTCTCCGCTCTTCAAGAGACTTTGCCGAGAATTTAAAGCAATCATGAATTTGATGTTCACTGCTTTGACAGAACAGACAAGGTTTGAAGACCTTACTAGTTGGCTTCGGATTCTCATGCTGTGTGACAATCTTTGTGTGGAAGACATTAGCTTTGTTCTTACTAACCTTGAGGTTATATCTCTCCTTATTAGCTTCAGAGGCGTGAAGAGCATAGAAGGAAGTGACTGGGTTGCAGGCTACCTCAGCCTCAACTGACATGAAGCTGGCGAAGTCATGGAAGGTTGGGAAATCTTGAGTCTCACTCAGTGTTTGCGTAGCTTGACGATTCCATCGGGCAGCCGCCCAATCAGGGAGTTTGCTGACCAATTTCCTGTTCTCCTCGCAGTCATTCAATATTTCCAGTCCCTTAACATGAGGCATAGCGTCTTCACATGCATTCAGGAAATCTGAGAAATTTCTGAGTCCTTCAGCGTCCTTGGGCTGGATTCTAGGCCAGCTTGTGAGTTTCTCTCTGAATGCTCTTTGTATAATGAATGGCTGTCCATAACGATCCTGAAGTCTTTTCCATGCATCCTTGTAAGCTTCCTCATCAGTTCTGTAGAAGATGCCTTCTAGAGTTTTCCGAGCAGAACCAGTGACATACTTCTTCAAGTAGTATAACTTATCTGCTGAGGAGACATGTCTTCTGTCGATAAGCGATTGGAATGAAGCTTTCCACTCAATAAAGTGAATGGGGTCACCACTGAAGACTGTTGGCTCTGGCATAGGAAGTCTGTTCAGTGTTATACTGTCTTGAACAGCCTGCGCAAGGTAAGACACGTCAGTATTGGGAGGCGGCAACAACTTCTCATTGATTGTTGGCTTAATTGAGGGTGAATACACAGGTTCTTGTATAGGAATGCTCACATGTTGCTGTAGCCTAGTGTTCTGGTTAGCAGAGGAAATGGTTTCTTCCTTATCATACACTTCTAGTCTTGCTCTAGCTGCTCTAACCTCCTTTACTGCTTGTAATCTTTCTAACTCCATCATTTCAGCATCAAGTTCTCTCCTTTTCTTCTCTTCTAGAAGTTGTATTCTTTCTCTTTGTTCCTTTTCCTCCATTATCGTTACATATTCTGCTTCCTTTGCTGCAAGCTCTGCTGCTGCCTCTATCCGTTTAGCCATCAAGATGGAGTTCAATGAAGGTTGACTCAGGGGTGTACTCGACTTGGAGCTGACACGTGAGACTGTAGAACCATAGACAGAGCGAGCATAATCTCGATCAAGCAATTCACAAAGACGTTCTTTTACTTGTTCACTGTCGAAGTCTCCATCAACACCTGAAATCCTCTCATAAGCAATTTTTACAATGTCCTTTGTCACAGCATCGCATGCATCAATTCGTCTCCTTGTGTCAGCAGACGGAGCAACATAACTTCGAACCTTCATGTACGCTTCCATCACACGGTCTCTTTCATTTTCCAATGTGTCTGCAAGTGTTGCTAGTTGACTCTCAGAAATGTCTGTTTTCAGCTGCCCTCTTGCCTTTCTAGCCTCAGCTTTCCATTTTTCATATGCCTGTGTAAGCTTTCTCTCTGCCTTTTGTGACTCCTCTTTTTGATATGCAATCATCTTTTCTGTTGGAATTCGTTTGCGAACAGAGTGACGTACCTCAGCTGTCTTTACACCATCAGAATGATCTTCCATCTCATCGTCTGTATCTCTGTCTTGAGAAGGTAGGATTTTTAAAGCTTCCATTTCTTTTACAGGAGTGCATGACTTGGATCCTTGGTCTGTCATCATTTATGGCAGCAAATGGAATCAATGGAAGTAAGCTCTTACTGTTACAGCCCGGTTGAATTGAATAAATAAATTTGCTCATGCACTGATGTTGTACTGTCCTTTGTCTCTTTATTTCCTTGTTGACTTTACAACAACGTAAGAGCTAGAAAAGATAAATAAACAATTGTTGCAATTTGAAAATAATACACGTTCATATAAATGAATCAAAACAATTGACTATAGCAACAAATTTAGAAATTAATACTAACATTTATACTAAAAACATAAAATTACTCTTAAATCAAACAAACACATAAAACAATCATTAAGACAAGATATTATATATATACATAAGTGCTTAAATATAAATGAATACCTTGTACTCCTTTTCAACCAGGTGCAAAACAAAACAAACAAAAAATACTGCAAAATGAAAACAACAAACAGCATCTAAATGCTTAAATCCACTTAAAAGTGTCCTTAATAAACATATCTCCGTGACCGCATGGTTCCGTATCTCCGTCAAGTGTTTTTATCTTCCGTGTGCGAGCTCTCTCTGTGCGCGTCTGCACGAGCGATCTGTTTGACTTTCCGGCAAGACGCCTTTCAAAATAAAAGTCTCTATAGGTTAAATAACTTAAAGAGTGCAAAGTAACGTTCCAAAATATAATAAAACATAACTAATATTAAGAAAATATAGAATTACGATATATAATATAGGGAATAATATCAGAATAATATAATAAGCTCCAAACTAATTCAAATAACTGAGGGTTATTTAACTGGTTGTTTACACCGTTGCTTTGAGCATGTAACGAGCAGCCCAAGATATCCTCAAACTCATACTCGGTGGCGAAAGCTGACATGTGAGCCCCTGCGAACTGAGGCCCGTTGTCTGTGACTAGAATCTCCGGTATGCCGTGTCTGGCGAAAATTGACTTGAGGTGCTTTACCACATCCACACTTCTTGTCGGGCTCAGCTGGGCCACCTCCACATACCTGGAAAAATAGTCCACAACAAGCAAGTAGTCTTTGTTTTTCAGTGTGAACAAATCAGCCCCAAGCTTCTGCCATGGCCTATCAGGTAGCTTGGAAGGCATAAGGGGCTCAGTCACATTGGCACGTTCTTTAACGCACGCTGTGCACTTCAACACCAGCTCACCTATCTGGCTACTTAGCCCAGGCCACCACACGGATTGTTTGGCTCGTTCACGGCATTTAACTATTCCCTGGTGCCCTTCGTGAATTTTCTCTAGCACTCCATTCCTCATTACTGATGGGATAACTAGCCTAGTACCCCGCAATAATAGCCCATTGTGAGTGCTAAGAACAGCCCTTTCCGTCCAGTAAGGTCTTACCAGCGTATCAAGTCTACTGCGGTCAGGCCAGCCTTCGATGCAGTATTTCATCACTTCGGCGCACACGCTGTCTGCACTTAGCTGTTTCCGCAGTTCAGATAAGTAGGTCTCACTTGCTGGTAAGTTTGCAATTACAGAGTCCACATAAATGTTGGTTTCCTCCATCAAGCCATCTCCATCCGTCTCACCACTCTTCAGCGGCGCCCGTGACAGTGTGTCTGCTGTCGTGAGGCTTTTCCCTGGGACGTGTCTGATCGTGTATCTGTACCTCATGAGTCTCATCCTGAATCTTTGTATTCTAGGTGGGAGGGAATCCAGCGCTTGTCCGCCCAGCAGGCTCACGAGGGGTTTGTGGTCTGTCTCCAGCTCAAAATGGAGACCGGTGATGAAGTCACTGAATCGTTCACATGCCCAAGTCAGGGCCAGTGCTTCTTTCTCCACTTGAGCATAGCGCTGCTCTGTACTTGTGAGCGCCCTGGAAGCATATGCCACCGGCGCCCAGGTTTCCTGGCATTTCTGCAGAAGTACGCTGCCTAGCCCATACGCCAAGGCATCGGCTGAGATTTTCAGTTCTTTGTTTGGGTCATACAACTGCAGGACCGGAGTGGACGCTAACTCTTGTTTGAGGCTGGTGAACGCTCTCTGCTGCTCAGGCCCCCAATACCACAGGTTCTTCTTTGAAAGCAGGTCTCTGAGAGCTTTATCTTTTTCGGCTAAGTTGGGCACAAACTTGCCAAGTTGATTTACCATGCCCAGAAAGCTCCTGAGTTCACTGATGTTGTGTGGAGGATCCATCTCACGTACAGCACGTGTCTTCTCTGGATCTGGGCTTATCCCATCTGCTGAGATGATGTATCCGAGGAATTTCACCTTGGTTTTGTTAAACTCACACTTAGCTGTATTCAGTGTGATGCCAGCCGCCTGTGCCCTCTGCAGAACCACATGCACCCGTGTGTCGTGCTCTGCCTGTGTGGAACCCCATATAAGGACGTCGTCCATGTGGCAGACGACTCCTTCTAAGCCTTCTGTCACCTCCGTCACCATCCGGTTCTGAAAATGTTCCGGAGCTGAGGCTATACCAAATGGTAGGCGGTTGAAGAAGTAGCGCCCGAATGGGGTGATAAAAGTGGTGTAATGGGCACAGTCTCTTGATAATGGGATTTGCCAAAACCCCATATTGGCATCCAGCTTTGTGAATAACTTTGCACCAGACAGCATGCCTAGCGTCTGGTCCACAGACGGGAGGATAAACTTTTCCCTGCACACCGCTTCATTGAGGGGAGAGAGGTCTACACAGATCCGGATTTCATCCTTGGATTTCTTTGGTGCAACCACCATGCCAGAGCACCACTCTGTTGGTTGTTCGATACGGCTGATGACTCCTAGCTGCGCCATGCGCTGGAGTTCCTGCTTTACTTTACCCATTAAGGGCAGTGGGACACGGCGAGGCACTTTCAAGGACACGGGCTTGGCATCTGGTCTGAGCTTGATTGTGTACTGATGCTGCACTAAACCTAACCCGCCGCACAGCTTTGGATATTGCTGTTTTACAAACTCTAAGTCGATGCTCTCTACTCTGGCTACAAGTCTGAGGCTGACTGAGGCGGGTCTACTCAGCAGAGCTGTGTTCAGGTGTTTCACAACATAAATGTCCTCTGTGGTGCGTTTATCACCACATTTCAGAACTTCTCTGGCTACACCCACAACAGAGAGAGGCTCACGGCCTGGCCCAAACAGTGCTTTGTTGCTATGAGTTAGATTGTATGCGGTGCCACAGCATATCTGTCTATACACCTGCTCTGGTATGACAGAAACGTCCGCCCCGGTATCTATCTTAAATCTCACATTAGCACGCCTCACTTGTAAGTCTACGGTCCATGCATGATCTCCAGCATCAACAGTTCCCAGGAATATGTCGTCGTCGTCGTCTTCTGTGACAGCACTCACACTTTTAGTAGACTTGCACACTTTGCCATAATGTCCTCTTTTACCACAATTGTGGCAGTCTGCATTCTTTGCTGGGCACTGGAATTTAGCATGTGACTTACCACATTTAGGGCATGACCTAAGCTCTGCTCCTGATTGTGTTTCGTGTTTGTCTTTGTGCTGTTTCACTGGCTGTCTTTTATTTTTCCAGGCTAGCTGTTTTGCTTTCTTAGTGTGTACTGCATCCACTGTCGTTTTAGTAGCATGTGCAGCATCTCCTCTCAGATCCGTTTGTTGCCGTTTTATGTCCTCAGCTTGTCTTACCATGTTAATGGCCTTTGCCAGATCCAGCCTGCTCTCCATCTGCATTTTCTGTGAAAGCACAGTGTCTCTAATGCCCACTACGATCCTGTCTCTCAACAGTTCATCGCGCAGTGCCCCATATTCACAATCTTCCGCCAGTGCGTATAAAGCAGTTATGAATGAGTCTGCAGATTCGGACGGCC
The DNA here is from genome assembly GCA_023566225.1 of Romanogobio albipinnatus. Classification (NCBI taxonomy): domain Eukaryota; kingdom Metazoa; phylum Chordata; class Actinopteri; order Cypriniformes; family Gobionidae; genus Romanogobio; species Romanogobio albipinnatus. The sequence goes on along the minus strand of CM042244.1, from coordinate 41,561,905 downwards.
CCTGAGCTCGCTGGTTAAATTTAGCTCTTTGGTAGATCACGTTTTTCTTCGGCACGAAAAAGTTTGTGAAGCCGTCTCTGACAGAGCTGTATATCAGTTTCTGTTCCGCGGTTAATGTTAGCCCTTTTAACACATCATCAGCCTCGTCCCCCATGCAATAAATTAGCGTCTTCACCTGATTAGCGTCTGATGACTTATCCAGATCGCTAGCCACTCTGAAGCGCTCAAACCGTCTTATCCACTTTTCCCAGTCCTGTGGCTTCGCAAAGTCGAAGGATTCCGGCGGATTTATTGAGAACATTGCAGATGCTTTAGCAGGAAGCTGTGGAGGATCGTTCTGTTCAGCTTGCTGACCTCGTTGTGCTTCTGACATCTTTGCTTGAGTGTTTTATTTTTTATTTTTTACTTTCAACCTCTTCTCATATAATGTCCGCTATCCTTTCACTCTGTGTTGCACCACTTCTGACACCATGTCGTGTTGGGTTCTTGATAAAAGGAATAAAGACGCAGCAGCGCATGTTTACATGGCGTAACCTCATTTATTCACCCCCGAACTCTCTCGCTATCTTGTTAGGAAGGCTCTCTACCGCCCCCTCACGCCCAGGCATGTAACATTATTACAGATCACACCACAAGTATGATTCTAAACGTGTTGCATGTCTGTGTTTTATTGGTTGTTGTCTCTCCACAGCATCATTTTGTAAACCTGTAGACCTATTAACTCAAGTGTGGAATTTTTCTACAATATTCACTCGTCATGACAGTAAAACAGGGCATTCTAGTCAATCTCCTGCAGTATTTCCTCTCTCAATCAGTAGAAAATGTGATTAACACCCTGTCATGCATAGGGGAAAAAATACCGTCATATACCGTGAAACCGATATAATTTAGAAAAATACCGTGATATACATTTTTGGTCATACCGCCCAGCACTACTACAGGTGCCGCATTCCCCAGGTCAAGCCACTTTTGAACCAGAAACAGCGGCAGAAGCGCCTGACCTGGGCTACAGAGAAGCAGCATTGGACTGTTGCTCAGTACTTTTTTCGGATGAAAGCAAATTTTGCATGTCATTCGGAAATCAAGGTGTCAGAGTCTGGAGGAAGACTGGGGAGAAGGAAATGCCAAAATGCCTGAAGTCCAGTGTCAAGTACCCACAGTCAGTGATGGTCTGGGGTGCCATGTCAGCTGCTGGTGTTGGTCCACTGTGTTTTATCAAGGGTAGGGTCAATGCAGCTAGCTATCAGGAGATTTTGGAGCACTTCATGCTTCCATCTGCTGAAAAGCTTTATGGAGATTTCATTTTTCAGCACGACCTGGCACCTGCTCACAGTGCCAAAACCACTGGTAAATGGTTTACTGACCATGGTATTACTGTGCTCAATTGGCCTGCCAACTCTCCTGACCTGAACCCCATAGAGAATCTGTGGGATATTGTGAAGAGAAAGTTGAGAGACGCAAGACCCAACACTCTGGATGAGCTTAAGGCCGCTATCGAAGCATCCTGGGCCTCCATAACACCTCAGTAGTGCCACAGGCTGATTGCCTCCATGCCACGCCGCAATGAAGCAGTCATTTCTGCAAAAGGATTCCCGGCCAAGTATTGAGTGCATAACTGAACATAATTATTTGAAGGTTGACTTTTTTGTATTAAAAACACTTTTCTTTTATTGGTCGGATAAAATATGCTAATGTATTGAGAATTTTGGGTTTTCACGAGCTGTATGCCAAAATCATCGGTATTAAAACAATAAAAGACCTGAAATATTTCAGTTGGTGTGCAATGAATCTAAAATATATGAAAGTTTAATTTTTATCATTACATTATGGAAAATAATGAACTTTATCACAATATGCTAATTTATTGAGAAGGACCTGTATTTATCTTTGTTGATGTTAATCTCAACATTTACTAATGCATTATTAAAATCTTGTTAACATTGTCAATGCACTGTGAACTAACATGAACAGCTGCATTTATAGTAACGTTAACAAAGATTAACTAATGCTGAAGGGCTTCCGCTATCGTATGCCAGCATTTTTCTTTTTTTAATCTGTCGTGGTAGTCCCTCGATGAAACATCGTACAGGCAGGAGTACTGTTGCCACATCTCCATGTAGATTCTTTCCTTCATTTCATAACTCCACCTAGCCGCACCATCATCTCTCTTGTGTTTCGCCATGTTTGAAAGCTGTGTACGAAAAGCGTCTGTGCTCCGATTGGTCAGCGTCACCCATGTGACGGAACCCCTCGTGAAGGACCGCAAAAAATTCAACATTCTAGTCTTTCTGCCATGACGCCGTGAACTATCGCAGATGCGGATTCGGTTGTCGTATACTATGACACACTATACGAGATGATACGATCAATTATTGCGTCCCGACGTCTATTGTCGTTTACGAATCCCTACGACCACTTACGTCAAACGTATCGTGCCAAATTCGGGCTAAAATCAATAAGAGGAGTATACATTCAGCACACATTTGAAAATAAATCATTTTCAAGACAATACATTATAATATACACATTTGAAATGAAAGATTTCAAGAACACGTTTTCCACCATGCCTTAATTAAATTTTTTAAACTGATGTGCTGATAACTGACCTGCCCATATATGGCCTAGATTTTTTTATATAATCAGCCACCATGGATTCCAAAAGAAAACCGAACTGGCGGGAGGAAGAAACGATTCTGCTTGCTGAATGTTATAAAAGGCAAGTTCAGCCCAACATTATCCAGCGCTGACAAAGATGATGCCTGCTCTGTTCAAACGATACCGTTTGATTAACTTTGATTAACATTTCAAAAACACTCTTCTAAAAAGACTTGCGCACGTCTCTGTCTCCTCAGTGCCATCACAAGCCCCTACTGGCAACTCCTAACCACTTGAGACCTCTCGAGCTGTCTTAAATAACTGGGAGAGTAAGACGGATTCTTAGCTTTAAGAAATGTGATAACTTGCTTTTAAATTAAGTTGAAAGAATTCTCAGCACTTAATACTAAAATGGCACTGAGAGAAGCTTGATAAATACGGGCCCGGGCCTGCGACAGATTATGCAAGCAAAATAATACATTTTATACTGTTTCATTGTTATCATCGTGTGGAAAAATATGACATATGCTTAGTAAAAATCCCTTGTACCTTCAGAGGAAATTAACCATTAAACTCATGGTATATTCTTGGGTACAAATTACTTGTATAGGTCATAATAGGATGTATTATGTATAGGATGATATGTACTTGTATAGGATGTATAGGTCATAATCATGGGAGGGAGATAGAATTTCTCTTTTAACAAAGACACTACCTAACTTAATGATGAACTTATCATCACTAATTGGATTTGGGGCTTCATGCAGAGACTCTCTTGAAGGAAAGAAATATCTTCAAATTTTCACCAGTGTCAAAGAACTTTCACTTTAATTCAAAATGCCATATGATTACAACAGCTATTGGAAAATGATCTCAATTTAGAACTCTAATGAGTACCTGAACGCTCTTGGAGAGTCAATTACGAGTTCAAAAAGCAGGGAATCTTCTGTAGGCTTAATTAGCATTATCACCGCACTGCACTATAAAACCTTTGGAACATAATTACATTACTGAGTTGGGCTGCATAATCCAACTAAGTATTAATTAAATTAAAGAGCAACAGATACCATTTTTATAATTGAATTTCACTAATTTTATCCATATCTATCTACATGTACACACATACACTTACCGGCCACTTTATTAGGGGCACCTGTTTAACTGCTCATTAACGCAAATATCTAATCGGCCAATCACATGGCAGCAACTCAATGCATCTAGCAGAATTGGGAAGAAAGGTGATTTATTTGGCATGGTTGTTGCTGCCAGATGGGCTGATCTGAGTATTTCAGAAACTGCTGATCTACTGGGATTTTCATGCACCACCATTAGTCTGATTCATTTCCACAAAGTTCGTTTCAATGAACCGGTTCAAAAAACCAATTCATCGGTTCCTTACTTCATCATGCAATGATGTCACTACACATTTCTTTTCTAACAACTCAGTGTCATGTTATTAATGAAACCTTCAAATAAAATCATTTGTGTCAACGCATTATTGAATCATTCAAATAATAATCATTTATGTCAAGTCAAGTCACCTTTATTTATATAGCGCTTTTTACAATGCAGATTGTTTCAAAGCATCTTCACAGTGTTAAACAGGAAAATAATGCAACACATTTGATTCGTCTGTACAGCCGCTGTGGAGAAAACAGTGATGTTATCCAACTCATTTCAATTATCATATAGTGACAATGGGGGCAGATCAGTGATTTAGTTGAAAATGTATTTTAATATTTAGTTTAAAATTTAGTGTCCCCAACTGAGCAAGCCAAGCCAAGCCAAAGGCGACAGTGGCAAGGAACAAAAACTCTATCAGTTGACATAATGGAGAAAACTAAACATTGGGAGAAACCAGGCTCAGTCGGGGTGCCAGTTCTCTTCTGGCCAACAAACAAACAGTATATGATTATGATTCTGGCAATATTAGGTCGGAAGTCATATTAGATCGGAGTCATCATGCTGGAGACGGGTTTATTGAGGATGCCATGTCGGTGAGGCAATTATGTGAACATATGTTGCTGATTATTGCCTTTCATTCACTTAAGTTAACTTGTTTGTGGTCAGTTTCATTCGCGGTTCCTTCTGACCATATTGAGTAGCCTACATCTTTGATCAGATTTGCACCTACAGCACACATTACAGACATTAATGCTCAATAGCTGATATGTTCTACATGTCTAAAGAATAAACCAGTCATATAAACTCCTTGATTTCACAAAAAAAAAATATATATATATATATATATATATATATATATATAAACTTAACATTTAATCGGCATGCACAATAAACCATAGTCAAATTTATTTACATCGCTCAACAGAAAGATTTTCATAATAACAGTTGTCATAAGTATATTTCCAGTATACGTGCCTCAAGCTTGCATAATATCGTCAACTCACTCATCAGACTCCTCGGTAATCCTCAGCAAACTTCGACAGTTGGTTGAACCGGCTCATTCGGTTCTTTGTGAGTCTTCGGTAATCAACTTCGATATTTGGTTGACCCAGCTCATTCGGTTCTTTTTGAATCGGACATGCTACTTCAGCTGTGCATCTTCCGTCATCAACCCGGAACTAAAGTTCGATTCAGTTCTCTTCCTGAGAACCGGCTCAAAAGAACAATTCGTTCAAGAATCGAACATCACTAACCACCATCTCTAGGGTTTACATAGTGGGACAATGGTCCAAAAAAGAGAAACTATAAAATGAGCGGCAGTTTTGTGGGTGAAAATGCCAGAGGAGAACGGTTTGAGCTGATAGAAAGGCAACAATAACTCAAATAACCAATGTATGCAAAAGAGCATTAAACACATTAAATCTTGAAGCTAATTGGCTACAGATGAAGATCAGACCAGGTGCCACTCCTGTAGAACAGGAAACCGAGGCTACAATTCACACGGGTTCACAAAATTTGAAAAAACGCACTTGATTTGTCCTGCGACATTCAGGGTTAGAATTTGGCGTAAACAACATTAAGGCATGGATCCATCCTGCCTTGCATCAGCGGTTCAGGCTGCTGCTGGTGGTGAAATACACTCTAAAAAAAGGTTCTACATGGCACCAAAAATGGTTCTTGGCTCGTAATCATAGGGGAACCTTTTTTAGTGCTATATAGAACCAATTTTGGTGCTTCAGTGGTTCTTCAGAGGTGCTATATAGCACCTTAGTCAAAGAACCGGCGAAGAACCTCTGAAGAACCGCTGAAGAACCACTGAAGCACCAAAACAAACCTTTTTTTTTTAGAGTGTAGTGTTGGAGATATTTCCTTGGCACACTTTGAACCCCTTAGTAACATTTGAGCATTGTTTAAACACCTGTATTGTTGCCGACCATGTCCATCCCTTTATGGCCAGAGTGTCCCCATCTTCTGATGGTTACTTCCAGCAGGATAATGTGCCATGCAAATCACAGCTCAAATCATCTCAAACTGGTTTCTTGAACATGACAGTTCACTACACTCAAATGTCCTCCACAGTCACCAGATCTCAATCCAATACAGCACCTTTGGGATGTGGTGGAACGGGAGATTCGCATCATGGATGTCTGCAATCTGCAGCAGCTGTTCCCAGCACCTTGTTAAATCTATGCCACAAAAAAATCAATGCAGTTCTGAAGTAAGTGAATATATGTAAATAGTGTATGTGTAAATATGTCATAAATTGCCTGTTTTCAAAGAGTCTTCAAAATGTAAACAGAAGTTACAGAAAATAATAAATATAAACACTGGGAGTTAAGTAATCTCATTTTGATTTTGGCTCTGGTTCCTGGCAGACACAAATGTTGCAATTAGGAAAATTGCCACCGTGATGAGGCCAACAATGACATCTCTGAGAATGGAGATAATTTCATCAATGAGACAGTCAGCATTGATGGCGTGACATTGACCCTGTACGAGGAGTTTGGTCTGTCAGGAGCTGATGAAATATTTTGATTAGGTTACACATTTTTTATATTGATTTAAATTTATAATAACATATGTAAGATTCATTTCAACATTTGAATCAGTGCCCTTTTCTTTTTCTATTGAAATGCTATGGAAATTGGCAGAGACATCAAATCATAAATCTATTAAGCATATAAGAAGCAAATGCCTACATTACACACTACATCTGTATAGTGATATACTCTGCATAGTTATGATGAAAATACTAATCATCATAATCATGGTCCTTATTCATCACTGTCATCATTATTGCACTGACAAGATTACCTAGATGAGATAAGAGCAGATGGTTGCTGTTGTTTACTTTTGTCTTGTTTATCTCTTGTATGAATAGAGCTCCTGGCATAACAGAAAAACAGGTCTTCAAGAAATCCTGTACCAGGGTCTATAATACTTTTTCAAATTTTATTCAAATAAATATGAAACTCTGTCACTGCTTATCAGCATATACAGCATATACATACATATGTCTATTAGGAAAAAACCCTGGTTTCAAAGACAAGGCTTAAACCCAGACTAAAATGCATGTTTGAGCTATTTTAACTGAAAGCACCTTGCACTGACATACAGTGGGGAGAACAAGTATTTGATACACTGCCGATTTTGCAGGTTTTCCTTTCAAAGCATGTAGAGGTCTGTCATTTTTATCATAGGCACACTTCAACTGTGAGAGACGGAATCTAAAACAAAAATCCAGAAAATCACATTGTATGATTTTTAAATAATTAATTTGCATTTTATTGCATGACAAAAGTATTTGATCACCTACCAACCAGTAAGCATTCTGGCTCTCACAGACCTGTTCGTTTTTCTTTAAGGCCTAGTCCACACGTACCAGGTTTTTTTATAACCAGAGTTTTTCCTCCTCTGTTTTAAAAAACAATCGTGTCCTCACAAGCACTGTTTAAAGAAATCTCTGTCCACATGAAAACGTAAAACCGCGCTATGATTGGCTGCCTGATTTCCACATGGGTCCCATCCACGGCATCGATGCACCGAGGGATGCCATGGGCACTGTGAAATCTACAAGTTTACTTTGGACTCTGTGACAGTAACTGTACACAGGGGCAGGGCCCAAGTGGACTGAAGCTTCACACACTTGCCTTACTATGTTGTATTATTGCATTCTGGCGCCTCTGTTCTGCAATACAATGAGATAACTGTGCATGTATCTGTATACATGTGATAAGCGCTGTTAGCAGAGTTATTAAAAGCTACGTCCGCCATTGCATAGATTCCACTCATGTAAACAAAAGCGATCACGGCACACAATCTGACGTCAAACAAAGGAGAGAACGGCGCACACTTCGACTTAACAAGCCGAAATCTCCGGTTTCACCATCTACACAACAACGCTGTAACCGGAGTTTCTAAAAATCTTCACCCTGGCCGGAGTTTTCAAAAAAGTCAGGTTTCAGTAACCGGATACTGCATTTGCGTGTACGAACAGCCAAACCACGTAGAAAAAGCTGCGGTTTTGAAAATACCCGTGTTCGTGTGGACAGGGCATAAGAATCATGTTTATCAGCATAATGGTCATGTGGTATGATGAGACAAAAATAGAGCTTTTTGGTCTAAACTCCACTCGCCGTGTTTGGAGGAAGAAGAAGGATGAGTACAACCCCAAGAACACCATCCCAACCGTGAAGCATGGAGGTGGAAACATCATTCTTTGGGGATGCTTTTCTGCAAAGGGGACATGACGACTGCACCGTATTGAGGGGAGGTATCACCGTATCGAGAGATCTTGGCCAACAACCTCCTCCTCTCAGTAAGAGCATTAAAGATGGGTTGTGGCTGGGTCTTCCAGCATGACAACGACCCGAAACACACAGCCAGGGCAACTAACTGTGCGTTCACACCGCCTCCGGCGAGAGCGTCAAACTTCGCTCTGGCCGCCCTGCCATCGATGCTGTAGAAAGATTAGTGGACGCGCTGCCACTTTGACGTAGATCGAATGCTTGGTCTTTTTTAAAACTGCATTTAAAGGGGCTGCAAAGCAAACAATCATGTTGATCGAAGTTTGTGCAGACTGACCACAGGTAGGGTATAACTGTATAATATAACCTCATGAGATCATTTAAATGTGAAAGTTTAAAAAAAGCAGATCGATGGAAAGAAATTAACAATTATAGTTACATGTTTGCTAACGAAATAAACCAATTAAAAGCCATTTGTGTGGTGTATAAATAATGTTGCGCATCTTCTAATCAAACCCGCCGCACCAGCAGTGATCAACCTCTCCTCTATTTTGCTGGGGAACTAATGTGGTCGGAACCAAAGTTTACAGCACTGCGTTCTCTGGAATCCTCTCAAGCGGAGCACTTCTATATTCCCATTGGTTGCTGCCGGTTGCCTCCGAACCGCGTCATAGCTCATTACCATAAAGTTGACCTGATTTCAACTCTCCTCAACGCCCAAATCGCCCAAGACGCGCCGCTCTCGCCGGAGCTCTCCGCCGGGCTCCCATTGAAAATGAATGACTTCCGGCCACTTTGACGCTCTCGCCGGCGGCGGTGTGAACGCACAGTAAGGAGTGGCTCCGTAAGAAGCATCTCAAGGTCCTGGAGTGGCCTAGCCAGTCTCCAGACCTGAACCCAATAGAAAATCTTTGGAGGGAGCTGAAAGTCTGTATTGCCCAGCGACAGCCCCGAAACCTGAAGGATCTGGAGAAGGTCTGTATAGAGGAGTGGGCCAAAATCCCTGCTGCAGTGTGTGCAAACCTGGTCAAGAACTACAGGAAACGTATGATCTCTATAATTGCAAACAAAGGTTTCTGTACCAAATATTAAGTTCTGCTTTTCTGATGTATAAAATACTTATGTCATGAATTAAATGCAAATGAATTACTTAAAAATCATACAATGTGATTTTCTGGATTCCGTCACTCACGATTGAAGAGTATCTATAAAATACAGACTTCTACAAGCTTTGTAAGTTGGCAAACCTGCAAAATCGACAGTGTATCAAATACTTGTTCTCCCCACTGTATCTTAAATCAATCTTTTTTCTAAGGCATGTTTATAATTGTTGCTTAAATGTCCTAAATGAACTAAGGCCTAATCCCGGCTTAATCTAAGCCCTGCCTGTGAAACCTGGACCTAGAGTCTACCCTACACTGAAAAAACGCTAACTGTTAGACACAGAAAAGTACGATGAAGTAATATACTTCTTAGTCTCATGCAACAGCACAACCATATAGGCTACTTCTACCCCCAACACTTCCAGTGACACATAGTGTCAAAACAATATAACAGTAACACAATGTAAAAAACCACTTGAACAATGTTATATTTTTTGTTGTGTACTTACATTATCCCAAATGTTTCCACGATTGTTTAAATCCAGAAAAATAAGCAATTTTAAGCAGGACACGTCGCCTATCGAGGACATCATACCCTTGTTACCCTTGATTTCCAGACGAAAAACCAGACGCTTTAATATATTATGTGTTTTATTAGACAGTTGAGTAACTGTTTGGATACATTAATTGACAGAAAACAAATCATTCGAATCAGAAACAAATCAGAAAATGCGTTCAACACAGTTAGTCGCGAGTACCATGTTTTACCATGCCTAATATCGATCTAGCTTACTGCAGTGTGCAATAAGTGTCTCATAGTAGCCTCCGAGCAAACGCACAGAGTAGCATTATAACATAACTTTCAACACACTCAAATGTTTCTAATATAATAAAACAGCGCTGCGTTACCCCAAATACGCATGACCAGAAAAAGCGGAAGCGGACGTCTGCGCCATAATAAAAGCTCCACTGCTCTCGAGCCATGTGTCATGCTCGTCTCTCATTAGCAATCGCTCCAGCAGCCTCGTTCCAGTCCAGCGGCTTTCAGCCCCACCCTGCGGCCTGTGTGGGTCCTAAGCCCCAGTATAGTGATGGGGAAACTATACTGTAACAAGCACCGTCCTTCAGATGAGACGTTAAACCGAGGTCCTGACTCTCTGTGTGGTTATTAAAAATCCCAGGATGTCCTTCGGAAAAAAGAGTAGGGGTGTAACCTCGGCATCCTGGCCAAATTTGCCCAGTGGCCTCTGTCCATCATGGCCTCCTTATCATCCCCATATACATGGCCTCCTAATCATCCCCACTCTTTCTCCTCTCCACCAATAAGCTGGTGGGCGTTCTGGCGCAATACGGCTGCCGTTGCATCATCCAGGTGGATGCTGCACATTGGTGGTGGTTGAGGAGATTCCCCCTTCTATATGTAAAGCGCTTTGAGTACCCAGAAAAGCGCTATATGAATGTAACAAATTATTAGGGGCCAAGCACCGAAGGTGCGAAGGCACCTATTGAAATCGTTAGCATTCTTATTATTCCGTTTCTTCTTCTTCTTCTTCTTCTTCTTCTTCCGCTCTTGAGTCTATGGCAGCCCATAGAACCGCTTGTGGGAAAGGTATGAAATTTGGCACACAGATAGAGGATAGTCCCAACTGACACTATAGGAAATTTTGAGTCTTTAAATCAATCACTCTAGCGCCACCACCTGTCCAAATTTACACTCATGTTTATGCTGATAACTTTCGAACCATAAGGGCTAGAAACAAAATTCTTTTCTCCTCTGATTCCTTGGCTCAATACGTCATTTTCCACCATTTTTAATTAAATAATTTTTTGCAAATTCCTCCTAGGCCATTGCTTAGATTTTCACAAAAATTGAACCAGATCATCTTCAGATTCAGGTTGATTCGTCAAATCGTTTTCGATAAACGTGCAAACAAATTTTACATAGCGGTTGCAAAAATACACTTAAGGCTATATCTCCGCAACGTTTATCGTATTCAAACCAAACTTGGTGCATGTCATCACAAGCATGACCCGAGGCAACATGCAGTGTTTCGGTGCAGTGCCACCTACTGATCAGGAGATACGAAATATGGCTGTTTTTGCCCATAATTTTTTAACCGTTTGTCCAAAAATCATAAAATCCACCATATCGGCCATTTTGAATTGGGTCATCACCACGATGCCCTGAAGGAGCCTGAGAAGTTTCAAAACAGCGCCGCCTAGTGGATTTTTTTTCCCAAATGCTTATAACTTTGGGTGTGATTGACTTATTTTCATGGGAGTAACTTTTTTCGTCTCCTGAATACTTGCCGAGTCCAATGATACCAGACTTGCCAGGTTTCGGTGTATGGTTTGTGCAGCGTGGTAATTTGGTGCTTAAAAAACATTAGCTGATATCTTCGAAACCGCTAGTCCGATCGAGACGAAACCAGCGTCAGAAGTTCGGAAACATAGGTCGATAGCTGGATGCTACTGCCCAAATGTCAAAATAGTGTTAGTAAGGGACCAGTAAAATCCAATCAAAGTCAGGTGTCAGTAATTTTTACGTGTTTTTTCACATAAATGTCTATAACTCCAAAACGAAATTAGATATTTCCACCAAAATTGACACACACACTCAGAGGACACATAAAACAAATGGTAGGATTGTGCCTCTTGGTGGCGCTATTATTAAACAAAATATGACATTGGTTCTATACAACAATGTTTTAATGTGGGGTTTTAAATTTTTTGCTTAAAATTGTCTTCAAACGTCTTCACTCATTTTTTCAGTTGGTCTGCTGCTAGCTTCCTTGTTTGCTTCTGTTGCGCTTGGCCCTGGTATTGCTGCTTGCAGCTATATTTAATATTATTATTATTATGAATATGATTTCTGCCCAAGTCCCATCGGATTCTTTTCCACCGGCTGAAGTGATGAAGACAACAACTCCCATGATTCCGCGAAAACAAGGCGTCATAAAGCGATGCCTTGGTTTTGAATAAGCGACCTCTAGCCGTGAAAATTACATATTGTGCCATTATAATCTATCTATATACACCGCGGCCCCCCTACAGTGAAGTCACCATTTTGCGCCGCCATGTTTCTACAGTAGCCCTGAATGGACAAACTGCTCTACAGAGCGCTAGCTACTCTCTGCTGTCTCAGACGCCGACATTGTAGCGTTTTAGGGTTACATATATTATTAAATTAAATTTAGCTCAATAAGGGAATTATGGGTATTAATATTTAGGGATTTATGATTAATCATAACAGGTTATAATCGAATCATAAATCTCCAAAATCACCCAAAAAGGGGAATACCTAACCTAGGTATTTATGCAATATATATATATATATATATATAGGTGGTTAACAACAATTTATTGCAATTAACTATATATCTATATTAAATAATCACAGAATAACCTCTAAGGAGTGGATTATTAATTCCTCTGGTCTGTCAAACGAGCAGTACAATCCTTATCAACTCTCACAAGGTCTTCTACCCAATTTTCAGTAAGTTTGTCCCTTTGGCCACAAAGGACAAACTTTCCGAACTATGATATTAATGAAAGAATTCAAAGATACTTATAAGAGCTTGTAGCTTAGATCTGACATTAAAGGGACTTGTGTTTTTGTGAGCAGCAACAATGACAATCAAAACGTGGATACAATGGTTTTAATAATTATTGATACTATGATTACATACGACTAAATAAAGAATACATGTATATACAGAATAACGGAAAGTAAAGAAGGAGGATGAGAAGAAAGGCAAGGAAGAAGGGTATAGTCCGAAGCAAGAACCATTATCACCTTAAACAGGGGTACAATCTTAAAACACATCTAAATTTCGATAGAATTGATACTTGCATGGTTTCTTTGTGTTGTGTAAAGCAAGATGCGTGCGTTGGCATTTCTCTGAGTGTTCGTGCGCTGAAGCTCTCTCTCCGTTTGGTCCTTCCGGAGCTTAGTCGGTCCGCGGGAGATTTAAAGGTGTTTAGAAGCGAGTGTCTTGGAAGGGAAAGTTCATCTCGTCCGCCCTGAGAAGGTTGCGCTCTGATGGAGCACGCCGCTGGCCGTGTTGCAGAGCGCGTCGATCTTCAAGGGAAACAACCAGCTTGGCTGGGCCGCGCGGGCTCGGGGCCGAAGCCCGCAAGCCACGCTGATGTGATGGGAGGAAAATAAAATTTGTCTCGTTGGAGTCCTTGCAAGTTGACTGAGCCAAGATGTGCTTGTGTTACTGTCCTTTAAAATCCATTAACCTACGCCCATCTTCCCTGAGATGACCAATCATTGGTGTGAATTTCAGGCGGGAGAGAATTTCTTTGTTCGGACTTTATTACTCGATGGAATGTTCTTGTGGGAGGCCAGAATTAGTAAAGTTTGACTCCAAAAGGACTAAACATACTAATGGCACATCTCATAATCATATACTTTGCACCATTGACTAAAACAAAGAAAGAGAAACCTTTAGACATCAAACATGCCTTGGTTTAAACACAAAAGCAGTATATCTTCTTTACGGAGTCATTTTGAGCATGAGATGACTTTTACATCACATGAACATATACAATATAGGAAGCATGCATATACTTAAGAAATCATCATATCTGTAATTTCTGGGATTGTTTAATTAAAGGATAAATAAAGAGGAATGCTTGTGTATGTGCTTGTTGAGGTAATTCTCCGGCCATTCTCAACTGAGGGGGGAGTTAGAGGTATGGCTGATTAGGATCTGATTGAAGCTCTCACAGGACCATCATCGTATCTTCTGGTCACACTCTGGTTTGTCATTAACCAGTCAGTGGTCCAATCTAACTCAGACTTGTTGGAGCCTTTGGAGCAGGGATTCAATTTATATGCAGAGCTGTGGAAGAGAAGAGCATCTCTGATGTTCCTCAAAACGACTCATCCCTTTGATCCCATGAGAGAGAGACTCCAGACACTACAACATCTTTGTCCTCTGTTGGCCACTGTAGCTTCTCTATGTGTTTCGAAAGGGAGGGGTGAGCGGTGGACAGTTGCAATTCGCAACCTCACCACTAGATGCCGCTAAAATTTACACAGTGCACCTTTAAAGGGATAGTTCACCCAAAAATGAAAATTAGCCCATAATTTACTACATGACATTCTTCTTTCAAACAAATAAAATCAGAGTTATATTACAAAAGCCACGTGGAGCACTTTATTTGACGGACAGATGCACTTTTTATGGACTTCAAAAACAGAGCCCCTATTACTGCAATTCTAATGCTTGGCCTGGAATTTTGTAATATACAGTGAGGAAAATAAGTATTTGAACACCCTGCTATTTTACAAGTTCTCCCACTTAGAAATCATGGAGGGGTCTGAAATTGTCATCGTAGGTGCATGTCCACTGTGAGACATAATCAAAAAAAAAAATCCAGAAATCACAATGTATGATTTTTTTACTATTTATTAGTATGATACAGCTGCAAATAAGTATTTGAACACCTGAGAAAATCCATGTTAATTTTTGGTACAGTAGCCTTTGTTTGCAATTACAGAGGTCAAACGTTTCCTGTAGTTTTTCACCAGGTTTGCACACACTGCAGGAGGGATTTTGGCCCACTCCTCCTCACAGATCTTCTCAAGATCAGTCAGGTTTCTGGCCTGTCGCTGAGAAACACGGAGTTTGAGCTCCCTCCAAAGATTCTCTAATGGGTTTAGGTCTGGAGACTGGCTAGTCCACGCCAGAACCTTGAAATGCTTCTTACAGAGCCACTCCTTGGTTATCCTGGCTGTGTGCTTCGGGTCATTGTCATGTTGGAAGACCCAGCCTCGACCCATCTTCAATGCTCTAACTGAGGGAAGGAGGTTGTTCCCCAAAATCTTGCAATACATGGCCCCGGTCATCCTCTCCTTAATACAGTGCAGTCGCCCTGTCCCATATGCAGAAAAACACCCCCAAAGCATGATGCTACCACCCCCATGCTTCACAGTAGGGATGGTGTTCTTGGGATGGTACTCATCATTCTTCTTCCTCCAAACACATTTAGTGGAATTATGACCAAAAAGTTCTATTTTGGTCTCATCTGACCACATGACTTTCTCCCATGACTCCTCTGGATCATCCAAATGGTCATTGGCAAACGTAAGACGGGCCTTGACATGTGCTGGTTTAAGCAGGGGAACCTTCCGTGCCATGCATGATTTCAAACCATGACGTCTTAGTGTATTACCAACAGTAACCTTGGAAACGGTGGTCCCAGCTCTTTTCAGGTCATTGACCAGCTCCTCCCGTGTAGTTCTGGGCTGATTTCTCACCTTTCTTAGGATCATTGAGACCCCACGAGGTGAGATCTTGCATGGAGCCCCAGTCCGAGGGAGATTGACAGTCATGTTTAGCTTCTTCCATTTTCTAATGATTGCTCCAACAGTGGACCTTTTTCACCAAGCTGCTTGGCAATTTCCCCGTAGCCCTTTCCAGCCTTGTGGAGGTGTACAATTTTGTCTCTAGTGTCTTTGGACAGCTCTTTGGTCTTGGCCATGTTAGTAGTTGGATTCTTACTGATTGTATGGGGTGGACAGGTGTCTTTATGCAGCTAATGACCTCAAACAGGTGCATCTAATTTAGGATAATAAATGGAGTGGAGGTGGACATTTTAAAGGCAGACTAACAGGTCTTTGAGGGTCAGAATTCTAGCTGATAGACAGGTGTTCAAATACTTATTTGCAGCTGTATCATACAAATAAATAGTTAAAAAATCATATATTGTGATTTCTGGATTTGTTTTTAGATTATGTCTCTCACAGTGGACATGCACCTACGATGACAATTTCAGACCCCTCCATGATTTCCAAGTGGGAGAACTTGCAAAATAGCAGGGTGTTCAAATACTTATTTTCCTCACTGTAACTCTGATTTTTTTCATCTGAAAAAAGAATGTCATATACACCTAGGATGACTTGAGGCTGAGTAAATAATGGGCTAATTTTCATTTTTGGGTGAAATATCCCTTTACGGTCGCTATTGCAAGTTACCACTTTTTTCAGTGTACCTAACATTGGAAGGTAGTTTAAAAAGCAAAAAAGAAGGTGTGTGTGTGTGTAACAAGAAATGTGGGTTAGGTCAGGTGTATCTGACTCCTTATATGGAAGGCAAGGAGAGCACAGACAAAGATGATGAATGTAGTCTGGTTTCTGCAGCTCTCATAAACAAGCTTGATGGAAAGATGTTGGACCATGTGTATATTGTCCCATGTGTACGAATATGCACCAACAAAATGAAAAAGAAAGAAAAAACAATTAAATAAAGAAAGATGGAATGAGCCAGTCGGTGTGGGGGTGGTTTTCTGTTTGTTTGTGTGAATAGTTGTCGGAGTTTCCAATTACAGTGCATTTCTAAGCATCATAACTCTATGGTAAAATATATCATAGGCCTTTATAACATCAAAAATCTGGCATGAAGGTATGGTATCTTTAGGAGTTTCTTTAAGTTAAGACGTATGAGTTTGACATGTTCAGGTAATAATATAGGCTACTTCAAAAATAGCGTTTTAACAGACTATGGTAAAACAATAGCTCAGTATCTAATGTACTGCATCACAAAAAAAATGTCTATCCAAACGTACATTTCTTAATTTAAACAGTTGATATGCAGGGACCTGTAGGTTGTAGATTGTGCAGCATTGATTTGGTGTGCTAAGATTTTAATAATTTAGGATTGTAAACTATTTTTTAAACAAGTGTACTTATTAGGCAGGCAATATGCAGTTTTACATCAAACTCAATTAATGCTTCTGTAAAAGTAGGATATCCAGGATTACCTATTTACAAAACAACATAATCTTTTTCTCATGCCACAGCCACTTATACTGGCCTACTGGGGCTTTTTTTTAAACCTGAAACTAATATCTTCAGTTTAAATCCTCTTTATTTTTTATAGCCTACATTTCTTACTGATCAAAGGTCTGTAGTTTTTAAGGATAAAGGGTCAAAGAGAATTATTTATTGCTCTGCAATCTGCATGCTTCCATCCATATTATGCACGAGTAAGATGATTTAAAAATAAAGCCTTGTGCTAATAAAGATTAATTGGTAAAGGATGGAATGTGTGACAAAGTAAAGGTCATGTGAGCAAAAACCTTTTCTAGGCTACTGTGAGCAAACCAAAAAAAAAAACTCTATTGCGCCTGAATCACAAATGAATGTCACTCCCTTCCAGATGCTCTGACAATCTTAGACTTCTAATTTACATGTCAACAGAGAAATGTCTTTTCAGTTCATTTAATCTAGAAGTTGATGTAGCAGAATGGTGTAAGTAAATCCATGTGAATAATGTAACGATTGTCCCCTACCATTAATCCATAATATGTTCCGATATCTTGTACTTTGATCCTCGAGGGTTATGCACGGGATTGTGCACTTTGTGGGAGTGTTTTTCCATATATAGTTGTACTGAGTGAGCACATGTGTCGCGGTAATGAGCTGATCCGATTAATATGGTGGGGTGGTGATAAATAAAATGCGTTGCAGATAGTCAGAGAGCTGCACAACAGGAGCTGGGGAACGATCAGGCATCAGGTCTCCTCTAAAAACACATTTTCAGGACAAGAAGAAAATCACATATTTCACAATGCCTGCTGATTTTACTGGCTACTGGAAAATGATCTGCAATGACAACTTTGAGGAGTATCTCAAAGCTCTTGGTAAGTTTTCTTTTTAATGTACTTTAAAGGTGTGAATTCTTACTATATATATTAAAAAAAGCTCATTTCCAACTCTAAATCACAATGCTGGTGGTGGTGTGGAGTTGATTCATTCCAGTGGCTCGAATCCTCGGTGGAAGTTTGCGGTGTTCAGATTCGTTCAGTGGCCGTTTCTGCAAGTCGTTACCTGTGTGTTGTTAAATAAGTTGAATTATTCAAACTCAATCGATTTTTTTTTACGAAATTGACTCACACAAATGCATTACATATCCTTGTTCACGAGATGACTAGCCGAACGTCCTACCAGGCTCTGAGTCGTTCAGTGAAAGGGGCGTATTCGTTTTGTACGTCCAAGTCCAACCAATTAAATGTTCCTTCGCAGCCTGCACTTGCATGCGATTGGTCGTGCGTGCTATTGTCAATCTTCGAATCAGCATCGATCACACGCGTATTTGTTTATAAACGAAACTAGTAGGACTTTTAATCAGATAAGTTAAAATATATTAGCGGTAACTGGAAAGTCTATATCTAGGTAAACAAGTGTATCCAAACACTTAATAAGAACCTTATTGTTTTAAAAACCACTTTTTTTTACTTATTGTAATTCTTTTTTTTTTTCTCTCCCCTCACAAATCCCTGAAGACGTTAATGTTGCTATCAGGAAAATAGCTGTTTTATTAAAACCTGACAAAGATATCACCCAGAATGGAGATCACATTACCATCAAGACTGTCAGCACATTCAAAAACTATGACATGGACTTTGTGGTTGGTCAGGAGTTCGAGGAAGACCTGGGTCCAGTTGATGGCAGGAAATGTATGGTGAGTGTACCAACATTTTCTCTTCATGCAATGCATATAATCCAGAAGTATGAATCACAGTAATGTAGAGAGAAAATAGACAAGACACAAATTACAGTGTTTGTCTGCTGCTTTTTCAGTCTGAGGCCTAGAAATGGCTCAAATAGCTTTCCTTTCTCATTTGATTTCTGTTCACTTGAATGGCTTATTTTATTGTAATTCCCTCATATGTACATGGAACGCAGTTAAGTACAGAAAGCCATTTAAAACTGCAATGACTGAAATATTAAGTGAGAGCACCAAAGTTTAATCCTTGTTTTAGTAATTTAGCTTTTGATGGCTCTTGTTAGCTGATTTACTCCAAACTTGAGAAAAAAATATTTCAGTGTTTAATAATGCTTCTGTGTCATAGGCATGCATTCAGTTATCTTATTAAAAGACATTAGAGGAATGCAATTGTATCACAGAAATCGTATCCAAGCAGCCAGTTTAAACGGTATACTTAATGTCTCTAATGACCTAAGAGATCAACATTACTGGTTACAATCTTACCATTAGAAACCCTTTTTATAGTCAACATGAAATCAAAATGGACAATTCTTGTTTATTTTGTGAAATATTGCAGTACATGATTTGCCAGTGCACTTCATTGTTTTGTGATCTTTAATCAAAACCCCTCCCACTTGCAGCGACATCTCTTCTCTTCGTGTTTACTGGCTCGAGGGCAGGACAAACTGTCACTCACATGAGATCAATAGCAAACCACAACCATGATCCAATCGATTCCCGATGGTCAAAATCATTTTTGTTCAAGAAGCTGTTTTACTTGGATGTACGTCAGAATAGGGAAGAAGTGTGGAAGCATATATGTGTTGCAATATCCAATTTGCAATGCAATATGCAAAATGGCAATCCAATATGTAAAATGGCAATGCATTTCAGTATTTAAATGTACATTTTACCATTTCACCATGTGTGCAACATTTGGAGCAAAATGATCATTCAAATTGAATTGCTATTTCCTACACTAGTTTTAACATAATTTAAACATATATTTTAACGCTTTATAAGTTGCAAAATTAAAATGAAAATATATTACAGAAATTATTAAAAATTGTAGCAAAATTATCATTTAAATGTTATTTTTCTTAATTGCATTTACACTCAGTCAAGATACTTGCATTTTCATTATATGTCCCACAATGAATGTATGTAGCAAAATTAAATGTGGAATTGAAAATGCAATCCGAGCCGATCAAGTCTCCGCCCCGCCTTGTCAATCATCGCATCAAGGCGGGCCAGGTGTTGGAAACATGGGCGCAGGCAGAGCTATTAGAGCAGGCATTTACTGGCAGATGAAGTGGAGCAAGAACACAGAAATGATTGCGTGCGTCTGTGAGTGACTGTTCTGTTACAGTACGTTATTAGAACCACAGATATGTATGGTTAGAACGTCTCGCAGAGAACGAGATTATCGCAACTTCTGTTTCATACAGACTTTAAATTATGTTGGCAACATCCATCCATTACAGTTGCACTGGTGCCTTGAGGTGCAACTATACAACTTTAAACCTTCTCATTTAAAATAATTTGCGTTATAGATTAAATATCAAACCGTAAATTCCATGATTTGCATATTTAAAGAGTAGTTCACCCAAAAAAGAATTTTATCATCCTTTACTCACCCTCAAGTTGTTCCAAACCTGTATGAGTTTGTTTCTTCTGTTGGACACAAAGGGCTCTATCTTACACACAATGTGGCGCCAGGCCCAGTTCAAAGTGTTTTTTTGCTACTTTCAGCCCGACGCAGTTATCATCGTCCTGCACCACGTTGTTTAAATTGCAAATTGTGTCCGTTTGTGCCCCCATTAGGGTTGTGCCGCATGATGCCTGAACGACATCACGATGGAGTGCCTTTTCTATAGTAGCCTATTAGTTAAACTAAAAACTTAGCAGGGATTTCTCTGTAAATTAAATTGAGAATGTAACTAATGCATATGCTATTTTAAATACTGTAGTCTATTCCAGATATATATATATATATATATATATATATATATATAGCCTACATTTTTAAATTATTTGAGGCTGAAACATCCATAAGCATGCGTGTTTATTTTAGCACTTCCGTCAGTGAAACAACACACTACAGCCTATAAAACATCTAAACGATTATTAGTAAATTATTAGGTAACCTAAAGAATATCAGAAAATTAAATATTAGTTAGAAAAATATTTGATTCATACTATTTCCCCTCAAAGATGCGTCATTTACCGCTCTGCGCTTTGAGGAGAATGTGGGACACAAGCTGGATAGAAACCTTCTCGAATATCTTCGTCTTCATGTTTTCTCCTGATGTTGCAAAGCAACACTTGTTTTAAAAGGTCTGAAGGGCGGATTTTATCTTCCGCAGGGTCAAACAGCATTCACATACAGAACACTGGGTTAGTAAAATAATGAGAAAAAAAAAATTTAAGTAGAAAAAAGTATTTATGTAAAGAGATATATTAAAATAAAAAGAGCTCAACTGGAAGTGGAAGCAATTTTTTGCCCCGTCACGTGCAAACTAGCGGATGAGTCATTATTTGGGTTAGTAAAAATAACAAGATATAGTAAATCCCTAGTTACTAATAAGTTACTATGGAGATGAACACTGCTAAAAGCCAAACCACTTAATGGTACCTAAAACCCAGGATTAGCACAAACTAAGCTTAAACATATCTGGCTAGCCAGCTAAACCGGCTTCATGGTATAGGCCCCTGGGGCCCGTTCTTCGTACCTCGCTAACTCAGTTAGCTGGATTTGATTGTTGACGATTTGTCATGATCTTGGATTGTTTGGTTCTTCGAGCCCTGGACTTGCTGTCATAGCAACAGGTCCGTTAGCTTAAACCTGCTCGCGAGCAGGCTTATTTCATGTAAACAGGATTAGATCGCATCTTGAGGTGATACTTAAAATCTGTCCCAGCCACTGCTACTTTATTACAAGAGTTCATTACTGAACCAGGGACAATAATAATCATTTTAAATAATAATAATAATAATAATAATAATAATATACAAATTTTAAATTGTATATGTATATGAGAATGTATATAATATTATAATGTTGTGTATAATACTATAGACACAGCCACTTGATTGAGTGATTTATTTGTGATGGAATAATTACTTTATAATTTTATTGGAGGTTTGCACACACGTTGTACAGTTAATCTGAGCCGTGCATTAATTTAAGTTTAATTAAGTGATGACGGATATTATGGTATGGCCTGATGCAGCGCAGGAGATGCAGAGAATTGATCTTGATCCTTAAGAAACTTTAATACTGTCACGTTACAAATCTGCTTCAAATTGAATTAAAAATTGAATTACAACATTGACATAAAAATGTAAAGGGTGTACAAATACTGTATAAAATCGTGAATATAAATAATTGGTAATCATGTAAAAAAAAAAAAAAAAAAAACATTTATCATTGATCTATTATAACTTTTATGTTGGTTTGGTCGTTTAGCTGTTTCCTTATAAAGGTCCAGATATTCGTGGGGTTTTTTTGTGTAATTTGCCAAGTTTTTTGCCAGGTGGCTTTTTAATTATATGACGTCATTACGTTGCTGTCTTGACGCCAGCCAATCGCTGCATTACTGATCATGGTTTCGAGTATCGATGCATCTGCCCTCTTCAGGGAAAACAAGAACGCGCAGTGATTTTAGATCATTTAATCCAGATATTTAAATCTAATCCGCAAATTCGTTTGAAGAACCAAATTAGCCAGACATCAGTTATCACGATTAAAAGATCTGGGATCTGTCAAATCATCTCAGATGTATTAAGCGAGGTACGAAGAACAGACCCCTGGTCTAAAGTAAATAGTGCAGTGTATATATATTTTTTATTTAAAGCTGCAGTCTGTAAGTTTTGCCTCTGTGTCGCCATCTCTGTTTGAAACCTGCAATTGCAGTTATTTGCAGTTATCATCTGTACGTGAGTTGTGCGTCGGCGTGGCTCCTCAGCGCGGGTAAATCTAATGTTTTGAGGATTATGTGCGACTTTGCTGTCGGACACTGCACCAGTGTGGATACTGTACTTCGGAATCACAGATTCTACGTCTTGGAGTATAACCTAAATAAGAATTTTCACTGGAAAATATCACCTGAAGAAGTAGGGGTGAATTCAGGGAGTTTGGGACACTTTTTCCAAGTTATCTCAATGACAAAAAGTG
The DNA here is from genome assembly GCA_023566225.1 of Romanogobio albipinnatus. Lineage (NCBI taxonomy): Eukaryota > Metazoa > Chordata > Actinopteri > Cypriniformes > Gobionidae > Romanogobio > Romanogobio albipinnatus. The sequence goes on along the minus strand of CM042244.1, from coordinate 41,538,876 downwards.
TCCCGAACTCCCTGAATTCACCCCTAAGTAACATGTCTACCACTTTTGGAATTTCAATTTCTGTACAGTCTAATCTTTTGCTTTTTACTACGGGTGACAGGTGAGTCGTTTGGACCTTTCTGGATTACAATCCGCTATCAAAATGATAAGTTTAGTACTCCAGCTGCTGTGAGAAAATGCTATAAATGATCCGCTGAAGAACATGCGATATACATGCTCCTCACGTGCGTTACTACTACTAGCTGGACTCTTTCTTTATGTATACAGACGTGACATAATGATGCAAAGACATGCTTGAATTTCCCGCGGAAATCCACCATACAACTCTAATTATAACACATTATTATTACATGTTTACCATTGTGAATGGAGCTAAGTTAAGGAGATAGTTTTGAATACTGGCTTACTGTATACTTGCTCAAATTGATTTTGGATACATTTTTTAACTTTTTTAAGTTACGGACTCACTGCAGCTTTAAAGAGCGCGGTAGTAATATGCGTCTATAGGCACAACGCACGTACACTCTGCTTATTACACACACAGGATGCTTTTAAAGGGAATGGGAGATGAGACTCTGAATTGAGTTTATTGCATGTTACGCCCAAAACCCACCTATAACTTATTAAGAGAATAGGAACAACCCTTTTAGACACCAACCATTTTTCCCGTCATTAAACTAGTAACCCTAAGCGCACTTGCGGCGTGCGCTTCAGACCATGCGCTTAGAACGTAAAAATAGGGCCCAAAAGAAGATATTTTAAAGAATGTTGGTAATCAAACAGTTGATGTTAGCCATTGACTTCCATAGTAGGTAAAAATATTATGGAAGTCAATGGCTGTCATCAACTGTCGGGTTACCAACATTTTTTTAAATATCATCTTTTATGTTCAATAGAAAAAGAAAGCCATACAGGTTTGGAACAACATGAGAGTGAGCAGGCACGTGCACAGGTAGGGCTCAACCTGTGCAGAGCACATGCCCTTTTTGCCCTTACACTCCGAAGTGCCCTTTTTTTGGTGGTAGTGTTTTTTGTTCCTGCTTCAATAAATCAATAGTTTTGGTAACTGCATTTGAGTTTGACTTTTGTAAAATGTTAATAATATATTGATAAGTAATACAACCACATTTAATTTGTTTTTGCCACCGAAAAATCATAAATAAGCAAAGGTGCACCCATAGACCATCAAGAGCGATCCTCGTCATCTAGGTCGAATATATTTCTTAGAAATTTGTTCTTTGATTTATGATTGCTTATGCAATTTATTTGTTAACATGTAGTAATATCATGGTCGCATGATTAATTCATTTACGTTGTTGATATATGCACATATTCGCTAGGCCATCTATAGCTAATTTTTGAATCTCTATACTCTCTCGTTTTCACATGTGTAGTAAAACATGGTTACAGTAATGTTGTCGTTACATTAAGTGCAAATAGGCCGTCTTTTTCACAGAAAGTCTGGTTGGGTCAGTCAGAATTGTAGAAGACACCATGTAAATTATATCCATGATAGTGCAGGGGTAAAGCGCATAGCTTGAAGTTTTGACGCAAATTGATCACGGTTCGAATCCACGATTTGCCGAACTTGCTCTACTTCATTTTCCGATCACACAGAAATTCGAAAAGGCATTTTTTCCCCCAATAAAAATAATGAAAATATAAAAAAAATGTAAATAAAGCATGTAATGTGTGTTTGATAATAAAGTGTTGGGGGTAGGTGAACAGAGGGGGTGCCCTTTTTCAGTTTCAGCACATGCCCCTCAAAAGGTCTGTGCACGGCCCTGAGAGTGAGTAAATGATGACACATTTTATTTTTGAGTGAACTATCCCTTTAAGCAGGTTCTTGTAAAGTCTTAAGATGTGACTACATATGCAATGTTTTTCCTTTTTTGCATCCTTTAATCCCCAGACTACCATCACCTGGGATGGAGACAAGCTTGTGTGTGTGCAGAAAGGAGAGATCGAGGGCAGGGGCTGGACCCACTGGATTGAAGGAGATGAACTTCATTTGGTATAAAACACTTGAAACATTGTTTCTTATACACACTATTTTGCCCCCATTTAACAATTACTTTGTTTTTGGAAACAGTGAGTTAGTGTAAAACATATGGTAGCTGATGATACAAATGACATTTGCTTACCAGTGTGTATTACGGGCTCATTGGGCAGGGGACGCCAGGACGTTATTATCGTTTCAAGGCTATTGTGCTATTGAACTCATCTAAAACGTTAACAACAGATGTTCTACCACATCTGTGCAATGTTGCGCTTAATTACCCCAAGTATCCCCTTTGACAAAAAGGTGTCTATGGTCTGTTGAAGAGTCTATATGTAGGCACATACCACCACCTGCTGGTGAAAAGTGTCATTTGTAGAGACACAGACATGTGTTTTTTCTTAAAAGGACGTGGGCGTCTCGTGCAAAGGATATTGATTCTGGTGTCCAGTAAAATCTGTTTTGATTTATAATTATGTTTTCTACGCAGGAGCTGAGAGCAGCTGGAGTTGTGGGCAAGCAGGTTTTCAAGAAGTCTTAAGCTTATGTTGTATAGTTGCGCCTCCTACTGGAAAAGACAGAAACAACCACCATAGCAACCACCGGAGCTGTGTATCCATTCATCTTTGCATTTTGTGCATCTGCTTGATGTGCCTTTCTAGACTCCTCATCAGACAAAGTTTATTCCATTTGAGCAATTACTTTAGTGGATATTGTGGACACCTGTTCAATTCATATGTGTGTGGGTTTGGTATGTTATAGTGCCGTAGTCGCTAAGACTAGCCTCCTAACTGAGAGCTTTACTGCTGTCTAAAAATACCTCTTTTAACATCTGAGGGTCTTTCTGGCTGGAGGAGAGAAGATGGGTCTTGACCCCACAGCAAATTGAGCTCTTTTCAGAAGCAGGAAGGGGAGGATGATATGATGAGGGTCTGTAAACCTGCATCTCTTGTTGATAATGTGTGCTGAAAGTGACAAATCACAACTGACAAAATAAAGAAAACTGATGAGAATAGCAAATGTTTTTGTGTTCCCATTTTATTTTCTTTGATGAATTTTCACCACATATTCCCCCGGTTTCACAAACAAGGATTACGCTAGTCCCAGACTAAAATGCATGTTTGAGTTGTTTTAACTAAAAGCAACTTGCACTGACATATCTTAAAACATGATAGTGCCATTGTTTTGTCTCCAGTTGCACACCAGTAATGTTTTTTTTCTAAGGCACGTTTATAAAAGCTACTTAAATGTCCTAATTCAACTAAGGCTTAATCTAAGCCCTGTCTATGAAACCAGGCCGTTCTGTTCACATGACATGAGTTGAGGAATGAAAAAGACATAATATCTACACTTAAAAATGACTATTTATCATACTATTAGCAATGACTATTAATTATAGGCAAAAACATTTATTTTTATTCACAGTAGATTACTTGTGGTTCAAGGCACGTCAGTCGAGAACTTGTTTCTTAAAAACTTGTTTACACACCACTCCACAGACTCTCATTTCCTGCAACCCAAAAAAAAAAAAAAAGTATACTTTTTAAAAACATGTATTTTTACATACATTTAAAAAATAAAAACAAAAAAGCCTGGTAAATATACATTGTCCAACTACATTGTATATATATAAATACAATGTATATATTGTATATACAATACAATGTATATACAATATATATTGTGTGTGTGTATATATATATATTGTGTGTGTGTATATATATATATATATATATATATATATATATATATATATATATATATATATATATATATATATATATATATATATATATATATATATATATATATATATATATATATATATATATATATATATATATATATATATATATATATTGTATATACATTATCAACTACATGGACATGAAATATTAAATGGAATTACACTACTGTTTTTCCCACAATATTACTGTGTTTACTGTATTTTTGATCAAATAAATTCAGCCTTGGTGAGCATAAAATATTGTACCAACCTAAAAAGTAATGTAAAATTATTATTAGGTTAATGTTTAGTGGTCATTATGCACAAATATTTGAACTCACAATGTTGTGTAACAAATGAAGAATTCCGTAATAAAGTCACTTAATAGATTTCAGCTTATACACATTTGAAACATGTTTGCTATTGTAATGTGTGACTGCCACGGTAATGATGATATCTCATTAATTACACTGTTGACTACACCAACAACAAGCAGCCAAGCGTGACCTTTCATTATACAACAGACCATGTCCTCATATAAACTGCATCCTTATACAAACTTACCACATGTAACTCATCCCCTTTCACCCACTGTGTCCAGCCCCTTCCCTCCTTTTCTCCTTTCTGCACACATACCAGTTTGTCTCCCTCCCAGTTTACTGTGGTCTACGAAACAAGGACAGATACACACCACTGAGAGATGAGGCTGAATAGTAGGGGTGTAACAATATATTGTATCACAATACAAAAATGCAACAATATGTATCGAGGATATAGTGACAATCTTATTGTATATTTTACCCAAAATGAAAATAACTGTGTGAGAAAATTTTTATTGAGTTTTATTATCGGTACTACATTCAACTGCTATATACTGTATAATGTTAAATATAATGTATAATAATGCATAAGGGGATATCTGTGTGTCCTGATAATGCCAAATGTAAAAAAACAGTAAAAAAATGGCCTACATTATTCTAAATATATCTAGTCAGTGACAGAGTGCAAGCATATTCGTCTAAAATATTTCTCTATTTTAAGCTTCAGAATCATGAATATTTTTATTCTGGTGTCACCATTGTCCTGTGCATTGGGTTACCAGCCCATTCTACCCCCAATGTTATACCAAATTTAGCATTTTAATCAACAATATCACAATAATATTGAAAAAAAAAAATATATATATATATATATATATATATATTATATATATATATATATATATATATATATATATATATATTCATATAGTGCAAGGCTTCAGGTGTCAGTTACTTTGAGTTATTTTATCTGTATATTAATACATTATTATACTGTACATTACATTATTTCAATTTATAGCAGAATCATAAACACACTTGTTTGTAGTTTATTCATTTACTGCATGTTGTTGTAATTTGCCTCTCTAATGTATATACATTACCAATATTTTTATATTATTATATAACACACACACACATTATATATATATATAATGTAAAATAATTTAAATGTTTTTATTATTTGAATGCAATTTAAAATGCAATTATGCCTGTGATTCAAAGCTGAATTTCTTCATTACTCCAGTCTTCAGTGTCACATAATCCTTCAGAAATAATTCTAATATGTCGATTTTCTGCTCAAGAAAGATTTATTATTATTATCAATGTTGAAAACAGTTATGTACAATTTTCTTTCAGGACTATTTGATGAATAGAAAGGTCAAAAAAACAGCATTTATCCAAAATATAAAGCTTTTGATATTTCACAATATTACTGTTTTCTTTTATATTTATATTTATATATATATATAAACACATTTTAAAGTTTTCTTATTTTCTTATTATCGCACATTCACAAGAAATAGCTTAATTCTGTGTTGAAAAATAAAAAGGTGAATAACAAAAAAAAATATTTTTGATAACATTTAACCCCAATAAAGCTCTAATTGTAAACTGAACACAAACACTGTACTAACATTCCTAAACTAGTTGACCTAACGTTCCCGAGCATCAGGTGTTTGCGGCATTAGCCGAAACTCTCTTGGATTTAAGATTCAATAGGTCATTGTATGTAAATCTCAGTCTAATCCTATTTAACGACATAATCACTGAGTCATCACAGTAGCCTATTGAAAAACACCAGAATACACTCTTAAAAATAGAGGTTTTTTTCGCAGTGATGCCATAAAATAACTATTTGTGGTTCCGCAAAGAACCTTTCAGTGATCAGTTTTTAAAAGAACCTTTTTTTTTTCTTAGTGTGAAGAACATTTTAATAGTCTAAAGAATCTTTTTTCCACTATAAAGAACCTTTTGTGCAATGGAAAGTTCCCAGGGATGTTAAAGGTCCCTCATGGAATCATAACTGTACCTTCATATATAAGGAGGTCACTTACCAAACATTTCCTGTCATCTACACCACCCAAATCCTCCTCAAACTCCTTTCCAACATCAAAATCCATATGGTAGTTCCTAAAGGTGGTGAGAGTCTTGATATTAAAATGATCACCATTCTGAACAATCTCCTTATCAAAGATGAGATAGCTGGCAATTTTTCTGATGACAAGATTCACATCTGTAAGTTGAATAAATATAAAATTGGTCAACCATAGCCTTTTATGGTACCAATTTTTTTTTTTACTGTACTCTATGTTTAAGGTACCAAAACTCTTCTCTTGAGTACAAAATACAATCATGTATTCCGTTTTCATCAGTATTATAACATCTCACATATCTCGTTCAACAAATGAAATGAATTGCACATGGGTATAATGAATGAATAAATATAAAATGAAGCCTACCTAGCGCTTCCATGTATTCATCAAAGTTTTCATTACTTGTCATTTTCCAGTATCCATTCATGTCCACAGGAGACATATTTGCTGCTTTTTTGCGTTTGTCCTCTGCACTGATGTTTCAGTATCAAGGTGCGGTGTGGTGTCTCAAATCACACGGCAAGTTGTAATCCTAAAGCCAATTAGGGCCTTTGGATTATCTCAAAGAGCATTTACACATGTAGTGGGACTTCTGCTGTGGATTTATTTTTCTCTTTTTTTTGTACTTTTTTGTGATGCGTGATGCATCTCATGAACTCATGTCAGTCACTGCATGTGAACAGACAGATATGTCAGTTTGTAATTGTTTTGATTCTTAGCCTGTCAGCAGCACAACATTCAGTCAAAGCAACAATCACAATGCTGTCAAACAGGCTTCCATTTACACTCCCGAGAGAGAGAGAGAGAGAGAGAGAGAGAGAGAGAGAGAGAGAGAGAGAGAGAGAGAGAGAGAGAGAGAGAGAGAGAGAGAGAGAGAGAGAGATGGGAGAATTTTTCACAGCACAAATAGGAGGTGAAGACCTGCAGTAATGAGTTTGGTCTCCAGACTACTGGTAGTGTTTACAGTGAAATGTAGAATAAAATATACATGAGATGTTTATTTTTCTGATCATGGCCTATTTTCTTTTCCACCAACCACAAGAAAGTGTTTTTGATACCTTCATCTGATCGATTTTTGAAGGCAGCATATTTGTATCCTTCGCTGTCTTTGTTATCCCACAATCCTGTGCTTTCCGTGACAGTTGAGCTGGGAAAAAAAGATGGCATCCGAAAGTTGTGTTTGCTGTTCAGTTTGCGTGTAAATTACTAATGTAGTAATTAAATATTTGTCACCAAAGCTCTCTCAATCTTGCTGTAGATCAATAAACGGTTACACTGCCTAAGTAGTTTCGTGAGGTGCCTTCATGCACAAACGTTGTCTTACAAGCAATTGCCAGCGAGGCTGCCTAGGTTTTGACATGGCAGCTGACTTGTTGCCTCACTGCCTTATGGCAGTGTATGCATACAAAGGCACGATTTCGGACAGACTTCTGAGGCAGTGTAACAGTTTAATGATCTACAGCAAAATAAAGTGAGAAATAAACAAATATTTGGCGAGAAATAAACAAATATGTAATTACATTCACAAGTTTACACGTAGCCTACATTAAATATAGTAATATAATATTGTATATGCATATTTGGCGTGCTGTCCGTGAGGAGATGGGGTGGTGGAGGACAGTTGTGAAACTTGTCGCGGGACAGAGGTGAGAGATGGCTTGCGCTGATTGGTTTGATTACCTGAACGTGCGCCTCCCGAACTTTGTTAATTAAACTTCATGTAGTAATTTCTCAATAGAAATTCCATCAGAAGTGGAAAACGTTGGTCAAAAATGCACATTTGCACACAAACAGACCAGCAAACGTCTCGGTTACGTATGTAACCCTCGTTCCCTGAAGGAGGGAACGGAGACGCCACGTCGGAGTACCGACAAATAGGAATCTCGCTCACGAGAGCCAATCTACTTCGAGTGTAACTAAAACGAGCCAATGCACATTGGCATGCAATGATTGCACCAGGTGCTCATGCCACGCCGTGCGGGTATAAATGAGACACAGGTGATTACATCAAATCAGCCTTTTGCTGAGGAGCCGGGTAGGTAGACAGGCACCCCAGCAGGGTACAGAGGACATGGCGACGGGACGTGGCGTCTCCGTTCCCTCCTTCAGGGAACGAGGGTTACATACGTAACCGAGAAGTTCCCATTCAGTCGGTCACTCTCGACGCCACGTCGGAGTACCGACGAATAGGAATCCCTACCAAAGCGCCATGGCTTCTGCCCCCATCCAGTGCCCTGTGTGAGCCACCTGAGCTCTCTTACCTGATGAGACGGGGCTCACACCGGGAAGTCCATCACCGCTGTTCCGCATGACCCGCTCAGTGATTAATGGATAACACTGGGAAAGCGTGCCCTAGAGAAGGGAACGCTGCGGAGCTCACATCGTACCCCGAAGGAGTTATGTGGAGTACAATGCTGAGCCGTAGCCCGCCAGGAGAAGGGGGCTCAGTCCCACTGCAGGGAAGGCTCTCCCAAGGGAAAGACACGGGCTTCCCGTAGGAGCGACCGTGGAAGAAAATATGGGATCCCCGCAGGGTCACTCATATGGCCCAAGCCCAATACCGGTTCTCAAGGATTCAGCGGCAAGGGGCCTGATGCCAGACGTTCCGCCACGTCCGGCACCGAGGGCGGTGGAGGACTCACAGAGTTTGCTTCTGGAGAATATAAGCACCGTACCGCAGCAAGCCGACAAGAGCCGGGGCCTCTCAGTGCTTCTACCCGTTTGAGGTGAGAACACAGGAGGAGACCGGCTCTACACGTAGGCTATATAATCTAGCGAACGTGTTGGGTGTCGCCCAGCCCGCAGCTCTACAGATGTCTGACAGCGAGGCGCCACGTGCCAGCGCCCAGGAGGATGCAACACTTCTAGTGCTCGCACCCTGAGCGGACAGGGCACACCTTGTGCTTGGTAAGCCAAGGTGATGGCATCCACTATCCAGTGGGCCATCCTCTGCTTGGAGACAGCCTTTCCCTTCTGCTGGCCTCCGTGACAGACAAAGAGCTGATCTGAGGTTCTGAAGCTTTGAGTTCTATCCACATAAACCCGCAGAGCGCGGACGGGACAGAGCAAAGCTAGGGCTGGGTCTGCCTCCTCCGGGGGCAGCGCTTGCAGGTTCACCACCTGGTCCCTGAAGGGAGTGGTAGGAACCTTGGGCACATAGCCAGGCCGGGGTCTCAACACCACGTGGGTATCACCTGGCCCGAACTCTAGGCACGATTCGTCGACCGAAAATGCCTGCAGGTCCCCTACCCTCTTGATGGAGGCCAATGCAGCCAACAGCAAAGTCTTCATTGACAGAATCTTTAGCTCTGCTGACTGCAAAGGCTCAAATGGGGCATTCTGAAGTGCTCGGAGCACCAGAGCAAGATCCCAAGAGGGTATGGAGGGGGGGCGAGGAGGATTTAACCGTCTCACCCCCCTAAGGAACCTGACGACCAGGTCGTGCTTCCCAACCGTCTTACCTTCTACATGGTCGTGATAGGCGGATATTGCAGCAACATAAACCTTGAGGGTGGAGGGCGACAGCCTACGCTCCAACCCCTGTTGCAGGAAGGAAAGCACAGACGCGATCGAACATCTTCGGGGGTCTTCTCGGCGAGAAGAACACCACTCGACGAACAGGTTCCACTTCAAGGCGTAAGCCTGTCTTGTAGACGGTGCTCGTGCCGAAGTGATGGTGTTAACTACCTCTTGGGGTAAGTCACCTAGAACCTCCGTGTCCCGTCCAGGGGCCAGACATGAAGCTTCCACAGGTCTGGACGCAGGTGCCAAAGGGTGCCCCGTCTCTGAGTCAGAAGGTCCTTCCTCAGAGGAATCGGCCAAGGAGGGGCTGTCGCGAGGAGCATAAGTTCTGGAAACCAGGTCCGGTTGGGCCAATACGGCGCCACCAGCAGGACCTGCTCCTCGTCCTCCCTGACCTTGCACAGAGTCTGTGCAAGTAGGCACACTGGGAGAAACGCATATTTGCGCAGCCCCTGGGGCCAGCTGTGAGCCAGGGCATCCGTGCCGAGTGTACCCTCGGTCAGCGAATAGAACCACTGGCAGTGGGACGTTTCTGGGGAGGCAAACAGGTCGACCTGTGCCACCCCGAACTGTCTCCAAATCAGCTGAACCACCTGGGGGTGGAGTCGCCACTCGCCTGGGAGCGCAGCTCGTGAAAGCTCGTCGGCCACACGGTTGTGCACACCAGGGACATGAATGGCCCGAAGCGACCTCAGACACTTCTGACTCCAGAGGAGGAGATGGCGGGCGAGCTGCGACATGCGAGGGGAGCGCAGACCAGCTTGTCGGTTGATATACGCAACGGTCGCAGTGTTGTCCGTGCGGACCAGTACATCTTTGCCCCGTAACCGCGCGTTGAGGCGGCTCAGAGCAAGATGCACTGCTAGCAACTCGAGGCAATTGATATGCCAATGCAGGTGCGGGCCCGTCCAAACCCCTGACACTGCATGCCCGTTGTACGTGGTTCCCCAGCCCATGGCAGAGGCATCCGTGAAAACCACAGCGTGCCTGGACACCTGTTCCAGGGGCACTCCGGCCCGAAGGAACGAGGGGTCTGACCATGGACCGAAGGACTGGCGGCAGGCCGGTGTGATGCTCACCCGGTGAGTGCCGCGTTGCCACGCCCATCTCGGGACTCGGCCGTGTAGCCAATGCTGAAGCGGTCTCATATGAAGCAGGCCGAGCGGTGTTACTGCCGCAGCGGCCGCCATATGCCCCAGGAGCCTCTGAAACTGTTTCAGTGGAACCGCCATCCTGCCTTGAAACGTGTTCAGGCAGCTCAGCATCGACTGGACACGCTCCTCCGTGAGGCGCGCTGTCTGTTCGACCGAATCCAACTCCATACCGAGAAAAGAGATCCTCTGCACGGGGGCGAGTTTGCTCTTTTCCCAGTTGACCCGAAGACCCAACTGGCTGAGGTGTCTGAGCACCAGGTCCCTGTGTTCGCACAACTGATCCTTGGACTGTGCTAGAATGAGCCAGTCGTCGAGATAGTTGAGGATGCGAACGCCCTGTTCTCTCATGGGCACAAGGGCCCCTCCGTGACTTTCGTGAAGACACGGGGGGACAGGGACAGCCCGAAGGGCAGGACTCTGTACTGATATGCTCGACCCTCGAACGCAAAGCGCAGAAACAGCCTGTGTCGAGGAAGAATCGAGACATGAAAGTACGCGTCCTTCAGGTCGATCGCTGCAAACCAATCTTGGGGACGGATGCATTCGAAAATGCGTTTCTGCGTGAGCATCTTGAACGGTAGCTTGTGGAGGCTCCAATTCAGGACTCGCAGGTCCAAGATTGGCCGTAACCCACCGGTTTTCTTGGGTACAATGAAGTACGGGCTGTAGAAGCCGGTCTTCATATCGGCTGGAGGGACCGGCTCTATCGCGTCCTTCGCCAGTAGGACAGAGATTTCCGCACGCAGGACATGGGCATCTGCAGCATTCACCGAGGTGAAGCGGACGCCCTTGAACCTGGGGGGGCGCCGGGCGAACTGAATCGCATAGCCGAGCCTGATGGTCCGAATGAGCCAGCGAGACGGACTGGGGAGCTCTAGCCAGGCTCGCAGAGACCGTGCAAGCGGGACCATAGGGACCACCGGCGTACCCACGGTGGGGCAGCGAGGTGGAATGCAGGTACCGGGCTGGGGCGGCTGTCTCGTGGAGGCAGCCCGCAGCGAGGTGAGAGTGTGCTGTGCAACACTTACCTGATTCCACAGGTGGGCAGGAGGAACATGAGGAGGTCGTCCACTGCTGCCCGCTGGCGAAGGGGGAGGATGAGTGTGGTCTCTCCGAGCCCCCTGAGGACCCAGAGATGGAGGAAACTGCTCTTTTATTGAAAATTTGGGTACCAAATTGGGAACATTTGGGAACAGAAACAAAATGGAACACAAAATTCTCCTCCCGGCCCTCCTCCGGGGGATGGAGCGGTGCGGTCACCGTCTCCAGAAGAGCAGTCCTCCCCATCTCCGGGTCGCCCGTCTCAGGGCCGCTTGCCCTTGCCCCTGCCTTTGCCACCTCTCTTGGCAGGAGCCTGGACGGCTGGGCGGCCTGCTTGCGCCCGGCTCCACGACGTCGCTTGGGTGGAGGCTGCTGCTGCGACGCGGGAGCGGAGGCAGACGCAGACGGCCGCCCTCGGCGACGAGCAGACTGAGGTGCTGCCGGCGGCGGGGTGGAGACAGCAGCTGACCGCCGTGGCAGGATGTGACTGATGGCCTCAGTCTGCTTCTGTGCGGCCGAGAACTGCTGGGCGAAGTTCTGGACCGCGTCGCCGAAGAGGCCGGTCTGGGAGACGGGGGAGTTAAGGAACCTGATCTTGTCGGTCTCCCTCATGTCTGCCAGACACAGCCAGAGATGGCGTTCCTGGACCACCATAGTGGACATCGCACGACCCACGGCCCGCGCCGTAACCTTCGTCGCACGAAGCGCGAGGTCCGTTGCGGTTCTTAGTTCTTGGAGAACTGCGGGATCGTGACCACCCTCGTGCAGGTTCTTCAGTGCCTGGGCCTGATGAACCTGCAACAACGCCATAGCGTGTAAGGCGGAGCCTGCCTCTCCACAAGCCTGGTAGGCCTTTCCGATCAGATCGGACGAGTACCTACAGGCTCGGGAGCGGAGACACGGGTTCCCCCTGGATGTGGAGTTAGGGCACAGTTGCATAGCAACGGCCCGTTCCACGGGAGGAACCTGCGTGTAACCCTTTGCAGGTCCGCCATCGAGGGTGGTGAGGGAGGAGGATCCACTGGGCCGGTTTCGGGCAGTAAAAGGTGCCGTCCACGACCTAGTGAGCTCCTCGTGCACCTCCGGGAAGAAAGGAACCGGGGTGGGGCGCTGAGAACCAGCACGGGCCACCCCGAGAAACCAATCATCCAACCTTGAAGGTTCGGGACACGGTGGAGGGTTCCCACACGAGCCCGATCTTCTCGGCGGCCCGGGAAAGCATGGCCATCATCTCCGGATCCGTATCGGGCACAGCGGATCTTCCCGAAGGAGCCCCCTGCGCCGACACGTCATCTCCAGAGAAGTCTGACCCTCCCTCCGATGCAGCGATGGACATCTGATCATCAGGGGGAGCCCCGAAGGATACGGATGGTGCACATCTCGAGGACGGCCCACCACGTTCCGACGGCAGCTCTACTGGCTGCGGAGTGCGTGAGGGATGAGGGTTCCCCGGGGGTTGGTTCCCTGGGGGAAGCGCGCTCACCGTAACCCTCAAATCACCCGCGCTACTGCCTGAAGTAACCCTCTGTGGAGGGTTAGATCGAGGCAGAGGCACGGGGGCTCCACCCCTTGCGAGATGGAGTCTAGACCGCAACTCCGAGATGGTCATGTTCCCGCAGTGAGAACATGAGTCATCCACCAACGCTGCCTCAGCGTGCTGAACGCCCAAACACGAGATACAGCGCTGGTGACCATCCCTTGGTGACAGGTAACCACCGCATCCAGAAACACACAGATAGAATGTCATCTTGAAAAAGACGCAAGCTCTATCTGTGTTTGCTCTTTCAGAAGGACGCTCTCCTTGGTGCTGAAGCCCTGCAGGGGGCGGGGTCGCGGCGACACAGTCAGGGGGTGGGTGCAGCCTGAACGTGCGCGCTCTCTCACACAAAGGCGTTCTCTTACCAGCCGTAAGAACGGCTTTTCAGCGCTCTCCACCTAGCGCACCGAACCAGCTGTGAGAACAGCCTTTGTGATTGCTCTAACAAACAACACAGAGAGATGATCGGAAAACCACGCGACCGCTGCTGTGCCGTCACACCAACACCGACTGAAGAGATCGCTTCCGAAAGGCGGCTTCCGTCTTCAGTCAGGACTGCGAAGTAGTGAGTGATATCTGGCGTAACCATCTACCACCCGGCTCCGAAGCAAAAGGTTGATTTGATGCAATCACCTGTGTCTCATTTATACCCGCACGGCGTGGCATGAGCACCTGGTGCAATCATTGTATGCCAATGTGCATTGGCTCATTTTAGTTACACTCGAAGTAGATTGGCTCTCGCGAGCGAGATTCCTATTCGTCGGTACACCGACGTGGCGTCTCCGTGACTGACTGAATGGGAACCACAACTCTCAGATGCCATCTTTCTTTTTCTAGCTCAACTGTCACCGAATGGAACGCATAGGATTGTGGGATATCAAAGGCAGCGAAGGATACATCTATGCCTCCTTCAAAAATCGATCAGATGAAGGTATCTCAGGAGGGAGGAAGTGAAGCTGTAACATTGGATTCATTCCTTGAAATGTGTCCTCCGAAAGCAGCATTTTACCGTTTTCGGACACAGCCATGGTTTGTGTTAATTTATTCTCATGGTGATTCATTGTTTCATTGATTAGATCACACCTGTTTTCTATTTTAATATATTTCAAAAATGTAATTTATTCCTGTGATGGCAAAGCTGAATTTTCAGCAACCATTACTCCAGTCTTCAGCATCACACGGTCCTTCAGAAATCATTCTAATGCACAAGAAACATTGCTTAGTATTACTAATATTGAAAACTTGCTGATCAATATTTTGGTGGAAATGGAGGTAAAAACATTTCAGGATTCCATGATGAATAGAAAATTTAAAAGAACAGTGAAATATAAATATTTTGTAACATTATAATCTTTACTGCCACCTTTGAAAAGTGTTTAAAAAAACAAAACAAAAAACAAGCATCATCCCATTTCATTAAATTTGGTTTTTCTAATGGAACAAAAAAGCAGATTTTTGGTGTTTTTTCTTGTTTTGTTTCTCGACAGACAGATTGACAGACAAGATCCATTTGTACAAAAATGTCTACTTTTGTGTTCATGTGGCAATTTAAGTTTGAATCTATTTCCCTTCCTGTAATAGCAAAAAGGCTTACTACAACACATGCTGGCGTAATACCAAAATATTCTTCCTCTGTACTTTCATAATCGTCTTAATTTCTTACAGGCCTGTTTGATGACACACTGGTTGGAGCATTAAAGATAAAGTCTAACTCATAAATATACACTAAGTGCTGGAACAGTGGTGAAAGAATAAAGTGTAGCCTTTGGGTATTCTGATCTTCTGAACATCAAACGCTGGAAATGGTTCTTGTTTCTGACATGTTTCCTCTTATCTTGTCTTCCATGCTTAACAATAGAGTCCAAATACAGAGTTTCTCTGATCACAGGAATGAAGATCAAATACAATGACGTTGTATAATGCTCCACTCACCCCCTTTTCTGCATCAGCATCTCAGTGGGTGGTTATATTAACAATATTGTTTATGCACTATGCCCTTTTTCATCAAAGATTCCTAAATAAAAGGTATCGCGATTTCCACAAAATATTAAGCAGCACAACTGTTTTCAACATTGATAATAAATGTTTCTTGAGCAGCAAATTAGCATATTACAATTATTTCTGAAGGATCATGTGACACTGAAGTCTGGATTAATGATGCTGAAAATAAAGTTTTGCAATCACAGGAATAAATGACGTTTTAATATATTAGTGCTGTCAAACAATTAATCGCGATTAATCACATACAAAATAAATGTTTGTGTTTACATAATATACACTTTATTGCAAAAAGTATTGGGACACCCCTCCAAATCATTGATTTTAGGTGTTCCAATCACAAGGTGTATAAACAGCTTCTACAAACATTTGTGAAAGTCGCTCTCAGGAGCTCAGAGAATTCAAGCGTGGTGCCGTGATAGGTTGCCACCTGTGCAATAAGTCCATTCGTGAAATGTCCTCACTACTAAATATTCCACGGTCAACAGTTAGAGGTATTATAACAAAGTGGAAGCAATTGGGAACAACAGCAACTCAGACACGAAGTGGTAGGCCACATAAAATCACAGAGCGGGGTCAGCGCATGCTGAGGCACACAGTGCACAGAGGTCTCCAACTTTCTGCCAATAGCGACAGACCTCCAAACTTTGTGTGGTTTTCAGATTAGCTCAAAAAAAGTGCTTAGAGAGCTTCAAGGAATGGGTTTCCATGGCCGAGCAGCTGCTTCCAAGCCTTACATCACCAAGTGCAATGCAAAGCATCGGATGCAGTGGCGTAAAGCACGCCGCCACTGGACTCTAGAGCAGTGGAGACGCGTTTTCTGGAGTGAGGAATCCCGCTTCTCTGTCTGGTAATCCGATGGACGAGTCTGGGTTTGGCGGTTACCAGGAGAACAGTACTTGCCTGACTGCATTGTGCCATGTGTAACGTTTGGTGGAGGGGGGATTATGGTGTGGGGTTGTGGGCTCTTGGCCCCTTAGTTCCAGTGAAAGGAACTCTTAATGCTTCAGCATACCAAGACAGTTTGGACAATTTCATGCTCCCAACTTTGTGGGAACATTTTGAGGATGGCCCCTTCCAGTTCCAACATGACTGCGCACCAGTGCACAAAGCAAGGTCCATAAAGACATGGATGAGCAAGTTTGGTGTGGAGGAATTCGTAGAATTTGCAGTTGTAGCTGCAAAGGGTGGACCAACTCCATAAACCCTACAGATTAAGAATGGGATTTCATTAAAGTTTGTGTGTGTGTAAAGGCAGGCATCCCAAAACTTTTGGCAAATAGTGTATGTGTGTACTGTGTAGTTGAATACACACACATGCATGTATATATTTGAATTTTTTTTGTTAGATTTTTTACACAAAAATATATATACAGTATACACATGCAAATATTTCTTAAATATATATATATATTTTATGTAAACGTTTAAAATATATTCAAATAGAAAACCTATATTTTAAATTGTAATATTTCACAATATTAGCTTACTATTTTTAATCCAATAAATGCAGCCTTGATAAGCAAAAGAGACTGAAAAACATTAAAAATCTCATTCACCCCAAACTTTTGAACATCAGTGTACTTTGTTGAGGGCAAATGAACCAATACTCTGGATGTGTTTTCACAGCGTTTCTGCTGCAAAGATGTTCACAGTGACATTCACATTGATATTTGTAATGACAAATAAGCAGTGCATCATGAATCGTGTTTAGCAACACGAGTGACAACGACTGTTCGCAACGACTTTATTCAATTGAACAACGACATGATATGGTGACAATGGCAGTGACACCATAGGCCTACTGAAAAACAGTGACATTGGGACACAGGAAGTATCTGGAACATATTTTAATACAAGCTTATACTGCAAAGATTGTGTTGATAAATAGGTTCATAGTGGATTTTAAATGAGTTCAGAATAGCATAATTTCTCTTACAGTTTTTCTCAGTTGCGTTGGTACATTTCTCGAATCATCCCTCGACATCTGCAAAACAGTAAGTGTTTTATTCTCAAAGCAATTCGTACAAATAGCAAAACACCATGGATTACCTGCAAAAGCCAGTCTCTTACTCAAAAACCTTAGTTCATCTCTCAAAAGTAAATATCTGTGTCAATGAACATGTCAGTGCCATCAGAATGACAAGTCCTTGTGTCATTGTGTATGGACAGTCAAATTGCTTAGTCATGTTGTCAATATAACAGTGTACTCTGGAGGGATGTTCTGATGTAAACTATGGCTAAAGTTTTGATGGCAATTACAGTTTTTCTTGATTGCTTTGATGCAGCCGTCAACTCAAACTCCACATATTTCAAAACAGTTAACACACAGGCCTAAACAGTGGCACTCATGGTCAATATGACATTTTGTTTGCAAAAGGCTATAACCGCGCCAAAACATTTAAAATATGCAACAAAAGCAAATTTTGCCTTCAACACAACAACACAACTTGCAAACAAGTATGAGCTCTTTCAGTCAATCATTACACAATGGACAACAAAATACAGAACTCAGTGCGAATCAGCGCATCATTTCTTGTCATTGTAGCCTATTGCCAGTGCCATTTGTTGTCTTTCTATATAGGCTGTGTCAAATTTGCCTTTTTGCAAAGAATTGGATCCAAAATAAGAAATGCTTTGATGCATTTTTTTATTGATCCATGACATTCATTTTTTTCAAACCGTGTCTGAAAACTGAAATACTGTAAATATTACAGAGAATATGTAAACCAAAATACAGTAAAATCTATTGGAGTATAAGACATAGCCACTACTGATACTCAGTCTCTTCTATCGTGACGATGGGGCCACATGGCCTCATCCACATCACATTTCAATATCCTCTCTTGCAATGCACCTAGGGAAAGATCTTCTTGCTTGCCTTATTCAACCTTGACATTCCTATTTCTTGGGCAGCAACAGTCATTGCATTCAGCAAGGGCATTTGGGGATGGTGATCATAAACCTTCCACCTCCAAGCACTGAAGAACTCCTCTATGGGATTCAAAAATGGGGAATATGTTGGGAGGAACAGCATCATCATACGAGGGTGTACCCCAAACCACTCATTGACAAGGCGAGAGTGGTGGAACGCCACATTGTCCCAGATAATGACGAAAAGTGGCATGCCAGGCTTCAACAGCCCTCTCTCCTCGGGTGGGATCAGCCTCTCATGAAGTGCATTCAGGAATGTTATAAGGCGTTCGGTATTGTATGGGCCAATAGCGGGATATGGCATAAGACACCATCATTGGAGATGGCAGCACACATGGTTATACTGTGATAGTGGTCCTGTACCCAATGAGGTTCCTTCCACGTCTCCTTACTTTGCTGAGATTGAAGCCGGCTTCATCAACATAAATGAAGACATGTTGTGCCCCCTCTTCAAGCTCCATTATTCTCTGAGTAAAAAAAGGCAAAATTACAATGAAAGGTGACTCCAGTTGACTCTAACTGCATGATATGACAACAGTATAGTATTACAGTATAGTAATGTGTCCTTACCTCCTCATATTGGCATTTGGCCTCCTTCACAACATCCGAGTTCCTTTGAAATGGAACTCTATAGAGCTGCTTCATGGCTATATGGTTCCATCAATGGTGGTCTGGCTCACATCGTTGATGTTCCTAAATGTGCCCTGATCAGCGATCACTGCTTCCCTGATTTCACGCAGCCTTATGGCATTGTTTGCCACGACCATGTTTACAACGGCCACTCCTGCTCAGAACTAAAAAAAAATGTCCCTCTACTAGGGCTGGGCGATATGGCTGAAAACTGTATCACGATATAAGGGTTTCATATCGGTCGATATCGATAATTATTTATATGTTTTATGACCCTGTTAAAATAAGGACCAGGAGAATAATATTTTACATTTAAACATTTTTATTTTAAACTTAATCTTCCTCTGATTATAATCCCCTCAGTTATAAAGGCAGAAATGTCAACACAACCATGGAAAACACCCAAATAATTAAAATATAAACAAGTCTAAAATGTCAAAGATCTCTTAACATTAAGGCGCAGTGCCTCCATTATTTATTTGTAACTGTTAACGTTACCGTTTAGATGCTTTGTCATAAGGCACTGATGCAGAGTAACATTACCTCTCCATGTAGTTTCAAAGGCTGAATCTCATTCTATCCCACTTTGAACCGCAATAACGAGTGTACAACTGATGCAAGTTACACACAGCGACTGTCCGGATTCGCACACTCGTTTTCATTCACTCCTTCAAGTGAACTGTATCAGTGGACTAAAGAAGGGAATAGTGATTGAGGGTTTAGGGGGCGATTTCGGATTCAACCAAAGTCAAGAATAGCACAACGGCGAGCGTGTCGAAACAAGTCCACAAACGAACGAGGCGCGCACGCGCTGTCAGCGGAGTATAAGGGGATGACAGTCTTGAAGACGACATTGGTCTGACTACAGTCAGATTTATACAATCCAAAAACCTGCCATACTGGTAAGCTGACTTGTTTTCCTGTTTCATTAACAATTTCCTCGCTCGCTGCACTCATTTTCCACTTATCTATGGAATTACATTTGTTTCAAAAAAACTGAACGAAACTTTGTGAAACTGAACGAAACTTTTTCAGAAACTATCAAAAATATCCATTACAAAAGAAGAAAAACACATTGAAAATGAAAAAAATTAACTCAGTCGCACAAATTTAACAGGATATTCAAATATGCTTCATTCTTTGTAAATGTTTTTCAAAGATTCGTTTTCATTGCCACAGATTTCGCTTTCGCTTCGCAGTTTTTCGTTTGCAGTTTTGACACAAACATCTCGTGGGGGCGGGCTTAACAGTGATCTACTCTGATTGGATAGTGAGCTTTCGATGGACAGGTGGAAGTATCGTCACTCAGTGGCGCACACATTGGAAAACCTTCGCGTTGCTTTGCATGAAGTTTATAAAGAATTCCTAAACAATTTAGTTTATTAGTTTGTAAAGATGAGCTCTCAGGAGAGACACGGCATCATCTTCATCATCTTCCTCCTCCGCTTGTTCTTCAAGGCAGTTTGAAGTTCTGTGTTACTGAAGTAACCAATGACATCGATTAAAGTTGTATCCATGTACAATGTGCAACCGTTCGTTGCGGGTTATTATTGTCATTCACACGTTTGCAATGCACCGTGTGTGTTATGTCATGAAGTTTGATTGTTTGCTCTTTTGTACAGTTATTACTGTACAAATTATGCTGTAATAGGTCTTCTTGCACTTGTTCCTAGGGTATGGAGCGAGATCTGTGTCTTTATTACATGCGATAAAATAAATGATCCGAGAGAAAAAAAAAAAAGTTTGAGAGAAAAAGTTATCACAATGATAGCAAAAAAGCATTTCATGAGAGAAAAAAAAATATTTGAGAGAAAAGGTTTTCATACCAAAAAATAATAATATTTGAGACTAAAAAAGTTTTGAGAGAAAGTATTTTCTCATAGAACATAAAAAAATATACATTTGAAATTTTTAAAATTATTTCTGAGAAAAAAAATCTCTCAAAATACTTTGAAAAAACTCTCAAATATATATTTTTTTGCTATCAGTGTGAAAACATTTTCTCAAAAAAAAAGTGTTTCTCTCGAAACGCTTTTCTTTGCTCTCGATGCAATTTCTTGCTCTCTTGCTTTCACTGTGAGAATTGTGTCATGGGCGGGGCCACGTTCCTATTGGCCAGTCGGGTGAGCATCGTCTTGTCTTGGGAGTCGAACTGAATCATTACACCATTGTTCGGTTCACCTGCATGATACCGCCTCTGCCTTATGGCTAGTAGTTGAGCACGGACACTCCAATGTTTGGGTCAGATGACACACAGCTGGCTTAACAAGTTCAGCATCACTGAAGATTAAACGTTAAAAAATAGCACTCATATTCAGGAATGAGTGTGTATTATATTATTTGCGTGCTAATCGCTAGTAAAGCTAACCAGCCATCATGCTAGGTAAACTTGCAAACTCACCTGGTTTATATACTATTTTTAAATCAAATGCCAAATGAATGTTTTGATTTAGATAGTTTCACGCCTTATTTAGTGAGTAGTGAGCTAGTTTCTACCTTTGCATTTGCTAGCCTCAAAGCACCTGAAGAGTAACTGTTTGTTCATCATATACAACCTCCTGTACAACTATCAACTAACGTTAGTATGCATGGAAGGTGGCAACCCTATCTAAGTAGAGCCAATCAGACAAATTAAACAGCTGTGTGGGTATTCGAAATGATGAGACTACATGAAAAATATGAATTGAAGTCATGTAAAGATCTTTTGTTTGCCATTAACGTTGGTTATAATTATAATGTAACTATGTAAGCAGTGTTTCCCTCAGAACTTTTAGAGACGATGGTTGGACCTCAGTTCAGGGGAACGCAGAGGGTCCTGGGGTTGGGGTATGCACCCCGGCCGGAAATTTGTACGTTTAAATCAAATGCATCATTCTGGTGCACTCTGAGAGCAACATTAAGGCCCGGTTTCACAGACAGGGCTTAGACTAAGCCAGGATTAGGCCTTAGTTCAATTAGGACATATAAGTAACTTTTATAAACGTGCCCAAGAAAAAAACATTACTGGTGTGCATCTTGAGACAAAACAATGCCACTGACATATTTTAAGATTTGTCAGTGCAAGATTCTTTCAGTTAAAACAGCACAAACATGCATTTTAGTCTAGGACTAGCTTAAGCGTTGTCTGTGAAACCGGGGGTAAGAGGTTAAATTTATGCTGCTATATTTATAGCATATATTTCACATATGCATAGCCTTCATGTCAACTTATCTGTGTTTCCTCCATTTAAATTGCATAGTCTAAGGCAAAGATTTTAGAGCGTAAGTTATATTGCTCTATAGCCTACCCAGTGAGAGATACAGATGCTAAACACATTAATAATAATCATTTTAGGTTATAGGGCAGTTATAGGTTCAAACAGAAAATGTATCATATTGACCTTAAAAACAAAATACTGAGTCCATGGAGTAAAACTGTACAGGAGGTTGTATGATGAACTAGGGCTGGGCGATATATTGGAGGACATTGTTGTTTTCATCTCGTCAGTAAAGCCGGTTCCTTGATTAGTAGTAAATCGCCATCACCTGCTTTCAGATGGAGCGGCATTTACTACCATAAGTTCACTGATAAGCTGAGCCATATCGCAGTAATTATCGCAGGCGATACGTCTGTGATAATGAAGGGGCAATTGCCCCGGTTGTCAGTGAACTAACGTTACGAAACTAGTGAAAACTTCACTTACAGTGAAACTATCTAAATCAAAACATTCATTTGGCATTTGATTTAAAAATAGTATATAAACCAGGTGAGTTTGCAAGTTTACCTAGCATGATGGCTGGTTAGCTTTACTAGCGATTAGCACGCAAATAATATAATACACACTCATTCCTGAATATGAGTGCTATTTTTTAACGTTTAATCTTCAGTGATGCTAAACTTGTTAAGCCAGCTGTGTGTCATCTGACCCAAACATTGGAGTGTCCGTGCTCAACTAAACTAGCCATAAGGCAGAGGCGGTATCATGCAGGTGAACCGAACAAACAATGGTGTAATGATTCAGTTCGACTCCCAAGACAAGACGATGCTCACCCGACTGGCCAATAGGAACGTGGCCCCGCCCATGACACAATTCTCACAGTGAAAGCAAGAGAGCAAGAAATTGCATCGAGAGCAAAGAAAAGCGTTTCGAGAGAAACACTTTTTTTTTTTTTGAGAAAATGTTTTCACACTGATAGCAAAAATATATATATTTGAGAGTTTTTTTCAAAGTATTTTGAGAGAGATTTTTTTTCTCAGAAATAATTTTAAAAATTTCAAATGTATATTTTTTATGTTCTATGAGAAAATACTTTCTCTCAACTTTTTTAGTCTCAAATATTATTATTTTTTGCTATTGGTATGAAAACCTTTTCTCTCAAATATTTTTTTTTTCATTCATGAAATGCTTTTTTGCTATCATTGTGATAACTTTTTCTCTCAAACTTTTTTTTTTCTCTCGGATCATTTATTTTATCGCATGTAATAAAGACAGATCTCTCTCCATATTCCTACAGGTCAAAAACTAAACAGCCCCTTTAGGATATTTAAGCCAATAATCCTTCTTTCTCTCTCTTCCTCTCCAGTTAATTTGCACTAAGTCAGCCATCATGATAACGACAAGCAAACCATTTTTTTAAAGCTTTATAACTTATATACCATCACTCAGTGCCTACCTGGAAAATTGACGTTTGTCTTGGGTCCTGACAAACAGCATTAAATACCTGGCAAACATATTATGTGTATATATACACACACACACACACACACACACACACACACACACACACACACACACACACACACACACGTTACACTGTAAATTGAGATACATAAAACGTTTTTAAACAATGAATGTGTCAAAAAAAAAGCCAGAACGGTTGCACACTGTACATGGATACAACTTTAATCGATGTTATTGGTTACTTCAGTAACACAGAACTTCAAACTGCCTTGAAGAACAAGCGGAGGAGGAAGATGATGATGATGAAGATGCCGCCGCCGCTCCGTGTCTCTCCTGAGAGCTCATCTTTACAAACTAATAAACTAAATTGTTTAGAAATTCTTTACAAACTTGTATAAACTTCATGCAAAGCAACGCGAAGGTTTTCCAATGTGTGCGCCACTGAGTGACGTCTATACTTCCACCTGTCCATCGAAAGCTCACTATCCAATCAGAGTAGATCACTGTTAATCCCGCCCCCACGAGATGTTTGTGTCAAAACTGCAAACGAAAAACTGCGAAGCGAAAGCGAAATCTGTGGCAATGAAAACGAATCTTAGAAAAACATTAACAAAGAATGAAGCATATTTGAATATCCTGTTAAATTTGTGCGACTGAGTTAATTTTTTTTTCATTTTCAATGTGTTTTTCTTCTTTTGTAATGGATATTTTTGATAGTTTCTGAAAAAGTTTCGTTCAGTTTTATAAAGTTTCGTTCAGTTTTTTTGAAACAAATGTAATTCCATACCTTATCACTCCACGCCGGTTCTGTACTGAAGAATGAATGAATCCAACACGAGACAACGATATGGCGCAACCAGAAATGATAGTTACATGATTGGCTGTTAGCCTGTCACCCCCTACGTTGCTTGGTTACCAGAGAGCAAGTGCCTTTGTTCATGCAACCAAACTTGCTTCGCAACCTCTGGTTCTCTTACGAGAGGTTCTCTCGTATTGCGTAAGTTCCTTACGCTACGGGAAAGTATTCTTTCTTCGAGATTTCTGAAAAACCCAAAATTATCCTTAATTTTGTAACATTGTCAACGCAGTGCGGCAGCCTGGCAGACCATAGCAGGCTATTCCAGCGTGCTATTGGCTGCTCTGCTGGCAACTGCAGCAGCCTATCGGTGAGCCCGCGTGACGTGGCGACCAATGAGGGCGCTTCGCGCCCACCTGGCTTCATTTGCCTACAGGTGGGGCGTGGCCACGTGTATATAAGCAGGGCTCACGGGCTGCATATTCGATTTTCTTTTCTTCAGCGAAGCCCTTCGCATCGCTGGATCTGGAACCCGCCGCCGTGACCGCGCAGACAAGCAAGCAGAGGACAGCGCCTGAGGAAGCCGGCAGCATCGCGCCACCTTCAGCCATCCGTGCCTGCTCTGCTATCCGGCAGCCCATATCCTTTACGCTCAAAAGTGTTGTCGCCGCTGCGTCACACTTTTTCACAAAAAGAGCCGAGCGTTGATACAAATGTCTCGTTCCACCTGCGGCTCGTGTCACGCGCAGCTCAGCTCCGGGGACCGCCACGTGATCTGCGCTCTCTGCCTGGGCCGTGATCACGCCGCCGCCGCACTCCTCACCGGCGGATGCCAAGAGTGCGAAGAACTGACGATGTCGACCCTGCGGGCTCGACTCGTCCTGTTCGATGATGATATCCCTCCAGTCCCTGCCACGCCGCGCAGAAAGAAGCGCCGCTCGCAGCGGACTCCGGAGTTCGCCGAGAGAAGCTCGCCGGAACCTTTCCCGCCCGCTTCACTCTCGCCTTCCCCGCCCCCACCCCAGGCCGCCATTTCTGTTGCCGCCTCCGGGGATGAGGCGGATGCGGCCGCGGAACGCGCCGACAGCTGCTCCATCATGGCTTCCGACAGCGAGGACTGGTCTTCCGCGACCTCTTCAGTCCGGGGCTCCGGACGCTCTCGAGCGGGTGAGGACGCCGAACTTTTGCGCCTTCTCACCCGGGCTGTCGAGCAGCTAGGCCTTGAATGGGCCCCGCCCAAGGTGGCAGCGCCGAACCGACTTGACGGATGCTTCCTAAACAGTCGCCGCCGTGCGCCCACCTCCAGGACTGCACCCTTACTGCCGGAGCTTCACGAGGAGCTCGCAAAGTCCTGGAACGCGCCATTCTCCGCGAGGGTCTCGTCTCAGGCTTCTTCGACGCTCTCACAAGTTGACGGCGCGGCCAGAAAGGCTACAACGCTATCCCTCCGGTGGAAGAGGCGGTCGCAGCGCACCTTTGCCCGCCTTCTGGTTGGCGCTCAAAGGCTGCCCTCCCGTCTAAGGCCTGCAGAGTGACGTCATCGCTGATCGGCCGCGCTTTCGCTGCCTCCGGTCAAGCTGCGTCCGCTCTGCACTCTATGGCCGTGCTGCAAATCCTCCAAGCTAATCTCCTCCGCGACCTGGACGAGAAATGCTGTGACGCTGAGTTAATCACGGATTTGCGAAGCGCGACGGATCTCTCCCTTCGCGCCACCAAGACCGCAGCACAGGCCCTCGGACGCTCTATGGCCTCCCTCACGGTAGCTGAGCGCCACCTCTGGCTCACGCTCGCGGACATGCGAGAAACAGAGCGCGCGGCCTTCCTAAATGCCCCGCTCTCCCCGTCTGGGCTCTTTGGACCAGCGGTCAAGGGGATCGTCGACCGTTTCTCCGAAGTGCAGAAAACGACGCAGGCCATGAACCTTTTCCTGCCTCGACGCCCCGGCGCTAGCAATAGCTCCGTTGCTCGCCGTCCTCGTGACCAGCCAGCAACGAGCTCCGCGCAGCGCCCAGCGCGGCCCCCTTCGTCTCAGCGAAGACCGAGCGGCCGCCCCAGATCGCGCTCTTCCAGCCGTGGTAAGCCGCCTCCACCTCGGGGCCCCCGGCCTAGGATCGCGCTGAAGCCCGAGCCTCCAAAGTCCTCCTAGCCAGAGGCAAGAAACGACGGTTAAGTCCCGCCGCGGCCGGACCACCGTCAAAACTCGCTTTCCTGTCAGCCCCCACCACTGTGGCTGCTGCAGATGGATTTCACGCAGCCAACGAGCCGGCAAAAATGCCTTCTCGCCTGTCAATAACCGCCGTTTTTACGGCGAACCAGAGAAATCACAAAAGTTGCATTATTTCTGGTTGCACGGCTCACGCCGTATGTGTTTCAAATGCAGTAAATGTGCCCACTTTTCTGTGTTCACCCCTGCACACAAGCACTATAAACCCCGTGTCCCCCACTCACATAAAGCGGCCACCGGCCGCTCGAGTGCTAGAGTTAGGTCATGTGTCCGCTTGTTTGCGTCCACGACTAACCACCACACGCGCTGTCACACAGCCACTCTTAACCGGTCATGTTCCACGCGTAAGAGTTGTGCCCGCTCAAACGCGCTCACACATTTTCGCGAACATTATGCCTCAGGCGCCACGCGCCGCGCCACACACCATTTGTTTTCCGCCCAGGGTGGCCGGAGCGATGAGTGTAGGGCCGCACACAAGCCACTCCCCGCTCGAAGCGGCAGAGATGCAGTGTGTAGGGCGAGCGATCGGCTGGCCCACAGCACAGAGAGCGCGCGCACTGCGCCCGCCCCTCCTATACAGGCCGTCAAACCCGCGAAGCGCGGCGTTTCGAGCCCGGAGGCCGTTCTATCCCGTGTGGCGCACGCGAGAGCGTGGGAAGCCATTCCAGGTGTATCAGAATGGGTGCTGAAAACAGTGAAGCACGGCTACACTCTGCAGTTCGCTCGCCGCCCTCCGCGCTTCTGTGCGCGTACAGAGACGAGAGTGAGCGAGGAAGTAGCACATCTACTTCGAGCAGAAATAGCCACGCTGCTGTGCAAAGGGGCTATAGAACCGGTTCCCCATTCTATGAGCGAGTCAGGCTTTTACAGCCGGTATTTTCTCGTGCCAAAAAGGGATGGGTCGCTCAGACCGATTCTGGATCTGAGGCGTCTGAACAAAGCTCTTATGAAAAGATTGTTCAAGATGCTCACGACCAAGCAGATCCTCGCGCATATTCACCCGAGAGACTGGCTAATCTCCCTAGATTTGAAAGATGCATATTTTCAAATCAAGATAACGCCGCGTCACAGGCCATTCTTACGATTCGCCTTCGACGGCCAGGCTTATCAATACACCGTCCTTCCGTTCGGCCTGTCACTAGCACCCCGTACATTTACGAAGTGCATGGACGCGGCCCTCGCTCCTCTGAGAAATCGAGGGATGCGAGTATTGAACTATCTGGACGATTGGCTCATCCTGGCGCAGTCGGAGGCCAAGCTCCTCGCCCACAGGGCAATGCTGCTCAGCTATCTGGACAGCCTAGGGCTCACGGTCAATTGGACCAAGAGCTCATTAGTGCCCACGCAATCAACCTCATTCCTGGGTTTGAATCTGGACACTGTGGCAATGTCAGCCCGCCTGTCACCCCATCGCGCGCGCCAAGTTCGGCGCATGGCTGCGTACTTCCGGCCGGGCAAAATCGCACCTCTCAAGCTTTTTCAGAGGATGCTGGGGCGTATGGCCTCAGCTGCGGCTGTGCTCCAGCTGGGCTTAATGCGCATGCGCCCGCTGCAATGCTGGTTAAACGCCCGAGTGCCTCACAGAGCCTGGGCGTCCGGTGGCTTCAGGATCAGAGTGACTCAGGGCTGCGTGTCAGCCCTAGAGCCCTGGTTAGTAGCCGACTGGTACCAGAGGGGAGTGACGATGGGAGCCATCTCACACCGCAAGGTCATCTCGACGGACGCCTCCACCACGGGTTGGGGCGCCGTTTTCGAGGGCAGATCAGCCTCGGGCCTTTGGTCGAGCGAGGAAAAACTCCTACACATAAACTGTTTGGAGATGATAGCGGTAGAGAACGCGCTCAGGCAGTTTCTCCCGCTTATACGAGGACACCATGTGTTAGTCCGGTCGGACAACACCACAGTGGTGTCCTACGTGAACCGGCAGGGCGGTGTCAGGTCCAGAGGTCTGGGCAATCTGACAGAACGCCTGCTCGTGTGGGCACACAGCTCGCTGCGCTCGCTGAGAGCTGCGCACGTGCCGGGCCACCTCAATGTGGGCCCGGACAAGCTGTCCAGGGGCCTCATTCTCCCAGGAGAATGGTCCCTGCACCCCCAGACAGTCCAGCTGGTATGGCGCCTGTTCGGCAGAGCGGAGCTCGACCTCTTTGCAACAAAAGAGAACGCCCGCTGCCCGACGTTTCTGTCCAAAAGCGAGGATGCGCTGTCCCAAACTTGGCCCAGCCTCCCGCTGTATGCTTTCCCGCCGATCTCCCTATTGCCCCAGGTCATAGCGAAAATCAGGGAAATGCGCCGTCCGGTGCTCCTTATAGCACCGCGCTGGGAGAACCAGATTTGGTACCCAGAGCTGGTGAAGCTGTCGCACTCACCCCCCTGGCCAGTTCCGCTGAGAGCAGACCTTCTCTCTCAAGCAGGAGGGTCAGTTTGGCATCCCCATCCAGAGCGATGGTCTCTGCATGTATGGGTGACCAACGGATACCCGTTGACCTGCCCGAAGGGGTTATGAACACGATTTCACACTCTAGAGCCCCCTCGACGAGGCGGTTATATAGTTCTAAGTGGTCGGTGTTCACTGAGTGGTGTGTTTCCAAGGGATTGGACCCACAGCAATGTGGGGTCCAGCGGGTGCTCTCCTTCCTCCAAGAGCTTTTGGAATGGGGCAGGTCCCCTTCCACGCTCAAAGTGTATGTGGCGGCTATAGCAGCGTTCGCTCAGACGACGCTAGGTAGCACGCTAGGAAGCTAGGAAACGGGCCAACACACGTACAAGCACTTCACTATGCGAATAGGTGGACAAAGCACCTCATCTTGTGAATAGGTGGAGCGGCAGTAGCGGTCCCGTTTATATCCACGTAAGCAGTGCGGCCGGCGAAGCGGGCCCACACAGTACAATACCAGAAATATAACCAGTACGCGAGCGTTGTCTGCGCATAGATAACTGGGCAGAGCCAACAGCCCACTCAAACTGATAACACTTTAGCCTGCAAAGCAGGAACTTCCATGTTATAGAACCTCACGAATGTAGATGGGGAGGCCCAGCCCGCCGCCATACAAATATCATGAATAGAAATTCCGCTAGACCAGGCCCACGAAGAGGCCATGCCTCTGGTGGAATGAGCTCTGACACCCAGCGAGCACTGCAGGTGTTTGGAGGCGTAAGCTGCTGCAATCGCATCCACTATCCACCTGGACAGGCTCTGTTTCGAGGTGGCGAGACCTTTAGTGCGCCCACCAAACGAAACAAAGAGTTGCTCTGAACGCCTGAAAGCGGCGGAGCGCGTGACGTAAACCCTCAACGCCCTGACAGGGCAAAGTAGGTTAATGCTGTCTCCGTCATCGGATGCTGGCAGAGCCGAGAGGGAGATAATTTGCGCCCTAAAGGGGGTCCCGATCGCTTTGGGGATGTAACCGTGCCTCGGTCTGAGGATGACCTTAGAGTCATTTGGACCGAACTCAAGACACGCCGGGCTAACAGAGAGCGCGTGCAGATCCCCCACGCGTTTTACTGAAGACAGAGCTATCAGAAAAACGGTTTTGAGCGAAAGGTACTTGGACTCCACGGATTCGAGTGGTTCAAAGGGAAAAGCCTTCAGGGCCTCCAAGACCATGGACAGATCCCAGATAGGAACCGAGGGGGGTCGCGGGGGATTCATCCGTCTGGCTCCTCTGAGGAAACGGATAATAAGCTCATTCCTTCCTAACGCGCGGCCGAGTGTCGTCTGAGCGAACGCTGCGATAGCCGCCACGTACACTTTGAGCGTGGAAGGGGACCTGCCCAAATCCAACAGCTCCTGAAGGAAGGAGAGCACCCGCTGGACCCCACATTCCTGTGGATCCAAGCTTTTAGTAGCACACCACTTAGTGAACACAGACCACTTGGAAACATATAGCCGCCTCGTAGAGGGAGCTCTAGACTGCGCAATCGTGTTCACGACCCCCTCCGGCAGGTCAACGGGCCTTGATTGCATTGATCACCCATGCATGCAGAGACCAACGCTCCGGATGGGGATGCCAGATCGATCCTCCGGCTTGAGAGAGGAGATCTTTTCTCAGCGGGACTGGCCAAATGGGTGAGTGCGATAGCTCCACCAGCTCTGGGTACCATATTTGGTTCTCCCAGCGCGGTGCTATAAGAAGCACCGGGCGGCGCGTTTCCCTGATTCTCGCTATGACCTGTGGTAACAGGGAAATCGGCGGGAAATATCCAGTCGGCTGCTAACCAGGGGCTCAGTGCTGAAACGCAGCCCTGAGTCACTCTGATTCGAATGCAGCCGGAATCCCAGGCTCTGTGAGGCACTCGGGCTTTCAACCAGCATTGTAGCGGGCGCATACGTAATAGACCCAGCTGGAGCACTGCTGCAGCTGAAGCCATACACCCCAGCATCCTCTGAAAAGCTTTGAGAGGTGCGGTGCTGCCCGGCTGGAAGGACATGGCCAAGCATCGAATGCGGCGCGTGTGCTGTGGTGACAGGCGGGCCGACATTGCCACAGTGTCCAGATCCAAACCCAGAAACGAGGTTGATTGTCTGGGCACTAATGAGCTCTTGGTCCAGTTGACCGTGAGCCCCAGGCTGTCCAAGTGGATGAGAAGCACTGCCCTGTGGGCGAGGAGCTCGGCCTCTGACTGTGCTAGAATGAGCCAATCGTCCAGATAGTTCAAAATCCGCATCCCCTGCCCTCTCAGGGGAGCGAGGGCCGCGTCCATGCACTTCGTAAATGTACGGGGTGCTAGCGACAGGCCGAATGGTAGGACGGTGTACTGATATACCTGACCGTCGAAGGCGAATCTCAAGAATGGCCTATGACGGGGTATTATCCTGATCTGAAAGTATGCGTCTTTCAGATCGAGGGAGATAAACCAGTCTCTCGGGCGAATTTGCGCGAGGATCTGTTTGGTTGTGAGCATCTTGAACGGTCTTCTCATAAGAGCTTTGTTCAAGCGTCTCAGATCCAGAATCGGTCTGAGTGCTCCGTCCCTCTTGGGAACGAGGAAATAACGTCTGTAAAAGCCCGACTCGCTCATAGAAAGGGGAACCGGTTCTATAGCCCCTTTGCACAGAAGTGTCGCTATTTCTGCCCGAAGTAGATGTGCTACTTTCTCGTTCACTCTCGTCTCGGTACGTGCGTGAAAGCGCGGAGGGCGACGAGCGAACTGCAGAGTATAGCCCAGCTTTACTGTGCTCAGCACCCATTCTGACGCGCCTTGGATGGCTTCCCATGCTTTCGCGTGTGCTGCCAGGGGCAGAATGGCCTCCGGGCTCTGATCGCCGCGCTTCGCGGGCTCGAGAGCCTGAAAGGGAGGGGCGGGCGCAGTGCGCGCGCTCTCTGTGCTCAGGCCCAGCGGATCGCTCACAGCGATGGCTGGCCGTTCTACACACGGTGTCCCGGTCTCCCGAAAGAACCTTTTGCAGAAATTAAATGGCCTTCCAATCATTATTAGTGAGCTAGAGACAAATTAATGCTAAACTCTGTTGAACTGAAAGGGGCTCTTAAAGAGGAGTCGATTCCCCTCGATGGAATCGATTCCAAACTTTGATACATATCGTTATCGTTTTGTCGCTCAGCCCTACCCTCTACCACCAGAGAATGGTAGCCTTTGGATTCTATAAAGAATACATGTAATGGGAATGAGGAAACAGTTACATAAAGTATATCACTGAAGATATTTCGGGATCTACTGTACAGCAACATTACCTGTTCTCCTGTCGAAAAATTCTGACAATGGATGCAACAGTGTTTCTGTTTAGAACAGGTTGGACTCTTTGTCCAGCCTCTCTAAGAGAAAGGCCATGATTAATAACGTGATCAATAACAGTTGCCCGAATTTCATCTGAAACTTTCACCCTTCCAACTACACCTCCACCTCGCACACAGACTCCTCTTCCTCTGACCCCTCTACCTCTTCCTCTCACTCTCATCTGCCTTAGACCTCCTCCATCCATGCTGGCAAAGAACAACGCAGACGTGGCACCTCTTTTTACAAGGCCTGCTGACTGATTGCTAATTGAAGATTTGTGTTAAGGAGCGTCAAACAGGTGCTTCAGTGATTTCATACTGTTCTAGGTAGTTTCTAATAGTTAGGAATAAATGCTTTTTTGATGTGCACAAGTGACACAATGATGTGAAGATTGAACTGGTAGTTTTGAGAGAATTTCAGTTCTGATCTGAGAAATGTACCAAAGCGACTGAGAAAAACTGTAAATAACAATGCATAGGGAATATTAAACTCAAGACAAAATGAGCCAATATACCCAGAACACTTAAATAGGGTCACTGGCAAGACAACCTACTAAACAGAAAAGAAAATGAAACCCTTCAGAGTGTCTAGTGGCTAGTGGTAAATGCATTTTGATCTAGTCACTTGACTTTTTTTTTCAGTAGCTTCTCTTCTCCAATTAGGTCAGAGATCTCCCTTATCATTACTGTGCTCTCTCCCCTCATTGTGAATAAACAGTTGAGTATAAAAGCTTTGAAGCCCCTCTTCACTTGACCTGGTAACGCTACTGAAGACTCATCGCATAACCATGCCTGTGGATTTCACTGGAAAATGGGAGCTGGAGTCGACCGAAAACCTTGATAATTACCTGAAAGCACTGGGTAAGCCTGATCAGATGTCTGCTATCAATTTAAATCAACAGAGAAATGATATTTGACAAAGCCATTTAAAAAATATGATAGACAAATCCATTTAAAGTATGAGAAATGACAATGTCAGCAAATATTTTTTTATTCTTACATAGACATTGACTTCCCCTTTCGGAAGATTGCAGCCCACCTCACTCCAACAAAGGTCTTTACCCAGGATGGGGATAGCTTTGTGATTAAGACACAGAGTGCCTTCAAAAGCTATGAGCTGATCTTCACTGTTGGAGTTGAGAAAGAAGAATTTACTAAGGGATTTGACAACAGATCGCTAAAGGTGAACAATTTCCTTTATAATTGTGACCCACTTCTAATGACGTTTATTTAACCTGTAGTTACCCCAGCCATGGCCTGTTGGCCATGATCTCAGTCTGTTTGTTCAATGATGAACCTACAGTAAAACAAATAGAGAACAGGCCTCAACTTTTACCCAAAGTTACAAAATACATTAAAGGTCTTTTTTCTCATGTTAATCAAGAGTAACACTTTGGAACACAGGAACAAATGCATTATTAACATATTAACTAGAAACTCTAATTAACGAGTTAGTAAGTAATGCTTAGTTGAAGGTGGTAGTTCACTATTAGTTCATCAAAAACAATTTTTTTCACACCTCCCAGTGGACTACTAGAACTATACAGGTTCATAATTAACATGAATAATGCATAATATATAATTAATTCTAAAGTGAAGGTCATAGAGCCCACTATTAATGACTCAAGTATTACCAAATCCTTTAGAAGTAATTAATAATTATTTGGATAAGTATTCTAAAGTGAAAAACACGATAACTCTCTAATGACTGAAGTCATTGTAAGCTTTTGAGGTTTTTGGATATAATGGCCTCTGATGGTTTTGGTAACACTGGGTTACCATGATCTTAATTTTAGAGTACTGATCCAACTAATTAGTATTTACTTTGGATGTAGTAACACTTCAGTCATTACTATCCAAAACTTTACAAAAACCTCAAAAGCTTACAATGACTTCAGTCATTACTAGAGAGTTATCATGTTTTTCACTTTATAATACTGATCCAAATAATTAGTAATTCATTTTGAAGGGTTTGGTAATATCTGAGACATTACTAGTGGGTTACTATGACCTTCACTTTAGAAATAATGATATATTATGCATCTATTATGAATCTGTATATAGTAGTTCTTAGTAGTCCTATGGGAGGTGTGGAAAAAAATAGTAGTTATTGATTAACCAATAGTGAACTACCACCTTCAACTGAGCACTATTACTTTTTATTACTACTAACTACTATATTACTACTAATTTGTTAGGTATTAGTTAGGATTTTCTTGTTAGTTAATAATAGTTACCAGAATGTTAATATTACTAATTTGTTCCTGTATAGTTATTCATTAATGATGGACCAGTATTCTAAAGTTTTACCAAATCAAGTACTTGAGTGAAAGTACAGATACCCTATAAAAATATTACTCCAGTATGAGTACTCATTTTCAGTTTTAAAGGGATAGTTCACCCAACAATGAAAATTCTGTCATCATTTAGTCACGCTCAAGTTGTTGCAAACCTGTATGAATGTCTTTCTTCTGCTGAACACAAATGAAGATATTTGGAAGAATATTTGTAACTAAGCAGATCAGTATGGGGATATGCAATACCTGCCGAAATCTGCTTGGTTATAAACATTCTTCCAAATATCTTCCTTGAGGGTGAGTAAATGATGACAGAAATTTCATTTTTGGGCAAACTATCCCTTTAAGGAGTAAAAGTACAAAAGGACTTGATCATGTAAGTACTGATCGATGAACCATATTTATTTTAGCCAGAACTAGGCAAACTACTCAGTAGTCAGCACTAAAAAGAAATAGTAGTGCTTTGATATTTCTAAATAAGCTGCTCTCTTTAAGTATCCTTTTATGCACCATGGTCCCGAATTATATGATGATCAATAAAAAATAAAAAAAAACAAGTGAGCATAATTTGTGTAAAAAGAAATTGTAAAATAATTTTGCTTTCATTAAAATCATGTAAATATAGAAACAGGACAGTTCCTCTTTAATATTTATTCCACATATTCAGACTCTGGTGACCTGGGAAGGGGACAAATTGGTGGCCACCCAGACAGGTGAGAAAGCCAACCGGGGATGGAAACACTGGATAGAAGGAGGCAAACTTTACCTGGTGAGCCATTCTATGGATAATATTAACCAGATCAATGTTAGAATCAACATTATTCCATATAAATCTTTTTATTTTTTCTGATTTTATGAAATTAAGATGTTTAAAGTGTGCCACTAATGAATATTATTATCCTTTCATACAATTCCTGCTCTGCTGTGTACTCACAAATGAAACGTTTTGACCTCATGGTCATTTCACTTGCAGGAGTTGACATGTGAGGATGCTGTGTGCCAACAAGTGTACAAAAGAAAAGACTGAATTGTCGTGTGATTCATTGTCACGTTCATTTTGCTGTACTTAACAAGTCTATAAAAATCAAGCTGTGTGTTAACTTGAGGCATCACTTCTTTCTCAGGGGATTAAATTGACTCACAATGTGACACTGTCAACACTTCTGGGCTTGTTTTCTTCTGTCTAAATAAAGATAATGAGTTTCACATTTCTTGATTTCTTGTTGTACTATTGTATAAAATATTTCAAGATAAAACAGACTGAAGCAACTGAGGTTTACTTGAATATCCACACTTTTTTTTTTAAACATGTTAAAATGTGAGCATCAAATATGATACATTGAGCTTTTGAGGAATGTTTATTTGTACATCTCTCAGTCATTATTCTATTGCATTGCATTATGTTTTGCCACCCACAATATACAGAGCTTTGATTATAAAACTAAGCATTTAAATATCACCTTACTATGACATATTATTGGGAGATATACACTCACCTAAAGGATTATTAGGAACACCATACTAATACTGTGTTTGGCCCCCTTTCGCCTTCAGAACTGCATTCTTTAAGAAAAGCATTCTTTAGAAATGTTGGCCCATATTGATAGGATAGCATCTTGCAGTTGATGGTGATTTGTGGGATGCACATTCAGGACA
This sequence comes from Romanogobio albipinnatus, assembly GCA_023566225.1. Taxonomy (NCBI): domain Eukaryota; kingdom Metazoa; phylum Chordata; class Actinopteri; order Cypriniformes; family Gobionidae; genus Romanogobio; species Romanogobio albipinnatus. The sequence continues at coordinate 41,502,550 of CM042244.1, read as the reverse complement.
CGAAGCTCCCGTTCCACCACATCCCAAAGATGCTCTATTGGGTTGAGATCTGGTGACTGTGGGGGCCATTTTAGTACAGTGAACTCATTGTCATGTTCAAGAAACCAATTTGAAATGATTCGAGCTTTGTGACATGGTGCATTATCCTGCTAGAAGTAGCCATCAGAGGATGGGTACATGGTGGTCATAAAGGGATGGACATGGTCAGAAACAATGCTCAGGTAGGCGTGGCATTTAAACGATGCCCAATTGGCACTAAGGCGCCTATAAAGTGTGCCAAGAAAACATCCCCCACACCATTACACCACCACCACCAGCCTGCACAGTGGTAACAAGGCATGATGGATCCATGTTCTCATTCTGTTTACGCCAAATTCTGACTCTACCATCTGAATGTCTCAACAGAAATTGAGACTCATCAGACCAGGCAACATTTTTCCAGTCTTCAACTGTCCAATTTTGGTGAGCTTGTGCAAATTGTAGCCTCTTTTTCCTATTTGTAGTGGAGATGAGTGATACCCGGTGGGGTCTTCTGCTGTTATAGCCCATCCACCTCAAGGTTGTGCGTGTTGTGGCTTCACAAATGCTTTGCTGCATACCTCGGTTGTAACGAGTGGTTATTTCAGTCAAAGTTGCTCTTCTATCAGCTTGAATCAGTCGGCCCATTCTCCTCTGACCTTTAGCATCAACAAGGCATTTTCGCCCACAGGACTGCCACATACTGGATTTTTTTCCCTTTTCACACCATTCTTTGTAAACCCTAGAAATGGTTGTGCGTGAAAATCCCAGTAACTGAGCAGATTGTGAAATACTCAGACCAGCCCGTCTGGCACCAACAACCATGCCACGCTGAAAATATATTTAGCTTATATTTATATTTAGCTAAAGATCTCATTGATTCACATTACAAGTTATCAGAATAGAATTTCTTACTTTCTGGAAATATACATTTCAGCAACTGTACACAATTGCTGTTTTTTTCTTCTTCAAGTGAGATCCATATATTCTCACTATATATCAGCCATAAAAAACGAATGTACCAAACATTATACTAAACAAAAACACATGCAAAAAATGTATTTAGATTTGTTTGTTTAGCTTTTCTTCTTTTTTGTTGTTCTTTTTTTAGACTGTTTAATAAAAAATTTAAATAAAGATATGTCATACTATTATTTCAAATGTCAGGCTTAACAGGGTTAAGTGAAAAACACTATAGTTTCTTTGGTAACTGAGACAACACAATATAGAGCTATAAATGTAGTTGTTTTCCCCACCATAATGAGCTAATAATAGTTTTACAGGACTATTAAAGATTGATTATATAACCATTAAGACTATCTAAAGCTGTCAAACAATATTTAATAATTAACAGACTTTATTAGGCTATTATTATTATAAAAATTAGATGGTTTAAGCCTAGTCTAGTGTGGAAAACAAAAATTGTTATAATCAGGCTACTTTTGACTCAAAGCTATGCTAACATGTAGCCTAACCATTGCAACAGCTTACTGGTAAGCCTTGTTGTAAGACGATTATTACATTTTAATATTTACTATAAATGATTTATTTAATTATCATATTTAAGAACTCGCTCCAGTGAGAATTTTCAGTTGACAGGGCACATTTCAGCACGGTATTGACGTATTATTCATCATAAGTACACTGAAGCTAAAATCGTCATGCAATACCCCTCAAATGCCGAGTTTAACCGAAACTACCCGACAAACTCCGAAGCCGTTCGAGTGTCACGTCTACGCTTCCGACGTCAAGCGCACGGGCTTTGAGGAAGTTCCACGTCACATTTGCCTGCAGTGCACAGACACAACTGTAGCCGAAAAAACACTTCAGACTCTGTCGGTGGATGATATAGATATTGCAACTGAAGGAGACAAAAACCAGCAAACGCAAACATGGTAAGTGTCACATCAGTGTCTACGTTATGGGCAATATTGTAGCTGTTTCGCATATATTAAAGACAAAATACGCGTTCAATAACGTTAGCTCGAGCTGTTAGCCTCGAAGGCCCTTAGAATGGCCACATAGACAACTCTCTCATTCAGCCAGTCCGTACATTATTTATTCTTTTTCACTATTCTTTCGAGATACTACTTGCATTTAAAGGCTTAACATTATTACATAAATTAATTGTCCGCTTAAATGTTGTATGAAGCGATATCTTGTGTTCTGGCTAACAGCTGATGATATGAATGTGACTGTAACATTAACATAAGTACACGTTAATAAATAAGCTCTATAGAAATGCGATGTATTCTATTGAGTAGAATGGTCTCTCCTGTCCTGACATCATCTTGGTGAGGCTTGATTTGTTGTAATTTTGTTGCTTATTAACTGTGCTGTAAAGGTTAGTTGCTGATACTACATCAGACTTTTAACTGGTTGATTAATAGTAAATGTTTGTGTAGCTGTGGGTAAAAACAGGTTGAATAACAAAATGTCACTGCTTTCTGTTCTTGAAACAAATACGTGTTGTGCTTTTCTTTATAGACAAGTAGTGTTACTACTGTATAATTGGGACTGCTGACTAAAGAGATTATTGCTGAGCAATATCAACTTTAAAGTAATCGTGGTTCTGATTCTTCTCTTCTAGCCTCTGAGGCTGGACATCAAGCGCAAACTCACGGCTCGATCCGATCGTGTCAAAAGCGTAGACCTTCATCCATCCGAGCCATGGATGCTGGCCAGTCTGTACAACGGCAGTGTCTGTGTGTGGAACCATGAAACACAAGTGAGTAGGAGACTTGCACAGTAACCATCTGATCTTTACATCAAACATTAGGGATACAATAGAGCACTAAGTGTGTTTAATGTGTGTCTAATAATCTCTTATATTTACCTTTAATAGACTCTTGTTAAGACGTTTGAAGTCTGTGACCTGCCAGTAAGAGCTGCCAAGTTTGTTGCCAGGAAAAATTGGGTCATAACTGGTGCTGTAAGTATATACATGAACACAAATCTACTATACTATACCTATTATAATATATATGTATTATAGATTTGGTACTGATATTAAACCTTTTAATAAATCCCCTCCCCTTTTCTAGGATGACATGCAAATTCGGGTTTTCAACTACAACACATTAGAGCGAGTACACATGTTTGAGGCCCATTCAGATTACATTCGCTGCATCGCTGTGCATCCCACCCAGCCCTACATCCTCACAAGCAGCGGTATGGACAGATTACATTTTGCATTAAGTTTTTATATTACATATATGAACATAAACCATATGTTACATATCATATTGCACTATCGTTTAAAAATGTGGTGTGTCAGTAAGATTTTAAAAAGAAATAAACACTTTTATTCATCAAGATTGCATTCAATTGATCTAAAGTGACATAAAGACATTTGTAATGCTATGAAAGATTTCTATTTTCAATAAATGCTGTTCTTTTGAACTTTATATTCATAAAAGAATCCTGAAGAAAATGTACAGTATCACGGTTTCCACAAAAATATTGAGCAGCACAACAGATTTCTACATTGATGATAAGAAATGTTTCTTGACCACCAAATCAGCTTATTAGAATGATTTCTGAAGGATCATGTGACACTGAAGACTGGAATAATGGCTGCTAAAAAATCAGTTACATTTTTTATATATATTACATAGAAAACCGTTATTTTAAACTGTCATAATATTTCACAGTGTTACTATTTTTGATCAAATAAATGCAGTCTTGGTGAGCATAAACTTCTTTCGGGAAAAAAATAAAATAAATCTTACCAACCCCAAACCTTTTAACTGTAGTGTATATACAAGACTCTTTGTGTTTAACATTCATTGGGTGTGTGTGCATTTAGATGACATGTTGATAAAGCTGTGGGACTGGGAGAAGAAATGGTCCTGCAGTCAGGTATTTGAGGGCCACACACACTACGTCATGCAGATTGTCATCAACCCCAAGGACAACAACCAGTTTGCGAGTGCATCACTAGACAGAACCATCAAGGTACGATTGAACACTGATGCGGATAGAGCAAGTTCAAATCTAACTTCTCCCCAATAATTCCTTCTTTGTTGTGTTTCAGGTTTGGCAGCTGGGCTCTTCTTCTCCTAACTTCACTTTGGAGGGTCATGACAAGGGGGTGAACTGCATTGATTATTACAGTGGAGGAGATAAACCCTATCTCATATCTGGAGCTGATGACAGACTGGTTAAGATTTGGGACTATCAGGTATGAATGATATTGATGATAATCAATGGATCAAGTAATTCCTGGCTATTTATTTACTTCTGTTCCGTGTACCTCTCTCTCTAGAATAAGACGTGTGTCCAGACTCTCGAGGGTCACGCTCAGAATGTGTCCTGTGTAAACTTCCACCCAGAACTGCCAATCATCATCACTGGATCAGAGGATGGTGAGCCATCGCACATCTTTAGGATAATGTTATTGATGTTTTTATGATCACTTTTATAAAACTGCACTGCCTCATTCATGATGCAAATAATATTTTTATTAAAAAAAATGTATGGCAGTAAAATATTTTAAAAGCTAACGGCTTTCCGTGGTTCTGCACATTAAACTGGGACTGTATAAACTGTTGAGTGCTTTCAAAACATGCTTTATGATGCTTTGAAACCTTTGCAAATATTAACCAGTGATTTAGGGCATTTATCAAACTGCCACAGTCACGTGATTTCAGTAAATGAGGCTTTCTTATGTCTTAACTGTTTCAAAATGTTTTTAAAAAAATCAGTGTACCTGTGTCTATATATGATTTTTACCTGATCTCGGATCAATTTTATAAACTTGTACACATTGAATTAGTTGTAGTTAAAAGCCTCTTATTGGTCTGATTAACCAAGCTTTCCATACAACAAACAAACAAAACAAACCCTACAATTGAATAAAATAACACATAAAGCAGGGCTCGACATTTAACGCTTGTCCGGGACAAGTGGATTTTTTAAAGGGGCAGGTGAAAAATAATTTTACTTGCCAATTCGCACAAGTATCCTAATTAAAACTTCAATAACAAAAAAGAAACAGGGAATCACCAAAATGCAAGAATGATTCTGCATTCATTTAGTGTAAATGGCGATCGATAGTGGATAATAATATATAATGCATAATGAACTGATGGTAACAAGGTTGCACTGTTGACGAACAGAAATCGAAACAAATGAACACAACTGTTTTCCTAAATACCATCACAATTGAAAATGTGACACTGATTTCACATGACAGTTCCATAAACAATTAATTAACATTAAGCCACTTACATTTTATATGCAATATTGACTGTTTTTGTTCTGTTTCAGCAGCGAAAATAGTTCCGAACAAAGATCACAGCAGAACCATAAAGCCTTGCTTATACTTTTGCCTGGCTCCGCAGTGCGAGCCTCCACTGACTGTGCTCGCTCCTCCATAAACAGACGAGGCGTTTATTCTTGACGCACTCGCCGTTGTACTTTTCTTTGTTTCTTTGTAATTGTTCTATAAACCATCAGGAAACAGCAGTGAGAAGTAGTAATATACACAGGTGACAATATTTATTTTAGTACAAAAAAACACACTACAAAAGAATCATGTAAAACTCAGTAAACCTTGATATTATTACTTGTGACATTAGAACAAAATGCATGTATACATGTATACAACTAAATTAACGATCTCTTAAATATTTCCTAATTTCACTAAACATTTTCATTTAGATTTGTGATTTTTTTTTTATTAAACATGGATCTTTATTTTCAATAAAAGGGCAACTAATTTGTACGTGCAAACTGGGTGCTGGTGTGATGAGACGTAATGCTCGGCTAAATTTGCCTCAAACTCGTGCATCTTCGGATGCGGAGCCAAACGGAAAGTTACAAAAAATGCGCCGCACACCACCACACGAAATGGGGTTTCGTGCACTACCACCCACTCCGTGATGTCATTTTTGCTTGTGCGAACGCGTTGAGTATAAACCAAGCTTAACACGCATCTCACAGCAACAGTGTGTTACTGATTCAGTGTTTTGAATGAATCGGTGGAATTAAAGATTAAATAACCTATTCATAAACGACTTCAAGCCGTTTCAACGAATCGATTCAATGACTCACTCATTAAGACGGTTACCTGCCGCCACCTACTGGCAGTTTAGTTTCATGTTTAAGCATTCTTTCCAACATTTCTTATTTGTATATTCAAAAAATATTTAAAACAATCTCATAACATTTAATGCAGTTGTAATTTTTCAGTTTAAATTATTTAATTTGCCTGGTAACAGCCCTATAGTGTCTTATTCTAATTTAATTTAAAGATCAAATTTAAGAATATAAAATGAAAGCTGAAGCATAGCCTATATTTAATAAGATTAGGGAAAATTCCCTTTATAAAAGGTAAAAATATCACAAATATGCAGATTTAAATATGTCAAAGCTGATTGAACACTGGTGATGATATTGGTTCAGAATAAATTATATTAAATACACACAAAAAAATGAATGAACAGGCTTAATGTTGAGCCCTGACATAAAGACTCTTTATTTTTGATGGTGTTAGATGATTTTTTAAAAATTGAATATTATTAGATTACACATTTTAATAAAACATTTGCAATTGGTCTGTAAAAGGTGTTTTTATGCATTTTTTGGGCTGAGTTTTCACTGCATTTACACTGTTCTGACCAGCAGTGGTCACTAGTTTTTGGTGTTTTTAGTAAATCATTTTGCAAAGCAATTGGTCCAGTTGATTCAACGTTTCGAAAAGCTTTGTTTCTCCCATCAGTAGTATGAAGTATTTTCAAATTAAAAATGAACACTTTAAATCTTCTTGTAACTGTCTTTTAAGGCACTGTTCGTATCTGGCACTCCAGCACTTACCGTCTAGAGAGCACCCTGAACTATGGTATGGAGCGGGTGTGGTGTGTGTCTGGCTTGCGGGGCTCCAACAATGTGGCATTGGGCTATGATGAAGGCAGCATCATTATCAAGGTACTAAAAATAATTCAGAAGGATCACCACACTGTTGCCTGTCAGCGTTGTGACCTACAGGCAAAAGCTCAGGCTGATAATTGGAAAGTTCAGTCCCCGTACCAAGAGAGCCATTAGGTTGATCCAGGGCCAGGGCTGTCAGCAGGGGTTACCAGAGGATAGATAATGTTACAAAAGATTTACATTTCAAATAAATGCTGTTCTTTTGAACTTTCTATTCCTCAAAGAATCCCAAACCCCCCAAAATATTAAGCAGCACAACAATTTTCAACATTGATAATAATAATAAATGTTTCTTGAGCAGCAAATCAGCATATTGGAATGATTTCTGAAGGATCATGTGACACTGAAGACTGGAGTAATGATGCTGACAATTCAGGAATAAATGACATTTTAAAATGCAGCCTTTGTGAGCATATGAGACTTTTTAAATGGTAGTGTCTATAGATATAGATATACATTTACATTACTATGTACTTCAATGAACATTAACTAATAATCTGAAGAGCTTTATATAATGTAATATCTCATTTGAAGAGTTCTCTGTAGTTAATCCGGTTTATATTCATTGTTTTAGCTCGGTCGTGAGGAGCCAGCCATGTCCATGGATGCCAACGGAAAGATCATTTGGGCTAAGCACTCTGAGATTCAGCAGGCTAATCTCAAAGCTATGGGAGATACTGAGATCAAGGATGGCGAGAGGCTGCCACTGGCGGTGAAGGACATGGGCAGTTGTGAGATCTACCCTCAAACTCTCCAGCACAATCCTAACGGCAGGTAAGTCTATCATATCTGCCCTCTAGCGCTGCTCGTGTACATGCAGCCTGATCCTTGCTGCAATTTACACAATTCACACTTCTCAACATCCAATGATTCTTTACCTTTAATCTTGTTGTTTAGGTTTGTGGTGGTGTGCGGAGATGGAGAGTACATAATCTACACGGCTGTGGCTCTGAGAAACAAGAGCTTTGGATCTGCACAGGAGTTTGTCTGGGCCCATGATTCATCTGAGTAAGTGCTCTACAAGCATATAGAAGACAGATGTTCAGACCAACTGCTTACTAAAAATACTTATTGACTGTGAGAAATGTAAAAACTGATGTGACTTTGTTTTAAATTAAGGTACGCAATTCGGGAAAGCAGCAGTGTGGTGAAGATCTTCAAAAATTTTAAGGAGAAAAAATCTTTTAAGCCTGACTTTGGAGCAGAAGGTAAACAAGTAGTGAAGTAGTGTAGGCAAGTAGTGAGAAAAACTTTTTTGTATGCAAATAGAAGTAAATACAGAACATTTACAAATGCACAGTATACGGCATGCTCAAATCCTTGATTACATGTAGTACAAGCAAATGGTTTTATGTAAATGAATGGTTGTGTGCTTGCAGGCATCTATGGTGGTTTCTTGCTGGGCGTCAGATCAGTGAATGGCTTGGCTTTCTATGACTGGGATAACACAGAGCTGATTCGTCGCATTGAGATCCAGCCCAAACACGTGAGTCAGCTGCTACAGTCCTCCTTTCTTTTGTTCGGCATGGTTGGACAATTTCTTAGTGTGCCTAGACCCATTTCATCTGTACTTGCAGATTTTCTGGTCAGACTCTGGTGAGCTGGTTTGCATTGCCACAGAGGAGTCTTTCTTCATCCTGCGCTATCTGTCAGAGAAAGTGGCCGCATCACAAGAGTCAAATGAGGGGGTTACTGAAGATGGAATCGAAGATGCTTTTGAGGTCAGCGCACATAAGTGTTTAAAACCGTCATTTTTATTGGGTTGAAAATGGTTGTTTCAAAGGAAAAGCATTTTAATTAAATCTTATGAATACATGAAAAAAGAATAGGAAAAAAATGCTCTAATGAATCATTTACAATACAACCAGGATTTTAATTAAGATGGTAATTGAGTCAATTTGGATGTTGACTTGAAACAAAAGGTCTGATCACGTCTGTGCTTGTGTGTGCAGGTCCTGGGAGAGATTCAGGAAGTGGTAAAGACGGGTCTGTGGGTGGGAGACTGTTTCATATACACCAGCTCAGTCAACAGACTCAACTACTTTGTTGGAGGAGAGATTGTCACCATTGCTCACCTGGACAGGTGCCGTCATATTTGCCCCATATCTGAAATCAGTTTTAAACTATTTAAAATTAATTTATTAATCACACATTCACAACTTCGAAAGTTGTGGTTGGTAACATGTTTTTAAAAGAAGTCTCTATTTGAATACATTTTAAAATGTAATTTTATTTATTTGATGGCAAAGCTGAATTTTCTGCATCATTACTCCAGTCTTCAGTCACATGATTCTTCAGAAATGATTCTAATATGCTGATTTGGTGCTTAAGAATAATTTTTTTATTATCAATTTTAAAAACTAGGGGTGTCATGCCACGAGATCTCACGAGATTAAAAAGTTTTGAGGTGAAAAGCTGTCTTGTGTGACATTGCCATGATGGAGTGTGAGGGTGAAGTTAAGAGAGAATATGCCACCTCTACGTTTACATTACGCTGCCACTGTTGTTTTGCTTTTTATAGAAATAAAAACAATTTAATTCAGGTGGATAATGGTTGCTACGTAGCTAACGAGTCAGACGTAGTGCGCAGCACTGATCACGAGACGAGATGACTGACAGGATCTTGGCGGAGGATTTGTTGCGCAACAGAAACATTTGACAAATGTCTTACCTTGTAAAATGCGCGTTCAGCCCCAGTGCTCCCTATTCACAGAGTACGCGCAATTGCGAAAGTAAACGCGAGTGCGGATTAAAACGCTTTTTGAAAGCGGCTCCCAGATGCATGCGAATATCACCCAATATGAAAGCTATCTTAGGCTGGGCTCTTTTTTCTGCATATGATAATTCACACTCTTTCTTTTTTGAGATAATTTTGTTGAAAAGTCTCGTCTCACACCCCTATTAAAACAGTTGTGCTTCTTAGTATTTTTGTACAAGTTGGGATGCATATTTTCAAGATTCTTTTAAATAGAGATTTGAAAAGAACAGTATTAGAAAGAACAGAAATATAAATCGTATGTAATGTTATCAATTTTATGATCAAATTTAATTGGCTAAATAGAAGTATTCATTTCTTGAAAAAAAAGAAAAAATACTGACCCCAAACTAAAAGGAAGGCCTTTTATAATTAGTTAATTTATTCACACATACATTCATTCATTCATTCTTTCAGTCTAACAGTGACTTGTTTATCTTAGAACCATGTACCTTCTGGGATACATTCCTAAAGATGACCGTCTTTACCTGGGTGATAAGGAGCTGAATATTGTCAGTTACTCTCTTCTGGTGTCTGTCCTGGAGTACCAGACTGCTGTCATGCGCAGAGACTTTGGCATGGCAGACAAAGTGTTGCCCACCATCCCTAAAGAACAGAGAACCAGGGTTGCCCACTTCCTGGAAAAACAGGTACTTCAAAATGTTTGCCTGTAAGTCATGATTTGCAAATAACATTGTTCTAGCTCTGCAAGAATAACAGCGGCTTAAACTCGTACATCGTAAGTAATAAAAATATGCATGAAGTATAAGTCGTCACACTTTAAAGTATTTGTTTAAAGTATTTGTGAACAAATGTGGGTCAAGAAAGCCTTACGCTGCATCTGAAATCGAAACGTATAGTATGCAAAAAACAGTACAGAGTAGTACATCCGAATGCACAGTATTCAAGAAACAGTAGGCGAAAAGTCCCCGGATTACCTACAACTTCCGTCGAGATACTGAAGTGTGCATTCGATGGACACTTAACTATCCCATGAGGCCATGGGAGAGGATTTGTGAATCGCAGTGAAGCAACACAACTGACGCTGGTAGTTCACGTGATATGGTGGATGTAGTACGTCTGAATTTCATTCATACTACCCACAATCATACTATTTAGAAAAACATATACACTATATATAAAAAACTTTTTAATGATCAAACTACAAAATATGTGATTTTGGATGCAGCGTTATAAATTGATTGGCTACCAAAAGTTTAGCAAATCAAAATTATATTCTTTTTATGTTCTGTGATTTCTGAAAGATCTTTGTCCATGTTACTTCAGGGTTTCAAGCAGCAGGCTCTGGCTGTGTCCACTGATCCAGAGCACCGGTTTGAGCTGGCGCTGCAGTTAGGAGAGCTGAAAATCGCCTACCAGCTAGCAGTAGAAGCTGAGGTTTGTTGTTATTAACCACTGATACAGCTCCCCTAGTGATGGCCAAGCTCAATTGCTTACTCCTTTATTTATTGCATTTATTGTAGTGGAAAAAAATTAATGTTCAAGATACTGCATGTAAGCTAAGATAATGAGGATTACTAATGATGACGCTTTTCTTCTGTAGTCTGAGCAGAAGTGGAAACAGCTGGCAGAGTTGGCCATCAGTAAGTGCCAGTTTGGTTTGGCACAGGAGTGCCTCCATCATGCCCAGGACTATGGGGGTCTTCTGCTGCTGGCCACTGCATCTGGAAATGCTGCTATGGTTGCCAAGCTTGCAGAGGGGGCAGAGCGTGATGGAAAAAACAATGTTGCCTTCATGACCTACTTCCTGCAGGGAAAGTAAGTATTATAAGTGAAAAGTCTTTTGTCAGCTGAAATACAAATAGAAATATGTTGACTACTGATGTTTTACTTTTGTGGATTATCTTTTTATAGTCTACTATGCATTCCTACACTGTTGGAGGAAGTCATGTTTCAGTCACTGATTATTATTTTGAATATAGTTTTTTTTATTGTTTGTTTGTCTTACCAGACTGGACAACTGTTTGGAGCTCCTGATCAAGACCAATCGTTTACCAGAAGCAGCCTTTCTTGCCCGCACATATCTGCCCAGCCAAGTATCCAGGTCTGTATTCACATTGTCACAGGACATTTTAAGGAAAGAACTTGCAGTAAAGTGAAGGGGTATTTTGGAAGGGCAAAAACAAAAAATGAATGCACTTGACTTGACCTTCAATTTCCAGTGTGATGTACCTGAAATGACTCATTATTTGATCACACTGAGAAAAGACAATTTTACTCAAGATTGGTAAAACGTAAATAAATTAGATTAAAAAAAAATTAAATAAAAAAAATTATATATAAATATATATATATATATAAAACAATGCATTATCTTTACAATTCTGTAACTGTATTTAATAACAGGGTGGTGAAACTTTGGAGAGAGAGCTTGTCTAAAGTGAATCAGAAAGCTGCAGAGTCTCTGGCAGACCCTACAGAGTATGAGAACTTGTTCCCAGGCCTGAAAGAGTCATTTGTGGCAGAGCAGTACCTGAGAGAGACCTGCCTTGGCCAAACCAGACCTGCCTCCGACTACCCACTGATCACGGTAAGAAAGCAGCTTTTTTTTGTATTGTTTCTTTTTTTTCTTTTAGTTTTAGTAGAGTTTGATTTGATGTACTTTTATGTACATTTTTCTTATATTTCTTTGTAGCATTTATTATATTTTCAGCTTAATTTTGAACGACCAAAAACAACTTTAATCGTTTTAGTTTAATATTCAACACTGCCTTTACTTCCAAGCACTTTCACTATTTACTTATACAGGATCCCAGCAGTTCCTTAGAAGATACAACCCGATGACTTTTTGAATACAGCCTATATTTACTCATTGACCTATATCTTCTGAAATCAAGTCTAGTCTAAATTTGTTTAAACTAGTAAATCTAGTCAGATTACACCCATAGGGGATGCTATAATGTAAAATGATCATTACTCCAACATGCTTGATCAAGAAGTTTGAAAACTCAGGGAATAATCATATCTTGTCTAGGGATGGGCATTTCAAGCAAACATTTAAATAAAATGTGATGATCGCTGGGAATTATTCGATTATTATTCGAAAATCGCAACTCCTCTCCCCGCATGCACGCATGTATAGGCTGCACGCATATAAACAGAGAGAGAGGGAGGGAGACCATTCACGCTCTCAATTTGTATGATAACAAACTGTTTAATTCATTTGGGAATTGGTTATATTAACTCAAGCCATATAATTATTGTAACATGCTGAAACATTAACTGAGACTTGTTACAGCACTTACTGTTGCCCTTGACTGTTCTAGCTGCTTCTATTGCTCTCATTTGTAAGTCGCTTTGGATAAAAGCGTCTGCTAAATGACTAAATGTAAATGTAACATATGACTTATTTTATGAGGTACCAAATGAGGTACCGAACCCAAGAAACCCACAACCTGAGTTCGGTTGCACTCGAATTGTGCCGCAATTGGTATGAATGTAAAAGCAACACTCGGGTGTGCACTTGTTCAGGAAGAAAAGTAACCAGCACATGCGTTTTAGCCGATTACAATGTCATTAGTTCAATAACATACATGTAAGGGATGATAGTGTTGATGATTTACATTAGATACGAGCGAGAGCGAGCCTGCAGTGTATTTGCGCATAGAGTGCAATCAGGGCAGCAAATAATGGCAATTCACTCTCCTCAAAGAGTCTGTTTGCAAGCAGCAAAAGCTGCCTTCAAGCGACACATGCTGTAAACCCAAGTGTCGTTTACTCAGCTGCGCATAATAGCACCAAATTAATAATAAAAAAATATATATATATACTGACCCACGTTCTGTTTTCTATCATGCCCATGCATGTTTGTGATGACATAAGATGAACGCAAAAGCACCAGGGCTCAAGTTGACCAACGCTGCAGAGGCGCAGGGAAGAATCACGCTTGGACCGCAGCAAACGTGCCCAGTATAAAACACCCTGAGAGTTGATTGACAGCTTTTAGGTGTGTTTTTGGCAGCGGCGCCACCCTCTGATTACATGAACAGGTCACCATCACATCATCACCGAAAACATGGTTTTTTTTGATGGAAATCGCACAACCTATTCGATATTCTATAATTAAATCAACTAATCGAATATTTGAAAATCTTGTTGTCAGAGTGTCATTTTAGTCTGTTTGGACCCTGATGGTCACTGCTTACTGCTCTGTTTTAATTGTCTGCATACGTTTTGCTGTGTTGTAATTGATTTTTTTAAAAATCCATTTCATTTGCGTAATAAGATACCTTTTATAATTTAAGTGTAATCAACACAAGTAATTTTTTTCTCTCTCTTTAGCCTAATGAAGAAAGGAACGTGTTGGAGGAGGCCACTGGTTATGAACCAAAAGGAATTATCCCCACTCCTACACAGGTGTGTGTGTGTGTGTGTGTGTGTGTGTGTGTGTGTGTGTGTGTGTGTGTGTGTGTGTGTGTGAAACACTCGTTTTGTTGATTGCAATTAGTGGTGCAACCTGGATCTAAAAACTTTTTGCAACACCTGCCAGTGGCCAATGAAAATGATCAGCCATAAATATTTTTGACCTGCCATGAAACTTTTTTTCGCAAAAACAAGCAGGAATGACACCAACATTTCAGATGCAAGTTAATGACATAAAAACATTATTAATGACAAGTAAACAGTATAATCAAATTACAAATAAATACAATAGAACATGAATACTAAATAAATAAACAGTAGTTTTCAGGTACAGCAATCTAAAAAGTAATCAAATGAAAAATAACACTGCATAGTTTGCACTGTATAAATTAAACATTGATTAATCCTCATTAATGTTACAAAAGTTATTCAGTCAAGATCGCTGGTTGATTCTCTTTTTGTCTTTTGATGTTTGATTAACATTATTGACACAGATAGCATTAGTTATATTAGGCTACTGTCACTTTAAGGTATAATGCATGGATCCAATATACAGATACACACGTTTACTTTCTCAGCTGTTTACATTCACTTAAGATATAACCGACTGTTTACTGGGGTTCTCGCTGAGATGGGCATTTTTGACACAATTTTGTGGGAATTTATCTGTTCAAGTGCAAAAAGATGTGAAAGAGCTCAATGCAGTATTCACGCTCTGTTTGATAAGTTACGAATGTTTACACAGAAAACTTCCCACACAGCATGCAAGTACCGAATCAAGTTCCCTTTCACATCGTCTTGCGCTTGAAAGTTTAAGCCTTGCCCATTTAAATGTTCATGACGATGCAGGACTGGCCTGTCAACTGATTGGCCAATTGATACCATTTCATATACCCGCCTATGCAGATTTATACGGCTTCAGGTGTGTGCATCTGTTCACACAGATAACAGCGAACGAGTACTGAATTGAGTTCTCTTTTGCCTCTTCTTGTGTACTAGGGGTGTGCCATATCATACCGTCCACGATAACACAGATATACATTTTTACATGATAAAAAAAGTGTCATATCGCAATATCAATGATATAGCGGTGCGATGACGTATGGCGCATTTACATTTCCTAGCTCGCACAACAACGACACCTGTCTGAGAGTAAGAGCAGCATGTCAGCCTCCGATGACGATTTGGAACATAAAAAGGGAGCAACTTCAATAGTAGGGATGCAACAATACAGTTAGTCCACGGTTCAATACATACCTCGGTTTTTAGCCACGGTTTTCGGTTCGGTTCTGATGGCTTGTCACATAAATTGTTATTCTATTCTTAGGCAACAGGAACAGCAAGAGGTTAAGGAAAAAAACCCTTTTGTATTGCAATACTCTCTTTATTTTACTTAAAAGACTTGAAAAACCTACCTTAAATTTAAAACTTTACTTAAAAAAAAACCCCTTGTATTCCTAGTGTATTGTATAATATAAAATAAATATATATAAAGATTTACACTGGCAGCTCCGAGCTGTACAGCAGCATTTACATATGAAACTGAATGAATAAATGTAAAAATAAAACACTACATAGACTTTACTATAAAATATACATTGATTCTTATTAAAGCTACTGTATTAGTTTTTCATTCAAGAGCAGAGAGTGATTTTCTCTTTGTCTTTCTCTTTGTCTTTTGTTGTTGTATTAACATTAAAGGGATAGTTCATTCAAAAATGAAAATTCTGTCATCGAGAAATGAATACAGGTTTGAAACGATTATTAGAGTGAGTAAATAATGACTCACCACTGCACTGCTGTCAATTTAAGACCTGCGCATCTAATATACGCGACATAACCGACTGTGTTTATGTTAACCTTGTGTGTATTTGACAGTATTAGCGCAGTAACACGACTATTTAGTCCTGTAATCACGTGTTTGACAGGCGTTTAGTGCGCGCACTCGGAAAAGCGCATGTTAAAACCGCGCACGCGAATGAGCCGGCAAGGCTTTAAAACGCATGCAAATAATGAACTTTCGTGATTGTGAATAACTATAGTGTCCTGTGAGTATAACTGTACCACTAACGTGTGATGTGAATGTATGTCGCGTTGTTCAGTATTGGGATGGGGGAAAATGATAGATTTTGTAGAAAAATAATTAATTAAATGCAAAACCGAAAAAAACGCAAGCACATATTGAACCGTGAATGCCGTACCGAACGGTTCAATATTATATTGAGAATTGTGCATCCCTATTCAATAGTATGGAAGTGGTTTGGTTACAAGAGGACAGACCTCCAACAAAGGAAGCAAAGAACCGGCCGACGCAAAGCACTTATACCATGGTCATTTGCCAACATTGACAACTTAAAGCTGTTATTGATGTTTCCAGCGCAATGTTTGACCGGGAGAGTAAAGCTGATGGTTATTACGGCTCGTGAGATCGAGCATTCTGCCTCGTAGTGCGTAAGATTACATTTATTTGAATGAATGAATGAATGAATGAATTATAGCATTTATTTGCACTAATTATCAAGTGCTAGAGAGAGAGATTCGTACCTGCTTCTGTTCAGCGTCTCTCTTAACAATGAAGATGTGCGTTTATTATTTAAAAATAGCGATATAACCCCATCGTTGCTGAGAAATATAATGTAGTGATCCAGTGGTGAAGCTATTTTATGACTAAAAGTCGCGGGGTGGCATTGCTAACAACTGTCTGTGCTCATGAATGTGTGTGTGCACAGCATGATCTCCGCGCTCTGTATGCGATAGGGCTGTGTATTGCCAAGAATCTGGTGATACGATGCGTATCACGATGCAGGGTTTACGATACAATATATTGTTATATATTGCGATACTTTAAGAAAGGCAATATATTGCGATTTTGTGATCCAATTTAAAAGAATAAAGAACACAACCATATGCATAAAACCTGACGAGTAACTATTTTATTTAATGAATACAGTATCATTTAGGCTACATCACTAATCACTATTTTGTGAAATCTATGTAAAGGGAAATGGTAAAGTGACTGCAGTGCAGGATGCTTTATGTGTATATGTTTGAAAGGTTCACAGTAGAGCAGTTTTTAATTTTCTAAACTATTTAACAACAGTAGTTGGACATAGTCCATTCCATGACTAAAGGTTTGTTTTATATTTAATACTGTAAGCTGTTTGCTTTAAAGCAGTCTATTGTATAAAGTGATATTTAAAGTACTGAACTGCAGAGCTGGTGCATCCATATCCACATCGCTATGATCATATGCTTTCGTTCTTCTGCCACTGCTGTCAATTTTGTTGTGTGTTTATTTTGTTACTGAGAGGAAAACATGCTGTACATATTCGATCGAAACGCTTCTCAGCAGCACGGATTACGTTGGGATGTTAAGCGAGCTCTCAGATTCAGTGTGTTTCCAGAGTATTGGATTTTAACTTGGCCTATTTTGCAAACAAAATGACTTGTCGATTTCCTTAGTGGCTTCTTTATAGCTGAAGCCAAAATGAGTCCACACTTCAGCTCTGTATACTGCGGGAGCGGAATAATTCTATCGTCTTGTGAGCTGGGTTTGCTAATGCTAACACTAGTGATGCACGCACCTTGCCCATAGACAGTAAAATAAATGGACACAGCGTCCCCATAGGCTTCAAAGGGGAAATTTGAAGTCAGGTAGAAGCACTCACTTCCTGATGGCTGAGCGTACTGCCTCAGCCTCAGACTGAGCTTGACGACGTAGATGTGACGTGAGCAACCTGTCTGACAGTGGCAAGTCTTCTAGTAGTTGTGCAACGTAAAATCTGAATCACCGAATCTTGTAGAGACAGAGAGTGAGCAGGAGCAACTTTTGATGAATGAGGCAGGATTTGCAACATCTCTATCAGCGTTTATGCCTCCACGTCCCCCCGATTGCCTCATAGACAGTAAAAGATTGCCTGTGAGCTTCTCCTCGGGTCTATACGGTACAGCGGACAGTTGCGTGGTTATGACGCAATCGTTAGCCTACTTTTTACAAAAACGGCTTCTACGGGGCGATAATGTAAGATACAAGGTAATGGAGCATTTTATACATTGTCGTGTTTCTTTAGAAATAAACAATGGACGAATGGAGTCTTTAAACGCCTCAGATGTAAAGATATTCGCTGTCAAAGTGAGGCCAAAATGAATGAGAGTCAATGGGATGCTAACAGCAGGTGATGGCTTGGTTAGCAATGGCTGCCCCTATGGAAGGTACGCTTTCCCGGGGCTGGATTACCCCCTTGACCTTGCCTCACCATGCGCTTCTCCAGTTGCGCATCAGTTACGTTCTGAGATAACACTGCCATCTAGCGGTTGGGCTTTATACAGTCTGTGGTTTAAACCGAACACAAAGCCACTATTCTTGGATGTAAATATATAAATATCGATATAGTGTTTTTAAGAATCGATACAGTATCACCTAACATAATATTGCGATATTCACGTGTATCGATATTTTCTTACACCCTTATGCCGAGTTCCAGGCAACCCGTAACCCGTGTTTTTCCAACCTTCTACCTGTGAAAGTGCATTGGAACGGCAGTCAAACCCTTGACTTCCCACCCATGAACCCGTAGTAGATCGATGCAATCCCAGTTACGAGCTCTGACGTCACATAGCCCGCGAAACAACAATGGCAGCCCCCATGGACGCGGTGTTTATGAAAGTTGTACATTAAAAACCAAATATAAGGTATTGCTCTAACGTTATTTAATATGTATTATCAGCAGCTTTTCTAGTGTTAGCTAGTTTTCAGGCCATTGAGTGCAAGAATAAATGAATACCAAATACATTTCCAAAAATACAAATAGGCCCTAATGTAAAATAAAAGGTATAACAGCTTCTCTTGCCTTATGCACCATTTTTCTCGTCTGTTTCCCTCAAATAAACAAGGAGTAAGTACCTTTGGCCATAGAAATGATTGTAAAGGAGCATAAGCCCCGTACGGTTCGCCATTCTTTGTTTACATCTAGCTACCACACAATTCCTTGGGCTCAGGCAGTTTGGCGTGACTTTGCCTGGAATGCTACAAAGTCTTGAGTCGTGGTTTGAAGTCATAACTTACGGGCTCAAAAACCTGCCTGGAACGCAGCATTAGTATGCGAGTGACGTGTGTGTGTGCGCAGCGCAATCTCCACGCTTTTAACATTATTACAGTGACGTAGGCCCGTGTGTGTGTGTGTGTGCTTAAATGAAAACAGCGCATTTAATATAGATCGGTGATTCAACTGACTTGGAACTATCTGTCCATTAAATGATTTTATTCCGCACCTTCCAACCAATCAGACTCGAGTATTCAGACAGACCATGGCATAAATGACCTAGTTATTGTTACATTAAAATGTTAATGAGTTGTTATACTTTTACTTAAGATTTCCAGGGAAAACACTACCAACTTTGCTTACATTTGATTGCAATCACCAATAAAAAAAAATTTCTATATCGTCATAAATATCATTATCGCAAATATTCTTGAAATATCGTGATATAATTGAGGCTATATCGCCCACCCCTAATGTGTACATTTACAAGACAAAATGCATGTAAATGATAAACATTCATTCTATGATGGTTTGCCATTAATCCGAGAATCAAATGTGTGCTGAACCGTGGGGCCTGGTCTGTACAGATCACTATGATCCAGTTCACCGTTAATGGCGACACACAATAACCTACCGCACTACCAGAGCAAACTAGTAATCTGACATATATCTGTGCATAAACAAATCAAATTGCCTGTGTATGTATGTTCAGGAGGTGAAAGAAACAGAGGAGGCCCCAGAGGATGTGGGTGTTTTGGCCTCTGTGATAGCTGCCGTCTCGGCTCCAGTAGTTGCTGCCGTGAGTCACGCAGAATCCCAGCCTCCACAGAAGGTCGAGGAGAACACTGAGGAAGAGCCTCCCAGAATGACAGCAGCAGAACAGAAGGTATTTGGTAAAAATACGCGGTTAATAAAGCCATATTAACATCAGACTTGACTCACTTTGTGATTTTTATTTTAAGGTTATTGACGAACTGGAGGACGATTTGGATAACATGGAGCTTGATGACATTGACACCACAGACGTCAATCTGGATGACGACTTCTTAGATGACTAAACCCGGCACTAAAGCATTGAGTTTATTTAAGCGACCAAACCTTTTTTTATTTGTTCCTGTTAGACCTGCAGAGCTGAAGTCTAGGGTAGACTGGGCTGAATATAAATGTCTAGGGCGTACAACCGATGGAAAGAGGAGGAGGAATGTGCATTATTGATGGTGAATTTTTTTGTACTTCATTCTGGACCTTCAATTTACATTTTACCTGTACATCAAGGTATACGTTGATTCGTGTGTGTTTGACCGTGATGTATCATGGTCCCATTATTCATAATAAAGAGATCTACTATAATTACAATGATTTGTCCTGTCATAACATAGTTTTTGTTTTATATTCTGTTCAATATAGAATCCTTTAGCTTCCTTCAAAAAAGTCATAAGAATTCAATAAAATGAATAAGGATTCAATTTTAAATAAAGATTCATCGGTTTTATTTTTAAATTATACAATATACAATACTAATTGCGCCCTGCCACAAAGCAACAGTGGTTCGGGAATTGTTTGAGGAGCACGAGTTTGAGGTGTTGACTTGGCCTCCAAATTCTCCAGATCTCAATCCAATCGAGCATCTGTGCCTGTGGGATGTGCTGAACAAACAAGTCCGATCCATGGAGGCCCCACCTCGCAACTTACAGGACTTAAAGGATCTGCTGCTAACATCTTGGTGCCAGATACCACAGCACACCTTCTGGGGTCTAGTGGAGTCCATGCCTCGAAGGGTCAGGGCTGTTTTGTCAGCAAAAGGGGGACCAACACATTATTAGGACAATGTTATGCCTGATTTGTTTATATTTATGTATGTTTATACACTCACCTAAAGGATTATTAGGAACACCATACTAATACTGTGTTTGACCCCCTTTCGCCTTCAGAACTGCCTTAATTATACGTGGCATTGATTCAACAAGGTGCTGAAAACATTCTTTAGAAATGTTGGCCCATATTGATAGGATAGCATCTTGCAGTTGATGGAGATTTGTGGGATGCACATCCAGGGCACGAAGCTCCCGTTCCACCACATCCCAAAGATGCTCTATTGGGTTGAGATCTGGTGACTGTGTGGGCCATTTTAGTACAGTGAACTCATTGTCATGTTCAAGAAACCAATTTGAAATGATTCGAGCTTTGTGACATGGTGCATTATCCTGCTGGAAGTAGCCATCAGAGGATGGGTACATGGTGGTCATAAAGGAATGGACATGGTCAGAAACAATGCTCAGGTAGGCCGTGGCATTTAAACGATGCCCAATTGGCACTAAGGGGCCTAAAGTGTGCCAAGAAAACATCCCCCCACACCATTACACCACCACCACCAGTGTTGCCAAGTCCGCGGTTTTCCCGCGGAATTGGGCTACTTCAACACAGTTGCCGCGGGCTGTTTTTCATGTCCGCGGGTTGAAGCGACCCCAATTATATGATATTTAGCCCCGGGAATGCGAATTTTAGTAGGCAACCATGCCAAAAAAACACATATTTAACCACCCAAATGCGATTTTTACTGGAGATGCCCCCCTGAAACGAGATTGGGCTTGTTTTGGGCTAGTTTTGAGTAGCAATTGGGCGGGTTTTGTTGTGAAAACCTGGCAACCCTGACCACCACCAGCCTGCACAGTGGTAACAAGGCATGATGGATCCATGTTCTCATTCTGTTTACGCCAAATTCTGACTCTACCATCTGAATGTCTCAACAGAAATCGAGACTCATCAGACCAGGCAACATTTTTCCAGTCTTCAACTTCAATTGTAGCCTCTTTTTCCTATTTGTAGTGGAGATGAGTGGTACCCGGTGGGGTCTTCTGCTGTTGTAGCCCATCCGCCTCAAGGTTGTGCGTGTTGTGGCTTCACAAATGCTTTGCTGCATACCTCGGTTGTAACGAGTGGTTATTTCATTCAAAGTTGCTCTTCTATCAGCTTGAATCAGTCGGCCCATTCTCCTCTGACCTCTAGCATCAACAAGGCATTTTCGCCCACAGGACTGCCGCATACTGGATGTTTTTCCCTTTTCACACCATTCTTTGTAAACCCTAGAAATGGTTGTGAGTGAAAATCCCAGTAACTGAGCAGATTGTGAAATACTCAGACCAGCCCATCAGGCACCAACGACCATGCCACGCTCAAAATTGCTTAAATCACCTTTCTTTCCCATTCTGACATTCAGTTTGGAGTTCAGGAGATTGTCTTGACCAGGACCACACCCCTAAATGCATTGAAGCAACTGCCATGTGATTGGTAGATTAGATAATTGCATTCACGAGAAATTGAACAGGTGTTCCTAATAATCCTTTAGGTGATTGTATATTCATAGATGCAAACTCCTCACCTTTAGGTGAGAATCCAACTCTTTGAGATCAAAATAGGTCACCTACGAGATTTGCCTAGATCAACTTTTTTTTTTTTTCTCGTTTTGTGGAGTGACATATGGTAATAAAAAAAAAAAAATCAACATAATCAAATAAATGCGTAACAAAGAATATGTAGCAAAATAAAGTAAGCGGGTCCTTGAAATTCTGGTGGCTAAACATCAGAAGAATTGGGGTTTAACTTACAAGGCGTTGTACAAAGTATCCCATATTGATGCATTTGTAACCAGTGGGATCTTCAGTGTTCAGTTTTGAGTGTTAATAAAGGAGCTAAGATGATTTCCAACATACATTTTATCTGGTAGTTTTTTTCTTGTTTTTGTTTTCTTTATGTATTCAGCTCCCAAATCTATTGAATCCTTTTTTGTGTGTTTTACAAAGGGTTGTTTTGCCCTAGCCTACATAAAACACAAAAACTGTTTCTTAGAATTAGTTCAGGCAGATGCAAAGATACTTAATAGTGTCTAGAAATTAGCATGAAAAGTAAATATATTTAAAAGTGTCCTGACCTCTGAGAATGTTTTCTTTATCCACGCAACGTTCTCACCTTTTTTTTACCCCTCACCCATTTGCATCCCTTATATCAGGGTTATCCAAACTTGCCTCAACACACCTGCCTGGAAGACCTTGATTAGCTGGTTCAGGTGTGTTTAATTAGGGTTGGAGCTAAACCTTTCAGGACAATGGCCCTCCAGGAGCAGGACTGGACACCCTGACATATATATACACTTACCTAAATGACAAAATACAGTTACATTAATAATAGGAAAACCATGAAACAAGGTATGGATGTTGCCTTGTATAACGACTTAAATTTCAATCAATGATTATCTTAAAGTGCGTTCTCCCTTAAAAAAAAAAAAAATCCCTGTTAATGCTATCCTATTAAATGACTGTACGTGTCAGCTAGTCAATTTGGCCTCCTCTCGTGAAAATTAAATCTCACTGAAATTAAATACTGAAATTGAAATTAAATCTCACTGTGTAATAAGTAACCTTTGTCTTTCATCTGGAACAATGGATTCAATTAACATGACTTCTAGGAATGCTGTGAAATTACTTGTGCCATCGAATATGTTTGAAAAATTTACTGCAATATGCAGTAAAAAGATTGTCCATACAGCAACAATGTACCTGTTTTACCTTTGATGTTACAGAGGGGGAAAAAACATAAATGGTTTCCCTCAGTTCCTATCTATGCTGATAAAATCTGTACATGCTGCTTGATATTTTCACAATATGATGGAGGTTCAAAGCATTTCAAGCTTTGTTGCAGATGAAAGAAACTGCAAGCATCATTATGATCTGCGGTACTCTCTGCAGTAAAGGAAACATTTATGTCAGCCAGTGGCCCAAAAATAAAAATAGTATCATAATTTACTTCCCCCTTGCGTCTTTCTCAGAGATCCTTCATTAAACGGCATCCTGTCCATTAGATGGAGCCAGCGCTCCTAATTGATTACTATCAGTTGAACTCATTGAGCAAGCAAAAGAGGAAGAACACAGGTGTAACATGTGTTCATGTGAGATCAGAGAGAGTTTGGTGACAGAGCTGTCATTTTGGGCACATTTACACCAAACTTACTAAACAACTAGTTTTGATTGAACTGGGACAATATGGCTGCCTTCCCGCCCATTCCTGTCACAGATTCTGTCTGCTATCTTTGCACTTCTTCTTTAAAAGACTCCGTTGATCTAAGATGTTTGCACAGTTTGTGCAAAAACTGTCTACAAAGCTACTGGGAGCTCAACAAGTCCCTGGAGTGTCCTGTTTGTTTGAGGGAAACACGCTGCTCTGTTCTTCTACATCATTTAAGTTTTCCTCGCTCTTCCTCAGAGGATGAAACCTCTCAAGCCGGCGACTTCAAACCACGCTATGTGGGGAATGCAGAAAGTGGAATGGTAAGTGAGCTGCATTTTTACTTTTCACTTTGATCTTGAAATATAACTTCGGCTAAAGGATCTGCTCTAATCCAGCTATACATTTTAGGGACTGTCGTCTTATTAAAACAGCTAAGTAGGAGAACAAAACATCATCTGATTTAATTAAAGAGTGCATCAATATGTTTGCCTTTTATGGAATAAATAGTTGTAGTAGATGTATTTTTACCTAGTAGATTTTTTTTTTAATTTGTAGAAAGTATACTAAGTCAGTTAAAGGTGCACTATGTAAAATTGTTCAGTAAAATATCCAAAAACCACTCGGCCGGTATTATATATTTTGTTCAGTTGAGTACTTACAACATCCCAAATGTTTCCAACTATTTGTAAATCGTGAGAAAATTGCTATTTTAACCAAGGAACCGGGACGTGTGAGGGAGTCGCCTGTCAATTGCATCAAATCTGCGTAACCCTCGGTTTCCGGTTTTATTTTGTATAAATGCTTTACTCTTACTGCAGTGTGTAACAAGTGTCATAGCAGCCGCCGGGCGAACACATAGAGGAACGTCATAACTTAATTTTCAACAGACTCAGATGTATCTAATATGATAAACAGAGCTGCGTTACCTCATACTCATGTCCGGAAAAGCGAAAATGGTGCCGACTGTGTCATAATAAAAGTCCCGCCGGAGACTGTGTCATATTAAAAGTCCTGCTGCTCGCGAGGCGTGTGTTACGTTCATCTTATTAACCCTTAAATGCATGACTGTTTTGCAAACATTCTTACATATTCGGGTCTTTAGCGACCCGGATCTATATCTAACATGGATAGATCTATACCTGTCGCGATAATATATAAAACTCCTGATATTAGAATAACAATTACAGAAGAATAAAATAAAACATATTTCGTTACCTTTTGGAGCTTGGAAGGGTTCATTTTGAGCAGATATTTTATACCATCACCACTGTCATATTCGCGATCTCACGCATATCCTCAAAACTCATTTTCAACGTCTTCACAATAAATATTTTGATCACTGACAGCTTCCTTCACCAGATCCATCATCAAGTGACACTCATATTTGATTGCGTTCAGTACTTGCTCTGCAGTAAATCGCTGAGCCTTTTCAAGTTTTGCAGATTATATATATTATTGTTTCATTTTCTGTCTGAAGTAACTATGAGTGAAATGTCACTTCATCATTGTATATCATACATTGCCACCTTGTGGAATAAAGGTGAATTGCACTCATTTCGTCATTATAGATTAATTTATTATTGTGCAGAAAAAAAAATGCGTACAATCTTACACACCTCGGGTCGTTAGCGACCCTATACAATTTTGACAAAAAAATGTCTTGTTATATTGTTTAAAATGGATTGATTGAGGAATACTAAGAATGTTGATGTCTAACTTAAAAAAATGAATGAGGAGGAGGGTAGTGAATGATGTCTCGGGTCGCTAAAGACCCGAGGTATGCATTTACGGGTTAACAATCGCTCCAGCGCCCTTGCTCAGCTCCCACAACACTCTGTCCTGCTCTGCTCTGTTACTGTAGTAACAGTAACGTCAATGATCGCATCCATGAACATGATTTCTGCCTGAGTCCTATCCCGATTCTTTTCCACCGGCTGTGAGGTGAAGACCACATGTCCCAAGATTCTGCGCTCAAACTTGGCATCATCAAACTATGCCTTTGTTTTGAATAGGCGACCTCTAGCGGACGGAAAAGTTACATAGTGCACCTTTAAAGCTCTTTCCAGACAAAGTCAGAGGTGGGAATACTTAAGATAAAATTCCCCACTTCCAACCTCAAAGCCTTCCAGTCATTCTACATTACTGACAACTCATTTCTCCTGCTTCCCCTTGAAAATGACCAGTGGCCAATTGTTTTAGTCACTGCCATATTGTAAATGAAGTCAAATTATGCTTTTCCCCTGAAGTTGGGGATGATCAATCCGTCGGATTTCTGTTCCAGTGGTTATTTTCAAGTAGGAGGTGGGAGAATGTTCTGAGATGTTCAGTACTGTATGAGTCACCTCTGACACTGATCTGATAAAATGCATAGTTGGAATACAACAATAAGTTGCTTTGGATAAAAGAGTTTTCCCATGCATAAATGTAAATGCCTATGCTAACACCGACAGCAGTCAGTGAAGGAGCTATCAGAAATAATGAGCACTATGGCCAGCATAAAGACAGAAGAAGACATTGGTACCATGGTCCAGATGTTGATGGAGGTCAAATATGAACCGATTGAAAAAAACATATCAGCAAACATAGAAGAAAACCTCATAAATGGACATACAATTGAGGACATTGCCTCTGCAAAGGTAAGATGTCAAATGTATCATCATGTCTTCCTAGCTAAGAACAATTTGTCTGAACGTTATGATGTTTTTTTTAACAAAGTTCAGGAGGAACACGTTCGAATTGCCTATCCAATCAGCACGAGAGGAGGCCTATATACATAGCCAACTCGCCTATGTTCTAAATGTAAATTCTATGTAAATTCTGAGCTTGGAGCCCTCCCTTCAGACAGCATACTCTTTACTCTATATGATTATTAGTAAATGTGAACTTGTTTTGTTTTTGTTTGTTTTTTAAAAGATGGAGCAGTCCAATGAAACCAGGTTAGTGTCCCATCTTCTCTTGAAATTGCAAATATCTCTCGTTAGTACATTTGAAATAAGAGATGTGAAACCAGCCCCTAAAAAAGCCTTTAATTTATTTAATGCTTCTAGGGATGAGGAAATACATACAGACATGATACTACATGACACCACTCCCGCACCCAGTTCTGACTTAGTGGAACCCAATGACTCTAGAGAGAATCCCGGTCCACCACCCACAGTTACTTGTAGATCATTAAGGTCCAACCTTTGTCCAAAATGCGGCAAGAGCTTCAAAAGAAAATCAGACCTCAAAGCTCATGAGAAGTTGCACTCCTTGAAGAAGTCACACCAGTGCTCCACTTGCGGAAAGAGTTATGTCGACAAACATGAGCTTTCCTTGCACATGCGGTTCCACAGTGGCGAGAGGGTGTTGGACTGCCCTTATTGCAAGAAAAAGTTTGTCAGGGAGAGTGGATTGAAATCCCACTTGAGAAGCCACACGGGGGAGAAGCCATTCTCTTGCTCACAATGTGGGAAAAGCTTTTCTCGAAGAAGTACCCTAAATACTCACATGCGGTTGCACCTAGGCACCCTGCCCCACCAGTGCGATCATTGCGGGAAGCTTTTCAACACTGCGGCAGCTATGAGAGCTCACAGGGCAACCCATACCGGAGAGAGGCCCTTTCTGTGCCCGCAATGTGACAAGAAGTTCATCAATAAAGCTGAACTGGATGTACACCTGAATAGCCATGCAGGGAACAAGCCGTTTAGCTGTTCAGTGTGTGGAAAGGGTTTCCTGAGGAAGCAAGAACTCAACATTCATCAGACCATTCACCAAGACAAACGTACATTTTATTGCACACACTGTGAGAGCAGCTTCAAAAGGATGAGCCACCTCACATCGCACCTGAAGATCCATTGCTCCGACACCCCTTACAAATGCACACACTGCAGCAGGTCCTTCAAACATCCCAACAGCCTCAAATTGCATGAGCGTCTTCACACCGGAGAAAAACCCTACAGTTGTGAACACTGCGGGAAAAGGTTCCCTTCATCAGGAGAGCGCTCTAGACACTTGGCCATCCATTCCGAGGAGAAATCGTACAAGTGCCCGAAGTGTGACAAGAGCTTTCGCTTCAGGAGTGGTATGAGGTCCCACCAGGTCACACACACTGGAGAAAGACCATTCCACTGCAAGAAGTGCGGTCAGAGCTTCGCTAGGCTTGCAAATCTCAAAAAGCATAAGGTGGTGCACACCGACGAAAGACGTTTCAGCTGTTCCCAGTGCGGCATGGCCTTCAAGTCCACCTCTACTCTCAGGAGCCACCTGATAATCCACTCCAGCAAGTCCCTGTTGAACTGCAGCACCTGTGGCAAAACCTTCACTCGCCAAGACACCTTCAAAAGACATCAAGACATCCATGCAGGGATCAAAGTCCACAAGTGCACAGAGTGTGGAAAATGCCTGAGCTCAGCAAGTTGCCTGAAGCTGCACATGCAGGGTCACTCCGGGAAGAAGCAAATGTACTACTGCGATGAATGCGAAAAGAGCTTCAGTTCCACAGCCTATCTGCAAAAGCACCGGCAGATCGCGCACACCAACGAGAAGCCGTATGTTTGCTTTGAGTGTGGGGAGAGCTTTAACACAGACGGGAAGCTAGTTACTCACCAGCTACAGCATTCAGGACAGATGGAGCATGTTTGCTCCCATTGTGGGAAGAAGTTTGCACGGAAAGAGACTCTAAGGCGGCATGAGAAGATGCACTCTGAAGAGAGGCCTCACCAGTGCTCAGAGTGTGGGAAAGGATTTACGAGGAGCGATCAACTAAAACGGCATCGGAGAACACACGCAGAGACCAATTAAACGGATGTAATTGTTTCATTTTGAGTTTTGTTAGTGATGTAGCCTGTTAATATGCGCAGGCTTGCTTTGAATAACATTTTCTTTTGTCCATGCATTTTTGGACCCCACTTGAGTTTATTTGAATGGCACTTTGTACTAGCGGCACTAGATGGCACTCCGTGCTTTGAGACAGAACTGAGTGAACTGTGGTACTAAAAAGGCTCTGTTGCAGAACCTTCTCTAAAATCATGAGGAAATAAGGCATTTCTATGTTAAAGTAAAAGATAGGAGGAAATATGTTCTTTTGTGTTTTTGTTTTGTTTGTGTTCTGTCATTAAAGACAATTATGTACCATGATGTGATGGGCTTTTTATAAAAACTAATATAATTCAAAAATGACAGTCCACTTTTACTGTCACCCCCCTTTTTGAGAATAGACATGAAAATGCACTATCCAAACTTAAAGGGCTGTAATTCAAGAATACTTTGGAGTATAGACCTAAGTTTGATCTTGCTTTAAAGAAGACACTCTGCAGATTATTGCTGAAGCAATTTAAATTATGTTTTATAAACAAGGTTCGGGAGAAGCACGTTCAGATAATTGACACAGGTGGAGAGCACTCTGCTAATCAACAATAGAAGTATATATACACGCAGCATTCCTACCTCCGTTTGTTGACAGTTATCAGCAACCCTTCCACCACCCCTTCGCCACACCTTTTAACTCTAAAACCACTTACATACACGGGGGGGTACTCTGGGTTCGGGCCTAATTCCGAGCTCGAAGCCCTCCCCCCGGACAGCACACCAAATACGCATCGAATTACTCTCTATAAATATGTCAGTGTGAACTCATGAAAATATGAAAAAGTTATGGAAGTTTAAATTTACTGTAGGGTGATTTCAGGGTGATTGGGACACTTTTTGCCATTGAAGTGACTTGGAAAACCCCTAAATTATTTTTTTATTTTATTTTTTTTATATAAAATATATATTTTACAAAAACATTTTATTCTAAAATGACTATAAAATCAAAGCCATATGTCTAACCAAGTTGTGTTCCAAAATTGAAGTTCCCATGAGATTGTTTAGGCGTAATACTAAAAATAGCCACCGGGAGTCATCCACATTCCATTGGTTTTTGATGCATTTTCCTGTCAATTTCAAATATCACTTCCAACACAAAACACCAAATATGGAACCTTGAGACTCTTTCTGACGATGTGTTTTGTCAAGATTAGAAAAGATTTTGATTATAAAGTAGTTACTAAACATGTCACCGCCCGCTAGAAAACATTTAAATACCGTTTCCATGGGAACGTCTAATCTTTCGAATGATACCTAATTTATGATAATTACTAAAATATATGATACGAAAAAACGCAATCAAAAAAAAAGAGCGCCAGGCGTCCAGTTAAGGGGTTAAAACAACACAATGTTTGGCTTGCCACGTTCCCTTTCAAAATGAGTATAAATAATAAGTAATGGCAATTAAAAATGTAACAACAGGCCATGTGTCTGAAAATGAAATTGGATTTTGATGCAAATGGAAGTTTCAGGAATATCAGCCAGAGGGGAGGACTAGCTCTGTGATTTAAATATACTTATTTAAACACTTTTTCTGAAGCTGTCTTTGCATTAACCTGCTCTTGTACCCAAAGGGTAAAAATGCCATGCGCCGTGAAGTGGAATCATATAGGCTTCTATTAGACTTTGGGTCAGTGTTGCAAATTGGATATTTGTATCTGGTTTAGCTTTTTCCTTAATGCTCCATAATACCAGCTCTTGATTGTACATCGTTGTGCTTTTAAATAGGTCACTTGATATACAATTCAAAGCAGCACAGGTAGCTAAGAAATGTCTTCAAAGGTACTGTGCTGAAAATAGTCTAAAATTATATATATTCGTGATAATGATAGTGTTCATGCTTTCAGAAAAGCCACTGAGTTCATCACCCAGGCTCAACTAGATCTTTCCATTTTGTGTCTATTTTTCATAGATTTCCTTTTTAACCAATCAAGTGTTTGTATGTGTATTCTCATTCGTCCATGTGGATGTTTGCAGACTCAGACTCCACTCCAGCAATTTCATTCCCAGTCGAACAAATAAACATAGTAAGAAATTCTAAGTCTGGTCAGGGAAGAGTCACACTCTG
Organism: Romanogobio albipinnatus; assembly: GCA_023566225.1. Lineage (NCBI taxonomy): Eukaryota > Metazoa > Chordata > Actinopteri > Cypriniformes > Gobionidae > Romanogobio > Romanogobio albipinnatus. Next base: position 41,471,502 of record CM042244.1, on the reverse strand, counting down.
TCTCCCTGACAACAGTCGCTAGGCAACTAACATTTGTCATCCCTTTTCTTTCTTACCTCATGTCCCGTTTCCAACCATCTGCCTTTAGAGTGAAGCCATCAAAACCTTTCAAATACAAATATAGTTCCTCACCTTAAGGCACTGCTGGTTTACTTGTACAAATCATATAGACATCATCACAAGTGCAGGGACAAATGTCAGACACATGCTGGGGTATCATAACAAATTGTCTTTATTCTCTCATTTTCAGAGACAGAGTGGAACACATTCATCAGTAGTGAGAAACAAGTGAATGGTGCTGCCATGTTTGACCTTGGAACGTTTCCAGAACGTTGTGGTTTCATTGTTGCATAAGCCTGTGTGGCCAGCCCCCACAGAAATGCTTGGTCCTATGGCATATTCGATGGATTCCATGAGATCGTGTGTTGATGGGTCTAAAATGATGTGAGCAGGTGAAAATACAGAACAAAACTCGCCCATCTCTGTGTCTCCTCTCATGGCTCTTTATGTACATTTGTTTCAAAATATGCTCACCTTTAAACACTCGTACAACTCCAGCCATATCGCCGAATGGATGTAATTTGTGATAACCCTCACAATAAGGCTACATCGATTTTACAGGACATTATTGTAAAAGAAACGAACAAAGTCCTAATCCTACACATTAACTACCTCTAAAATCAGAGGGAAATAGAGGGTTCACGACTTGCATTAGCATTGCTCTAAGGAACGAAGCATTGCATGGCACTCAAAGTTCACGCAAATTCAGTTTTGACCTTGTTATTGTCACTGACAGTGTGTCTTGCAGTGGCAGGTTCAACAATCTTGTGATGTCTTTTAAAGGTACACAGCGTTGTACTACGTTGTTTTTTTTCCCACAAGCATCCTGATACCTCAGTTACAGATCTCATTTAAATTCACCAAAAGTTACGCAAGACAGAGACGTCGTTCAGCGTTTTCGCCGTTTATTGTGCACACTACCCACTTTTTTGCTCCCATGCTGTACAATGTCCTTAAAAGGGTCATCGGACGCCCATTTTCCACAAGTTGCTATGATTATTTAGGGTCTTCGTGTAAGGTCTGTAACATACTTTGGTTAAAATTCCTCAAAGTTTGTGTAAAACAACACCCTTTATACCTCCTCAAAAACAGCTCTGTTCACAGCGACCCGTTTCGGTGCATGTCTCTTTAAATGATAATGAGCTACTGCTCACCCCACCCATCTCTTCCATGGGGTGTGTAGACACCATAGACTGTAAAAAAAATATGGACGTAGTGTCCGTGACGTCACCCATAGGATTCTGAAGAGCAGTTTTGAAGTATAAAGTCGGCCATTGCCATCTTGGCAGCGCGTCACTCCTGGATAACTGAAAATGGGCAAATGACGGTGACGCGACGAATATCAGAAAACAAACAAATGGCTATCCACCTGTCACTCAAAGTGGCCATGCCCTTAATTATAGACCAAAACCACAATTTGTACTAGGCTGTAAACATGTTTTTTTTCTGATGTAAAGTTGGGCATTTTAACATGGGGCTCAATGAGATTCTGCTCCCTTTTGGAGCCTGTCCCTAGCGGCCAGTCAATGAATTGCAGTTTAAGTCACTTCCGTATTGGCTTCGAAGGGAAACTAGGGGAGGTTGCCGCTTGGTAGACACGTGAAGTGCTGCCTTCGCTGACAGTTTACAACTGGCTGAGGGCGGAAATATGCTACTATGGGACAGCGGTTGTGAGCGGAGCATGAGCAATAGGACATCATATTGCTCAGAAAATTAAAACAGCTTAATTATTGAGAGTGTGGAGTGAATGGATTTTGGGTAGGGTGGTTGTGTCCACACACTGCAAAGACACATTTATATGCAAACACCAAATAAAAGTGAGTTTTGCATCCGATGGCCCTTTTAATGCTTTCTGCAACACTTCTTATGTGGATGGCCCATGATGCTTGTGTTGAAGCCCTGATGCAAGTCTAAATCTAACACACTGATTGAAAGTAACAACATTCCTATCAACCAATCATCCACATCGGCGAAATCACAGTAAGCCTCATGGTGAATACGATATGGGAAAAAAGACACATCACATGCTTTTAGACGACATGACAAAGTGGGCCATTCTCTATATTGCTCGTCCCAACATCTGTTTTTTTGGTGACAAATCATTTAGGAAAGTGAAGCGAGAGGAGATTTAAAGTAGAGTTTTAACCTGAACCCAAGGGTTGTATGGCATTGATTAAAAGTGCCTTTTTCGATCTCTGAGACATGCATTTAGCTACTGTGTGCAGCTAAATGCCAAATACTATATATTACAGTTGACCCGTATAAAGGAAAATGTGTATCAGTAGGTTTATTCTCTTGTCAGATAGAATTGAGTGTGAACATGGCTTGCTTTTATTATAGACTGAGGTGTCAAATTAGTTCAATGGCAATTTGACACAACAGAGCTATTCTCTAGAGTTTACCCTGTCTGACTCTGGGGACTCTATCAATGTGCTCTCCACAGACTGCTTTCTCTGCCAGCACTGATTGCCTAATATTGCCTTCTTTCTTATCTTATGCTCATTAAATAACAGGTCTGTGTATTACTCCCACCACATTGGTGGTTTAATTATGAGTGCATATAATTGATATTAATATCAGAAGAACAACAACATTTTGCTGTTGTATTGAAAAATGTCCCATTACATCTTAAAACAATCAATTAGTATGTGATTTTGCTCCCTACGGTTAAGAGTCATTATACGTGAATATCTGAGTACAGTACTTTAGGCCTGATTGACTGAAGTCATTACTGTGAGTCAAAGATTACATTTCCGTAATAATTGTTTAAGCGAGAAATTAATTGGTGCCCAATCACAAATATTGCTTATGTTTGAATATTTTCTTCCTTGTTTTTAAAATGTATGACAAGTCAAATAATTCCAACCACAAACCAAGATTATGTGTTGTTCAATGAGCTGTACGCCACTTTTTCACTTGAATCGTTCATCACGCTACGGAAACCACATATGCAAACTATTTTAGCAAGTGTTTATTCCGCTTGTAAACAAGGCCCTTGAAGGTACAATTCTCAATTACCGCAACTGGACGGCTGTTTATACTAGAACAATAAAAAAAAAAAAACGGAATATCATTAGCACTCCTCTGCAGTGCTGTGCTGATTCACCCCCACATTTTGCACAAAGCTTTGTGATTAGTCTCAAAGCAAATTCCTTGGGTGTCATGTGTCTCCACATAAGGAAACATCACCACATCAATCGTTTGGATGAGATTAGACAATTACTAAACTTGATCTGTATTACTAAATATTGTACATGTCATAAGAACTGTCATGAGTTCAGTTCACATTGTGATTAACACCATGTCCTAACCAGATGTGATGCAAATGAAGAGCTATTTTCTAGGTCACATGGTTTTAACTTTTTGGCTGTGATGCCAAATAGCCCTGCCTATAATGAGATCTCATTGATTCAAAATCCTGTTCCATAAAACATCAAAGACCTTCCCACTGGCTTCTAATATTGTGCTAAAAAGTTAAGTAAAGCCAAGTTACAAAGTACAAATGAGCACTTTTGAGGAGGAACTAATTACTGGATATGAGAAATGTTCCTCTTGAACATTTTCCACTATTTTTTCTGTTCAAACTGTTATTTGCCATTATTTTAATACTTTTTTTTTAATTTTTATACAGCAGTCTATTATTTTGGTATCTATTTCAGACAAGCATGCCCCTATACGGAGTGTGAAAATACTACAGTTAGTTTTATGTCGCTTTACATGACGGTTAGACTTTCTCTTCTTCTAGACATGCCAGGCTACACGAGACTACGTCTGGTTAGGACACAGTATCCACCAGTCGTAACCACCATAACATTATTCCAATTAGTAGTCGACTAATTGGGCTGCACAATATATCGAAAGAATTTCCTTAAACCAATGTCACGACATCGGCTTTATCAAAATGCCAAGACTTAATAAATAAATGCACTGTATGTTTCAGAATGAAGCGTGGCACTGTGTTCATTTACACTGTAAACTGTAAAAATACTGGATAGTTGAATGTTTGAAAATGAAGAAATCAAGACATAAAATGTAGTATTGTAATTTTATAGTTGCACTACAAATAAAATAAATTTTCATTTGAATTAAATACTAGATTTTTTTCACAGTACAATAGTATTACAATACATTTCTTATTTTGTTTATATTTTTAATTTGATAATTAAAAGTCATACAAATTATTATTATTTATAGTGTGTATATATTATATATATATATATATACCCTGCTATTTTGCAAGTTCTCCCACTTAGAAATCATGGAGGGGTCTGAAATTGTCATCGTAGGTGCATGTCCACTGTGAGAGACATAATCTAAAAAAAAAAAATCCAGAAATCACAATATATGATTTTTTAACTATTTATTTGTATGATACAGCTGCAAATAAGTATTTGAACACCTGAGAAAATCAAAGTTAATATTTGGTACAGTAGCCTTTGTTTGCAATTACAGAGGTCAAACGTTTCCTGTAGTTTTTCACCAGGTTTGCACACACTGCAGGAGGGATTTTGACCCACTCCTCCACACATATCTTCTCTAGATCAGTCAGGTTTCTGGCCTGTCGCTGAGAAACACTCCAAAGATTCTCTATTGGGTTTAGGTCTGGAGACTGGCTAGGCCACGCAGGAACCTTGATATGCTTCTTACAGAGCCACTCCTTGGTTATCCTGGCTGTGTGCTTCGGGTCATTGTCATGTTGGAAGACCCAGCCTCGACCCACCTTCAATGCTCTGAGGGAAAGAGGTTGTTCCCCAAAATCTCGCAATACATGGCCCCGGTCATCCTCTCCTTAATACAGTGCAGTTACCCTATCCCATATGCAGAAAAACACCCCCAAAGCATGATGCTACCACCCCCATGTTTCACAGTAGGAATGGTGTTCTTGGGATGGTACTCATAATTCTTCTTCCTCCAAACACGTTTAGTGGAATTATGACCAAAAAGTTATATTTTGGTCTCATCTGACCACATGACTTTCTCCCATGACTCCTCTGGATCATCCAAATGGTCATTGGCAAACTTAAGACGGGCCTTGACATGTGCTGGTTTAAGCAGGGGAACCTTCCGTGCCATGCATGATTTCAAACCATGACGTCTTAGTGTATTACCAACAGTAACCTTGGAAACGGTGGTCCCAGCTCTTTTCAGGTCATTGACCAGCTCCTCCCGTGAAGTTCTGGGCTGATTTCTCACCTTTCTTAGGATCATTGAGACCCCACGAGGTGAGATCTTGCATGGAGCCCAAGTCTGAAGGAGATTGACAGTCATAGCTTCTTCCATTTTCTAATGATTGCTCCAACAGTGGACCTTTTTTCACCAAGCTGCTTTGCAATTTTCCCGTAGCCCTTTCCAGCCTTGTGGAGGTGTACAATTTTGTCTCTAGTGTCTTTGGACAGCTCTTTGGTCTTGGCCATGTTAGTAGTTGGATTCTTACTGATTGTATGGGGTGGACAGGTGTCTTTATGCAGCTAACGACCTCAAACAGGTGCATCTAATTTAGGATAATAAATGGAATGGAGGTGGACATTTTAAAGGCAGACTAACAGGTCTTTGAGGGTCAGAATTCTAGCTGATAGACAGGTGTTCAAATACTTATTTCACTTATAAGTGAAATAAGATTTATAAAAAATCCTATATTGTGATTTCTGGATTTTTTTTTTTTTTGATTGTCTCACAGTGGACATGCACCTACGATGACAATTTCAGACCCCTCCATGATTTCCAAGTGGGAGAACTTGCAAAATAGCAGGGTGTTCAAATACTTATTTTCCTCACTGTATATATATATATACATACATACTATAAATAAATAATTAAGAGGTTTGGGTTGTTTCTTTTAGAGAGTATACAAAAAAAAAAAAAAAACATTCAGAGTAAAAAGTCATTTTTAATATTTATTTTTAAAAGATTTGTATACAGTGCATCCGGAAAGTATTCATAGCTGCAAATGTTTTACAATTAAAAAACAAAAATCACATGTACACAAGTATTCACAACACTTTGCCATGTCACTCAAAATTGAGCTCAGGTCCATCCTGTTTCCACTGATCATCCTTGAGATGTCTGTACAACTTGATCGGAGACCACCTGTGGCAAATTCAGTTAATTGGACATGATTTGGAAAGGCACACACCTGTCTATATGAGGTCCCACAGTTAACAGTGCATGTCAGAGCACAAACCAAGCCATGAAGTCCAATACAATTACAATAGGTCTGTAGACCTCCGAGAAAGGATTGTATCGAGGCACAGATCTGGGGAAGGGTACCAAAAATTTCTGCAGCATTGAAGGTCCCAATGAGCACAATGGCTAAAGGAAGAAGTTTGGAACCATCAGGACTCTTCCTAGAGCTGGCTGCCTGGCCAAACGGAGCAATCGGGGGTGAAGGGCCTTAGTCAGGGAGGTGACCAAGAACCCGATGGTCACTCTAACAAAGCTCCAGCGTTTCTCTGTGGAGAGAGGAGAACCTTCCAGAAGAACAACCATCTCTGCAGAACTCCACCAATCAGGCATTCATGGTAGAGTGGCAAGACGGAAAAGGCACATTACAGCCCACCTGGAGTTTGCCAAAAGGCACCTGAAGGACTCTCAGACCATGAGAAACACAATTCACTGGTCTGATGAAACAAAGATTGAACTTTTTGGCCTGAATGGCAAGCGTCATGTCTGGAGGAAAGCAGGCACCGCTCATCACCTGGCCAATACCATCACGCTGTGGGGATGTTTTTCAGAACTGGGACTGGGAGAATAGTCAGGATTGAAGGAAAGATGAATGCAGCAATGTACAGAGACATCCTTGATGAAAACCTGCTCCAGAGCGCTCTGGATCTCAGACTGAGGCGAAGGTTCATCTTCCAACAGGACAACGACTCTAAGCACACAGCCAAGATAACAAAAGAATGGCTACGGGACAACCCGATTGAACATCTCTGGAGAGATCTGAAAATGGCTGTGCACTGACATTCCCCATCCAAACTGATGGAGCTTGAGAGGTTCTGCAAAGAAGAATGGGAGAAACTGCCCAAAAATAGGTGTGCCAAGCTTGTAGCATCATACTCAAAAAGACTGCTTCAACAAAGTATCGAGCAAAGGCTGTGAATACTTATGTACATGTTATTTTTTTCCCGTTTTTTATTTTTAATACATTTGCAAAAATGACAAACAAACTTCTTTTACGTTGTCATTATGGGTCTACTGTTTGTAGAACTTTGAGGAAAATAATGAATTTAATCCATTTTGGAATAAGGCTGTAACATAACAAAATGTGGAAAAAGTGAAGCACTGTGAATACTATCCGGATGTACAGTATACAGATGCACTCCTCAAGAAAATTACCCTAATCATTCTAGAATTGTTATATTTTACCAAATATAGAAACCTAAGTCACCTGGGGAAAATTCCTGTATTTTTTCATATAGCAGAAAAAGATTGCAATGGCAGTTTTTCTTCTAATATCGTGCAGCCCTAACGACCAACTGGGTTTTTTTTCCCGATGACTGATTCTTAAAATCACTTTATTTGGTTTCCTTATACCTGAAAATGTGCTATTGTTGTGCAGGTAGAGTGAGAAAAGCTAAACCGCTAAATCCATGCATTAACTAAAGCATCTTATCCTATGCTATTGGGCCTTTTTTTTAACTACAAATATTTTACTACGATTCTGCATCCGTGCTGTGTCAGCATGCTTCTCAACAGGGACTACTACAGGAGCTATTCTATCACCACTAACAGCCTGCCACGGTCAGCATGATATACTCATTATACTGATATCCGGTGCTATACTTGTGTTGGCCTGTCCGTTTACAGGCCTCTCGCAAACCATAAAGATCATGTTCTGTCAGGATAGTTTATACACCGCTAGGTTTCGCTGCACCACTGTCATATTCAATGACTGAGAGACTGGTATAAACAACTAATTTCACACATACTAGTTAAGGTAATATCTCTGGAGAACTATCTCCTCTGTGAAGTGGTGCGGCAACACTGTCTCTTATCTCCTCACCTGTCAATCTCACATGCAGTTTCTCCTCTAGCCTGCTTTAACACCTCTTCTCCCTTCTTCTCTCGGTCATTTTCGGTTACATTAGAGCGCTGAGGTCATGACAAGAACGTGACTTCTGCCTGAGCATTCTGCTTCCTCTGTGTCTGCTGAGGTCTCTGTCGCCCTCCCTGTCCCTGTCTCGGCCAAGGTGTGAGCGCGGAACGAGCCCTGACAGAAAGCGCTTGGCCCTGCTGGTCAGGCTCTCTCGGCGGGCCGCTGCGGGGGACCCCTCCGTCCAGCCGGGCCCCAAACTGTGGCCCCGGGCCGCTCTCACAGCCGCTTCCAGGAGGTCATTAGTGCGGTGGTCCAGAGAGACGGAGAGCTCCAGATACAGGCAGCCAAACATCATTGCGCTGGAGTGCGCCTCTGAGAAAGAAAAAGAGAGAGAGGTTGAGTGATATAGACGCAGATGGAGTTTGACAATCTCTTGTCATATCAACACAGATTAGCATTAGATAACTGAATCAATTGAGTGGGACTTAATGGAGCACGGAGGGGCTGTTGGAAAGGAGAAATAAAGGCTAAATGCTTGCCGTGTGTGTGGGTGTTTTTGTTCGGAGGTGTGTGGACAGGATTGAATTAGATCACTGTCGACTAGATGGCACCATTGTGAATAAGTGACATGACCTGAGAGAAGAAGCAAACAGATGAGGAGGAGGAGGAAACCGAGAGAAAAACAGAGGAAACAGACAACATTTATCATGCCAATAAATTGACTTAAAATTGAGGAAAATTAAGATTTTAGTTTGATTTAAACTTTAATAAGTTTCAGAATTAGAAGATACTATTTCAGATGGTAAAGTACAATGACTAACAACAAGCCATCCAAACTTTGTGTTGATCCTGGCTGTAGGTCATCATAGCCTTCTGAAAGATCTCAACTTTAGAAATAAGGCCACGTGTACATTAATCCGGATACATTTGAAAACGGTGTTTTTGTTTCAAAATGCTCTCCGTCCACACGTTTTTTTTTCCAAAAGTTCCTCATCCACACTGAAACGTCGGGAAACACTGAGCTCACTGAGATGATACAGACGGAACAAGACATAAGTTATCACGCAATTCTTCTGGCAGGATCATTTTATTTGGCAAAATATTTCACCATTCACTGATGCATCCAGGCCGCACTCACTCACCATTATATGTTTGGTCTAAAAAGCAACTGCTCTCATGGTTTTCCGCACAGCAAATTAAAGTACATTTTGCTATTTGTCATCTTTGCAGAACTGTGATATGAGGAGTGTGCAAAATAACATATTTTAGCAACTGAATAGAAAAAAAAAGTGAATAGCACAGAACAGGCACAATACCGGTATAAACATGAATATCTATCCGTACAATGTATCACATGACTAAACATGCGTCAACGTTTTCAAATACCTCCATCCACACTGCAACGCGAAAACACTGGTTTTAAATTTATCCACTTTGCTTTCAAAAAAACTTAATTTTTGCTAATTAAATCGCCATCTCAGTGTGGACGGAAGGCCAAAACGGAGAGAAAAAGACGCTTTTTCAAACGAAAACGTTAGTGTGGACAAGGCCTAAGTGGCTGGATGTTTATGCCTACCAAGGTCCCTGATCATTTCAATGATCAATTAAACCTTAGCAGTTTGTGTGACACATTTCGGCATGGATTGTTTTGACAATCTGTCACAGGCTTTGCGAAGAGATGGTTATTGAAAGGATGGAGTAGTGGCAACTAGATTGGATCCAATAGCGAACCTACAATCTGTTAGCAAGTGTTGTTACTTATGTCCTATACAAAGAGGTGTCGCAACAGGGTTCAGTTACAGTCAAATCAAAATTTGTTCAGACATTTTCTCACATTATTACAGTTTATTCGCTATAGTTTAGAAAATAGTAATAAAATATGACAAGAACTCAGAGTTAAACTGTGTCAGAAGATAGAAAGGTATGTAATGGACTACAACCAATCAGCTGTTACATTTAGGTACACTATAGTGTTCTGCATCCACTAGTAAAAAATCTGGTGTAGGTTGGTTTGTACATGGTGTTTTTAAAGGTACAGTAGCAAATAAAGCCTGTTTAATCATAAAGGTCCAGTATGTTTGACATTGCCTTTGATTAAAGGAATACAGGAAAGCATACAGAAAATAGACATTCAAAACTTTAGATTTATTTTTGGAAGAATTAATACTTTTATACAGCAAGGGTACATTAAAACCAATGTACAAATGTTACAGTAAAGACATTTATAATTATTTATACTTCAAAATAATGCTATATTCTTTTATATTTCCTTTCATCAAGCACTCCTGAAAAAAAAAATCTGTTTCCACATAAATATTAAGTAGCATACAATTGTTTTAAACACTGACTAAAAATAAGGAATGTATCCTGAGCACCAAATAAGCATATTAGAATGTTTTTTGAAGGATCATGTAAAAATTCAGCTAGAAATACATGGTCAAATGCTTTTTCATGCATTCTGATTCTCATGCTAAACATGGCCAAAATAAAAAATACAACACACAAGTTGGACGTATGACGGAGTATTTCTTTGCCAAATACACTCCTTAAGGATTCAAACAAGTTTTGGAAAAACATTTTTCGAGTTTGGCCCTGTATGACTTTCAAGGGCGAAATTGATTGCATGGGCACTTCTCCTGGATGAGTGCGTGTGCACATCAATCAGAGCGAGAGCAAGTTATAGTAGCTATCAGCAGTGCTGTCATTTAGTTTTTAGACCACGAAGAAGGGTTTTTTTGGTTGTGAGGGAAAAATAACCTTGTTCAGCTTCCCAAATAACCCAGCGTTAAAGTCCCAGTGAACCGGAAGTTGCAATTGATTTTATTTCAGTGCTGTGACGTATTTCCAAGTGAAATGGAATATTGAATAGAGGGCAGGGTTTTTACTTCAGCGCTCCTCCTCTCCATCTCTTGTTCATACCAGACTAACGGTTGGAGGGGTGTGGTTAAGGATATTCAAACCCTAGCCATCACACCGCCATAGACAGTAAAAGAAATGTACACAGCGACTCCATAGACTTCAACGGGGAAATTTGAAGTCAGTTAGAAGCACTCACTTCCTGATGGCTGAGCGTACTGCTCAGCCTCAGACTGAGCTTGACGACGTAAATGTGATGCGAGCAACCTGTCTGACAGTGGCAAGTCTTCTAGTAGTTGTGCAACGTAAAATCTGAATTACCGAATCTTGTAGCGACAGAGAGAGTGAGCAGGAGCAACTTTTGATGAATGAAGCAGGATTTGCGACATCTCTATCGGCGTTTATGCCTCCACGTCCCCCCGATTGCCTCATAGACAGTAAAAGATTGCCTGTGAGCTTCTCCTCGGGTCTATACGGTACAGCGCGACAGAGTCGCGTGGTTATGACGCAATCGTTAGCCTACTTTTTACAAAAACGGCTTCTACGGGGCGATAGTGTAAGATACAAGGTACTGGAGCATTTTATACATTGTTGTGTTTATTTAGAAATAAACAATGGACAAATGGAGTCTTTAAACGCCTCAGATGTAAAGATATTCGCTGTCAAAGTGAGGCCAAAATGAATGAGAAATTCAATGTTTTCAGCAGGTGAAGTCAATGGAATGTCAATGGAATGTTAACAGCAGGTGATGGCTTGGTTAGCAATGGCTGCCCATATGGAAGGTACGCTTTCCGGGGGCTGGATTACCCCCTTGCACACCACATATCATCGGAAAGGGAACGCCATTCCAGACCGGAAGTTACTTTTCAGATTTTGATTAAAAGATTACCATGGCAAACCATTTTTTTCTGTGTATTAACCTGTACGGATTAATTGTTCACCCTAAGACCTGTAATGTGTGCTAACAAAGTAAATAAGATTGATTTTGATTTCATGAGGAAAAAGTGGATGCAGTTTGTTTTTCCGGAGTAGCAACGGAGTTCTGCAAGTGTGTTTGTTTGTTCCCTGCCAGGAGTCGAAACTGCAGGCGTTTTCTGCAGTCAGTAAAAACTGCATCAAATGTAATGTAAACAACACGTGTGTTATTTACCCTTTAAAGTGGAAAACAGTTGTAATTATATTTCACAATGTAGACAATATAAATGATGCAGAAAAGACGCAGGACATTACCACCATAAAACAATGGTATCTGTTATCTTAAAAAAAAAAAAAAAAAAAGAGAGAGAGAGAGAGAGAGAGAGAGAGAGAGAGAGAGAGAGAGATGGGGAAGAAGGGGAATCAATTTGTTGTGCCACAGCAGAAAGGAGATTTATTGTATGTGTGTAGCATTACAATCCACAGAGTTATACATATTGTTTACGGCTATAGACTCATCTTTGCCAGCAAAAGGTTGGGCGTCTCCGTTTCAGTGATTTAGCCTGTATGACTTTACAGCATGTACGCATCCAGAGTCTGTGCGCCTGTTTAAATACAGCTTGAATGTCAGCATCAAATAGCTGACTCGCAAATACAGAATGTAAATTAAACCCATTTACATGAAGCTGAGTACACAGTGAGTGTGCGCTTGTGTGTTTGTATCGGAGGCAGGAAGCGAGATGCAGACAGAAAAAGATTCAGAACATTTCCGAATCGATGACCACACTAGCTGCAGCACCCGGAGGAAAAAAATATGCTGAGCACAGATGTGTCCATATAACCGTCCTCTGCACTTCCTACAAGGTCCTTGACTCCCTGCCACACCCATCTCATGTGCTTGTTAGTGGTGCTTAGGGTTAAAGATTTGAACAAACCCCTAAGCCTAAACACTTTAAATAAATTTCACTAGTTAACATTGGTTAACTACATTAGTTAACTTGAACAAAAAATGAACTGCCCTTATAAAGCATTTATTAATCTTTGTTAATGTTAATTTCAACATTTACAAATACTTTATTAAAATCTGAACTATGAGCAATACATTTGTTACTGTATTTGTTCATCTTTATTAACGTTAGTTAATAAAAATACAACTGTTCATGGTTTGTTCATAAACCATGAACAGTTGTATTTTTATTAACTAACGTTAATAAAGATGAACAAATACAGTAACAAATGTATTGCTCATGGTTAGTTAATACATTAACTAATGTTAACTAATGAAACTTTATTGTAAAATGTTACCACCTAAGTATTAAACTTTGATATATATACTCGACCCATACAGTTTGTGCTCTGGCTCTTTGAATGATGCATTTAAATTGTGCAGCTTGAGGAGAGTGCTATCAAAGCGTCTTTAAGGCACTCAGTACTAGCCATCTCTATAACATTCTCAGACAGCTATTGTATCCGTTTTACCTGAATAGAAATAGACCATCATCTCTAAAACTGTTTGTCAATTTCAAATAGGCAACAAAAGCTGATAACAACTATCAACTCATATAAAAGTTGAATATGAATACAACTTTTTCTTTTAATTGTCTTTTTTTTTTACAGGCAACTACTACACAACATTTTTTAAAGCTTTTTTAAGATTTACGCAACTGAATTAACTGAATTTCAAAAATTCCATCAAATTGAATTGAATAATTGAACAATCCTTAATAAATTATTCAATTAAATATTAAGGAATTTTACTATTAATTAAATTGTGTAAATCTTAAAAAAGGCTTAAAATGTATTTTAAGTATATTTACAATTTTGCGGCAAGTACGATTGTTTGATGATTTTTAAAGAAGTATTTTATGCTCATAAAGCTGCATTGTGTGTGTGTGTATGTATGTGTGTATGCATGTATGTATGTATGTATGTATGTATGTATGCATGTATGTATATATTAGCAACCATTTAGAAACTTAATAGCATCAAATGGTCCATGCCATTGCAACCACCCACAACATCATACAAATGCCCTAGCAACCACTCCGAACAGCATAGCAACACACTGAAGAACCTCTTAGCAATGGCATATGAGCACCTTTGCAACCTCCCACAACACATAATGCTGGCCATTTACATTTCCTTACAATTCCTTATTAATGATGACCCACAGCGGGGCAAATTAATGGGAGCGATTACAAAAACATATGAACAAGATATGGATTTGACTGGATTTGATCTAAAGTCTCCAAAACATTTTTTCATATTCCAAATTAGTACTACTAAAATTAACTTTCATGGATATATACACTCACCTAAAGGATTATTAGGAATACCTGTTCAATTTTTCATTAATGCAATTATCTAATCAACCAAATCACATGGCAGTTGCTTCAATGCATTTAGGGGTGTGGTCCTGTCAAGACAATCTCCTGAACTCCAAACTGAATGTCAGAATGGGAAAGAAAGGTGATTTAAGCAATTTTGAGCGTGGCATGGTTGTTGGTGCCAGACGGCAGATTTCACAATCTGCTCAGTTACTGGGATTTTCACACACAACCATTTCTAGGGTTTACAAAGAATGGTGTGAAAAGGGAAAAACATCCAGTATGCGGAAGTCCTGTGGGGCGAAAATGCCTTGTTGATGCTAGAGGTCAGAGGAGAATAGGCCGACTGATTCAAGCTGATAGAAGAGCAAACTTTGACTGAAATAACCACTCGTTACAACCGGGGTATACAGCAAAGCATTTGTGAAGCCACAACACGCACAACCTTGAGGTGGATGGGCTACAACAGCAGAGGACCACACCGGGTATCACTCATCTCCACTACAAATAGGAAAAAGAGGCTACAATTTGCACAAGCTCACCAAAATTGGACAGTTGAAGACTGGAAAAATGTTGCCTGGTCTGATGAGTCTCGATTTCTGTTGAGACATTCAGATGGTAGAGTCAGAATTTGGCGTAAACAGAATGAGAACATGGATCCATCATGCCTTACCACTGTGCAGGCTGGTGGTGGTGGTGTAATGGTGTGGGGGATGTTTTCTTGGCACACTTTAGGCCCCTTAGTGCCAATTGGGCATCGTTTAAATGTCACGGCCTACCTGAGCATTGTTTCTGACCATGTCCATCCCTTTATGACCACCATGTACCCATCCTCTGATGGCTACTTCCAGCAGGATAGTACACCATGTCACAAAGCTCGAATCATTTCAAATTGGTTTCTTGAACATGACAATGAGTTCACTGTACTAAAATGGCCCCCACAATGTTAAAGGTGTCTGAATAAATTTTGGGCTGATTTTAATGTTTTATATATATATATATATATATATATAGGGTCAGAAGTCTTTGAGGGTCAGAATTCTAGCTGATAGACAGGTGTTCAAATACTTATTTGCAGCTGTATCATACAAATAAATAGTTAAAAAATCATACATTGTGATTTCTGGATTGTTTTTTTTAGATTATGTCTCTCACAGTGGACATGCACATTCAATGACAATTTCAGACCACTCCATGATTTCTAAGTGGGAGAACTTGCAAAATAGCAGGGTGTTCAAATACTTATTTTCCTCACTGTATATAGATTTCCTCATTGCTTTGATTTGCCATTCATTTGCCCTGCTGTCGGTAAGCAGATGAACAACACAGTCATGTGACTGAAACAGAAGAATACAGCTTATACTGGATGTAATTTTCCAAAAGAAAAGAGCACCTCTGATGCCGTCCTTCCCCTGGAACCGCCCTGTTATCAGCTCTAATACATAAAAGTGCCTGCACACCATTTTCTTAATGATTACAACACACTATAAGCCTCCCTGTCCTCTTTCCTTATCCTCCTTATCACAGTCCTGCAAACACATGGCACAGGGGGTTCACTTCACCACGCAGGCGAAGGAGAGAATTAGAGAAAGAAAGGTGTGAGGGAGAGAATATGAGAGCGTGTATTAGCATTGGCATACTTACATGCACACATAAAGATAGTAACACCAGCACATTGTGGGTGAGAGATAATACAGAGCAAACACACAAAACAATGTCCTAAACATGCCAAGCATGACAAACAGATAGAGAGAGAGAGAGAGAGAGAGAGAGAGAGAGAGAGAGAGAGAGAGAGGTGTAGCATGACTACAGAATAAACAAGATGCCAATTTATGCCAAGGGGACACATGCACCATCACATTTTTTGGGCCATGTGGATTTTTAACTGCAACTTTAAAACACAATTTTCAATATTGTAGGTAGATATGTGCTTATTTAAAGGTAGGCACTTTTTGCTCTACTGGTTGAAACTCTCTTTACATCCTGATAGCAATCAATAATAGAAGTGGTCAAATGATTAAAACATGTACATATAATATCGTCTGTGGAAAAATCAAAAAATCAAAATTCAATCGTTGTACCCTGCTAGTCATCAATGCGTTCCACAAAGCCATTTATAGTTGTAGACAGACAACCACCGAGCGCCAAAAACAAACATTGTTGTGACATTCTACCCGGAGCTGTTCACATCCTCAGACTCGGATCTATGCGTTTCTGTGTCAACACTATTAATGCCGAAATGAATCTGCAGCAGTCAGGTGGTACAAGAGCTCTGTAAGTTGTTTACGTTCATTGTTATTGTAATGTTATGTGTTCTGAGACATGAGGTAATTTAACAGACTCTGCTGTGTGCCTTCATGTGTTTTGGAGGAGGCGTGGCTTTGGAGACGCTCTGAAGGGAGGGTGGGATCTTTCAAAGCTAGCTTGCTTTTGCTACATTTGATCTTACCACTAAGAGTTCTCCTAAATAGCTGTAAAAGTTCTTAGGCAAGAGTTTAAACCTATTCACAAGGCTGCTGAGACCCACTTTTACTAAGGAATAGAGAGAAGTCTTAAGCTAAGAGAAATGGCGGGGTTGACCTCGTTGCTATGGATGATGTCATCAAGCTTACTAACTATGCACACAGTGATTGGCTGATGGGGGAGGGGTCTCTGTCAGTGATTTAGTCATAGAAATATTGTAGAGCGAGGAATCATGTTGCTATATTCAAATAAAGGTTTTAAAATAAGAATATTTCCATTTTCAAATAAATATTTTAAGTCACTAATTAATTAAACAAGTATATGTTCAGCCTCTTACATGTCTGTATCTCGAGAGATGGCAGAATTCAAGCCACAAATTATGCTTTACAAGCAAAGTTTTGGGAGGAGTACATTCAAATAGTCTATCTAATCAGCTCGAGAGGAGGCGTACAGTATACACAGCCAACTCACGTAGTTATCTCAACAGTTTTCTGCATCCCTCCACCACTCGACTCCTCACTCTCAGCTGGTTCCTATTCCCAGCCGGAGATTCAGGGAAATACTCTGGGTTTGGGCGAGGTCGGAGCCCTCGATCCCCTCGGACAGCACGCCAAATATGCTTATTTTACTCTTTTACTTATCCAATCATTTGTAACTCGTGAAACAACTGCCACAGGTAATCAGACATTACTTTCTTTTTTATTTATTTATTTATTTAAGATTTATTTTTGGCATTTTTGCCTTTTTATTATGATAGGACAACGAGTAGACAGGAATCAAAGTGGGAGAGAGAAAGGGGAGAAAGGTCCACGAGCCGGAACTCAAACTCGAGCTGCCCACAAGGCTATCATCGCAGACGATAGGACATTATTTTTAACTTGACTGCAATGTTTTATTCTCCATCATTCAATGCATATTGCCTGTATATAAATAAACCTTTATGTTATGTCATCTCAGATTGAAATCTATAAATCAAAATATTTATTGCATTTATGAAGAAAAGGCTCAGCACTCAAGGCTCTATCGCCTGTTGCCTCGATGGTGTACAGTGCCTGTGGGCAGATTTCTGAGGCGGATTGCCGGAAGCATCCATTAGCATTCTTTGTGATTTGGTCGTAGTGATTTAGGAGTCCTCTTGACTACTCCAAACTTTTCAGATTTAGGAGCTGGTTTTAGCGCTAAAATGCTTTGTGAAATACTCTTAGAGCAAAAATTTAGAAGTCCTAAAATTTGGACTGACGCTCCCATTATTTTTAAGTTTCTCCAAAATCAGCAAGTTAGGAGCTTTTAGCTCTTAAGATGTTTTGTCAATACGGCCCCAGATTATTTATTATATATATATATATAGACACATTACAAAAAGTTAGCCTGGTCCTACCAGACTCTCGTACATTTCATTTGTACATTGACAAGCGTTAACTTCCTTGAAGTTTAAAACTATTGGATTTGCCCAGAGCCACTCTGGATCTTCCATAACCAATCGCTAAAGTTTGGTCGTGACGTCATGCGTTTGCCTTAGCTTCACCACTACTCCTTCACCACTAACGGAGCGAGCTGGAAAATCGAACTTTTCCTGAACCCTGTGGGGAGGAGGGCCACAACATCATGGCCACCAACAAAACTCAGCAAAGATTGTTCTTGCTCCGGCTTTAACTTCTGGATATTTGGCAGCGTTGCCACAACAGACCAAATGGCTTTGCTCGCATCTTTCTCCGCCGCCATTACTGAACTACAACTCAAACTAGGGATGGGCGATATGGCCTAAAATCCATATTGCGATATACATTGCAGCCTCTTGCGATAACGATATATATTGCGATATAAAAATTATAATAGAACCATTTCAGAACCGGTTAGACCCTAAGGAAAGCCAAACGAAAGAAAGAAAGAAAAGTTGTATGTAGTTTAGAGAACATTTATTGTGCAAAACTGTAATTATAACATATTGTTGCAGATAAATAAAATTCAAGTACACTAGCTGCAGAGACTTTAACAAAAAAAAAAAAGCAGAACGTTTTAAAAGCGTCCTGTACGCGCTTATCCATATAATGGCAGTGAATAGCGACCAGGCTAAAACTTTACAAAAATTATACAAAAGTATCACGCAATGATACAGGGTATATAATATGCCCTAGCAACCACTAAATACATTATAGCAACCACACATCAATGCATATTTTGATATCAAATACATTGTAGGTAAAAAAAATAAAAAATACAGTGGCAGAAACCACTGAAATTAAATCGATCCGACTAAAATAAAATTCTGCAAACAATTAATGAGTATTGTAATGAATTTAATAAGTATTTAATTAGCATTTACTATTTACACTTATCTGTTGAATAAGTCACTGAAACAAAACTGCCCTGCTGAGAAAACAGCGGAAAAGAGAATCTAGATTCCGTATTAGGCCCTAATGTGTCCACTTAACCAATGCACGTCTCCTAGCAGCACCTGTTTATGCCGATAAGCTGAGTGATTTGTTCTTGCCAGGAATCCACGAAGCCCCTTATATAAATACAGCCAGATGGAGATAGAAGCATTTAGACAAAAGCTGAGTCACAGCAGCAAGGTTAATATAGATGACTCACAAGTGTGATAGACAGAGGTGGTCCACCTTGTGTGAACAAAATACCTGTTGAATTATGGGATCTGTGCTCTAAATTAACATATTTAAGCCCTCATACATTCGATTCTTATTTTTCCACAATTTTCTGCTGGTTGATGATGAAAATTAAATGAAAATTCACTCATTTTTTTAGGGGTGTAACGGTACACAAAACCGGCGGTTCGGTACGTACCTCGGTTTTGAAGTCACGGTTCGGTACAGCAGTTTTAAAAAATTACTTTTTATTTATTTTTTTATTAAACAGTTACTGAAAAAATTGTGTCTGACCTTAAATTAATTCAATTATAACTAAAAGTTTCTTAAGTATAATGCTGTAAACTATATAGGGAGCCCTTTCTTGCACATTATAATATTAAAGGTTAACAACAGAGCCCAAACTATGAGCCTAGATTTTAGCTGATATTCATGTTTAGATATGTGCAAACATATACATATATATATATATATATATATATATATATATATATATATAGGCTAATATTGTGCATATATTTAGTGAAAGAGTTGATTTATCTAGTGAATTAACAGCTGTGAACACTGACTGACTTCTGAGGTAAATGATGCTGCGTGACGTTGTTTACAAGCTGTTTGACGTCTTTCCGCGGTTGAAACACTGATTGAGCGATTACACGACATATGATACATTTCAGTAAGTGTTAATGTATCCTTAACATATCTTAAGATATTAATTCATGTTTATTCTTCTGGAAGAGATGATCGCGTTCACTCGCGCGCGCCGCGGTCGCTTGAATTGACGCGCCTATACAGTGATCAGTCTTCACATTAAAGGTCCCGTTCTTCGTGTTCTTTTGAAGCTTTGATTGTGTTAACAGTGTGCAATATAACATGTGTTCATGTTTCGCGTGTAAAAAAACCCAGTATTTTTAACACAATGTACTTATCTGTATACCGCTGTTTTCACTCTCCTAAAAACGGCTGATGACTTCCTTTATTCTATGAAGTCCCTCCTTCAGAAATACGTAACGAGTTCTGATTGTGCCAGCGGTTCCCGTGTTGTGATTCGACAGCAGCTTAGCGCACGTGGAAAGGTCACGCCTCTTAACGGGAGATATATGCGCTTAATGATCTCTACAGCGTCCCTGGGAAAGCCAAACAAAGGTGATTTGACTCCGGGATGAAAATAACAGCGTCTCGACGACATGGCGACAAACACACTCAAACGCACCACTTCCTTTTCTCCACGCGACCGTCCTCTTCTCCACGTGGGACAGCAACAAGACCACGCCCCCTTTTTTCGCGTATTCTTGTGGGCGGAGGTTAGTCTGTTCTACTGAAGTCATTTATGAAGGAAGTACCAGGATGTAGTCCAAGCCAGCCGTTCGCTGTAGGCTTTGAAAGGGAACTTCTGTTAAATAAAATATCTCGCTTGGCAGTGAACTTTGAGCTTTATAATTTTACAGGTATTATTTATGCTCTAACAGCAACATTACACACTAACTAAAGTTTGAACAATGGGATCACGAAGAACGGGACCTTTAAAGAGTG
This sequence comes from Romanogobio albipinnatus, assembly GCA_023566225.1. Taxonomy (NCBI): domain Eukaryota; kingdom Metazoa; phylum Chordata; class Actinopteri; order Cypriniformes; family Gobionidae; genus Romanogobio; species Romanogobio albipinnatus. The sequence goes on along the minus strand of CM042244.1, from coordinate 41,450,710 downwards.
TCAAAACGGCATTTACCGTTTGAATTTCGGGATGAAATTTCATCCATGCATGTTTGATTTCTTTTGCATTTCTTTTGACATGACACGTTTTAATCTAAATGACATAACTCAATCTTTTGGTGAAACTTTCTGGTGATGTATTCTGAACTCCAATCATTTTAGTCCACTTAAACCCCGCCTTTTTCTTACAATCAACTGGAATCTCAGATATGCCTCTATCCAATCATCAACCGATGGATAAATGTTTTATTTTCCAACAATATGTATCACTTTAACACACATATCCCATGCTTACTTTGTTTTATTAGTAATTTCAGCCTTATCAGTGCAGTATCTAATTTCATATTTCTTAAGGAAATTTAAAATTAAAGTTTGAAAACCTTTCATTGACTCTCATCGGCATTCAAAATCTCACATGACCACACTGGACAAGTACAGCAGCATGACACACACAAAAATGTTTGCTCACAATATAAATGGAGCACTAAAAAACACTTGATTTTGACATATGCCCTATTTCTATTTTTGACACTCTGCAAAGCTTCAGAATCTAATTTCCTCTCTTATACTTACTCGTAAAAATACAGTAAAAACTGCAATAGTGTGAAATATAATTACTATTCAAAATTTTTATATATTTTAATACATTTTAAAATGTAATTTATTTCTGTGATGACAAGGCTGAATTTTCAGCAGCCATTACTCCAGTCTTCAGTCACATGATACTTCAGAAATCATTCTAATATACTGATTTAGTGCTGAAAAACTTTTCTTATTATTATCAATGTTGAGCACAGTTGTGCTGCTTTTATGGAAACCGTGATACATTTTTTGGTATTCTTTGATGACTAGAAAGTTCAAAAGAACAGAATATATTTTAAATAGAAATCTTTAGTAAAATTATAAATGTCCTTATGGTCTCTTTTGATCAATTTAAGACGTCTTTGCAGATAGAAGTATAATTTCCTTAAAAAAAAAAAAATAATAATGGTAGTGTATCATGAATTAATTTCTATGAATTGTATTTATTATATTTCTAAATATTTTGACCATACTGACCATTAAATGTCTATAATGTTTGTGATGATATCTTTCTAATATCGTCATACTGAATTCCAATTGGTCGTTTTTGAGTCTTTTCATTCTTAAATCTATATATATTGCATATTACTATCAGTCTCTCTCTCTCTCTCTCTCTCTCTCTCTCTCTCTCTATATATATATCTGTATGTGTGTCTACAATGTTTAATTTACCGTAAAACGCTATTATTTCCTTCGACCTAAAACCCTATACTTTTAATTCCCTGCAAGTAATCTCTGCCAGCTATGCAACATGCATTGAATAGCATTGAATTATGGGATCTGTGCTCAAGGACGTAGATTAAAAACAGGCCTACCCTCTGTGCTGATCTCACGGGAGCGCACAAGGTCACTCTTGTTGCCCACTAGGATGAGGGGGATGTGCGGCAACGACTCCCTCAACAGTAGGCGGAGCTGGGCGATCCGGTGGAAGCTACGCCTGTCCGTCAACGAGAACACCAGGATGCATACCTCACATTGCAGGGTGGACAGCTCCTGTCAATCAAATCAAATCACAGACATACCAATTACAGCAGAGCTTAACTGTGAGTGCTTAATATACAGGCTATTTACAGAGTAGATGATTATTTGTCATTGGTACAGCAGGTCGGTAATAAGAGGGGGACAGTTTTTGTTAGTGTGGAGCTCAGGAGTGTTTGTGTCCATGAAAAAGAGGATTAGTGGGATTTAAGGAGGATAACCTCAAATCTACGATGGCTTTGTTGTTGTTCCAGCTCACAATTTTAACGTGGCTGCCGCCACTGAGCTCAGGTGTGTGTTCAAAACGGCAGCAGATGCATCAGTCAAGCGTTTACCCCGCGAGAACGTCACCACAAACACTTTAACGCGCCAAAGCACGGCCACACAGGGGTCGGGTTTTCTCTTCGTGTCAGCTATGACAAGACTGCCGCCACTCTATCTTTAATGAACTTAGGTTAGAATGAAAATGTTTCCGTCTGCTATGGAATGCTTCCTATTTAATCTCCTACACAGAGGGACAGATAAATAGATTGAAAGCCTGCGTCCTACATCCCCTTTTCCCCAAAGGCGAATTCCAGCCCTCTGGAGAACCGCCTAAAAAAATTCTCATTGCAGCCGAGCCAATGGCACTCGGCCCCGGAGGGTGAGATTCACACAGCCTCAGAAATGCAGAGTTTCTCTGGAGATGAAGAGTCTATTGGGGCGGAAGCAAAGGGGAAGAGGGGGGCTCGACCACCTGCCACAACCCCATGCAGGAAGGACACGGAGAGGTTTTCTCCTTCGAGGAGCAGACTCATATCTTGATGAGCGGAGAAGACAGCACGACACGGTCGATAGTGCTCATCGTGATGGAGGGGCTCTCTGGGGCCGGATGGGCAAAGTAAAAGGTCTTTCCATCAGAGAAACAAGACGAGAGCGTACATCAGTATCTGACTAACAACATCGAGCTCTTCCACCAAAATACAGGCCCATCTGTCACTGTCTGCCCTTCCATGACCGGATATATGCACAAAATGATATAGCTTTTAATGGCTCTGAGTACATACAAACAGGTAGGCATGTGAAAATGTATAGCCTACAGTGGTATGTTCAACACACACTCTTATTACACTGTTCTTTAATCACACAAACTGAGTGGTTATGGTCATGAAACACACACACACACACACACACACACACACACACACACAGAATCTGTATCATGCTGTCAGCAAATATGCCTGCCAGCTTTTTTGTCCTCTTGTGCAGATTTCGATTATTAAATCCTGCACTCTTAATAAAATGCGTAAATGGTCTATATATCAACCCTTTAACAGCAGGTTAATGAAAATATGCACACTAATCCAGCTAAATGCTCATCCACACGGCATGGTGCTTTTTGTACAAACACATTTACCGTTATGAAGTGCTTGTATGTGTCAGGGAGATTCATTTTGTATTTATAATGTTGCAAAAAGACTTAATTAAAAGAAACAAAGCATCACTTATATAATCACACTGAGCATATTCTGTTTAAACTTATCTTCTTTAAAATTGTAGTGCTGTTTCTGATGTTAAGTAAGCAATTTGTAGGTTGAATTCCCCTTAGAGTCAAAGCACTGTGGTGAATTCAATATTGCTCTGTTGTAATTGCAACATTAAGTGCGTTCAAGTGATTTTGGTAGGAGTAAAATGGACTCTCAAGACAATTTTATATTTCTCTTTTTCACTTCCCAAAAAAGGCAGGAAACATTTTAGAGCTAATTTAACACAATGAAGAGCTGGCTGGCCAGATGGATGGACAGACAGAAGCATGTAAAGTCACATCCTTGTGTGTAGTCTGTATTTTGCAAATTACGTTTAACATAAACAAAAGTAGGCTTAAGGTGATTGTGTATAATTTACACTGTATGACAAAACCTACAAAATTTCCTCACGTAATATTAAGCAAAGAGCTTAAATTACTGAAACATTGAAAACTGCTAATCTAAACACCCAAAGCAAATTCCAGAGGGAACTCGAGGCTCACAAACTGAACGGTTCTGTTGAAAACAATCAATCCTTTGGAAATCTATCTTTCAATTCCCTTTGGTCCCAGTGGTAAAGAAATCACACTTCAGCTGTAAAACCCTGGAATTTTTTCTCTCTGTTCCTGTTGTTAAGCCTTAAAAGAGTTTATGTCAGGTCATAAAGCAGATTAGAATCTGGGCAAAACATGGAATTAGAATGTCCCTCAACTCATCTCCCACCATGAACCCATTCTTAAGAACTCTACCGGGTCATTTAACACAAACACACCTTCTTCTGGCCACGTCTGGCACAGGAAGGCAGATTACATGGAAATCAGGTCAGGGCCACAAGCCAATACAGAGAAAACATTGCAAAAAAATTGCATTTCATCAATATTTTGGTCTTTTTTCCCAGTAAAAAAAAAAAAAATCCTTTAAACAAGATAAACTTTATTGAGAAGACAAAGTATATGAAATAAATATAAACATACAAAAATTACAATAATAAATGGATACATATTATAATTAAGTATAACATAAAATGTAATTAAATATGATTATATAATGAATGTCATATTATATAATTCAATATAATATTAAATATTATTAAATAATCCATCCATCCATTTTTCAAACCGCTTGTCCTATGTAAGGTTGTGGGAAAGGTCCTTAGGCTGGGAGACACCCTGGATGGCTGTTATTAAATAATATTAATACTGAATAATATTAAAAAATATTATATAATTAAATAAATACATTTAAAACATTACACACATGGATTAAGTATCAGACATAGAAGGCATTTTGTATAATAAGCATATTATTTTATATATAAAAATATGGAGAGGGGCTTGCATGGTGCATAAATTAGTGGTGGTTGAGGAGATTCCCCCTTCCATATGTAAAGCATTTTGTGTACCCAGAAAAGCACTATATAAATGAAACAAATTATTATTATCATAAGTTACTTTAATTTGTTGCTCCATAGGGGGGAGAGGTCGAGTCTGATGTTGAGACTTAAGCGTGTGTCGAGTTTGTTTCTCTGCACCAGAGTGAGGTCTAAACCCCTACAGACAGTCACCACAGACCATCTGTCCACACATCCCCTCCTCCTTGGCCTGAGATCCCACACACAGACATACAGGACACCATTCCATCTAAAAGTGCTTTCTCAGCCGCTGAACAAGCCAATTCTGCTGCTATAAACACAAAGCACACATACCTCCACAGAAATAAAAGCCCGCTTTCTCTGCCAAGCATGCAGACATCAAAGAAGAAAACATCTCCCTAATGAAAGTTACAAAAAGCTCACAGTCCAGAACGACACTAGGGCTCAGCTATAGCACACTGTACTTAAGCATAAGGCTCCCAGCAGTACACTACACACTCTGAGTGGATAAACAGACGTATAGGCTACTTCACACGTTTACAAACTCCACACCGCCTTGTAAATTTTCACACACAATGGCCCCTACCCAGTAAACAAAAACCATGTGAGCCACTTAGCATCATCAATATTTCACCTCAAAGCAATCTATTAATTATAGCCAAGTCGAATAGCCCCAGTCTACCATGACATGTCTGTCAACCATACAGTGACAGGAAATGGTAGCATCTTGTGCAGTGTTCATGGCTGGCTAGAGCTAGGTTGCTCTGGGCTAGGTTTACAATGGCAGCTCATACTGCACACTGCACAGTAGTATATGCTGTAAATGACTTGCATACTGTTTTATGAAAATAGCATACGTACTTACAAGTACCTACAGTAATATGCAAAGATAAACATTTAAAATAGCAGAATGCGACATTTGTTACGTTGCATGGAATGAATGCTAAAGGGCTAGTTCACCCAAAAATGACATTTCTGTCATAATTTATTCATTTATTCGCCCTCGTGCAGTTCCAAAGAACATATGAGGCAGAATGACAGCCTCTGTCAGCATTCATTTTTATTGTATAGAAAAAAGATGCTATGAAAGTGAACATCTTTTTAATGTGCAGTCATGCAGGTTTGAAACAACAAGAGGATGAGTAAATTAGGTTAATAACACATGTAATAAATTGAGATTGTGTGTGTGTGTGTGTGTGTGTATTGTTCATAGATTAGAAAAGGAGGCTCAATGCCCACTGCATTATGGGCCACAGTATCCACAACAATTCAGACAAATGTGGTAGATCTGGATATTCAGTTCAAAAAACACGTATACTAGTATGCAGTATGCACAGAACATTAGATAAAAATTAAGTCCCAGTTCACACCCTGTTTAGGCTGCAAATTGATTACAAGGTGAGTTTTTGGCCTATGTAGGGTGAATTCAGGGGGATTGGGACACTTTTCCCAAGTCATCTCAATGGCAAAAAGTGTCCCAATCACCCTGAAATCACCCTAGTTGAAATAGGTGAACAGAGAGGTAAGAACATGCTGATGCCTCCCATGCTGGAACTCACTCATGCTGGAGCATGGAAAACAGAGCAGCGAAGCGTGACGCAATTCCCATTGCCTACCAACGGTAGGGCGGGTGACGGAATGCGTCCTCGGCCTGCGTAAGGACGTTACTGACCATGTGTCAGCTATTTTAGGAAAGAGAATGACTTATTAAAGCCATTCTTCCCCCCGCTGTCACAAGCACTTCAAGTCTCAGAGCTAACTCAGGCAGTCTACACTCGGGGCGGTGTTCGTGGTTGTACAGTATGTTTGTGAGCATGTGCATGTTTGAATGAATGCCTGTACGTACTCCAGACTCTAATTGGACTGATGTGTCAGGTGTAGATTGGGTGAACTTGGTGAATCTGCTACAGAACTAAAATAGACCTGCATCCTGTTCAGCTACTAGTGATGCAGCACTGTGTGAAAATGAGTTCATTCACTATCTCTCTCTCGCTCTCCAATTCTCCACGGTTCAGTGAATGCAGTAAGTTGACAGTGAGGCAGCAGTCCGCAGAACAGACTGCAACGTTACAGTAAACTTACTGAACCCTCTTCACAGCATCCAAATATGCTGACCCTGTTTAACAACAAGGAAAGTGCTGACCTTCATTGAGTCACTTAAGACATTACTTAGTAATGCTTACATTTTGTCTTAAAAAATACTCGAGGGAGAAATGTTTATGTTTTTATATCACCACAGGTGGACAAAAGAAACCATTAAAACACATTGTGATTCAAACTCAAATTTGATAAACATTTAACATCTCATTTTGCTGCTGCCTGGATCAAAGCAAACCACTAAAGGCATACAATCATTGAATGAGCAGCTCCTGCCTCCAAAAGAGAATGCGAAACTCCAAACCGATAAGCAATAACTCAATTTGGAGCATTTGAGTCATGTTTTACCCGTATTCTGCTGCCAATAAATAGAATTACTCTTAGCGAACCACACTGTATTCTCACACCATCTCCTGAGATGAGTTTGCTTTTAGAGGTCAGTTTGAGTATTCACATGCAAGCCAAAATGTTTTCGTACCTCTTGGAGACCCCTAAGTGTAAATACAGCCTACAGTACTTCGAGCATATGTAGCAGATCAGTGTTTCGTAACTTTTTGTACTCCCACAGACCCTTCAAAAAGGCTCAAACTACTCATCAATATGCTTCTAATATACTAGATATCATTTAGTAGTGGTCATTAATAATGACCTTTTATTAAATAAAAATGTCCAGGTTACTAATGTAACCCTTGAGGGAACGGCGATGTTACCTCAGACTGAACTGACTGATAGGGAACAATCAATACTGTGGGTAAAAACTGTGCTTCAGCTCCACTTGAGCTTGTTTGTCTATCACAAGATTTGACAGTTCTGGGGCAAATCATGAAAAAAAAAAGCCCAGAAAAAAGCCCTTTTCACTGCAGACGTATTTATAAATTAACATCAGATGGGATGTTTGACTAAAAGTAAAACCATTCGGGCGAGGGGGTTATATGACAGGAATGAATTATCATCAAGGTTTAACAAGTATGAAATATCTGCTGTGAGCAAACCCAAAACATTCACAATCGTTTGGGGCATTTGAAAGACAATGCATTAAAAGTGAAAGTAAAGTTTTTTATATTGTTACATTGAAACAATTGTATTATGATTTATACAAAAATATTAAGCAGCCCAACTGTTTGAAACTTTAAGGGTGCAGTGTGTAGTATTTAGGAGGATCTATTGACAGAAATGCAATATAATATACATAACTATCTTTTCAGTGGTGTATAAAGACCTTACATATTGAACAGTTATGTTTTTATTATCTTAGAATGAGTCATTTCTATCTGCATACACCTCGGGTCCCCTAGTGAAACTGCCATTTTGCACCGCCATGTTTCTACAGTAGCCCTAAACGGACAAACTTCTCTACAAAGCGCTAGCTACTCTCTTCTTTCTCAGACGACGACATCTTTGTCCTGTGTCGGCCATTCTCTATGTGCTTCGTAAGGGAGGGGTGGGAAGTTGCAATTCGCAACCTCGCCGCTAAAATTTACACAGTGCACCTTTAATAATAAACCTTTAGTTTTTGAGCAGCAAATCAGCATGTTAGAATTATTTCTGAAGGATCGTGTGACACTGAAGACTGGAGTAATGGCTTTTGAAAAATCTGATTTGCCATCCCAGGAATACATTACACTTTAAAATATATTAACAGAAAACTATAATAATATTTCACAATATTACTGTTTATATTGTACCTCGATCAAATAAATGCAGTGTACTGTAAATGTGCCTTATTCTTTCTTTCAAAAGGAACTGAATGTATTAAGTCATCAAATACTGAACAAAATCGTGTGATTAACAGCTTAATATTCCGACAGCCCTAATTTCACCCTATTATAGTTATGATATCTGTTGAACAAAATCAAAACCTTTCCAAGTACTCCTGGTTGGGAGTCATTGTAGTAGACTACAGACAAAACAGAACACCACTAATTCACTTCGAGGCATGCAGTGCATTATTTTCTTTAATTAAATCACAGCCTTTTAATGGTTTATCGTGCAAGGGAATATTGATTTTGATTGGATCAATTGTGCAACTCTAACCACTACTCAAATAAACCCTGAAATAAATGATGAAGTAACTGCATTACTGACAGACTTCTGCTGAACATTCTTCATGACGAGGCATCAATTCATGAGCTATGTACAGATTGAAATCAGTGATCCATGAAGCTATAAGGGCAGCACCGAATGTGCTCTGCATCTGTAAAATTACAATTAATCACTGCATAGTTTATCTGAGATCCTTTTGTTTGCTATAACCACCAGTAGCTATGGCAACCGGGGAACAGGCCAGGCGGGTATAGAATGCAACGCAGTGGGTGAGGTCAGAGGTCATGTGATATGATGTGCCACAGAGTATAAGAGAGCTGGATGGTTAGACAGAGGAAAAAGAGGGATGCTTTGAAAGAGAAAAATGGCAAGACGGAGAAAGAGAAATTATGGAATGGGGGGAGTCTGGAGTTTTTCCAGCCACTGCTCTCTCCCTCTCTGCCCTGGAATAAATCCAAAAACTTGCAGTCATTCTATGAATGCAGTATCACTACTGACATTCATGCTTGTAACAAACAGCATCTGATTTAGGAGTGATAACATGACACATAAACATAATTTAAAAAAGGTCACGTCAATTTTGTCCAGGGATTTGGATACATTTGAATATTCAACATGGCAACAAAGGCAACCTAATACCCCTTTGGTGTGTCAAACATCTATATGCACAACCCTATGGTATCGCATAACATGCACAGGTGTTGAATAATTTCTAGTGAGCTGTGACACAGAAAAGACACTAAGACAAGCACGTGCTCATGGTATCTCTGTGATGCATCTGTGTGTTCCAGGCAAAATTATCATCATATTTCAGAGTATAAACAGAGCACTGAGTGGATGATACACCCACACTTCATGCTTTGGTCTGTCATGCGAGCGGGTGTGAAGGAAATACATGCATCGCATATAAAATCAAATGACACAAGTCGATTTTTAACTGGTATTTAGGACCCTGTGAATGTCCTATCGTTGAAGCGATGGTCAAACGGGTTGTAAGAGGAAAAGGTGGTTGATTAATGAAGAGAGAAGTGAGATCAGAACTAGTAGAGAGGCGTCAATCCCAGACGAAGATGAATGTAAATAATTCAATCACACAGATGCTTCGGATGAGATCACTGCTTACAAGGGTCAACATCCAAGACGAGAGTCAAAACACCCCTGGGGTCATAATAGTCTCATATTTTCTGACCAATATATACCACATGATAACACTGTGATTTAATTATTGGGTTTGACCATTTCAGAAAATCCCTAAAGTTAAAGTGGAAAGGCTTCCCAAAAATTGGATGGGAGGTTTATTTTTTTTTTAAAGACTAATTTTGCTGCATTTATTCAAAAAATACAATAAAAATAGTAATATTGTGATTTATTATTAACATTTAAAATAATGTTTCTATTTTAATATATTTCCAAGTGTAATTTGAAATAAAAGATACATTTTTAGCAACCTTTTATTATTTTTCAGGATTCTTTGATGAACAGAAAGTTCAAAAGAACAGTATTTACATTTTGATGCATCTCAGCTGAATAAAAGTATTAATTTCTTTCCCAAAAAATGTAATGGTATTGTATGAGTTTAACCTGTTGAAATTTGTGACCCTGGACTACAAAACCGGTCATAAGTCACACGGGTATATTTGTGGAAAAAGCCAACAATACATTGTATGGGTCATTTTCTTTTATGCCAAAAATCATCAGGATATTAAGTAGAGATCATGTTCCATGAAGATATTTTGTAAATTTCCTACTGTAAATATATTTAAAAAAATTATAAGTAGTCAGTCCTTCCAGAAAAATGCATCTTTTTTTGTGATTGTTGCGGGCAAAAATCCTTGATTATGCGGCATGTTTTCTTAAAAAATGCAATGAAAAATGCGGGATGTTTATGCAATTTTATGCGATGAAATTGCAGGAACTTGCAAAAACTGCGGCTTGATGAAAAAGAGAAAAAAAAGTACTACATCACAGAAAGTGCTGGGAATATTTAAGTTCCCATCTTGTTTTATTGAAGACCTTAATAAACACATGGCTCAAATTTACAAAGCATTGAGTCAAACAAGTTCTGTAGCTTTACAAAAGGAATATGCTACAACTTCTGAAAAATGAATAAATAACTTCCTGTTTTACAGAAGTAGCTATACAAAACAGACATTTGAGTGCTTCCAATGCACAAAGTGCAATCTCTTAAAGGGTTAGTTCATCCAAAAATTTAAATTCTGTCATTAATGACGTCCCCTCATGTCGTTGGACACCCGTAAGACCTCCGTTCGTCTCTAAATAACGACTTATATAGTGATGACCGATTTCAAAACACAGCATCATGATGCTATGAATCAGCGAGTCGATTCATGATTCGGATCGCGTGTAAAACTGCTGAAATACGTGACTTTGGCGATCTCAACCGCTGAATCGACTCATTGATTCATAACGCTTCAAAGCTTCATGATGCTGTGTTTTGAAATCGGTCAACACACCGGGAAACTGCTTTGCGCGGTCTTTTGCTGTTATTTTTGTTGGCAAATGGGAGTTTGCGCTTCATCGTGGTTTCACCGATATCTATGTTTTTCCATGGGGTTTGCAGCTTTTCGATGATGTTCACGTCGGGTAATTACGTCACTTCAAATCGTTGGCAATAGGCGGAAATGGCGGCTCTTGTGTGAAGTAAACGAACATTTTTCAACTTTCTGCTAATATATATGACTTTTTTTGCAACGAAAATGCGGGGATTATGAAATCATGCTAGCCCGCATATTTTGCACGCGGAAATAGGCAATTTATGCGGTGAAAGTGCGGCGTATTTGAAAAAATGCGGCCCCCGCATAAATATGCGGACTTTGGCTGATTATGCGTTAAATCACGCGATCGCATAATCGCGTTTTTCTGGAGGGACCGAGTAGTAGTAATATGCATTGCTAAGAACTTCATTTGGACAACTTTAAAGTCTATTTTGTTTTTTTGCACCCTCAGATTCCAGATTTTCAAATAGTTGTATCTCTGGCAAATATTGTCTTATCATAACAAACCATACATCAATGGAAAGCTTATTTGTGATGTATAACTCTTGTCAATCAAATCAATTAGGAAAAGAACATTGATCTGGGGAGTCTGCTATGTATTTTCTACTGCACAAGAGGCGTGATAAACGAGCATAATTCAAATGACTCTGTACAATTGGATAGTCCTGCAACCAATCAGACCACAAGAGGTGTGATCAACGAGCACAACTCAAATGACTCTGTACGCAATTGGATAGTCATTCAACCAATCAGACCACAAGAGGCGTGATCAACAGACATTGATCCATCGCTTCTCTATCCGTCATTGTGTTAAACCCACCAATAGCACACCAGGTGGATAAGCCAGTCTGTGATTGTTTCCCGCAAAAGTGTGACAGAAGCAGGATAAAGGAATGTTTCCAGCCTGAGCTGTGGGGCGACATCAAATCGCCGGCAAATTACCCTTGACTGGTTTTGTGGTCCAGGGTCACATTTAGCCACAGTATACTTTTAGTACTGTATTTCTTTCACTTGACAATCTAGATTTGTCATATTTATGGCATGAACACATACAATTCTGCAATACACTGAGGCAAAAGCAGGAATCATAACAGAAGTTTAATGATACATGCCACATTGCATTGATCCATTAGATCAGTTTATATTACTACCAAACAAGTGGCTTTTACAGTGTAAAAGTAGAGGTCATAATTCACTGTGAAATAACAAGGAAACCTGGACCTGGCTGAATTTATAGAGGGTATACATAAAATGATTGTAAGAGTATCTTTAAACCCGGCAGTTACACTCAGCAGAAATGGAACAAATTACGGGAAACTGAAAACAATTTGCCCTAAAGTAAAAGGAAACTGAAATGACAAACAACAGACAAACCTCGGCTGGAGGGTCAAGAGCCAATTTCATCTGTCTCTGCATCCCCTCTTTTTGTCTCTGTTAACATCTCTATCCTTCACTCTCTGTTTTCTTAAAAACAGTGTTGAATGCAATTAAATCAGTGTTAGACAGTCTGTTTGGATTTTGTTCAGATGGTTCATGTAAAATCTAGGGGTTCAATTCATTTATAAGCACACTGTTTAAGATTTTTGGATTCAAATATCCAAAAACCACTAGAACAATTTTATATATTTTGTTGACTTGCGCACTTACATTATCCCAAATGTTTCCAAGAATGTCTAAATCCAGAGAAATAAGAAATTTAAACCGGGACATGGGCGTGTCCGTGCGTCGCCTATCAATAATACCCGCGTTACCCTCGATTTCCGAAACCCCAAAGACGCTTTAATATATTATGTGTTTTATTAGACAACTGTTTGGATACATTCATCGACAGAAAACTAATCATTGTTATATAGCTCAACACAATTAGTCTTATTGTTTAAAAATCGTTTTCTTGATTTACTGTGAGTACCATGTTTTGCCATGCCTAATATCGATCTAGCTTACTGCAGTGTGCAACAAGTGTCTCATAGTAGACGCAGAGCGAACGCACAAAGTAGCATTATAACTTTCAACACACTCAAATAATGTATGATAACGTACGCATAAGAAAATTATGTAATAATTTACTCATCCTCACATTATTCTAAAACTATACAACTTTCTTTCAGCTGTGAGACATAATTTTTGATAAAAATGTCTGTTTTTGTTTTGTTTTTTTGTCCACAGTGAAAGTCAATAGTAACCATAAATGTTTGGTTACCTAAAGATCTTCTTTTGTGCTCTGCAGAAGAAAGAAAGTCATACAGGTTTGAAATGACATGAAGAGTAAATGCTGAAATATCCCTTTAAGTTCTGAAGGTAACAAAATATTTAATCAGCCTAAATGCTGCTCAGTTATGTAAAATTGGGTGTTTACTTTTTGTTATGTAGAATGTATAAATTGTAATGTAAATATAAATTATATTATGCATTAATTATATAGCTACGTCTCAATCAGCACCCTAGTTCAGTAGATGTGTTGGAACCATTTCATGACAAAGCGAACGAGGGGGCAGAATCAGACATAAATGTATAAATTATGAAAAAATAGATCATGAATTATGTGCAATCTGTAGCAAACTAGTTTCAAAGCAGCTGCAGTGAAGATATTAAAAGACTAGATTCACATTTCCTGAAGCAAATACCAGTGCACGCAAGGCTGCAAAAACACCATGTTAGGTAAGCTTAGGATTTGAGACTTTAGATCAGTGAAAAATGGCATGTTGCATCAGTCACTTTGCTGTTGTCAGATGAAAAAACATCTATGCACAGGGAAGGCAAGACAATCACAATTCACTATGTTTATACGACGGGGGCCGTTGAATGCTTGAATCTGATTGGCCGATGAATGTTCTGAGGTGTGCAATTATTTTCTGGGAAACGCACAGCAAACGTAGTTCCAGGCAGCTCTCTTGACCGCATTACAGTTCTATATCACTTCGCCAAAATGATTTCAGTTATTTCAAATGTCTTTACAGCCTACAACAGTAGCCAATAATAACCAAAACCCACAACGATACTGACCAATCAAATAAATATAGTAATCAATAAGATAAAAAGGACAAATTATTTCCATGTTTTATTTCCACAAAATGACGTTTAATTATGTAAGAAACGCACATTACTCTCGTTCTCCCGCTCTCTCTGCTCTCCCACTCAAACGCGCACACATAGGCCTACAGTGCGGACACACTCACACAGAAACGTGATGTCAGCGCTGCTCTGACGATTTTATCAGTAAAATAGTTTAAAAAGCAACATGACATTTCTCACTAGCGAGGTAACGTTAATAAAAGGCGCTTTTCTTACAGTTCCGTATTAGTTGACACTGTTGAAAGAGACGCAGTCTCTCTATCTCTCTCTCTAATAACTTGCTGCATTAATAACTGCATTAGTCTGCTATCAGTGGCTCAAGCCTCCACAACTAGCTTTAAAATGACGTTTCGGAACTAGAAAAAGAGCCCGTTGGATGAGACGCAGAAGAAATAGTCCTACTCACAAAAGCGATTTAAGTACAAAAACCGAACGAATCCCTTTAAATATATAATTGGATCGATGTCTTGAGGTGTGGTAACCATAGTATAAGCGGAATAATTGACTCTGAATTAATTGACTTGGCCGTTGAATTATTAGAAAATAATGCACACTGCATCACCACCTCGGGTGTCGGATTTCTAATAATTCAACGGCCCGTCGTCAATTATTCCTTACATATATTACAATGACATCATGCTGAGCATTCTATCAATGTATATCAGTGGGAAAATATCTTATTAAATGCATAATAAAGCACACTAAAGCTGAAACTATCTTTGAAATAAACTAAGAATAGAGTCTGTAAGTTAAGGGATTAGCTCACTTTAAAATGAAAATTACCCCATGATTTACTCGCCCTCAAGACATCCTAGGTGTATATGACTTTCTTCTTTCTAATTAACACAATCCGAGTTATAAATATCCTGATGTTTACAAGCTTTATAATGGCAGTAAACAGGGCTCACGAGTTTGAAGCTCAAAAAAGTGCATCCATCCATCATAAACATACTCCACACGGCTCCGAGGGGGTTAATAAAGACCTTCTGAAGCGAATCGATGGGCTTTTGTAAGATAAATATCCATATTTAAAACTTTATAAAGTAAAATATCTAGCTTCCGCCAGACCGCCTTCCATATTCAACTTACGAAGAAGGTCATATATACCTAGGATGTCTTGAGGGTGAGTAAATCATGGGGCAATTTTCATTTTAAAGTGAACTAATCCTTTAAGCTGTTCGATCATAATTAATTGCAGAAGTTTATTTCTTTGGATTATGGGTTTATTTCCAAAATATTTCATGAATAATAATACACTCCCACCTTGCAAGCACCGAAACGAATTCTGAAAGCCACTAAATAAAAGGCAAAACAAAGAAAGAGTGTTTAAAGCAAATCTGCTTTTATGCATTAAGGAAGAGTTTTTGACTCACCTGTTTCCAACTGTCATAGACTAAAATTGTGCTGTCCTCATCATCCACAGTCACTCGTCGCTGGTATCCCTCATCTATAACACACACACACACAAATACATCTTTTTAAAATGAAATCAATTGTGTACAATTAGCATCTAAATTTATTCTTGAGGTTGAGCAGAAACTGGCAATTTCACAGGATCAAACGTATAATAATATACGTGTAGGAAGAACACAAAAGTTTTGAAATGCAAGTTCAGAATTGGACTTGAGACATTGTGTAACGATAATTTAGCCGGTGCAGAATCGATACACAAGAACACTCAACTCAGGATAAAAAAAAAAAAAAAAAACCTGTCTGTGTGTCTGATTGGCTCTTTATCCTCTAGTAAATGACATGCTCTGTTTGTGCATAAAGGGTCTGTGCAGAGGCAGTACTCTGCTGTTTCTTTCCCACCTCATTAAGACACAAGATGATGAAAGACCTGAAATAAGATGGATGCCTTCACGGCACCCACTCTGCTTTTTCCAATCAAATCCTGAGAGCCTTACACTAGTGATCTTGAGTGTCTGTGAGGTGATAAGTGCGTTTCATCCAAAGAAAATCTAAAAATAGTACAGTCCTTGGCATCCTGACGCTTGATGCTGAGCATAAGAAAGCTGTATGAATATAATCTTTACCGGTTGCTTGGGTTTCAGAGTCTATAGAGAGTGATCTGTCTGACAGTCCAGCAAGGCAAAGTGCCAGAGAGGATTTGCCCACTCCGTTTTGGCCAAGTAGTACTATCCGAAGGGGTCCGTGGTACTTCTGCTGTGGCGGTTTTGGGGTAGGCGAATCTTGGACAGTGCTGACGCTGATTTGTGGAGTCGCAGGCTCATCATGCCCAGGCGTCCAATCGTAATCCTCGGAAACAGCCTCCTCTCGCCGCAGCTGATGCTTGATTGGCAGGGGGGTGCTGCCCCTGCGGAGCGGGGGTGCAGCCGATAGAGTTAAGCCATAACCCTGTGAAATCCAAAGACAAGAAATAAATCATCAGATAGGATCAGAGACAAGGACCGTCCTCCAATAAAACTGAACACCAAGAACGATGCTATCTAACATGATTAATGCATAAAAACAATCCATGTGCAAGGGGGAGGATTGTGAGTGTGATCCTCTGGGACTTTAGGGTTGTGCACATTATAGGAAAGTGGGTCAAAACAATGAGCAGCGTGTCCATTCACATTTAAGCATCACCTGCTTAGAAAGAGCGGCATAGCTGTCCTACCAGACAAAAAAAAGAAGAGGAACACAATGAGTTTTCACAGTTTCAGTGATGTTGAGGGCTTTGTCCGTCTATATCTCTATCAAGCAAAATCTCCAAGAGAGCTCTTAAACTGTTTTCTGTTTGCTCGCATCAGCAACAGGCATCAATATTAATATGGCAATTAATCTAGCCGCAGCACTGCAGGTGTGCCAGGGACCTTGTACGCCTGATCCGGTGTCAGACATGCAAGACACACGTAGACAGCCAATTATACTAATTGAAAGGAGGTAATTAATTAATCATAGACTTTATTGTGAGTCAGACAGTGAAACATGAAGATGTAGTATGATGCTTGGGGTGAGGTAGCCCAAGGCCAGCTCTTAAGTAACAGTTACTATGAATAACACATTTTGAATCATGAATATTGAAGTAGTATGCAAATCACTGTGATTATGAACAATTAATCGACTATACAATGAAGACTTACAAATATTATTAAGTTACAGTGATTATCATGATAACCATAGCTATTTTCTGAGATATTATGATTGTCTCAGTAAAGGAATGCTTTTAAAACACAAGCACTCCTACATAAACAAAGTCAACATAAAGGCTGCAGAAGAAGAGAGGGTGTGTACACACCGGCGCACATCCCAAACCTGTGGTGAAGGACCCTACAAACCCCACACACATACATATCCACACCACACACATAAACACGCACGGGAAAGCGTCTTACCTGGTCCGACATCGTTCTTCAGTTCATCCGCTCTCAGTGAGACACTCAGCCGTCCATGTCATGTCACTGAGCGTCAAGAACTGCACAGGCGTCGGTGGGGATTGTTACATTACACTCGACTCATATGCCATCACATGGCTGTAGTCTGAAAAAAAGAAACGCTCCCAATGTGACTCTAACCGCGCACAAATGCTCCACTTTCTCACGTTGACTTAATAGTAAATATGTAATCGCTTCTCTGCGAACGGCTACGCTGCGTGCCTCCCGTATTACTGTACACCTGTCTCTATAATAGTGGCTTTTCATATGAGAGCGTGTAGCCCCGCCCCCGCACCGTAGACACGCCTCTTCATTCCAGACGTTACCTGAATGCTCCCAGTCTCTCTGGACCTCTCTCTGATTCTCAGATTCAGGTCTATTAATCTATTGGCATGGTAAAGTATAACAAGTATATACTTTATATTCTATGTATCTATATTTTTAGTTTTAGTCCTAATTCTGCTCTGCAATAACTCCTGGTTTGTGATTGTTAATAGCAGATTTTATTGTTAAACTTGGCTTTTTTTTTTTTTTGGCATATGTCATGAGCTGCAGATGTGTAGGCCTACACCCTCTTTTGTGGGTGACAGCAGCTCCAGGTTATCTACAAACAATACTGGCATTTTATTAAAGTAAAATCAAGTGCTGAATACTGTTCTATTTAAGCAGGCCTACTTTGTTTGAATCGACTTTCAAAGACACATAAACCGTATCCTTTGAGATATTTCTCTCTGGTAGCTAACCCTGAAGTTTTCAAGCGCTGTATGAATTATTGAGCGGTCATTATGTTTTATTGCAGCCACATCAAGCATCATTATGTCACAGGTGGAGAGAAATCGTTTCCATACAGGCTTTTTAATAATTCCTGCAAAGACCAATTGATGTCTGTCTCTTTGATCTTAGTTTAATTGAACTATTATTAGAGCCAAAGAAGCAACATAGATTGAAAGTGGCCTGAATCATCTGGGGGGTCTCCCGCTCAAGTGACACTATATTAGTTCAAAATTGACTTTTTTTTTTGTTCATAGCCCTTTGCTTCTCCTTCTTCTCTGCATTCCTGATTGAACATTGTGTTTTCAATTTCCACTATCCTTACCAGAAATGTACTCTGCCTACAAATCTTGTCTATTTTTAACTAAATTTGTCTCGCATGTTCAGACCAAGCTCCATAATGCATATTAAAATTGTTTTGATTTACGTAATGTGTAACGGTCAGAAAATAATACAATTTGATGGATATGATTATGCTTTAGTGGCAAAAAAGTAATGTGTCTGGTGGTCTCTTTAGATTCTTTGAACCCGAGTGATTCCAATTTTCTGCCATAGTCCTTGTCCGCCATTTTTTTTTTTTTTTTAATGTATAGCTGGTTATAAAGTGGCTTTGGACTTACCAACACATTGGTGTACTGAAAGGAAGCTTGGTAGGGATCATTGGCATTATGCCCAGAGTCCAAACGGTACCTGAGCAGTTTGGGGATAGCGCCACCTTGTGCTAAATACATTTTAATGTGATGTAATTTACAATAATTCAATTACTTCTAAATAATTTGGCCTAAATTCATTGATCATGGTCTCTTCTTATTCCTAGGGTCATAAGAAGCCAATGATATCCCGTTTTAGAATGTCAACCTGTAACCCAAAAACCACTACCAAATTTCGTCAAATCTTCACTAAAGTCAGCTATAGATGATCTTCAGACAAAGTTGCACAATTTTGAAATTAAGGTGTCATTTTAGGGGACATTAATCAATGTAGGGAATCAATTAGGTCAATGGAAACGGCTCAGGAAAAGTGGCAGGGACTTAACACATATTGAAACAAAATGAATGTCAAATTGTTTAAGAGGAAAATTAAAACAATGTTTTGGGCAAGTCAATGTTAACGCGATTAATTCAAAATCATTAACACGTTAAAATCATTTAATGTAAATATCGCAAATAAATTCAAATAAATGACTAAAGCAGAGATAGCTGCAGGTCAGAGTAACTGGCCGAAAAAAAGAGGTGTGCCGAAAGATGAATTGCTACAACAGAAGCTAACCCCTAACCCTACCCCACACCTGACAGACAGATTTTGCAACCAATAATAAAGACCTTTCTCCACGCCCTTACCTTTCGGCACGCCCCAACCTTTGTCACGCCCATTAAGGGGCGGTCACACTGCACTTTTCATTCCATTGACTTTCATTCATAGAGACAGAGCACATTTAGGCCACCAACACTCTCCATTGACTTTCCATTGCGTGAGGCTGCCTCCTTGTCGTTTCGGACTTGTAACAAAAAACAGAACAATGTCTAAAAGCTGCTATGTGACAGGGTGTACAGCAAACAATCTAAAAAACAGAAATAAGTTTTTATAAGCTGTCGACCCCAAAAAAACGAGTGTTTAGGCAATAAGACGTGAGGCATCAGCAGGAAGAATGGGTCAATTTTGGGATCCTGACACTCAGTATGCCTATGTGTGCAGTACACATTTTGTCACTGTTAAGTCAAATATCCAAATGTCAGTTTTATATATTATATTTCCTGTCGCTGTTTACGTTCCCCTCTAGTGGGTGTAGTTCTCAGTGTAATATAACATGTCTCGATTGCCTGTATCCATTTGTGTGTCCTTAAACGCTTGTTTTTTGGGTCAACAGCTTATAAAAACTTTTGGGTTTTTTGGTTCTGGGTTTTGTTTAGCTTGTTTGCTGTACACTTTGTCACATATCAGCTTTTAGACATTGTTTTGTGTGTTGTTACAAGTCAGAAATGACATGGAGGCCGCTTCACGCAATACAAAGTCAATGGAGAGTGGTGGATTGTCTCCATAGGGTGGGCGTGGTTTTCAGATCATGACACGTGTCGCTCTGTCTCTTTACGCATGCGAATGTGTCAGACCGGAAACGCAAGTTCCTGTGAAAACTTTCGCATTTCAGTGCATTCCAAAGACCAAGTTTGTGAACGAATTCGCATCACGTGAGGACGTGTGACTAGTAAAAGATTGATACGTCAAGGCATGACCTCTTAGCTGAATTAAAATAATTTTTATTTTTGCAGTTAAGTCGAGTAGATTGTATATTTTAAAATTTTTTGTGTATTTGTTAAATGTTGAATTCATGTTTATAAAAAAGACGCCGCAGAGCATGACGTCATACCACAACCGTTGCAGCGCCTCAAAGAAATGTTCAAAGTCTAGTGTGACCGTGGCTTTACTCCAACCTGCAGATACCCACACTTGGAGAAGCATGTGAAATTGCATCATTAACGTAATTTACGTCATGCAGTTAGATGATCTTAGAAGTCGGAAGTTTATCACACTGAGCATCTGTTACCCTGGTATAGGCGGACATTTCTATTCTAACCCTTTAGCCCAAGCTCTGTCATATTCTGTGATTGTTTAAGAGCATGAGCCCTCAAGCATCGCACTGTGTGAAAGAACGGAACGTCAAAACATCCCACCACTGTATGGCCAGATTCTCAAAGAGTGGATATCTGCAGGTTGGAGTAATGACCGTGGCGAAAGGTTTGGGCATGCTGAAAGGTAGGGGCGCGGAGAAAGGTCTTTATCATTGGTCGCAAAAGCTGTCTGTCAGGGTGTTGGGTAGGGTTAGGGTTAGATTCTGTTGTAGCAATTCACCTTTCTGCACACCAACCCAGACAGCAAAATAGTGTCTGCCCAGATCCAGCCCACATCCACATACCAGATATGGCCAGGATTTGGGTGACACTATTGCTGTCTGGATTACTCCGACCTGCAGCTATCCCTGTCTCAGGTGATACGCAAACTATGTGTTTTCGGCTGGATAAAGCAAACCAGCATCTCGCTAGTAAAGTTTTGATGGGTAAGGTGCAAAGGATTGTGGGTGATTTAAGAGCATGAGCATCCAATGTATCCTTATACTGAGTTTATAATGAAATTTAAGACAAAAAGCATAAATGTTATCTTTTTTTTGCTGTAGATTAATCACTAACACTAAACTGACAATAGTGTAAGCCACTGGGAGACTGCAAAGACTGCACTGTAGCGCATTAATAGAAAGCCAGTTAATATAAAGATTTGTAATACAAAGTATTTTTCTAAATACTACCTGTATAGGCCAATCTCTGCATGGCTTGCAGAGTATAATAATGGGTGTTTCTCAAACGGAAGGCTGCATAATACAAAGGCTGCATATCTCGGCTGCCAAGTCATCAAAAGTTGCTAAAGGCCATCTCAGTTTGAAGGATCCTTGGAAGGCAGACTTCATTTTGCATCCTTCATTCGGCCCTTTTTTTTTTGAAGGATACATCGGATGCTCATGCTCTTAAATCACCCACAATCCTTTGCACATATTTAAATTCACGAAAAAAAACAGATGGAAAATGAGTCGATACTGAGCTTGTCTGAGTTTATAATGAAATTGAAGGCAAAAATAAGGTTTTCGGGCATGAAAGCATAGATGTTATCTTTTGTTTTGCTGTTAATTAATCACTTACTCTAAACTGACAGTAATGTAAGCCACTGGGAGACTGCAAATGGTGGTCATTCACTGTAGCGCATTAATAGAAAGCCAGTTAATATAAAGATTTGTAATACAAAGTATGTTTCCAAATACTACCTGTGCTGATAATATCAATAGGCCTGGACTAGGAAGGACACAGGTAGGATGCAGCCTTCTGTTTGAGAAACGCCCAATGTCTCCATGTCTCCAGCTGCCTCATGAAAACTGTTCTCCTTTGACAAATATTGTCTAGTTCACACCAAATGATCTTCAGACCACACTGGACATCACATAAATTAATTAATTTTATTCAGAATAACGGAACTATTTTGACTGAAGAATCAACCATTAATAAACCCATCACGGTTGACCAAGAGTAAAGTTTATGATTGTAGTCATCCATGTCACCTACCGGTATTTATTTTATGCTTTTCTTCATCATACACATCTGCAATTGCTTTGTAAATAGGCTACATATGTAGTATTATATGTCAGTAAAGAATATTCAATACAGTATGCATCCTGAAAAAAAAACTGGTGATGCAAATAAGCTTACTGTTACCATTCTTGGAAAGCAGTGGATTATATTTCAGATATATACGTGACAGACTTGTCACATTGCCAGCTCGTTGCAGCTCCACTACAGTCTACCTAACAAGACCGCCTCAGACCGTGGTGGTGGACTGCAGCTTCACATGATGACAAAGAGGGTCGAGAGGGACAAGTGGAGCACACTGGGCTCGGAGATGAGTTTGTTAATCTGCAGTGTTAATTGCATCTCATCAGTCCTCGTCGGCTCTGTGTGAGACTGAAAGGAGTTTGATGTGAGCGTTGACAACTCTAATTATTCAGTAAACCCCCCAAAATATGACTGTTATAATTACAGTAGATAACGAGTGAGTTTAAGTGGGTACGTCTTGCGAGCGTGGTGAACGGTTGATGTTGTCAGTGTAATTGTGAGACAGCTCACCCCCATTCTCAGCGTTCTTCTCGTCAGCCCGTCTGCACTTTAACCACGACCTCTTTGAACGGTTATTAGCTCATTGAGCTCTGAAAGGACACTGCATCAGATTAGCGAAAAAGATTTCATTGGTCACTTGCATGGTGTTTTGCTGGTTTATGTAAGAGGGATTACAACAAAACAAACCAATTTTCCAGTCAGCTTTAAAACCTACGTAAACAAACTCGTTCAATGGTTTCGTTATTGTCAAATAACAGGCATCATCAGAAAGCCGACCTCTTGAACTTTTTTTTTTTTTACTGAATCCTCCCTCCACTCATCCCAGAAATGATTTCGAACCTTGTTGTTATTTGATGAAATGACCAGCCTTGGATGCAGATTAAATGTCCCTGTGAAGTCAAGATCACAATGTCCTAATGCACACTCGCAATAAGAAAATTACTAGCTTACCTTGAATGCCACTCTGTAATGCATTTCAGAAAGTAAAACAGATGTGTTGTTCTCTAGAGGTAAATGATTGACAGAGAGGAGCCAGAACAAACATTTTGTCACATTTATGGACTTAAAAACAGATGCCTGTACAAAACAACCATGGCATTTCCATATTTTTTGGACTTGAGATCATGGTAATACCATATGGTTTTAGAACCCCCCCAAAAGTAGTGATGGTATCAGATGGAAATAGTATGGTACTTTAAAATATATCATGGTACTGAAATCCATGGTATGGTAAGAATACTATGGTACTACCATGGTATGTGTTCAAAATACCCAAGTTTTTTGTAATTTTCATGACACCATCTCAATACCATGTTTTTTGGTTATGTACCATTCTAATACCAGTGATATTTTAGTATTATTATATAATAATATAGTATTTATTTAAAAAAATAGCTTTTATTTTATATGTTCAGTTTACATTTTAGTTTAAGTTTTTAGTAATGTTGTGATGTGCTTTTTACATTATTATTGTATTATATTTCTATTTAGCTTCTATTTTTTTTTAGCTCCAGTCATTTTATCACTTCAAGTAAAACATTTCTTAACTGTTTTATTTTATTGCAGGTTTTATTTCAATTACCAAAACAATTAATAATAGTTTTGGTTAATGGTAACAACATTGTCTAATACTATGATTTTTTAACCAAGTCAATACTCAAAATTGTGTTTTTTCAGCCATGTACCATGCAATGGTTTTCAACTCTGTAAGCTGTATCTTTCTCTTCCTTTATCCTTCCTCTCAGTTCAGATCAGGCAAAAGAGATGAACCGATTTGGAGGGTGGAGCATGGGGAATGGAAAATCGAGAAGAACAATTGCAGGATCAATTTAGATCCACATTTTATTACATTGGCTACAATATTAGCAAGAATGAAAAAATCTTGTGAAGTAGGATGACTCATCCTCAGGTGACACAGTTCTCTGAGCCGTGCCTCTGCCATTAATGGGAAATATTTATATACTTTCCCATTTCCTAAATCACAGTACACTGCATTTCACATGAAGCTGACAGTGACTGTCAAAAAGCTCATTACAGCACATATTGATGATTCATAACACCAATGATCAGCGAGCGAGACTCAAGCGCGCTACATTTAGCCTTTATAGACGATCTATCTGATATACAGTACCAGCCCAAACAAATCTAATCTATTCCTCATCGCACTGGCGATCAGAAACAAGCAAATTAAAATTGAACACATATGTCATCGAGAACATGCTAATGTGTGAGAGCATGACAGAGTTGGTGATAAAAATCTGCCGTGATACGTTTTTAGTGTGAGCGAGAGATTTTTGAGAGAGGGAAAGAGAGCAGCTGGCATGCTGGAACATTGTAAAATGTGATGCTGAGCCATAAATGCAGAGGTCCATGGTCTTATGTTTCTGTTCCTCTCTGTAGTGTTACTAAGCAACTCACAATCTCCGCCAGCATGAGAGGGATGAGGATGCTCTGGCAGAAAACACCTGTCATTGTGTGTGTGGCGTGTGTGTACTTTGTGCCTACGTGGGGGTGCTTTGCTGTGCTCCAGGTATGTGCTCTACCTTACCATGATCATGTTTTCTCATTGTGCCTGCGTCGCTGGTAGTAGCTGCTGAGGAACGTGTTGAGACCCAGGCTGTGAGTGGGGTTGTGTGGGAGCATGTTTTGGCACTATGTGCTGTAGGAAGGTAGCAGCTCTCCAGTGTTGGTGCATGATGGGTAGCAGCCCTCTCAGTTGCCTCAAGGCTGGCTTAGATAGCAGGAAGTAAAGTGGCGGGTTCCAGCAAGGTGCCAGACAAATCAGAAGAATGGCAGACAGTGAGGTCACCTCCCACAGCAGAGACACCTCCGTACTTGCCGACGGGGTGGTGGAGCTGGGGGCTGGGCTTGCAGGCCAGCTGACGGGCGAGCTGACCGAATTAAGGGAGGGTGATAAAACATTGACAAACTCCAGCACGTAATAAGGCAGCCAGCTGATGGCGAACACCAGCGTGGAGCCGATGAGAAGGGCGGTGGCTTTTTTATTGCGGTGGTCTGCGGCTAGAGTGCCCCGGCAGCGATAAAGGTGTGTGATGATGAGCCCGCAATGCAGGGCGATGCAGAGTAGAGGAGCCACGTAATACACCAGAAATGCAGGAACGAGGAAGCCCAGCCAGTGACCTCGACCCACCGACCACGTGCAGCCGCTGTCAAACTGGATGTACGTGACTTTAGGTAGGGCCATGGCGATGGAAACCAGCCAGATAACAGCCACAGTGCCAGCTCTGTGGGCAGAAATAGAGGATGAAATATAGTTTATGGCTCTTTATCCACTTTATTTTTCCATGTAAGAGTGGGCACGGCCATTTGTAAAATGAATGTGTCTGGCTTCCTTTTTTTGACATGGCGCCATATAAACTTTCACTTAAGTTGGAGTTGTCTGTACTGCGATCCCCTTCAAAAAAAGTATTGTGGCGATAACATGATACAGTGAGGCTATGAGAATTGAGGTAGTCGGATTTTATCATGGTGTTGAAATACTTGAATCGGTGTGTAAGGCTAAGTAAAGTATAGATTTTTTTAATAAATATGATTTTCATTTCGACGATCTCTATATTAATTCTTAAAATCACAAAAATCTTTTTACTGAAGCCCTCCACACACTACAAGATATTTGAGACGATTTTGGACAGATCTCTCCTTCTAACCCTTCCCGAAAATCCTAGGTAAAGTCACGATTATTTTGATGGTTCTACAGATTATTTGATCTGATTTTCCTGTGGTGTGCTGAATATGCTCGGAAAAACGTTGGAGCCACCCCGATCACGAATCGTAAATATTCAACATGTTGAATATCAGAAATACTGTTGTGTGGGGGGAACTCCAAGGACAAACGCCCGCACGCTCTGGAGATTATTATGTGAAACAAAACAATACCCAATCAAAGCAAAGCAAGCTGACCGAAGACTATAACATGTAAAGAGTTCACACCATAGACGTTTGTTGTACAAAAAGATGGACGACGTGCATACATTCTCTTCCGCTGAAATAAGTGAAGCCAAATATGGCGCTGACATCTTGGGTTTCGAGTCTGCCCAGTAGCAACTTGGAGCCCGAGTCTGCGCAGTAGTGAACGCGAAGTGGAGCCGCGATATCAAGGTCCCGCCCACACTCCTGCCTAATCAACAACCTTTTGTGAAATAAACAGATATGGAAATGTAGAAATTAAAGTTAAAGCTCCAATCTCCTCCCGAAGTTCCTGGAAAATGTCCGTTGGTGCTTGTCTGGCTATCATCAGACCAAGCTCAATTTAAGATTGAACATTGGTCTGGGGAGTCTTCTATGTATTTTCTACTGAACAAGAGGCGTGATATACGAGCATAAATTAAATGACTCTGTATGCAATTGGATAGGCCTTCAACCAATCAGACCACAAGCGGCGTGATCAATGGGCAACGACCCATTACTTCTCTATCCGTCATCCACGAAACCCACCAATAGCGTGCCAGGTGGATAAGCCAGTCTGTGATTGGTTCCCGCAAAAATGTAACAGAAGCAGTAGAAATGAATGTACAGGTTTCCAGACTGAGTTGCAGGGCGAAAACGAATCGCCGGCAGATCAGGCTGGGTTTACCCAGTCTACATCAGTGCCTCAGTAGGCGGATTTCCATTACCCTTCAAATTGCGCAAATTGATATTGGGAATCGAAAATAGGCCCAATGGAAACGGGTCAATTTTGCAAAAACTACCATATATCGCAAAAAAGTTTTCACGCTCGCATGAGGTGGTTTTTCAATCAATTCGAAAAAACTTTTTCTGCAAAACTGCAATTGAAACACTTTTATCGCATTTACAGGTCACCGGGCGTACATAAAAGTCGATCATTCTTTACAGATGACGGTTTGTTTGGACAAAAGATGAGACAGAGTTCTTTATTAGACTCATTAAAGACAAGAGAATTACAGGAATACTGGATTTTAAACAACAAATAAATGCCACAAATTATAATTAAGACCTTGAAGCAGATATGAGGGAGAAACACACACACCTCATACGCTCAAGTATAAGGTGCTTTCCTTGCCATTAATGCTTGGATAACATGCCTACGTCTCCTTTGATTAAAAATAATGGCTAGTGCGGTGGATGGGATATACATAAACCTGCCAACATAATTTTGGAATGACTTATTGCGAAAGGAAAAAAAAAAAGTTTTAGTCGCATAACATCAGTTAATGTAAACACCGTTGTTTCGCAATAGTTTTTTATTGATATTTAGAAAATATTGCAAAAGTTTTGTGCAAATCTGTAATGGAAACACGGCTAGTGACTACTTCGCTCAGAGAAGCTGTCAATCTCAGCTGTCAATCATAACGTCACACCCCCATTTTTATAGCATCAAATAACTAACTAAAACCAATTTAAAGAATGAACACTTGAACTAACATCAGCGTGATAAAAACTGCATAAAATGACAGAAACCATCTTTGGAAAAAATTTATTTGAAGTTTAATTTGATTGTTTAGTTTTGTCTATGTCCCATTACATTTCATGGAGAGGGCGAGGTTTATGACCTATACTGCATCCAATCACCTGGGGGCGATCAAGGCGCTTTGGCTTCACTTTTCAGGACTCGTGTGGCACACTTGGTTCACACTGTATACATCTATAACATTTTTCTTTTTCCCCCCACCAACTTTTGAATAAAAAGCAGTCCATACGCTATAAGTGCCATTCATTCTTGCCGGTCTTCCGCCAATTTTGTTTACTTTAAAGTCACGTTTGTTGCATGAGATTTTTCGAGATTTCCTGTGTTTACGAGATGGGATTGTGCTTTCCTGGTCACATCGCGGCACTAGAGGAACAAAACGGTTACATCTTTGATTTCTTATCGTCATGCAGTTCCGCATTTCAGCAAAAGCAGGAATTCGGCTTTCTTACATCATGGCAAAACACGTCATATTTACCCGAGTTTGCAGTCCGAATTGAATGCAGGAATACCACAAAGTCAGCAAAGCATGCAGTTCCGTCTCCGTGTTATTATTTACATGGTCATTGATGCTGGTATGTTACAGAGCAATTGAGAGAGACGGCTCAGGGCTGCATTTCCCAAAAGCATTGTAAAAATAGACACCAGCGGTCTCTACGATCAACTTAGGCATACATTGCTTTTGGGAAACGCAGCCTTGGTTTGTTATTGTCGTGTAGCCATGTCATCATTTACAAAAGTCTCCATTTTGGTCCATTTACACTGAAACGCTACCCCAGAGTTTTCAAACTAAAACGGGGTCTGCAGTGTTTTCGAAAGTCTCTTTCTCTTTCAGTGTGATCCTTCACTGAAGGAACGTAGATCATAGAAACCATTAGGACCAATGGTCTCAATGATCTACTTATGTTTACCATTCTTTTGGGAAATGCAGCCCAGAGCGGTTAGTGAATCAACATAAAGTTATTTCTTCTAGTGATGGAATATTTTAATAAATCTCATGGCATTGCTATATCATCACTGTAGCATGGTACGTCCTGTACGTTTTCATAAAGAAATATATAGGCCTAAAATATATAACAGATTCATCCTTTTTTTGTATCACACAAAACCTTTTTTCCACTTTTACAACTGTCTTTCTTGATCACCTTCAGATACTCACACCTGTGCAGGGGTGGCGGGGGGCCGTGTCGAGGGAGTCACTATTCGATAACGCAGCACAGAGAGGGCAGCCAGGCTGAAGATGTCCACTCCAGCGGTCAGGGAAGTCATGAAGCTCAACAACACACAAACACCTCCTCCCAGCTGCCAGTTCTGAGAGCTGGCACTCAGTAGCACACAGGGCAAGGTAAGTAGAGCGCACAGATCAGCAAAACTCAGGTTTAACAGGAGGACAGAGCTGGGCTTTGAACGCCGCCGTGGGTTACGCATCAACACCAACCACATGAGCAGATGACCTCCGACCCCCACCAGAAGGGAGAGGATGCTAACCAGAGGCAGCACCAGGGAAAAGGAGATGGTGGTGTTGGTGGAGACCGTGTTGAAGAGCAGGTTCACAATGGCAGGCATGATGGATTGTGTAGAAATTGTGTCTCTAGGATAGAGAAGAAAAGAAGAGACAGATGGAGATCGCAATAGCTTTTATGCATTCCCATACTTGATTAATAACCACACACTGACATAAACACAAATTAAAAAAACAAGTGAAAATAAATGCAAATCAGCCAATTTTACTCACATATCACAGCTCTCAGTGAACGAAAGAACACAACTTTGCAATACTTTTAGCAATTACCTTAAATTACACTTTACAACAGAAATCCATCCTACAGAATATAAAGAAATGGGAAGACAACCAGTCCAAGAAAATGCACAAAAAAGCAAAATGCACCCATTAAATATGTGATATACATCCTAGCACAGGCATTTGCAATTACACTGACCAGTTATTCACTGAGGCTGTGGCAGGAACATATTACAAGCACAATTTAAAGACCATGATTCAACTTCCCCAACAGAACATCCATACGGCCATTAAACCTTGGTGAACTGAAGAGAGTTAGATGAACTTTAGAGAGTTTATATAGACAACTTCTATGGATTAGTTCTGCATACAGAACAACAGAAATCCCTCTATCCTTAAACAGTGATAAAGATCAGCTGAAAAAAAAAAATGGTATTACATATCCGGACAGGGCTTAAGCTTATCTGATTCCAATCCTGCGACATACTGAAATTATTTAGAAATATTACTGAATTTGTTGTAATATTTCATCTTGATAGATAGATAGATAGATAGATAGATAGATAGATAGATAGATAGATAGATAGATAGATAGATAGATAGATAGATAGATAGATAGATAGATAGATAGATAGATAGATAGATAGATAGATAGATAGATAGATAGATAGATAGATAGATAGATAGATAGATAGATAGATAGATAGATAGATAGATAGATAGATAGATAGATAGATCTGAATCAATTGTCCAAAGTCCTTGAAAATGGCACAATCCAGTCAAAAACAAGCTAGAGCGCAGGGGTGCATATAAAAAGGGCTGACAAAAGTACAGGAGAAGAGAGATGACACACACACACACACACAGCACTGAACAGGAGAAAATGAAAAAGTTACTTGATCAGGCATCAGTCGGGCAGTCTGTGGGCTCACTTCTGCTCATCTGCTCTGAGGCTCACAGCATCCCCTAATGCAGCCACCCCTTGACACACACAGTCCAACCCTCTACACACACACACACACGCACGCACACGAGAGAACAAAAAAGGGGACACACCTGTATCCACATCTGATTCACTTTATTCATCCTCTCACACACACACACACACCTGGAATTCCTATCTGCCTCATTCTGATATAACAACTTGCAAGTGATGTTAAGAGGACTTTCAACTGAAAGAAACCAATTATGAGGTAGTGTTGAAAGGGCTGAGAGAGTGAAACAGGGAGCTAATTTACATCTATAAATACTTCATGATGCTCCACGGCTTCCTCCTAACGCCAAAAACACCACACACACAAACACAAAAACTGAAGAACACGCTCCTACACACTCTGACAGACTCATAATTATGAAGTGAAAGTGGGAAAATGTGTGATAAGTCGATAAAGTTTTGTGATTAGCTGGGAAAGTTTTAGGCACAAGATAGGCTACTCATGAATTGTTTACTTCTTTCTTGTCTGACTTTAAATCAGCTCATAAACGCTGATTATTGTGGGACTCTTCCAGTGTTTACTGGTTTCTTGGGATTTCAGCCATCTGCTTGAGTTACTCATTTTTTTCACTCATCTTTTCACTCATCTTGAGTGCGTGTCAGAGTGTGTGAAAGTTAAGAGAACGATACAATTTATGTATCTTGCACTTACAAAACAGGTCTGTTTGGCACTTGGCATGCTATTCTTTTAAAGGTCCCATGGCATGAAATTTTCATTTTATGAGGTTTTTCAACATTAATTAATATGAGTTCCCCTAGCCTGAATATTGTCCCCAAGTGGCTAGAAATTTTGATCGGTGTAAACTGAGTTCTGGTTGTTTTTCTCTGCCTTTGAGAAAATTACAGACCAGACGAGCAGATCTTGAATTTTCCTGTTATGACGTCATAACAGGAATGGTTACCTCCCTTTCCTCGGCCCAGAGAATTTGGCA
Source organism: Romanogobio albipinnatus (assembly GCA_023566225.1). Lineage (NCBI taxonomy): Eukaryota > Metazoa > Chordata > Actinopteri > Cypriniformes > Gobionidae > Romanogobio > Romanogobio albipinnatus. Next base: position 41,419,130 of record CM042244.1, on the reverse strand, counting down.
CGCCCATGCGAGCGCCATATTTGTTTGTCCTCGAGAGATCATGGCTTGTGAACGAGTGAATGCTGGCAGTTTCTCAGTGTTTGGATGTACAAATGAAAACAGAAGTCTTTTTTCAGTTCCTTCTGATCTGTGATTAGTGATTTCTGATGTGTAACAAATTATTCAAGTTCACACAGAACTTTATTATTCGTGCTGCGGCTTCTCTCTCTCCCGATAGAATGGTGTTTTCTATCTTGTGAGTAAGTGTTTTTGTACGTCCTCGTCGCGTCTATCTGTTCTAAAATATGCATACAGTCGTGAGTTTCTGCTCAACATCGGCAGAGCCACATTTTTAGAGATAAACTTCACGCACGCCGAGGCTCGGGCTGCACTGGCCTTCAACATCACCGACCCCCAGTACTGCATCTGGCCCACAGCGGAGGCACCAGATGCGGCACGAGATTAAGCAGAAGGGGGGTTAGCGTGAGGCTCTCCGGGCTAGGCTAGCCAGCTATCCCCACAATAAACTGGATTACATTCGATTACTGCGCTGTTGTCTTTGTTTGCGCTGTGTACTCAGTGCACGTCATTGACGCTTTTCATATGATAGGAAAATATCTAAAAATAATGCTATAATCAACACTTACTCGTAACTCGTTCATCTCCTGTAATGGTACATTACATGTGTTACAAAGTTGGTAATAAGGAGGAAGACGGACTCTGCGTGACTGAGACTCGTGTTTATTCAGAACTCTCAGATAAAATAAACTTGCGCTGACAGCGCTCTCACAACTCAGTACAATGTCACTTTGTTAGCAATCTCTCCGTCTCTGGTCCATTGATGTCCGGTTCGCGAAGGAATCGTTCTTTTGGTTCTTTTTAGTGAACCGGTCGAACCAGTTCCCCAAAATCGGACTGAATCGTTCTAACCGGTTTGCGTCTCGAGTCAGCGCTGATCCATCATTTACTAAAGTTACCGGTTCGACCAGACAGTCCCTCCGACTAGAAATAAACTAATAACCTGAAGTATATGCTAGTAACTACAACAGTTCACTGAACGGAGATGTGCTGAGAGAACTGATGAGAAGTGACATCCGTCTCTCTGGCACAGCCTTGTGCCTCGTAGACCTCGTTAAACCATGCCCCCTCTGTTAATTTCAAATGCAAAGATGTCAGCCAATCACAACAGTGGGCGTTTTTACTGAAGTCTCACAGAAGACACGCCCCTTGAAACAGGGCATTCAGCCAGAGGGCAAACATCAGTATAGAGAAAATGCCTTTTATTTCAAAATTATGACATTTTATGATGTCAAAATCATACTAACAATATAAGTACACCTCAGAAAACATTATAAAATAAAATAAAAATTCCATGCCATGGGACCTTTAAGTACTTCGGAGTAGCTTGATAACTATAGTTAACATGTTTACTACAGTTGTATGCCTGTAAAACTTACTATGCTAATTGTACAATATCATAGTATGAATCGCAGAAGGCCATGTGAAATGGATGGCAATGTTTACTTGTGCAGTTATAATCGAGCTAGCATTATCATTTTTTAATGTATACATTTATAAATTAAATTTTTTTTTCCTGATTTGTCTTTCCAAATCAGTATATATATATATATTTTTTTTGTTGGATACTATAGTATTTATTCATATTTTTAATTAGCTTTTATTTGTATTAGTTTTATGTGATTTTAAATTAATTTGTTTTTAAATTAAGTTGTTTTAGTAGTGTTAGTACTTTTACTTGTACAGTTCAGTTAATTCTCGTTTTATTTAAGTTTTTCATAAAATATTTATATTTTATTTAATCTTTATTTAAATGAAAGAAAATAGTTTTAATAATCGGACACTCGGTTTATCTAACTTCGTGATTGGCCATTATTGTTTTGTAGTCGTCTAAAAAATCGAACTTTTAAAGTTCATATAAATGCACTTGCCAACAGTACTTTTCTTGTAAAGGATGCGGGGCTAAATGAGTGTGTGTTGTGTAATCCGTGCTTTAATGAATGTGATTAACAGAAAATAAATGTGTATATTTGTCCACTCACAGCCCTTTGTTCCCTAAGTGAGTCCCATGGTTTATGCAGCCGCCTTTAACGTCATGTCACTTCATTTACAGCCTCCCCCACTGCTGCTGTGTGTGTGGGTGTAGGTGTGTGTGTTAGAGGCCATTAATGAAATGATTTATGTATATTCCTACAATCCTTTGTGATTTTCCATGATTGTGTGAGCATGTCTGTTTTTGCTAATGCATGTAAGACATAATAATGTAATGACTTATAATCGTGGCTCTTACATTTTAAACATAAGACAAATTGCTCCTTTGATCTGTGATGTTTTCCCATTGCAATCTGAACAGGTGTGAATATGGGTATGTGTGATGCTGTGACAGGAGTTTGGAGCATGTCATCAACAGATGTTGTGCGTTATTTGTTGGAAATGTACTATTGGGAGTTTTCCCAATCTGTGTAGTACATACTGTCATACTGTCATGCAGATTTGGCGAGTTTGACAAGGGCCAAATTGTGATGGATAGACGAGCATCTCCAAAACTGCAGCTCTTGTGGGGTGTTCCCGGTCTGCAGTGGTCAACATATATCAAAAGTGGTCCAAGGAAGGAACAGTGATGAACCGGCGAGAGGGTCATGGGCGGTCAAGTGTCATTGATGCATGTGGGGAGCGAAGGCTGGCCCGTGTGGCTCAAATTGCTCAAGAAGTTGCTGGTTCTGATAGGTGTCAGAATACACAGTGAAACGCAGTTTGTTGCGTATGAGGCTGCATAGCCGCAGACCAGTCAGGGTGCCCATGCTAACCCCTGTCCACCACTGAAAGCGTCAACAGTGGGCACAGTGAGCATCAGAACATGACCACGGAGCAATGGAAGAAGGTGGCCTGGTCTGATGAATCACGTTTTTTTTTTTTACATCACGTGGATGGCAGGGGAACACATGGCACCAGGATGCACTATGTGAAGAAGGCAAGCTGGCGGAGGCAGTGTAATGCTTTGGGTAATGTTCTGCCTGGAAACCTTGGGTCCTGCCAAACATGTGGACGCTACTTTGACACGTGCCACCTGCCTATTTCATGGAAATGGTATTAACTGGTGGCTGTGGCCTCTTTCAACAGGATAAAGCGCCCTGCCACAAAGTAAAAATGGTTCAGGTGTGGTTTGAGGAACACAACGAAGAGTTTGAGGTGTTGACTTGGCCTCCAAAGTCCCCAGATCTCAATCCAATTGAACATCTGTGGGATGTGCTGAACAAACAAGTCCAATCCATGGAGGCCCCTTGCCTGACAAGCCAGACCCACATCAAGATGTTGGGTCTGGGAACACACCATTGGCATGACTCAATCCGAGGGGCGGGATTTTAAAAATGGTCGTCTTTCGAATTCCCTCTGCACGCAATAGGATAGCGCTACAACCAACCAGAGCAACGAAGAAGGTGAAGCGGAGCTAGTTGATAGATTAAACTTTCGCCGTATCCGGTCGGCAAAACTCAGAACACATCTTCCTTTCTTAAGAATGACTTCAGTGCTGTTCTTTGTTCTTTTCTCAAAGAAAAGCTTAACTCCAAGTCTTCCAGAGTCACGGCCAAAGACGATTCGAAAGACCACTGTTCGCCAGCTTCTTTGTTTTACGAGTAGCACACGGAACCGCCGCAACTCTGCCGTCATTATGTTAAGCCCGCCCACCGACTCTATACACGATCTGATTGGCCTGACCAGAGTTTGGTTTTTCCAGCTCGCAAGCCAATGGAGAGTTGCTAGACTACCCTGGCTGCAAATTATATTACAGGACTTAAAGGATATGCTGCTAACATCTTGGTGCCAGATACCACAGCACACCTTAAGAGGTCTAGTGGAGTCCATGCCTCGACGGATCAGGGCTGTTTTGGCAGCAAAAGGGGGACCAACACAATATTAGGAAGTTATATATTTATAAATATAGTATTTTCTCGGTACCTAGAACCAATCCATAATGCCACCATATAATACAGTCTTTAAAAAGTAATATGTCTAAAGTGGACTATTGAAATAATGTGTAACCAAGCTTTTCAAGTCTACTTGCCTTTAAGAAATAAAATCACAAATAAGATCTTTTCATTATTTCTCCTGACAGCAAATAGTAACTTCGGCATCTTGCTACTTCTTGAAAACATAAGTTTCGCCTGTAGATTTTCAGAGATCCTAACGGTATCTCACTCTCTGTCTGTGCTTAGATTTCATAAGGCTGAAACTTTTCATCTGAAATTTGATACGTAGCCTTAATAGAACTCAGGTAAGTCTCCTGAGCATGAAGGAGCTGCCTCTGACCAAGTTTGCTTTAGGTGGATTGAAAGTTTTATTGTGTTGCTAAAGTAATTTTCTTTTGGATCAGTCAAATAAATCTTGAAATGACTGAGGGTCGTACATTATCCTGCTCAATACACAGCATTTTACCAAATAGTTTAATAAATGCACATGAAGTAATCACCTTGGTTGAAATGATGAGACCACGGAGTGAGAAATATTAACAAGCACATTGTAGGAGAATGGTTGCCATGGGACAACGGTCAAATATACAGCTTAGAGATCATTATACTAAAATATTTGACCTCAGAATGCCACAATTGACTATTATATATCGGCCCAGAGAGCCGAAAATATTAATATCTTCTCATAATTGTTACTGATAGGAATTTCTAACTTTAAATTTAGCTTCAGAGAGGTAATTTAGTGGAATAAAAAGCCTCATGAAGTGATAAAATGCAATAAATAGATAATTCTCTTTAGAGACCGTTTGCACCGCCATTTAAGCAGCAGTCACAGGCGATAAAGTCCTTAATCTCTGTTTGAAGATTGCTCTTCCATAGCAAGGATGTTTGCTTGGCTTTGGGCCTCTACTGCCCTCCTGTGTCATTAAAAGGCAATAAGAGAGACAAGTTATGAAAAGTGGCATCTGGTATCCACTTATTTCAAACCTTTACTTGACTGAAAATGGTAAACAATACAACCGTTAAACTGCTAGTAGGCTAACTGATCCATATTTAAATTCAAGGCAATGACAGTCTGTCCTTGATGATTTTAGTCGGGTTCCGAATTTACGTTTCAAATGTGTACCAAAACGTATTAGCCTACCATGTGACATGTTACATGTTGTTAACAGGCCTACCATGTTTTTGACACGTAAACCATGTTTTGGGGGAATGTACTACACCACAGAAATACCATGCTTTTCTTTGGCGTACCATGGAACATACTACCATGTGGCGAATAAGAATTGTTTTGAACAAAATTAATGTTTTTATCCATCAAGCATGCATACAATTCTTTTTAAAAGTAGCAGTAAATGCTTTTACATTGTTACAAAAAAAAAAATCGATTTCAAATTAATTGTCGCTTGACATTATATTCATCCTTAAAAAACTAAAATCAGTCAAATTAGCATATTAGAATGATTTCTGAAGGATCATGTGACTGGAGTAATGATGCTGAAAATTGCACTGCCATCAGAAATATATTACATTATAAAATAAAAATAAAGTTAATTTAAACTGTATAAATAAAATGCATATAATTGTTATATTTGTGATCATATAAATGCAGCCTTGGTGAGCATATAGACTTTTTTCAAAAACATTAATAAATAAAACCTTACTGACCCCAAACTTTTGATCAGTAGAGTATATAACCAAGTACTACGGTATTACCATAAGGTTTTAAAAACATATACCATGGTAATATCACGATATTCTTTGAAGTTCCATACAAATCCAGTGGTATTACCATGATGTTTTTGATACGTTACCCTGTTAATACCATGTTTTTGGACATCTACGTACCATGATATCTTTGTATATATGGAATATGGTAATCATTCAGTACTATGGTTTATAACAATGTGCCATGGTGTTATTATCTGTTTGGGAAAGGCTAGAGTACGGTAAAAAGAACGACAGCACATGTAATATTCAGTTTTTTATTCATTCAATCACATTTAGTAGAAAATAAAGTTCATTTAGGGCCGGCAAATTCTTAAACATTTATCCAGTTGCATAAACAATGCCTGATTAATACAACAGTAATACTGCTATGATATTGATCAATCGAGTAGACGGAAAATGATAAGAATAAGTTAGTCGCACGCTACATAACTTCACACGGGTAATGTCGGACATGAAGGGAAGGTACATCCACCGAACTGAATGAGAATTCAAGCGATGATTAGTGCAAATATCAGTTCTGTTTATATATTATACTTTACAAAATATCATTCTATGGTTTTAAAGATAAATAGATAAAAATGTTCCTTTATGTCAAAGATTGTCAGCAGACTCAGAGGGAGAGAGACGGAGAGAGAGAGAAATAAAAAATTGTAGTTAAGTGCAGAAGGTTAAGAATGAAGGTTGAGAAAAAGCGGGAGCGGAAGCAAAACAATTCACTTGAGTAAGCAAGAATATGCTGAATATGTGTGTGTAAAATTGTCTGAGAGAGTCTTTATGAATTAATCAAGGTGCAAATTCATCTACTGGACATATCTCTCCCTCTCTCTCTCCTCTCAGCATCACAATGACCCTCTGTTTTCACAGAGCTTTGGCTCAAATGGTTGTCATGATGCTTCAGCGTTGCTTGGCTCCGAACTCTGATGACCTGCAGAAGAGAGAGAGAGAGAGAGAGAGAGAGCAGTGAATGATGGCCTACTTACGTTACCTGTTTACTAATCTGGCTTTGTTAAAGGTCAGTTCAGAGCCATCTGTCTATGGACACACAAACACGGACAGGTGCGCACGCTCACGATACATTCACATGTAACAGGAAAGATTTCCTCTAATTACTGCAGCAGTTTTCCAGTCAGACTATAGCCAATAAAACTGCTTGTCGCTTCCAAGAAGTACATACACACACAAAACAACACAGTACCGGGGAAATCCAAAGATTTATTTCGTTTCGGAGGGAGTCTAGGTTTTTTCACAGGGGGTTTACGATCTGAGGATCTCTCCAGATCACAGCGGGTATCCTGCTCCATTCCTAAGGGGGTAAATACAGTGGGCACACACAGAGGGAGGGATAGGCACTACGTGAGGATCAGGCTGATGTTGAGCTGACATATGAAAGCATGCAGAGCAGTAGATGATGAGCGTGGACCCTCGTCGCATGCTCAAAAGAGATCCGAAGTGTGTACCTGTGTCACAGGAGTTCGCTTTCCTGTTTCGATGTGGTTTCATGGGACCTCCAGGGCTGCTTCTGACTTCATCACCTGACCAAAAACAAACATCATACGTTCTCTACATCAGGTTTTTTTTTTTTTTCTTTTTTTAAACTGGGAGGCTAAAAATGTGATGAATTTTTTTTTTAAAGATGAAAAGGTCCTTAAAATATTAATTTAATATTTAAAATTACATTCTCACTCATCAAATTTGGTAAATGTATTTTTCTATATACCCTAATCATTGTTAAAGGTGCACTATGTACATTTTTTTTCAGTAAAATGTCCAAAAACCACTAGGCCAGTTTTATATATTTTGTGAAGTTGAGCACTTACAATATCCCAAATGTTTCCAACTATTTGTAAATCATGAGAAATTGCTATTTTAACCAAGGAACCGGGACGTGTGAGGGAGTCGCCTGTCAATTGCGTCATATCTATGTTACCCTCGGTTTCCGGTTTTATTTTGCAGAAAAGCTTTACTCTTACTGCAGTGTGAACAAGTGTCATAGCAGCCGCCGAGCGAACGCACAGAGTAACGTCATAACATCATTTTTAACACACTCAGATGTATCTAATATGATAAACAGAGCTGCGTTACCTCATACTCATGACCGGAAAAGCAGAAATGGCACCGGCGACTGTGTCATAATAAAAGTCCCACCGCTCTTCTCATTAACAATCGCTCCAGTGCCCTTGCTCAGCTCCACAACACTCTGTCCTGCTCTGCTTCATACTACAGTAATACTACCATACTACCATGAACATGATTTCTGCCCGAGTCCTATCCCGATTCTTTTCCACCGACTGTGAGGTGAAGACCACATGTCCCAAGAGTCTGCGCTCAAACGTAGCGTCATCAAACTACGCCTTTGTGTCTGCTTTAAATTATTACATTATTATTATGTTTATTAATGCATTGTTAGCTAACTGTGTGATTTATATATGTACTTTTCTGAAATCCATAACTTGGACACATTTTCCTCTGATAACAAATCACTCTAAATTGTAATGTAGACACATGCATTTTCTGTAAAGCTGCTTTGAAATGATTTTAATTGTGAAAAGCGCTATACAAATTAATATGATTTAATGATGAATATAATTGAATTGAATTGAAATATTGATATTATTATTTCATTCTGTGTTTTAAAAATTAGGGTTAAAGGGTTAATGTGTTAATCTCAGATACGCTGTTAACTTAATAAAAAGGAAATATTTTTTTGAAAATATATATTATATAAATATTTACTTTTTATGAAGTTATGCAATAAAGTAAAAGTGAATTATTTGATTTTGTAAACTATTCTTTTTATAGTCTTTATAGTATCACATTTAATTGTGTACAGGAAAATATATAGGCCAATCTTTATATTTTAGGAAAGAACCCTCTCAAAAATGATTATCATATTAAAGGGATAGTTCCCCCATAAATATAAATTCTATCATAATTTACTCAACCTCAAGTTGTTCCAAACGAGGAATGTCTCTCTTCTGATGAACACAAATGAAGATATTTGAAAGAATGTTTGTAACCAACAGATCTGTTTGTGTGTGTGTGTGTGGGGGTGGGGGATGGGCGGGGGGATCTGATCTCGGGGGTCTGCCGAGATCTGCTTAGTTACAAACATTCTTCCAAATATCTTCCTTTGTGTTCAGCAAAAGAAAGAAATTCATACAAGTTTGGAACAACTTGAGCGTGACTAAATAATGACAACATTTTCATTTTTGATTGAACTACCCCTTTAAGGAGTGTTTTGCTTGTGATCCATAATTTTACATTAGCTTATGAAAAGTTAAATGCAACTACCAGTATGACATTTTAATGTAATTATTGTCTCTGAATTACCTTGAAGTAAGGCAGAATCTACTGAAGCAGAATGAAACACAGGCTTAGCAGAGGTGGGCGGAGCAGCTGGTGGCTGATTCTCATTGGCCACGTCATGTGGCGAGGAGCCAATGGGAGACGTGTGAGGTGAATAATAACATGGCTGAAAGGAATGATATAATAAAAAGCCATTTTAATGATACATAAAGACACTCCCACTCTACAATCGATGCCATTATGAATCAAAGACATTTCTTGATACTGCGATAAACACCTTTTCAGGGATAGGTGGAGTCTGTCCTTCTGGTTTTTGGTCTTTTTCGTCTTCTCCACATCTCCTGTGCTCTGTTTCCTCATCCTTCTCCCTCAGCTCTCCAGAATCTTCAGTAGATAGGGACAGGAATAATGACCGTGACAGTTCATACTATTGATATAAGTGTAATATGCTTGTTAAAACTAGTTAACATAAATGAACGATGCCAACATATGCAGTACCAGAGCTCTCCTCCAGATGGCGCTGCCGCGTCTTAGCCAGGCTCGGCTTGGTGCTCTGAGGCGGTGGCTCAGGTCTTTTTCTGGTTTCCAGAAGCTGAGGGTCCATTATATTGTCTGCCTTTTTCTGGTTGTCTGACTGTGATTCCTGTCTTCCTCTTTCTGTCTGTCTGTCAATAGATGGCGTGTGCCCTTTAGCAACGATATCTGAATGTCGGTCCATCTCATGCTCTCCGTATCCAATCTCTTCAGATGAGCCGAACACCTCGCTGTAATCAGGCGACTGCAGGAAAAAGACAAGAGTGTGAAAGACTGTGGTAAACTCTTAAAATTCATATTTAGTTTGTTCTCAAAAACAAGTGATGCTAACAACCAATATATGACTAACTAAAGAAAACAATTTCATTTCAGTGTTGGTGCTCAACACTACCTGCATCACAACAGCTATTTTGTGAATGAATAAATGAATATCAGAAGGTCTATTTTATTATTACCTCATTACCTGATGTATTTTTATGAAATTCAATATTGTTAAAACAATACCCAGAGCAATCACAGAAAATTTAAAGGTGCAGTGTGTAGTATTTATGAGGATCTATTGACAGAAATGCAATATAATATGCATAACTATGTTTTCAGTGGTGTATATAATGTACCATTATGTTTTTATTACCTTAGAATAAGCCATTTCTATCTACATACACCGCAGGTCCCCTTACAGTAAAAATCGTCATTTGCACAGTCATGTTTCTATACTAGCCCTAAACAGACAAACTTCTCTACTTCAGAGCGCTAGTCACTCTCTGCTCTCTCTGACAATGACATTTTTGTCCTGTGTCGGCCACCGTAGCTTCTCTATTTTGCAAATTAGCTTCTCTAAATTTACTCACTGCACCTTTACATTTTTCCATACAGAATCACAAAAATGCCCCCCTCCCACTCTTTTCAGATAACTAAAAAATACAGACATCAAAATAAAATTAAAGTTTATTCAATTAAATCAATTAATTATAATAATAAATTATAATAAAATACAGTGTTTGTATAAATTAAATAACAATTTCTACAAGTAGCATTTCAAATATTGATTATCAATATAATCAAATGTTTCTGGAAATAGTCAAAGGAATAATATACATTTAATAAATTTAATTTTAATTTTACTTCCTTAAATTCAAATACAACTCAGTTTCAAGAACTAAACAGAAATCTAAATGATGTAATGTGGTGAACTACCTGTCTCTGTGAGAAGCAGGAGGGGCTAATTCCCATCATTCCTGGCAGGGGTATACCCTGAATGGGCCGTCCTGACAGCTGAGGGGTCCTCTGAACACCCGGCCCTACCAACCTCCCATTGGTGCCTTCAGTGCCTGGGTCTGACCTCCCACGATCCTTTGGGTGTTGAATCAAGGAGTACACATTCTCAGTGGCAATACTGAGAGAGCAAAATATTAAAAAAAGATAAAATAACGAGATTAAGAGTTTGACTTATGTTGTCTGATTTATTAATGTAATACAGCGACTTTATCATTTATTATTCCATTTACAACTACCATTCAAAAGTTTGGGTTTCAGTAAGATTAAATACATAAGTATTTTTATTCAGCAAGGACATTAAATTAGTCAAAAGTGACAGTAAAAACATGTATAATGTTACTAAATGTTTCTATTTCAAACAAATGCTATTCTTTTGAACTTTTTATACATCAAAGAATCCTGAAAAAAATGTATCATGGTTTTCACAAAAGAATATTCAGCAGCATAATAAATTACATTTTCATATATAATACATTTAAATAAAAACAAATGCAGCCTTGGTGAACATAAAATACTTCTTTAAAAAGCATTAAAAAACGTACACGTTTTAGTGTATGAACATCATCCATTATTCAGATTTTGTAAGCATATTATATAGTTGTGCTTGTGATAACGCAATGAAAATATTAATAACTCATAATTATGTTTTTCCTGTGAATTGTTTTTGTTGCATAGTAAAATAAAACCATTAGCACTTTTTGCTAAATCATTTTGTCAGATAAATACCATAACCAAGTTTAGTGTAGTGTTCTTCCCTCATATTTAAAATATATATAACATTTAAATGACATATTTCCTCATATATTTATGGTTTAATCAAACTTGTAGGGATATTAAAACCAAATATCCCTTCCGGACATCACCTTTTTATTTTACTGTGTCCTTGTTACATATGTTACATGTACTTACCATAGTAATAACCCTCAACCAAACCCTAATCCTATTCTAACCCTATAGTAAGTACATATAGTTAATTATTACTTAGTACTTAAATATATAATTACACTGTAACAATGACACCTTAAAACAAAGGGTAACACTTTATTTTACAGTGTCCTTGTTACGTGTTACATGTACCATAGGGGGTGAAATGCATACTGAGATTTTTACACTGTTAAAGTTGGATTCCCATGCTAAACATGGACAAAGTAAAAAAAATAAAAAAAAAGTTGGACGTTTGATGTTGTATTTCTGTGCCAAAAATACTCCTTCCGGTTTCTCATAAGTTTCGGAAAGTTTTTTTTCGAGTATGGGTCCATCTGACGTAAACTGGGGTGGAATGTCCTTGTACGGGCCGTAAGGGCTCTTCTCCCGGAAGGGCACGCACGCGACTAGAGCGAGAGAGCAAATGCCCGCCCATTATAGCGCTTTGCTCGGCTTTAGGGAAGCCGGCTGCGCTGCAGTCACAGGACGTCACAAAATCAACAATGTCACCAAAGATGTGTGTACAAGACAACCCTGTACAGCTTCCCAAAGAACCCAGCCTTAAAGGCAGGGTAGGTAAAAAATATATAAAACACTGTCTTCCAAATTTGTATAAACTTTCTATATATATCAATGCATAATTAAAATGTAAGTACTCTGATAAACAGAGTATTAAAAACGAGTGACTCTAAAACGTTTAATCTGTATTAAACACAGCTCATTATTTCGTTTCGGGACGAAACATAGGATTGGCATAGGCGACTGTCACTCTCTCGCAACCATGGCAACCACACTTTTGCCACACAGGACGCACGGTGACGGATCCTAGGAATACCAAAACAATGGCAGAGAAAGAGCAAGCTAAATTCACAGTACCGGCCTATGCAGTTAGTGAAGGCAAACCAGGCAAAAAAAGGAAGACAGTAACAGTACAAGAAAAGGCAATGAACAAAAAATCTTTGGATAAACAAAGAAATAAAACGCGAGTTAATATCGGCGTGGCTTTCCAGCGATGGCGAGAACTGAGGGACCTCAAGGGGCTGAAAAGTGACTCCTTGATGGCTTTATTTCTGCTCGACAGGTAAATCTTTCTTTTTGTATTTTGATCATACATGTGTCATTAGCACACGTAGCTGCATAGCTAACATAACATTACTTAGCGAGCCGTAGTAGAGACGATAAATAATCTATAGGCCTAACGTTAGCTCAAGATGATAGCTATAGTGTTGAATTGTGCATAATTTTGCTTTAGATAACTGAATACATGTTTAACAGATAGTAGGCTTAACGTTACTCCGCATCTAGGAACTTTTCTTATAACTATATTTACCCTCGGTCGAACTCTTTTATCATGTTCACCTATAAGTTTACCTGCACGTTTTTTCGCCTTTGTTTTGTTTTGTTTTCTCTAACGTTACCTATGTTTACTGATGTCTTTATCTTGTATCTGGGTGTGTCGTACACACTTTGTTGTATGTGTGTGTTATTATTTTGTGTCTGCAATGCAGTTGTGAGTTGTTATTAAGTTATTAAGTAAGTTATTATTATTAAGCTAAACTCTTACATGCAGAACAACGTATATGTTATGAATCTTACACTAAATTCATCTTCATCACAGTGTAAATGATGGTAATGGAAAAACGTGTATCATGCAACCTGTTTTTAGCTTTGCCTTATACATAACTAGCTCGTTCGCGAATCAAAACATATATATTTTAAACTTTACCAATATCAATATGCTAGCTTGAAAGTGAGTACTAAAATACATCTTGTTTCTTTATCTTCATAATTATAAAGTTAGATTTTTTTTTTTTTATTACATGTGATTCTGACATGATGTCACTGCATGCACACTGCGCTCGTTCCTCTCCGCTCGTCTCAGGTAAATAATGCGTCTTCAGCTCAGCTGTCGGAGTTGCGCGTTCATGTGTTTTGGGGGCGTGGCTTTGGAAGGACCCCAGAAGGGAGGGGGTGGAGTGAATGGAAATAATGAGCTGTCTTTAAAACAGTCGTGAGAGGTCTACAGACACTCGATTTTTATACTTTCTTTTTCAGAGTACTTACATTTTAATTATGTATTGATATATAAAGAAAGTTTAAACAAATTTGGAAAAAAAGTTTTTTAACCTATTCTTACCTACCCTACCTTTAATGGGACCCCTGCATTTCGGGGACGATCATTTTATAAACAAGGCCCAGTTCAACTCCGGATTTGTAGCTCGTCTAATGCTGAAAGATGGAGCGGTTCCAGCGATTAAGGTTGGAAGCAGGCGGTGAGTAAAACTGCTTCAAATGTCTTTGTGTTGTTAGCTATCGACTCGTTCATTCAAATGCGCTACTATTCCATTGTTTTTCTATGTAACTTAAACACACACTAGTCTGACTTGCAAAACAGTTCTGCTTGCTACTGCTAACATTAAATCGCATACAATAGTCCATAAATCAAATTATGTCCTCATAAACCATGAGTAAACACACACAAATGTTGCAAAACGCGCGCGTGACAAGCCGCTATAAGCAGGTTTTACAGTACATACCATTGAGATGTCCTGCTGTAGTCGTCGTTGGAAAGACTCGGTACAGCGTATCTTTCTTTTATAAATATAATAAAACTAAAGACTTTTTCGGAGATATGAAGGATGCAATACTACTCTATAGGCACCAAGATTGACATGAGATTGACTGAAACTGAGTCCCCCCCCCCCCCCCCCCCTTAATATTACTCAGTACTTAAACATATAATTACACTGTAACAATGACACATTAAAATAAAGTGTAACCAAATAAAATGTAACCCACTTTTGGCCACTACTGGTGTTTAACATATGAAGGACTTGCTTGCACTTTATTTTACAGCACATGCACTTATGTGTACTTACAGTGTACTTACCTAAGAAAGTACTACGTAAAATAAGGTCACCAAATGGGTTAAGGTTAGGGGTAGGTTTAGTACCTAGTTATTACAAGGACTCACTTAGTGCGACATTCCTCCCCGCAGGCCCCGCCCCTTCCTGTAGGGTCTGGCTCCTGATATGATATGGTAGAGTTTCGATTCTTCCTGAATCCTGAAAAGATTGACAGCACACTGCGTCTTTTCTTCCTCCTCAGAGCCTGAGCGTGATGGTGGGATGACAGCTGACTGCAAGGCAGAAAGTCAGGGTGTCAGAGATAAGATAACGTTCCACATTTATGAATGCCCAGATTCCTTCAACCTTTAAAAAGTGGGCAAATGTGGCACCTTCATTGTTAGACTTCATCACTACGCAGGAGTGTTAAGTACTAAAGTACCTGTCTGGTAAAACTCTCTTGGTGTAGAAGTCAGGCAGTCCATCATCCAATAGAGACACCCCACCATTCTCCGAGCAGTGCTACAGGACGACAAGAGAAATAATGATGATGATGATGTCTGCTTTTGAGGACCGGGGCTGGAGTAGATCATCTCTTTAAATTAGAGGATGATGCTGTCATAGTACTGTGTCTCACCATCTGGGATTTGTTCCTCTGTATTATGTCCGTGCATTAATTTGATCAACAGACAAAACAAAGAAACGGCTTGCAGGCATTTATCAGAAGTGATTGAAAAGGAGAGAGCCTTTAATGCTTGGTGCTGTAATTCTGGAGACCATGCAGAAAACATCTGGGCCTACGTTCAGTTCGATTTCTGCGAACAATCACGTTAACAAGAGAATGTGATTAAAATCACCCCCTCCTCTTGTTAACAGCTTGAATGGCTGTCGGTTAAACCATTTCTATTTCATATTTAGCATATTCATGAAGAACAGCTCCTGTAGAATCCATAAACTAGCGTGATTTTGACTTAATTTATTACAAATCATATTTAATCACAGATTTTTGAGTATTTTCTCTCTTTAAGAATCCAGAACCGACTCGTTCACTAGTCAGCGGAATAATAAGTTACAAAAAGACTACAGGGGATACAAGCTATTCAACAACAACATGATAAAGAATGCCTCTGGAGGTGCAAATCTAAACGAGTCTATGTCTGCAGCAGATTTAATTACAGGTTAAATAAGAGAAATCAGTTTGATGTTATCGTGTTCTCCCACAATACACCAAGGCCCCTGTGTGACTGGTTGCCAAGTGTTTCCTTCAAACTGAGTAATGTATATGAGGAATAATGAATATGCGGCATATATAAAAGGCAACATGAGGCAAAGCCTGAAATGGTCAGAGTGCAGTGTTAGGTCATTTTATTACATTTAATTCTTATTTTAGCAATAAACATGCTGTATAAATATACATGAAAAGTAGTATTGGTGTGGCAATACTGGCAACAGGGGCATAGCACAGGCCCGCCCACTATGATGACTAGGCCCCCCCAGTTTATTATACAAATATAATAATATTTATTAAATAACAGTTGTTTGAATTATTTTAACGTAATTACAAAATTATTATAACATATCAAATACTAAAATAAATAAAATGTGTGCTTTTTTAGTTTATACAGTCTATGGTTTTTGCATAATGCATAAACTGGTTTTTGCATAATGCTTGAAGAGTTTGATTGACAACTGTGTTAGGCAATTAGGTGTCAGGCTGTCTCATGTATGTCGCGCATCTGAGTTCATGAAGTGTGTTTACCTATTTACTTAGCCTATAATTTGCAGTTGTGTGATGGATAAACAGCAGCGATTCAAAATTCTATAAAAAAGGACTTTTAAAAAAGCGCATTAACGCGGGAGAGAACCCATCCATCAGGCCGCAAGTAACAGTAAGACTTGTCAATTCCAAGCGCAGGTTAATTCTGTAAAGACAGACTCAAATGTTTTGACGCAATTCGACCTGAGGTTCGAATCCGGCTTTTGCCGAACTCGCTGTACTTCCTTTTCCCATCACATATCAGATCTTAAAGGCGTTTATTTTCAATTAAAAATAAAGAAAATATTCAAAAAGTGGAAATAAAGTGTTTAACGTTTGTTGTAACCGCTGCTCATGTTTTGGTGGACAGGCAGTAGCTACAGTTTTGGTTTATGTTGACAGTGACAAGTGTGAAAGTGCCCTCTCACTTTGGCCCAGGCCCGACCAAAAATAAAATTCTGCCTACGCCACTGACTGGCAATAATGGTGTGGTTCTTACCGTCTCAAAAGGAGCATGTGCGGTCCTGTGCCTTCGTGGTGGCCGCGGTCTGACGTGGGTCACATGACGCAGAGGTGAACCCTGTGTGGGCAGGGTGGACAGACCTTCCCATGATGCAGAGCGTGAAAGGGGAGCAGATGTCTGAGGAGTGGACACTAAAGGTGAGGAGTTAGGGTCCTCACCTAGACCTGGAGGACAGAGAATCACATCAAATTAATTACAATATATGCTTAATGAATCAATCAAATCATTCACAAATAATCACATACATTTTTGCACTCAAATGAAGACACTGTGGCAGACAAAAGCACTGAATGACAAAAAGTTTTTTTAAAAGTTAATAAATTGTTTTTATTTATTTATCAGTGCTGTTTTATATGTTTAAAGGGTTAGTTCACCCAAAAATGAAAATTATTCTATAATTTACTCACCCTCAAGCCATCCTTGGTGTATATGACATTCTTCTTTCAGCCGAACACAATCGGAATTATATTAAAAAATATCCTGGCTCTTCAGAGGTCACTCTTCCAATGGAACTAGACTCGTGTATTTGCCGTTACTAGAAGCCAGTGATTATAGTTTATAAAGTTATAAATATGGATATTTACAAAAACATATCGCTTTGCTTCAGAAGGCCTTCAGTAAACCCCCTGGAGCCATATGGATTACTTTTATGATGGATGGATGAGCTTTTTTGGGCTTCAAAACCTAATGCACCATTCACTCCCATTATAAAGCTTGGAAGAGCCAGGATGTTTTGAGTAGTAAGTAAAGGCTTGAGGGTGAGTAAATTATGGGATAATTTTCATTTTTTTTTTTTTAAATGCATGAAGTAAAAAATACTACGTTAACATGATAAATCGACAGGCCTAGTAAATGCTATATAAATATGATACATCTGAGCTAAAATATGCTATAAATAATGAATGGGTTGAAAAATGTATGAAGTATACAAGACTTGAAAGCACTGAATGAGTGTTAAATGAAATATGAATGATAGCCCTGGTTTCATCCTACATAACGTGATGTGTGTGTGTGTGTGACTCACTGAGTCTGTTGGACACGGGACGAATGCGCCTGGTCCTGGAGCTGCGTTTCTTAATGGCGATTGTGTCCTGGGTGCAGAACGACAGAAGTGAGTGAGAACATTGCAAACTGAGCAGATGATAATGAGGCGCCGAGTTACAAGAGATGACAGATACTGTAAATACCACCAAACACACAGATGAGTCAGTTGCGAGTGATTCACGTAACACACTCACTATGCTGATGCCAAAGTCATCCTCCACAACATCCAGCATGTCGGCGTGTCTGTGCGCGCGCCTTGCCGTTCCCCCGTCTTCCAGCCGTCTCATCTGCGAAACCTGCCGGAGCTGTGATGACGAACAGATGCGTTAGGAAGAGCGATGCATGTGCTCAGAATGAACAGACGAATGGAGAGAAAAATTGGTTTGTAGTACCAGGGTTTTGTGTGTGGCATAAAGCTCCTGTAGTATCTGGTCCACTATGGAATTGGTGAGATATGAGACAACGGATAACTTCACCTCCCTAAGAGTGAGAAAGATGGAGACACAAAAATACATGTTAGATCATGTTAAAACCACGCTGGGAATTCCAACTGTGAACACAGTGGCTATAGAAAAGTTCCATTAAAGACTTCATGATTTCGATCAATGAGTGCAGTGAGCATTTGACAGGACAAAAAACTGGTTACACTCATTAGTGCAAGATGAATCAATATCAAAAAGAATCTAAATCAAGGGATCTTTTAAAGAACTAAGCTGGATAAAATAATTTAATAACAGAATATTTGGTCCTGTTTTGCACATATTTTAGTTTGGATATTTGCTATAAGCTTTTTCCAATGTCTTGAGTTTGCAACAACATACCAAAAAGGCAAGTTCCACCACAGTTTACACTGCAAAGCTTGCCAAACAGTTTTAGATATTTTGGTCATTCCCCATTCAAGTAGACAGCTGTTTTGAAAGCTGCTGCCCGGGGGCGTTATAAAGATGGCAGATGAGTGAACCGACTAAAAGATTTTGGTATAATTCTCAAGGTGTAAATTTGAGAAACATCAACCACTCAACACCCATGTTTCTTACTCCAGAGCTCTGTTGATGTCCTGAGCTGCTCTCTCCATCAGAGCAGTACGGATGGATGAACGAGGGATTGACACACGCTCTGAGATGGAGGAGAGGGGAGGAGAGAGACACTCTGCTGCAGCACAAGAAAGCGGACACAGCTCCCGGCACAGAGACACCATAGAGTCCACAATGACCTGCACAAATACACCATCATCAATCAGCCATCACGCCTTTCAAGTCCAATAGAACAAGAAAGCAGATATAAATCAGGATGAGTGATGAGAGAGAAAGAAACATCACCTGTAGTTCCTTATCAGCTGCTTTGGCAAGTTCTCCAGCCAGGGAGTCCAGCCTCTGTCTCACCGGCCCGTCCACTGACAGCACATGGGCCAGTTCACACAGCGAGGGGTACAGCTAGAGGACAGTGCAGACATAATTCACATGCCAGTCATGATCTCACACTGACCGCTATGAGGGTTCTGTAACAAGGGAGTCATGCAGGTGATGTCTTTAACTTTTAATGTTTGCTCATAAAAGCAATAGTATACTCTTAAAAATGATGTGTTAAAAATTAACACAAAATATGTGTAAAAGGATTCATAACACATGTTGTGTTACTACAGACACATGATGTGTAAATATTGTGTTCAACTGTTTACACAATTACTGTGTAAAACATTTAGTAGTACATGTTTATATAAAAGGCATATTTTCTGTTTCAAATATTCAACAGGCTGTGACAACTTTTACAATTGGACTCATTTGTCATGTTGCAAATGTGAATAAAGCATTTTAACTCGCTGGGGAGAAACAACTACTGTTGGTGCTACGGGAATATCCTTGCTGCGCCTGCGCAGTGGCGTTCTTTTCCAACCGAAGCTTGGCCAGCCGTCAGTGCGTCTGTCTGCCTCAGGTGAGTGAATTTAAATAAACGTGTAAAATAGTAAATATTTCTCCGCCTAACATGAGAAAGATTTGTGTCAATTGTCCAGGAAACATAGTTTGTTTGTTTTGACCGTTGTTATGCAGTTTTGATGTTCCGTAGCCAGATGTTTAGTGTGTTAAACGTCTATAAGCCAGCGAGCTCTCACGTTTTGCAAAGGTGTTTAATCTTGGTATTTATTGTAAAAAATAAAATAAAAACTTAACGGTTAATATGCACCTTAAGTTTGAACTCGTAGTAGTCATTTTACCAAATACTATGCGGTAGTTGTGGCGACGAGTGTTGTGTAACTTAGTTAAAAAAACGCGCCACTTTTTGCCACCTGGCTTGTCACTAAGTTATTGAAACCTTTATTGATTACGGGATGAATACATTTAACATGCATTGTGTTAGCTTTTAATAAAGTTGCAATGTTGCATGCAACAACATTTTCTGATGCTTTTCATTTTTTCATTTCTGTAGGCTGGTTCTGTAGGCTGGTACCAGTGTGACGTCTTCGCTTATAGAAGGCATACAACTCTCCAAAGTCAACTCAGCCGCAGCTGGTTTCTGATGATTGTTTTGAAATGCTTATTTTTCTATTAACAGTACTTTTTTTTACAGTTAATTACATGTTAAAACCAGTAAAAATGCTAAATAAACGGTATGTGAACAGTATTCAATGCTTCAGTGTGATTTCATAAGTGTACATATTGTATTCTAATCTAGCTTTTTCAATATTTTATAATATATTTTATATATATATTTTATATTTTATAAAATATTTACATAAATACAATAAATACATCTATAACACACAGTTGTGTTAGATGTGTACAAAAAGTACACATTAATGTGTTTACTAAAGTAACACATTTGTGTGTGTATTTTCACTACACATCTTCTGTGTTGTATTTAACACAACATGTGTTGTCCCTGAGCACACTCAGAACATGTGTTGAAAACAACACATGTTGTGTTGTTTTCAACACATTTGTTTTAAGAGTGGAAGTTTCTTAAATTAATTAACACATGAAATAACTCAATAACTCAAATATCTGCATTTAACACATAAATAAAATCTGATTGAATATTACTGTATAGCCATCTACTGCTATATTAAATGATGTTAAGCAAATATCAGCATTAATGTGATACAGAAGAAAAGCACATATAATGTAGTATATAATTTATGTAATTTAATCTTCTAGTCAAAATATAGACATACTTGATTGAATTTGTTTCTCATGATCTTAAAAATATTTTACTTTAAAAGGTTAAATGCTTAGATGCAAAATTAGTTTTGTAGGCAAATATAAATGTGCCTAAAAATGAACAATTAACAATGAACAATGTTTTTACAACATTTATTAAACTAAAAGTGCTACTTTCTACATATGCAAATTAATTTGAACATTTTAAGTTGTATAAATTAACATTAGATAATGTATTATGAAAGAGCATGAATTAACAATGAACAGTAGAATCATTTATAAATGATCATTTACTTACATTAATAAATGCTTAAAAAATGTTCCTCATTGTAAAATATTTAAATATTACAAATAAATATATGTATATTCAATTATATGCATGTATGCACACACACACACACACACACACACACACACACACACACACACACACACACACACACACACACACACACACACACACACACACACACACACACACACACACACACACACACACACACACACACACACACACACACACACACACACACACACACACACACACACACACACACACACACACACACACACACACACACACACACACACACACACACACACACACACACACACACACACACACACACACATATATATCAACTGATTCTTTGATAAATAGAAAGTTCAAAAGAACAGCATTTATTTGAAAATATTTTGTAACATTATTAATGTCTTTACTGTCACTTTTGATCAATTTAATCTCTGTTAGAGAATAAAAGTAACATTTCTAATCCCGACAATATTGTCAATTCAACATTCAAGGTGACTTTGGGAAATTAGTGAATGCAAACAGAGGACATAAGTGAAGTGGAGGACATGAGGTTTTTTTTTTTTTTGCCTGACAAAATGGTACTCAAACCAATAAATTAATCTTAACTTGGGTTAATTTAGTAAAAAGGCATAGTATGTGAATAGTACAGATTACTAGATTTTTACAATTAAGTTAAGACATTAAGTAAAGTAAACTAAAAACTAAAAACTGTTATTTAGAATCACTGTGGGATTTCACAGTGTAATAAAGAATGTGACAGTGGTTGTCCAAAACTTTTGACAGGTAAATACACAAACACACTCACAGCTCGAGAGTTCCTGGCCTCCTTGAGGACCTGTCTGGCAGCTTGTAGCTCTTCCCCTTCACCTGTTCCTCTCAACACACACACCTGCTGTTGCACGCGTACGCACAGACGCTCCATCACCTGGGACAGCAGGATGAGAGAAAGACAGAGACAGAGAGAAAGAACGGGAGAGCAAGAGAGAGAGAGAGAGAGAGACAGAGAGATCGCTGTGTGAGTTTGATCTAACAATTACAGAGTAAAGATCACATTAGCAAGTAAAAGAGATGCTCTCTCTCTCTCACTCACACACACACACACACACACACACACACACACACACACACACACACACACACACACACACACACACACACACACACACACACACATACACACACACACACACACACACACACACACACAAATGTTTAAATTATATTATAATTATATGTGTTAAAACTTTCTCCTACCACAATTTATTGTGAAGAGACCAATATAAGCAAACCATTCACAGGCTGACCTGAATGGGAATGCTAATGGATAGAATTCCTCTCTAGAGGTATACTATTGGCCTACAGATTTTTTATTTATAGGCTGTGTTCACACTGCGAGCCTTAGTGCTCAATTTCTGATTTATTGCTCAGATCCGATTTTTGTATAGCTGTTCACATTGTTGTTTTAAATGTGGCCAATATCAGATTCCAGTGTGAACAGATCATGGTCCTTATATGGACTGACCCGCATGCGCAAAAGAGTGATAAAAAGACATCACACAGTAAGCTATCTTACGGAAGTAAACACGGAGAACATTAAAGTAAGTGATTATGTGTTTATATATAGTGTAATCTGCCGCGGAAGCCAGCGAATATATTCACAGACAATATAAAAAAACAAAGACGAAGAGGCAAAAAAAGAGAGCAGAGTTTTTAAACATTCATAATACGACCTCATGTTTTGCTTGTATGTCACTGTAATAAGTTCTGACACGTCACTGTCCTTCACTGACTACCTTTCACAACTGTCTTGATAACTTCAGGTATGTAAAATCTTTGAAGTGACTCCAATGAGCGCAGAATTGATTGTTGCTCTAGACTAGAGTGACATAAAAGTCACATTAATTATGATATAACTGTTCAGACTGAGGTCACATAAACTGACCTGTATCAAATTTAGGACCACATATTGAAGTGGCCCAAATCCGAATTGAAAAGATCAGATTCCATGTGGTTTGTGCCATTCACACTTTAATGACAAAAACAGATCACATATGAGCCAATAAATCGGATTTGGGCCACATTTACCTGCAGTCTGAATGTAGTTTTACGCTCACCAGGGCTGCATTTATTTGATTAAAAAAATTCAGTAAAAATAGTAATACTGTGAAATATTATTATGATTTAAAATAACTGTTTTCTATTTTAATATATTTTAAAACTAAATTATTCCTGTGATGGCAAAGCTGAATTGTTCAGCATCATTTCTCCAGTCTTCAGTGTCACATGATCCTCCAGAAATCTTTAATAAGAAACATTTCTTATTATTATCAATGTTGAAAACAGTCGTGCTGCTTTTTTTGGTGAATAGACAAAACAATGCATTTATTAGAAATAGTTTTGATCATTTCAATGCATCCTTGCTGAATTAAAAGTATTACTTTCATTAAAAAAGACTTTTAAACAGTAGAGCATGTTAGACCTCCTTGGGTCCAACATATCCATTTCTGTTTCAACCAATGCCATTTATTTTTGAGAGGACAACCTGTGGCACTGATATAACACACTGCAACGTTAAAGCGCTAACTGAGAATTTAAATGAGATAATTATGCAAATCTTCTTCCACAAAAAAAGAGTGCCATTTGACCCTGTAATTTGTTATTGACACTTTTAATTAAGGCCATTTTAATTCACACATTACAGGAAATGCGTATAAATGAAACTTTCAATTTAGCCACTAATTAAACTCATTTGATTTGAACCGGCAGAACTGAAATAGAACTGACCTAAACTCTGACCCAGTCAGTCATCATCACCATCATCAACATGATCACATAATAAAAGCGTGATGTCAGTGAGACGGATCTGCAGTGGTGACAGAGAGACAATAAGCATGTGAATTTGAGGCGGTGGCCAGGAAGCGATCTGTACCTGTTCTGCAGTACTAGTGACCAGGCCCTGATGCAACCGAAGAGCCTGTTTCTGAGAGAAACGCTGAGTCTGGTTATTCCTTAACAGAGCCCGCTGGATCTGAGAGAGACAGGAAGACATACAGACAGAATGAGGGAGAGAATACTCATTAATGTCAAATAAAAGAACTCTGATGCTCAGATAAGCCGTGCAGTCATGTGGAAATGATTGCAATTATGCTGCGAATTAATGAAAGATAAATGTTTTGTCTGCTGTGTCCCTCTCTCAGCGTTGACCTTGTAAAAGTTTTACATCTCCGGGCTCATTAAACATGCATAAACATTTCGACCACCTTGGGACTGTTAATCTCAAAACAGCCGGACACACAGGGTTATGGTTATTTAAATAAGTCATATCATGGAAAAACATGAATTCATTCATTTTAATGAATTAGTCACATCTACTATGAATTCCAAGAATTTAACAAAATATTCATAATTGTGGGGACCAAAGGTAAAAAAGAATTCTGAATTTACTCATGCAACATTTCGCTACTAAATGCTCTGATTGATCAAAATCAAGTATTCTTTCCAGTCAGCGTTGCCAAGTCAGGCTACTTTTAAGTACTTGCCACGGGTTGATTGCCAGGTTTTACAAAGAGGCTGTTATTAAAGGGTTGGGCAGCAGCACTTGTCTCAGAATCTACAGCAAATACACAATGTTATTCACTTCACCTAAAAAAGTGGCCAATCATAACAAATGTTGTTCACATAGAGGTCTTCAAGGTATAGAAGCAAAAAAGCCTGTTTGTTAATATTTCTAAGGATAAAGGGTAAATTATGACAATTATTATACCTCACATTAAAAAATATATATACTTTGGGGAACACATTAAGTATTAACTACGACTTTTGCCTCAATAAACTCCTAATTTACGGCTTATTAATAGTTAGTAAAGTAGTTGTTGTAGTGGTTAAGTTTAGGTATGGGGTATGATTAAGGGATGTAGAATATGGCCATGCAGAATAAGTCATTAATATGTACTAATAAACAGCCAATAGACCTTATTCACAGCAGCGCCATCTTTGATGTTTAACAGCGAGGCTGTGAGGGATAGAGATACATCTCATCAATGGGTTGTACTGTTACTTAATGTGTTTTGGATTGTTCTGCTGATCAAACTCTGCAAAAATATCTTTACAAGAAATTTCAGAAGATCAAAAACTCCCGACAGTATATGAGCTGTGGAAAATTATAAGTGATCGAGGAGCTTTATATAGCTTTTTACAGCGGATGCCATAGAAAACACTGTAAAGGTCTTGATATAATCTCAGTGAAGTTATATTTTTTTATTCGTTTAGGGGTAAAATGAAGTTGGAAATACGTGACCTGCGATTAACAGTTAGCGTGATGATATGTGCTACACACTTTCCTCTAAATAACAAAAATAAACACACAAGTAAATTGAGAAAACAGCAAACATTATAATAAAGAATAAAAAAAGCATCTGATCATAGCAACGTGGATATGTTTGCACAAGCTCTCCAATTAGGAACTCTAGTAAAGTCACGTTTATTTATTGGCAGCGGCTATTTGCACTAAGTGAAAATAGCAACTAGATTCTATTTACACTAAGTGCAAATAGTGATAGATGCTATTTACACCAAGTGTAAATAGCATATTTTCTTAGCGATACATGCTATTTATACTAAGTGCAAATAGCTGTAGATGCTATTTACACTAAGTGTAAATAGTGATATATTCTATTTACACATGTAAAAGTAGAAGTTCTTTGCAATATGCGTAAATAGTAATTAGATGCTATTTATAGGCTACTTTTTGGCAGATACATACTATTTGCACCTCAGTATTGTTGTACATTAACAGGATGCGAAAATAACATAGGGTGTAAATGATTATATTTATTAAAATTATTAAATTGACCTTAATGGGACAATAAAAGCCCTCCGTACACCTACCCCTAAAATTACCCAATAAATACTTTTATTATTATTAAACATTTCATTAGGCACTTTATTTCCACTTTTAGAATATTTTCTTCATTTTTATTTGAAAGTAAATGCATTTCTGATATTATATGTGATAGGAAAAGGGAGAAGAGTGAGCTTGAGCCTTACGCTCTACTGACTACGCCACTGAAGATGTTGAAACATGCAAGTCTTTTTTAATCTTGTGTGGCTTTATTGTATTAAACATGAAAAACAGTGTCGGTGTCTCGTTTCATAAGAAATGAAGCTCTAGCGTAAGTTCTGCCAGGAAGATTCAATGTTACGTCACTAATTACCTTCAGACCTAACCAATCATGCCCTAATACTCGGAGTATAAAAGATCGGTTCTTACACATGTCTGAGTTCGCAGATGCTGATGCCAACATTTACCCCCATCCTCCCCGCCACCACCAGGATGGTTCCTGCCTATACCTCCCAGGGGGTCGGCTGCACCACTGCCTTCATCTTCAGGCAGGAAATGCAGAGTCCGGTACCCTCGAGACGAGAGCTATGCCAAAGAACCTCTAAATATAATACTTGCTGGTCTGTTAATAAATTAACGCATTGCTACTTCACCTGGCCTCCCGAGTCTTTCTGGTAGAAACACAAATTAATGTTCTACTATAAAGCAGCTCTCCAGTGTGTTCATGTTTTCATTCGTGGCAGAAATTAAACAGAAAAATATTTCCATGTGAAAGAAGGTGGAGCCTCCGCCACAGACCAATAGTAGTGCAAAGGTGTTTACCAGCCATAGCAAACTTTCCAGAAAGCTGTTTCGAACTCCCAAAACAAATTCCAAACGAACTTCATTTTGGCCTGATTTTGTTCGAAATGATGTCACATCAGTTTGTTCTTCGATTTTGCTTTAAGTATATCAGGGCCTTAAGTCTATCCCTCACAGCCTCGCTTTCATACCTGTCATGGAGTTGCTAAGAATTGCTATATGCTAGCAATATGCAAGCTTATAATCAACTAGCAAATAGGGAGAATTGGTCCTCAAACTAACCACTTACCACTTCTTCAAAATAAAATAAAAATCAGCACTCTTACCTTGGTTAGTGCCTGTTCTGTCCTGTCAGGGGCGCTACGGTATGCCTGTGTGACATCACTGAGTGGGATGGGCATGTACTGCAGAGTGAAGTTACTGAGGACAGAGCAAAAATGATTAAAGTTTCGAGATTTAATCACAAGAGATTACTAAACTCCAGCAAGATGTCTAAAGAAACAAGTTGTTTTTCTTTCTTTTTAACTTTTAACAGAGCACTGTTTCTTTCAACAGTTTTCAAAGCATTCTGTACTGATAACAACTTTCTCACGATGATTACAATCTTCTGAATGCAAGTTCAAGTCTGCTCAAAAGTTTCTACATTAAATAATAGTTGTGTAGCTCTCCTGGGAACAGAGGTGTTTCCAGAACAATGCTTTAATTGTGCATCACAGGCAGGTCGGAGAGGTGATGAAAGACTGTGCAATAGCAAACACATTCATGTAGGCATGGACTGAAGTTCTTATTTTTTTTCCCAGTAACAGCATGCTGTGAATAAGTTTGCAGAGGGATGAGTGAGTCAGTTCTCACATGGGTGAGTGTGCATGATATGAATGTGAGAGTGTGTGTGTGTGTGTCATACTGTTCTAAGGCTCGAGCCACATCTTGGAAACCCGTCGCACTTGTGTTATTCCGATCCCACGTCACACTTCTGTTAGAAAGAAACAAACCATGACAATCTTAAACAGTATTACAGAACCATTATGCATTATGTATTATTAATATTTATAATTAATATAAATATTTTGAGGTTTATTTAAAATTCTATTTTAAATATGGTAAAATGTGTTAAACAGAGAAAATAATTAGGGTCATTGTCAAAACATTTTCCAACTTGAAGACATTTTGAATTAATTTTCAAGTTTTCTCCCATAAGCAGATAGTAAGTATTTATTAACATACAGACATTATGACTTATATGACTACTGATTTTTTGTTTATTTTTTTAATCATTATTAATTGCCTATTTTGTTCAGATTTTTAGAGCACGTTAGACCTTGCACTACTGCTTAGCCCAGAGAAAACAAAATAAGCAAACATAAATAAATGTGTTAGCACTGTAAAGGCTTAAATAAATGCATAAATAAATATTCAAATAAATAATCAAACAAACAAACAAATAAATAAATAAATAAATACATTTAAAATGGATATTTTAGGCAATTCAAAAAGTTTTTAAAAAACTGCAAAACAATGTGTCAAACTATTTTATATTTAATAGACTGGTATAAAAAGACAAAGTTATAAAATCATGTTATAAACCATATTTTAAAATGACCCATTAGCAACAATTAACCAAAACATTTAATAAAGGAGGGAAAACGCAGTGGGTAGAAGATGTAGAATACAATTCATTATGTGCAATCATAATTTTGCTGAAATCTACAAAGCTTTCTATGAAAAAGGATGTATCATTAAAAGATCTAGGACACGATTTACTAAACAGGGGGTCCGTAACTTTGGTTAATAAACAGAACTGCATGCGTCTTGCATAAGAACATTGCAACCGGAGCTACTTCTCTGTGTTTATCTCTATGGTGAGTCATGCAGGGACTGTGCTTCTCCGCAGCGGTTCCTACCAGACCGGTCTGAAATAGTCCCAATATAAACACTTATTATAAGTGTACCATGAATAAAGTCATTATTTTTGTTTTTGCGCTAAAATTATTATTGTCGCTTCATAACATTAAGGTTGAACCACTGGAGTCACATGGATTATTTTAACAATGTTTTTACTACCTTTTATTTCTGGGCCTTGAAAGTGGTAATAACATTGCAGTCTATGGAGGGGACAGAAAGCTCTCGGATTTCATAAAAAATATCTTAATTTGTGTTCCGAAGATTAAGATATTTTTTTATGAAATCCGAGAGCTTTCTGACCCCTCCATAGACTGCAATGTTATTACCACTTTCAAGGCCCAGAAATAAAAGGTAGTAAAAAAAAGGTAGTCTTACTAAGGTTTGGAATGACATGAGGGTAACCCTTTAAGACATGTTTTTTTACAGTTAAATAATGGCACAAATACCAGTAAATCAACGAGTGCAAATCTTAGTAAATTACCTTACATGATTCAAATAAATACTCTCCTCCCACTAACAAATGCATATGCAATAAGGCCGGCCACAAAAATAACCCTGTCCACACCTTCCTGACAGTAGTTTTTTAACACCAAACGAGGGTTTGCACAGGTGCAAGCTGTTAGTAAATCTGGCCTCAAGACACAGTGTATGTACCTATCATCTCGAATCATCTCTTCTATAATTCGTAGTACTGTAACCCTGTCCTCCCTACGACAAACTACCTGAGTGTGGTGTTGATCTGCAGGGCTTTACTAAGCATCCTCGCTCCAGTGTCATCAAGCCCGTTCCCACTCAAGTCCACCTTCTTCAGGCAGGCGTTGCTGCCGAGAGCATTCACAAGGACCGTGCCCCTCGAACGCAGCCTGGAGTCAGCCAGAGACAAGCTCTGCAGGGCCTGTCAAGAAAGAAGAGCAACCAGAGAGAGATAGAGAGAAGAGAGTGTATGTGTGTGTGAGATTGCAATGTCTGTGATCTGTAAAAACAGTGCTTAATAATTGATCAAGCAAGGCGATATCTGCAGTGAGAGGACTACGTGCCTTGAAGGAGAGAGATTATAAAAAAAGGAGAGAGAGTGAAGGAAGGATGGAAGAATCACTAGTGCTGTAATACACATGGCAGACCATTAGAGAGCTTTTGTAGCCTACTCTGCGTGTGTGTTTGAAAGCAGAAAGGGTGTATGTTGTGTACAGGAAACAAAGAGTTATGTCCATGTGTATGTGCTTATGAAACACTCACACACTCTTCCTCCTGCACAAGATGCACTAGTTTCTGTAGAACCTCGTCCAGAACCCTGCAAACACAGGAAACAGCAGGGCACACACACACACACACACACACACACACACACACACACACACACACACACACACACACACACACACACACACACACACACTCCATCAACCCCAAGATTAATGACACTTCACACACCTCCCCCAAAGTCCCTCCTCTGCCTCCCTGAGAGCCTCCTACTGTGTGCTCACATTCAGTTTGTGATTGCAGACGGTTTCACAGACTTTTCTAACTTGCTTACATCACCTGCCTGTCTCAAAGTGGATATCTGTTAATCTGTGTACTGTACTAAAGCTCCATCAATATCTATTGCATGTCATGCTGTTGATTATTACAGAACATAATTTTGAATAATCCCTCAGTCTGTGAAAACTAATATTTGATGCTTGCAGTAATGCATTTAAGATTGTGTAGACTGCACACATGATTTACAGCCATTTGTAATGAGTATTAAACAAATATTTTGAATGTACTGTATATTGGTAACACTTTAGAATAATGGTCCATCATTAATAGGTAACTATGCAAGAAGTAATGCAGGAAAAATGAGTACATCAGTAATGTAATGCCTTTATACACCACTGAAATCATAGATATGTATATTATATTGCATTTCTGTCAATAGATCATAGATAACACACTGCACCTTTAAGAACTACTAGTGATCTGGACCATTATTTTAAAGTGAAAAAAAAAAAAAGTTTTTCACTTTAAAATAATCGTCCAACTCACTAGTAATTCCTGCAGATTGACTAGGTAACACTTGAGTAATTATGATGCATTTTATAACCATATTCAGAGTTTTAAAAAAAGACCATATTCAAACTAGTGATCTGGAGTCAGTAAGGTCAGTATACATTTGTTAATGTTTTTGTAAGAAGTCTCTTATACTCCCCAAGGCTGCATTTATTTGATCAAAAATACAGGAAAAAACTGTAATATTGTGAAATAGTATAACAATTTAAAATAACTGTTTCCTCTGTTCATTGTTTAGTGTCGGTGTTGCTTGTTTCTTGAGCAGAAAGTAAAAATACTTCACTTCAGTGCACCTCTGATAGCGAGACTCAGTTACATCATATGCAATGCTTCATGGTAGTAGGTGGTCGCTGCTAAGCTGATTTGTTTGCTGCAACTCTCTAATTGGTAGATCTTTCATCCTGGGGTTATGGATTGTATAGTTCTTAACCTGGAATTTGTCAATTAAATATGATTTCTTTTTTCAAACGCTGACTAATGGCTTCAAACAGAAACATTTGCCATCCATTAATAATAACCTCAGAGCTCATTTTAGGTCTGTCTTGAATGGTTTATATTGTTAAAAACATATTTTCACCAGCCTAGAGAACTCGCTCCTTTTCAAAATGACAATTTAGACAATTTAGACAGCACAAATAACATTTTTCATGGTAGGATTCATGTAAGTGCTTTGGCAAAAATATGAGTTGCACACTTCCCACTTGCCTGCAAGGCTTTCATTGTAAGTGCACAGCTGTAAAGACATTTTTAGTTTTTTGGTAATGGACAGCATGCCGCAGATGTTGTTGATGGAGCTTAAGCTGTATTGAACCTTTAGGCACTTATCTTCAAACTGCTACAGGCATCTAGTAAAAATGCTAATTTGTACTGCAAGTCACTTTGGATACATGCTCTGCCAAACAAATAAATATATACATACATATATTGCTTTATGATGTTCTCTCAGTCTGGGAATAAGTACCTGCCCTTGATGTTAAAGTTCTTGCCCAGCAGCAGGTGTTTGAGGGATGGGTGTCTGGAGAAGGCGGGAATTACACAGAGGAGATCAGAATCCAGCCCTGAAATGAACACGGAAATCAACAGGCAGAGTCAACGGCTACTGAAGCAAATGCAACTGAGGGGAAAGAGATGGGCTGAAGGTCATTGGGAGCAGACAAAAGCTTCCTTTCATTTATGCAGTTAGATGTCTCACCGTTGTCTGAGATGTCCAGTGTGCTGATGCAGGAGACTCTTGGGAAAAGGTCCTGTATTATTCCTGCTCCAGCAGACCTGAGCTGAAAGGCAGACAAACGGAGAGAATGGAAAGAGATGGAGAAAGTCGGGCGCACAGGGTAGAGAGCGAAAACTCTAAAGCTCAAACATGTCAAATGTATACTAGTATGCACTTATATATTTCCAATAGCTCAACTGAAAGAGCATGTTGCTATCAAAACCAAGGTCATGAGATCAATTCACGTACTGAAAAATCAGACCTTAATACACAGTCATTTCTGCCAAATAAATACATTTACTGCTTTTTCATTTTTTCACAGCATTTCAAATCAGTGTTAAAATAGTTTATTTCGAGACCAGGGCTGGTTGTCAACTTTTACTCCAGTGGATATTTCTTTAGGTAGATTTTTTTAAGGTCAATTTCTGTGCAGAAACACAAAGTATTGTTTTGTTATTCTAAAATAGTCCAAGCATTTTCGTCAAAATAAAAGTAGATCCAGAAGGACTCATCCATTAGAAATAGCTCCTAACATTTATTCATTGTGCAGCAGTTTTGGGCTAATTTAGGGCTATTTAGAACAGATTATTTCTTACTTTTACAAATGTTACTATCAGAACTTTACAAAAATTCTATCAAGAAATATTTAATTATATATTATATATATATATTAGTGGTGGGCATAGATAATTTTTTTTAATCTAGATTAATTCCAAAATGAATCTAGATTAATCTAGATTAAAATGGCTCATTTGAATTCTGCCGAAAGCATTCAGAATATGTGTGCTCGTAAGTGATTTTAAATAAATAACTTCTGTCCCTTTAAGACCTGCCGCACGCATGGATCCCAAACACTGTTCCTGTGAGCTGGTTACAACTGTGATGGGCATTGAGACATTTTTGAGTGTATTTGACCATTAATAAGATGGAAAAAGGAGCTCATTTTTGCACTTGTATGTCAGAGGCGGCTTTATTACGGGTGTGTGTGCACTTCAGATGCAAGCGCGAAATCTGCGGGAATTAGTAGAATTAACGTTATGTGCCACGGCAACACAGCGCGCATCACTCGGCGCCCCCGATGCGTGGTCGAGATTATGATACCTCAAACGGGGTTGAGTCCCTTCGCTTATACCCCGATCTAGTCTCTTTTCTGGTGCACCAAAAAAGGGGCTACTTTGGCTGATAAGCCTGGGTGACCTGAGGATTACAGTGAGGCTTCCCTGCCGTGTACACCTCTGTAGGGCCCCCCACTCCTCTATCGCATCGCAAGCAGGTTGAGACTGTGTTTGTGGGAGGTCTGCCACGTCGGCGCATTGTTCGGCTTGCCTTTTTCATAAGGGCTTGAGTGTTCAGCGAGTCGCGTGCCGTCTCACGGCCATGCTCACTATCTCACATGTCTGCTGGTAGCTTACAGATGGGATTGCTGGTCCTTAAAAGAAGGGGACCTAGCGTTTTATTTGGGGCTCTAGCAGAGGACAGATGTCAATCGGAGAGAGGGCTGTTATGTGTTGAAAATGAAGATGATGCTGAGATTCCCACTATAATAGTGGGCGCTCGTGCTGAATCAGATTCATACTTGACAGCCATGCTTTCCCGGGTGGCTGAGGCATAGTGCAACGCATAAATCGCCTTGCCTGCCCCTTGCCTTTTCCCGGACGTGCATTGGAAGGCTTTGGCATTGTGGAACTATTGGTGCCAAAATATGGAACACCAATAGGGCCATAATCTGTATAAAGTTTTCCTCTCTCTCACTACCCTCATCGGTGGGGAGGCAGTGCCACTGGCAGGCCACCTCCGCCCTGCTTAGTGCACGAGGGTAGTTCTGAGCCGAGGTTGAGCTGCGCACAGTGCTGGCACTTGGCTAGACGATGTCCACCCTGGTCCAGAAACACCATTGACCAGGATTTGGTGTTAAAAACAGCCAGTGATACCCAAAAAACCCCCCCAAAAAAACAAGAGCAGTTCCAATACCTCTGGGTCTCGGGAGTTCAGGAATGGCAGCGTGTGACGCTACAAAGCCTTGCCGCTCTCATTCCCCTCCCCACAAGACGAGAATGGAAGTGTGTGACGCTGCATAGCCTCGCCACTCTCATTCCCCTCTTCTCAGCGGTGCATGGACAACAGTGCGCGACGCTATGCCTCGCGGCTCTTGTTCCACGCTGAGGTGAGGCAGGCCGTGTGCAACACCACAAAGCCTTGCCACGCTCAGCCCCTCCTTCATTTGTAGAGTGCGCTTGGCGCTCTCCAAATCGCCAGCAG
Source organism: Romanogobio albipinnatus (assembly GCA_023566225.1). Lineage (NCBI taxonomy): Eukaryota > Metazoa > Chordata > Actinopteri > Cypriniformes > Gobionidae > Romanogobio > Romanogobio albipinnatus. Next base: position 41,384,694 of record CM042244.1, on the reverse strand, counting down.
GGGGTGCTGGCTGTGGGAACGCACACAAGCGGCCTTCCCACACTCGCATACCCCCTCAGCGGAAGCAGGTTGTGTTGCACAGTACACTCGAACCCCACTCCGGACCGCCCCCATGACGTCCGAGTCGGATCCCTGCATGCCGCTTCGCTGCCCCGCTGCGGGTACGTCTGTGGTGCCATTGATCCCCCTTGCACGGTCTCTGGGAGCCTGGCTAGCGCTTCCTAGCCCGTCTCGATGGCTCCTCCGTACCATCAGACTCGGCTATGCGATTCAGTTCGCCCGGCGTCCCCCCAAGTTCAGGGGCGTTCACTTCACGACAGTAGTGAAGGAGGGCGCCCCCGTGCCCCGGGCGGAAATTGCAGTCCTACTGGCGAAGCGCAATATGCGTTTCCCCCCAGTGAGCCTTCTCGCACAGACACTGTGCAAGGTCAGGAAGGACGAGGAGCAAGTCCTGTTGGTCGCTCCGTATTGGCCCAACCGGACTTGGTTCCCGGAACTAGTGCTCCTCGCGACAGCACCTCCTTGGCCCATTCCTCTGAGGAAGGACCTCCTGACTCAGAGACGTGGCACTCTATGGCACCCGCGTCCGGACCTCTGGAAACTCCATGTTTGGTCCCTGGACGTGACGCGGAGGTTCTAGTTGACCTACCACAAGCGGTAGTTGACACCATCACTTCCGCTAGAGCCCCCTCTACGAGGCGTCTCTATGCGTTGAAGTGGAACCTGTTTGTCGATTGGTGCTCTTCTTGCCGAGAAGACCCCCGAAGGTGTTCGATCAGTTCCGTGCTTTCCTTCGTACAAGATGGGTTGGAGCGAAGGCTGTCTCGCGCCACCCTCAAAGTCTATGTTGCTGCTATCATCGCTAATCATGATCTAGTAGATGGAAAGTCTTTAGGTAAGCACAATCTGATCGTCAGATTCCTGAGGGGGGAGAGGAGACTAAATCCGCCTCGCCCTCCCTCTATACCCTCTTGGGACTTGTCTCTGGTGCTAACCGCACTGCAGAGAGCGCCCTTTGAGCCTTTGCAGTCAGCAGAGTTAAAAGTTCTGTCATTGAAGACTGCATTGGCCTCCATCAAGAGGGTAGGGGACCTGCAGGCATTTTCGGTCGACAAATCATGCCTGGAATTCGGGCCTGGTAACTCTCATGTGATCATGAGACCCCGGCCTGGATATGTGCCCAAGGTTCCCATTACTCCCTTCCGGGACCAAGTGGTGAGCCTGCAAGCGCTGCCTTCGGAGGAGGCAGACCCAGCCCTAGCTTTTCTCTGTTCCGTCCGTGCTCTCCGGACTTACGTGGACAGAACGCAAAGCTTCAGGACCTCAGAGCAGCTCTTCGTCTGTTACGGAGGACAGCAGAAGGGAAAGGCTGTCTCCAAGCAGAGGATGGCCGACTGGATAGTGGATGCCATTGTCTTGGCGTATGAATCCCGAGACGTGCCCTGCCCGCTCGGGTTAAGAGCTCACTCCACCAGGGGTGTTGCTTCTTCCTGGGTGCTGGCTCGCGACGCCTAGCTGACAGATATTTGCAGAGCTGCGGGCTGGGCGACACCTAACACGTTCGCTAGATTCTATAGCCTTCGTGTAGAGCCGATATCTTCCTGTGTGCTCACTTCCCATAATCAGTAACACCGGCTTGCTGCGCCATTCCCCTCCTTAGGGACCGGATGCGTGCGCTAACCGCTCCAGTTGAGTTCCCCAGAATGGCGAACCCTGTTGAGTCCTCAGTTACCCATGGCAGTCAGATGTGGCGGAGCGTCCGACGCCAGGTCTAACACTCGTATGCATTGGTGGAACGGGTGTTAGGGTGGGTTCCATATGTTGTGACCCCCACGGCGGTCCCATGTGTGTATTCTTCCACGGTACGGCTTCCTACGGCGAGCTTGTGTCTTTCCGTCTCAGGGAGGTGTTGTTCCCCGCCTTTAATTGGCTGGGGCCACCCCTGGGACTTCCGTATGTTGTGCTGCCCACGGCCAGCCCATACGTGTAATCTCCACATGGTAACTCCATCTGGGCATGATGTGGCTTCCACAGCGGCCTGCACAGGCACGCTTTCCCAGCGTTATCCAATAAAGTCAGCTGAATGGGTCTTGCGGAACAGCAGCTTTTTTGACTCTCCCTGCGTGATTTTCCCCGCCCGCTAACAGACGGGGTCTGAGGGGCTCATCGCTGGGCGCTGGAAGTGGTAGTAACTGTGTTTCCAAAGGGATCCCAATTCGTCGGTGACGTCCGACGTATGTCGAATGTGACCGACTGAAAGTGAACGTCTCGGTTACGTATGGTAACCCTCGTTCCCTGAAGGAGGGAACGGAGACGTATGTCCCGTCGCCACAGTTGCTGTACCATCAATGCATGGCCGAGTCACTAAGTTCGAGCCGAAAAACAGTGAACAGTGAAAAACAGTGTGCATTCGCTCTAGCTTCCTGTTTATACCCGTGGCGCGGGGTGGAGCACGAGATGCAAATCTCGTACGCCAATGGCCCATTGGCCTGTTCTCTATATCTCGAAGCTGATAGGGGCTCCCTGAAGTGATCCCAATTCGTCGGTCGTCCGACGTACGTCTCCGTTCCCTCCTTCAGGGAACGAGGGTTACCATACGTAACCGAGACGTTTTGACAACACTAATAGGCACAGGTTCGAAGACAGGTTCTCTCGCCCCCTACAGTGCAATTCGGCTAGGTATACATCCGTGCTAAAATATCATCGTAAGTGATCGTTTGTCTTTTTGTAGTTTGAATAATAAATAACTTATGTCCCTTTAAGACCTGACGCACGCATATCCAAACACTGTTCCTGTGAGCTGGTTACGGCTGTGTTTACGTTAAAACTCACCAAGATGGGCATTGAGACATTTTTGAGTGTATTTGACCATTAATAAGTTGGAAAAAGGAGCTCATTTTTGCACTTGTATGTCAGAGGCAGCTTTATTATGGTATGTGTGTGTGCGCTTCAGATGCAAGCGCGAAATCTGCGGGAATTAGTAGAATTAACGTTATGTGCAACCCCGCACGAAATTCAGACCGGTCACACCAATACTAACAAAAGTCCAGCAGAACACCCGTTCGCAATGTTCAGAGGATCAAACGGACTGAATGAGAGGACGCAGGTACGTGTCGACTCGCTGTCGGTCGGAGAGGAGAGGAGAGCGCAGCTGATATCGATACTGTAGAAAATGAGTATTGTATCGTTTCAGATATTTCAGTATTGATACATAGCGAAATATGGATATTTTTGACAACACTAGTAGGCATACACACAGGTTCGAAGACTCGTTCTCTCACCCCCTACAGTGCAATTCGGCTAGGTGTACATCCGCGCTAAAATATCAAGGTGAAAGTCATCATAACTTGCGTAGTATAGACCCAGCACCAAACCCAACTTTGAGAATAGATTAATGGCAATATTTTTTTTATCGCCCGATAAGATTCTCGCGTTAATGCAGCACGTTAATGCTGATAACGGCCTACCACTAATATATATATATATATATATATATATATATATATATATATATATACACACCGGTTGACCTTTTTAGATATGACACTATTTGGGGTAAGTTGTCACAATAGAACCTGCCAATTTAAACAGTAAAACAATGTATGCATCAGCCAACATGTAAAAAGTAACATGACATTTTTTTTTTAAACCATTCATTTGGCCAACAAAATTGTAATCAATAAATTGAATGAAATATAAAATCCCTGTCCTGAAGCCAACATACAAAATATACTGATATAGTGCAACAACTAGTCCCACATATATGGGCCCATTTATTCTCTTAATGAGTAATGGGTGTGTTTTGGGCATAACGTGCAATAAACCAATCAGAGTCTCATCTCCTATTCCCTTTAAAAGCCAGTTGAGCTTGCAACATACAGCGGAATATGGCGTGTATTGCCACGATTGGTTAAACAAGTAGCCAATTTCATTCATCATTACTGCAAAAAGGAAATTCTGATACATGCAATGGCTATTCATTATGACATGTAAGCATTTTTATCTTTATTTACACAATAATGATCTTTTACATTGTAATCTTTTTTATTTTTAATATTTGGCATGTTTGTCTGCTGCTGCGCGTCCCTGTGTATGTAATGAATGTGCGTTGTGCACCTGTCTATAGGCACATATTACTAACGTGCTAACGTTTATTGGTCAACGGTGCAGTCGTTTTCAGTTGCCTCAAAATAGCAACACGCCAACAATGCACCTGAACACACCTTGTTTCAGACCAGTACGGCCATGGGCGCACAAATGGGTACGAGGGCATTTGCTATTTAAACAACGTGGCGCAGAACGTGAAAATGATAACTGCGTCGGGCTGAAACTAGCAAAAAACATATTCGTCACGCTTGCTGCTACATTGCGCCGGGTGTGTGATAGGGCCCATAATGTTCATTATTTTCAAATCCACAGTACTGAGATTAGTGGTAATGTTAAAATAGTTCATGACAGAGATAAACACACATTGCATTCTCAAAGGAAACCTTGAAAGACTTTCTGTGTGACTAATTCAGAAGCCAACATATCTGCACACGCAGGTGACTACATCCTGAAGGATCTACAGCCAACAGAGAAAAGGACAGGCATTTATAGAGCTCATCCAGATTTAGGGCCACAATGGGGGGATGGGGTACCTCACAGCCGCTGATGTCCAGGTGTAGGTCAGTGATGTGAGGATTGGATGAAAGCCCAAGGAACAGAGCCCTGTGAACAAACACATGGACGCTGTCATTACTGACAGCATTACATGCCTCATTGAAGAGACTTAGCATTCTATTATGTGCTTCCATGGTTGATCTCCATAATAAATCAAATCAGAAAAGGTCTATATGGACACCGTCAAAGCGTTACGCAGGTCTTAAAGGATTAAGGGGAAAAGAGCTTAGAGATTAGTTCGACTTCTCTGGTGTGGGCCAGTCGTGTTGACAGAAGAGAGCTAAAATCAGGTGCTCAGCTGGGTGTGACAGCCTGTCTTGTGCTCGGTTTGTTTGTGAGCAGAGAAGTAGTATGACCCTGTTTGAAATGCTTCATTTGAAAACATTCTGGCTTTCCCAAAATAGCAGCTGCGTGAACATCTTGATTCTGACCTCAGTTATGGGTGCAGAGCTTTAAAACTAGGACTGAATCCCCAGAGAGTTTTTGTAGTGGGCTTTTAAGGCTCAAAATTGTTAACCCTTTGAATACATCCAAATAAAATGGAATATGATATGTTTTTGTTTCCTTTTAGGTAAAAATTATAATAATAATAAATATAGCTGCGGGAAGCAATTATCAGGGTTCAAGCGATTAAGACCTTTAAGCACATATGCGTAAAAAAATATTACGTTTTATTTAGCAATAAGTTAATTTAGCTTAAATAAGTTTTATTTAGCTTATTTCATACTCGAAGCCGGAGGGTGCTCTCTCACAGAAAGAACAAAACTGATTTGTAGAAGTAAAACCCTGTCATGTTCCAAAGGCATTCAGCGCTGTAGCAGCAGCTGAATAAAAAATTCTATGACTGAACAACAAACACGATTGCGACAATATATGGTTTGTGTTTTTCCAGCCATCTCAAGGTATTTATTGACAATAAAGAATATGAATAATGCAGTGCTAACTGACAGCCTTTTTAATGTTTAGTATCTTCTTATTTGCATTGAATAAAGCATGTATAAATCTTTTGTTATATTATAAATGCCACTTGATCAATTTAATGCATGTTTGATGAATAAAAGTATTAATTTCTCTCTTTTTTTATCTTACCACAAATGTTTAAATAGTTTTAATGATTTCCACAAAAATGAAGCAGCGCAACTGTTTTCAACATTGATAATAATCATAAATGTTTCTTGAGCATCAAATCAACATAGAATGATTTCTGAAAGATCATGTGACACTGAAGACTGGAGTAATGATGATAAATTCAGCTTTGATCACAGGAATAAATTACAAGATTTTTTTATTTTTTACTATATATTCACACAGCTGCTTTACATTGGGATAATATTTCACTGTATTACTTTTGTACTGCATTTTTTATTAAATAAATGCAGCCTTGGTGAGCAGAAGACTTCTTTCAAAAACATTTAACAATTGTAATGTTTCCAAACTTTTGATAGGTACTTTTCTGCCTTATTCAGTGATATTTTTTTTTTTACAAAGCATAAAATCCATGGGGACTTAATGCACAAGTGTTTGTCTTATGTCTTATGTTACCTACATAAACCAATCATTAAATTGGCATAACATATAGGGAAAACATTATAGATATTAGTGGTTATTGTTCAGCAGTGTATTTGATATCTTACTGAATTAAAAGCAAGAGATGAAATCAATTAAATCTGTCAATTAGACAAAGGTCAGAAAAAAAATGGTATTACACCTGACATTTCTGCCCCCCCCACTTCTGAAAAAATGGCTACGCCCCTGCCGGTAACCTTGTCTAATAGGTGCTCAAACTTAATTTGCCAGTGGCGGCAAAGATACGTGTTTTTTGAGATACGCCAAATGTCCTCATAGACCTTCATGGCACTTTGGACAAAGTCAATCAGACTAGCGGTTGGGTGGTTATGTTGGTTGGTTATGTTTTTTCCCTGTTATAGCGCCACCAAGTGGCCAATCGTTGTGATTTTTTTTTCACGTGACCTCAGATTGAGCTCATACACATGTATCCCCAGTTCGGTGAAAATATTTCGTTCCGTGTTTTAGTTATAGCCCTTTTGGTAAAAGTGTCCCTGCCCACATTGAACATTTTTGCTCCCATTAGCGACCGTCTTTTTTTTAATACATATTGATATTCACTCTCCAGAGAATATTTCTGCACTTGTTTGGTTCTGATCAGGCAAATAACCTAGGACTAGTTCGCAAAAGTAGATTTTACAAAAAAATCCAGATTACCCGAAAATGTTGCCTTCGATACTTGAGCCTACGCCTAACGGTTTAGGAGTTTATGAGCCATTTCGTACTTTTGACTGCTGTAGCGCCACTGTCAGGCCGATCGGGGCGAGCCGTGGTGATGTTGTAGGCGGTGTGAGTACTACCAGCCCTCAAAGTTATACGTTTCTATGACTTACAGTTTGGTCTGCCAAAATCCGTTTTAGGGGAGAATGCTGATCTTCGTAAAATTCAACAATTACAATAGCGTTTCAGCGTACACACTTGAACCCCTAATAACAGCCTAAACAGTTTATTTATTATGTGCCTCAATCAAAGGATTGAGATGTCCATTAATAGTAAAAGTCATATATATTATATAATCATATTCAAAAGTTTAGGGTAGTAAGAATGTTTTATATTTAGATAGGACATACAACCGTTTTCAAGACAATAATATGAAATGCTTCTTGAGCAACAAATCTGCATATTAGATTGATTTCTGAAAAAGCATTTGACACCGAAGACTGGAGTAGCGGCCACTGAAAATTCAGCTTTGACATGAATAAAGTACATGTTAAAATATATTAAAGTGGACACTTTAATAATATTTAATAATATTACTGTAGTTTTGATCAAATAAATGTAGCTTTTGTGAGAACTGGTGAGCAATGCAGAACATAAAGTACCACTACTGGACTGTTTATCTGAACAGGTTTTCCAAAAATTATTATTTGCACACTACACTTTTTTACTTGTACACTACATAGGGACTGGGGTTGATATGATCTGTTCAGCAAGCCCTTCAAATCTATATTACATCAAAAAATATGCCTGCCTTTAAAAATTCACGAAAGTGAGTGAATTTACTGCTGCCTACATGCTGAGATGAAAACTGTATTAATAACCAATGAGTTCACCCAAGAATTACAGTACATTCAGTCATCATTTACACTCTGTGGGTCTTTTTCTTCGTACAATGGAAGTCAATGGTCACCAAAACTGTTTGGTTACCAACATTCTTCAAAATACCTTATTTTGTGTTCAGCAGTAAAAAAAGAATGTACACTACATACACTTTGAAACAATATGGGGTAAATAATGATGACAGAATATTCATATTTGGGTGAACTAACCCTTTAATATACAGCACCTGAATGGTAAAGATAATGAAATCGTGGGTTAATGTGACATGGGGTATCTTGTTCCATGCAAGTCACCCAGCTAAAACCATCTTAAACCAGCCTAATGTGGTAAACCTACTAAACCAGTTGGTAACCTACTAAACCAGATTAAACTAGCTAAGCCAGTGTTAACTCCAGCATTAAAAACCAAAATGCAGACCGGGCTCACCTCAGCACGTCGGGAGGCATCTTCATAGACGCCAGACTGATGTGATTGAGGCTGAACGCTGAACTGAAGAACTGACGAAAGGAAGGAAGTGTCTCTCTTACTTTCCTAAAAGCGTGACAGAAATGAAGGGGAGACTTTTATCCATAATACATCATACCATGCTTCACAAAACCCTGAGCAATAAGAAAGAAAAAGGCTCAAAAGTACACCCTCTGGCTTAATAGAAAAAGAGTCATTTGTATCTCTATTATGTGTTAAACATTTTAACGATGTTCAACATTTTAACAAGCTGTTTTAGTTTATGGCATACAACACTGGACTAAACAAATAACTAAAGCTAGACAACGAATATGAGGAAAAGACAGAGAGAGACAGTCAGTGATGGAGACAGGGGAGGGAGGGGGTGCCTAAAAACATGACAGTTCATGATAGCATTTCTGTGTTTGACAGTGACATTATTATTAAAGCGATAGAGAGAGAGAGAGAGAGAGAGAGAGAGAGAGAGGGAAGGAAGAATATGTGGCATAAACGTGTTAACAAGAGCAGAGAGTGTTAAGGGAACATTCTCATTTAATATTCATGAGCTCTCTGTCTTATCAGCTCAAACAGATTTACATTGCTGCCTTCACATGGCACTAGCATAACCAGATTTACTCATACACATGTGCCCACACACCTCGTATGGAGATGCCCAAGTGTGCAGTGGTTCTGTGTTTTGATGTGCACGTTTCTGAGTGCTCAAACTCACAAGTGTAGGAGTTTAGGTGGGAGTTTGTGAGAGGATGAAATTAGCACTAGGAAAATGAGGCTATGTTGACCATAACATACTAGCAGACTACTCTTATTACTGCTGTAGTATATAGTAAGCATGCTGAGCACAATATGCAATGACCTACTACATTTGATAACACTAGAATTAAGGCATGTTCACACGGAATGATAACTATAAAGATAAACTTAAAATAATTATATTTGTGTCTAGCCTGGGAAAACCCAGACAACTTCCTGCAAATTTAGATTTGCTCTAAAAGTAGTCTGGCAAAGACCCCATTCAAGCCCATTTCTAATCCCTCGAAATCGCGGCACCAATCAGAAACGTTGGGGCGGGCTTTACACAATGACGACAGCGCAGCGACGTTGAAGCAGATTTGCCGCCGTGGAGCATCACTTGTTCGAATCAGCTTTCGCGTCTGTTTTAAGCGATTTAAACTTTTCCTTTTCGTTAAAACCCGAGCAAAGAACAACACTCGAAGCCTTCATTTCTAAAAAAGATGTTATCGCTGTCTTACCGACTGGATTCGGCAAAAGTCTGATACCAGGTTGGCCCTTTGGTGGCTAAACGAATGGGTCTTAGCAAGAGCCCTCTGGTAGTGTTAATGTTTCACAAAATATAGTTTTAAGTCATTTTCAGGTGAGAATGTAGTTGTTTAAAGCTCAAATCTGTGGTTTATTTATAAAGAGAGCGCCTTTTGAAAATTTGATCTGCCGTTTTCGGAGTTGTGAGCTCCAATGCATCAGCGGCGCTCAATCACTCATTAACCCCACCGAGAGGCGCCTTTCCTCGGCCAGTCCTTCTGCCGTCTACCGCTGGCTCTGATGTCTCTGTAGTGGTTAAACATAAGATATGATTCGTCTCTTCTTGTGTAGATCTAACGGCTGATCTTTGCTCTCATTAATCTTTAATTTGTTCCCTGACAGATCGTTTTGTCTGAGGGCAAAGTGAATTTCATAACTTTATATTTTTAAGCTATTAAACTTTACCATTGTAGTCTCCTAGCGCTGACTTTGTTTGACTGAATTGCTTTATTTATTGTATAGCTTCTTATACCTTTTACTTATACTTTTATAATTACTATTGATCACACATAAACTGACATTTAACAAAAAGAGACTGGGTTGTGTTTTATGTCTTATTTCATTTATTACAGTGATAATCATAGCCTATATTATGCACACATTAATGTGTGTGTGTTTTTTTAAAAATGTAAACGAAAAGAGGCTGGGTTTTTTATATTTCGTTTTGTTATAAACATGCATTGAAGATAATGTGCATTGCCTGCACTACATTTGTGTGGCTATAATATGTTATTATGAAATTATGAAAAATATGAAAATATGAAATTAAAAGAGGTAGAGTGGTGTTTTATCATTTATTTCATTTTATTGTAGCCTAAAATATACAAATATATACTGAGTGATACTGTCAAGAACGTACTTGTACCAACTGTACAAAACTGTACTTGTCCATTAGCAGAGTAGGCGGACTAGTGTCCTCCTGTCCTCGGGATTTCGTTCTCCAGAGTCAAACTTGGTAAGTCACGGACGCAAGTCAGAAGTTCGCGTACGAAATATGTCATAAAACACCACTGCCTCATTTCATAAAAAAAATTCTTAAACATAATAGCCACACGAATGTCGTTCAGGCAACGCGTAGCTAGGCCTACATTGATTATCTTATATATTTATAATAGAACGAAGTATAAAACACCCTGCCTCTTTTCGTTTACATTTAAAAAAAATTATATATTAAACATTAATATGTGGTTTATGAAGGTGACCAGATTTCTGAAATGGAAACCGGGGACATTTCCTATTTGAGAACACAAGTACAGACAAGAACGCATATTGAGAAACGGCCAGAGTCTCATCAGATGTTTCTCTGCGCTCTGCATACGTCATCTCCTTCGTCTCTCTGATTGGTTTTAGGTCTATCCAATTGCGCCGAGAGGCATTTGAGCGACGCCCGTTGGTGACGCCCCCTTTGGAAATTATTTGTCTATGAAGCTTTGCCAGACCATAACTCAGTTACTACTGAGAATGGTCTGGTTTTAACCAGGCGAATTTGTGTCCACACCAATGGACAATATTGTTCTGATTATTATGACGCCTGCTGCTTTAAATACTCAAGCTTGTTAAAGTAGACTAAGATTTTTCCTCTGTGTCGTTTTTGTTATAGCGTTGTGGAATATTCCCTATTCTCGTAGAATTAGAATGATTATTAAAACTATATATATAGTTATGGTTATCATACTTGGTATGAATGGCCCTTTTTACAACACAGCACACTGTATAGAATACTGTATCCCACAATGCTCCTGTTAGAAGAATGAACTGGAAGTAATAAAAAAAAAAAAAACAATGTTTAACGCTTGACTCAATATTTGAGCTGACATTTTTTACACAAAATTGGATTAATAAAAGAAAGTTGAGGTCATGTGACTATGCAGCATACTGATGTTTGAAAATTAAGCCCCTTTCACACGGAGCATTGATCCCAGAAAATCGCCATGAAATTGCTAGAGTGCCTTCTGTGTGAATGCAATCCCGTCCCAGGATTTATCCTGGGAACGATCCCGGGATGGGGACCTAGTAACATTGCCGGGATCAGTCCCGGAACGTGCATGTTTAAACAAAAGGCAGGACCAATGCTGTAATAGGTCATGAATAGTGATGATGCTTAAGCTGAGACCATTCACCAGCTTAGTGGAACTGTATGCGATGCGCTAGTTTATGATCAAATGAGAAAAAAAAATGCACAAGCACGGTTTCTCAAGAGAGAAATCGCAGATCATAAGCAAACTTAAAGGGATAGTTCACCCAAAAATGAAAATTAGCCCATGATATACTCACCCACAAGTCATCCTAGGTATATATAACATTCTTCTTTCAGATGAATACTTAAAGACGAATAATAAAAAAATGGCCTGGCTCTTCCAAGCTTTATAATGGCAGTGAATGGCCGTTTAATGGTGGTTAATAAAGGCCTTCTGAAGCTAAGCGCTGCATTTGTGTAAGAAAAATATTAATATTTAAAACTTTACAAACTGTAATCTCTACCTTCCGCTAACTGTCGTACGTGCGTTCACGATACACTGGCGTTCCAGCATATGATGTAGCTAGGGCTGCACAATTTGGGGAAAATATCTAATTGCGATTATTCTGTTTAATATTGCGATTGCGATTAAAAATGCGATTATTATTATTTTTTATTTTTACAAATGAAAAGTGTGTATATAACATTTTGTGTTTATATATTAATATGGCTAATAATAATAATTATTATTATTGTTTAATAAAAATAAGAAATATTACTATTACAATAACATTTTCATTTTCATTAGTAAAATTTGTAAATAGCATTTAAGAATACGTATAACAGTATAATAATAATTATAATTATATTTTACAAGAAAACTTATTTTACAAAAAAAATGTATGGGTTACCTGTTAATATGCAGACAGCCTATGACTAAAAATCATTAGAAAGGTCTAAGGATTTATTGTAAAAATATATTATAAAAATATGTGCTTTTTATCTCTGTTATCAATTTCTTAAAGTCTGTCTTTAATATGAAATATGAGCCTCTTATGCATCCACTGTTGGGATTAAAACTCCTGTACATTGAAGAAAAACATATGGATTGTCAAACTTTTGGGTAGAAAATAAGAAGAAATACTTCTAAATAAATGTATTATTCATACTGGAAGCCAGAGGGCGCCCTCGAGCAGAAACTCCACATTTGCCTCAGAAGAAGTAAATGTTTTCAGGAAATCCCTTCCCTATGGGAAATCCCTAAAGTGAAGCTTGCTGTAGGCTGAATAAAACGAAGTTGGAAACGCTTTGACTTATTAATAATAAACATGAAGATAGTACCACTGCTAGTTTGTGAAGATGTTTGACACATGTTGCTTTTTCAAGCGTTATAATAAGCGACTCAAACTCGCAGTCTTTCAGACGGAGCAGCGTTTACTGATCACAGAGCCGCTCTTCACTGACACGCTGGGCATTTATTTATTTTATAAAAATCGCAGCCTTTGCGCTTTCATAATCGCACATAACCCAAATCGTGATTGCGGTTCGATTTCGATTAATCGTGCAGCCATATGTAGGACGCAGTCGTAGCATAAGTTCTACGAGAAAGACTCGGGACGCCAGATGAAGTAACAATGCGTTCATTTATTAACAGACCAGCAAGTATTATATTTAGAGGTTCTTTGAGCTATCTAGAGCTCTCGTCTCGAGGGTAATGAATTCTGAATTTTACTGCCTGAAGAAGAAGGCAGGGGCACAACCAACCCCCAGGAAGGTATAGGCAGGGACCATCCTGGTGGTGGTGGGGAGGATGGGGGTAAATGTTGGCGTCAGCATCTGTGAACTGTGTAAGTACCAAGTACTGTGTAAGGACATGTGTAAGTACCAATCTTTTATACTCCAAGTATTAGGACATGATTGGTTAGGTCTGAATGCAATAAGTGACGTAACATTGAATCTTCCTGGCAGAACTTATGCTAGAGCTTTCATTTCCGGGGACGAATACGGAAGCGCAGAGGATAGAGCAAAACAAAACTTGGTTCTCACGAGAACTTGCATATTCTCACTGGAACGTCCTACATCATACGCTGGAATGCCAGTCTCTCAGAAACAGCCATTCGCTGTCATTATACAGCTTGGAAGAGCCGGGACATTTTTTAATATAACTCTGATTGTATTCGTTTGAAAGAAGAATGTCATATACACCTAGGATGACTTGAGGGTGTGTAAATCATGGGCGGATTTTCATTTTTGGGTGAACTACCCCTTTATGATGCTGCAGAGACATGACACTTCACGTCCTGATGTCACGTGTCTTTACGGGATGTGTGTGAAACATCACTGGCATCACATCACTGGCAGTGTGAATGACCTAAAATCAAACAATCCCGGGACAAATCCCGAGACACATTATTAGTGTATTTTCTGGAATCTCTGTGTGAAAGGGGCTTTATATTTCTGCACAAGGTGTTCTGTTACACTTATTTTCAACAAATATTAGCTAAACAATACTGCTTCAGTATGTAGTAAGCTAGTATTTCAATCCCAACACATCTAAAAAAGAGATGGTTTCAATCTTAAGACGCCCAATCATCTTTAAAACTCACCCCTCTGCAAATTCAAACCCAATTAAGAACAAACACATTTGCAGGAGGGGTTAAGGATGAAGAAACCTTCCAATTTGAACAATAATTTCAGCTAAAATTAGCCTCATTTTTCAGAGAGTTTCTCGTAATGCCGTTAACGTGCCGAGAGGGGAGATGGAATTGCTGTTCGGGTTCAGAGGGAGTCAGACAGGAAGATGGATCATTGTATTTCTGTATCTCCTTAGCCTACAGCTTCTCTCATGCAGGCGCATGCACGTTAACTTGCCGTACCATAGGCTTGTATTAGAAAGCTAATTACAGATTATTGGTAGAATTTTAAAAAGAATCATTTACTTAGTTTATGAGCTGTTTTTCCAAACCAGGTTCAGAAAGATTTGGCTCACTTGTCCCACGAAAACCTGTTTTCATCTGTTGTTGTTACAGTAGCTGCATTACCATCTGTGCAACATGCAGGTCCATCAGCTCTATCTGATCACTCATGTCCCAGTTTAACTCATAATGTATTTCTGCAGGCACTTTTCCCTGCTGGGAAACACACCAGCTTCTGATGGTAGATAAATCCAGGTGGTACAAGCTGATCATTTATTGTTATTAACAGGTCAAAGCTGGTCTAGATGTTTGATGAGAAAAAAGTATGAACAGACCTGATGTTGACCTGTTAAACCTTTGACAAACCAGCAACCTTGTTCTGCACTACAAAAACATGTCTTGTTTTCCAATAACAAAAATATATCATCATTAAAACAGAATATAGTTTCTTGAGAAGCAAAACTGTGCACATTTTTTTTTTATATATAAGTTTTGGTAACTATTTTTTTTACTCACAAAATGTGATGAATTTTTTTATGCATATGAAATCATTTGTTTTTAGCATGAGAAAATTAAATTCAAAGTTACCATGAAATCAGCATAAACTTCAGCATAAATTTAAGCATAAACATCATTACATTTTCTTGATTCACTTATTTTTTATTTATGCTCAAGAAATAATTAGCTTTGGGCTCGAGAAAATTAAACTTAAAGTCACCATGAATTCAAAATGGATTAGTCTTGTTTTTTAATGTAATATTGCAGCATTGGATTGCATAGGATGCAGCATTTCGGAGCGCCAAAGTCACGTGATTTCAGCAGTTTGGCGGTTTGACACGTGATCCGAATCAGGATTCAACACGCTATTCATAATGCTCCGAAGCTTCCTGAAGCAGTGTTTTGAAATCGGCCATCACTATATAAGTCGTTATTTAGTTTTTTTGGTGCACCAAAAATATTCTCGTCGCTTTATAATATTAATATTGAACCACTGTACTCACATGAACTGATTTAAATATGTTTTTAATACATCAATGGATATTGAGAGGAAATGTCATTGCTGGCTATGCAGGCCTCACTGAGCCATTGGATTTCAACAAAAATATCAATATTTGTTTTCCGAAGATGAACGGAGGTCTTACGGGTGTGGAACGGCATGAGGGTGAGTAATAAATGACATTATTTTCATTTTTGGGTGAACTAACCCTTTAAATAGAAATATTTCTGAAAATAAGTCTTAAAATCTTAAGAAATATATTTTCCTCTCAGGTAAACACATTGTTTTGACATTTTTACTGAAAAACAAGACAAAATACTGATTAAATCATGTGAAAACCGTGGGCTCTTAAAGCTGGATTAACTTCGTTTCCAGCAGGATTCTACTTTTGGGGAAATTCATGGAAGCAGTAGGAAGTGCTTTCTGAGGAACTGACTGAGATGAGTCAAACTGACTTGCGATGATGTGCGTGGTTGAGGCAAGGAGGTTTAGCTCACCAGTGAGACTGACTCAAAACAAGTGACAGATTATCATGCAAGAGCAGGTGGGAGGCAGTTTAGCTCACCTGTGAGAAAAGGAGTTTTTGGACAGGTTCAAGTAGGAGAGATCGGCACAGCAGCCCCGCAGCAGAGCTCCAAATAGCTGAGAGGAAATAGAAAGAGAATGTAGAAAACAGAGAGCAAAAAAAAGAGAGGGGAGGAGAGTGGCAGCAAAAAAAATGATGAAAATTAGAATAATTCTGTAATTTAGGACCATTAAATGTGACAGAAATATCAATACGAAATCAGAGATAAATTGTTGTCTCGCATTCTGGGTGCATTGACATAAATCATGGTGAGTAAAACGCAGTTTGGCAATAACATATTCAGAAGGATGAGACACACTGTCAACTCACAGAGTCTACGGTACAGTCAGTGCCTGACAGGTCCAAATGCACCAGGCAGTTCGGCTGTGCCAGAAAGAGGTACAGATTCTACAATAAGGAAGAAATATTGAGGCTGTTAATAGCGGTGTGTGTATGTGTGTATTGTGTCTCTGCCTCTGTGTGAGTTATTTTCAGCATTCGTGTGTGTGTCCTCACAAAGACATTTTGTGAGGATCTTAATGGAACATTAACATTTTATACCGATCAGGCATAACATTATGACCTCTGACAGGTGAAATTAATAACACTGATCTCTTCACCACGGCATCTGTTAATGGGTGGGATATATTAGGCAGCAAGTGAACCTTTTGTCCTCAAAGCTGATGTGTTAGAAGCAGGAGAAATGGGCAAGTGTAAGGATTTGAGCGAGTTTGACAAGGGTCAAATTGTGATGGCTAGATGACAGGGTTAGAGCAGCTCTTGTGGGGTTTTCCCGGTCTGCAATGGTCAGTATTTATCAAAAGTAGTCCAAGGAAGGAACAGTGGTGAACCGGCGACCATGTCATGGGTGGCCAAGGCTCATTGATGCATGTGGGGACCGAAGGCTGGCCTGTGTGGTTCGATCAAACAGACTATTGTAGCTCAAAATGCTCAAGAAGTTAATGCTGGTTCTGATAGGTGTCAGAATACACAGTGCATCGCAGTTTGTTGCATATGGGGTTGCATAGCAGCAGACCAGTCAGGGTGCCCATGCTGACCCCTGTCCAACGCCGAAAGCGCCAATAGTGGGTATGTGAACATCAGAACTGGACCATGGAAGAATGGTAGAAGGTGGCCTGGTCTGATGAATCATGTTTTCTTTTACATCACATGGATTGCCAGTAGCGTGTGCGTCGCTTACCTGGGGAACACATGGCATCAGGATGCACTATGGGAAAAAGGCAAGCCGGTGGAGGCAGTGTGATGCTTTTGGGTAGGGATGGGCGATATGGCCTAAAATCCATATTGCAATATACATTGCAGCCTCTTGCGATAACGATATATATTGCGATATAAAAATTATAATAGAACCATTTCAGAACGGGTTAGACCCTAAGGAAAGCCAAACTGCTAAATGCTTTTTTTTTTTTTTTTTTAAAGAAAGAAACGTTGTATGTAGTTTAGAGAATATTTATTGTGCTAAACTGTAATTTTAACATATCGTTGCAGATAAATAAGTACACTAGCTGCAGAGACTTTAACAAAAAAAAAAAGCAGAACGTTTTAAAAACGTCCTGTTTATATGATTATCCATATAATGGCAGTGAATAGCAACCAGGCTAAAACTTTACAAAAATTATACAAAAGTATCACGCAATGATACAGGGAGATGCCTGCCAGATCTGTAATAATAAGTTTATTATTTATGATGATAAGTTTATTATTTATGATGATAATCATTATAAGTAAATAATACATAAACATTTAAAGGCTGCATGCTGTTTAAAAGTAAACATTGTTTATAAAAAAGATCAAGTGAAAAATAAGCAACCATCTAGGCATAATTTTTATTATTATTAGTTGAGACAAATTATTATTACATAGAGACCAAGTTAAATCTACTGTAGGCTACAACAGTAGCCTAATATATTCAGAAAAATTTCTCACGTTAAACCAAACTTTTATTTTGACGGGTTGCCGTGAACACCTTTGAGTGTCTGTTCATTTTATGATATGACAGTTTTCTCAAATGAAATGGTAAATTCTCATGAAGTGATGGTTTATGCGTTCGTGTCCTCTATAGCAGTGTTTCCCAACCTTTTTTCAGTCATGGCACCCTTTGAAAATGTTCTCCATTTTGTGACACCCCCTCGCATACGTTACGCTAGGGGTATAACGGTACAGATTGCTCACGATTCGGTTTGTATCACAGTTTTGGGACAGTTTCGGTACGGTTCAGCATTTGCTATGTTCAGGGAAAAAAGGACTACTGTCAAATAAAAATAAAGGAAATAATAAGAACAAATAATTTAAATACAAGCAGCAGCACAAATAAAAACTTTTGAGCAAAGATACTAATAAAATAAACTATGCTTTTCAGGTTTTTCAGGTAGCCTATGTCTAACATTAGTTTTCAGGTACAGAAAATGATCAAATGTGAAATAACTGCATATTTGACTGTATAAATTAAAGATTTATCCTATTAAACTTACAAAAGCATTTCAATCAAGAGCAGTGAGTGATGTCCTTGTCTTTTGTTGTTTGACATTAAACAGACAGCAGTAAAGGCTACTACTGCCCCTTTAAGAAGTAGCCTTTACTGCATGGATATGTGTCGTCTTTCTCGACTGTATAAAGTTTACTTAAGGCATATACAGACCATGTCTGCTAGAATACTCATCAAGATGGACCGGTTGACATACTTTTTGTGTGAGTTTGTCCGTTCAAGAGCAAGACTTGAAAGAGAACTCAATATTTGCGCGCTGTGAGACGTGTGCGCGCTTTCGGATGAGTGAGTGCACAGAGACAAATTTTCCTCTCAGCGCGCGACTTCTCATTCGCGTCTTCTGGCACGTCACCCTGATGATGACGGCGAAAATGACTGGTCATATTCGAACATACGGCAGCGCTCGCATGCATTGAACAAAGTTTACAAATAATTATTTGAAAAATTTGAAAGAAAAAAAATGGTTCCGGTTGGGAAACACTGCAGAGACTACAAAGACAGTAAGCTGTGTGTGTGTATGTGTGTGTGCGCTCACACGCCCGCTCATCTGTGCGTTGGACGGCTTAAAGGTCCCGTTCTTCGTGTTTTTTGAAGCTTTGATTGTGTTTACAGTGTGCAATATAACATGTGTTCATGTTTCGCGTGTTAAAAAACACAGTATTTTGCACACAATTTACTTATCTGTGTACCGCTGTTTTCACTGTCCTAAAAACGGGCCGATGACTTCCTTTATTCTATGAAGTCCCTCCTTCAGAAATACGTAACGAGTTCTGATTGTGCCAGCGGTTCCCGTGTTGTGATTCGACAGCAGCTTAGCGCAAGTTGTACGGAAATGTCACGCCTCTTAACGGGAGATGTATGCGATCAATGATCTCTACAGCGTCCCTGGGAAAGCCAAACAAAGGTGATTTGACTCTGGGATGAAAATAAAAGCGTCTCGACGACATGGCAAACACACTCAAGCTACAGTTTCTTTTCTCCACGCGTATTCTTGTGGGCGGAGGTTAGTCTGTTTTACTGTTCTACTGACTGACGTCATTTATGTAGGAAGTACCAGGCTGTAGTCCAAGCTGGTCGTTCGCTGTAGGCTTTGAAAGGGAACTTCTGTTAGATAAAATATCTCGCTTGGCATTGAACTTTGAGCTTTATAATTTTACAGGTATTATTTATGCTCTAACAACAACATTACACACTAACTAAAGTTTGAACAGTGGGATCACGAAGAACGGGACCTTTATTAAATCCAAACCAAGTCCAAACAATGGATGTTGCACCAGTCTTTTTTACCAGCTCCTCCGTTTCGCTTTCAGCTATGTTTACTCAAGATGACCAATACGATGATGCATTGCTACCAGTTGCAGCTCGTGGCTCTAAATTTTGCGGGTAGATTCTGTCATCAACGTGCATTATCGCGATAATAGTGCAATATACTTAAAATCTCTATCGTAGGCCAATTTTGTTTATATCGCCCATTACTACTTTTGGTCAATGTTCTGCTGGGAAACCTTGGGTCCTGCCATTCATGTGAATGTTACTTTGACAAGTACCACCTACCTAAGCATTGTTGCAGACCATGTACACCCTTTCATGGAAATGGTATTCCCTGGTGGCTGTGGCCTCTTTCAGCAGGATAATGCGCCCTGCCACAAAGCAAAAATGCTTCAGGAATGGTTTGAGGAGCACAACAATGAGTCTGAGGTGTTGACTTGGCCTTCAAATTCCCCAGTTCTCAATCCAATGGAGCATCTGTGGGATGTGCTAAACAAACAAGTCCGATCCATGTAGGCCCCACGTCGCAACAGGACTTAAAGTATCTGCTGCTAACATCTTGGTGCCAGATACCACAGCACACCTTCAGGGGTCTAGTGGAGTCCATGCCTCGATGGGTCAGGGCTGTTTTGGCAGCAAAAGGCAGTTTTGGCAGCAAAATATTAGGAATATTAGTCATAATGTTATGCCTGATCGGTGTACAGTATACAGTATATAACATTTAAATATAACAAATAAATATACTTAATATAAATATGAAACATAATTTGTTCCCAAAATGGAACTACTAATGAGATTACCAACACGGAAGACACATTTTATTGTGCTTTTCTAAGTTTTAAGAAACTGGTTTTAAGTTATCGAATTTTAAATCATGGCGTTTTCAATTTTCTGTTTTTGGTTCTTTTATCTGTTCAAATGTTTAGTGCTAATTGCTAAATATTTAAAGACATATTGGCCCCAATGTACCAACTTTTTTAGTAACTTGTGTAAGTTTAACTACTTTAAATTCTGAGTAGCTTGTAGCTAGGTAAGCTATAGCTAAACTGAAGTTGCGTCCCCAAATACTGCGCTACACCATTACACCAAAACTTCAACTATAGTGAATGAAACTAGATTCATTTAAAGAGGACCTATTATGCTTTTTTACATTTTCAAATTTCTTTAGTGTGTAATGTTGCTGTTTGAGGTCTGCAAAATTACAAAACACAAAGTCCACTTTGCACAATAAGAGAGTTATTCTCTATATTAGTAAGCACTGTTTCTGAACTCCCTAAAAGCCTCTAATCTTGAGTTTTCTTTCGGGAATGTACACGTCACAATATTCCTCATTTAAATAATTCCTGCCCAAGGCATTTGGAAAAAAATGGCACAGCCTGGTTGAAATGCGTTAGTAGTGTGCTGTTGTAGTTTCCTAAACACGCTCAAAGTTGTTGATCAATAACAACACACTTGTCCAGCCGACAAATCAGAGCACATTGCGCCTTTCGGAAGGAGGGGCTTCATAGAGACCAGAACTAAACAGAGCAATACTGACAGACTGAAAAGAAAGGAGCTGAAACAATGTAAAATATGTGAAAAATAATGTGTTGTTGAACATTCAAGCATGATATCCTATTTTAATAGACCCCAAAAACAAAAATCAAAAGGGTATAACATGGCCTCTTTAAGAAGTGAGATAAAGACAATTTCTAACCGTTGCATCTTCTCCAGACAGAATCCCCGGGTTCTTACTCAGGTCCAGATGAAGAAGAGAGTTGGAGTAGTCATCACTGGAGCACAGGGCCTGTGAAAGAGACGTGACCCCTGGGAATAAAGGAAAGGAAAGTCTGAATTACACAGCAAATCTAAAGTTCAAAAGAGAAGATGCTTCTATTTTGCATGTTTTAAATAAAACACATTTTCATTACACATTAAATTAAATTCCAGAATGTCTGATATTTGTTGCATTTGACACGCTGTCATTTTGCTTTGTTTTAAACCTGATAATTATGCTCTCCAGCATGAACAAACAAGCATCTTGAGCTTTAATGGAAGCAAAAACATCTGTCTGTACAAAGGAGTTCACATGATCAATGTCGCAAATATACATATTTGAGTAGAGACGTTGTTGTACATTTTATCAAATCCTAAACCTTTGTGTGTATTTCCAGATTTAAATTAGATTTTGAATCCCATATTCTCAATGCTCTCTCAGACTTTTGGACTCCACTGTACATGACCACCAAACCACAACGGCATGCAAAAAAATGGGTGTATTTTAATTTAGTCTCTAAAGAAGAAAATGCTAGTTATTGCCTTTTGTAGCATCAGACAAAAAGACAGCACTACTAACTCTGTTAGGTGGCAGTTTGCCAGTTTACTCAGCCAGTACGCTTCCTCACCAGGGAGTAACAAAAACATCCCACTGCTCTCTCTAAAAGCAGGAATTTACTCATCAAAATGTTAACCACTGCAACCTTTCATGATCCATGATGTCTTAGGTTTGCCTTTCACAGTTGCTAGTTCATAGTTTGATGTGTAAATTCAGTTTTTACTGCTGATATGATGATGATTTTACTTCAAAGTTAACAATAAATACTAACCAAAACAGATTATAAATAAAGATTAATGATGGGAGCTATTTCGAGTGGATTTTGATTCATGGCGTGTGCTAGAAGGCTATCCATCTATCCACTTGGTTTAAAACTGTATTGATTGAAAGAGAAAACCAGACATTTAGCAGACCCAGGAAGCAGGCAAGGATGCTGGTAATTGAGTCTGGACTCTGCAAGAGAAGACTAGCTCTTTGGTCATGAATCTGAAGCTCTGAAGTCAGATGCAACTAATCCATCGATAATCTTACTGATTTAAGAGAGAACAGGAAGCTGATTCTAGATCAGTGGACTGAGAAAACATAATTTTTACAGCCTGAAATGTTACAGAGAGATTGTGTAACAGGGTGAGTCAGATAAATCATCTATAGCCCATGTGTCCAGACTGCAATTTGACAAATTACTTTTTTTGTGCCAAGTTTGAGGTAATTTTTCATATCTATTTTGGATTCACATGAAGTTCAGGAGGTGTGTAATTATGGGGGAAAATATAATAATAAAAATGTATGTTTATACCCTTTAGTGCACACCTGTGCAATAATCCCTGTGCAAATCCATGTGCAACTCCCTGTGCAAATGCATTGATGAAGTTAACAGTTGGATGTGCCGAAAAATCTTCAATTAAACAAAGAAAAAACTGAAGTCATTGCATTTGGAAACAACTCGTACCTTGACGCTAGGGGTCAAACAAGTAAAAATCAAGTCAGGAATCTTGGTGTGATTTTGGAGTCAGACCTGAGTTTCAGTAGTCATGTAAAAGCAATAACTATCAGCTTACTATCATCTCAAAAATATTGCAAGAATTAGATGCTTTGTTTCCAGGCAAGACTTCCAGAAATGTGTTCATGCTTTCATCACCAATAGGGTGGACTATTGTAATGGACTCCTCACTGGCCTTCCCAAAAAAGACCATTAGATAGCTGCAGCTCATACAGAACGCTGCTGCAGGATTCTGAGCAGAACCAGAAAATATGACCATATCACACCAGTCCTCATGTCTTTACACTGGCTTCCAGTTACATTTAGGTATTTTAAAGTATTATTACTGGTATATAAATCACTCAATCTAGGACCTCAATACACTGCAGATATGCTCATAGAATATAAACCTAACGGATCACTCAGATCATTAGGATCACATAAGCTACCAAGGGTTCACTTAAAGCAAGGAGAGTCTGCTTTTAGCTATTATGCCAGCCGCAGCTGTAACCAGCTTCCAGAACAGATCAGATGTGCTCCAACAGTAGCCACTTTCAAATCCATACTCATAACACATCTGTTTAGCTATGCATTTACTGAATGAGCTCTATGCTTTGTCCGAACTCTTGCACTTTATTTTATATGTTTCAATGTAACCTGTAAGAGGGGGGGCTGTGGTACTGTAGCTACGAAGTTCTGCAAAGAGAAATTGAGAATTGGGTAAATGCAGCGCTGTTATGAAGTTTCTGGAAGAGAAATTGAAACTGTGTGGGTGATTAATCGGTAGTAGCGTGATTAAGAAGTTTCTGAAAGATAAAAATTGTGATCACGCAGCATGATTAAGAAGTTTCTGGAAGAGAGATTGAGGTAACGTGGGTAAATGCAGCGCAGTTAAGAAGTTTCTGGAAGAGAAATTGAAACTGTGTGGGTGATTAATCGGAGCGTGGACCGATATAGTCTAGCTATGCCTGGCCGTTTTTAGGTGAAAGATCAGATCTGCTGGAGACGTCCGACAAATTATTTAGGCAAGCCGAAATAAATCCACAGAGAAAGAGACAACTAGTATGGGGAAGTCCCAGAGCAAGTGAGAATTAATTAAATACAAGAGACAAACATAAATTATTCTGACATATTGAAGTTTATCTGGGTATTATCTTTTACTCTTTTAATTCCTTTTATAACTGTATCATCTTTGTAACTCTTTTAATTCCTTTTACAATTGTTTTAATTTTCCTTACTTTTATTTTGTGATTATTTGAACTCCCTTTTCTGTGTAAAGCACTTTGAATTACCATAGTGTATGAAATGTGCTATATAAATAAACTTGCCTTGCCTAATCATGCTGTCTAATCAGCATCTTGATATGCCACACCTGTGAAGTGGATGGATTATCTCGGCAAAGGAAAAGTGCTCACTAACACAGATTTAGACAGATTTGTGAACAATATTTGAGAGAAATAGGCCTTTTGTGTACATAAAAGTTTTAGATCTTTGAGTTCAGCTCATGAAAAATGGGGGCAAAAACAAGTGTTGCGTTTATAATTTTGTTCAGTGTATATACAGTCAAACCAAAATTTATTCAGACACCTTCAACATTCTCACATTATCACAGTTTATTCGCTATAGTTTAAAAAATGGTAATAAAATATGACAAGAACTCAGAAAAATATAAAAAAATATGTCACAGTTTACTATTTTGCTATCACTTACATAAATGAACTAAATAGTGTTTAAATATTAAATATAATACTATAAAATTAAATATAATATTAAAATAATAATTATTTTTATGTATATTTACATACTTTTACTATAATTTGAATATTAATTGTAACAATTATATATATATATATATATATATATATATATATATATATATAAAATTTAAAATGTATACTTAATTTTTATAAATAAATGATAGATTTTAAGCTTAAATGGTGCTAGAAAGTTAGAGCCTTCATAAAAAACAGATGGATCATCCCGACAGACAGACAGATGGATCATCCCGACAGACAGACAGACGGATCATCCTGACCGACAGACAGACGGATCATACTGACAGACAGACGGATCATCCTGACAGACAGACGGATCATCCCAACAAAAGGACAGACGATCCTGACAGACAGATGGATCATCCCAACAGAAAGAAAGACAGACGGATCATCCCGGCAGACAGACAGACAGACGAATCATCCTGACAGACAGACAGACAGACAGATGGATCATCCCAACAGACAGACAGATGGATGGATCATCCCGGCAGACAGACAGACGGATCATCCTGACAGACAGACAGATGGATCATCCCAACAGACAGACAGACGGATCATCCCGACAGACAGACAGACAGACGGATCATCCCAACAGACGGATCATCCCGACAGACAGAAAGACAGACGGATCATCCCAACAGACAGACAGACGGATCATCCCAACAGACAAACAGACGGATCATCCCAACAGACAAACAGACGGATCATCCCGACAGATGATAGATAGATAGATAGATAGATAGATAGATAGATAGATAGATAGATAGATAGATAGATAGATAGATAGATAGATAGATAGATAGATAGATAGATAGATAGATAGATAGATAGATAGATAGATCTTTTATTATATATGTTTAATCGTAACTACAAATATTAATTAATTATTATATTAAATGATTACATATGAATATAATTAATTTGATATTTCAAATTTAAATGTTGCTAGATAGTTTGTGTAGTTATGGCATCTACCACCAAGTGAAATGTAATTGAGGAATAGTTGTTTTAGAACCAGCAGAGGGAGCTACACCTCTAGAGACAAATTATTTCTGCACACACCCTTTGAAGAGAGCGACGTCTTGGAGAGGTTAAGTAGACGCAATCCTTTACTGAGTCGACACACCTGCTGGATAAGGTTAGACACTCCTGTAGGGAAATAAATATGCACAAACACATTGGATCAGTCACAGAGCAATTTACACACAGCATATTATCATGCACCTTCAGGCAAACTCTGACATTGTTGTAGTTACGTTCACACACTCACACTTGTGATGTGATAGGCAATGACATGTGTCAGGCATGATGGAAGACTGAAACTCTAACCCTGACACATAATAGAGGACGTACCAGTGTTAGAGAAGCTACTTTGAAGCTAATGTTGGTGGAACCACAAGCTACCGACAAAAAGTAGCTACTTAAACTTAAAGGGGAAGTAGCTTTTTAAATATGCAAATTAAAAATATTTAAAAAAAGTTATTAATAAAATCTTATTCACCTTATATGGCCTAATTTCAATCTGTCCATCATATAAAGCGATCGACTTTGGACTAAACCGCTCAATTCATATGGATTCGTTTTATGATCTCTTTACTTTTTGAAGCGTCAAAGTGGTAGTTTCGTAGCTGTTTACAGTGTTGCCAAGTTTGCGGTTTTCCCATGTTATCGGGCTACTTTTAAGTTATTTCCGTAGTTTAAATTAGTTTTTTTCCGCAGGTTGATTTTATCGCTGCAAAACCCCCAAAACCCCCCCAGACCCACAAATCCAGTGGAGAATTCGGCCGTCCGATTGGTGAAAATTGCATTGGGCTTTTGTTGCACAGACCTGGCAACCCTGGCTGTCAATGGATGGACAGAAGGCTCTTTGATTTCATCAAAAAGATGTTAATTTGTGTTGCGAAGATGAAAACTTTTCAACTTCTGCCGCGAGCATTGCCAGTGACAGGACGCAGTGGAACCCACAATTCAGTTCGGCAATGAATAATGCCACCCATTCAAAGTAAATGAGAAGCGTTGACGCCAACGCCCCATGTGAATGCAGCGTTACGGATTTGGAATGACATGAGGGTAAGTAATTAATGACAGAATTGTCATTTTTGGGTGAACTATCCCTTTAAGATGGTAGCATTACTTGTAGTTGCTCCACCAAACACTGTACAGTACATAAAAAATGACACAGAAACCACAGCACACAAATCTAAAAGACACCATTTTCAAATCAGCAACAGATTCAGCACAATAAGCCAGCAAAACAGACAAGAACAAAAAACACCCACTCGGAGACAGAAATAGCACACGCACATGCTGATACAGAAAGTGTAAAAACAGACAAAGGCAGGTAAAAAGACAGAGAGGAGGAGGAGAGAGGTTTAGTAGAACCAGAGAGACTTTGATGCATGTACCTTGGTTGTCCAGTGTATTGTGGGCCAAGTTAATGGAGTGTATGACTGATGCTGGGTTTTCTGACAGGGCAGTGGCCATTTTCTGTGGGAAATCTCTAAATGACAAAAAGAAAGTGAGTAGAAACGGAACTGCAATACAAAGCTCTGCACACTGGGACAGAGATGAAATACAGAGGCAAAGATGTGGCAGGGGAATAAGACTGGGAACGGCATAAAGGAAAAAAATGACAGTGACAGAACAAGAAATGAACTTTTAGATGAAAAGAGAGAGAGAGTAAAGTGGTTGGAGTGATGAATAGCAGAAAGAGAGCAATAGAAAGATTTATAACTCACGCTTTAAGGCCAGCGTTTTCCAGTGTGAGCTCCTCCAGACTGCTGGATTTACTGACAGTGTGCAGAATCTGTTCTACGACCTCTGAACTCTGTGTGTGTGTGTGTGAGAGAGAGAGAGAGAGAGATAGATAGAGAGAGAGGGGAGAGAAAAGCAATAGAATTCAATTCCTAATGAAGATTCACCATAATGACTTCATGCACACTGTCACAGATTTTAGGCAGGCATATCTAATGAGTACCATATTCATATACCATAGTATTAGCATGGTACTTCAAAGAATATGATTATATTACCATCAAATTAGTGTCCAAAACCGCATGAAGAGATAACCCTAATAATACCACGTGAAACAAACAAAAACAGAAAAACAAAAGACTTGGACACAGCAAAGATTGAAATGGTTATAAAAAGGATATTTACAATGCGCAAGTCTTTGCAATAAAGTTTGGTGAACCATGAGTTATACGCCATGGCCGCCACAATCACCGCAAGGTCCCTGTGACGAAAAGAGACACAGAAGAGAAAAATCAAAACAGATTGTCTTGGTAATGTGCTGCAAAAACCAGAGGCGTTCTCACTTTTCTCATGCAACCCCTCATAAGATTGCAAGCTCTCCTCAAAACTAAAATAGAGATGTTATTATTCAAGAAAAATGATGGATTCAGCAAAATGCTCCCTGAGAGGAAAGCTGGGAGAAGAAGGGAAGAGGACAGTGTGGATCGATGGGAAAACTGATGCCAGGTCAGTGAATTACTCAGTGCAACGTGTCTATGATACAGCTTTTAATCTTGGCTCTGAGCCTAAAACCTTTTTGTCCGGTAGACAGAGCGGACCTTACTGCACTCATATGGAAACCGAAGAAAATGAAAGCAATGCAGAGGGCTTTCTCCTGTTGAGTACGGCTGATGGCTGTGTTCTCATTTGCAGCTTCGTCATTCCTCTGTTTGGACGCTGTAGTGAGGCTGTAGGCGGTGTGTACTCAGCTGTTCTCTCTCTTTCTAAATGAGAGTTTCTCTACCTCACCCGTTCGTCTCTCTCCCTTTAGATGTTCTAATGGAACAAATGCTTAAAAAAAATCAATGACATAACATCTTCAAGGCAGATGAAGCATCTAGATGGTAGTCTAAGTGTCCCTGTTGGTGAAATAGCAATAAACAAAGGAACGGCAGTTAAAATGCGCTGCAGTATATAGGCTTATATGTTGAGTTTGTGTCTAAAATATACTTCTTTTTGCAAATATTTAATGTTCAACTCTTAAGGCAATGCAAATAAGCTCCACTCTTCTTTTAATAGTAATATGTCAGTGACCACATTTACATGCGCATCATTTTCTGATGAAGGACCATATTTTACTTGTTAGAAAATCCATCTGAAGATGGCAGATGTGTTTGGGATATGGTTGCTGCTGGTTTCTATCTAGTCTGAGCTGGTCATTAGCTAATCCAAGCTGTTCATTAGCTGATCAAAAACTGGTAGACTACCTTGGACCCATAACTCGCTGGTTTGTTGCCAGTTAAATGTGGTCCAGCTGGATTTTGGAGGCTGGTGATCCAACTAATACCACCAGCTAATGACAAGCTTCAAAACACAAATGACCTTAAAAATGATTTTTCAACATGTCTGGTTATATATATATATATATATATATATATATATATATATATATATATATATATATATATATATATATATATATATATATATACACCGATCAGGCATGACCACCTTCCTAATAGTGTGTTGGTCTCCCTTTTGCTGCCAAAACATCCTGACCCCACTAGGACTCCACTAGACCCCTGAAGTTGTGCTGTGGTATCTGGTACCAAGATGTTAGCAGCAGATCCTTTAAGTCCTGTAACTTGCGAGGTGGGATGGATCGGACTTGTTTGTTCAGCGCATCCCACAGATGCTCGATTGGATTGAGATCTGGAGAATTTAGAGGCCAAGTCAACACCTCAAACTCGTAGTTAAGCTTCTCAAACCATTTCTGATCCATTTTTGCTTTGTTGCAGGGCAGACTGGTCTGCGGCTATGCAGCCCCATACACAACAAACTGTGATGCACTGTGTATTCTGACACCTTTCTATTAGAACCAGCATTAACTTGAGCATTTTGAGCTACAGCAGCTCGTCTGTTTGATCGGACCACATGGGCCAGCCTTCACTTCCCACGTGCATCAATGAGACTTGGACGCCCATGACCCTGTCGCCGGTTCACCACTGTTCCTTCCTTGGACAACTTTTGATATATACTGACCCCTGCAGACCGAGAACACCTTACAAGAGCTGCAGTTTTGGAGATGCTCTGACCCAGACGTCTAGCCATCACAATCTGGCCCTTGTTAAACCCACTCAAATCCTTAAGCTTGCCCATTTATTTCTGCTTCTAACACACCAACTTTGAGGACAAAATGTTCACTTGCTGCCTAATATATCCCACCCACTAACAGGTGCCGTGATGAAGAGATAATCAGCGTTATTCACTTCACCTGTCACAGACACCTGTCATAATGTTATGCCTGATCGGTGTGTATATATATATATATATATATATATATATATATATATATATATATATATATATATATATATATATATATATATATATATATATATATATTAGTATTTTAATCACATCATTTATCCTCAATCATGTTCTTGACACCAGCATACAAAAGTGCTTTGATTTTTCAATATGACTCATCCGCTGTCTGTATATACTGTAGATTTTGTTTTCATAAAAATAAATTGTCTCCTCTGTCTAAAAACGTTTTCTCTGAAAGCTTTACTTTTGTAGCAGTCATAACTACTTTCACTTGGACATGTGCAGATATACACAGAACATTACAAAACAGGTGTTCACATGACAGAGAGTTTAGATTTTAAAAAGAACATGGAAGCTTTCTTATGCAGATTTCTAGAAACCGGTATATTGGCTTAATCAACTTGAGGCGATTTTCTTCAAATGTTTACATCGTGCATTTAGAACACAGCATGCAAATGTGGTCAGTGATGGAGCCAAAGCTTTTGCTAAATAACACCAATCGTCTGAAAGAGTCTCACTAAAACGACTCAAACTGTATCTGAAATTACATGCACTCTTGTCAGGCAAAAGCTCTTTTTAAAATTCAAAAATGATCTTTATGTGGCCGCACTCCCATTAGAGTTTCATCATGTGACTTAAAAAAAAAAAAAAAAAAAAAAACCTTTTTCAGCAGATAAACGGAACTGCCCTTGAGCAAAGTGTTCAATGAACCGTATCATTTCTCAGAGTCAGTGTATAAATATTAAGTGCATTTCCTTTTTTTATGTGTTAAAGGCAGCAGGGTAGTGTAGCTGAAAGTGCAGAGATGAGGTTCATTTTCACTGGTCATATATATTTGTAATCCTGTTTTAACAGGAAGTGAGTTGTGAACCAGCCTTCAGACTTCACACACAGACCCACATCAGCGGGAAAATACCGAATCTGATCTGGAATCAGTGAAGGAACCTGACACCGATTGGACGGATGTAAAAAGAAACAGCATGACTTCCACTGGGCAGGAAGTCAGCAGATACGCCACAGGAAAAAGACTAAATGTATTATTACTGTAGCAATTCAGCACATATTCAAAGTAGTGGCTGACATCCGTTTGCCTGTGGCAATTAGAAAAGCATAGAGTTATCATTAGACTAATCCTTCCAAAAGCTTTTAAACCTCCAATCTGTGGGATGTAGAGATGACAATGAAAGTAAAGGCTAGCAATTAGAGGTTGCAGATACAGAACATTAATATTAAGATGAAATTTGTGTGCTCTGGCTACCCGCTTTCCAGGTGACTGAAGTCCAACAGATTAAACTCCCTGTTGTCCTGTGAATGATAGATGGTATCCACATCCTGAAAGGGCAAAAGAGATAGCAGAAGGCAGAGAGACCCCAAAAGAGGAAGAAAACATATTTAGAGTGCAATAACAGCAGTGACACATACTTAAATGGGCCTGCTGGTGCTGAGGCTATTTTTTTGTTCAAAGGAAGCACTTACCCACTGCACTTCCTCTTTACAGGTAATACCATTGTAATCGCACAGAGCTGCATAGGTCTCAGAAAAGCCCCCTGAAATTGGAGAAATAGAAAAAAAAAAGGATATGTGCCTAAGAATGAAAAACCTACATTTGTCCTACATTTACTTGTACATTTACTCTTTTTGAGCACTGAAGTTGCTTCAACTCTGAACGAATCTTCAACTCTCATTATATCGAACTATTTTTCGCTGTATAGGATTCTCAAGCAATGTTGTTATTGTTAACTAAGTTTAGAACTATTAAAAATCTTGGTAACACTTTACAATGCGTGTGCACTAATATGCATTAATTCATGCTTAAATAATGCAAAAATAATCAGAGTTAATGTATGACTCATGAAGAACTAACCCACATGACTGTTAACTAATTGTTAAGTAATATGTCATTGAGGTTATGGATTTTTTATTAATTTTGAATTAGGCCTAGTTAACAGTCATGTGCCTCAACAAGTAAAGTCATAACACAATGATATACCTTAGCAAATCATTAGCTAATGATTAATTAAAGCAAACAATTGGAAGTTGAAATGCATCGCTTCAACCCATTGTGGTAATTAACACATTCATTTACACTATTAGTTAATATTAGGGTGACCTTTCAATTACCGAAAACCAGGACACCCGCAATGAGATATTCAAATGATACTCAAAGTTTACTCAAAGATTCCTTATTAATTTCAATACATTTAAAGTATGCCCCCTCTGTATGGATAGAAAATTGTTATATTAGAGCCAGGACAGGACTTGAAAACAGGACATGTCCTGGGAAAACAGGACATTTGGTCACCCGAGTTAATATAATATATGTTATAAGGGAATTAATATATGATGACACATTTAATTAATAGCAATTCATATTTTACTTAATCTACAGTATTAACCATATAGAATCTTCATTAGTTCCTGATGCAGTAATCATTAATAAATGGGTTAGTTCTTCATGAGTCATAGCCTGACAAGCCAGACCCACATCAAGATGTTGGGTCTGGGAACACACCATTGGCAGGGATCAATCCGAGGGGCGGGATAAACGGTTGTCTTTCAAATTCCCTCTGCACGCAATAGGATAGCACTACAACCAACCAGAGCAACAAAGAAGGTGAAACGGAGCTAGTTGATAGATTAAACTCTTCGCCGTATCCGGTCGGCAAAACTCTGAACACATCTTCCTTTTTTAAGAATGACTTCAGTGCCATTCTTCGTTCTTTTCTCAAACAAAAACTTTACTCCAAGTCTTCCAGAGTCGCAGCCAAAGCCGATTCGAAAGACCGCTGTTCGCCAGCTTCTTTGTTTACAAGTAGCACACTGAACCACCGCAACTCTGCCATCATTATGTTAAGCCTGCCCACCGACTCTATACACTATGTGATTGGCCTGACCAGAGTTTGGTTTTTCCAGCTTGCAAGCCAACGGAGAGTTGCTAGACGACCCTGGCAGCAAATTATATTTGCTGCTGCTAGGGTGCGTCTAGATTTCTAGGCTACATGAGTCATACATTAACTCTTGATTATTTGTGCATTAGTTAAGCATGAATTAATGCATATTAGTGCACTAAGTGTTACCAAAATCTCTCAGGGTTTATCTGTGTTTGTTTTGGTTTTGGATGATTTTATCATGTCTTTGTTATGTGACCTAGTTTTTCAGTTTGTTTCCTTAGTTACTCATTGTTTGATTATCTGTTGCACCTGATTTCGATAATTAATTTGCTATTGTATTTAAGCCCTATGTTTCTTTCAGTTAGTTGTTCTGTTTATATTCCTTCTAGTTCTAGTGTTCTTCGGATACATTCACACTGTCAGTCCAAATCCGATTGTGTAACCAATTGGAATCTAAAATTATTGACTGTCCACATTGTGTCTGATTTGTGTGTCCATGATGTTCTTTCGCTTTCCGGAATATCTGCATTGGTTTCTATGGCAATGATGCTGAGTTGGTAGGTTTATGCCAAAAACAACAACAACAACCGCAACTTAGACTGGTTTGAAATACAGATGTTGTCTTATTTAAAACATCTGGACTACTGTATCTTCTGAGGCAATATAACATTCTTGCCTCAGAATTGTTGCCTCAGAATCTCTTATATTGTAATTTTCTGCTCATCCAGCACTTTGCAACAACACAGCCTTGTTTCCGCAGCAACTTTCAGCATGTTTTCTATAACAACGTCTGACGTTTATGTGGCATGAGAAAGTCACATAAACAATGCAAAATCTGTTCAGAGCAGTCAGACTGAAACGGATTTCCAGAAGTGCGATGTGAATAGGATTTCAAACCACACATGGATGTAGCTTGAAACGGATTTGTATAAAAACGCATTTCATGCTGTTCACACTTGCTAAATCTGATCAGATTTCAATCGGATATGCACAAAAATCAGATTTGGACTGACAGTCTGAACGTAGCCTTAGTGTTTTGTTTATTTACATTTGTTTCTAATAAAAGTAGCTGTTGAATCTAGATCCAACTTTTCTTTATTGCTGCAACCAGCAAGTGACAAAATAATTTTCTGCTATTGAAATAAAACATAAGTATGAAATTAAAAACCTAAATAAACACGAGAAATGTTATTTTGGCAACTAACATAAAAAAAGACTAAAATGACTAAAATTTAAATAAAGCTAAATCGAAACATTTAAAAATTAATATTGTGATGAAAGCAAAACAAAATTACTAAAACTTAAACTAAAAGTAAAATGAAAACAATATACAATTGTTGCGGGTTGGTGTGCAGCAGGGATGAAGCAGAATCAGACTTCCAAACAAAAGACGGGTTTAATAACTCAAGGATATAGACTGGAACAAACTACGACAAACCAACCAAACTGAGCATAACAACACCATTTAGAACGGACAAGGAATGCTGGGAGTGAGTTCTATATAAAGGGAGTGCAAACGATGACGACCAGGTGCAGGGATTCCTGGGAGAGCGGGAGAGACGATGAGGAAGTGAGTTCAGGTGTAGGACAGGCGTGGAATGTCTGGGACAGGCGTGGAATGTAACAACAGTAAACAAATATAAAAAAAATAAGGATTTTTCTGCTGTTTACAGGGACAATATGACATTTTAATAATATCTGTCAATATGTATATGGACATTTTAAAGATATTCCCTTTTTGTTCCTCATCTTTAAAGGGGCCATGAACTGCATTTATTTTATGTGTAATGTTCTCTGAGAACCACTTACAATGTAAGCAAGATTTTTATATCAGAAAACATCTTCATTTAGAAGTAATAGACTATTTTCTACCCTGTTTTTGACCTCCTCTCTGTTTTGATAGGCGTGCCGCATACAAGACTTTGAAGTAAACGACCACTGCTATGATTGGATAACAGTTTTGATTATTAAAATTTTCGATTATTACATTATATTAGTATTTAAACGAAGACACCAACGAAAGGTGTTTATCTTAGTTGAAACATTTGACAAATGTAAAACGTTTATGAGTATTACATATGCTTTATAAGTCTTGGTTGTGGCAAATAAAGTTCAAGTACTTGGAATTACCAGAGACAAGTTGACAAAAGATGACTTACGGTGTTTTGTGTAAATGAATTATGAATGAATGTAAAATCGTTCGTTGCACTGCCGTTCTTATATTCATTGATCATTATTTGATAGTACATATCAAGCGATCTATAACAGTCAAAGATGGTAAATTGTTACTCACACCTGTGTGTTGCAACATTACTGTCGGATCCAATGTAGTCTGCACTGTATCATCTTTTATTTTCAGTATCATCTGTAACATCTTTTGTTTTTTTATTTGCGAATCTGCAATAAAATGAAGCGAACGAACAGTCTGAAACGTTGTTAAAAATAAAGTTCTTCCGACCTTTCTTGATGTTAGGATCACAATGAAGGAGATTCAAAAACAGTGTTTTCCACAACTTTACACTTCAAAACTTTGGACAAACTTGGAGATTATTTTTTATAGAATAATGACATTTTATATGTCAAAAGAAATTCTCAATTCATGACCCCTTTAAGTCAAATGCCTGATACTGCCTTACCTAGATTCACTCTTAAGCAGATGTCCAATACAAAAGTTGACAGAATAATTTATTCTCTTAAAAACTCTAGCTCTAGAGATAAATATGGATTAGAATCTTTTTTCTTTTTTTTATCACAAAAAATCAATCATAGGACCCTTAACTCAGATGATTAATTTATCGGTAATGCAAGGAATGTTTCCTTCTGCATGGAAATATGGAGTAATCACGCCAATTCATAAATCTGGAAGTCAAGTAGAAATTAGCAATTACAGACAAATAAGTATTCTTCCTGTAATGTCTAAAGTCGCTGAAAAATGGGTAGCGGAACAATTAATTACATATCTTAATAATAGTGCATTTTCTCTTCATCCTATGCAATTTGGTTTTAGAAAAAAGTACTCTACAGAAACTGCAAATTGCCTTATGCTGGAAAATATTTAATCTAAGATGCATAAAGGAGGTGTAGTTGGTGCTGTGTTCTTGGGTTTTAAGAAAGCTTTTGAAACCGTAAATCATGACATTTTACTCTCAAGGTTATCAAATTTAAATTTTTCAACTGAGACAATATGTGGTTTAAATCTTATTTAGAAAAGAGAAAACAATGTGTTAGGGTT
This sequence comes from Romanogobio albipinnatus, assembly GCA_023566225.1. Taxonomy (NCBI): domain Eukaryota; kingdom Metazoa; phylum Chordata; class Actinopteri; order Cypriniformes; family Gobionidae; genus Romanogobio; species Romanogobio albipinnatus. The sequence continues at coordinate 41,348,441 of CM042244.1, read as the reverse complement.
ATAAATGCTACATCAGAATATCTAGATTATAATATTGGAGTTCCACAAGGTTCTGTTTTAGGTCCATTGTTGATTAGTATATATGTAAATAATCTACCAAATGTTTGTCCTCCAGATGTTGTATGTCAAATGTATGCCGATGATGTTGTCTTGTATGTAGACGCAAAAAATCAAAGGATGCACAGAAATTAACTGATACAATGAATCACATTTCAAAATGGCCATGTTTACAACTGAATGTTAAGAAAACGGTCTGTATGTTTTTTACAAAAATTCCAAATCATGATGTGAAAGCAGACGTATTCATCCAGGGACAGAAACTTGAGGTTGTACATGAATTTAAATACCTAGGAGTAATAATCGATTCTCAGCTCTCTTTTAAAAAACATGAAAGTGGTAAGCACAGTCAAATTTAATTTAGCGAACTTTCGATTTATCAGAAATTGTTTGACTAAAGAAGCAGCAGTGGTATTCATGAACTCGATGATTATTCCGCACATTACATATTGTATGACTACCTGGACACAAACATGTAAGTCTATTCTTAAACCTGTTGCAATTGAATATAAACAAACTCTCAAGGGTCTAGATAAAAAGCCAAATAGTTTTCACCATTGTAGTATTTTAACTAAGTTTTCCACTTGGGAACATTTGATACAATTTGTTGACTTAGTACTTGTTTTTAAGATTTGAAATGGTTTTGCTCCACCTGTTTTTAAAGATTATATTGGTCAGATAACAGGACGGTATACACGAGCCGGTACTAGGGGTGATTGTAATGTACCACTGCGAAGAACTACTTTTGGTCAGTTATCTTTTTCTTTCAGAGGAACACATGAGTGGAATAGACTTCCAATGGATCTTAAAGAATTAAAATGTATAACAGGTCATTGTGGTTTCTCAAAAAAACCTTAAAAAATGGTTACTGTCAAATCAAAATTGTGATCATTTATAGGCATTTGGGTACACTATTTTTGTTTCTTTTGTTTTGTTTTTGTCTTGTCCCTAACATCAACCTGCCAAGAGACTACGGATGAAAATTAGCCAGTGTTGGCTAAATCTGGCACATTTTTAAATATTTTATGTATTATTAATGTGTATTGTCCCTGATTAAAGAATAAATTAAAAAATAAAATAAATAAATAAAACACAAGGACTTGTGTGTACTGGCTGCACACTGCATCTCTCCCTGTCAAAGTATGAAGGGCACTGAGTAATTTGCATAGTCTTACTCACTATAACTGCTCCCTATTATGATTTTATCAAACTTAGTTGATATTTTTTATTATTGTTTTCTTAATTTGGCACAGTGTTTTTATTCTGTCCTTCACTGTCTACAGCTGCAGCTGCTGCAAATATTGTAATATAATTTGTCATGAAAAGCAAAGAGCACCAAAACTACAGATGGCATAAATTAAGTGCATGTATTCGAAATATTCTTTAAGAAGACAGCAGTGGTGTGAGGGGAAGAAAAAGAGATTAGAGAGATTAAAATCTGGTGTATAATCAAAATATTTATGAGCTTGTGTGTGGATGCATGAACTATATGTACTTCTCTCACCACACGCCCTTTGCGTCTCCACCGAACTCTCAGAGCTTGGAGAAAATTTCCGATTTCCGTCAGTAACATCTCCATCTGCGTGAAAGATGGAGGGGCTGGAAAAGAAGAAGGAGGGGGAGAGAGGGATTCGCAATGCATCAGAATCTCAAGTTATTCCGACCCAGCATGTGAACACCTGGCCAAAGAGCTGAAATAGGAAAGAGAGCAAGAGAGTTGAACACTGAGACAGAAAAAGAGTGCTATTATGCATTGCACTAATCTCCTCCTGTATGAATATGAGAAAATCTCTCAATTAACTGCTCAGCAGTACCTCACACCCCTGCTGCTCTAGCAGATACTGACTTCTATAGGCAGCATTATGGAAAAACTACATTAGCACTACAAGAAACTGTGCATGGGTGACAGAAATCAGATTTGCATCTCTGCATGGATGGTGTGAGCAAATACTGATTGCAACAGGGTTAGTCTCTGCCTCATGTTCGCTGACCACTCGATATGGCAAGCTTTAATCTGATTGGCTGGTTTTATGCAATTTCCATGCATAAGGGCACATAGGTTTATTTTTATTTTTAATCAGTCCACCCAATGTTGTGTTTTAATGGTGAAAATGAAATATTAACTGAATTTTCCAAGTTAGTCGTAGTTATATATCCATAAGAAGAACTACTGTACTTCACTTTGCAATGTTTAAATAATGTAACAACTTTTGACAGGATTTTATGAACTTAATACTATTTAGCTATTACTATTTACGTTTTCATTAAGAAGCATTTATTTTAAATGTTTCTTTGCTTTTACGCTGCATTTAGGGCTGGTTTTGTTTTAAATAGATAGACTGCTGTTGTAAAAAATTACAAAAGAACTGTGTGCGGTTTATTACATCCATAATTGCTTTTATATTATATTTAGTGCTGTCAATCGATTTAAAAAAGAACAAATTAATTACACATATTTTCTGTAATTAATCGCAATTAAATATAAATATATTTTTGTATTGTAATAATGTCACAGTTACTCTTCAAATGAATGTAGTATTATTTGTTGTAATGGCATTTTTAAGAATGAAGCCCAGTATCACTGATACTAATACTGCTACTGATGTCTCTATTAAATTGATTGGGAACACTTTACAATAAGGTTGTATTGTATTATATATATATATATATATATATATATATATATATATATATATATATATATATATATATATATATATATATATATATATATATATATATATATATATATAATAAGCACTAACTTTTGGATGCAAAAAATCTATAATGAAGAACCACAAGTACTTTTTTCAACAGCAGTCTAATATTGAAATAAAAAATCTTTTTCAAACAAAACCATCCCCAAATGTAATGTAAAAAAAACAAAGTAAACTGTGATTGTATCACTGTTTAGTCAAAGTATGGCTATGCGGGACCACATCGAACCTGTGGGGTTCTTGGGATACTTACGTGTAGATGGAGTTGTTGAAGATCCGAGAGAGAGCAAAGTTGATGTGGTTAATCAGCTGATCCAGGTGGTCATTAGACTGCAGCCTCAGGGAATATGTGGACTTGTCTGTTTCTATGACAACCTGTGAAGGAAAGAACAAAACGTTTGAGAGAAGAAGAGAAAAAGAAATCTGGCAACAAAACCTAAAACACTGGAGCCCTGTAAATGCTTTTTTCTACCTGATTATCCGGGTGAGTGTTCATTGCCCGAATCTCCAGGAAGTTGAACGTTTGTTCCACCTGAGGTGAAAATGAGCATCTTGCTACATAAGTCATTCTAAATCAGATTACTGCAGTGCTTTGAGATGGAGCAGACAGGTGGTGCGTAATTGCCTACCGTACCTTGGTTGGTATCTTGGGGGCCATGAGGTACAGCCGCCATGTTGCCAAAGCCTGAGAGACAAAAGAGAGGTTGAAAGCCCAATTAATAGGGTAAGATTAAGTGCAAAGTGCAAGACAATGTTCAAAGAAATTAGCGTTTAGGTTTCCCTGGAGAACAACCAGTTGAATCTAAAAGGACAGTAGACATTATATAAATCATGAAGCAGTTTCTAAAGAAGTTTAACCATTTTGTTTACTGAATACTTTACTTACAAACATAACGCTGCAGTACAACTGTAGATTTATAAGTTAAATGTGCATTACGCAACACAATTAGCCCTATAAAGCATACTGTATCTTCTGTCAATGATAAATTTAACTTTTTAGCAATTAAAAGGCCTTTTAGTATTATTCTAAAAACATCCCCCTTCAGTCTTTTTGCTGTGAAATATTTACTGATTTTCAAAGCAAAAGTATAACTTTTATATTGTTAGTAATATTTCAAGATGAACACTTTCTGGACTGAAGCCATGTAGGTTTACATGATTATCCATACAGCTTTTTTATATATATATATATATATATATATATATATATATATATATATATATATATATATATATATATATATATATATATATATATATATATATATGTTAAAATCAGTAAAATAATAAGTAATTCAGGCTTTTGAGAAATGTTTATTTGTTTATCTCTAAATCATCATTGTATTGCATTGCATTATTATACAGTATGTTTTGCTCCCCACAATAAATCTGCAGAACTTTGATCATAAAATTAAGTATTTAAATATCATCTTATCATACAAGACAAGGCTTAGATTAAGCCAAGATTAGACCTTCGTTCAATTGGGACATTTAAGTAGTTTGTATAAACATGCCTTAGAAAAAAAACAAGAAAAAAAAAACATAATTGTGCATCTTGTGACAAAACAATGGCACTGACATATTTTAAGATATATGTTAGTGCAAGTCGCTTCAGTTAAAACAGCTCAAACATGCATTTTAGTCTGGAACTAGGTTTAAGCAACTAGACAACTAATATTTATATGCATTTTATGTAAGTAGTCTGCTATACTGGTATGAAGATATTTATTTATATTAAAGCAGCAATATGTCAGAATTATCAGAATTTCATCTTACTTTTTGGCCATCTGCTATAAGCATCTGCACCAAATATTTTAGCACCGAGTTTTTTTATGAGCTCCATATTCTACTATATCATACTAAACGAGCCGTAAAAGCCTGATTTATCAAATATGATACTGAGCAACAAACAAAAAAACCCACAGGCAAAGTTTTTAATAAATATTTTGTCTAAAGATTCAATGAACCATTCCATTTAAAAATGTGATTTGTCTGCCTATTATTTCATATGCTTTACAGGGTTAAGAAAATTCATAAAGCATTTTAATAATTAATTAATTTAATAATGATTCAGTGATATGCTGTTGTCTATGGATTTCACATGTGTACTGAAGTGAAGCGAACAGCGTTACAGACAGATGAGTAGGCGCAGAGAGGAGGGAATAAGGATTTGTGTGATGTCTGAGGATTACAGAAACATAAAAAGAGGGATTGTACTATATTTTGAGAAAGGGAGCGAGTGTGTGCATGTGTCTGGTCAGGTCTGGAGAAACCACTTAATCTCATTCATAATTTAAATTCCTTATTATCCTTATCCAACACACTTCATTTAGGCCTTTGTCACACCCCTCACACCAATCCCTCTCTTTCCTATCATCTAAACCAGTGATTCTCAACCAAATTTCTGGGATCACAAAATGAATTGGTCAATTAATTAACCTATATCATAATATATTATAGATTGTGTGTGTGTGTGTATGTGTGTGTGTGCGTGCGTGCGTGCATGTGTGTGTGTGTGTGATGATGGACAGTGGTGGGCCTACGAGTCAAAAAGGCAGAGATCCACTGATTTAAATATCAACTATTCTCCATCTCCCCTTTTTTCCTCTGCAATATTCTTCTACTCTTCCCGAGATGTTCTTTGTCTGATCAACTATGTATATACTCCAACTCTTTCTTCATTTTATCCTTGATTCTGTGCGGCCCTAGCCCCCCCCTGTTTTCTTCACCCTCCTTCATTCGTCTATTCTTTTTCTGTCCTGTCGCTTTTGATTCTTCAAGGGCTCCCACCAATGTATTACTAATGGCACCCCACCAAAAAGAAGAAACAGAGAGATGGAGATCCCAGATTTCTCCTTAATAAAGACTTTGTATAGACTTTGATGGTGGGTATTCGTATAGGGCTTGATGGCGACTGGGGTTGGATGTTGAAGTTTGGGCGTTTTGTTTAAAGGAAGTTCCCGATGCTTTGTCTGAGTTAACAGAGACAACCATTGATCAAGAGATGACATTTTAGAGAGTGCACCCCTCCTGAAAACTCAATAACCGGTCAGGAAAACTTAGTTACATAAATATGCTCCTCAAGAAAGAGAGATGGCGTAAGAGAGACAGATAGAGGAAGGAAAAGTCAATTTGGTAACCAGAGAGCGTCGTCAACTCATCAAAGACTTTACTATCAAAGGAAGCAGACACAAAAGATCTGCACGTAAACAGCCACATTAATTATTAAAGCCCGCTGGGGTGTTTGGACTTGACCGAGTTTGCATGGATGGATGGAAGAGGGGGGACCCCCCAATTAAGGAAAAGATTGGAATACATCAAAGACTACCTAACACATTGCATGGGTGGGGACCATGGCTGATCGCATGGTAATGAATGCAGCAGTTAAGCTACGATGCACATTACTCACCCTGCTGTCGAGCGCAGACAGAATACGGCATCCGGCATATAATGATATCAACATTAGTATTCATTATTGGATCCGAGCCCTGTTGAGCAAGCATTTTGAGCAAGATGGGCCAAGCGAGGTTGGGTTTGTCTGTAACCAGTAGCATGTTTACCCACCACGCAAAGCACGCAATTGCATGGGGCCAAGCGGTTAACTCATTTAATGATTGCTTTTGACATAATTTATTAATGTGCGGCCCAGATACATAGAAACAACCATGAAGCGCGCATATCCAACCGCCGTTCAAAAACTAAAGAAAAAACACAAAAAAATAAACCAAATACTGAAAGTTTGCCAAAGCTTACGTTTTTTTTTTTACTAAAAATTTAAATGAAACTTCTGAAGATGAGAAAGACCCAGTCATACCACCCATTGAACAAGCTGTGCCCACTGGGTGTTATAGCTCTCTGCCTTGGGCGAGTATATGGTGCAGGATGCTGCACTTGTCACCTCTTTTGCCGGCAGCGGACATGAGTGCCCTGTCCCTGATACCCAGCCCTCGCCCCATGATCCAGGGTCGTAAGCTCTTTGAAAGGGGAATCATCACCTATTCCCTTAGTAGTGATGGATTTTGCTCGTGGAACAATAGCATGAAAAAGGCAAAGCGCATCGCGCAAAAATGCAAACCTTGTGCGAACTTGAAGACCGACTGAAATCAGGAAAAACTATCCACGTGCCTGGAACGACTGAATGTCTTAGCAATGATTTCTATTGAGCAGATTTAACTATTGAACATGGAGGATATATTTAGATTTTGCTGAAGAAAAAAACAAAGGTTCAATTCAGCTAAAAGGACTAGATTATGTCTTATACCAAACCGTAGAAAAAACCGTGTGCTGTTATGCAGTTCTAAGTCAAATAAATTCATTTTTTATATGTCTCACCTAATTCTATAGGCTCAATATTACTGTTGTGCAATTCAAAGGGCAATATTGGGGCGTGGGTGGCCCCAGGTCCTGACTTTGCTTAGGGACCCCAAAATGGTAAACACGAGAAACTGCGAGTTGGTCAGAGGTCAGCCAGTTTGAGTGAGACACAACCGACCACATCCACTTGTTAAGGCCGCAAAAAAACACTTTTTAATCCTGCGATCACAGGCGGTCGTAGACAGGACGACTTCAGTCCGTGGCTTTAATGGACCATTCGAGCCTGAGGAGATCAGACTGGTTCAACACTTGCCCTAAAAATCATCCACCACCTCTCAGACTTCAAAGAATGAGAGATATGAGGATGTGTGTGTGTGTGTGTGTGTGTGTGTGTGTGTGTGTGTGTGTGTGTGTGGGAGGAGAGGTTTGTGTGTGCAGAAGGGAGAGGTTTTATATTAATCATACGATGTCAGGAATCTGGCTTGACACTTCAAACACAACCCATAATTCAAAGGGTGTTGGGGACAAGTCAGCGTTGTGCCCAGGAGACTGGAAAAGAGCAGCAGATTGCTCCAAACATGCCTCTGTACATCTCCTCTCAGACACATCACACTGCCTTGCCTGCACGCAGGTGTCATTGCCTAAGACGGACCCATTTCGGCTGTCAGCCTTTGCAGGGGAGAGGAAGAGCGTGGATCTACTCCCGCGGCAGGTTCGTGTCTTAACTCTGCTGAACTTAAGAGGCGAAGAGATGAGAGGAATAAAGAGTGAGCAGAGAGGATAGAAGAAGGACGGATCAGGGCTGAAATGCTGTGTGCTCCAGATTCAGTAATGATTAAAAGTCTCAGAATCAAAGCAGCTCTGTAACTAAAGCCTAGAGTGAGAGAACAAGAGAGGAAATAACAGAGAGATAGAAAGAGAAAGACAGAGAGGAGGGGCTAAAATCTTAAAACTGAAGGAAGTATGTTACTTAGTTTTTTACATGTATCTAAACATCATTGAATCATTTATTATTTACTTGTTAATAGTGCTGCCAAATCAATTATTTATAATAACAGGAACTAATAATAATTATTAATGGTGCTGTCAAATCGATTAAGCGTGATTAATCGCATCTGACATAAAAGTTTATATAATATATGTGTGTGTTTATATATATATATATATATATATATATATATATATATATATATATATATATATATATATATATATATATATATATATATATATATATATATACAGTGAGCAAATAAGTATTTGAACACCTGAGAAAATCAATGTTAATATTTGGTACAGTAGCCTTTGTTTGCAATTACAGAGTTCCTGTAGTTTTTCACTAGGTTTGCACACACTGCAGGAGGGATTTTGACCCACTCCTCCACACAGATCTTCTCTAGATCAGTCAGGTTTCTGGCCTGTCGCTGAGAAACACGGAGTTTGAGTGGGAGTGGGAGAAAGTGGGAGAACTTGCAAAATAGCAGGGTGCTCAAATACTTATTTTCCTCACTGTATATTATATATATATATAACGTATATGTACAAACACACATATATATATAAATATGTATGCATACTGATTTAGATATAAATATATGTGGGTGTGTGTATAACATATTTACACATGCACACAGATGCACACATAATATAAATAAATATAATATAAAATCACATTGTTAGATGTGATTAATTGCGATTAATCAACTTAAATTAATAATTTTAAATTAAAAAAATTTGTTCATTAGATTATGATGTCTAATCTGATTCTCTTCAGAAAATGACCTGTAGCTTAGTGAAAACTTATCACATGAGACATATGTCTAAAGAAACGTTGAAATGTCAGGTTTTAAATAATGTAAATCAAAATGAAAACAAATATTCTGTGTTTATGTAATCTGTTTGAAAAGAGAGACATGTCCATCATTCGCGAGTGTCTCATTATCCGCTAATGCGCCACGCCCACGGAGCACGCGTTCTTTTGAGATTCAAATACTGACGCGATCGCTCAATGAGAGCACATCAACGCCCACATCAACTCAAATAAACACACCAACAATTTACATCATTTTGAGACGCGGTGAGGAGGAATGATCCTGGAATAATTTACCTAAGAAGAAAATCGTCTGGGTTTTTGTGAGGTAAGTTTATTATGTTAGTGTCTGTGAATATTAAACCGCAAAATACCGTTTAAATATGAATCCTGCTGCAACATAAAATGTCATAGACGTAAAACTGTTTAGACAAGATTTCTTTAACCTGTTTTGGACAGATTATGAAGTGTTTATTGTAAAATAGCCTAGTGTCACATCAATAAAACTTTTATTCAATAGCCATTAAAATGTATTTTGTTTTAATACCGATGTTTAAATATTGTTATTTTTTAAATTTAATATATGTTTATTGTGAAAAGTGAACAGCACGAGACACATCATTAGATACGCAATATATCAGAAGACATGGTTTGTCAGAAATGATTTTGACCACTTCATTAAGTTTTATTTTGTAGAAAGCCTTTATTTAAAGTGGATTTCATTTGTATACATTTTGTATAAATCTTAATTTTAATAAAGTTTTTAATATATATTTGCCTCTTATTTAATAAGAAGCAAATATAGCAGACTTTAATTTCTAGTGTGTTGGTTCTGTTTCATGTTAATGTTTCATGTTCTTATCTTGTTTTCCCATTGTCTTGTTTCCTGGTTTGTCATGTGATTCCATTGTGCCCTCATGTGATCATGTCATGTGCTTCCCTAGCCTTGTAGTGATGGGAAGTTCGGATCATTTTACTGACTCGGATCTTTGAATCTCATTCAGCAAAATGAACAAATCTTTTTTCAAGTCATTTCGTTCATTTCAGCAGAATCTAATTAAAATGTTACATTTTTCATTTTTAAACACATTTAGTACTTTTTGAATAAAAAAATGAACTATAAGCTAATGCAGCCATGGCCAAACTTTGAGAAATAAATTATTAATTAATTGCTTAGCTTGATTCAGGCTATGTATGCAGTCTGTTAGTTCACCTCACCTCCCGATCCAAATCGTTCTTCTTTTTTTTTTTCAAATCGTTTACCTCTCGTGTCTGTCTTCAGGTTCGAGCCGTTAGTTCCGTCATCATGTCTGATGCTCTGATCTGGCCGTGACAGCCGTGTAATACATATGCGTCCGGAAACAGATCTGATTAGTAGTTTTGAGTCGTTCGTTCATCAAGTCCCAGTCATCAAGTCCCAGTCACCGGAAACAGAAAAGATTAGTTCATCTCTCGAGTCAGTCTTCGGGTCCTAGTCTCGTTCTTTTGTCATGTGACCGCTCCCGGGTTCAGTGTCTCGCAACATATACAACATTACAGTCGTATTATTGACTGTGTATTATTTTTTGTTTAAGAATTATCATACAATTATCAAAAGATATCTGCAACAAACATCTGAAAAATAAAAAAGTGACATCTTGTTCCTGTCAGTCTATTTTTATTGTTAAATGTTTCTTGTGCCCCTGTGGTGTTTTTTTTATTATTATTTAAATTATAAAAAATAATATATATATATATATATATATATATATATATATATATATATATATATATATATATATATATATATATATATATATATACATACATACATACATACACACACACACACACACACACACACACACACACACACACACACACACACACACACACACACACACACACACACACACACACACACACACACACACATTGTACTTAATAAACTGAACCTACAAACACAAAGTAAAACTACACAAAGTACAAACACAAACAATGATCTTCATACAAATGTAATGTGTGTTTGGGTCAAACAAGGGTCTAGCCAATGGTTCAGTTGAGGTGCAACTGTCACTCAAGACTAGGACCCGAAGACTGACTCGAGAGATGAACTAATCATTTCTGTTTCTGCATTCAGCCTATGGGGACTTGAAGGAACGACTCAAAAGACTCGAGATGAACTAATCTTTTCTGTTTCCGCCGGTACAGACTGCATATCCGTGCCCTAATATGGAGCTGGGACTTGATGAACGAACGACTGGAGAGATGAACTAATCATTTCTGATTGCTGTAGTAGCCTATGAGATGTTGCGCAATGCGCATGCGCGGGTCAATACAAAATGAACGAATCGCTCTCTGAGACGACTCGTCGTCCCGAGTCATATTAAGGATTCGTTCAAAATGAACGAATCGTTCATGAACGACACATCACTAGTCTCTTGTGTCATGTTAGGTGTGTTCGACATCAGCTGCGGCTGGATGCAACTGATCGGTGAGAGTAGCCGCGTGCAGGCGGGAAGGAGCTGCAAAAAGAGACATGAAGTCGGACACTTTATGCGTCCCGTAGTGATGCTCGCGCTGTTTGCATACTTTATCACAGGTGTGTCTTGTTTAGTCATAGGTCTCTGTGTATTTAAACCCTCGTGTTTGCCATGTGTCCTTGTCAAGTATTGTTTGGTGTAACCCATTGTTGGTGAGTGTTGTCAAGCCAAGTCTGTTGTAAGTTCAAGTCTGTTTCAAGTTCAAGTCATCGTCTGGTTCTGTTCATGTGCTGCTCACTTGGGATTTACAAATAAAACTGAACTTGGGTTCATCCAACTTGCCATCAGTGGGCTGATACATTACACAGACATTAGCCTTGTATCATGCATTGCATTATGTTGTTTTAAATCCCAAATATTTTACTTATAACATTCATCATTACCAATTATTCAGTTATTTGTATTTATTGAATATTGTGTTCAGTGTCACAATATTACTTTTTTTAGCATGAGACATCTTTCAAAAACATTAAAATAGTAGTCAAATCTTTTGATCATTTTAAATATAATAGGCCTTTGTAATGTGCCTTTGTTGACTATATTCTAAATAAACTACAACAAAATATATTTATTTTGTCTTGTTGCTCTCTCTGACACATACCTCATTTATAATGCAGCTCATTATGCAGGTTATCATGGGTCCCTTTGTCTCTCAGTTATGAATCATATCATTATTCATGATCATTCACACCCCTTCGCATACGGCCTTTGTAAAGAAAAAGTGTCTTACAAAATGTAAATCAATATATTGTTTTATGTGAACAAGTAGGCTGAATGATTCTCACATCAGTGTAAAGCAAAAACTCTAGGCAACAACACCCATTAGTAAAAAGTCTTGTGGACACATATCTATTGTATGTTTTGAGACCTTAATTCTGAGACCTACATTTTTACCCAAAAATGCACGAATGTACATACACGTTGCTCTCATATTATGGTAGCCCAGTTTGTGCTGAATACAGTGTTATGACACTTTTGCCATTAATATGTTTATAAGCAACTGAAAAAAGCACAAATGTCAGAGCATGTCAAAACTTGACTTAAGATCTAATATCTCACTCAACTAATATCTCACTCAAGGGTACAATGGTCAATGCCCTTTCTGGGTTTGAACCTACAATCTTTTGGTTATCATCTTAGATCTTCAACAACAACTTACCCTCAGCTTTAAGTCATACTATACAGATAAACACAAACCAAAAGGGATACTCATCACACCATATCTACTCTATGATGTCTTTTATGTCTCATTCCATCTCTCTTACTCTCTCTCTCTTTGCTTGTGGATTGGTTTTGTCTCTTGCATCACATCCGGCCAAACTGCAGTCAAATTCCCCATAGTCACTGCCTCTCAGCATCTCCACAGGTTGTCCATGTACCGCAGACTTCTCCTTAAGCACCTAGTATCACATTACCCGTCTTTACCCAGCGTCTACTATCATAATGCAGCAGTTGTGCAACTATAAGATACTTCTTAGAGGAGAGAAAGCTCATTGCCCTGAGCGGTACACCCATAATCGTTGTTAGTTTTTAAATAAGATCTAATGTGAACTGATCAGCTCATTAAAGGATTATTCTGAGTTAAATACAAGTTAAGCTACTATATAGCAAGAGCAGCTGTAAACAACATTTTGACAGTTATGCAATTATAATAGAGGTTTATGGGAGACACACACAAAAAAGCTCAAACGCGCTGCGTAACACAAGAATGAACCTCATTGGTTCTGGCTGAAGCTCAAGCGTGCTGCGTAACACACAACAATGAACCTCATTGGTTCTTGAGGAAGCTCAAACGTGCTCTGTAACACACAAGAATAAACCTCATTGGTTCTTGCTGAATATCAAACGTGCTGCGTAACACACAAGAATGAACTTCACTGGTTCTTGCTGAATCTCAAACGTGCTGCGTAACACACAAGAATGAACCTCATTGGTTCTTGCTGAATCTCAAACGTGCTGCATAACACAAAAGAATGAACCTCATTGGTTCTTGCTGAATCTCAAACGTGCTGCATAACACACGAGAATGAACCTCATTGGTTCTTGCTGAATCTCAAACGTGCTGCATAACACACAAGAATAAATCTCATTGGTTCTTGCTGAATCTCAAACGTGCTGCATAACACACGAGAATGAACCTCATTGGTTCTTGCTGAATCTCAAACGAGCAGCGTAACACACTAGAATGAACCTCATTGGTTCTTGCTGAATCTCAAACGTGCAGCGTAACACACTAGAATGAACCTCATTGGTTCTTGCTGAATCTCAAACGCCATGCATAACACACAAGAATGAACCTTATTGGTTCTTGCTGAATTTCAAACGTGCTGCATAACACACGAGAATGAACCTCATTGGTTCTTGCAGAATCTCAAACGTGCTGCATAACACACGAGAATGAACCTCATTGGTTCTTGCTGAATCTCAAACGTGCTGCGTAACACACAAGAATGAACCTCATTGGTCCTTGCTGAATCTCAAACTTCATGCATAACACACAAGAATGGACCTCATTGGTTCATGCTGAATTTCAAACGTGCTGCATAACACACGAGAATGAACCTCATTGGTTCTTGCTGAATCTCAAACGTGCTCCGTAACACACGAGAATGAACCTCATTGGTTCTTGCAGAATCTCAAACGTGCTCCGTAACACACAAGAATGAACCTCATTGGTTCTTGCAGAATCTCAAACGTGCTCCGTAACACACAAGAATGAACCTCATTGCTTCTTGCTGAATCTCAAACGTGCTCCGTAACACACAAGAATGAACCTCATTGCTTCTTGCTGAATCTCAAACGTGCTGCATAACACACAAGAATGAACCTTATTGGTTCTTGCAGAATCTCAAACGTTCTCTGTAACACACGAGAATGAACCTCATTGGTTCTTGCTGAATCTCAAACGTGCTGCATAACACACGAGAATGAACCTCATTGGTCCTTGCAGAAGCTCAAACGTGCTGCATAACACACTAGAATGTACCTCATTGGTTCTTACAGAAGCTCAAACATGCTGCGTAACACACAATAATGAACCTCATTGGTTCTTGCACATCAAGTGAACATGCTTCAGCTTCCTTTTATAACAACTGATGTGTGAATGTTTATATGTGAATAAAAGTCTAAATTAAATCCGTTCATCAAATAAAGTGATCATGTCTCTTCAGAAAGTTTGGATTAAACCGCACAATTCATATGGATTAGTTATACAATATCTTTATGAACTTTTTGAAGTGTCAAAGTGTCAGTTGCGTAGCTGCCAATGGAGGGACAGAAAGCTCTCAGATTTCAACAAAAAGACCTTCATTTGTGTTCTGAAGATGAATTAAATATTTAGGTGTTGTGACTGTTCATGTTTTTTTTTTTTTTCCATTTTGAGTAATCGTTTTGCAATTAATCCTGCAGTGTGAGTATAATTAAAATATAATTAAAATGAGGTAATAAAACTGCGTATATAATAATTATATAAGAATTCAAAATGTTATAAGTAGTTTTAGATGAATTGCATGTCACGCTGCAGGACACTACCAGCACTGTCAACTACCCAATAACAGTCATACACCTAAAAGCAAAACAAACTTTTGTAAGAAATATCCTAATAAAAATCCCTGCATCTGAACTTAAGCATGTCAACTAAGCCAGACATTTCAGCTAGAAACCGCTCTGCATGAGTACGGGCCAGCAGTCAGCGTGGTGGTGCGGACAGCCTCGATCTGAGGAAGTCTTCACGTCACTCACTGTGGCGATCACAGCCTTTAATTGGCCTATTATTCCACAGGAGAGGAAAAACTGAAGCGACAGGCCGAGATAAATAATTGAAGGGGAAGAAAAGGCGACATTTGGGGCTTCAAAACAACCGATCTCCTCTGCCGCCCGCCCTCCCTCTCTCTCTCTCTCTCTCTCTCTCACTCTCTCTCTCTCTCTCTCTCCATTGCCCCCTTTTGCGAGCCTCTCCCTAGTGTGTTTGTGTTCACCAAGCCTAGCTTTTATCCCATCCCCTCTTCCAACATCACGCCAATCGTGCTTTGCTGTGGGGGAAGCGATGTGGGTGCCACAAAATATACACTGTATGTGTGTGCGCGCATAAAACTGTGTGATCTCTAAGTGAACGTGTATGAGAAAAAGTGTGTTTGAGTGATATTTTTTAGAGCTGTGCCCCAAGGCTTGAGCTGATGTCTTGCTGAGCGCTCTATACAGCTGTATCGGGGCCAGATATGTCTGTCTGTCTGTGTGTGTGTGTGTGTGTGTGTGTGTGTGTGTGTGTGTGTGTGTGTGCGTGTGCGTGTGTGCGCGTGTGTGTTTGTGTTTGCGTGTATGGATGAATGTGCAGATGAGAGTGTGTTTGTAGGCTGGTACAGTTGGCAAACCACCACACACACAAAACCCTTGGGGTAAAGGAGCATCGAGTGACAGACCACAAGTGAGGATCGCTACACAGGGTGTGTGTGTCTAAGTGTGTTTTTTTGTGCCTGCAAGCTCTCATCATAGCGTTGGACCAACATTCAAATTTGCTATGCTCTTTGGGCACAATTTTTAACCATTCATATTCATAAGCACATTAAACTACTGAAAATAAACACTTGACATCAATCTGACATATAAGAGCAAGCATATATCCAAGCATATAATGTGAATCCAAGACAACGATGACAGAGAAAGCAAAAAACAGAACTGTCTAAGACACAGGGGGTGGGGTGGGGGGGGGGCGGGTAGAAGATCCTAATATAAATGGACAGAGTCAGAAAGAGGAAGAGAAACAAAGACAGACTAGCAGGAGGGGTGAGGTTAAAAAGAGATAGTTCACACAAACATTTAAATTCGGTCATCATTTATTCGTGCCCTGTACTGTAGACCCTAATAAGTTGGCAGAACTTGCAAAGTTGCAAAGTTCAGCTTAACTGTTTTCTAAAAAGTACAGTGAACGGTCAGTCATATTTTTGGCTGTGTTCACAATTGGCATGTTTGGTTCGATTGCTCATGAAATATATGTAATAAAAGCCGCACAATCAGCTTGTAAACATTTAGGTTAGCCTTAAGGTTCGGTATCTTTAGGTTCGTTGTGAAAATGCTACTGGAAACGCTAAGCGGACCAGTACTAAATGTTTTTGTTTTTTGGTCCGGACCAAATGAACCAAGCTAACTGAACTAAGTGTGAACACACAAGTGAAATAAACTCATTTAATTTGGTGAATTTCACTGTTTGGGTTTACAGTGTGTTCTGCATTCACTTATAATTCACGCAAAAGAGCGGCTGGGACATTCTACTACACATTTCCTTTTGTGTTCCATAGAAGAAAGTAAGTCAAACAGGTAATATAAATAGAAAGGAAGATATCTCAGGGTGTGTCAACATCAGTCCGTAGACACTCAGCAGGAAATTAGTTTGATCCATCACCTCCTTCACCTTGTGTGTGTGTGTGTGTGTGTGTGTGTTTGAAACCGATCTGGGTGATTAATTTAGCTTTTGTGGCTCCAAACCCTGGCATTTCAAGTCTCCAGCTGCTTTCAATGGTCTTGAAGTGACTATCACACTCACACACATACACACACTGGCATTCGTATGCCACCTATGCTCTCACCATCCTTCATCTCACACAGACTCCCTCCAGAGTCGGTCGGTCCCTCTGACCCACCAAGACTCAATGGCCACAGTAATGCTCGCTGCTCAGCAGGGGTCTGGCCTCCAACAATTTCTGTTTGTGTGTGCGCACTATCACACGTACATTGCTTTTATCATTGATTCCATTGCCCATTCTCCAAATGGACTTGGCAAAAACAACCCAACCAGCAGGCAGTAAACACTGCACACACCATTACAGAGGAGGAAAGGTTAAAGTCTTAGGCTCATTGTTTTTGTTACTGCTGCATAATAGAGGCACAGCATAAAGGCACAGAGTGAATGCACACGTTTGCCCAATGCTGATGGGTTTTTAAAATTGTATAGTTCACCCAAAAAAAGAAAAAATGTTTTGTTCATGTTGTTCCAAACCTGTATGACTTTCTTTCTTTGGTGGAACTCTGTTTCTGAACAAGGACGGACGCTTTCAAGCATCAATAAGCACCAGAATGATCTGAATGATTCATTCACAAATCAAACTAATTCAGTTCTTGAGTTGATCTCACTGACTCAATGATCCAGTCACAGCAATTAACAGCTAACTAGTGGTGAAGATCATCACCGAATGAATGGTCTTACATTAAGGCTTCAGAAGATCTGGACTAGCGAGTAGTAAGAACAATATGTGGTGCTTTGGTATTCTTTTTTGAGGCCGGAGTTCCCATTCATTGTAATTTTATGAAATAAAGAATCTCTCCTTTTGAATTTCACTAAAGCAAGTCACACAGATTTGAAACAACATGAGGGTTAATGACACAAGTTTAATTTGAGTGATTTGTACATTTAAGGACATATAAGATAAGGACGTTAAATGTAGTGCCTTACCAGAATCCGATCTTCTGATTTGCCACTCTTGTTCTCTACTTTGATAGCTCTTACCAACTTGATTAATGTCTTGTCGATAACTCGTCTGACACTCTCTGCAAAATAGAAAGGCGATGCATTAACAGCCAGAGAAGCACTCTATCTATCTCAGACATATTTTCACTGCACGCAGGGTTAGATGACTACATTACAACCATACGCTTTATTTTTACACTTTGTCCAAATGTGTGGGTGGTTTTCTGCATGCATAGTGTTGCTGTACATGTCCAGAGCAACACAGAAATAAAAAGCACCTCAAGATGACCTTCAAAGCAAAATCAGTTAATCTGGCCTCGCACATATATGTGACCATGGACCACAAAACCAGTCATAAGTCGCACGGGTATATTTGTGGCGATTTGCCAACAATACATTGTATGGGTCAAAATGATCATTTTTTCTTTTATTCCAAAAATCATTAGGATATTATTAGGATATTAAGTAAAGTTCATGTTCCATGAAGATATTTTGTACATTTTCTACCGTAAATATATATAAAAATTCTAAGTAGTAGTAATATGCGTTGCTAAGAACTTCAATTGGACAACTTTAAAGGCGATCTTTTCAATATTAAATTTTTTTTGCACCCTCAGATTCCAGATTTTCAAATAGCTGTATCTCGGACAAATATTGTCATATTATAACAAACCATACATCAATTAGCTTATTTTAGCTTATTTATTCAGCTTTCAGATGATGTATAAATCTCAATTTTAAAAAATTTACCCTTATGACTGGTTTTGTGGTCCAGGGTCTCATATATGACACCTGTGATCTAATATGCCTTTTACACTTTTACCATTAGGAAAGACTCAGAGAAGGAAGAGAAGGGAAGAAGGAATAACATAGAAAAGAGAGAGAGAGGGAGGGAAGGATCAGCATGAGACAAACAGTTAATGCAGTCGCAATCAACTTTAATCTGTGTAAAACCCAATCACGGAATCCTGGGCTTTCTGACTGACACTAAGAACAGCAAAGGGCCAAACTAGAGCACATGTTTCCATTACAGTGAGTCACAGCGGGATAAATAAATGGGTAAATGGGGTAGTGATATGTAAATGTGGGTGAAAAGTGAGAGAAACAGAAGATGAAAAGGGGGGAAAAATAAATGGAGTAAGAGAGAGAGAGAGAGAGAGAGAGAGAGAGAGAGAGAGAGAGAGAGAGAGAGAGAGAGAGAGAGAGAGAGAGAGAGACCACTTTGCTGCCCTTTTATTAGGGGAATGCAAAGACCGCTGTGTTCAAGCAGCACAGTACGTCTTCAATCACTGTCCTTTATATTATATAGGAGATCTGTCTTGCCCCACTATTCCCCTATTTCATAACTTTGCCTAACAATTATAGTCGCATCTTATATTATTGTTCATCTTTAATTAATGTTACCATTTTGATTTGTGTTCAGTGTGCTCTTGTTTTACTTTAGCATATTACATGCCATAAAAAATGCTAGTTTCTGCCAACGTAAAGATATATATATATATATATAGCTTTATTAAAAGTTGAAGTTCTTATATATATATATAGCTTTACGTTGGTGTCTGGATCACTTATTTTGTAATAAACTGGCTGACTGTGCATCATCCCGTATTTATTTTTCGTATTTATTTTTTATTTTATTTGTTAATGCTACTTGTTTACTGTATTTGCACTATGGTAATTTACAGTAAAATTTAAAGGGCATGAATTCATGGTCATTTATTGACATGACATATATAAACATTGACATGTTTGTTGTCTACAAGTGCACAACGTAAAGTGTATATTTTAGTTATACTGGTCAGCATTTTTCAAGACCTTTTAGATTTTCTAAAAGTGAAAACAATATTAATATGCCAGATATCTATCTGAGAAATTAAAATCGGTAGATTATTGAAGAAATACTGAATATAATAAGACAGGTGGTAGGCTACAATGGAAGGCTACATGATGACTCACAATTCACAAAATTTCCCTCTGCAGTGGCCAGTAATATACTGAACAGTCACCCATACAAACTGCATGACAAAATAACGCAATAAACATGAACTCAATAACTTAAAATGCGACATTAAACACTCAAGTGCGATAGGCATGCATAATTGATAACAAAAAAAGAAACTAATTTTAGAAAGAATTCTGGGAATGCCCCTCTTCTTATAAATTGATACTTTTTACTAAAAACTATAAACTTTACAATATTTTTGCAGAGCAGAGCCATCATAAGAGAAGGACAAACGAGAACATCGCTCATAGTCCATTCATTGAAATCTTTATTTTAAAAAATAAATAAATAACATATTTAAAAAATAAAATAGGCCTATGTGTTGTCTCATACACCTTATAAAAAATATTGAAAAACTGTTTTTAAAAATGATCATAGTAAAATGATATGGTAAAGTAGAGCAGTTAACAAGTTAACATAGTTAACATAGTCACTAAATGGATATTGACATAGAGAGTGTGGCTGGGCGCAGGACAGTAAATACTGGGTTAGTAATAGGGATTAATTACCAAAGGAAGATAATAATGTGTGAAGGTAATTAACAGTAAGCGCGCTCCAAATGTCAAACTGCTAGTGTGTGCTCTGCTCAGTGTGTCGTTGTATGTGCCAGTGTGTGAGGACACATCACCGTGCGCAAAGATGACGGCCTCTATGATGAGTGTGTGTTCAATCAGCCCTAAAGACAGACACACATCATGAATGTGAATGAAGAGTATCAGCCTCTCTGTGAACTTGCGTCAGCAGCGATAGGCAAATGTGTAAAAGGACTGAAAGTAACTCAAATCAGCGACACATCAAAGGGTGAACAGAACACACACACACACACACACACACACACACACACACTCAACTACCTACACACGCGCGCAAACACTGCAGGCAAACGCAACAAACACAAACACACATACAGAAAACCAATTGATCGATATGCACAAATGTAGTAGGCTATTTTAAAGATAAACACGAAGTGACCGTCATTACAGCGACAAATAGAAGATTCTACCATTGATTCTACCATTAATCACATTCAATCTGTGTTAGAAATCATTATATCTACACAAATCTGCCACCTTATAAAACATTCAACGCTGTTAGGATTTCAAACCACTAAAAACAAAAAGCACCGGCCGCGAGCGGGGACGCGCTTAACAAATCCCAAGGTGCGCGTGTCAAATGTCGGATAGGAAGAAGAAAAAAGAGCTATTGGGTTTAATCACCTGTCATTTCCCGACTCACGGTGAGAAAAGCAGTCGCGACGGTGTCTTTGGATGCCATGACGTCCAGCGCCCCTTTCCTCTTCCTTTTCCTTATCAAGCAGGAGCAGCTATAATGCTCGTTCTCCCTCAGCCAATGCCTATAAACATATCATACTGAAGAGAGCCAGCGAGGGGAGGAGGAGGGGGGCACGAGAGAGGAGTTCCGACACAAGCGTGCATCTATGTAAAGCGATGAATTAATAATGCAGACGCAAGGTTTTGTGCCTGAATAAATGAGAACATGACTTTAATGCCATGTCCTTTAATCTCTTTGACTCATTTACATGCAAGATAGATAGATAGATACTGCTTTAAATCGTTTAAAGGTTGTTATTTCCGTAAAAAGTACTCTTTTAAAAAGTATGCTAAAGTGTACTTTTTTTTCACAAGGTAATGGTGTGTTTTTAAATGTTAAAACAAAATTCACTTGTAGCAGATATACTGAATGCATTTCAAATTTACAGTCTTTCTCTGTCCAAAAATATTGATGACTCATCCTGCACTATACACATTTTTGTCCTATCAAATGCCATCTAGAACAAGTAGGTCCCTCCCCCAAGATCACCTGCAACTGACTAGCAACAAAAACCTATAAGACTAATTGAAAAAAAACAATGTCGAGCCATTTAATATATCCCGCCCAAACCTCTCATTTCAATAGGAAATACATCAATGCTAGAAATAAAACTGGTGTGTATTATACAACAACAACTTGCTCTTACAGCTACAAGAGAGTCATACACCTTGTTAGCAGTAGAGTGACAGACCTCGGCATCAGCCTGCTGGGTAATGGAAGGAATTTGTGTTTTTAGTCTATATGGTGACTCAGTATTTAAGAACGGGTATTTATAGTGACTAGTGCCAGTGTCCTTGGCAGTGAGAGAAATGGATTCTTTCATTATAGAATATTTTAAAATCCCCGTCACTCATAAAAGGATAATACAGGCAGCAAATAATGTCTATGATTGGACAGAATTGTAAGCGGGCTCCCTGAAGACCATGGCACACACACTCTCTCTATGATGTTCTCTATTAGTGCCTATCCTTCCCTCTACACACATTTCCTGTGCTTCACTGTTGCTCTGGCATTGCTTGCTCTGTTGAAACAGTGTCTGCCCTGCACTTACCCCTAGGCTGATTCTGTGTTTGGAAGGGTGGGTAGCAGGGGGGGAGGGCAGGAGGCGACTGGGTTTAGTGTTGTCCCTTGTACCAACCCTCCGGGTCTCATATCTACTCAATGAGATGATGCAAGTGTGTGTGAGCATTTGCATTTGTGTGGTTTAAGGGAGAAAAAGAGGCCGCGTATTTGTTGGGACAGTGAAAGAGTGCACCCTGAAGGGAACATGACAGGAGGGACGGACTAATGCATAAAGAAGGCAAGAATGTAAGGACAGCGATAACAGGACGGAGTATGTGGATGCGGTTGAAGGATTAGGGTCCGTTTACGCAACATAGTGTTCAACTAAAAACTGAAAACTTTTTATGCATTTTCCCCATTCATTTTCACAACAACAGCGTTTTGGCGGCCTGAAAACGTGAACTTTTGAAAATGGGTTTCAAAGTGCAAGTTTTTAAAAACAATACCGTTATTGTCTCTGTGTAAACTACAAAAATGTGAATTTGTGAAAACTGTGATGTCATGTGCATATGTATTATGTGTTCAGTCTCGTAGTTTTAGGCTTACTTTACAAAGTGACCTCGCCAATTACTAGCCTGGAGTCCATAATACAGCATTTTAATTGCGGATAACAGGGATCGTTTTGACAACAATGTGCCAAGTGTGCCGCACAAGTCATGAAAAGTGAAGCCAAAACATTTCGATTGCCCCCAGATGGCTAGACCCATTATAGGTCATAAACCCCGCCCTTTCCATATAATCTAATGGGACGTGAGACTAACTAAACAATCAAATTTCACCTCAAATACATTTTTTCCAAAGATGGTTTCTGTCATTTTGGGTAGTTTTACAATGCTAATGTAAGTTCAAGTGTTAGTTTTTATTATTATTTTTAAAAAATTGGGAGTGTGACATCATGATTGACAGCTGAGATTGACAGTGTCTCTGAGCTAAGTAGTCACCAAATGTTTTTTTGGGAGGAGATTGGAGCTTTAACTTGAATTTCTACATTTCCATAACTGTTTATTTCACACCGACATAATGAGCAGTAAACTGTACTAACTGATTCGGCAGGAGTGTGGGTGGGGCCTTTATACCATGGCTCCACTTCACGCTCACTACTTCGGGCTACTTTCACTCCAAATTTTTATGCTCCTCCATCTCGTGGACTCGGATGTGCGTCATTTCTTACTTTGCATGAGTGCCCACTACTAGACAAACTTGTGCAAGGTTTAAATAAAATGCACTAAACCTTTGATCACTTGAGCTGATTTATTATTTAAACACCTTTTTTTCTTATTTGTTTTATGCACCATTCTATATCCATAAGTTAAAACCATAAATATATAATATTTATGGTAACACTGTACAATAAGGTTCATTAGTAAACATTAGTTAAATACATTAGTTAACATGAACTAATAATGAACTGCACTTATAAAGCATTTATTTATCTTTGTTAATGTTAATTTCAACATTTACTAATGCATTATTAAAATCTTGCTAACATTAGTTAATGCACTGTGAACTAACATGAACAAACCATGAACAGTTGGACTTTTATGAACTAACATTAACAAAGATTAACTAATGCTGACAGAGGTGTTGTTCATGGTTAGTTCATGTTAACTAATGCATTAACTAATGTTAACTAATACAACCTTATTGTAAAGTGTTACCAAATTTATATATAAAATATAGGTATATATATATACCCCCCCCACACACACACACACACAAATGAATAGTATAAACTTTGACTGTGCTACAAGTATTAATTCTGAGAATAATTAATTTATCATACACTTCAGTTAAGCGTGATCTGCTGTGACATCACAATCAGGTTGAATTGTGGGGTAGAGCTGCTTGAATTGTACATCGGATTCGGAATAGAATTGGTTCCTCGTTTAAAATTGAGGGGATGAGGGTCTGTCCATATAAACTTTCCTCGTCCACTTCACGAAGTTGAACGCACTTCAAAATGTGCTTGGGGAAGTTCGCAAGTGCGTGTCTAAAAGTGGAGTGGAATGCAGCCTTGGGTCCCATATTGGGACTTTGGTGGCTTCAGTGAAGTGAAGGTGCGTCATCCATTTTTTTTAACAGTCTGTGCATTGTCATCTGTACGCGAAAAACACAACAAACAAACAAAAAAACTTTTGGGTTGTTGTCGCCTCAACCCGAGGACTACAAAAACTACCCAAAGGAAAATCACGGACTTGGCAACACTAAACAGACCCTAAACAGACACATCTGAACAAGTTAACCAAGGTCTTCAAGATTACTAGAAAGCTACAGGCAGGGTTGTGCCCTGTGTTTATAAAATTATGCATGTTGCAATAGTTTATAAAATAGTACATAAAATCTAATATATTCAATAATCATGCAATGATTCATACAATACAAAACTTTTTTTTCCACTCAAAACACACCGCTTTGATATGCATCCGCTGTTATTCTTGACTAAACTTGTGTTGCCCTTTTACAGATGCTGATGAAAAAAGATTGAATTTAAAACTTATCTAGTGCTGCCACCAAGTGTCTAAATGTAAAAAAAGGCATTCTTCCTCTGAAGCCTGATGAATGATTACAAATAACTAAGTCCAGGTTTCACAGACAGGGCTTAGATTAAGCCAGGATTAGGTCTTAGTTCAATTAGGATATGTAAGTAGCTTTTTATAAACATGTCTTAGAAGAAAAAAAAAAAGAAAAAAAAACATGAATGTGTGCATATTGGGACAAAACATATTTTACGATATGTCAGTGCAAGTTGCTTTCAGTTAAAACAGCTCAACATGCATTTTAGTCTGGGACTAGCGTAAACCTTATCTGTGAAACCAGGGGTAAAATTTACAAACCGGCAAACTTAAATGGAGAAGAAAGGGGCATTTTTGTCTCACATAGGATCACAAAGTCTCACATAGGAACCCTTCCCAGCCAGTCCGAACCCAGGATAAACAGGCTCTCTAAAAACAGTTTGGTGCTTATAAATGAGACTCATGTTGTCGGAAACATCGTAAAATGCCAAGATTCCAGCCCTGTAGTCCAAATACACTCCTATTTTGGAGCCACGAGATTTAACCTTCAAAAAAATTGTCTTATTGTCATGCCAAAATTCCATCAAGGACCAGGAACAGCGTAGTCCCCATGAGTGTGGGTTCCTCCCAAACAGAGTACGCTGCTTGCCTTTCCTACGGATCCCTTGGTAGGACACAGCAATGCAGACCCAGGTGCCCCCGCCAAACTCCACCTCCCAATATTTAGGGTTCCCTCTGAGACCTTCATTGCACAGGATCTGTGCCCTGCAGTTAAACCGCTGAGTCTGTTCAGGATAGTCCTGTATCAGGTGCGAGGCCAGCACCTCTCTGTCGTCTTTTCTCAAGACGAGACTTTCATGCGCTGTGTTGGTATTAAAAGTGAGCTTTGATGCATCTGAGGTAAAAGATGCAATATTAGGTGATAGATTGCATAACTTTTCCAATTGTCAAATTATAACATAAAACATTTTCTGTGCATTCAGTTCTCTACTGGAAACTTACACTGTAGAAACTCCTCTCGAGTCTTTGGTGGCGGGGATGTTACGATTCTAGTGTTTTTCACTGCAAAGAAAAATAGTTAAGGTGAATTGAAGGCATATTATAATCATAAAATATGTATTTAAATAAAAACGTCTAACCTTTTCTGGAAATTGTGAATAAACTCAACTTGCTGGTCATGTTTAGCTTTTCTGTCAGTTCATTAACTGCCATGGAGTCACGCTCAAAAGAATTGTATGGATGCACGTGGAAGACAAATGATTTTTTATACTCGGTCAGCAAGGGCATAGACACAGCGCTCTAGAGAGTAGAAAATACTTTAAATGCACTTGAACAGTGACTGAACATTTTATTTTTTTGTTGGCAACCCAACAAGCATCCAATTCTACATCTGTTTCACAGCTATTTCCAGTGACAGTACCTCAAGAAATCGAACATTATTGTTTGCATGAGAGAGCAGCTCCAGGTGTTGTAGATCAGCACCTAAGGTCTTCATATTACTGATCTCCTGGTGTAGAGTCTGTATGAATCCATCTGCTTGCTTCACTGCAGATTGTGTCTGACCTTGGATCAGCTCTGTCACTTTGGTTTGATTGTCCTTCATAGACTGGATCAGCTCAGTGAACTCTTTCTCATTCTTCTCCAGTGCCCTACTTCCTGAAGCCTAATAACGAAGAGGGAGCAGAGTGGATGTCTTAAAATTAGCTATACAAGCAATACCATACCATAAAAATGAAGACAGTTACAGGTTCAAAGCTAAGTTAAGTGCCCCCTAACCCTGAAAACCTCAACAGCTTGTCTCAGCTCTTGCACATCTTTCTCCTTTGCTTCAATTATGTCAAGCTTTGGTGCCTGCTTCTGCAACTCCCCCAACTTAACCTTAAAAAGAAACAGGATTGCAATTAAATTCAGTAGAACCCATTCTAGTGTTTTTAAGCCTTTTATCACTTTTATTGGCACTGATAGTACCGAAAAACGTCTCGGTTACGTATGTAACCCTTGTTCCCTGAAGGAGGGAACGTAGACGTACGTCGGAACTGACCGACGAATTGGGATCTGATCTCAGAGATCAATCTACTTTGAGTGTGTTAAAAACGAGCCAATGGAGATTGGCATGCGATCCACGCATTCCAAGCTCCGCCCCACGGTGCGGGTATAAATAAGGAAGTGGAATGCTAGATCATTGCTTTTTTCTGCTGAGGAGCCGAACTAGTGACTCGGCCCCCTAGCGGAAGCGCAGCACCTGACGACTGGACGTACGTCTCCATTCCCTCCTTCAGGGAACGAGGGTTACATACGTAACCGAGACGTTCCCTTTCAGTCGGTCACGTTCGACGTACGTCGGAACTGACCGACGAATTGGGATCCCTACCAAAACGCCAGGGCGCTGGCCCTTCCAGCGTCCTGCTTGAGCGCACTGGACCGTCTTAGATGGTACGGAAGTCAGGGATTCAAGCAGGGAGGTCAGTCACTGCTGTTTCTGCAAGACCCACCCAGTGTGACTATTGGATAACGCTGGGAAAGCGTGCCCGTCTCGGGAGATGGTACGCTGCGGAGCCACGTCCTTCAGTGGAAGGATTGGTGGTGGAATACACATAAGGACTAACCTAGCAGGGTAGTGCAACATATGGCAGTCTCTGGGGTGGTTCCAGCCTGGTTCCAGGGGGGAAGAACACGCCCAGAGACGACAGAGCGGGCTCTGTCAAGGGAAAGACACGGGGCTAGCCAAGTAGGGTAGCAGGTACCGTGGAAGAATACACATATGGGGTTGCCGTGAGGGAACCGCTACATATGGAACCCAGCCTACACACACGTTTCACAAGCATATGGATGCTGGCCTGGCGTCAGACGGCCGCAACGTCTGGCACCGCAGGGGTGACGGAGGAGCTCGACAGAGTTAGCCGTTTCCGGAGAACACAACTGGAGACAATAGACGCACGTATCCGGCCCAGAGGGCGGGAGTGGCGTTGCAAGCCGACACTTAGAACGGGCACTTAGCACTACTGGCTCCTGGGGGCGAGGATGCGGGAAGATACCGGCTCTACACGGAGGCTATAGAATCTAGCGAACGTGTTAGGTGTCACCCAGCCCGCAGCTCTACATTTATCTGTTAGCGAGGCGCCTTGAGCCAGCACCCAGGAGGAAGCAACACTCCTTGTTGAGTGTGCTCACAACCCGAACGGGCAAGGCACGTCTTGGGACTGGTAAGCCAAGACGATAGCATCCACTATCCAGTGGGCTAACCTCTGCTTGGAGACAGCCTTTCCCTTCTGCTGGCCTCCGTAACAGACGAAGAGTTGCTCTGAGGTCCGAAAGCTTTGAGTCTGGTCAACGTAAGCGCGAAGAGCGCGGACGGGACATAACAAAGCCAGGGCTGGGTCTGCCTCCTCCGAAGGCAGCGCTTTCAGGTTCACTACCTGGTCCTGGAAGGGAGTGGTAGGAACCTTGGGCACGAGGTTTTCTGAATTCTAGGCACGATTCGTTGACCGAAAGTGCATGCAGGTCCCCTACCCTCTTGATGGAAGCCAATGCCGTCAGAAGCACTGTCTTCATTGACAGGATTTTAAGCTCCACCGACTGCAAAGGCTCAAAGGGAGGGCTCTGAAGTGCTCTAAGCACTAGAGCCAAGTCCCAAGAGGGTAACGAGTTTGGACGAGGAGGATTTAGCCTCGCACCTCTGAGGAACCTGACGATTAGGTCGTGCTTACCCAAGGACTTACCTTCGACTGCATCGTGATACACCGCTATTGCTGCGACATACACTTTGAGGGTGGAGGGAGACAGCCTTCTCTCCAGCCCATCTTGCAGGAAAGAAAGCACGACACTAACTGAACACCTTCGGGGGTCTTCCCGGTGGGAAGAGCACCATTCAACGAACAGGTTCCACTTCAAAGCGTAGAGGCGCCTCGTAGAGGGGGCTCTAGCAGAAGAGATGGTGTCCCTGCCTGTGGACCACCTAGAACCTCCGCGTCCCATCCAGGGACCAGACATGGAGTTTCCAGAGGTCTGGACGCGGGTGCCATAGAGTGCCCTGTCCCTGAGAAAGAAGTTAGTTCTGGGAACCAGGTCCGGTTGGGCCAGTAGGGGGCACTTAACAAGACCTGCTCCTCATCTTCCCTGACCTTGCACAGGGTCTGTGCAAGAAGGCTCACTGGGGGAAACGCATATTTGCGCAGGTCCCGGGGGCCAGCTGTGCGCCAGTGCATTCGTGCCGAGGGTGCCCCCGGTCAGGGAATAGTACCACTGGCAATGGGTCGAGTCCGGAGAGGCAAACAGGTCTACCTGTGCGGCTCCGAAGAGGTCCCATATCAGCTGGACTGCCTGGGGATGGAGTCGCCACTCTCCCTGAGGTGTAGGCTGCCGTGAGAGCTCGTCGGCTGTCCGGTTGAGCGCACCTGGGACATAAATGGCACGAAGCGACCTCAGATGCTTCTGACTCCAAAGGAAGAGGTGGCGGGCGAGTTGGAACATGCAACGGGAGCGTAGACCACCCTGACGGTTGATGTACGCAACGGCTGCAGTGTTGTACATACGGACCAGTACATGCTTGCCACGTAGTGGCCCCTTGCCCTTGAGGCGGCGCAGTGCCAAGTGTACTGCTAACAACTCGAGGCAATTGATATGCCAATGCAATTGCGGTCCCGTCCACAGACCTGAAACTGCATGCCCGTTGTACGTGGCCCCCCAGCCCATGGAGGAGGCATCCGTGAAGAGCACAGCATGCCTGGACACTTGTTCTAAAGGCACCCCGGACCGGAGAAACGAAGCGTCGGACCATGGGCTGAAAGTTTGGCGGCAGTTTAGGAGTCACTGGGACCCGGTACTGACCGCTCTGCCATGCCCACCTCGGGATTCGGCCATGAAGCCAGTGTTGAAGAGGTCTCATATGAAGCAATCCGAGCGGCGTTACCTCGGCTGCAGATGCCATATGCCCCAGGAGACTCTGAAAAAATTTCAGTGGGACCGCTGTCCTGCCTTTGAATGAATTCAAGCAGTTCAACACCGACCGGACCCGCTCTTCCATGAGGCGTGCAGTCTGGCTGACCGAATCCAGCTCCATACCGAGATAAGAGATCCTCTGTGTGGGACAGAGTTTGCTCTTCTCTCGGTTGACCTGAAGGTGCAACAGGCTGAGGTGACTGAGCACCATGTCCCTGTGTTCGCACAACTGCTCCCGAGACTGGGCGAATATGAGCCAGTCGTCGAGGATAGTTGAGGATGCGAACGCCGCGTTCTCTGAGCAGAACAATGGCTGCCTCAGCGACTTTCGTGAAGACGCGAGGCGACAGGGACAGCCCGAAGGGCAGGACTTTGTACTGATATGCCTTCCCCTCGAATGCAAAGCGCAGGAACGGTCTGTGTCGAGGAAGGATAGAGACATGAAAGTACGCATCCTTCATGTCGATCGCTGCGAACAATCTTGGGGATGGATGCATTTGAAAATGCGTTTCTGCGTTAACATCCAGAACAGGAGTTTGTGCAGGGCCCGATTCAGGATGCGCAGGTCCAAGATTGGCCGTAACCCACCCCCTTTCTTGGGTACAATGAAGTAGGGGCTGTAGAACCCCGCCTTCATATCAGCTGGAGGAACCGGCTCGATCGCGTCCTTCGCCAGTAGGACCTCGCTCTCTGACCGCAAGACCTGAGCATGAAGAGGATGCCCTTGCGCTTGGGAGGCCGGTGAGCAAACTGAATCGCATAGCCGAGTCTGATGGTACGGATGAGCCAGCGAGACGGTCTGGGGAGCTGTAGCCAAGCCCCCAGAGACCTTACAAGCGGGACCAACGGCACCACAGACGTACCCAGGGTGGGGCAGCGAGGTGGAATAGACAGACCCGACTCGGGAGGCCTGGAGGCGGCCCGGAGTGTTGTCTGAGTATTCCAGGGTGGGGCAGAGTGTGGGTGAGAAGGCCGGGGGCGTTCTCGGTGCTCACACTGCTGCCCCCTGGCGAGGGGAGGGGAGGAAATAAGTGACAAGGCCCGGAGGCGTCGCACATTGCCAACCTGGCCTTCTTGGGGCCCAGGGAGAGAGGAAACTGCTCTTTTATTGAAAATGTGGGTACCGCTGGACTCCGGAGAGTCAGTGGCAGAGATGTTCTCCTCCGGGGGGTGGGGGAGGGGTGCGGACACCATCTTTCTGAGAGCAGCTCCTGTTCTCCCTGGGCTGCCCGTCTCAGGGCCGCTTGCCTTTGCGCTTTCCCGCCGGCTTAGCAGGACCCTGAGCGGGTTGGGCCACCCTTACGTCCGGCACCCTGCTTCCCCGATGGAGGCTGCTGCTTGGGTTTCGCAGGGGCGGACGCAGGGGGACGCCCTCGGCGACGAGCAGGCGGAGGTGCTGCCGGCGACGACTGGTTGGAGGCAGCAGCGGGTTGTCGGGGCAGGATATTCTTGATGGCCTCCGTCTGCTTCTGGGCCACCGAGAACTGCTGGGCGAAGCTCTTGATGGCGTCGCCGAAGAGGCCGGCCTGACAGACAGGGGTGTTGAGAAACCGGACCTTGTCGGAATCACGCATGTCTGCTAGGTTCAGCCACAGGTGGCATTCCTGGACCACTAAGGTGGACATCGCCCGACCCAGGGAGCGTGCAGTGACTTTCGTCGCCCTGAGAGCGAGGTCCGTCGCCGCACGCAGTTCCTGCATAACACCCTGGTCGGAACTACCCTCGTGCAATTCCTTTAGCGCTTTGGCCTGGTGGACCTGCAGGAGCGCCATGGCATGCAGAGATGATGCGGCTTCCCCACAGGCGGTGTAAGCCTTGCCCGTTAGTGCGGACGAGAACTTACACGCCCGGGAGGGGAGACGTGGGGCACCCCGCCAGTCAGCAGCGGTCTTGGGCCACAGCTGCATTGCCACAGACCGCTCGACTGGGGGGATTCCCACGTAACCCTTTGTTGCACCATCATCGAGGGTAGTGTGGACGGAGGAGTCAGTTAATCGGTTTCGAGTGTTGTAAGGCGCTGTCCACGATTTCGTGATCTCCTGATGCACTTCTGGGAAGAAGGGCACTGGGGCGGGGCGTTGAGAACCAGCACGGGCCGTCCCGAGATACCAATCATCCAACCGCGAGGGTTCAGGACACGGTGGAGGGTTCCACTCAAGCCCGACACTCGCGGTGGCCCGGGAAAGCATAGCCGTAAGCTCTGGGTCAGACTCGGGCAACGCTGTCACACCCGAAGGGGGCAGCGCAGCCGAATCTTCATCCTCAGAGCCCATTAGCTCGTCCCCCGATGCTGCAACCAACATCATATCCTCAGCCAGAGCCCCGAAAGTAACGACTGGAACCCCTCGAGAGGGGCCAGCGCGCTCTTCCGGCAGCTCCACCGGCGCAGCGGAGGGGGGAGGGGCCCGAGGAGCCGTTTGACCCGTCGGGGATGCCCTCACAGTAACCCTCAGGTCGCCACCAAAGTTATCAGCCAAAGTAGCAGCCCTCTGCTTTGCAGTGGGAGGGCCACTAGATCGGTGGATACGCAATGGCACTCCACCCCTTTCGAGGTATTGGAGTCTGGACCGTAAAACTGCGATGGTCATGTTCCCGCAGTGGGAACATGAGTCATTCACGAACGCTGCCTCAGCGTGCTGAACGCCCAAACACGTGAGACAACGAATGTGACCGTCAACTGGGGACAGAAATCGACCGCATCCAGAAACACACGGTTTGAATGACATCTTGAAAAAGACGCAGGGTCAAACTGTGTAGCTCTTTTAGAAAGGAAAACTGCTCTTTTTTATGTGCTGAAGCACTCAGGGAGATGACCGCGGCACCACACAGTACAAAGGTGCAAGCCTGTGTGTGCACTCAAATACGGAAACGCCCAGCGAACCAACTCTTTGATCTTTGTTGAAGCGGCCACCCGCTGAGACGCGCCGTCACACCCACACTGAAGCAGCAGTCGTTCCTCTCACGAGACTCGTCGTAAACACTCTTCGTAGAAACCGGAAACATTCACTGTTCGGCTCAGAAGTAGAAAGCAATGATCTAGCATTCCACTTCCTTATTCATACCCGCACCGCGGGGCGGAGCGTGGAATGCGTGGATCGCTTGCCAATCTCCATTGGCTCGTTTTTAACACACTCGAAGTAGATTGGTCTCTGAGATCAGATCCCAATTCGTCGGTCAGTTCCGACGTACATCGAACGTGACTGACTGAAAGGGAACTACATGGGCCAGACTCAAATTCATTCCACCCACATAAGCAATGTGTTGAGCATGTGTGTTAATTATCACTCAAAGGGCTGAATATTTGCCATCAAGGGAATAAAATACATGCTATAATATATATATATTAAAAAGAAAACAGTTCTAAAAGTTAATAGTATTAGTTTTTACTGTATTTTTTTTATTTTTTTTTATCAAATAAATGTATATTCACACATTCAAATGTCCTTATATAACATTCTAATATAGAGTGCATTAATGCCTGCCCACTTTTTCCAGCAGCATTGGTTCCGGAACTGTTGAAAAATCTGTTAACATTTTATAAGCCATGAACCAAGCCAACCAGATCACAACATTGCAAATTTTATTTTAAAGCAAAAATAACTATAATCCCATGAAGCATTGCATTGAAGCATTCATCAAATTGCTGACTATAGAAAGAATGTTTTAAAGGGTTAGTTCACCCAAAAATGAAAATTCTGTCATTAATCACTCACCCTCATGTAGTTCCAAAGCCGTAAGACCTTTGTTTATCTTTGTAACAAAAATTAAGATATTTTTGTTGAAATCCGAGAGCTCTCTGATCTCTCAGCAATTTAATAAACACTTGTGCAGAGCCATGTGACTCCAGTGGTTCAGCCTTAATTTTATGAAGCGACGAGTATACTTTGTGTGCGCAAAAACAAACAAAAATAACGACTTTATTCAACAATTTCGGTCTAGCCTGTGTCAGTCTTCCACGCAGTTTACATTGTAAATACAGTGCAGTTCCCGTCGTGATGCTCACGTCAACAGCATCGGCTGCCGTAGAACTTGAAAGCGCTGCACTGCTTACAACGGAAAACATGTAGGAGACTGGCACAGGCTAGAACGAAATTGTTGAATTCGTTTTTTTTGTTTGTTTTTGCGCACAAAAAGTATTCTTGTCGCTTCATAAAATTAAGGGTGAACCACTGGAGTCACATGGACTATTTTAACAATATTTTTTTCTACCTTCTGGGCCTTGAAAATGTTCATTAAATTGCTATGGAGGGGTTTAGAGATCTCTCGGATTTCATCAAAAATATCTTAATTTGTGTTCCGAAGATGAACGAATGTCTTATGGGTTTGGAAAAACATGAGGGTGAGTAATTAATGACAGAAACTTCATTTTTGGGTTCACTATCCCTTTAAGTTCAACTATCAACTATCTATTAACTAAGTTCAACTAACTTCAACTATCCCTTTAAGTTCACACACATACATGTTGACTCTTTGATAGGTGGAATTGTCTGTACAGCTTCATGGGTAGTGTAGTTTTCTATATCAATTCCGTTGTTAAACATGATTATTATTAAAGTATGTTGAAATAATCCTTACAGATGGTTTCAACAAAAGCATATAGCGTCAATTAACAAACTCTGAACTCACAGTATGGTCTGTCTTTAAACAATTCTAAGTTTTTAAATTTCAGTTTTTACTTGACTGTTGCACTGTTCTGCCTTTTTGGGTGTGACACTGTGACTTAATGAATGGGGCAGGGAATCCTAGTTACCTTAGTGACCTTTCATTTCTAAGGTGAAAGTTAAGAGAAATATTCAAAATATTTTGCTTTATTTTGGGAAAGAGGATAATGCCCTTTTGTTATGGGCACTGACTCTGCAACTCACATCACAAAGATATCATATTATAGCACACACATCGCTCAAGTATCGGTTATTACATAGCCAACATTAGCCTATCAATACGAAAACCCAAGTCCTGGATAAGAATGCCATTCTGCATTTTAAGTCACATTTCTGACCTGTTTATTGGCCACCTCCTCTTCTATTGCAATGACATTATGACCTCTGTGTTTATCAATAATGCACAGGTGACAGATGCAGCGTTGGTCTGTGTGGCAGTACACCTCCAGCATCCTGCCATGATCAGGGCAGATGTTCTCCTGCAATGTTGCATTCGGCTCCACCAATCTGTGCCTTTTTCCCACGTGCAAAGTGTTATGCAAGTCAAGATGAATATCACAGTATGATGCCACACACTCCAGGCAGGCCTGTTCAGCTTTTCGCTTCCTTCCAACGCACACATTACACTCCACATCTGCGGATCCACTTGAATGAAGAGTTGGAGCAGTTTCCTCCATGATTGTTGATGTGCTGGCACTGGCAGTACTTGACTGAGTTTCATTTCTGTGGAAGTATGATTATGGCACTGGCAATGCAGAATTAAAATATCAAGCATAAGGGTGTGGTTTCAACCCCGGAGCTAGCGCAATGACTCAGAGGACTGCTATTGACAAAACTACTGAAAGAAGCCAAGCCATATCCTTTCACAATGAATCAATATAATCTAACAATCTAACAGAGAAAGCAACAACTCTACAGCACTATATTTATATATACTGTATATAGTGCTGTAGAGTTGTTGCTTTCTCTGTTAGACTGTTAGATTATAACATTAACATGAGCTTCAGTTTTACAATCAGTATTGTTTAGGAATATGTACTCTATTTAGGTTGTTTGCTTTGGCTGAACCCTTAGGAGAATATTGGATTACAGGACTTCACAACGCTGCTGTTCAAACCGAAGGAAACAAATGTATTAATGTCAGTGTATGACATCTCATGAGCTGTGTGCAAAAATCAAATACTAACATAGATGTATGCTACTATATAATTCATACTGCATTTTTTCAAACAGTATTACATTTATATTTAATCATTTAGCAGACGCTTTTTTATCCAAAGCGACTTACAAATGAGGAGAGCAATATAAAGCAATCAGACAAACAAGGGGCAACAGCATGCAAGTGCTGTAACACATCTAAGTTAGTCTAGCACAGTTTTTATTTTAATCTTTTTTATAAATAAACAGAAAAACTAATAGAATAGTTAAGTGCTAGTCTTAATTGGTCAGCTGCTGCTATCTTTAGATGTTTTTTGAAAATGGCTACAGACTCGGCTGCTCGAATTTAGAGGGTCATTCCACCAGCTGGGATCGGTCCAGGAAAAGGTCTATGAGAGTGATTTTGTGACTCTTTGGGATGGCACTACGAGGTGTCGTTCACTTGCAGAACGGAAGCTTCTGGAGGGTGCGTAAGTCTGAACAAGCAAGTTTAGGTATATTGCTGTAGAGCCTTCGGTTGCTTTGTAGACAAGCACCAGTGCCTTGAATTTGCTAAATAAACAGTATGTGAACAGTATTCAATGCTTCAGTGTGATTTCATAAGTGTACATATTGTATTCTAATCTAGCTTTTTCAATATTTTATAGTAAAATATATACATAAATACAATAAATACATCTATAACACACAGTTGTGTTAGATGTGTACAAAAAGGACACATTAATGTGTTTACTAAAGTAACACATTTGTGTGTGTATTTTCACAACACATATTCTGTGTTGTATTTAACACAACATGTGTTGTCCCTGAGCACACTCAGAACATGTGTTGAAAACAACACATGCTGTGTTGTTTTCAACACATTTGTTTTAAGAGTGTACTAACATTTTAATTAATCATTTGATACAATGCACTTATTGTGTACATACATGTTTTTACATTGTACTTACTTTAAAAAAATACCTGCATGTATTTACATCTGTAATTAATTTCTGTAGTTACATTTGTAATTACACAGTTGACACCTCCCTTACACCTAACCCTACCCTTAAACTTACCCATACCACCACACCTGTCCCTAACCCTACCCGTATCCCACCTCAATATCAGCATAGGTGTTTTGCAATACAATTTGAACACAGTAAGTACATTGTACTTATTTTTTGATGTAAGTATATAGTAGTTAAGGCCACCTAATATAAAGTGGGGCCCAAAATTAAATAAATAATATACAGCAAACTAGCCTACTTCAATCTGTCGCTCTTCTCCAGTGGGTTGGGCTAATCCAAAATAAGTAAAAACAAGGGGGGTGTTCTGATGACAGACTGTTACCTCTGAAAACACCCCCATTAGCAATTAGTGCTTTCCACCTTATAAAATGAACGCGGCGCGGCAACACTGATGAAATGAACACGGCAAAACTAATTAAATGAACGCGGCAAAAAATCGACCAATCAGAATTTTGGTCGAGCCAGAACATATTGACCAATAATCGACTAATCGACTGGGAGATTACAGCCCTAGAACCCTGAACTGAGAAATTGTGATGAAGTGCTTGGTTGGCTGAGATCACAAGCAGTTCTGTCTTAGCAAGGTGGAGTTGAAGGTGATGGTCCTTCATCCAGCCAGAAATGTCTGTCAGACAGGCTGCAATACGAACATCAACTGTAGGATAATCTGGTTGAAATGAGATGTAGAGTTGAGTGTCATCAATCTTTAATATGACTCGGGACTACCGAGTTGTCTCAGAGAGTGATTCGTTCATTTTGTGTTGACCGCGCATGCGCATTACGCTGAATCTGTACTGGAAAGAACAAAAATGATTAGTTCATCTTTCGAGTCTCGAGTTCGGGTTTGAGTCTTTCGTTCTTCCTATCAGTCCCATAGAGTCTATGCTGTCAGTAGCGGAAACAGAAAAGATTCGTTCTTACGAGTCTTTCGGGTTTGACGTTTGAGTCGTTCTTTTGACACGTGACTTTGTCACTGTATTGAACACTAGTTCACAACCTTTTTACTAACAAGCACGTAGTTATTTTTTTATTTTATTTTTATTTTTTATATATATAAGTCTCAGTTAATATCAGACATATACAAATATGGGAAATATATTGACTATTCAAGTCTAACATCACAAAATCAAGTCAATTAGACTATTACTCGTTTTGAATCAGCTGTATTTTATTTTTCTCTATTGAGTTATATTATTTTTTGTCCTTGTGTTATTAATGAATAAAAATCAGTTTAAAAATGTCTATTAGATAGAAATCTATCTATCTATCTATCTATCTATCTATCTATCTATCTATCTATCTATCTATCTATCTATCTATCTATCTATCTATCTATCTATCTATCTATCTATCTATCTATCTATCTATCTATCTATCTATCTATCTATCTATCTATCTATCTATCTATCTATCTATCTATCTATCTATCATCTATCTATCTATCTATCTATCTATCTATCTATCTATCTATCTATCTATCTATCTATCTATCTATCTATCTATCTATCTATCTATCTATCTATCTATCTATCTATCTATCTATCTATCTATCTATCTATCGATATATATATATATATATATATATATATATATATATATATATATATATATATATATATATATATATATATATATATATATATATATATATATATATATATATATATATGTATGTATATGTGTGTGTGTGTGTTTGCGCTATATGATTCAAAATGAGTAATAGTCTAATTGACTTGAATTTGTGATGTTAGACTTGAATAGTCAATATATTTCCCATATTTGTTTATGTCTGATATTAACTGAGAATATGACAGGAAGAACGAAAAACTCAAACCCGAACTCGAGACTCGAAAGAACAAATCTTTTCTGTTTCCGCTACTGACAGCATAGACTCTATGGGACTGACAGGAAGAACGAAAGACTCAAACCCGAACTCGAAAGAACGAATCTTTTCTGTTTCCGTTACTGACAGCATAGACTCTATGGGACTGACAGGAAGAACGAAAGACTCAAACCCGAAAGACTCGTAAGAACGAATCTTTTCTGTTTCCGCTACTGACAGCATAGACTCTATGGGACTGACAGGAAGAACGAAAGACTCAAACCCGAACTCGAAAGAACGAATCTTTTCTGTTTCCGCTACTGACAGCATAGACTCTATGGGACTGACAGGAAGAACGAAAGACTCAAACCCGAACTCGAAAGAACGAATCTTTTCTGTTTCCGCTACTGACAGCATAGACTCTATGGGACTGACAGGAAGAACGAAAGACTCAAACCCGAACTCGAGACTCGAAAGATGAACTAATCATTCTGTTCCCGGACCTGTGTCACATGGCCCGGTCCAGCCCCATCAGAGTCAGACACAGACGAGTCGACAACTAACGTCTTGAGGAGTTCGAAGACACGAGAGGCGGAGAACAAACGTGATAAATATGAAGTTGCAAAAGAAAGAATGTCTCGGATCAGGAGGTGAGGTGAACTAACAGAGTTAGACTGCAATAGCCTGACCCAACAACTAATCAATTAATTAAACGTTTCAGTTTCTTATCATTTGGCTTTGGTTGCAGTACCCTATAGTTTATTTTTATTTAGTTTTACAAATGTAATCAACATTTTCATAAGTACTAGATGGGTTGGGCTATTTAACATGTCATTTTAATTATATTTTTCTGAAATGAACGAAATGACTCGAAATGACTCGAAAAAAGATTCGTTCATTTTGCTGAACGAGACTCAAAGATCCGAGTCAGTAAAATGATCCGAACTTCCCACTACCATTGCTAGGACGGTTTTGTCCCTTCTACTTGAAACAGTTTGTGGGAAAGAATAGTGAAACGAGTAGTAATTGTAGTGAAATGAGTGCAGATCCAGTGCTGGAATTCGTTATTTTTAATGTTTTGCTTCGTGATCATTACGGCTGTCATAATTGGTGGGGCGCAACTGAAAGTTTTAAGTTCTCTCACGCACAGATGGATGCTTTCATTCTAGTGAAATGACAAAAGAAATGCTGGTAAACTGGTGCTTCTCAAACGGAAGGCTGCCACATCAACAAGCTTTGTTAAAGGCCTCCCAATTTGAAGGATCTTTAAAAGACAGGCTTTGTTTCGCGTCCTTCATTCAGCTAATTTTGAAGGATGCATCATGTATATCCTTCATGTCCTTCAGTTCTTTCAGATCCACAGTCCTTTGCACACCAATACACAAAAAAGAACTGACGGAAAACAAGTTGGCACTGGGGAGTGCGGTTTACACTCTCTTACTATCTTGCCTCCGTTAAATCTATTCTTCACTATCCTTGCAAAGACTTGCTTGTGTGTCATTTTACATTTACATTTACTTTTATTCATTTAGCAGACGATTTTATCCAAAGCGACTTACAACTGAGGAATACAGGACGCGATCCGTCATGAAGAGGTGAAAAATCACAAAAAGTGCCTGAAATACTGAGTTTTGGACATTGCTTAGAGTAGCATAAGCTAGAATAGGGAGGGAATAGAGGAGTTAAAGTTTTTTTTTTTTTTTGATGAGGTTAACATGTGTCACTGCAATTCTAAGCAGTCTTCGTTGTCATTGTTTGCCCTGGTTTGAACTGTCAGCGTTTTTCTTGGATCATGGAATTTGATTTTTTCTCTGACTCTGACTCCAGGCACATGTCTCTCTGAATTGTAACGACTTCCTTCATCATAGCCTAAAGTGGTTTTACCACTGTACCAGAGGCTTTACAACATGTAGCCAGATACTACTGTTCAAGTTCTGACAGAGCATGTCACAAATGAGTCACAAATGCTGTTTTGTTTAGTGTTTTGTCCAAAGAGAAAATCATTGAAATCATTGAAATCATTATTATTATCAACAATAATTATTATTTTAGTAAAAAGTTGTTAGTATTTCCTTGTCAGATAATTAATTTTATATCTATTCCTTATGCAGTGTACTTCTGTCATAAGTCTGCCTTTATAACTATCCTTTCATCTTTCATCACTGTTCTCTTATCTTTAGTTTCATTTTCTATGGCTTATAATTTCTCACATCTCTGTTTCTGCTCAATTCCATAAACAGATTTGCTGTTGTAAATCAGTGCAAGGTTCATTAATGTTTCTTTTTTTCTTTTGACTTAAATTGGTGAATTTGTAGATGAGCTGCTGAAGCAGTATAATCAGAGGTTTTTTATTTTATCCATCCAAAGTGTTTTCATACATCACAGCGAAAGCTAGTTTTTCAGTTTCGTCATCCTACATCAATCCTACTGGGAATGTGAAACCTGTAGACACCTAGAACAAAAATCATTTTGACACCTGGTTAAAAATCATTTCAAAAATGTCTCATAACAGTAGAGTTCAGTAAAGCATAATTTGTTTTGCAGATGACACTTGCTTTGTGATTTTGTTGTCTAACATTCATAAATTTTTAAGTCTGGTTTTTCCACATACTTTTCAGGCCACGCTGCTATATTTCAATCACGTTCTATACAGAATAGAAAAATAATTAAGTAAGAAAAGTTGGTGGCTTAGAGCAATAATGTATAACACCATGACTGACCCCTTTTCCCTCGCATATTTACTGTAAAGTTACCTGACAAATAACTTCCTTGTGTTTAAAATAGCCAGCTGGCATTCAGTGCAGAGTTGAACTGATAAGCATATAAGGAAAGTCTTTCTCAAAACACACATAGGCCTACAACAGTGAAATAAATTAATCAAACAAACAAACAAACCAGCTAAATAAAATGTAATTCCCACCTATAATCTAGCTTTTATCTCTGTTTCCAATATTTGTACTTCAGAACTTCTCAGTACTGGCCCTACCCTGTTTGACGTTGTAGAATCAAAGTGAAACTATCTATAAAATCTGTCATCTTCTGCTACACCGCTGTGGAGGTAGGTTGGTTGTTTTGTTGTGCTTATAACTGTAATTAAACTGTAATTAAATTTGCAGTGCCAAATTGTCTTATTGTAGAATATCAAAGAGAATGTTCACGATATCTTACAAGCAAAATAAGAGAAAATAAGAAATACAGTATATGCGATTTTCTCTTTTTTTGGCTTACATTAAAATATAGTTTAAATGATACTATATATATATAAACAGACTATGTGGTCACAATTATGAATATGGGTCTACTGACATAAACTTCTATTTTATACAGTATGTACAAGCAGAATAAGTGTCTCTCACACACACACACACACACACACACACACACACACACACACACACACACACACACACACACACACACACACACACACACACACACACACACACACACACACACACACACACACACACACACACACACACAGTATATATAATATTACAAGACCATAATGCTCCAATTATCAAACGTTTTCTTTTAGTTTCACTTCAGTAAAGCTACATTTACATGCTCTGAAGTCTCTGTAAAAGTGTTCTTTCAAATACACAGATATGCAAATTGCTAATTATGGGAACAGCAAATACACAGACCAATGTGTCAAAGTATATGTGCTGTGCTTAAAGGGATAGTTGATGAAAATTCTGTCATCATTTACTTTTCCTCATGTCATTTAAAAAAAAGACTTCCTGTCTTCTGTGGAACAATTCTTTGGAAATTGCTTTGCAAAAATGTCTTTTGTTTTTTTGTCCATACAATGGCATGGTTTTAGACCCCACTGAATTTCTTTACATGCACAAATGCAGTATATACAGTCTTTAAAAATATTAATTTGTGTTCCACCCACAGTAAAAAATAAAAATAAAAATAACAAAAAACAAAATACAGGTTTAAAATGACATGAATGCAATTGAATGATGACAGAATTTTCCTTTTGGAAGTATCCCTTTAAGCCAGGGGTGTCCGGTCCTGCTACTGGAGGGCCACTGTCCTGAAGACATTAGCTCCAGCCCCAATTACACACACCTGAACCAGCTAATCAAGGGCTGCATCTGAAATCGCATATTTCCCTACTATATATTAAGCGAAAAACAGTATGGGCCCTATTTTAATGATCCAAGCACATAGCGCAGATGCACTTAGGGTGTGTCCCAATCCACTTTTGCTAATTTAACAACGGAAAACTGGTTGGCGCGCCAGGCGCATGGTCCAAAAGGTTGTACCTTGTCATTAGTGTGTTTTGGGTGTAACGTGCAATAAACCAGCCAGAGTCCCATCTCCCATTCCCTTTAAAAGCCAGTTGCGCTTGCACCATGGTGGATTCATTACTTACATGGTGGAATTTGCGAGCGTAAAGACTGAACGCTTCTCCAGAGAGGAATGCCTTTATTTTTAATATTTAAAAATGTCTGCTGCTGCGCATCGATGTGTGTGTAATAAGCTGAGTGTACACGCGTTGTGCACCCACCTATAGGCGCATATTACTAACACACCCTTTAAAAAACACAAAAAATACTGAGCCATTGACTTTATGCCAGGTTTTTGTTGGTCAATGGCATAGTCGTTTTCAGTTGCCTCAAAATAGCAACACGGCAACAATGTGCCTGAACACACCTTCTTTTCAGAACAGCACGGCCATGGGCAAGCAGGTGGGCGCAAGTGCATTACCTTTTTAAACAATGTGGCGCTGGTTGTGAAAATGATAACTGCGTCGGGCTGAAACTAGCAAAACACACTTGTGTCGCACCTGGAGTCGCATTGCGCCGGGTGTACGATAGGGCCCTATGTGACAAAGAAGTCTAAATTCACAGTATACTCATAAAAAGAGTAGGGAAAAGTACCTGCATGACCTACTGCTTCCAGCGAGATTCTGAAGTGTGCATACGATGGACACTTTACTATCTAGGTCACGTGATAATGACAATATGGCGAATGTAGTATGTCCAGATTACATTGACAGTCATACTATATAGAATGTACTTTTTTAGAGGTCGCAAAGTAATTACTTGTTCAAAATAAGTACCTACTCAAGCTATTTCGGATGCCGCCAAAGGTCTTACTAGCATACTAGAAACTTCCATGCAGGTGTGTTGAAGCAAGTTGGAGCTGAACTCTCCAGGACGTAGTTTGGACACCCCTGCTTTTAACAAACCACAAAAACAACTAATGTATTGCAACATTTATCTGAAGGTTTGTTTACCAGACGTCTGTACTGTCGTGGGAATACAGCAGCAAGATGTTTCGGACATCTGTGTTTGTGAACTCTTCTTGTTCTTGTTGTATGTGCCCTGAGTGTTTCTTTGTTGACATTCAACCAAATTGGCATAGAGGCAAACAATCCTATATAATGTATCACGGCACTACAATGTTGAATGCGATGAGGATCAAGAGCGAGGGCTTCTCTCCTTCCGCTGATGGCATGCTGGGTCCCGGAGTCTATGTCACAAGAAGCTTTGAAAAAGCCTCACGTTACCCTCTGCATTCAAATGGGGAGATGCTTGCTGTTCTCAGACTCAGCTTAAGAGTGGGCAAGGTGAAGAAGATCGACTACCAGGGTCATCCTTTACAGAAGACCTGGTATGAACATGGATATGACACAGCGTGGGTTCCTCCTAACTGTGGCATGGTGAACAGTGGCCTAGAGGAGAACTGTCTGCATGATCCAAGCCGAATCACAGTGCTGGATGTCATTCCAAACCTCAGATTCTGGTAGATTCTGTGAAACATAATGAACACTTCAATATTAAAATGACTGTCAAATTAATTTATGATTACAATGAATTTATGATAACAGAACATACTTAACTTTTGTTTAATTTTTACATAGTTTACATAATGCATAAGCAATTATTGTCAGTTTTAACAATAATGAGTTTATTATAAAAATACATTTATTTTGAACAATATTCATAATGTGCATTAGAGATTAATATTTTGTAAATAAAGTGGTAAATTATGGTTTTTTTGCGCAAAACAAAGCACTCACATCACTTCATAAAAAGTTGGTTAAACATCTGGAGTCACATGATTACTTTAATGACGTCTTTTCTAGCTTTCTGGGGCTTGAAAGTGGTAGTTGCATAGGCTTTCAATGAAGGGACAGAAAGCTCTTAGATTTCATTAAAAATATCTTAATTTGTGTTCCACGAAAGTCTTACGGGTTTGTAATGACATGAGGGTGAGTAATTAATGACAGAATTTTCATTCTTGGGTGAACTAACCCTTAAAGTATTCAGTTTTGACTTTCTAATAAGTTGCGAGTCATTGATACCATCTAGCATCAGTTCCACCTGATCAACACCAGAGGTCACCATCACTTGCTTTATGTCATTGACTTCGTTTCAGGGGTTTTCAAAGATTCA
The DNA here is from genome assembly GCA_023566225.1 of Romanogobio albipinnatus. NCBI lineage: Eukaryota > Metazoa > Chordata > Actinopteri > Cypriniformes > Gobionidae > Romanogobio > Romanogobio albipinnatus. The sequence continues at coordinate 41,303,647 of CM042244.1, read as the reverse complement.
CACAGTGGGTCTCCCCTCTGAAAAAACTTACAGACAGTTCAGGTGCCCAATCCACAACGGATTATTTGTCTTTTAACATTGTACTAACCTCCAGTCATGAATTAACAACATTTTGAATATACTTTAACAATAAAAAAATGTACCTGCCATTGCCAACCCTGGTCTCTCCTGCATAGTTGTCAACTTTTCAAGTTTTTCCAGATGTGTCATTGCAATTCTAAGCATCCTGCCTTGTCAGCAAGAAATAAAAACAAGAACAGACTGATCTTTACAGATTTTTTTTTTTTCTTGGATTGAGTAATGTCTCTTCTCAGACTGGCTTTAGTTTGCATTTTAGGACTCAATCTTGTATTACATACATACCTTGTTAGGAGGTAACTTATGCCTTGAATGCTTCAGTATCTTTAAATTTATACATGTCTTACTGATTCCTTCAAATAGCATGTTGAGCAACTGCTGTTTTAACTTCTTTTGTTAAAAGACAGAATCTAAAAAACCTCTGGAGTTAGTGTAGCATTGTTTGTTTAATGATTAAACACAGGCGTGATTGCTCATGCTGAACTGCATTGATAAGATATATGGTCTCTGAGTAAGAGTAGGTGACCACATCCTTACCCAACACCCTCATTTCCCCCCTTTAGCTCCACCCAATATCCGAATTAAAAGTGAAACCAAAATTCTATAGATTTCCTCTTTTTCTAGAGACTGTTTGGTGCCTAAGACTCCTGAGCATGTAAGTTAAATTAAAACAATTTAATTTAATTTAAAAAAAAAATCTAATTCAGCTAAATTAAATGAAGCTCTTAAAGCTTTTAAATGATGCCGAAAGAAAATGTAGAAATGATGTAGACACAGCTTAATTTGTGTAGTGTTCACAAAGTCCTTTCATCATAACATTCATACTGCAAACTGCATATTCCTGTTATTATACAAATATTTATCTTTAGCTATTCACTAATTATCAAATAAATGAAAACTTTTCAGTGCTTTGGTTGTTGTGACTGCCATGGGGGACAACGGTTATGGCATTGGAATACAGAAGTATCCTGGACGGAGAACATACATCATGTATCATGGGACTACAATGGCAATCGCAGAGACAATCAAACGTGAAGGATTCAAACCCTCTTCTGGTGGCATGCTCGGTCCAGGAGTGTACGTGAGTCGGAGTAAAGAGAAAGCTTCTCGTTACCCTTTAAACGCTGGAGGACAACAGCTGGCCATTCTTAAACTAAGTGTTCGAGTGGGAAAAGTCAAGAAGATTGATCATCAGGGTCATCCCTTACAGACAACCTGGCATCAACAAGGTTATGACACTGCGTGGGTCCCTGCAAACTGTGGAATGGTACAGTGTGGATTAGAAGAGGACTGTGTTTATGATCCAAGCCGGATCACGGTTCTAGAGATTATTCCAAACTAAAACTTTTGTCAGCTTTATTTTGTCATCTAAATTTGACTAAAAAGTAATTGTCCTTCTACAGAGTCTTGCCAAATCTTTGAATAAATGAATTAATAAATCATAAAATGTATACTTGTGTCACCATATCCCCTACTTTAAGTACTCACTATTTCTACTCACTATTTTAAGAACTTATTTAAAGGTACACTATACAGTATGTTCGTTTATTTATTTATTTATAAATGAATGTATTTATGTAACGTTTGGCCATCTATAGCGGTTAAAAAACAAAGCATGCATTTTGCGGAAGAACATTGTTAAATGTTAATTGGAAACGGATATTTTTCAATTAATGCTGTTACAAAAGTTATGACGTTATCAGTCTGGTATGGTCAAAGATTTTTTTTTTTTTTTTTTTTTTACTTATATTCTGGCCAAATAGAGAGAAATATCATCCTACTGCTAATAAAACATTCACTATAGGGCCTACTTTGGACACCCCTGCTATAGGCCCAAGAGATATACCCAGTTTAGATGGAAAGGATCTCAAGCTGACTATAGCTGAAGATGTAGCTATACCCATTAGGGATAGTTCACCCAAAAAATGATGTCATCATTTACTCACCCTCAAGTTGCTCCAAACCTGTAAATTGTCTTTGTTCTACTGAAAAAAAAGAATGTTTGTAACAAAACTGTTGTGGGGCACCATGGACTTCTATAATAGGCCTATTTTTTTTTCCATACTATGGAAGTCAATGGTGAATTTTCATTCTTGGGGTGATTGAATGCGATTCAGAGATGAACACTAATGCTGTCCACCAGAGGGAGGCACAGGATAGCAAACCAGTTTAAAGACCATGAAAATTATTCAATAAATAGACTTTAGAATTTAGAATTTTTGTAAAAATAGCATATAAATTCACTATAGTTTCATAAAGTTTAATAAAGCCCAACATAAATCACAAAAAACTGTGATCTCCAAAATACTTATAGACCATACATTTTTTAAGTCCTCAAAAAAGTTGCAGACATGACTGAATGCATGTCCAATTGAAGAAGAGACACTATAGTATTTGTCTATTTTAATATAATAATACTTCCATAAAGAGACGTAAAGACTCATATTTTATTTGAATAGAGACCTCCATTGTATAACTAGGCCTATATATCATCTACACAAGTCATTGTGCTTGACCCCAATTATTGCCTCAAGTTAAACTGCATTGTTTAATTTACCTTCTGTGTCGTTGCCCACAACACTTGTGACAGGACTTTGAAATTGCAAACAGGGAACAATAAAAGGCCACATTTCAAGCTCGGAGCCCCTCGGACAGCACGCCAATTTAAGTGGGAACTCATGAAACGAATATTACGAGACGCACAGGCGCAATATAAACACTAAAATATAAACAGACTTAGGGTAAGTTTAATAATAATAATAATAATAATTAATTACATTTATATAGCGCTTTTCTAGGCACTCACTCAAAGCGCTTTTACATAGAAGGGGGGAATCTCCTCAACCACCACCAATGTGCAGCATCCACCTGGATGATGCGACGGCAGCCATATTGCGCCAGTACGCCCACCACACACCAGCTGATTGGTGGAGAAGAGACTGAGGGATGATACCAATCTTATATATGGGGATGATTAGGAGGCCATGATGGACAGGGGCCAATGGGCACATTTTTTTGGCCAGGATGCCGGGGTTACACCCCTACTCTTTATCGAAAGACATCCTGGGATTTTTAATGACCACAGAGAGTCAGGACCTCGGTTTAACGTCTCATCCGAAGGACGGTGCTTGTTACAGTATAGTGTCCCCATCACTATACTGGGGCGTTAGGACCCACACAGACCACAGGGTGAGCACCCCCTGTTGGCCTCACTAACACCTCTACCAACAGCTACCTAGTTTTCCCAATTTGGTCTCCCATCCAGGTACTAACCAGGCTCAGCCCTGCTTAGCTTCAGTGGGAAACCAGTCTCTGGCTACAGGGTGATATAGCTGCTGGCTAAGTTTACACAACAATGTACTAAAAACAGAAAAGTTTTCATGTTGCATTTTTGCAGACATATTTCTTTTAGAGCTGTCAAAATTAACGCGTTAATAAGGCATTAACGCAAATTCAGCACTAATTTTATTAACGCTCGATTAACGCAGCGCATATTTTCTATTTGACCCGTGGCCTAGCCCGTAGTTGGAGAAATTGAGAGTAGACGTAAAGGATGCATCAACAAACAGAAATGGGGAAAGAAAGGGTTTAACATTAACATTACTATTCTGAAACAAGTGCATTTATAGCCTACATAAGCTACCATTTTTCTGTTTAACTGAACTGTTTAACGTGTGTGCTGCAGTCCAAGTCCGAGCACGATGTGTGAATACACTGCAAGCTCACTCGCTCATACCCGAGGTAAATCATTAACACCACCCACTTACAGTACATGTGTTTTATTGAACTAAATACATTACAATCGGCTAAAAACGAATGCGCAGGTTACTTTTCTGAAGCACTCCCACACTGTTCACGACCTGAATCGCGTCACAGTTCGAGTGCAACCGAACTCACTAAATAACTAAATAATAACTAAATGTGAGCATTGAGCAACAGAAAACAGAAAATAATCCGCACATATGGGAGTGCTGGAGGCGCAGTGCACACACAAAATGCTGGCAGTTCAATAGGGAGCGCGCAGCTCTTAAAGGGGCCACACTATTCCTACTCTTTACAACCTCCTCCAGGTATGGTGTGGTACCCTGGTGTGCTCCCAGGTCCTCATGACAGCTTTCTCATTACCAATTTTTCATAGGAACTATGCCCCGTTCTGAACTAGACCGCCAGTGTAAAAACGCCGTTTATTTCAATTTTAAAATGAGAGAAATTACCGCTTATTCTGAATTTTTTAATTTAGGCTTAAGAGACATGCACAAGTTCTTTTAAAAAACATCTATGACCTTTGATACATGTCTAGTCTTCATGCTCTGTTGAGTATGGTTTCACTAATAATAAACATACATTTGCATTAAGCATGCATATTTGTCCATACCCATGTTGATTAGAGTATTACAAATTTGAAACATATTCATTTAAGGTACATTTAGAACTGATAAAAATGTGCGAATAAGCTGCGATTAATCACAAGTTAACTCATGACAATCATGCGATTAAATATTTTAATCGATTGACAGCCCTAATTTATTTACATGAAGACGATAACAGTAGCGGTTTAAAAAAAACTTTGCACTTTGAAACTCCTTTTCAAAATCGTTTTCAGGCCGTCAAAATGCAGTTCGTCTAAATGAATGGCCAAAATGCATAACAAGTTTTTTTGTTCGAGGGAACTCTCACTGCGTCGGAACGACAATTTGGGGATGCTCCCTAAGCATCAGCGAATCTGAAGTCTGAATAGAAACTAAACCAATCCGATTGGCGTGCTTGATGACGTCACTGTGACGGCATACCCGGAAGTATAAAAGGGAAGCCGGCGCATTGAAACGGCAGTTATTGCTCTTCAGCATAGCGCTCTGTGTTTCAAAGTGTCTGTCTATTTACTGTTGTTTTGTCCGAGTGTGTGAGAAAGAATGGAAAGTGAGAGAGAGTTCAAGCAGTGTGTGCATCCGTGAGGCGGCTCGGCGTCGCAGATCATGGGGTTCACAACGGGACTTTTCAGAAGGTTTTGGGACTGCTGCGGCACTTTCCCATTCCTCTTCTGACAGTTCCGAGGATTTTCCTCCCTGTGTGGAAGCCTGCGCTGTGGCTTCTTCCCCCAGGGTCGAGAATCCGATGCTCATTCTCTCCGGTTCCGAGGAGCCGGACGAGGGTGGCATCGGGGCGGGTGGAGAAGCAGGAAGTGTTTCATCGCTTCATCCACCCGCCCAAGAGGAGCTGGTTGAGGTGTTGACCCGTGCGGTGGCCAAATTAAACATCGATTGGCCACAGGAAGTGCCGGAAGTTCAGCCGCCCAGTAGGCTGGACGACCGGTTCCTTTCTCGCCGGGTTCAAACACCTCGCCGGGGCTTGCCATTCTTCCCGGATCTACACACTGAGGTGTGTAGATCCTGGAAGAAACCCTATTCCTCGCGTGTGTCCGATCCTCCAGTGTTGGATTATTCCAATGTGCTGGGGGCACGCGAGGCGGGTTATGGGACGATGCCTCGGGTGGAGAAAGCTCTCGCGAGTTATCTTTTGCCCAACTCTGCATCGTCCCTCAAAGCCCCGGCGCTGCCCACCAAACACTGTCGGGATACCTCATCTTTGGTGGGCAAGGCTTATATTGCGGCTGGGCGGGCTGGTAGTTCCCTGCACACATTATCGATCCTGCAGGCCTACCAGGCTGACCTCCTCAAAGAGCTCGATGAGGGCGAGGGTCCCTCTCCGGAGGATATATTGGAATTGAGGAGGGCTGCGGATTTGTCTCTCCGCATCACCAAGGAGACGGCCCGTGCTATCGGCCGCTCCATGGCGTCCGTGGTGACTGTGGAGAGACATCTCTGGCTGAATCTGTCGGGGATGAAGGAGAGGGATAAGACCTTTCTCCTAGACTCCCCGATTTCGCCTTCTGGTCTATTTGGTGGCGCGGTTGAGACCGTCGTCGCCAAATACCAGGAGGCGAAAAATCAGTCAGCAGCTTTCCGTCAATTCGTCCCTCGCCGCTCAGAGCCGGGGAAGGCGGCCCCTAGGGGGCAGCCTCAGCCGTCTACCAGCTCCTTGCACCGGCTGGTGCAGAAGGAGAGCGTCGCCTCTAGAGCCCCTCCTCCGGGAGCTTGGCAACAGAGGCGGCGCTCTCTCCACCAAACTCACCAGCAGCCTTCCGCTCCTAGAGGCGATCTGAGGAGCGTACTCCAGGCGCGGAAGGCTGCTGGGAAGAAGTCCTAGCTGCGGCAGGACTTCTAAGGGCGGTCCCCCCCGCAGAAGGGCAACCGAGGTTGCTTCTTCTGCGGCGCTCTGGGGAAATCGATGTGGTAATCCCGCCGTCTATGACGCTTCGGGCCACATCGATTTCCCGCGAACGCATGCTGCTCCGGCCACCTCTGGAAAGACCTGCGGCTGGGCAGCTTGCGCGTCCGCACACAGAGAATCATTCCCAACCACTTCCTGCCGGTCATCCGCTTCAGGGGGTTGGGGACGAGGCTTGTGTAACACCCGACGCCAGCCTCGAGAGAATATTTCCGAATATTTCTACATGGGTCCTGCGTACTGTAGAAAAGGGTTACAGACTGCAGTTCGGTCACCCTCCTCCAGGTTTCAGGGGGTTGAACTGGACCGCAGTGGTACCAGAGCGGGTTCGGGTAATGGAACAAGAAGTAAAATCCTTGCTGGCGAAGGAAGCCATAGAGTGCGTTCCTCCGCCGGAGAGGGAGTCCGGGTTCTACAGCCGATACTTTATAGTTCCCAAAAAGGACGGAGGGTTGCGTCCGATGATAGACCTGAGGTATTTGAATCTTTCTCTGAGGAGATTCAGATTCAAAATGCTCACGGTTCCCATCATCGTGAGTCAGATCCAGCCCGAGGACTGGTTCGTCGCGATAGATCTAAAGGACGCATACTTCCATATCTCCATCCTTCCATGTCACAGGATGTTCTTGAGGTTCGCTTTCGGGGGCGAGGCGTACCAATATCGAGTGCTTCCCTTTGGTCTAGCTCTTTCCCCACGCACATTCACAAAGTGCATGGATGCAGCTCTGGCTCCATTGAGACATCAGGGCATCCGTGTGCTGAATTATATCGACGACTGGCTCATATTGGCCCAGTCGTACGAGATGGCAGTTTGGCATCGAGATGTCGTTCTGGCCCACATAAGGTGCTTGGGGCTGAGACTCAACACAGTGAAGAGTGTGTTGACGCCGTCCCGGAGGACTAAGGCTCAGGAATAAGGCTAGGCCACAGCATCACTGTGAAGCACTTTCAGAGAGTGCTGGGGCACATGGCAGCAGCGTCCAACATGATACCTTTTGGCCTGCTGTACATGAGACCCCTACAGTGGTGGCTGAAAACCAAGGGGTTTTCCCCCAGAGGGAATCCTTTCCGTATGATCAGGGTAACGCGCAGATGCCTTCGTTCCCTAGTCATATGGAAGAAACCTTGGTTTCTGTCCCAGGGGCCAGTGTTGGGAGCGTCCTGTTGCCGGAAATCCATTTCAACAGACGCCTCCCTCACTGGTTGGGGCGCGGTCATGGACGGCCGCTTTGCGAGGGGCCCGTGGGAGGACCGTCATTCCTCCTGGCACATAAATTGCCTGGAGATGATTGCGGTCTACAAAGCTCTCAGGAGCTTTTTCCCGGACCTCCGCGGCCAACATGTCCTGGTACGAACAGACAATACAGCTGTTGTAGCGTACCTCAGTCATCAGGGGGGTTTGAGGTCACGCCCTCTATGCAGACTGGCGCATCAAATTCTCCTGTGGTCCCAAGGGAAACTGTTGTCCATCAGGGCAATGTATGTCCCGGGGGTCCAAAATCAGGGAGCAGACATCATGTCGAGGCAGGGGCTGAGGCCCGGGGAGTGGCGACTCCACCCAGAGGTGGTGGAGGCCATGTGCGAGAGGTTCGGCCTCGAAGTGGACCTGTTTGCGTCTCGAGAGACGTCCCACTGTCCACTGTGGTGTTCCCTCATGCATCCAGCCCCGCTGGGGTTTTATGCCATGGTTCAGACGTGGCCGAGGCTGCGTCTGTACGCATTTCCCCCGATTGCTCTGCTCCCGGGAGTCCTGGAGAGGGTCCGTCAACTGGGGGTCAACCTACTTTTGGTAGCACCCCGTTGGCCGACGCGAGTTTGGTTCTCGGATATCATAGCTCTGCTGGCAGGTCATCCGTGGCAGATTCCTCTGAGGAGGGATCTCCTATCTCAGGTGGGGGGCACAATATTCCACCCCCGGCCAGAGGTTTGGAACCTTTGGGTCTGGCCCCTGAGGGGGTCAGGTACCTAGAGGCTGGCCTGTCGGCAGAGGTGGTAGAGACCTTACTCAGTTCCAGGGCTCCGTCTACGAGGAGACTGTACAGCCTCAAGTGGAATGTGTTTGCCACTTGGTGCAGGGAGCGTGAGGTGGACCCAGTTAACTGCCCGGCGGCTTCAGTGCTGGAGTTCCTCCAAGATCGCTTCTCTGCGGGTCTAACCCCGTCCACACTCAAGGTGTACGTGGCTGCCATTACAGCTTTCCACGCTCCTATGGGTGATGGGCCTTTGGGTAGGCACCAGTTGGTTGTACAGTTCCTCCCTGGGGATTGGAGGATGAGGCCTGCGGCTCGTTCCAGAGTTCCGACCTGGGATCTGGCGGTGGTTCTCGAAGGGCTGGCTGAGGCCCCCTTTGAGCCATTGGAGTCGGCGAAACCAAAGAACCTGACCCTGAAGGTGGCTTTTCTCCTGGCGATTATATCGCTGAAAAGAGTGGGGGACCTCCAGGCCTTGGCAGTAACGCCGACTTGCCTGGAGTTCGCCCCTGGGGGAGTAAAAGCCATCTTACACCCTAGGCCGGGCTACGTGCCCAAAGTTCCATCAAGGGTGGCCAGGTCTTTGGTTCTTCAGGCATTTCATCCTCCGCCTCACGTGACGGCAGAAGAAGGGAGGCTTCACCTGCTCTGCCCAGTTAGGGCTCTCAGGATGTATCTGGAGAAGTCTGCGCAGTGGAGGAGATCTCAACAGCTTTTGGTGTGTTTTGGTTCACCTAAGAAAGGGTTGCCTGCATCTACCCAGACAATCAGTAACTGGATTGTCCAGGCGATAACCGTGGCTTATCAGGTGCGCAATTTGCCTTCACCTATGGCCGTGAGGGCTCATTCCACCAGAGGCATGGCCTCTTCGGTGGCCCTCCTTTCTGGGGTCCCCATGCAGGATATCTGCGAGGCGGCTGGGTGGGCTACCCCACACACCTTTATCAGGTTTTATAGCCTGCATCTCCCTACTGCGCCTGGCGCTAGGGTACTCCAGTCCTAGTTGTGCCCGGTCTCCGGCTTCACACTAGGGCAGGCGCTACCCTCGGTGTGGGCTAGTGGGTACTCGTTCCCCAAATTGTCGTTCCGATGCAGTGAGAGTTCCCTCGAAAGGGAACGGCTCGGGTTATGTCTATAACCCTTGTTCCCTGAGAAGGGAACGAGCACTGCGTCGCGTCACCACACCTCGGCACGCCTGGAGCGCATGCTTCAGAGCAATAGCTGCCGTTTCAATGCGCCGGCTTCCCTTTTATACTTCCGGGTATGAGGTCACAGTGATGTCATCACGCACGCCAATCGGATTGGTTTAGTTTCTATTCAGACTTCAGATTCGCTGATGCTTAGGGAGCATCCCCAAATTGTCGTTCCGACGCAGTGCTCGTTCCCTTCTCAGGGAACAAGGGTTATAGACATAACCCGAGCCGTTTTAGTTGAAAACGGTGTCTTGTAAACAGAAAAGCCCTAATAATGCATCACGCCATGGCATGTGGTAATTTCCTAGTCTTGAGATGACAACACGTGAAGTTCTATTAAGAGCAATTCTCTGACTGGGAATTATTCATTTCTAAATTCCTAAATTAATCTGCAGCGGTATGGTGGTCTAGCGGTCATGTGGCACAAGTAGGAGCTCTTGGAAAACGCCTATATTACAAGCTGTATACGATGACGTTGGCACTTTTTGCATGTTGAAATCTTATAATTACAACATGGCGTGAACAAAAGCGTTTCGGAAAAAGGATTGATGATGTGTTCACTCATTATTTAACTTTTATTAATTTTACATAGTTTAACAAAGTTACATAGTGTACCTTTAAGCAGAACTGTAATTTACTGGGTCTCTAAAGAAAGGCACTCTGCATCGGCAATCCCATTACGCTTGACAACAGTTGGGCCGTGTGTCCACCAAAGCGTTTTTAGCCGGCTGAAAACGCTAGGTGCTCTGCTGAAAACGTATCGCTGTGGGCGCTTGAGAACGTTTTGGCAGCGCAGCGTTTTTTGTCTGTAGAGACTCTTTGCTTGTTATGATACGGAATATCCGCGGAAGTGTTACTAGTATCTCATTTCACAAACAGGTTGTTTCTGTATTGATTCTATATAAAAATTCTGATACAATGTAAAGTATTTGCTCTGGCTCTTGATCTAAAGGATTTTGTTCCGTTATTAAGCTGCTTGTTATCATCTGTTGACGTTGTACAAGCAGAATGAATGTGGCAGTTGGTCTGCTTTGTATTTGTCCCGCCCCTCCTCCACTGTGATTGGACGGCTGGGTGAAAAGTGACAGTGATGAGTGCTGCGTTTTGCTCAAAGTGGAACATTCTTCAACTCTTGGCGACCAGTAAAAAACGGCGAACGCTCAGCACTTGAGCGTGAAATACTTGCTCAGCGCCTCGTTGCGCTCATGGCGTTCTAAAAACGCGGCTCTCCCATTGAAAACAATTGAATACGTCAGCCATCCGCGTGAAAAAACGCTTTGGTGGACACACGGCCTTAAGTAAGGAATAAAAAAGTGGTGCAGGTATGACCAGGCACATCCCACAGATGCTCCATTGGATTGAGATCTGGGGAATTTGGAGGCCAAGTCTACACCTCAAACTCGTTGTTGTGCTCCTCAAACCATTCCTGAACCATTTTTTCTTTTTTGAAAGAAAACATGATTCATCAGACCAAGCCACCTTCACCTTGCTCCGTGGTCCATTTCTGATGCTCACATGCCCACTTTTGGCTCTTTCGGTGGTGGACAGGGGTCAGTATGGTCACCCTGACTGGTGCCCCATACGCAACAAACTGCGATGCACTGTGTATTCTGACATAATAATATCAGAACCAGCATTAACTTCTTGAGCAATTTGAGCTCCAGTAGCTCGTCTGTTTGATTGGACCACACGGGCCAGCCTTTGCTCCCTGCGTGCATCAAATTAGCCTTGGCCGCCCTTGACCCTGTCGCCGGTTCACCACTGTTCCTTGGACCATTTTTGATAGATACTGAACACTGCAGACCGGGAACACCCCACAAGAGTAGTCATGTTCGGTTCCTGAACAAATCGTCCTTTTGAGCCGGTTCTCATCAAGTAACCGAACGTTAAATCGAACGTTAGTTTTGGGCTGATGGTGCAAGACACAAAAGCCGAAGTAGCACGTCCGACTAAAATAAAAAAATAAAAAAAACCCAGTTCAACCAGCTTTCGAAGTTTGCAGAGGGATACTGAGGACTCCAAAAAAAAAAAAAAATGGGCACGTTCAAACAGCTGTCGAAGTTTGCCAATGATTACCGAGGATTTTGATGATTGAGTTGGCGATGCAAGCCTGAGGCACATAGCTACTGGAAATATACATATGACTACTGTTGTCATTTCACTCGTCCCAGCATTCAAAGGTGGTTTTGGCATGCTTGTGGACAAAAAGGTGGCAAAGAAAATCTTCAGGGTTCGTCTTCAGCGGTCTAACAGCGCTTGTCAATAAGATGGTCAGTCATATCAAAGAAAGCTGTGTCGTTGCAATTGATGCACAGTTACTTCCTGGTTTTCAATAAGCCAGCTTGGGCATTTCCAGTGAAATGTTAGCTGTCATTCTGTCCTCGCTATACATCGACACAAAACCATCAATGATTTTAATGTTGTGTTTATACACTATATTGTCAAAAGTTTTGGGATGCCTGCCTTTACATGCACATGAACTTTAATGACATCCCATTCTTAATCTGTAGGGTTTAATGAAGCTCTAACACAGGGGTGTCCAAACTTTTTTTAAAGGGGGCCGGATTCGATATTGTGGACATACCCGGGGGCCGGTCCCTTTTCTATTTTTTATATATATATAATGACATGTTTTGACAAAACATGACAGATTTGACAAAAGCTTGAGCTGACAGTAGAGTAGCTTGAGATAGGACATAGGAAATGTATAGATATTTAGCAATATCTGTAAAACTTTAAATCAACCAAAAAGTTTTAATGGGTGAAATTTTAATATTATTACGGAGTTAGAACTCTATTATTATTTAAATTTAATAAGTGCTCTATTTAGCTCACCACAGGTAAAACCACACTACAAAATGTGCTTTTCTGACTTGGTATTTCTGTCTTTTTTCCAGTCCAAATATCTAAAAATTCTTAAATCAAGATGCTTTTACTAAGGAAAATTACTTTTTTTTTTTTCTTGATTCCTGGGGAAAAAAATCTAAATGAATTGAGTTTTTGCTTGAAACAAACAAAATTATCTGCCAATGGATTAGAAAAATAATCTTCCAAAATCTTCCTTAAAGATTCCAAACAGAAACATTATTTTTCTTACCCCATTGGCAGATATATTTGCTTGTTTTAAACAAAAACTCACTTCAATTTTATTTTATTTTCCAGAAAACAAGAGAAAATATCTAATGTCATTTAACTTATCTCGTAACATCTTGATTTAAGAATTTTAGATATATTTAGACTAGAAACCAGACAAAAATACTAAATGACAGCATTTTTTGCAGTGCACACAAGGCAAAAAGTAATACATATATATATATATATATATATATATATATATATATATATATACATATATACATATATATATATATACATATATATACATATATATAATGGTATTTAGTCTATAGACAAATAAATACAAATGCACAAAACTGCAAGTTTATGACAAAAATAGTTTGCAATTTGGCCTTTATTACTCATTTAATACATGTCTACATTACAAATTAAATCAAATTAGATATTAACCTACATTTCTGACAAATTACCATGGTTACAGGTAGTGTTACCACAGTAAATCCATGATAAATTCGAAATGCGAAATGCGTTTGAAAAGTATTTTGAATCGGCTCAGCTGATTTGCACGTTAGTGTTGTTGATTAAGTCAGCGCTGTTGAACTGGATTTAAATTACATCAAATCACAGAGAGATTCGCAGCTCGTACCGGAGACCTCTGCACCGAACTCGAACGCTTCTCACGGGCTTCGGAAGGCTGTTTAGTGGGCGCGTGATCGAAATACTCAGCAGGTACACACATTTGTTCAGAGTCAGAGCTCGCGAGTTGCGCAGAGCACAAGCAGCGCTGTTTCGTTCCGCTTTTGGCGCTCTTTCCCTGGCCTAAAGTCTGTTACTGCCACCTTGTGGTGACATCGTGAAACTGCATGATTTGTAAATGATCCGTGGCGGGCCACATATAATATATTTTAATAGGCGTGCTGCGGGCCGTTTGAAATTCATCCCCGGGCCGCATTTGGCCCGCGGGCCGGACTTTGGACACCCCTGCTCTAACAGCTTCAACTCTTCTGGGGAGGCTTTCCACAAGGTTTATGAGTGTGTTCATGGGAATTTTTGACCATTCTTCTAGAAGCGCATTTGTGAGGTTAGAAGGCCTGGCTCGCAGTCTCTGCTCTAATTCATCCCAAAGGTGTTCTATCAGGTTGAGGTCAGGACTCTGTGCAGGCCAGTCAAGTTCCTCCAGACCAAACTCACTCATCCATGTCTTTAACGACCTTGTTTTGTGCACTGGTATGCAGTCATGTTGGAACAGGAAGGGGCTATCCCAAAACTGTTCCCACAAAGTTGGGAGCATGAAATTGTCCAAAATGATTTGGTAAGTATTCCTTTCACTGGAAATAAAGGGGCCAAGCCCAATACCTGAAAAACAGCTCCACACCATAATCCCCCCTCCACGAATATTTAGTAATGAGGTAATTTCACGAATGGACTTATGGTGGCAACCTATCACGGTACCATGCTTGAATTCACTGAGCTCCTAAGAGCGACCCATTCTTTCACAAATGTTTGTAGAAGCAGTTTTCATGCCTAGGTGCTTGATTTTATACACATTTGTCCATGGAAGTGATTGGAACACCTAAATTCAAGGATTTGGAGGGGCGTCCCAATACTTTTTAAAATATAGTGTATTTTACTGCAGTTATCGCACTTAACTAATTTGCCAATAAACCAGTTTTATTGATTGACAAGGCTAATGGGAACGTTAGAATAAGAAATAAGGTGTCTGTAATTGCATACACACACTTTAATGTTATTTTTAATGTGATGACCAAAAACATTATTTGTTCACCCTTCTGAAATTGTCCTAATTTCAAGATGTAGGAAATACATAGCATTTGATATAAAACACTTTTATTTAAAAATAAAAAAACATTAAGTACCACTATAACCAATAGATGGCGACAGAGAAGCTTGAGATCATTATAGCCTCCTCTTGATGGCAGGCCTGACAGCATGTGCTGAACTGCACAGATAATGAATTTGGTGACCATAGGTTACAGGTGACCACACCTTTAAACCACCCCTCTTAAACTTACAAATGAAAAGTGAAAACAAAGTTATTGTTTCTTTTTTAGAGGATATTAGGAGCGAAAAGACTCTTGAGCAGGTAAGTTAAATTAAAATCAAGTGAATTTTATCCTTTTGAGCTAAATTAAAATTATTAAATGAAGCAGTGTTTTAATTAAAGAAACTATACTAACATCAGTTGAAATCAATTGAGTTTGATGCAGTAGGAAAATGTAAGTTTGTGCACGGTTCAGAAATGTCCTTTTTGTTAACTTTCACACTGCGAACCGCATATTTTTTTCATATAATAATTGTCCTTGGTGGTTCACTAATTATCATATATAATATATACATAAACCTTTCAAAGTGGGTTACAGTGAATGCCATGGGAAATTGTAGCAGCACTGAAGAAGAGGAGAAACAGTGCCCTGGACAGAAAACATACATCATGTATCATGGCACTACGAAGGTAAATGCACAGAAGATCCAACGTGAAGGATTCAGACCCTCTTCTCATGGCATGCTTGGTTATGGAGTTTACGTGAGCCGGAGTAAAGAGAAAGCTTCCCGTTACCCTTTAAATGCTGGAGGACAACAGCTGGCCATTCTTAAACTAAGTGTTCAAGTGGGAAAAGTGAAGAAGATTGATCGTCAGGGTCATCCCTTACAAAAAACCTGGAATCAACAAGGTTATGACACTGCATGGGTCCCTGCAAACTGTGGAATGGTACAGAGTGGATTAGAAGAGGACTGTGTTTATGATCCAAGCCGGATCATAGTTCTAGAGATTATTCCAAACTTTAGAAACTGTTAGAAGTTTTGACAGCTTTATTTTTGGTGGCTACTTTTTACTTACAAAATTATAAATATGTTCTTTTGCTGAGGTTTCCCAAATGTTTTATCTAAAAACAAGACTGAAAATTGTGAAAATTGATTTCACATACATTTGTTTTGCAATATGCAAACACTTCTACAAACATCAGTAAGAACATAGAGAAAATGACCTTGATTGGAAAACTTTACAGTTTATGTGTGTTTTTCAATGGAAGTCTTTATATACTTGTGTATCAACATATACTTCAATTCAAGTTAACCTTTATTTTTTAAAGCACATTTAAAAACACAAGCTGAACCAAAGTGATGTAGGAATACAGTTTAAGAAAAAGAAAATATAATGTTAAGGAAAAATTGGAAAAAAACACAATTATTGCCATTGTTTTGTTGTTAAAGATTAAGGACTTATTTATTTTCTTTGTTATATTTAATTCTGCTTATTGTTGGGAAAAGTTTGGAATAAAATGGGAAAAATGTTTAAATGGAAATCTGGACACATTTTGCTATTGCTCATTTTTAATAACCTATTTTATTCAAAACATCCCACCATGAATGGAACTACATTTCTGCTGTATGCCTTATTTGTTTAAATTTCAGTGTCTGAATAAATTAGCATTTACAAGAATTGAGTGTGCCACATGTCATACAGAGATTCTATTGCAGGAAGTAATCTCAGCATTGGGGGTTTACCAACATACTTACAGTAAAGGCTCACACTACTGTAAGACTGCATGAATTCGCTCCAATGATCGGTAGTGAACCGCGGTGAAGGCTGCATGCGCATTCAGTGTTTCAGATGGAAAAATGGATTTAATTATAATATTCTTTATCTGACTCCATTTATCATAGTTGTCGAATTTAGAAGAGAATCCCAACTGGTTGTTTGGTCATTTATATTTGATAGTTAATCATACATTTAATCATTACGTTTTAACCCTTTGTTGCAATTATACCGTTCCATATTGGAGATAATATACAGATTAATAATAATTACAGATTAATTCAGAAAGGATCAAAATGTAACAACTTATTAACAATCAAGTAAATGTAAAATGTCAATTACATAATAGACAGAAATCTCTTTTAAAAGGACACTCAAATTCTAATTATGTTTACACTAAAAATAGTTTCAAATAGAAGTTAACTTAAAGCTACACTGTGTGATATTTTCCCCCATCTAGCGGTGAAAGGGTATATGACCATCCAGTAAATATTAGTTTCTTTTCCTCCCAATTCCGATTTCGTTTTAACTCCTACGGTGGCCGATTTAGTCCAAGATTAACATGGCTTCCAGTTCGATCCAGCAATCCCCCTCTTCACATTCGCCATCGAGTTGTAACGCGTTTGTCCGGGTGAAAAAAACGGATAGCTCACTCAACGCAACTGGAGTCGATGCAAACACGGAGGCGATTGACATCAAACAGCCCGCACTTTATTCCCCGCGGAACCCCCCACAAGAGTCCGGCACAACTCCACTTCCGTCCACAGCATTACCCAACAAAACAAAAATAAATGAATGTTAGCAACAGAATACAGTGCACACGCACACACACACACACACACACAGAACGCAGGTGCTCCAACTGGGGCGAACGCTCTTAAAGGGGCCACACTATTTTCCTACAAAACGCGTTAAAAGTCTTAAAACGCGAAGCTTGAATTTACGGGTATGTCCCTCTTTGGCTAATGTACTTTCAAGATGGAGGGGCAACATGGCGACCCCCATTCGAACCCCTTACCCGTATGTATTTTCAATGGCATATTATAAACTTACGAGAATACTTTATTACTTGAAAGAAGTAAATATACATTAATGAGCACATATATTTTTGAAAGAACTAAATGTTTTTAGCTAAGAATTAACTAAAAAAGTTACACAGTGTAGCTTTAAAGCCTTAATTGTACTCAGTAGGCCTATGCATAGAATGTTACCTGTGAGAGAGAGAGAGAAAAAGAAAGAGAGAGAAAGAGAGAGCCAAAGAGCAGCTCTCTCTAGAGAAAGGCCGCTAATCCAAAGAGAGAGCGCTACAGTTGGGATCTTCTTTTATCCTCTTCCCTGATGTCACCAATGACTCTTTTAAAACTGACCAATCAGACCAAACCGTGAGACGTTTGAAAGTAACCAATCAGACAAAACTTCTCCCACTGTACCAAAGGTGTGAAAAGCATTTGGCCGGCAAGCCATTCCTTTGTCCTTAGAAATTCCAACTGGCCCTTCTGATGGGGTTAAGGGGGGAGGGGTTTGAGTCAATTTCAAATATCTTGATCACGACAATGGTTGCTAACAGTAAAGCAGATGATTTTGTTCTATTTCAAATATCTTTGATTATTTTCCACCTTACACTACACATTCTCAAAAGTTGTGCGATATAGGTGCTCCTAATTTTTACAGGTCACTTGCAATAATTGGTACTAAATCATTAAGCAAATTGTAAATAATTATGACTACATATGCTTATACCAAGAAACTGAACTGCACTGATAATGAATGTCATGTCTTAAAGGTTACCACACCTTTAACCCCCCTTTGGCCCAAACCAATTTACAAATTAAAAGTGAAACCAAAGTTATTGTCAGGATTATGCTAAATTTAGTTGGCCTTTTGATCCCATGTGTTTGCCTCTTGTGTCATGAGTGCAGTTTAGTTTTTAATGAATCATAAGATAGTTCTCTTAGTTAACCCTCTAATGCATGAATTATGTTTTTGCACCAAAAAAAATTTAATCATATTTTCTGGAAGAGATTAACTAAATAAATGAACATTATTGAGAAGATTTTATTTTGTTGCACCAGGGCAACCATATGCAGTATAAGTAAATCACAGAGAAAAATCGTTTCGGTTACGTATGTAACCCTCGTTCCCTGAAGGAGGGAACGGAGACGTACGTCGGAACTGACCGACGAATTGGGATCTGTTTTCAGAGACCAATCTACTTCGAGTGTATAGAAACGAGCCAATGAACATTGGCATGCGGTTCACGCATTCCAAGCGCCGCCCTGCGTTGCGGCTATGGGGTAGCCGTTAGGGGGCCGCAACATATGGAACCCACCCTACACACACGCTCCACAAGCATACGGGTGCAGGCCTAGCATCAGACTGTCCACAACGTCTGACACCGCAGGGGTGACGGAGGAACACACAGGGTTGACGGAGGAACACACAGGGTTAGCCGTTTTCGGGGAACTCAACTGGAGCAAATAGACGCACGTATCCGGCCCAGAGGGCGGGAGTGGCGTTGCAAGCCGACACTAGAATGGGTACTTAGCGCTACTGGCCACTGGGGGTGAGGATGCGGGAAGATACCGGCTCTACACGGAGGCTATAAAATCTAGTGAATGTGTTAGGTGTCGCCCAGCCCGCAGCTCTACATATATCTGTCAACGAGGCTCCTTGAGCCAGCGCCCAGGAGGAAGCAACACTCCTTTTCTGCATCTCAAACTTCTTTCTGCGGTCCATTCTTCATCACTGTCACTTCCCTCCAGCTCACTGTCCTCACTACAAAATCCATTGTTGGGTATGATTCTGACAAATAGCTAATTTCTGTCCTTTCTGTCCCTCCGTCCATTTTCCTGTAAACATCAGTGCAGAAAACAAAACAAAATAAATAAAAAAACACTGATTTTGGGCTTCAAGAAAGTCACACGTCTGTCATTAGCATGATATTGTGCTGAAAACTGTAAATGTAATTTTTAGTTATTATTATATTGTGCACAAATGCATGTAATGATATGTGACAACATCCAAACACATTGTCAGTGAAGACCTCCTTGAAAAGTACCCCTTATCGCACAATGTTGCCCTGAAGCAACAAAAAGAAAAACTGAATTTTCGAACATGCTAAATAAAAAAAGTGAATAAAACCTGACAAAATGCTTCTCTACACCTTCATGCACACGTGTTTTTTTTTAATTTCCAGTTAATGTCATGTTAAATAAGATTACTAAAGCAAATAATTTTACCTTCTTCTCACACTATGTGCTCCTGTGACCACATGTCAGAAAAGGAAGTCTTGCCTTCAAATTATGCTTGATAGTGTAACATGCTACATCCAAACGCAACTTTATTTAGTAATCCACACTCGTAGTCCACAAACAGGCAAGAGGTCATAACAGGTAATCAGTCCAATCAGGCAAACAAGACAGGAGAGACAGGCAAACGGGTAATCCACCGAACAGGCAAATAATCCAAAAACCAACAGACAAGAAACCAGGGAAACGCTCAGAAGTGCAGTGATACAACTAACAAGACTTCGCAATGAATGATAGACATGACCAGGCTTATATAGTGTGAGCTAACAAGGTAATGGGGTGCAGGTGGATGTAATCAATGAGTGCTGATGAGTACGGGCAAAGGATTATGGGAGATGTAGTCCTTGATGGAATGACAGTCCAGGGTGGAGTGCCCTCAGGTGGTAATCAGGGACACTCTCACTGGTGATTGTGACAGATAGGGACTCCCACACCTTATTGGACTGTTCCATAATAATTATTTGACCTTTTTGTTTGGTTGCAATTATTTAAAGAAACATGTATTAGAAATAGGGCTTAAGAAAACTTTCTGTTGCCTGAGGGCAACGCTATGCAGCAGAGGGTTACTAATTACATTCACCTGTAAATCAATATGTCTCCCAGTGTATTTAAGCCCTTAGTTTCCTCAGTTCTTTGTTTGGTCTTGTCTTTGTATTATGTGGTAGTTATGCTTTATTACTGATAAACTCCTGCATGTTTTTGTTTCTACTCCTGCGTCTTGCAATAGGGGAGAACAGGGTAATGTGAGACATCAGGTAATGTGAGACACCCCCTGAATAAAGGGTATGCATCTGCGTCAATTTCCCACCAGAACACGCCCCCTCAACTGGGACTGAGAGGCAGAAGAGCTGCTGCGTGACTGGAGTTAATAGGTGAAACCACAAGTAAAACAAACGGTTATCAGTTTGAACTAAATGTTGGACTCGATATAGTGTTCCTTACAATTTACAAAAGATCCAGTGATCCATATTGACATGCAGCCAGGAATCAAGTCTGATTTAGATACATAAATATTTATCACTGTCAGGTCAGTCATCACAATTTCGAGAGTGAATCGCGCATTTATATGCGGATGGGCCTATGTATTGAAGCGTGTATGTGGCCGTTTGTCAAGAATGTCAAAAAAAACTAAATTATTTAAACTCTGAATATATTATAGGCCTATTTCGCCTAGACAATGCACAAAGAGCACTCCCTTTATAATAAAAGCTGTCACTCATTCAATGAACGCAATCTCACACAGTTCTGCTATATTAATCAGTGAAGCTGACGACACAATGAATCTCTTATTTATATAACATCCACATTTAGAGAGTATTAGTGCACATACAGAACTCAGCACTGGACAAAAGTGGAGAGTGGATTCTAACTTCAACACCTGTGATTGGCCAATTGCATTGTAGAAATCAACAAACATGTCTGTGATTGGCTACATTACTCACCGAAGCGAAAACACGGAAATTTAATCATTTGACAAGTGCAAAAACAGAAATGTACTGGATTGTTTTGCGAACTCCTTTTTGCTAACAATATGCTTCTATTACGAATTCTTACAGAGGATAACAAGGATTACAGATCCTAGACCAGCAGTGTTGGGCAGCTTTTCCCTCTAAAAGAAATCAGTAGCAGAAGCAGCAGACAGCAGTGGTTTAGTGAGAAAATTACACGCTATTATCAAGTTCGTCTCCCTCGGTCCGGAGGGGGGCACAGGGATGCCCACGAGGTCCGTGGCCAAGCCTCCTCCGGGCTTGGTTTTTTTGTTTTCGCTGCATTCGCGCTGCAAACCAATGCTGCTGCTCATTTTTTTTGCCACTCAGTGGGGCGTAACCGCAGTCTCTCCAGCTGACAGGGACGGCACGTGCATACCCTCTATATTAAATTCAATTCAATTCAATTCAAATTTATTTGTATAGCGCTTTTCACAATACACATTGTTTCAAAGCAGCTTTACAGAAAGTGCATTTCATAAATGTACAGTAAATATGTTAGAAAGACAATGTTAAAGAAAAATGTTCGAAATATCTAGTCTATAGATATAGTCTATATCTAGTTGACTATATCTAGTCAACAGAACACATTTGTGGTCATATGACCATTATGTTTTCAAGCCCCTCCAATTTCCCCTTGGCCATGAAGGAGAGGACCTCATTGTGCTGTGGTAAGCATGTTTTTTTCACCAAAAATTTTTTTTTTGCATGTAAACGTAAATTTTCTTGCTGTCAACTTAATCAACTGTTGTGCCAAAGCAAATTGATTCAGGTAGAAACACTTATATCATACATACATGAACTACCAACATATAAAACCATGTGACGATGCTATCTGAAGATTAGCCTGAATTGCTAAGAGAGATGTTTTTTTTTTCTAAAAATGTGGCGGTGGGGTAAAGTGAGACAAATGCTGTGGGGTAAAGTGAGACATGAGGTAACGGTTAAGTTTAGTCTTAAATATATTTTAATGTAATATTACATTACATATGTTTTATTTTTAATGTCAATTAAACAATTAAACATTGTAGAAAAGCCATCATGCCAAGGCAATACACCAGGAAGACAACCTGGGGCACATGTTCCAAAAAGTGATGTGGTGAAGGCGAAGCCTCAACCTAAAAGGTCTGGAGGAACCACACGGAGAGAGCAACTCCTCATCTTTCCCTGTAACCTTCAGGGCTGGAATGTAGAGTAGGCCTAGTTGCAGAGTATGACAGTAGGCTGATGTTCTAATCCAGATGGGTCTAGTTCTGTGTTCTGAGTCCCAGGCTGTTCTAGCTGGTTCTGATTGTCCTTTGCTCTGACCAGACACTAGCTGGCTCTAAGGGTTGTGTGTTCTGACCCCCAGACTATGTTAATTTAACTGGTTCTATCTGCCATTTGAATGTGATTTAAAACATTTACCTGAAGAATTGTATTATGTTGTATTTGATTTTGTTTAGAGTTACTTTCAAGTGTTTAGAAAAACATTTTGCTTAATTGACCAATCCCATGTTCTGTTACTAGTCCGACATTAGTTCTGGAATGTGTGGTTGTCAAGCTAGCTGTCAGGATTCTAACTGTTACAACATTATGGTAGTTTCAGATTGGAAAAAGTAAGTGGTTCACTTACCCCCTTGATTTCTCTGGTCTGTCTCAGTTTACCCCTAAAGTGAGACACAAGACGACTTTTTAAAAAACAATCATATTTTCACTGACCTTCATCCAGAATACATTCTGACAATTTCCATAGGAAACATCCTGAATTAATGGGAAATTAGTCAATTTTACTGATATTTCATTTTAGCTCGCTTAGAGGGGAGCAAAAAAATGCCTCACTTTACCCCACTCTCCCCTACATCTCAGCCACAACATGACAGTTATATATGGTCTCTTTTTTTAGAGGATATTTGGAACCAAAAGACTTCTGAACAGGTAAATTAAATTAAAATCTTTTTTATTATTTAAGAAATTTTATTATTTTGAGCTAAATTTAACATTTTAAAATTATACACGTTTTAAAGAAACTACACAAACACTAGTAATCCAGATTTGGTAATCTGAAAAGGCGTGTATGTGGATCAGGGTGATCCAATCCAATTTTGATTTGAAAAACCGGTAAAAAAGTAAATTGCATTACCTGATTCTGGATAACAAAACATGGGATTTCAAAATCCGGATCATTTTGATCCAGATTAAATGTTTTGAATAACTGGCCCCTAGAGATTATTCCTAATTTTAGAAACTGTTAGAAGTTTTGACAGCTTTATTTTGGCAAAGAAAGAAAGAAAGAAAGAAAGAAAGAAAGAAAGAAAGAAAGAAAGAAAGAAAGAAAGAAAGAAAGAAAGAAAGAAAGAAAGAGATTTTATTTACATTTTTGCAATATGCAAACACTTCTACAAACATCTGTGAGAACATAGAGAAAATTACCTTGATTGCAAAACTTTACAATTTATGTGGATCTGAATAAAGTTTTGATTTGTTTGCTATTGCTCATTTTTAATAACCTATTTTATTATGTTTATTGTTAATATTTAACAACAAACAAATATGAAATATTAACTATTTAACAAATATTAAAATATTGTTAATATTTGTTTATTAAAAACATCCCACTATGAATGGAACAACATTTCTGCTGTATGCCTTATTTGTTTAAATTTCAGTGTCTGAATAAATTAGCATTTACAAGAATTGAGTGTGCCACATGTCATACAGAGATTCTATTGCAGGAAGTAATCTCAGCATTGGGGGTTTACCAACGTACTTACAGTAAAGGCTCACACTACGCATACTCAAAAGTTATGCGATATAGGTGCTCCTAATTTTTACAGGTTACTTGTAATACTTGGTATTTAATCATTAATCAAATTGTAAATAATTATGACTACATATGCTTATACCAAGAAACTGAACTGCATTGATAATGAATGTGATGTCTTAAAGGTTACCACACCTTTAACCCCCCTTTGGCCCAAACCAACTTACAAATTAAAAGTGAAACCAAAGTTATTGTCAGGATTATGCTAAATTAAGTTGCTCTTTTTTTGATCCCACGTGTTTGTCTCTTGTGTCATGAGTGCAGTTTAGTTTTGATTAATCATCGGTTAGTTCCCTTAGTTACTAATTACATTCACCTGTAAATCAATATGTCTCCCAGTGTATTTAGGCCCTTAGTTTCCTCAGTTCTTTGTTTGGTCTTGTCTTTGTATTATGTGGTAGTTATGCTTTATTACTGATAAACTCCTGCGTGTTTTTGTTTCTACTCCTGTGTCTTGCGATACATCTCAGCCACAACGTGACAGTTATACATCGTTTTTTATTTTATTTATTTTTTTAGAGGATATTTGGAGCCAAAAGACTTTTGAGCAGGTAAGTTAAATATAAATATTTACAATAGTTTTTTATTATTTAAGAAATGTATTATTTTGAGCTAAATTTAACATTTTAAAATGATGCACGTTTTAAAGAAACTACTCAAACATCAGTTGCAGTTAATTGATGTAATAGGAAAGTTTAAATTCAAGTCCTTTCAAACTGCATGTTGTTAATATAATAATTGTCTTTGGTAGTTCACTAATTATTATTTATATACATAAACCTTTCAAAGTGTTTTGGTTACTGTGAATGCCATGGGAAATCATAGCAGCACTAAAGACGAGGAGATCCGGTATCCTGGACGGAGAACATACACCATGTACCATGGCACTACAATGGAAAACGCAAAGAAGATCCAACATGAAGGATTCATACCCTCTTCTGGTGGCATGCTTGGTCCAGGAGTTTACGTGAGCCGAAGTAAAAAGAAAGCTTCTCATTACCCTACAAATGCTGGAGGACAACAGCTGGCCATTCTTAAACTAAGAGTTCGAGTGGGGAAAGTGAAGAAGATTGATCGTCGGGGTCATCCCTTACAGAAAACCTGGAATCAACAAGGTTATGACACTGCATTGGTCCCTGCAAACTGTGGAATGGTACCAAGTGGATTAGAAGAGGACTGTGTTTATGATCCAAGCCGGATCACAGTTCTAGAGATTATTCCAAACTTTAGAAACTGTTAGAAGTTTTGACAGCTTTATTTTGGCAAAGAAAGAAAGAAAGAAAGAAAGAAAGAAAGAAAGAAAGAAAGAAAGAGATTTTATTTCACATACATTTTTGCAATATGCGAACACTTCTACAAACATCAGGGAGAACATAGAGAAAATGACCTTGATTGCGAAACTTTACAATTTATGTGTGTTTTTCAATGGAAGTCTTTATATACTTGTGTCAACATACTTCAATTCAAGTCAACCTTTATTTTTAAAGCACATTTAAAAACACAAGCTGAACCAAAGTGATGTAGGTATACAGTTTAACAAAAAATATTTAATTTATTAAAATATTTAATTAGTTAAGGAAAAAGAGGAAAAATACTCATAAAAACAGAATTATTGCCATTGTTTTGTTGTTAAAGATGAAGGACTTATTTATTTTCTTTGTTATATTTAATTCTGCTTATTGTTGTGAAAATTTAGGAATAAAATTTGAAAAATCTAACTCAGTGAGAAAAATGTTTAAATGGAAATCTGGACACATAGTTTTGATTTGTTTGCTATTGCTCATTTTTATTAACCTATTTTATTAAAAACATCCCACCATGAATGGAACTACATTTCTGCTGTATGCCTTATTTGTTTAAATTTCAGTGTCTGAATAAATTAGCATTTACAAGAATTGAGTGTGCCACATGTCATACAGAGATTCTATTGCAGGAAGTAATCTCAGCATTGGGGGGTACTTACAGTAAAGGCTCACACTGCGCATGCTCAGAAGTTGTGCAATATAGGTGCTCCTAATTTTTACAGGTTACTTGCTATACTTGGTATTTAATCATTAAGCAAATTGTAAATAATTACGACTACATATGTTTATACCAAGAAACTGAACTGCACTGATAATGAATGTGATGTCTTAAAGGTTACCACACCTTTAACCCCCCTTTGGCCCAAACCAACTTACAAATTAAAAGTGAAACCAAAGTTACTTTATTACTGATAATATCCTGTGTGTTTTTGTTTCTACTCCTGCGTCTTGCAATGCATCTCAGCCACAACGTGACAGTTATACATAGTTTCTTTTTTTAGAGAATATTTGGAGCCAAAAGACTTCTGAGCAGGTAAGTTAAATTAAAATCTTTTTAATGGTTTTTTTATTTAAGAATTGTATTATTTTGAGCTAAATATAACATTTTAAAATTATTCATTTGTTTTAAAAAAAACTACACAAACATCAGTTGCAGTTGAGTTTGATGTAGTAGGAAATATAAGGCCCGCCCAATCGTCCCACCGATGGCTTCTGATAAGCGGGTAAAGGTTTCTTTTCAGTGGGGCAAAGTAATTCAATTCCATTTTACTTTTATCTGACTCCATTTTATCATGACCTCGAATTTAGGTTAGAATGCTAATTGGTTATTTGGTCATTTGTATAATACACTGAACAAAATTATAAACGCAACACTTTTTTTTGCCTCCATTTTTCATGAGCTGAACTCAAAGACCTAAGACTTTTTCTATGTACGCAAAAGGCTTATTTCTCTCAAATATTGTTCACAAATCTGTCTAAAGCTGTGTTAGTGAAAACTTCTCCTTTGCCGAGATAATCCATCCACCTCACAGGTGTGGCATATCAAGATGCTGATTAGACAGCATGATTATTGCACAGGTGTACCTTAGGTTGGCCACAATAAAAGGCCACTCTAAAATGTGAATTTTTTTCACACAGCACAATGCCACAGATTTCACAAGTTTTGAGGGAGCGTGCAATTGGCATGCTGACTGCAGGAATGTCCACCAGAGCTGTTGCCTGTGAGTTGAATGTTTTCTCTACCATAAGCCGTCTCCAAAGGAGTTTCAGAGAATTTGGCAGTACATCCAACCGGCCTCACAACCGCAGACCATGTGTAACCACACCAGCCCAGGACCTCCACATCCAGCATCTTCACCTCCAAGATTGTCTGAGACCAGCCACCCGGACAGCTGTCAAGAAGTCAAGAGGACTCCTAAGTCACTACGACCAAATCACAAAGAATCCTAAAGGCTGTTGCTGGCAATCCGCATCAGAAGTCTGCCCACAGACACTGTACACCATTGATGCAACAGGCGATAGAGCCTTGAATGCTGAGCCTTTTCTTAATAAATGCAATAAATAATTTGATTTATAGATTTTAATATGTAATGACATAACACAAAGGTTCATTTATTTATAGGCAATATGCATTGATTGATGGAGAATAAAACACAGCAGTCAAGTTGAAAATAATGTCCCATCATCGGCGATGATAGCCTTGTGGGCAGCTCAGGTGAGCCGAGTTCGAGTTCCGTCTCGTGGACCTTTCTCCCCTTTCTCTTTCCCTCTTCACTTCCTGTCTACTCACTGCCCTATCATAACAAAAAGGCAAAAATTCAAAAAATAAATCTTTAGTTAATTGTAGCGAATTAGCTCTGAGGGTAAATATTAATAATTATTCATAACTCATTATGATTATTCATTAGGATTAATTATGAATATTTGAATCAGTTAAATAGATTAACTTGATGTAGCTACATTAACATTACAATCATTCAATCAGTTCGTCCTATGGACGTTCAGTATTGATTATTAATTAATTCTTAGAAAAGGATATTTTTCATGGCCACAGAAAAATAATAATTTCTTTTAATTTATGTAAGCGCCTCGAGCGCATAACAAGATCTATCATTTAAGGGACAATTTGTTTGCAGGCAGGAAGTCAGGACCAAACATATATTGTGCACACACTTTAATAACTAAATCACATAAGACTAAAACGAACATGAAACATACATACACAAAACATAAATGACAAGAGGTAGGGTTAAAGTGGTTGAAGGGAAAAGGGTCAGAACAGGTGGATGAAGTTATGCAACGAGTCTAAATCTTGGGAAGAACCATCTTTGATAAACTCCTTTGTCGGACCAAAGGGGTTTACAGTTTTACTAACTACACAGCGATTTCTGTTTCGTACTTTACTTGTATTTAGCCTGAGCTGTAGAAGACCGTCCGAAGTGAAATCGCAGGAGAAAGCTTCGATAGTTCCATCTGATGGCATTGAAGTGGCGATCAAGTTCTTCTGCATGGATTGATGAAGAAAATATGAGGTTGCGTGGTTGCTTCAACTCCGTTGAGGTTGAGGAAGTTGCACATGGTGTGCAGAGTTTGGGCCTTCTGGTCCATGGTCTTGTGAGGCCATCAGGTTCCCTGTTCCACACATTTGGCTCTGTGTGGGGAGGCACCCCATGTTGGCTACCTGCTGGGTGGAAGACTTCTCTGTTGTGTTGGGGGAGGGTCTGTTGCTAAGCCCAAAGCCTTTAAAACATATTAGTAAATGTAACCAGCGATTATGTGTCTGATTTCGCCTCGGTCGCTACATAATAAATACAAATAAATTAATGTCTGATTAACTGTGGCAGTTGTTTCACGAGTTCACACTTACAAATGATTGCATAAAGTAAAAGAGTAAAATAAGCCTATTTGACATGCTGTCCGAGGGGATCGAGGGCTCCGAGCTCGGAATTCAGCCCGAGAAACTGTTGAGGTAACTATGTGAGTTGGCTGTGAATACTGTACGCCCCCTCTCGAGCTAATTAGATATTAGATAGACTATTTGAATGTACTACTCCTGAACTTTGTATATAAAACATACACTCACCTAAAGGATTATTGGGAACACCTGTTAAATTTCTCATTAATGTAATTATCTAATCAACCAATCACATGGCAGTTGCTTCAATGCATTTAAGGGTGTGGTCCTGGTCAAGACAATCTCCTGAACTCCAAACTGAATGTCAGAATGGGAAAGAAAGGTGATTTAAGCAATTTTGAGCGTGGCATGGTTGTTTGTGCCAGATGTGCCGGTCTGAGTATTTCACAATCTGCTCAGTTACTGGGATTTTCACGCACAACCATTTCTAGGGTTTACAAAGAATGGTGTGAAAAGGGAAAAACATCCAGTATGCGGCAGTCCTGTGGGCGAAAATGCCTTGTTGATACTAGAGGTCAGAGGAGAATGGGCCGACTGATTCAAGCTGATAGAAGAGCAACTTTGACAGAAATAACCACTCGTTACAACCGAGGTATGCAGCAAAGCATTTGTGAAGCCACAACACGCACAACCTTGAGGCGGATGGGCTACAACAGCAGAAGACCCCACCGGGTAACACTCATCTCCACTAAAAATAGGAAAAAGAGGCTACAATTTGTACAAGCTCACCAAAATTGGACAGTTGAAGACTGGAAAAATGTTGCCTGGTCTGATGAGTCTCGATTTCTGTTGAGACATTCAGATGGTAGAGTCAGAATTTGGCGTAAACAGAATGAGAACATGGATCCATCATGCCTTGTTACCACTGTGCAGGCTGCTGGTGGTGGTGTAATGGTGTGGGGGATGTTTTCTTGGCACACTTTAGGCCCCTTAGTGCCAATTGGGCATTGTTTAAATGCCACGGCCTACCCGAGCATTGTTTCTGACCATGTCCATCCCTTTATGACCACCATGTACCCATCCTCTGATGGCTACTTCCAGCAGGATAATGCACCATGTCACAAAGCTCAAATCATTTCAAATTGGTTTCTTGAACATGACAATGAGTTCACTGTATTAAAATGGCCCCCACAGTCACCAGATCTCAACCCAATAGAGCATCTTTGGGATGTGGTGGAACGGGAGCTTCGTGCCCTGGATGTACATCCCACAAATCTCCATCAACTGCAAGATGCTATCCAATCAATATGGGCCAACATTTCTAAAGAATGCTTTCAGCTCCTTGTTGAATCAATGCCACGTAGAATTAAGGCAGTTCTGAAGGTGAAAGGGGGTCAAACGCAGTATTAGTATGGTGTTCCTAATAATCCTTTAGGTGAGTGTAATGTGTGGCTTGAATTCTGCAATCTCTCGAGATGCAGACATGTTAGAGGCTGACAATTAGCTGAACATATACTTGTTTAATTAATAACATTCAGCGGCTTTGTGAATAGGTTTTAATAACTTTTACGGCTATTTAGAAGAACTCTTAGTAGTAAGATAGTCCTGCTCTTGGAGGGCCACTGTCCTGCAGAGTTCAGCTCCAGGCCCAATTAAACACAACTGAACCAGCTAATCAAGGGCTGCATCCGAAATCACATACTTCCCTACTATATAGTAGGTGAAGAGCAGTATGTGTGTGACAGCAGTATGTGACAAAAGAAGTCCGAATTCACAGTATAATAGTAGGCAAAAAACAAACAAACCTGGATGACCTACTGTTTCCAGCGAGATTTTAAAGTGTGCATACAATGGACACTTTACTATACCATGAGGCGAAGTGAAGTGACACAATTGACGTTGGTAGGTCACATGATAAGGACAACATGGCAAGTGTACGTAATAGTAGTATGAATGTATTAAATTCCATTCATAGTACACACATTCATACTATATTGAACATACTTCAAAAGTATAACTACTAAAGCGGCAGTATCTGCGAACTCAGACATGAGTAATTACTACCTTTTTATGCTACAGAAAAGGATATGATTGGATAGATGAGAAGGTAATTAGTGACGTAACTATTGAGTCTTCCAGGCAGAACTTGCGCTAGCTTCATTTCTACCAGAATTAAAGGAGAATTAATGCTGTAACAAACATTTATTTAGGAGCTCAGCAAGCAATCAAGTACTTTGGCGTAGGCCACGTTCGTAATTCGCATTCCGAGGGTACGGAATCTACGTATCCTGCCTGAAGACGAAGGCAGGGCGCAGCCCACCCCAAAAGATAGGTGGAAGGAGGATCCACCGGGAACAGGGCCCACCCCCAAAGAATGGTTTATGAAGTATACTCAATGAATCCTGAATCCTGAAGTTCCTAACGGAGAAAAAGAGAGAAAAAAGATTTTAGACCATTTTGGGTTAAAATGCGAAACCACCGGCCATCGTAGTTCCTGACGCGAGATTCACAGCTACTATGATGTACGGACATATGGCCACAGCCATCTGTTGATGGGATACATTGGCCACAGCCATCTAATGATAGGACACATGGGCCAACGGCCATCTTTTGATAGGACACATGGGCCACAGGCCATCTTTTGATAGGACACATGGGCCACAGGCCATCTTTTGATAGGACACATGGACCACAGGCCATCTTTTGATAGGACACATGGGTCACAGACCATCTTTTGATAGGACACATGGGTCACAGACCATCTTTTGATAGGACACATGGGCCACAGGCCATCTTTTGATAGGACACATGGGTCACAGACCATCTTTTGATAGGACACGTGGGCCACAGGCCATCTTTTGATAGGACACATGGACCACAGGCCATCTTTTGATATAGTAGAAAGACCACGCTATCATAACGTACCGAGCCATATTGGCAGGAACACCACCACCAGTAGTTGCATAGGGATTTACCTGAACCATTACTGGAGAGCTTGCTGAGCTTCGAGCATGATTTTTGAATCAGGTCTTATATAAGACTCGAATGCAGAAATTCCATGGTCGTAGCTGTAGGAAAGTCCATTACAAAGAGAAGGAGGTAGACTGCAGCTTTTAAGGTCAGTATAAAAGTGGGTCTGAAACCAGGCCTTAGAGAGGGTGCTCCAATAGATAAAATAAATAGTCTTTTATGACTAAAAAGGTCGGAAGTCTTAGGACGAACGTGAAGATATTTAACCGTGGAAGTGAAGGGACAGAGATTATTCTTCATCTTAGAAATTGTTAATGTGATACCAGAACCTTTGGAGTCATTATAGAATGCTTAAGGAAAAGAGTAAAGAAATTGAGTGAGAAGTGAAGATCAGAATAGGAAAGACCGAAAGTAGGATCAAACTGCTTAGTTTCTAAAGTGAATTTCCCTGGACACATGAAGCCGAAAAGGGCTGATAAAACACGGCTTCTAGCGGGATATAGGTGTAAGTGGAAGAACAACCTTTACGATTTAAGTGTTAGTAGTTAAATTAAAAGCTTTGAAATTACCTGACGCTTGTTAAGACAAGTAGGTAATCTTAGTTTTACCTTTGGAATTATGGGAGAGTTTTCTGAACATGCCTGATGGTTTGAGCATTGCTGAAAAAAAACCCCATCTTGACCATCATTGAATCCCGCATTCAGTTGCTTCTTGATAGGGGAGACCTTGGTAGAGGATGCCAACTCCACACATTGAGCCATGTTCGTAGCTACACCAATCTGAAAGAATGGCCCATGCACAGATGAGTTGGAGAACACATTTCTTTCCATCTGCAGTTAGGAGGATTCTAAACCCCTGGGCGTAGCTCCCGCTCACAGCTTGATAGAACACCATCTAACCGTCAAAACTGCTGAGAGAACCCCCAAAAGAAAATAAACCAGATCAGCATGACAAATACGTAACATGCGCATGTGATTGAGAACCCCAGACGATGCCCTTGCAAAAGAAAATAATGTTTTATATGGTTAAGCTTTACTAGCTAATAAAACCATAACTAGCTATATAGAACCTGACACAGCTACCGAACCTATGAAAGAGTTCAATGTGGGATTCATCATTTGATAACCTAAGCCAGAACAATACTGTGTAAATTTGGCCAAGTTTTGCAGTATGAGACAAATATCGCAATCCAAAAATTCCTTTGACCCTGGAATAAAATCTGATGCTTTAATGGTTAGTTTGACATGCTCACCAACGCCATGATAAAATTTTGGCCTGAATAATTTCACTAAGGTGAATGGTTGATGTAAAACTCCGGACGAGTCCTCGTGCGTCTGATTAACGTACAGCCTGCCATTAATGCACTGAGATTCCACAGTGTGACATCAGAATCATAGTCTGAAAAGTAACGAATCATAATGACTGTAAGAGCACCGTGTGTGCCAGCTTTAGCGAAGAGAAAAAGCTCACTGCGAGAGAGCTCGTCGTTTGCGGTGCAGCCAGGAATCAATACGCATATGCAGACTGTGTCAAGCGGTCAACGCTATATTTACTCCCCTGTATATTGTGTTAGTCTCGATAGAATTAAAAAAGTTGCCGTTTACAATGCGAGTAGAGCCGATCACAAACATGTCTTTTCTGTAGCTCAAACAGTAGAACGCTGCACCAGCAACGCCAAGCCACGGGCTCGACTCCCAGGGAAAGCAAGACCCGAAAAACTGCCAGATGTGTACCCTGAATGCGACTCGCCCCGGACAAAAGCGTCTGCCAAATGCATAAATGTAAATGTAGATGTCTGTTGAGCGACCCCGAATGCAATGCCTAACTGGAGGAGTCAACACATCACAGAATACACGCAATCAGGATTGAATGGTTCAGCGATTGTCCACTGGCCAATTCTGCTCTCCAGTGCATACGTTTGACCAACGAATAGTAGAACATGCAATTGTAACCGAATAAATGAGAAGTGGTGGTGATTGACAGCTGTGAGCACCTATCAGTGAGGAGTGTCTCCTATTTAAGAGCTGGTTGGCCATGGCTTGTGACGCGTCATGCCCGTCACATCCGGCTCCTCCCCTTTCTGTTGTCAACAGTAGCTGCAGCCTGTCTTTTCATCTCCTTTTCCTTCGGCTCGCCTCGTTGGTGGATTCTAAGACTGCTCACCTCTCAGTTCCCTGTATCCCAGCTAAACGGTGCTTTTATATGAATGCGGTGTACCCGTGCCTGTGAAGGGATAGTAGAACACATTGTCCTTTTACGGATTCTCCCTCTCGTCTGTGATCATTTTCTCTGCTGTCGCCGTAGTTGCAGCCCTGTCGTTTCTCCGCGCCCATACAGAGTGAACGTCGTTATCTTCCAACTAATCGAGGGGATTGTTGCTGTCTGGTTTTATTGAGTTATAGTTTATTTTTATTTGGGGGTTGACGCTCACTGGTCTCTGGAACAGGAGCACAAACGTATTTGCTTTATGCAAGCCTGTCTCCCCTGTCCTTCGAATTGAGTTTGTGTCTTCTTTATTTTTATTGTTTGAATTATTTTGTCTATTTTATTTATCTTTGATTTTTCCTTTCAGGAGTTGGGGTCCCACGGGTGAAAGGTCTCCACTGGTGGTGGTGCTCCTCCAATGTTTGCCGTGTGACACTTTTTGAAGTGTTGTGATCTGAGTGCACGGTGGTGTGTGTGTGTGTGTGTGTGTGTGTGTGTGTGTGTGTGTGTGTGTGTGTGTGTGTGTGTGTGTGTGTGAAACGTGTGCTTTTGGATAACTAGCTTAGTGATCACTCCCCCTGTGGTGAGCCTCAGCTCCGTAAGTGGTGTGTGTCTCTCTTTTCTTATTTTGCTCTGGAATCTGTTGTCAGCTGTACACCTCAACATCCCTCAGAGGTTACTTGTATCATTGATACCATTTTAATGCAATTTGTCCTTTTTCACTTAACTTTGTATTAATAAAATTTTGTACTTTTATATGATACCCACGTTTCTGCCTACCTTATTAAAGAGAATCGAACCTGTGTGACCTAATGACAATTTGTTAGGTGTCATTCATATTTCCCTGGGTGAAATTCCCAGGGTGGCATAGTCGAAATTCCTTTGTGTCTGAAATCTGTACCGCTCCGTCACAATCTGGCGCAGTCGGCAGGATCTCTATTGTGTAGTGCAAAGACGTGGGTATTGTTTTGGTTGATTTAGTGTTTTTGTATATTGTGTTCTTTTTCTTTTATTTTCTTTTTTGCAGAAACTGGACAGCAGCAGTCTTTCTCTTGTGGGTCAGTGTGACGAGTCGACCCTCTGAGTTTTATATTTCCATTTTTGTATTGGTGAGTGATTTGTAATCATGACGATGAACTGCGTGAGTTGAGAGAATTAGTAGCCCATTTAAAGGCAGATAATGAAAGATTACGACAGGAACAAGTGCCAGTTGCACAGCCTGGTCCATCTAGTGCTCCAATGCCTGCAGCTGTGGACCCTCCACCCATTGGTCCCAATGCATCGGCAACTGAGCGATTTGTTTTTGTTCCTCGTGATAGAAAGTGCCCAAAATGTAATGGTAGGTCTGGCATTTGCATCGACGACTGGGTGGAAGAGGCCCAGGCCTGCATGCGGCTTCGCCATCTCTCTACTGCTGATCAGGCATTTTTCTTGGTTGATCATTTGGAGGGTGAGGCGAGAGAGGAAATTCGTTATCGATCAAGGGACGAGAGGGAGGATCCAAAGAAAATAATTCAGGCACTGCGTGACTTGTATGGTTGCACAAGGTCATATGTTGCACTCCAAGAGTCGTTTTTTTCCAGGAGACAACAGGACGGGGAGACTTTATTGGAATTCTCCCTGGCCCTGATGAATCTTCTGAAACCAGTAAAAAGCCAATTGCCTTATGGTGTGCCTAATGCGGAAGCTTTGCTGCGTGATCAATTTGTTGAATATGTTAGTGATGGTGCTCTTCGTTGTGAATTAAAACAGCTAATTTGTCGTCAACCCACTGCTACGTTGTTGGACGTTCACAGTGAAGCTATTCGCTGGGAACGAGAGGGAGTGCCTGGGGGAACACGTGGTCGAAGCCAGTCCGTTCCGTCCGCGTATGGTATTCAGTATGGGGTACAGGGACATCTGCACACAGGGAGTAACACAGTGTCAACCACATCTGAATTGAGCGAATTACGAGAAATGCCAAAACAGCAGCAACTAGGGTGTGCAGTCATCCAGGCAACCATCGGAAAAGTAGTTCCCGCCGAGCAGCAGAGCCACAGCTTGGTTGGGGATAAGACAGGCTCGGATGTTTTGAGTGATTCGAATTTTACGTCAACTTGTCCTCAACTCGTAGTGTGTATGGGTGGGGTCAGGGTACCTTGCCTGGTGGACACCGGCTCCATGGTGTCCACCATTACGGAGAGTTGTTTCTTGACAAATTTTGAATCTTGGGGTCAGGAACGGCTTCGGTCATGCCATTGGTTACAGCTCCGGGCTGCAAATGGCCTCTCAATTCTGTACATCGGCTATCTAGAATTAGATGTTGAGCTTTGCGGGCGAGTGATCGTAGGTTGCGGGGTGCTGGTGGTCAAAGATCCTCAGGGTGGTCTGTGTGCTCAGGTCCCTGGGGTTCTTGGAATGAACATCCTGAGTCGCTGCTACCAGGAACTCTTTGGTCAGCATGGCTTGAGTCGCTTTGATTTACCTGTAGTGTCGCAGGCCCCTAGTTCTGTTCTCCAGGCCTTACAACACTGCCATCACATTGATGTCCAGTCAGTCTCTGGTTGGGGGGGCGAGTTAAAGTTCGTGGATGTCGGGCCTGTCGTTGTCCATGTCATTCCCAGGTGGCATGAGGAAACCTTTTATTGAATGAGTGATCAAGTCTTCATGAGTCATGTTAGGCTGAGGTTGCTGTCCGTGTCATATTCCCAGGTGGCATGAGTCTGTCTGTCTGTCTTGTATTGAATGAGTGACCAAGTCTTTATGAGTCATATTAGGCTGAGGTCGTTGTCCGTGTCATATTCCCAGGTGGCATGAGGAAGCCTTTTATTGAATGAGTGATCAAGTCTTCATGAGTCATGTTAGGCTGAGGTCGTTGTCCATGTCATATTCCCAGGTGGCATGAGGAAACCTTTTATTGAATGAGTGATCAAGTCTTCATGAGTCATGTTAGGCTGAGGTCGTTGTCCGTGTCAGATTCCCAGGTGGCATGAGTGTCTTGTATTGAATGAGTGACCAAGTCTTTATGAGTCATATTAGGCTGAGGTCGTTGTCCTTGTCATATTCCCAGGTAGCATGAGTGTCTTGTATTGAACGAGTGACCAAGTCTTCATGAGTCATGTTAGGCTGAGGTTGTTGTCCGTGTCATATTCCCAGGTGGCATGAGTCTGTTTGTCTTACTTGTATTGAATGAGTGACCAAGTCTTTATGAGTCATATTAGGCTGAGGTCGTTGTCCGTGTCATATTCCCAGGTGGCATGAGGAAACCTTTTATTGAATGAGTGACCAGTCTTTGAGTCATGTTAGACTGAAATTGTAGTCCATGTCATATTCCCAGGTTTAAAATATATAAAAGCTGAGAATCATCAACAGACACATGCAGGAGAGCCCATAATCCAAA
Source organism: Romanogobio albipinnatus (assembly GCA_023566225.1). Classification (NCBI taxonomy): domain Eukaryota; kingdom Metazoa; phylum Chordata; class Actinopteri; order Cypriniformes; family Gobionidae; genus Romanogobio; species Romanogobio albipinnatus. The sequence continues at coordinate 41,266,673 of CM042244.1, read as the reverse complement.
GGAGGCCGAGGCTTGATGGAAGACACACGCCCAAGGCTTCAATATCATTCTAAACACCCGAGTAACAGCACACACACTGCAATAAAGTCAAGAAATAATCACACAGCACTCTGTGACAAGCTCTCCACCACCGCGTACGGGCCCACTAGTGGTCTGCCCCAGATCCTCAGCTCCTGTAACAAGAGTGTGAAATTATTTATGGTCTCAATATACAACACCCTCACTCAAACATGCACAATTAATAAACATTTGGATCAACAAACAAGAAAATACTATAGAAAATGAAAATATGAAAGTCAAAGTTTGGTGCTGGCCTTGGGTATTACTCTCACTGACCTTCTACCAGCACCTCTTGAAGGAACTCACAAATCAAAATAGATACAACACTGCAAAACACTCAAAATAAACAAATCAAATCACTCAATACACACCAACAATTATAAATGAAAATACTGCAAAATTTGAATGTATAGTGTGGAAGGCACTCATCTCTTAGAGTGGGTAAAACTGGAGAACGGGCGTCACGTTAGGCTGTGCAGTGCGCGCACACGTACGCACACACCCACGTGTGTTGGAGGAAGAGTTTGTTATAAGGATCGTGGGCTAACTTATATTTAAAGCAGCAGCGTCAAGTCAGCGTTGCCCACCAGGCGTCACAGAACATCTATTCGTCCTAAGAATAAAAACATCTGCAACTTACAATATATAAAATAATGAGCGCTGTACAAAGTGGCAGGTGAAGAAGAGCAGCCGCCACTTAAGGCTCACACAGCGAACGATCCCCGCAGCCATGGGCGTCGGAACCATTGTATGTGGGCGGGACAAGACCCACCCACTTTTTACGATCAATGATATTGGACCCACTCACTTTTATCGTCTCTAACATTCAGCACATGTCTGTTTACCTACCCCTAATCGATAAACACTTATTATTAAACACATGTTAGACGTCGTAAATCACATCGTCATTTCCACCAGTTGCATAACGTTACCTGTGTACTGACTGATCAGCCAACGCACACACATAAGGCTACCTCAAAGTATTATGAGACACAGGACTGCAATAGAGGCATGTAACAGGAGAGCCGGAGCCACCCACTGCCGCGAACAATCCTGAAGTAGTGAATAAAACAGTTTACACACAATCCCACATCAGTGTTCACCACCTAGTTCAAACAGTGCCTACCTGAAAGCGGAAGCGCTAGGAGAAGGAGGGACGGTCCCACGGGCAATGACGCGACACCAAACCGGCAAACACACACACACAAGAGTGACTACAGGTTCTCCCTTTTATACAGTACTACCAAGTCTGTGATTGGACTCGCACTACACCACGCACATTAATTTAATTACAGCGGGCCATATATGTCCCACTACAATCGCGACAAAATTGAGAAAGAGTAAGATAGTACACCCAATCAGCGTTAATAAAATCTATTTTGTTACAATTGTGTCTTACTTGTGCTGATAATACAGAAGAAGCTCTACAAGTTAGAAATCTCACCAATCTTTCATATAAATCAGCTGACCAACTCTCACCACTTTACATTCAATCTAAAATGATTGAACAGCCTCCTGTGTGGAGTGTTCTCATACAGCCAAGGTAAAAGGCCTTGACTAGTGTCCCAAACTAAGAGAGGGGGAAGGTGGTCATCTGATGTACTCATAACCACACCTTAAGTGACGTGTGATCGAAAAATCACAACATCAGCGGTGACGTGAGTACCAATCACTACCTTACTTAGCATCCTTGGATGGACGAAAGTAAAATCACTACATAATCGGCGTCCCTGGGTGGGCGAAAGTTAAATTATTACACATGGTTGCTTCCTGGTTTTTGATAAGCCAGCTTGGGCATTTCCGGTGAACTGAACCATCAATGATTTTAATGTTGTGTTTATACACTATAATATTGCCAATAGTTTTGGGACACCTGCCTTTACATGCACATGAACTTTAATGACATCCCATTCTTAATCTGTAGGGTTTAATGTGGAGTTGGCCCACCCTTTGAAGCTATAACAGCTTCAACTCTTCTGGGGAGGCTTTCCACAAGGTTTAGGAGTGTGTTAATGCAAATCTTTCAACCATTCTTCTAGAAGCATTTTTGCGAGGTAAAACAAGATTCATCCCAAAGGTCAGGGCTCTGTGCAGGCCAGTCAAATTCCCCCACACCAAACTCGCTCATCGATGTCTTTATGGACCTTGCTTTGTGAACTAGTGCGCAGTTATGTTGGAACAGGAAGGGGCCATCCCCAAACTGTTCCCACAAAGTTAGGAGCATGAAATTGTCTAAAATGACTTAGTAAGTATTCCTTTCACTGGAACAAGTGGCCAAGCCCAAACCCTGAAAAACAACCCCACACCATATCCCCCATATCCTCCACCAAAATGTCAGGCAAGTACCAAGTACTTGCAGTCAGGCAAGTACCATTCTCCTGGCAACCACCAAACCCAGACTCGTCCATTGGATTGCCAGATAGAGAAGCGCGATTCATCACTCCAGATCACACGTCTCCACTGCTCTAGAGTCGGCATGCTTTACACCACTGCATCAGATGTTTTGCATTGCACTTGATGATATAAAACTTGGATGCAGCTGCTTGGCAATGGAAACGTATTTTATGAAGCTCTCTACGCATTGTTCTTGAGCTAATCTGAAGGCCACATGAAGTTTGGAGGTCTGTTATTGACTCTGCAGAAAGTTGGTGACTTCTGCACACTGTGCGCCTCAGCATGCGCTGACCCTGCTTTGTGATTTTACATGGCTTCTGTGATTTTCACTATGCTCCTGAGAGCAACCCATTCTTTCACAAATGTTTGTAGAAGCAGTCTGCATGGTGCTTGATTTAATACATATGTGGCCATGGAAGTGATTGGAACACTTAAATTCAATGATTTGGAGGGGTGTACCAATACTTTTGGCAATATAGTGTATTTTAATGCAGTTATCACACTTAACAAATTTGCCAATTAACCAGTTTTATTGATTGCAATAAGGCTAATGGGAACGTTGGAATAAGAAGCACGGTGTCTGTAATTGGACACACACAGGCAACATTTTTCCAGCATTGCAATGTTAATTTTAATGTGATGATGACCAAAAACATTGTTCATCCTTCTGAGATGGTCCTCATTTAAAGATGCAGGAAATACATAGCATTTGATAGAATAAAAGACAATTACCAATAAAACCAATTGATGGCGACAGGGGAGCTTGAGATCTTGATAGCCTCCCCTTGACAACCGGTCCTGCAGGTGTGACAACATATGTTGAACTGCACAGATAATGATTGTGGTGACCATAGGTTACAGGTGACACCCACCTTTAAACCACCCCTCTTAAACTTACAAATGAAAAGCTAAACCAAGTTATTGTTTCTTTTTAGAGGATATTAGGAGTGAAAAGACTCTTGAGCAGGTAAGTTAAATTAAAATCAAGTGAATTTGATAATTTTGAGCTAAATTAACATTTTAAAATGATGCAGTGTTTTAAAGAAACTACACAAACATCAGTTAAAATTAATTGAGTTTGATGCAGTAGGAAATTTTAAGTTAATGTACGGTTCAGAAACGTCCTTTTTGTTAACTTTCACACTGCAAACTGCATATTTTGTTCATATAGTAATTGTCCTTGGTAGTTCATTAATGATCATATATACATATATATACATAAACCTTTCAAAGTGCTTTGGATACTGTGAATGCCATGGGAAATTGTAGAAGCACTAAAGAAGAGGAGTATCCTGGACAGAAAACATACATCATGTATCATGGCACTACGCAGGCAAATGCAAGGAAGATCCAACGTGAAGGATTCAGACCCTCTTCTGGTGGCATGCTCGGCCCAGGAGTCTACGTGAGTCGGAGTAAAGAGAAAGCTTCCCGTTACCCTTTAAACGCTGGAGGACAACAGCTGGCCATTCTTAAACTAAGTGTTCGAGTGGGAAAAGTCAAGAAGATTGATTATCAGGGTCATCCCTTACAGAAAACCTGGCATCAACATGGTTATGACACTGCGTGGGTCCCTGCAAACTGTGGAATGGTACCGAGTGGATTAGAAGAGGACTGTGTTTATGATCCAAGCCGAATCACAGTTCTAGCGATGATCTGGAATAGCTTTAGGGCCAAACAGATGCTTTGACAGCTTTTTTTTTATCTTTATTTTTTATTTTTTACTTTTTACTTACAAAATGATAAATATGTTCTTTTGCTGAGGCTTACCAAATGTTTTATCTAAAAACAATGAATGAATTAACGACAAACATCAGGGAGAACAGAGAGAGAATGACCTTGATTGTACAACTTTACAATCAATGTGTGTTTTTCAATGGAAGTCTTTATATACTTGTGTCAACATACTTCAAGTCAAGTCAACCTTTATTTTTAAAGAACATTTAAAAACACAAGCTGAACTAAAGTGCTGTAGGTATACAGTTTAAGAAAAATGTTTTAATGTCAAGGAAAAAGAGGAAACATATATAATTATTGCCATTGTTTTGTTGTTAATGATTAAGGATGTATTTTCTTTTTTATATTTAATTCTGCTTATTGTTGTGAAAATTTAGGAATAAAATGGAAATAAAAATCTGGACATAAAATTTAGATTTGATGGCTATTGCTAATTTTTAATAACCCATTTTATTAAAAACATTCCACCATTAATGGAACTACATTTCTGCTGTATTTCTGAATAAATATGCATTTACAAGAATTGAGTGTGCCACAATTTCAGGAAGTAATCACAGCATTGTAGGTTTACCAATGTACTTACAGTAAAGGCTCATACTGTGCATACTCAAAAGTTGTGCAATATAGGTGCTCCTAAATGGGGGGTGCAGGGTAGGGGGATTTGGATTATGTCTAAAATTTTTGCTGTCTTAAAGGTTACCACATCTTGAACCCCCCTTTGGCCCCAACCAATTTACTAATTAAAATTGATACCAAAGTTATTGTCAGGATTATGCTAAGTTTAATTGCCTTTTAATCCCTTGTGTCATGAGTTCAGTTTAGTTTTGATGAATATTTAGTTAGTTTCCTTATGTCGCCCAGTGTTTAAGCCCTTAGTTTCCTCAGTTCTTTGTTTGGTCTTGTCGCTGTATTATGTGGTAGTTATGCTTTATTACTGGTAATCTCCTGCGTGTTCCCTTTCAGTCGGTCACGTTCGACGTACGTCGGTTGTACCGGCGAATTGGGATCACTTCAGAGAGCCCCTATCAGCTTCGAGATTTAGAAAACAGGCCAATGGGCCATTGGCGTGCAAGATTTGCATCTCACGCTCCGCCCCGCGCCGCCCCGCGCCGCGGGTATAAACAGTAAGCGAGAGCAATGCACTGATGTCATTCACTTTGGAGCCGAACGGCGTTGAAGAAGGACTTCTAGACTGCTATTTCAGCGAGAAGAGATTTTCCAGAGAGAACGAGAGGAACGCTGTGCTGGCGATAAGGCACAAATAAGCGACCGCTTCTCCATTGCTGCTGTTAAACAAACTGCTGTTTTCACAGCAAACTGTTGGTCCGGTGAGGGCGTTTCCCGTTTTGAGTGCAAACACAGGCTGCACCCCGCCGCCGGCCGCAGCACCTCCATCTGCCCGTCGTTCGTCCACGGGTCCCTGCGTTCTGCTGCGCTGCCCCGCTGCGGGTACGTCTGCGGTGCCGTTGATCCCACTTGCACGGTCTCTGGGAGCCTGGCTAGCGCTCCCCCAGCCCGTCTCGTTGGCTCATCCATACCATCAGACTCGGATATGCGATTCAGTTTGCCCGGCGTCCCCCCAAGTTCAGGGGCCAGTCGCGGGATCAGTTGTGCGAACACAGGGACATGGTGCTCCAGCATCTCAGCCAGTTGGGTCTTCGGGTCAACTGGGAGAAGAGCAAACTCTGTCCCGTACAGAGGATCTCTTTTCTCGGGATGGAGATCAACTCGGTCGCCATGACAGCACGCCTCACAGAGGAGCGCGTCCAGTCAGTGTTGAACTGCTTGAATTCGTTCAAACGCAGCACAGCGGTACCACTGAAACAATTTCAGAGGCTCCTGGGGCATATGGCAGCCTCAGCCGCAGTAATGCCACTAGGGCTGCTCCATATGAGACCGCTTCAACGCTGGCTACATGACTGAGTCCCGAGATGGGCGTGGCACAGCGGGTCCCTCCGTGTCGAAGTGACGCCGAGATGCCGCCAAACCTTCAGCCCGTGGTCGGACCCTTCATTTCTACGGGCAGGAGAACCTCTAGAACAAGTGTCCAGGCATTCTGTTGTCTCCCCAGGTGCCTCATCCACCGGCTGGGGTGCCACATACAACGGGCTTGCAGTTTTGGGTCTGTGGACGGGGCCCCAACTGCAATGGCATATCAATTGCCTGGAGTTGCTGGCAGTTCGTCTTGCTCTCAGCCGCTTCAAAACACCGCTCAAAGACAAGCACTTTCTGGTCCGGACGAACAGTACTGAGGCTGTTGCGTACATCAACAAACAGGGTGGTCTACGCTCCTGCTGCATGTCCCAACTCGCCCGCCATCTCCTCCTGTGGAGTCAGAAGCATCTGAGGTCCCTTCGTGCCATTCACATTCCGGGCCCGCTCAATCGTGCGGCCGACGAGCTGTCACGGTTGCCGGTGCTCCCTAGAGAGTAGAGACTCCACCCCCAGGTGGTCCAGCTGATCTGGAGTCGCTATGGGGCTGCACAGATCGATCAGTTTGCCGCCCCTGACACGACCCACTGCCAGTTGTTTTACTCCCTGACCGAGGGAACCCTCGGCACGGATGCCCTGGCACACAGCTGGCCCCGGGGCCTACGCAAATATGCGTTTCCCCCAGTGAGCCTTCTCGCACAGACACTGTGCAAGGTCAGGGAGGACGAGGAGCCGCTCCTCTTGGTCGCTCCGTATTGGCCCAACAGGACTTGGTTCCCGGATCTAGTGATCCTCGTGACAGCACCTCCTTGGCCCATTCCTCTGAGGAAGGACCTCCTGACTCAGAGACGGGGCACCCTGTGGCACCCGCATCCGGACCTCTGGAAACTCCATGTCTGGTCCCTGGACGGGACGTGGAGGTTCTAGGTGACTTACCAGTGATGCTGTGGTAGACACCATCACTTCCGCCAGAGCCCCCTCTACGAGACGGCTGTATGCGCTGAAGTGGAACCTATTCGTCGATTGGTGCTCTTCTCACCGAGAAGACCCCTGAAAGTGTTCGGTCAGATCTGTGCTCTCTTTCCTTCAAGACGGGTTGGAGCGAAAGCTGTCTCCCTCCACCCTCAAGGTGTACGTTGCCGCTATTGCCGTAAATCACGATTTGGTTAATGGTGAGTCCTTAGGCAAGCACGATCTGATCGTCAGGTTCCTGAGGGGGGCGAGGAGACTAAATCCGCCTCGCTCTCCCTCTATACCCTCTTGGGACTTAACTCTGGTGCTGGCCGCACTGCAGAGAGCGCCCTTCGAGCCTTTGCAGTCAGCTGAGCTGAAAATCTTGTCTCTAAAGACAATACTCCTGATTGCATTGGCCTCTGTTAAGAGGGTAGGGGACCTGCAGGCATTTTTGGTCGACGAATTGTGCCTGGAGTTCGGGCCAGGCGACTCTCAGGTAACCTTGAGACCCCGGCCCGGATATCTGCCCAAGGTTCCCACTACTCCCTTTCGGGACCAAGTGATGAGCCTGCAAGCGCTGCCCTCGGAGGAGGCAGACCCAGCCCTGGCTTTTCTCTGTCCAGTTTGCGCCCTGCGTGACAGAACGCAAAGCTTTAGGACCTCAGAGCAGTTCTTCATCTGTTACGGAGGACAGCAGAAGGGTCAGGCTGTCTCCAAGCAGAGGATGGCCCTATCGATAGTGGATGCCATCGCCTTGGCGTATGAATCCCAAGATGTGCCCTGCCCGCTCGGGGTTAGAGCTCACTCCACCAGGGGTGTAGCTTCTTCCTGGGCGCTGGCTCGTGGCGCCTCGCTGACAGACATTTGTAGAGCTGCGTACTGGGCGACACCTAACACGTTTGCTAGGTTCTATAGCCTATGTGTAGAGCCGGTTGCTTCTCGTGTGCTCGCTTTCCATAGTCAGCAACACTGAAGTGCCCGTTCTAGTGTCGGCTTGCTGCGCCATTCCCTTCCCCATAGAACGGATATGTGCGCTTATTTTCGCCAGTGGAGTTCCCCAGGAAATGGCGAACCCTGTTAAGTCCTCCGCAACCCGCGGCAGTTGGATGTGGCGGAGACGTACGTCCCGTTGCCACAGTTCCTTACCATCACTGCATGGCTGAGACTAGTTCGGCTCCTCAGTGAAAAACGTCAGTGCGTTGCTCTCGCTTCCTGTTTATACCCACGGCGCGGGGCGGAGTGCAAGATGCAAATCTCGCACGCCAATGGCCCATTGGCCCGTTCTCTAAATCTCGAAGCTGATAGGGGCTCTCTGAAGTGATCCCAATTCGTCGGTACAACCGACGTACGTCTCCGTTCTCTCCTTCAGGGAACGAGGGTTACCATATGTAACCGAGACGTTTTCTTTTTGAATTTCTTATTAAAGACTTTTTGTTTCTACTCCTGTGTCTTGCGAATGCGATACATCCCACACTGTTAGACATTTAAAAGAGATTTTACAGTAACTTTTTAAGTTACTGTATTTGAGATTTACAGTACAATTATCACATTTCAGTTTACAGTAACTACATGTTACTGTAATTATGTAATACAGTACCGTTACTGTAAACCTTGGTTAACAGTGCATTAATCCTAATTCAATCATTAATTCTTACTGAATTACATTAATTCTTACATTAATTTATCCTACAGAAGTAATCCAAACAGACACAAGTATTATGAAATATAAAATTCTTTATTTAAAACATTGTAAGTGCTTTAACTTAAACATGTAAATTTGTGGAAAAAGTTTAAAACATCCTCTAATCAATTTTTTTTTTAGAAAATCATGTATAAAAGCAATCAGAGTGCATTCAATGTCACTTATTTTACATTTTATTTACATTTACATTTATGCATTTGGCAGACGCTTTTATCCAAAGCGACTTGCATTGCATTCAAGATACACATTTTACATTTTGTCAGTTCTTGCTTTCCCTGGGAATTGAACCCATGACCTTGGCGTTGCTAGCGCCTCACACTATAGTTTGAGCTACAAATTTTAAAAACTCTGCAGAAAATAGTTGAAGAATACTGTAACTTTGGTGCAAAATATTCATATACATGAATAAAATATAAACATAAAAAGCAAATGAATTCTAAAAGTATACACAAGTTTCATGTCTGTACCGATCTGTGCCATCTTGCACATTTGATGATTTCAAACAGGAACCAGGATTCTGCTCCATTATGGCAAGAGGAAGTGCCGTTAGATAAGAATGATATAAAGTTAGTCATACAATTTGAGTATACACAAACTTTTTACACTGTTGGAATTTAATAAAAAATAATAATCCCATTAAAATTCATCATAATGGTAAAATAGTATTTTATACACAGTTAACACTTTGAGGTACACCTAGCTAAACGTATGCTGTCTAGTCTAATCCAGTCCTGCAATGCCTTCATGAAGATGTGAAATTAAATGTTCAGTTTTTGTTTTATTTGGTGATTCAGTGCTATGAATATTTTGAAGAATGTACTTTGTAGTGATGCTGAACCTGATTGCATATTACAGAGAGGTGTTTCTGTTATTTAGCTTAACAAAATTGATATAGAGTAGCTAAAAAACTAAAGAAAACTGTCAGTACATAATAGTAGCAGCACAAACTACATGCTCCAAAAAAGTCATATTACTGAATCACCTCAACACGATTTCACAAACTATTTAATCAAAAACAACAATGTAACCTTTTATTGCAGGATGGATTACATGTATATTGCATTAGCTTTAGTTAGGTATCCTCAAACTTAATGCTGCATTCACACAGGGTGCCGGCGTTAACGCTTCTCATTTACTTTGAATGGGTGACGTCATGCGTTGCTGAACTGAATTGTGGGTTCCGTCGCGTTGCAAGCGGCAGAAGTTGAAAGGTGTGTTCGACATCAGCTGCGGCTGGATGCAACCTATCGATGAGAGTAGCCACGTGCAGGCGGGGAGGAGCTGCAAACAACATGACATCAAAAATACATGAAGTCGGACACTTTCTGCTTCGCGCAGTGATGCTCTCGCTGTGTTTGCATACTTTATCACAGCTGAAGTGAAATAAATGCAATATTTGTCAATACACAGATGTTTCAGAGAAATTTTTTGTCATGTAATACTTTATGCACTGCTTAATACAGCATGTGTTTGTACAAGAATAAAGTTAACATACAAGCCTAAACTATCAATGAAGTGGGGGTCTACGTTTTTCATCAGTTTTATTTTGATAAACATGATAATATAACATCGCGACTATATGAAAAGAGGTTTAACTGTTATAAAAAACAGATTTGTGCGCATTAGAGGAACTGAAGGTTTTAGAATAAACATGAAACGTGATCGCTGTCATGCCGAGAATCTGGCCAATCGTGGAACAGCTGTGTCATCATCAAAGTCCGTGCAGTCGCTCTGGAGAAACTGCACCGGCTGCCGACTGCTCTCGAATCGCTCTCACGGTACTTTGATGCCATACGTCACTGTCACGTGGCGTCGCCGCTGTCTCAAGTCAGACAAAATTTCTAAAAGGCATGACGCCCTGTGTGAATGCAAGTGTCTGTGTACATTACATATCCTATTAAAAAAGTGTCTTACCTAGTCCAAGTTTTTTTCTATTTTTCTCTATTCAGGCGACTGGAGAGGTTCAACAGTGTAGTAAATGAACCTGTTATGAAGCACGCACGCCCTACACACCAAAACACTGTCGAGAGCGCGTCTTACGTCATAGCCACTCTCTCTGCTGGTACGGTGCACTTTCGCACACAGAGTTGCCGGTTCGAGCCCCGCTCTCACAGGTTTCTCAGTGAGTCTCAATTTAGTGAATGGCGGCCAAGCCCTCCACCACTTCTCTCAGTCCCCTATTCAGGCGATTGGAGAGGTTCACCATTACAGTAAACGAGCCTGTTATAAAACATGCACGCCTGTACACAAAACGTTGTATTAACGGCAATCCTAATAAACAATTAAGAGTTCTTTCCTCTGTTATGACTGCAGGCAGTGTGTCCCCTACATAGGGTGTACCCCTATATATAAGCACTGTTAATTCAGCGCTATAGAACCACTCAAAAGTCCTGCTGTGGCTGGATTACCACCACAGACTTCCTTTACATTCTCTCAATCCTCTCGGTTCAGGCGACTGGAGATGTAAATATTGCAGTCAACTAGCTTGTTGTCAAACACGCTTGCCTGTACACCAATGCTGTTTTTAACAACGACCTTACTAAAATATGTGCACCTTGCACATAAGCACTGTTCTCACAGATTATCACTCTTTAGCTCGCGCCGAGAGTGCTCTATATGTAGAGCGCGCGCCCACTACAAGTGTGCGCCGCTACACATAAGTGCTGTCCGCACAGTGTCACAAACACAAACCAACCGGCGGACATCTGAACAGGGCCCTTATCAAACGGTTTTCAGAATGCTGACAAAACTGAACACAGAAAGCAGGCCTGACAGGCTGATCAGGAAGAGAGGAGGGTTGAGTCCCGCCCAGGCCGGTCCGGCTCTCAAAAGTCTCTAAGTTCTCCCCACGGCCCGTTTTTGTTCCGGTCAGGAAGAAAAATACTGTTCTGAATGTTTTTCATGCAATGAATGTAAACTACGAGTCCGCTTTAATGCGTGCTCCCCTGCATTCTACCGCCATAAAGGCGAGTAAAAAAAAAAAACAATCGTTCAATCGCACAAATCCGCCCGATGGACTGGTTTTTCTCAGTGGATCTGAAAAATGCTTACTTTCATTTCCAAATTATCCCACATCACAGACCGTTTTTGAGATTCACGTTCGACGGCAAGGCTTATCAGTACACAGTCCTGCCATTTGGCCTGTCCCTGGCCCCCCGCACTTTCACGAAGTGCATGGATGCTGCTCTCTCCCCCACAAGCGGGAATGCGCATTCTGAACTACGTCGACGATTGGCTCATACTGGCCCAGTCAGAGGAAGAAATAAAATCTCAAAAATCTGTGCTACTCAGCCATCTAGAATGCCTGGGTCTCAGGATAAATACAGCCAAGAGCTCATTGCTTCCCAGGCAGAGAACCTCCTTCCTGGGAACAATTTTAGACTCAATTTTAGACTTAAATGAGGGCGTGGCTATCGGACGAACACACTCTGACTACACAGTAGCTTGCACGTTCATTCAAAATGGGAACCAACAGACCCCTAAAAAAAATCAAATCAAAAAAAAAATTCAGAGAATGCTAGGCCTAATGGCATCAGCTTCTCCAGTACTTCCGCTGGGTATGATGCACATGCGCCCCCTGCAGTACTGGCTGAAATCACGGGTTCCTTCCCAAGCGTGGCATTCAGGCCAGCTTTGGATCAAAGTGGGCCGCGGCTGTGTCAAAGCCCTGGCCCCGTGGTCACTTGGGAAAAGTTTCCAGACGGATGGTGGTCACCACGGACGCCTCCAACTCGTGTTGGGGCGCTCTGTACGAGGGCGAACCGGCCTTCGGCTCATGGTCGAGCACGGACTCACGGTTGCACATAAACTGCCTAGAAATGCTGGCAGTAGTGCTAGCCCTTGAGACTTTTTTTTTTTTTACCACATTTCTCAGGTCACCATGTTCTAGTCCGCACGGACAACATGACTGTGGTCTCCTACATAAATCGCCAAGGCGGGCTCAGGTCGAGATGGCTCAACCAACAGGTCAAACATCTCCTATGGGCAAAAGGCAAATTACATTCACTGAAAGCAGTGCATGTGCCAGGCAGACTGAACCAGGGAGCAGACATGCTCTCCAGGGGCCTTGTGTCCCTGGGAGAATGGGCCCTCCATTCCTAAATGGTTCAAATGATATGGAGTGTTTTTGGGAGATCACAGGTCGACCTCTTCACCTCCGAAGACAACTGTCATTGCCCAATCTATTTTTCAAAGAGCAAGGATGCGCTGGCCCACGAATGGCCCAGCTGCATACTTTATGCTTTTCCACCAGTACCGCTTGTTGATCTGAAAATTCAGCTTTGTCCCCGTTATGATTGAATCACAGGACCAGATACCAGTCATTTTCCAAGAGATCTCTTATTTATTATTTTTATATGTCAGACATAGTAGAGACATTGAAAAGTTATTGTCTCATGCCAGCTGTATGTTTCTCCATTCCTCCGTTTCTCTACCCTCTCCCTTCTCCATCCTCCCCTGTCCCTCTCCCGTCTCTCTCTCCCGTCTCCCATCTCCCGTCTCTCTCTCCCGTCTCCTGTCTTCCGTCTCCCGTCTCTCTCTCCCGTCTGAGGCAGGACACTCAATTTGGATGTTATATACTACTAACAGAGGATCTCACTAGGAAGAGACTTCCTTAGAAGGAAGAGAAACATGCGTCCTATGTTTAAAATAGAGTGTATACTTCATGCTTACATATGTTACACAATCCAATTTCCTTATAAAGAATCAGTTGACAATACATCATGGAACAGAGGCATGCTACTGTATGCATCAGTGGAAACATGTTCTATAAGTATGCACATTCCTGTAACAAATATAGCTCATCCATGTCTCTCCTTGGGACACATGTTCAGAAACAGCCTGACTTTACATTGTACATTATACAAATAATAATGAAAAATAATAAAACATAATAATACTAAAAAAAAATAACAATACAATTTCAATCTTCAGGTACAAAGCTGAATTTTCAGATCAACAGTTGGCGTCACATGAACAGGATCTGCATTTCAGACATTTGTCTCAATCAATTCATCAGGTATAAGACATTTTCTTTTTCTCAAAGATTCTAAGTCTGCCTGATGATATATATATATATACTGTTGAGACAGTGACTGAAACTGCTAAAAAGAACTGTGTTATTTTGAAAGTGTTGCCAATAAATGTGTGTCAGACATAGTTAAATTTTAAGTAATTTAATTTGATGCAACTTATTTAAGTTGTTCTGATCGATGGACCTCCAAAATATTGAATGAAGCTGGGTAAAAGTGGATCTTTTGTGCAAAAGACCATTTAGTCAAATTTTCGGGAGATTAATCCGTAATGCGATTTAGCAATTAGTTTGTTGTGACTGTGAAGTGGTCGGAACACGGTGAGACTGCAGTTTTGTTTTGTTTTTTAGGCAGGAAAAATCTCTAAAGTGTTCCTTCACACTGAAGAGCCGTGCTTAGGAGAAGTGCGGGGAAGTGCGACGAGCTGTGAGATTAAAGCGGTTTAAAGTGGCGGGTCTGCGCTAAAGGAAGTGCAGCTTTACCCCCAATTTCCACCGGCTGCGTTACGGCTCCGTCACGGCGGCGGAGTCAATAGGTTTCCATTAAAGTCAATGAGTGTATTTCCACTGAATGCGTTACAGCTGCGTTCCGACTCCGGCGATCCGCAGCCCTCCGCATCAAATACGCAGAGCTTCTATTTTTGCCGGATGCCGGAGCGCTCCGCAGCACTACAGGGCAGAGTACGCAGGACAGGAAGTCGAGTGACAAAACAGAACAGCCAGAAACAATATAAAAGATCCGTTTAATTTTCAAAATAAAATACACCGCGCTCATATTTCCCTACACTACACCTTGAAAACGGCATAATGGGCGGAGACAGGCTTGTATTAACCCCGTTGACACGATGGATGAAGAAATGCTGATTATTGAGGTACAGAATCAACCCATCATCTATGACCCCTCACATCCTTTTTATAAGGACAACATTAAAAAGGATGGAAAACTGTTCCTGGTTTGGTAGTTCTGTTTATAGAAACTACATATCGCGCGATCACACCAGAATTCGCGAGATTACATGGGGCCTCGTGACGTCAGCTGTCAGTCATGACCGCAGCCGTTCCGCAACAAATCCGGACCTGGTGGGTATTGACGGACGACGGAACACGGAGCTGTCACGCAGCGGAGCCGTTCCGCAGCCGGTGGAAATTGGGGGTTAGAAAGCCCTAAAACGTTTAAACACGCTAAAGTATAAAGGCGCCTTTATGAATAATAGTGGCTAGAATCGTTGGCCTTCTGATTTTGACAGAAAAGCTGTTCAATATTTGGGGAGGAGACTGATCTGAGTTCAACTGAAAAGAAAAATGAAAAGAAAATTTATTTGAGTTAAACTGAATTTTAAAGTAAAATACAATTGAAAATATACGAGTTAACTTTAAACTTTTTCTTTTTCCTTTCCTCGAGTTTCTCAATAAAATCTTCATAAATCCAGGATGAGTTTGCCACGTTTAGCCTAAATAATCAGACAGATAGCTCGCAGAAAAGAAGCCTAGGCAAACTAAGCTACATGTCTGCTGATAGTTAGTTTCTCACATTTCGTTTTAGCAAGAAGAATGAATGATGGAAGTAATGTATCACATTAATTATTTTATTCATAATGGTTAAATGCCTAAATCCTATCACTATTTTGGGTATTGTTTGAAGATGCCCACTGAAAAGAGGCGGATTCAGGAGAGGGAGAGACGATTCAGGGAGGCAGCAAAGGGCAGCACATCACTGCAGGGTTGGCTGCGAAAAAGCCAACCAGCAGGTGAGACAGAGACTTTGCACTGTGATAAAGATGACATGACACTGTATAGGTGAATTGATTAATTAATCAAACTCATATATTAGCCTACTAATGGCAATGTTTCATAATTACATTCCATTTAAGATGAGGATGAGCAGTCACATGTAGGGATTTTCATGACTCAAGTCATGTTATTATTAGTAGCAGTTAAGGTGATTGAGTGCTGTATTTCAGTGTTTTACTTATTTGTGCATATATATATAATTTAATAAAGACCCTGTTATTCTCAGTCCTTTATATAGCCTGTGAGGTTTTTTTTTTGGGGGGGGGGGGGGGTGAGATGCCCTTTTTTTAGGTTAGAGCAACTGCCCCTCAAAATTCCTGTGCGTGTCCCTGCTTCTGACTCACTCCGGTTTTGATGGTGCATCTTGTTCCCTCCAAGAGAAAATTAAGTGAGAGAATAAAGATACTTTAAATGTCATCACCCTTAGTGCCTTTGCTTTAAATGTTTTTGGTAACACTTTAGAATAATGGTCCATCATTAAACGGATAGTTCACCTCAAAAAAAAAAAAAAAAGAAGTCCATTCTGTCATTTACTCGCCCTGTTGTTCTAAACCTTTTAAAGAATGTTTGTAACCAGACAATTTTGAGGCACCATTCACTTCCATAGTCGGAAAAAAATACTATAGAAGTGAATGGTGCCTCAATGTTAGATTACAAACATTCTTCATTTTCTTTTGTGTTCAGAAATGTATTCAGGTTTGCACGTGAGCAACATTATTCTAAAGTTTTGTCATGTTTTTTTCATAAATTATATTTCATCTGCCAAAATCATCCAAAAATTGTCCAGGACTGCTTAAATTCCAGAAGATAAAAAAATATTCTGTCAGTCCTGGACAAACACAGTTTTGGTTTATTTTAGTATAATATAATTTATGAAAAAACATGGTAGGCTACATGGCTAGTTGTGACAAAAGGAAAGGCATGTGACAATTATGCATAGTTTCTTTTTTTTTAGAGGATGTTTGGAGCCAAAAGACATTTGAGCAGGCAAGTTAAATAAAATAAAAAAAAATATCATTTTTTTATTATTTAAGAATTTTATTATTTTGAGCTAAATGTAACATTTTAAGACTATGCATTTGTTTCAAAGAAACTACACAAACATGAGTTTGGTGTAGTTGGACATTTCAAATTCATGTACTGTTCAAAGGTTTTCTTTTTTTAGGAATATACATTTTTTTAATATATTAATAATTCTCTTTGGTTGTTCACTAATTATTATTTATATGCATAAACCTTTCAAAGTGCTTTGGTTACTGTTAATACCATGGGAAATCATAGCAGCACTGAAGAAGAGGTGAACCGTGATCCTGGACGGAGAACATCTTGAACATCTGGACGGAGAACTTCTTGACTTTTCCGACTTGAATACTTAGTTTAAGAATGGCCAGCTGTTGTCATCCTGCATTTGCAGGGTAATGAGCTTTCATTTTACTCCAGCTTTCATTTTA
Source organism: Romanogobio albipinnatus (assembly GCA_023566225.1). NCBI lineage: Eukaryota > Metazoa > Chordata > Actinopteri > Cypriniformes > Gobionidae > Romanogobio > Romanogobio albipinnatus. Next base: position 41,249,623 of record CM042244.1, on the reverse strand, counting down.
CTCCAGCATTTTACTCCTGGGCCGAGCATGCCAAATCACATGCTAAATCACAGTTCTAAAGATTATTCCAAACAGAAAGAAAGAAAGAAAGAAAGAAAGAAAGAAAGACATAGAGCATAGAGAAAAGAACATGGAGAAAAGGAACATAGAACATAGAGAAAAGGACCAACTTTACAATCAGTGTGTGTTTTTCAATGGATGTCTTTATTGTGTGTCAACATATACTTGAAGTCAAGCACATTTAAAAACACCAGCTAAACCAAAGTTTAAGAAGAAATAAATGTATGTTAATAAAAAGAGGAAAAAGAATTTAGAATTAAAATAATAGAGTAAAACATATATTATTGTCAATGTTTTGTTCTTATTAAAGATTTATTTATTTTCTTTGTTATATTTAATTCTGTTTATTATTGTGAAAATGTAGAAATAAAATGGAAAAACTAAATCAATCGGAAATTTTTAAAACATTTGTGTTACGAACTTGCTCTGAGACAGAAGGTAGATCCAAACGCAGCTTTATTTTGAGGGCAATCCAAAAGCGTAATCCAAGGTACATGCGAGGGTCAAACACAGACAGGCCATCCAAACAAACAAAAACAGGCAGGAACCAGAGGCAAGGGAGAAATCCGAGGAACAGGGCAAGATATCCAAAACAAACATGAAACAAGAAAAACAGGATAGTGCTCAGAAATGCAATTGTAACATAGAAACAAGACTTCGCGGAGTGTGAATGCATGACCATGGTATAAATAGACAGATACTAACAGGATGGTGAGACACAGGTGAATGCAATCAGTGAATGAGGGACAGGTGAATGTGATTAGTGATAAGTGATGATGAGTCCGGGCAGTGAGTTATGGGAAATGTAGTTTGTGAGTGATAATAGTCTTATGTGTGGAGTGCCCTCTGGTGGCTCTCAAGGGCACTCCAGCTGGTGATCATTACATAGCCCCCCCTTTAAGGAGTGGATTCCAGACGCTCCTAAAACTGTCACGGAGGGAGGAGGAGCGGAGGCGGACCCGGGGGTGGGATGGAGGGCCAGGCCCGTGGAGCGGATAACGACCTGGAGACTGCGGCAAGCTGGGAGGCCACGGCGGATCAGGCTGTGCAGGCGACCATGGCGGATCAGGCTGTGCTGGCGACCAGGGGAAATCAGGCTGTGCAGGCGACCAGGGCGGAGACGACCCTTCAGGCGGCCAGGGAGAAGACGACCCTTCAGGCGGCCAGGGAGGAGACCATGGCACAGGAACAGACACCGGCTCAGGACCAGACACCGGCTCAGGAACACGAACAGACACAGGCTCAGGAACAGACACCGTGTCAGGAACAGGAACAGACACCGGCTCAGGAACAGGAGCAGACACCGGCTCAGGAACACGAACAGACACCGGCTCAGGAACACGAACAGACACCGGCTCAGGAACACGAACAGACACCGGCTCAGGAACACGAACAGACACCGGCTCAGGAACACGAACAGACACCGGCTCAGGAACACGAACAGACACCGGCTCAGGAACACGAACAGACACCGGCTCAGGAACACGAACAGACACCGGCTCAGGAAGAGGAACAGACACCGGCTCCGCGAAGACCATCTTGTCCTGGGACACTGGTTCGGCGAAGACCATCTTGTCCTGGGACACTGGTTCGGCGAAGACCATCTTGTCCTAGGACACTGGTTCGGCGAAGACCATCTTGTCCTGGGACACTGGTTCAGCGAAGACCATCTTGTACGGAGACACTGGCTCGGCGTCGGCCATCCTGTACGGAGACACTGGCTCGGCGGCGGCCATCCTGTACGGAGACACTGGCTCGGCGGCGGCCATCCTGTACGGAGACACTGGCTCGGCGGCGGCCATCCTGTACGGAGACACTGGCTCGGCGGCGGCCATCTTGTACGGAGACACTGGCTCGGCGGCGGCCATCTTGTACGGAGACACTGGCTCGGAGTCGGCCATCTTGTACGGAGACACTGGCTCGGAGTCGGCCATCTTGTCCGAAGACACAGACACGGGAAGAGGAAGAGGAACAGATTCAGGCTCGGCGGGACGAGACTCTTGACGGGCAGACGTGACGTGAAGCTCAGTCTCTGGATCGGCAGACGTGACGTGAAGCTCAGTCTCTGGATCGGCAGACGTGACGTGAAGCTCAGTCTCTGGATCGGCAGACGTGACGTGAAGCTCAGTCTCTGGATCGGCAGACGTGACGTGAAGCTCAGTCTCTGGATCGGCAGACGTGACGTGAAGCTCTGTCTCTGGATCGGCAGACGTGACGTGAAGCTCTGTCTCTGGATCGGCAGACGTGACGTGAAGCTCTGTCTCTGGATCGGCAGACGTGACGTGAAGCTCTGTCTCTGGATCGGCAGACGTGACGTGAAGCTCTGTCTCTGGATCGGCAGACGTGACGTGAAGCTCTGTCTCTGGATCGGCAGAAGTGACGTGAAGCTCAGTCTCTGGATCGGCAGAAGTGACGTGAAGCTCAGTCTCTGGATCGGCAGAAGTGACGTGAAGCTCTGTCTCTGGATCGGCAGAAGTGACGTGAAGCTCAGTCTCTGGATCGGCAGAAGTGACGTGAAGCTCTGTCTCTGGATCGGCTGAAGTGACGTGAAGCTCTGTCTCTGGATCGGCAGAAGTGACGTGAAGCGTCTCTGAGCTTGACGGAACCAGCGGCGGCGAGGGCTTTGAGCTGGGTAGGACCAGCGGCGAAGAGGGCTCTGAACTGGTCGAGACCAGCGATGAAGAGGGCTTTGAGCTGGACAGGACCAGCGGCGAAGAGGACTCTGACTTGGCGGGCATGTCGCTTGCTGTCTCAGGGGCGGCGGGCATGACGCATACTGCCTTGGCTTCGGCAGATTTGGCGTGAAGTGCAGGCTCGGCTGGACTGGCGTGAAGTGCAGACGGTGACATGGCGTGAACTGCATGGATATCACCTTCCTCCACGACACCCACAGTAAATGTAGAGCCGCTCACCTGAAGGGCATAATCAAGGAACTCACCCAAGGACCCTCGAGGACCATCACGGATCAGTTTTGTTTGTAATTGTTGGTTGAGTCCATAGCAAAAAAAGTCAATCAACATAAAGTCTGGGAGGTTGGTGGTATTTGAAATATTCAGAAAGTCTCTGATGTGGTCCTCGAGTGAGTGAGTTCCTTGGCGTAGTCGAACAAGGATGACGGCTGCTGGATCCATTGTTGGCGAAGTCTTCTGTTACGAACTTGCTCTGAGACAGAAGGTAGATCCAAACGCAGCTTTATTTTGAGGGCAATCCAAAAGCGTAATCCAAGGTACATGCGAGGGTCAAACACAGACAGGCCATCCAAACAAACAAAAACAGGCAGGAACCAGAGGCAAGGGAGAAATCCGAGGAACAGGGCAAGATATCCAAAACAAACATGAAACAAGAAAAACAGGATAGTGCTCAGAAATGCAATTGTAACATAGAAACAAGACTTCGCGGAGTGTGAATGCATGACCATGGTATAAATAGACAGATACTAACAGGATGGTGAGACACAGGTGAATGCAATCAGTGAATGAGGGACAGGTGAATGTGATTAGTGATAAGTGATGATGAGTCCGGGCAGTGAGTTATGGGAAATGTAGTTTGTGAGTGATAATAGTCTTATGTGTGGAGTGCCCTCTGGTGGCTCTCAAGGGCACTCCAGCTGGTGATCATTACAATTTGCAGTAAGCCATATATCAATATTTTGTATTTGTTTCAACATAAGTCTCCTCAGAATTTAACTGAATGCTGCATAGCAACATTTTGAGAAACTGCACAAGTCACATATGAGTCATACAGAGATCCTTCTTCAGGAAGTAATCACAGCATAGGGGGTTTACCAACTACTTACAGTAAAGTCTCAGACCACATGTACTCAAAAGTTGTGCAATAAAGGTGCTCCTAATTTTCACAGGTTACTTGCATTGCTTGGTATTTAATAATCAAATCAAATTGTGTAAAATATCCCTGATAAAAAAGTTAATTTCTTGTTGCTGTAACTCTATGGCTGACACGAGCTAACTCCAAATCATATGTTCTTATTCTATTGACCTGTCTGCTGCCTTTGACACCGTAAACCATCAGGGGCCATATTCACAAAACATCTAAAGGCTAAAAGTAGCTCCTAACTTTCCAATATAGGAAAAACTCTTAAAAATAAGTCCAAGAGTATTGCTCTAAGAGTATCCTATTTCACAAAGCATTTTAAAGGAGAACTCCGGTGAATTTTTAAGTTAATCTTGATCGTTATACCTTTGTGAGTACTGTCTATAGAAAAACAAAAAGGAACCGGATTGGTGAACCTTTTTTTTCTATAGACAGTACTCACAAAGGTATAACGATCAAGATTAACTTAAAAATTCACCGGAGTTCTCCTTTAATGCTAAAACCTAAATCTGTTAAAAGCTGGAGTAGTCAAGAGGACTCCTAGCTTGGCTCCACCCTCCTATGTACTTCCGCTCAATTTTCATTTTCCTTCAGTAGCTACTCCGTCTGGGACTGCGTTATATTCTTAGGTTGCGGAGAAAGATGCGAGCGAAGCCATTCATTCCGTTGTGGCACGCTGCCGAATATCCAGAAAAGCCTTTCCAGCTTGCTCCATTAGTGGTGAAGGAGTTGGCTAAAGCCCTATTCGGACGGTAATTGTTTCTTGTGGAGTCGGAAGATATTGTCATCATTTACAGGGGCTAGTCAGTGATTTTATTGCCGTCCGTCTCCCACCACCCGCATAAAAATCCCAGGCCAAATTACCTACTGCTTTTGACAAACACCAAGATTGTGTGGTAATTTAATTGCTGTCCGAATCCACATCTCTGAGTTTTCAAGAATATATCACTTCAAAATTCACTGTTTATATCCTTTTGGACCACTGCAGAGCACCGTACGGTTACGCTTTAATTTGGATGCATTTCTAGACTTGTATTTCTTTAAAGGTGCCCTAGAATGAGTTGAAACAATATTTTAAATTGTTCTATGATATCGACATAGAGGGTATGTGAGTTATTTACGGGTAAAAATTGTCCAGATACGGTTTTACAGGTCCATTTACAACCCCAGAAATAGTCTCTAGAATGAAATGGTCTGTTTTTGCCTTATTTGGAAGGTTCATGAATATTAATGTGGAGTTCTGCTCTGATTGGCTGTTTCACTGCGCGGCTGATTTCAGTAGCTTCAGTGACAACAAACAGATCTACACTGTCGGTCATGAAAATGGAGAGATTATGCATCCAACCTTATATGTTTGATCCTGTTTCTGACGAAGATACTTTTTTTGAGGAACAGCCAATTGTTTTGAGATTGGAAATGGACGCTTCTGAGTGGTAAGTTTAGTCTTTATTTTCGCTCTATATTTTATCTTCGTTCTTTATTCTATATTCACGTTCGACATACATAGGAACTGACCGACAAATTGGGATCCCTACCAACACGGCAGGGATGCTGGCCCGTCCAGCGCCCTGCCTGAGCTTGCTGGACCACTCCTATGTTGGAGTGGGAGTCAGGGCTCCCGGCAGGGAAGGTCAGTCACTGTTGTTCCTGCAAGACCCACTCAGAGTGACTACTGGATAACGCTGGGAAAGTGTGCCCGTCTTAGGGAGATAGAACGTTGCGGAGCCACATCCTCCAAGGGAGGAGAGGTGGAAAATACTCATAAGGACTAACCTAGCAGGGTAGTACAACATATGGCAGTCTCTGGGGTGGATTCAACCTGATCCCAGGGGGGAAAGAACACACCCAGAGATGACAGAGCGGGCTCTGTCAAGGGAAAGACACGGGGGTAGCTGAGTAGGGTAGCTGGTACCGTGGAGAATACACATATGGGGTCGCCGTGAGGGAACCAACACATATGGAACCCAGCCTACACACACGTTCCACAAGCATATGGGTGCAGGCCTGGCATCAGACGGCCGCAACGTCTGACACCGAAGGGGTGACGGAGGAGCTCGACAGGGTTCACCATTTCTGGAGAAGATAAACGCACGTATCCAGCCATAGGCGGGAGTGGCGTAGCAAGCCGACACAGAAACGGGTACTTCGCGTCTACCGGCCGTTGGAGGCGAGTAAACTGGAAGAAACCGGCTCCACACGGAGGCTATAGAATCTAGCGAACGTGTTAGGTGTCACCCAGCCCGCAGCTCTACAGATGTCTGTCAGCGAGGCGCCTTGAGCCAGCGCCCAGGAGGAAGCTACACTCTTTATGGAGTGCGCTCGCAACCAGAGCGGGCAAGGCATGTCTTGAGATTGGTACACAAAGACGATAGCATCCACTATCCAGTGGGCTAACCTTTGCTTGGAGACAGCCTTGTCCACTAGTGTGGACATCGCCTGACCCAGGGAGCGTACAGTGACTTCAGTCACCCGGAGAGCGAGGTCCATTACCGCACGCAGTTCCTGCATAACCCCTGGGTCGGGACTACCCTCGTGCATGCAGGACAGAGGGCAGTGAGAGAGGCAAAAAACTTATACAGATTATGGCCTTTTTGGTGTTCCATATTTTGGCATCAAATAGTTCCACACTGCTAAGTTTTTCCAATGCACATCCGGGCAGCCCCCCCAGAAGCATGGCTGTCAACTCTGAATCTGATTCAGTATGAGCACACATTTCCAGCACATAACAGCCCTCTCTCCGATGCAGCAATTGACATCTGTCCTCTGCCAGAGGCCCAAATGAAATGCTAGGTCCCCCCTTTTTTCAAAAAAGGACCAGAAATCCCATCTGTAAGCTACCAGCAGGCATGTGGGACAATGAGCGTGGCCGTCCGACTTGACGGCACACAACGCGCTGAACACTCAAGCCCCTAAGAAAGAGGCACGGTGAACAACGCGTCAACGTGGTCATGTTCTCATAAGGGAACATGAACCACCCACGAACAAAGTCTCAGCATGCTTGTGATGCGATAGAGGAGTTGGGGGCCCACGGGGGATGTAACCGGCGGGGAAGCCCCACTGTAATCCTCAGGTCACCAAGGCTTATTAGCCAAAGTAGCCCTTTTCTGGTGTACCAGAAAAGGAACTAGATCGGGGAATAAGCAAAGGGACACAGTCTCGACCGCGCACCAGAGCGCGAGTGACGCGCTGGGTTGCTGTGGCAACCCCCGCTGTCAGCCGGTGCCAGATGGCACACGGCACGCTGAACGCTCAAGCCCTTACAAGAAAGGTGAGACGAACAACGCGCCAACGTGACCACATTCTCCTGAGAGAACACGGATCACCCACGAACGCAATATCACATGTTTATATACGAGAGAGATTGTGGCCGTCAAATGAGGACAGGAAACAACTGCATTCAGAAACACACGGTTTGAATGACATCTTGAAAAAGACGCAGGGTCAAAACGTGTTGCTCTTTTTAGAAGGAAATGCTCTTTTAGAAGTGCTGAAGCACTCAGGGAGATGACCGCTGCTCACAGCAGTCCGATTGCAAGCCTGCGTGTGAGCACTCAAGAACGGAAACGCCCAGCCAACCAACACAGGAACAAGTGTATGTTGCAGCGGCCACTCGCTGACTCGCACCGTCACACCAGTACCCAAGTAAGAGAGCTATCTTTGAAAGCATAGAATACCTTCAGAGCATCTCCAAAGCCATGCCTCCTCTGAAAAACAAATGAACGCACACAGCAGAGTCTGCTAAGCTTCATGAGAGATGGGATTAAGTGAAGTTTTAGTAACTAATTTCGGGAGGAGCACGTTCAGATAATTAAACCTTCTAAATAATGGAGCACGCCAGATAATGTAATCTAATCAAACCAAAGTGGAGCATGCCCAGATAATTAAAACCTAATTAAACACGAGTGGAGCATACTGAACTAATCAATTCAATCAACAACAGGAGGAGTGTTTATATACAGCCGACTCACCTTCCTTTCGTTGACAGTTTCTTAGCATTGTTGGTCCGACCGTCTGCTACTATGTCGCAAATCCAGTCATCCTCCTCTGACCAGGAAACCAGCTCTCCTCGGGACCCTCCGCCTTAATCTGCCGGCCCTGGGCCCATTCCTCCGCCGCCGGATACCGCACCTGAGCCCCAGGCTTCTCAGCGCGGCCGCCTGCCTGCTCGATCGGCCTCACGCTCACCAAGACGCCGAGGCCAACCCTCGCCTCCACCGGCGAGACAGCCAACTTCCTCTCCGGCCTCCTCTTACATCTCGGCCGTCCCGACGATCCCAGCTATCGGGAAGTGGACGGTAGCAGGTCTGAGGCAAGCGCTGGCAAACTCCGACGTGCAGTTCTCGCGGAAATTGAACAAAGCGGAACTGTACAGCCTTTACGTCAGCTTGCAGCCAGCCTACCGCTCTCCTAAGCCCACTTCAGCCTACAGCAGGCAGAATAGAGCTTGCAGGGCTCAGGATTCACCCCGTTCGACACCTTCTCCTCTCCGTACAAGATCCGGCGCGATTCGAGTGACGAGCCGCAGCAACAGGCCTTCAGCGAGCCTGGGACGCGCTCCAGACTCTACCGCGTCAAGGCCTCATCGGCTTGCACCCAAGGACCAACCTCGCACCGTGGCTTCTCCCGCTGTAGCGACGCTTGTGGCTGGGTCTGCCGGCCTGCCTCCAGCCTCTCAGCTCGCTCCTCCAACAGTGATTAACCCTTTTCATTTTCAGTGGCCTTCAGCTCCCACCGCAGATGCTAACGCGAGCTTGCTAGCAGTCCAAGCTCAAAATCAGCAACAGTCCTTTCCAACACTCGCTAACACTTCTTCTTTTCAGTGGCCTGCAGCTCCCACCGCAGATGCTAGCGCGAGCTTGCTAGCAGTCCAAGCTCAAAATCAGCAACAGTCCTTTTCAACACTCGCTAACACTTCTTCTTTTCAGTGGCCTGCTGCTCCAGTAAACGCAACACCGGCCCTACCCGCAGCACAAGCTTCTATGTCTCACATGTATCCTCCTTTTTCTCATGCTCCCAACAACTTTTTCCTCCAAGCTCCAGAAGCAGCCCAGGCTCCTGTCTCTTCCAACCCCCTTCTGCAAAATAAATCTTCGTTTTCTCTCCTCTCAGCAACACCGATGCCCGTCCCTTCTAACGCCGTTTCCTCTGAGCCGCCTCCAGTGGCGCAAAACATCCGGGCACAGATCCTGGCAGGTGTGGACATTGATTTGTCATATCTCCTCTCCATGTTCCCCGTGTCAGACACAAACCGCCAGATAGACTGCAGGGATTTTTCAGTCACTTTAAAAAACCCCAACCCACAATCATCCCGCTTACTTTCTTTTCCCAAATTTTCGATTGCTTTTTCCCGTTTCACAGATATAATTTGTTCAGTTTTTCCCCACAGGCGCCGCGAGCTAAATTATTATCTGGCCATCATAGCCGAGCTCGCGCTGTCCTATGGGGGAGGACATTTTTACACGTACCACAAACTCTTCGCTGCAAAATGTGCCGTGCGGCTTGCCCAGTGGAATCAGTGTGCTTACTGGGGCGCTCTCGACACAGATCTCCATAGCAGAGTGTTCCTAGGCTGCAGGAACATTTCGTGCGCTGTTTGCAGGTCAGTGGCACATTCTACGACATCGTGTCCTCAGATTAACCCCTACCCCCCCCCGCCCGGAGACAACACAGGTTAGATCTACCAGTTACGTGCCACGACCTGCAACCTACACAACAAATAATGATTTTAGAAGGGATCCCCCCCGCTTCGAAGACAGGCAGTCCTGCAACAAATTTAATTCAGGGAACTGCAGCAGACAGCGCTGTAAATATTTGCATATCTGCAGTTTCTGTGGTGGTGCTCATGCACGATATGTATGCCCCGTGTTCAAATCAATGAATAAAAAACCAAAAAATTACTTATCGACTCCTGTAAATATTTCTCGTCTGTCCATCGAATTGGCTCACCACCCGGACGTTGAATTTACGGATTATTTGCTGTCCGGCCTCGAACACGGCTTCATACCCGGCGTCGAATGCCCGCTTTCCCAGAATACCATCTGCAATAATCTCCAATCTGCTCTCGCTGAACCCGAAGTCGTAGATAACCTGATTAAAAAAGAAGTCGAGTCAGGTTTTATGATAGGCCCTTTTGACGATTCTCCCTTCAAAACTTTTCGCATTAGCCCCATCGGAGTGGCTACAAGAAAATTCTCGGGTAAAAAACGTCTTATAATCGATCTCTCAGCTCCACACAATTCCCAGTTTCCGAGTATAAAAAGCTTGATCCCTCTCGATGAATTCTCTCTCAAATACCATGACATAGATCAGGCAATCGATATGATTAAAATCGCAGGTCGAGGCGCTTGGCTTGCAAAACTCGACATCACTTCTGCTTTCAAAGTGATGCCCATTCATCCAGATTCATGGCACCTATTTGGGGTTCGCTGGCACGAGAAGTTCTATTTCGCTGTACGCCTAACGTTCGGATGTAAAAGCAGAGCCAAGATTTTCGACATGCTTTCAGAAGCTGTTTGTTGGATTTTGTCGAACAATTATGCCATTCCTCACCTCATTCATCTGCTAGATGATTTTCTAATTATCTCGCCTCCTGACGCCATCCCGGCAGCACATATCCTCACCGTTTCAAACGTTTTTTCCGAACTCGGAATCCCCATTGCCCAGGAAAAAAACCATAGGTCCTGCCACATCCATTGAGTTTCTCGGCATTAAATTGGATTCAAAAAACTTCCAAGCTTCATTACCAAAAGAGAAAATTGATAGGATAATTCTCATCTCCTCTACCTTTCTAGATAACTCTCACTGTACCAAACGCGAACTTCTATCACTGCTAGGTCACTTAAATTTCGCAATGCGCATCATTCCGCAAGGCCGCCCTTTCATCTCGCATCTCCTCTCACTCGCATCTTCGGTTCATGCACTAGAGGACCTCATTCTAATAACTAAATCGTGCCGCGACGAACTTAAGCTATGGATAACTTTCCTAAACCAGTGGAATGGCCTGTCTTTTTTCTACAACAATCTTGTTTCTTCCCCCGTTGACATCCAACTTTTTACAGATGCGGCTCCTTCAGTTGGCTTCGGGGTTTTTTTCCAGGGTCGCTGGTTCGCATCTCCTTGGCCACCACAGCTTCAGGACATGTCACAGTCCTCAGCGCTATTTGAGCTTTACCCTCTCGTTGTAGCGGCTTTTCTGTGGGGTAAAGAATGGACGGCTAGCAGCATATTAGTGCATTGCGACAACGAAGCGACAGTCCAGTGCATTAATAAAGGCCGCTCTCATTCATTAGCCTTAATGCCCCTGCTAAGACGTCTCATCTGGATCTCAGCCTGTGATCAATTTATTATTCTTGCAAAACATGTCCCAGGGTCCTAAAATCTAATTGCTGACTCTCTGTCTCGTTTTCTGTTCCAGAAATTCAGGACATTGGCTCCAGAGGCGGATCAGTTCCCAACTCCAGTACCTCATTATTCAGAACTGATCTTCCCTTAAACCACCCGCTAAAACCCCTCCTTGACGCATCGCTCAACAGCATCCTCCAAGCAGTTTCACCCAGGACTATACAATCCTACGTGACAGCGTGGAGATGTTTCAAATCTTTCCACCTTTCATATAGATTACAGTTTCCTGATTTCTCTCTCCTTGCAATCACCTCTTTCATCTCCTATCTCAACAATATTAAGGGCCTCCAAGTCGGATCCATCAAAGGCTACCTGAGCGGCGTCCAATTTTTCCACAAATTGATCTATGGCGCTCCCTCCCAAGAGATAAATAATTCTCAAACCTCCCTCCTGATCAAAGGGATTCAGCGATCACAGCCCACCCGCCCTGACAGCAGACAACCCATAACACTAGACGTCCTCACAAAATGCATCCATACACTTCGTACAAATTACCAGCCCCTCGATACAGCCCGCACACTCGACACCATGTTTATTTTAGCTTTTTTCGGTTTTCTCAGATGCTCTGAAATCGCGATCACTTCCAAATTCGACCCAAAAATACACCCCACCATTTCGGACCTATCAGTACTCGATGGCGAAACCATATCATACTTAATCAAACGAAGCAAGACAGACCAAGCTAAAAAAGGTCATTTGATCTACATTTTCAACATCCCGTCTCCAATTCAACCATACCAAACCGTTCTTGCGTACCTCCAAATTAGGAAATTTCAGGCTAAATCTCCTTCTGAACCCCTTTTTATAGACGCTTCTAACAAACCCATTACACGCTTCTGGTTCCAAAAACATCTCAAAACTGTTCTCCAGCATCCGTAGAACAGTACCCCAGCGGTACCCCAGGTAAATCCGGTACCCCAGCGGAAAATTTTTCAAGTCACTCCTTTCACATAGGGGCAGAAACAACAGCAGCGAAAAAAGGCCTCTCCCAGCAGCAAATCCAAGCTCTTGGAAGATGGTCGTCAGATGCTTTCCAAAGCTACATCAGGACCGACCGGTTCCACATCAGGAAAGCTCATCAAACCCTTATTTTATAACCCTAGACTTACATATATTTTAACCCTTTCTTCCTTCTGGCGAGGCTCAACCATCCACTATCCATATTTTCTTTCTCTGTCCAGCGAGAACCTCCTGGACATAACTCTATGCTTTACCTTCCACCCGTCTGCCAGCGAGGCTTACCCATCCGATTGCAGTCACGGCATCTCCCGTCGGATGCCGTGAGAGCTCTCCTGCCGGGTGTTCACATCTCTCACATCTCTCTCACATCAAAAAAAAAAAAAAAAAAATGTTGCTCCCTCTTTTTTCCGGCCGGTAGGGTTCTTTCTCGTCTGTTGCAGTGAGCCGGGCCCCCCTCAGACGCCGCAAGAGCTTTCCCAATCGGTAATTTGAGGATGCTCCTCATTTATCAGCCGGTAGGATCGTTTCTCATCTGTTGCAGTGAGCCTGGCCCCCCTCAGACGTTGCAAGGACCTTCCCGATCGGTCATTCTAATTCAAGGCTGCTCCTCATTTATCGGCCGGTAGGGCTCGTTTCTCGTCTGTTGCAGTGAGCCTGACCCCCCTCAGACACCGCAAGAGCTTTCCCAATCGGTAATTTGAGGATGCTCCTCATTTTATCAGCCGGTAGGATTGTTCTCGTCTGTTGCAGTGAGCCGGGCCCCCCTCAGATGTTGCAAGGGCCTTCCCAATCGGTAATTTTAATTTAAGGCTGCTCCTCGTTTATCGGCCGGTAGGGTTGTTTCTCGTCTGTTGCAGTGAGCCTGACCCCCCTCAGACGTCGCAAGAGCCTTCCCAATCGGTAATTTTTGAGGATGCTCCTCATTTATAAGCCGGTATGATGGTTTCTCGTCTGTTGCAGTGAGCCGGGCCCCCCTCAGATGTTGCAAGAGCCTTCCCGATCGGTAATTTTTAATTCAAGACTGCTCCTCGTTTATCGGCCGGTAGGGTTGTTTCTCGTCTGTTGCAGTGAGCCTGACCCCCCTCAGACGTCGCACAAGCTTTCCCAAATCGGTAATTTGTGAGGATGCTCCTCATTTATCAGCCGGTGGGATTGTTTCTCGTCTGTTGCAGTGAGCCGGGCCCCCCTCAGATGTTGTAAGGGCCTTCCCGATCGATCGTTCCAAATCAAGGTTGCTCCCAGCACATCGGCCAGTATCAAATCAAAATCAAATCAAATCACTTTATTTGTCACTCTACATATGCACAAGTGCAACAGTAGGTGAAATTCTTAGGTGCAGTTCCGAGCAACATAGTAGTCATGACATGACATGTACAACATTTAAAGCAGCATCAGATTACACATCTGATGCGCACACAATTACTCACAGCACAGTAAACTCTACAATAAACAATAAATAATTTACACAATGTGAGTGTAGTCCTCACAGCTTTAAACAATATACACATACTTACAATATACATATACTTTAAACAATATACACTAAACATACACTAAACAATATACATTACGCTATAATAGTAATAATAATATACAATGTATAGTATAAAATATTATTCACAGATTGAAAAATTGAAATCCAAAGTGTAATAGATGCTGTATGATAAATAATGTGTATATAATGTGTGTGTATCTACAGTGGGTTGTGCTGAGTGATATTCTGTCCAGTGTGTGTTAGGAACTGATGGATCAGGAGTTAAGTAGTCTGATTGCTTGTGGGAAGAAGCTGTTCTGGAGTCGGCTGGTGCGTGTTCTGATGCTGCGGTACCGTCTGCCTGATGGGAGCAGTGAGAGCAGCCCATGGTTCGGGTGGCTAGAGTCTCTGATGATCCTCTGAGCTCTCTTCACACACCGCCTGGCGTAAATGTCCTGGAGGGAGGGAAGCTCACCTCCGATGATGCAGCTGGCCGTGCGCACTACCCTTTGCAGGGCCTTGCGGCTGCGGGCGGTACTGTTGCCGTACCAGGTGGTGATGCAGCCAGTCAGCAGACTCTCTATGGTGCAGGTGTAGAAACGTGTGAGGATGAGGCGGTTCATTCCAAACCTCCTCAGCCGTCGCAGGAAGAAAAGGCGCTGATGAGCCTTCTTCACAACGGCCTCAGAGTGGACGGACCATGAGAGTTCCTCTGTGATGTGGACACCGAGGAACTTGAAGCTGCTGACTCTCTCCACCGGTGCTCCATCGATGGTGATGGGGCGGTGTTCTCTCTCATTCCTCCTGAAGTCGACCACCAGCTCCTTGGTCTTGCTGACGTTGAGGGAGAGGTTGTGCTCCTGACACCACCGTGTCAGAGTGTGCACCTCCTCTCTGTAGGCCGTTTCATCATTGTCGGTGATAAGACCTACCACCGTCGTATCGTCAGCAAACTTGATGATGGTGTTGGAGCTGTGGGTTGCCACACAGTCATGTGTGTACAAAGAGTACAGGAGTGGGCTGAGAACGCAGCCCTGAGGGGCTCCAGTGTTGAGAGTCAGTGATGAGGAGATGTTACTGTCCATTCTGACCACCTGGCGTCTGTTTGACAGGAAGTCCAGGATCCAGCTGCATAACAGGCTGTTTAAGCCTAGAGCCCGGAGTTTCATGTCAAGTATGGAGGGCACAATGGTGTTGAATGCTGAGCTGTAGTCCACAAACAGTATTCTCACATATGTGTTCCTCTTTTCCAGGTGGGAGAGAGCAGTGTGTATAGTGGATGAAATGGCATCGTCAGTGGAGCGGTTTGTGCGGTATGCAAACTGCAGTGGGTCCAGTGAGGGGGGGAGAACAGAGCAGATGTGGTTTCTGATTATTCTTTCAAAGCATTTGCTGATGATGGGGGTCAGAGCAACAGGACACCAGTCGTTTAAGCAGGTGGTTTTTGAGTGCTTAGGTACAGGAACAATAGTGGACGTTTTAAAGCATGTGGGGACCACAGACAGGGAGAGGGACAGGTTAAAAATGTCCGTGAAGACTCCAGCCAGTTGGTGCGCGCACGCTCTGATCACACGGCCGGGAATGCCGTCTGGACCCGCAGCTTTACGGACGTTCACCCGCCGGAAGGATCGGGTTACATCCGCGACAGATACGGAGAGTGCACTAACCTCTGTATCTTCAGCCGCGAGCTCTCTCTCCGCGAGGGCGGTGTTAGTTCCCTCAAAGCGAGCATAGAAGGTGTTGAGCTCGTCCGGGAGAGAGGCAGCGGTGTTCACGGTGGAGTTTGTGTTCCCTTTATAGTCCGTGATGGTGTTAATTCCCCTCCACATGCTTCTGGAGTCGGTGGTGTTGAACTGTCCTTCAATCTTGTCCCTGTACTGCCGTTTTGCTGCTCTGATGGTTTTCCGGAGGGCATAACTTGCTTGTTTATGCTCCTCCGCGTTACCGGAGTTAAAAGTGAAGGTCCGCGCATTGAGTGCCGCGCAAACATCCCCATTTAGCCACGGCTTCTGGTTAGGGTACAGCCGAATTGTTTTGGTCGGAACAACGTCATCTACGCACTTCCTGATGAAACACGTTACGCTATCAGCGTAAACCTCGATGTCGTCATCAGAGGCCGACCGGAACATCTCCCAGTCCGCGTGATCAAAACAGTCCTGTAGCATAGAATCTGATTGGTCCGACCAGCACTGGATGGTTCTGAGGGCGGGTGCTTCCTGTTTGAGTCTTTGCCTATATGCGGGCAAAAGTAGGATGGAAGCGTGATCCGATTTGCCAAATGGTGGGCGCGGGAGGGACTTGTAACAATCCTTGAAGGGAGAGTAGCAGTGATCTAAGACGTGGTTCCCTCGCGTGTTGAAGTTAACATGTTGGTGGTATTTGGGTGCGATGCGCTTGAAGTTGGCTTTGTTAAAGTCCCCGGTCACAATAAACGCGGCCTCAGGATGCGCGGTTTCCTGCTCACTCACTGTCCTATACAGTTCCTTTAGTGCCCGGTCTGTGTCGGCTTGTGGGGGAATATACACAGCTGTGATGATGACCGCGGTGAATTCCCTCGGTAGCCAGAATGGTCGGCACAGAAGCATGAGAAATTCCAGATCAGGAGAACAGAAAGACTTGATAGAATGTACGTTCCTCTGATCACACCAGGATCGGTTAATCATAAAACATACACCCCCGCCTTTGCTTTTCCCGGAGAGATCTTTTTCTCTGTCCATTCGATGCACGGAGAACCCCGTGGTTTCGATGGCCGAATCTGGAATCTCAGCGGACATCCAAGTTTCTGTGAGGCAGATAATGCAGCAGTCCCTCGTGTCTCGCTGGAAAGAGATCCGCGCTCTCAGCTCGCAGAGTTTATTGTCCAGAGACTGAACATTTGCCAGTAAAATACTGGGAAGTGGGGGTCGGTTTGCGTGGCGTCTTACTCTGATAAGTACGCCGGCTCTGCTTCCCCTTCTCCGGCCGCGTTTGCGTGGTCGGGCCGTCCAGACAAAGAGCTCCGCTGCTGTGTTTGTAAACGGCGGTTCGTCACTGAAGAATTTAAAGTCCGGTTTTCGGAGTGCGATTGCCGAACCAATGTCCAAAAGTGTCTGTCTGTCGTACGTAGTAAGGCAGACAACATCCAAGACAAAAAACACAAAAACTATAAACAGAACAAACAAAAAACTACAATGTTTCAGCAGAGCTTGCGACGTTGCGGCCATCCTCGGCGCCATCTTGACTCACCAGGACCCGTTCAGCCCGACACTGTGAGTTGCTCCCACCAGAGGCAACACGGGCCCTCCTGGTCTAGCAACCAGGCCTATCAAAACGCCAGGCCACCAATTATCTGCGTATTTGGGGGGTGATTTCGTGGTGGCTGTCCGGTTATTTGCATTTTGGGGGATACTCTGGGTTCGGGCCAAAATTCCGAGCCTGGAGCCCTCCCCCGGACAGCACGCCAAATACGCATAATCTTTTACTCCATTTAATTTGATGTAAGTGTGAACTCGTGAAGTGAAGTTTTAGTAACTAATTTCGGGAGGAGTACGTTCAGATAATTAAACCTTCTAAATAATGGAGCACGCCAGATAATGTAATCTAATCAAACCAAAGTGGAGCACGCCCAGATAATTAAAACCTAATTAAACACGAGTGGAGCATACTGAACTAATCAATTCAATCAACAACAGGAGGAGTGTTTATATACAGCCGACTCACCTTCCTTTCGTTGACAGTTTCTTAGCATCCCTCCACCACCCCATCTCCTCACTTGATTGAATAAAAACCTATTAGACGGCAACTCAATCCATAATGCAATACAGTCTAGTTCTAGACCAATCCTATCACGGGGGGGGGGGGGTACTCTGGGTTCGGGCCAAAATTCCGAGCCCGGAGCCCTCCCCCGGACAGCACGCCAAATACGCATAATCTTTTACTCCATTTAATTTGATGTAAGTGTGAACTCGTGAAATTACCTCATGTGTCAAAGCACATAACAGTAGTATCCCTTTAAGCCAGGGGTACGTGTCCAATCCTGCTCTTGGAGGGCCACTGTCCTGCAGAGTTCAGCTCCAGTTCCAATTTAACACACATGAACCAGCTAATCAAGGGCTGCATGTGAAATCACATACTTCCCTACTATATAGTAGGTGAAGAGCAGTATGTGTGTGACAGCAGTATGTGACAAAATCAAAATTCACAGTATGCTCATAAAAACCTGGATGACCGACAGCTTCCAGCAACATTCTGAAATGTGCACCCAATGGACACTTGAGGCCATGGGAAAGGATTTGTGAATGACAGTGAAGTGGCACAATTGACGCTGGTAGGTCACGTGATAATGACAACATGGCGAAAGTACATGTAGAAGTAGTAGTAGTAGTAGTAGTAGTAGTATGAATGTATTAATTTCCATTCATATGACACACATTCATATTATATAGAACATACTTTTTTGGCAGTCGCAAAGTAATTATTTATTCAAAATTAAAGTTTTTCCTTGATACGGCGACTGAGTGGATGGGTTGAGGACAACGATTTTAGCGGTTCCGGACAGCTAATAAGCTTCATAAAGAGGATGGTAAAGTACAACTGAGTTGTCTAATTTATGCCATGGGGAGAGAGGCAGAGAACATTTATAAATAGAGAGTATGAGTATGCCACAATAACAGATGTGTATTGAGCAGCCTTTGTACTTTTTGGGCTCAGTCTATAATGTAAATGAGCTAGTAAAGCAGTGGACAGTGCAGCTCTTGATTGGGGCTACCCCTGAAAAATTTAAAATCGAGGCTGGGGCTGATGTGAAAATAGACTTTCAGCACACTGGTCCCAGTAAAGTCACATTATATATCCCTGGGGGAAGGCTCGTCTACTTAGGTCAGTTCCAAGCCACTGTAGTGTACAAGGAAAAGTCTTACACATTCTCTGCCTATGTGGTCTGTGGACATAATGTGAATATCCTGCTTAGTCTGTCTCTATCAGCTAACATGAACCTCGTAAGGAGAGTGGATGAGACTAACAGAGTGTCTTCCGATCAATATGATGCATTTGGCAAGCAAGGCACACTCAAAACTGACCCCATCAAAATACAGCTAAAATATTCAGCGTAGCCACATGCGGTGTACACTGCAAGGCATGTTCCCATACCGATCCTGCAAAAAGGTGAAAGAAGAGTTGCAGAGGATGACGAACAATGGTGTTATAGAGCAGGTAACACAACCAACTGCATGGTGTGAGCCTATGGTACCCATTCTGATGAAAAACGGCAAAAGACGCAGACAGTAAAGCGATAACATTACGTGCTACCCACTGCTGAAGAGATCATTGCTAAGCTTAGCAGTGCAAAAGTGTTCTCTCTAGATGCAGCCAGCGGATTCAGGCAGATCCTTCTCCATCCAGAAAGCTGCACACTTTCCATCTTTATTACACCATTTGGAAGATATTGTTTCAGGAGACTTCCCTTTGGCATTTTGAGTGCCCCAGGAATCTTTCAGTGGAAAATGTTGGAGACACTACAAGGGCTTGAAGGGGGTGGAGGAATGTTTCTTCTGCTACACAAAGAAGGGTAGAAACCGGTAACATATTGCTCCAGGCGGCTCACTGATGCAGAAACTTGATATACATGCATTGAGAAGGAGTGTCTGGCTAGTGTGTAGGTGTATGAGAAGTTAGAAAAATACCTGTGTGGCTTGGATAAGTTTAAGCTTGTGACAGATCACAAGCCCCTGGTTACTCTCATTAATAGCAGGAATCTAGATAATGTCCCAGTACAATGCCAGAGACTTCTGATGTGCATGATGATGTTTAAGCCCATACAGTAACTGCAAGCTGTAATTAAGTGGATCATGGCCGGATGGCCACAACACAGAAGCCAAGTTCCGGCAGCAGCAAGGGAGTTCATGGTTGCAAAAGCAGAGCATGAGGGCTTAGTGAATAAGGGAAGGAGAATTGTTGTGCCGAGGGTGATGAGAAAGGAGATCCTGGATTAATGAGGGTCAACGGGCCTTACAAAATTTAGAGAGAGAGCACAGGAGTCAGTGTGGTGGCCAGGAATTTCAGCAGAAATAAAGAATACAGTAATGTCATGTCAGATATGCCGTGAGTTGAGAAATACCCAGCACACCGAACCCCTGATCTCCACACCATTCCCGAACGGCCCTGGAAAAGGATTGCAGTTGATCATTGTGAGCATATGGGGACAAAATTATTTAAGTGTATCAAACTACTACTCCAGATACCTGGAGATACTGCACGTACCTTTGACATCTCAAGTTGAAAGCTGTCTTCGCCAGATTTGGGATTCCGGCTGAGGTGGTGAGTTATAATGGTCCTTAGTTCTCCAGCTCAGGATTTCAGGAGCTGGACAAGCAACTGGATTTCAGACACATTACATCAAACCCTCACCATCCTCAGGACAACGGACACATTGAAAGGGTGGTGACCCTCTGGTGGCTCACATGTGCTACCGATTGACTTCCTGTGCCACCACAGGAGTTAGCCCAGCAGAGATTCCTATGGGTAGGAAAACCAGAACAACTCTGCCTACCCTAGAAAATAATTTTCAACCCAGGTGGCCAATCAGAAGGTCTGTCATGCTGAAAGTCAGGATAGAGAAAGACAGACAAGCTTACTACTACAATCATTGTAATGGAGCTAAACATCTGTCTACACTGAGAACTGGTGACGCAGTTCTTACTAAGCTGGGCCATGAGAAGGTCTGGGCTTCATTTGCAGTGATAAATGTACATGTCACACAGACATTATATCACAGAAGCTATAATTGATTGCTATCAGGATGTGAAGAGAGTTTCAACCAGCATAAAGTGTTTATAAAACAAATTGCCTACCCTAACTTTAAAAGACAGAATCTAAAAATGCTCTGGAGTTAGTGTCGCATTGTTTGTTTCATGATTACATACACACAGGCGTGATTGCTCACGCTGAACTGCATTGATAAGATATATGGTCTAGTAAGAGTAGGCGACCACTTCCTTAACCACCACCCCCATCTCCACCCTCCAGGCAATAAACAAATTAAAAGTGAAACCAAAGTTCTATAAAGATTTCCACTTTTTCCAGAGGCTGTTTGGCACCTAAGACTCCTGAGCATGTAAGTTAAATTAAAACATTTTTTTATTTTTTTATTTTTTTTTCAGCTAAATTTAAATAAAGCTCTTTAAGCTTTTAAATGATGCCGAAAATTGAGTTTGATGTAGAAAGAAAGTTTCACAGCATAATTTGTGTAGTGTTCACAAGGTCCCTTCATCATAACTATCATATTGCAAACTGCATATTTTGTTAAATATTGTCTTTAGTTATTCACTAATTATCAAATAAACTTTTCAAAGTGCTTTGGTCACTGTGACTGCCATGGTGGACAACGGTTATGGCGTTGGAATACAGAAGTATCCTGGACGGAAAACATACATCATGTATCATGGCACTACAATGATAAATGCACAGAGGATCCAACGTGAAGGATTCAGACCCTCTTCTGGTGGCATGCTCGGTTATGGAGTTTACGTGAGCCGGAGTAAAGCGAAAGCTTCTCGTTACCCTTTAAATGCTGGAGGACAACAACAGCTGGCCATTCTTAAACTAAGTGTTCGAGTGGGAAAAGTGAAGAAGATTGATCATCAGGGTCATCCCTTACAGACAACCTGGCATCAACATGGTTATGACACTGCGTGGGTCCCTGCAAACTGTGGAATGGTACCGAGTGGATTAGAAGAGGACTGTGTTTATGATCCAAGCCGGATCACGGTTCTAGAGATTATTCCAAACTAAAACTGTTGTCAGTTTTATTTTGGTGCCTTAATCTGTCACCTAAAAAGGTAAATGAATATATGAATATGAAAATAAATAAATTAATTAATATGAAAATAATTTTTTTTTTCCAAATTGTTAAGATGTAAAAACCTTGTTTAAATGAATGAATGAATCAATCCATCATAAAATATCTAGATATAAATAGGCCTATAGCTGTATTCTTGTATGTCACCATATGCATTTTAAGAACAGTTTTAAGCAGAAGTGGAATAATCAGACTTTGATTCTCAATCAAAAACTTATTTGCATGCTTCTGTTATCACTTTTTTAATAACAGGTTTAATGATAAACACTGCAGTTTAGTGGGTCTCTAAAGAAAAGCGCTCAACAAGCATGCAACAAAACAGTTAACATAAGTAATTTTCTAAGTGAGAAACGTACAACAGTCACGCAAAACAAAGATGAAAATAAATTTGCATTTCCATTTGTTTCTCAAACAACTAGTGCTATTTTATTGTCATTATTACTAAAATATTTATTTATTTTATTTATTATATTTAATTTGATTTATTATTGGCAAAAATTTGAAAAAAAATGGAAACATTAAATCAAAAGGAAGATGTCTTGCTAACATTTTTAGTTTTTTTTTAATGAGGAAGTTGTTTGAACAAGAACAGAGTCTCTGAATGTTGAGAAACCGCATAAGTCAAAGATGAGTCACACATACATTATATCACAGAAGCTATCACAGCATTGGGGGTTTGGCTTGCTAACTACAAATGTAAAGGCTCATACTGAATGGATGAGTTAATGAATTCCATAATTAAGTTTTCTTGACACCAGCCAGAGCTGGAACTGAATGTATGACTCAAGCCTCACTCAAGCAGACAATCTGTTAATACTCTAATGGCTGGTAGTTCACATGTATTAGCTAAGTTACCTACATAAAATAATACTATAGTATATTATAGTAAAATTACTCTAGTAAATACTATAGTGTTTTTGAACCATACTATAGTAAAGATACTACAGTAAATTGTAGTGTATTGTAGAATATTATAGTATTTACTACACTTTGTTAATTTACTGTAGTGTATTGTTAGTAGAATGCGGACCATCAAAATAAAGTGTTACCCAAGCCTCTATTTGAAAATATTTCCATGCACCCCTTTTGCATATATTATATATATATATATATATATATATATATATATATATATATATATATATATATATATATATATATATATATATATATATATATATATATATATATATATATATATATATGCCACAATTCTTAATATAATATTGAACTGTTCGGTAGCCTACGGCAGGGGTTTTCAAACTTTATAATGCCAAGGACCCCCATATATGATGAACCTTTTATGAGGGACCACCTTCCTAAAATCCTTCTATATATTTTTATGTTTGAAAAAACATTTAAACTGTTAGATAAGTAGTAAGTGTGACATTATAACTACAAAATATTGTTTCCAAACTTAAATTGGCTGTGCTTAATGTTGGATGTATAAACCCACAGAAGAAAATTTTCAATTAAAAATGATTTGTATAGCAACTTTCACAATAAATGTGTGTAAGCAGCTTACGTACTGCGTTAAGAATACGCCTTACAGCCCCAGTGAGCAAGATAAAGGGGACTATAGGGAGAAAAACTCACTAGAAAGATACAAAGCAAACATATACTACAATTCTGGACAGTATGTATACGGCAAGAAAGGAGAGAAACATTTAGAAATTAAACCGTTAGAATGTTTGGTAGACTTTATCCATATTTGCTTTGTCTTTTTATTCTCAGAAATTTGCTGGGGACCCCTTACAGCCTTCTGGAGGACCCCTAGTTTGAAAACCCCTGGCCTACGGCATTCACGGTTCAATATGTGCTTGTGAATTGCGTTTTTTTCGGTTTTGCATTTAATTAATTATTTTTCTACAAATTCTATAATTTGCCTCCATCCCAATACTGAACAACGCGACATACATTCACATCGCATCTAGGGTTTGAAGCCCAATTCATGCGTCCCGCAAATTGAGACCGTGTCACGCATAATCGATGCTTGCTCAAAAAAAAAAAAGTTGGTCGCTCCTCGAGCCCCAGGTAGCCAAACGAACATTACTTGACAGTTCAGCACGCTACTGTTGCCACACCCACCCCTCCGTTGAACTGCTGACTAGGTTGTTGTCAACTTTTTCGTTGTTGTCATGACAACGCACGTACGTGCATACCAGACACACTGGGAAGGAACTTTTAGATGCGCGTTTTCCATTTCGAAAAATGGAGAAAGTTTGAGGCACCGCCATCATCAATTAAAAAGAGAAAGTGTGTGTACAAGAAAGACTGGGAAAATGAATATTTGTGGCTGAAAGGTGTTGAGGGGGATACCGAGAGGGCTTTTTGTGACCTTTGCAAAACGTCCTTCTCAAACGGACATGGAGGGGAATACGATGTCAAACGACACAGACTCACGGAGACTCACAAGTGTCCAACAGCAAGAGACCGAGGTCCTCCGACCTAAAAACGACTTTCTAGCTGACAAAGTGACTGCTGCAGAGGTGACGACTGACGAGTGTGTATCACACTGCACAATACAACACGCTACATCAGGAGATTGTGGCACAGTTGTGGTAGGAAACGGTAGCCTTTTAGGTCATATGTCATTGTTTTACATAGGATTGTATCTTGGCACCTTTTTGTATTGTTGTCACCTTGTGATGGTGATGGGTTTGCACTCCTCTGTCTATACTGGAAAACCATTTGGAAGCTTATCATAAAAATTAATGTTGCTTTAATTTTGTCTCTTATCTTTCTTCCTTATTTGATTCAGATGCTGGTAAAAAGGTTTGAGTCCTAAAGGTGTCCCTAAAGTTCTAAAGGTGCCCCCAGAACACTGAACAGTTTTTTTCCCCCTGCGCCTGCCTTTACTAACATGCAAGTTTACCATCCTTCCTCCCCCTTCTCGTTCCGTGAAGTTAAGACTTCTTTTTTTTTTGTGTTGAGCAACTACAATTCCTGTTAATCCTATACTTTTATATTATCATTTATTTAAAGTGAATAAATTGTAATTAAAAATAAATTAAATTAAATAGCTAAAGTAAATCGTAAGTGGAAGTGCATCTGTCAATTAATTGAATGTTCAAAATATTATGAATCTTTATTTAGAAAAAAATACACATTGGTTGGCCTATTCATGAGCAATTACACATGTTTAGGGGAATAGGGCATTATTAATATACCATGTAAGGTGCTATGTGCTAGAAATGGGTAAACCACTATCAGTGAGTCTGCCCGTGGGGTGGAGGCACAGCCGTGCCAGGCAGTGTCCCACATTGTCCCTCAGAAACATACCCCTTGTCCCCCCTTGGCCTTATTAGCAGGTGGTCACCCTAATCGCATCACACGTTAGTGGTAGAGTTACTCACGGAAAACTATAGCTATTCACAATCAAGAAAGTTAATTCTTTGCAAGGCTTTTAAAGCCTTGCCGGTGTTCTGTCGATTTGTCCTACCTTGTCAGATTTTGCTACCTCCCTTTAAAACAGTAGGTAGCACAATTCGACAGCAAAAAATGCTGCCTGTCAGATTGTGCTACCAGCATCATATTCATCTGATTTGAGGCTTTATTAATATCCATACCTACCCCTTCCCTGAACCTACCCTTAAAACTATGTAAATATTTTAAATAAACAAATATTAAATATGGATGTAAAATGCTAACTATCAGATTGTGCTACCAGAATCATATTAATGTGATTTGCTTTATTATTATTCATTAATATCCATACCGACATCCATACCTACCCCTAAACCTATCCGAAATGTAAATATAAAAAAATAAATAAAAAAAAATTGATCTGGGCATGCGCAGTAAGCCCTGGTAGGACAATCTGACGGGTAGGATGAAATGTCAGGACACCGGCTCATTCGCATTTTTCCATGCGCTTGCACTAAACGCCTGTCAAACACGTGATTACTGAACTAAGTAGTCGTCTTACTGCGCTAATACTGTCAAATACACACAAGGTTAACAAACACAGTCGGTTATGTCTAAAGTGAAAGTAAAATCGGCGTGTGTCTGTATATTAGATGCACGGAGGTCTTAAAATGACAGCAGCGCAGCCTAGTGAACACGCTGTCCTTAAAGGGACATTTTACCTGTAAAATTATGTCATTATTTACTCAGTCTAATATTGTTCCAAACCTGTATTCATTTCTCGATGACAGAATTTTCATTTTTGGGTGAACTCTCTCTTTAATGTTAATACAACAACAGAGGTATGTATTGAACTGTGGACTAACTGTATTGCATCCCTAATATATATATATATATATATATATATATATATATATATATATATATATATATATATATATATATATATATATATATATATATATATATATACTCACTTAAAGGATTATTAGGAACACCATACTAATACTGTGTTTGACCCCCTTTCGCCTTCAGAACTGCCTATACGTGGCATTGATTCAACAAGGTGTGACGTGAAACTTAAAGAAAACTAAAGTGAGGACTCAAGTGCGCAAAGGAATGAAATTTAATATAAAATAAACATAAATACAAACAAAAACCCACGAGGGGGGAAAACATAACATAACATAACTGAAACTTTAACATACCAGGGGATCACAGGAAAGGAAGACGTAGACAGAACAACGTAACCACAAGGACTGAGAACACAAGGGAACTATTTAAAGGGGACAAATGAGGCAGGTGATTAGGGAACACAGGTGGGGCAAATTAAACCAATGACAAGATAACAAGGAGGGTGGGAACTAGACTAGGACGGAAAATAACAAACCACCACAAGTGCTAGGTATGTGACACAAGGTGCTGAAAGCATTCTTTAGAAATGTTGGCCCATATTGATAGGATAGCATCTTGCAGTTGATGGAGATTTGTGGGATCCAGGGCACGAAGCTCCCGTTCCACCACATCCCAAAGATGCTCTATTAGGTTGAGATCTGGTGACTGTGGGGGCCATTTTAGTACAGTGAACTCATTGTCATGTTCAGAGGATGGGTACTTGGTGGTCATAAAGGGATGGACATGGTCAGAAACAATGCTCAGGTAGGCCGTGGCATTTAAACGATGCCCGGCACTAAAGGGCCTAAAGTGTGCCAAGAAAACATCCCCCACACCATTACACCACCACCACCAGCCTGCACAGTGGTAACAAGGTATGATGGATCCATGTTCTCATTCTGTTTACGTCAAATTCTGACTACCATCTGAATGTCTCAACAGAAATCGAGACTCATCAGACCAGGCAACATTTTTCCAGTCTTCAACTGTCCAATTTTGGTGAGTT
Organism: Romanogobio albipinnatus; assembly: GCA_023566225.1. Taxonomy (NCBI): domain Eukaryota; kingdom Metazoa; phylum Chordata; class Actinopteri; order Cypriniformes; family Gobionidae; genus Romanogobio; species Romanogobio albipinnatus. The sequence goes on along the minus strand of CM042244.1, from coordinate 41,222,797 downwards.
CGTGCAAATTGTAGCCTCTTTTCCTATTTGTAGTGGAAATGAGTGGTACCCAGTGGTGTCTTCTGCTGTTGTAGCCCATCCGCCTCAAGGTTGTGCGTGTTGTGGCTTCACAAATGCTTTGCTGCATACCTTGGTTGTAACGAGTGCTTATTTCAGTCCAAGTTGCTCTTCTATCAGCTTGAATCAGTCAGCCCATTCTCCTCTGACCTCAAATCAAATAAAATCAAATCACTTTATTTGTCACTCTACATATGCACAAGTGCAACAGTAGGTGAAATTCTTAGGTGCAGTTCCGAGCAACATAGTAGTCATGACATGACATGTACAACATTTAAAGCAGCATCAGATTACACATCTGATGCTCCCACAATTACTCACAGCACAGTATACACTACAATAAACAATAAATAATTTACACAATGTGAGTGTAGTTCTCACAGCTTTAAACAATATACACATACTTACAATATACATATACTTTAAACAATATACACTAAACATACATTAAACAATATACATTACGCTATAATAGTAATAATAATATACAATGTATAGTATAAATATTATTCACAGATTGAAAAATTGAAATCCAAAGTGCAATAGATGCTGTATGATAAATAAATGTGTATATAATGTGTGTGTATCTACAGTGGGTTGTGCGGAGTGATATTCTTTTCCTATTTGACCTCTAGCATCAACAAGGCATTTTCGCCCACAGGACTGCCGCATACTGGATGTTTTTCCCTTTTCACACCATTCGTAAACCCTAGAAATGGTTGTGCGTGAAAATCCCAGTAACTGAGCAGATTGTGAAATACTCAGACCGGCCCGTCTGGCACCAACAACCATGCCACGCTCAAAATTGCTTAAATCACCTTTCTTTCCCATTCTGACATTCAGTTTGGAGTTCAGGAGATTGTCTTGATCAGGACCACACCCCTAAATGCATTGAAGCAACTGCCATGTGATTGGTTGATTAGATAATTGCATTCATGAGAAATTGTAGGTGTTCCTAATAATCCTTTAGGTGAGTGTATATATATATATATATATATATATATATATATATATATATATATATATATATATTTGGGATGACACAATTCTCAATATAATATTGAATCGTGTTTTTTTTTAATAATCAGATAACAAGAAGGGTGGGGTCACGACAGAAGACGGGGGCACACATGACACAGAATTAACTGAAAACACCACATGTGCTAACACAGACCAGACAGATGTGTGACAGATATACTCTTAATCCAGAATAAAGTTATGAATCATCATGCATGAAACTTCAGTGTATATTGAATTACATTTATCATATCTCTTCTATAATTTAATTGATGACATCACAACATGACATTCATCACTTCAAAAATCACAATATTTTCTGTCATGTAGCCTACGTAGCAAACATACTCTACAACTGTACATGCTAATATGTTTAAATGATTAAATTTTTTATTGACATTAGACCATACTAGACAGAATATTCTGTGACATTTAGTGAGTCTTTCAAAGAGCCTGCAATCAAATCAAATGCTTCTCGTAAACATTTGAACGCTAAGATATAAACAATGCTGAAGCTTTCTCATGCTGTTCCTAGCCAATGAAACTCTGGCATCATATTTTAGGCTTTATGTAGGACATCCTGTATTTAATCAGCATGGGACACAAGACTAGATTTTAAATAACCCTGAATAAGAGAAAATGAAAGTGACATGATTGTGAAGGCCAAATACTCGGAATACCCACACTCGGAATTTGTCCTCTGCATTTAACCCATAGTGCACACAAATTAGCAGCATCGAGTAATGAACACACACACACACACACACACACACACACACACACACACACACACACACACACACACACACACACACACACACACACACAGTACCTTCGCAAGGGCTGTGCCAAGTGTGCGACCGCACAGGGCCTCGCGCCTCTAGAGGGCCTCGCGTCTGGCCTGCATTTTATGAAGTTTATGTCTATTTTTTTTTTTTTACAGTTTTTCCACCCAACATTGATAATAAATACAATTCCTTCTGTCTCTCAATAATGCATAATCAAGGCAACGTGAAAAAAAAAATCTGCAAATTATTATTGTTATTTTTCAAATTTCCATGACGTTCTGTGTGGTCGCGCCACTGTGAGCCGCTCACTCTGAGGAAAAAATGTCGGGTGCTGCACGAGAGCGCGACCGATTTCATAAACACGTGTCGGGTGGTGAGAAAAGGAAAATAATTAAAAAGAAAGAAGAATTTCAGAAGTCACTGAGAGGATCGCTGGATAAATTTGTCAATGCCAATATTGCGACTACAAGCAGCACAACCAACACAACCACGGAGACTAATCAGGCTGCCGGGTTGCAACAACAAGATGAAGTTCAAGGTGAGGCATAAATATAACAAGTGGTCGTGGACTAAAACTATATATATATATATATATAATCCGGCTTATGGGGTGAGCGATATGACGGTAGACACGATTAAACAGTAGAAATGTCAACTGGTAACGATTTTGGACTAACGTTAATATGGCCGTTTCTCAATACCAAGTACGCGAACTTCTGACTTACGTCCTTGGTAGTTCAGACTTGCAAGTTCGACTCGGGAGAACGAACTCCAGAGGACGGGGGGAATCGCCATCAGTCGTCAATTGTGAAGCGTCATCAGTTGCTGCCAAGTCCTGTTCCAATTCAAAGTTCACAAGTAGACAAGTACAGTTAAAATCCCCGGATGTGTCCTTGATCCGCCCCTTTTATCGAGGATGCATCGAGAGGAGACTTCAGACAGACCGGTATCCCAGAATGCATCTTGCACCAACCAGCAAACGTCCATAGCCGATGAGAAACCCCTCGTAATTTAAAAATACTGTTAATGTTTCACAAAATGTAGTTTTAAGACTTTTTCAGGCGAGAATGTAGTTGTTTAAAGCTCAAATCTGTGGTTTATTTATAAAGATAGCGCCTTTTTGAAAATTTGATCTGGCGTTTTCGGAGTTGTGAGCTCCAGTCGATCAGCGGCGCTCAGCGAGTGCTCTCCCCGCCCAGAGCAGACTTAACACGGCTAGTCCTTCTGACACCTGCCGCTGGCTCTCATGTCTTCAGATATAATTCGTCTTCTAGCGGGCGATCTTTGGTCTCATGAATCTATAATTTGTTCCCTGGCAAATCGTTTTGACTGAGGGCAAAGTGAAGTTTCATAACTTTATAATTTTAGGCTATTAAATACATTAACTGACATTTAACAAAAATAGACTGGATTGTGTTTTATGTCATAATTAATTTTATTACAGTGATAATCACACTTGTCTGAACCACATATTAATGTTTTTTTTATTATAATTTAAACGAAAACAGGCAGGGTTTTTAATATTTCGTTTTGTTAAAAATATACATGCAATAGCCTAACATTGCCTGCACTACATTTGTTTAATATTTTTTTAATGAAAATGAAAAGAGGCAGAGTGGTGTTTTATCATATATTTCGTTTTATTGTAGCCTAAAATATACATATATACACTGAATAACACTATCAAGAACGCTGCTGTTCCATTAGCAGAGTACCGGACTATTGTCCTCCCGTCCTCGGGAGTTCGTTCTCCGGAGTTGAACTTGGCGAGCCTGAATTAACTCCACGGACTCGAAGTCAGAAGTTCGCGAAGGCCTACTTGGTATAGAGAAACGTATATTTTGGCTACAATAAAATGAAATATGTCATAAAACACCACTGCCTCTTTTCATTTAGCCACACAAATGTCGTTCAGGCAGCTACATTGATTATCTTATATATTTATAACAAAACGAAGTATAAAACACAACCCTGCCTCTTTTCGTTTAGATTAAAAAAAAACAATAGGCCTATATTAAACATTAGCCTAATATGTGGTTTAGGGTGAGCAGATTTCTGAAATGGAAACCGGGGACATTTTGAGTGGTCAAAATATCACTAAAATCTAATTTGTTATTATCTTTTAATTAAAAAACGGGACAATATATTTTTAAATGTTTTGTTTGTTTATTTGTTGTTGTGGGCTCTCTATATTATTATTAACATTAATAATTATTCTGATTTAGTTTGATTATTAGGATTTTTATGTGGTTTTAATACAATTCAATGCACCCGCAAAAAAAATAAAAACAGTTAATAGTTGCCATAAAAAAATATAACGACTTAACAAAAACACATTACAAAAATAAAACATAAATATGATAAATAAAACTATTTAACAAATATTTTAACATTTTATAATTGTATTTAATATTTACATTTTCACAAGTTTATACTAATATAGGCTATAAGTAATAAATTTAAAAAAAAATTTTTTTACTTCAAATGTTTTATTAGGTTTGTGCTTAAAAATAAATCTTACTATCCTAAATTGGTCTTGTTTTGCATTTTAGGCTTATTTTAAGCAGAGATTATGTGTATTCTGGATGTGTTGCAAGTGACAAAACAACGCCGCACCCCGTGATGATAATGCCACTCTGCTCTCTGTTACGTTAGTAGAGGCTCGCGCACAACCAAGTTCAGCTGATCATGCGGGTGTTGGGGGCATGGCATTACTGATCGTTGCGTCCGTTGGTCTGAGATGCATTCTGGGATACCGGTCTGTCTGAAGTCTCCTCTCGATGCATCCTCGATAAAAGGGGCGGAGCAAGGACACATCCGGGGATTTGAACTGTACTTGTCTATGGCTAGATGTGAACCAGAGCCCGTCTACGGAGAGCCTGCCCACTCCCTATTAAGCCCTGTTGTACAGAATTTTGGTTGTAGTACCACCAGAGTTCCACTGGGGGCGATCGCCATGAGTGCAAAATGAATGGAAGTCAATGGGGCTTGACGGCTAAATTTGTCTCTTTCACCCGATTGCCGTTGAGAAATCTCAGAAATGATTGTAGATTTTGCAAGTTCAACATGGGTTTTAGGTCGAAAGTTGAATGAACGAGTACTTATGTCCTTTTGATTTCTTACAGGTTGAGTTGTTGTTGTCCATAACACGCTAGCATTCTGCTAATGAACGCTGATTGGTCAGTGAAGGACTGATTACGACCAGAGATCCCGCTTGATGGCATCGTGTCATCTGAAGCGGGACCAGAAACAAACAAAACAAAAACTCTTCTAGCACGTGTATTTACCTGTGTCAGCTGTGTTGTCGATGCCTCGAGAGAAAAGAAAGTGCAGAGCGCGAAAGCACCAGAGCGACTGAAGGATTGCCGTTAAGCAGTATCTCTGGTCGTACATGTGTATGACGTCATTGACACTTTAAAAGACTTTTTAAAGCAAATAAGTGACTCTAAAAAATCTAACACCCAGCAATGTGTAATTTATTTGCATTTCCTTTCGAATACAACATTCAAATTACTAGATAAAAAATTATATCCTGAGAAAAGTGGATTTTTATTGGTATAGCGCCATAGACCTCCATTCATTCTGCACTCGTCCTGTGAGCGCCCTCATATGGAATCAGAGAGGAACTGCAACCAGTTCAGAAGCCGGAAGTTCAGTGAGAGTGAAACTTCTGGCCATATTAGACATTCTCTGATGTGAACTTTGAATTGGAACAGGACTTGGGCAGCGACTGATGACGTTTCACAAGTCCACGAGAACACAAGTACAGACAAGAACGCATATTGAGAAACGGCCTCTGTCTCTATTGCAGTTACGCTCATGCGGGGCCGGCTCTAGGCATGGGCAGGGGTGGGCTGAGCCCACCCAAACGTCTGCCTTGCCCACCCAATCAGAATTTAGGAACTGATAGTGTTCATTTGTTTTTACTATTTGTGCATTGATTAAAACAATCTGAGATGGGCTCGGTGTTGAAAGTTTTGACCACAAAAATAACACCAGAAATGTTTACTTTATTAACTGAAAATAAGCGTTGTGAACTACGCGCGCGTTAAACTACTACCCTTCAGTCTGTAGCAGAAAAGCAGAGGCTGCAGTCACACGAACGAAAACGGGCAGAAATATTTGCGTGCTATTAAGGTAATTACGAGATGTTGTATTGGTGAATATGTATCATGTAAATATTAATATGCATCTCTGATTGTATTTATTTATTCATGCCAAGTTGAAATGCACGCTCATTTAAGAACGTGCATTTATTGCATGGACAGAGCTAGAACATAATGTAGCTACCGGTAAGTGTTTCAAATGCAAGTGCATAGTTCAGTTGAAACCTTGCCCTCTTTGGCTTGCTGTTGATGCTGTAAACTGAATGTAGGCTACGAGGCAAGCTGACTGTTTAAATAACAGCACTGAAATAAAAATGCGCTGTTTATCTTTTAATCAGTTTAGGGCCATTCACGCAGGACGCGTTTGTGCGGTTAAAAACGCGATGCAGGTATAGAGACAAGTTTTTAAAAAATGTTTTCTTTCTTTCTTTTTTTTTTTTTTTAAATGAGTGCGTTTATAAAGCCGCGTTATGCTTGAAATCTGCAAAAGTATGGAAGCACCGGTCTTGGGCGGGTCGCCAGGATGATTTTAAAAAAGGAGCTTCATTAGAGTTAGGGCCTACATTAAAAATAAAAAAAGAATCATTTTGTTTTCATTAAATCAGTCTGGGCATATAAAAGGAATAAATTCGCGAAATATATTTGACTTAAATAATTAACAGATTGACAAAAAGAAAGAAAAACTGCAACAGTGCTGTTGAGTTTGGTTCATTTTTGTGAGGCGCCGCGCTCCTCAAACAATCTTGCACATCTTGTTTTCTTAATTTTACAATAGCACAATGTAAGTAAACACTTTGCAGTTTTGAACGATGTCCTACTCTTATTATCTGGATGACCAAAATGACGGAGTAGGCTATTTTATGTTTTCACATGTGTGTGCATGTGAAGAGGATGATTTTTCCATCAGTATTGGGACATGAACAAAGCCTATAATAAATAATCGTGACCGCTGGTTACTTTCAGATTCTCATTAATTTCGTTTTGGTTTTATATATATATATATACTTATATTTTTTAATTATTGATCTGTTCTGAATACCATTACATTTAAAGGATGTTGTAACGCATTGTGTCCAGAGGAAAATCGACATAGCTGGAGTTAGGCTATTGTAGACATGGAGGCGATGGACATTTCACAGCTCCACTTTATTCCCCGTGAAAAACTCTAGCATTACTTAATCAACAAAACAACTTGATTTGAGCAACAGAAAATAACCTGCATACATGGGAGTGCTGGAGGCGCAGTGCGCACATACAGAGCAGGCAGTTCAACAGGGAGCGCGCAGCTCTTAAAGGGGCCACAACATATTCCTACTCGTTACAATTTGTTGTGGAGTGAGGGGAAAGAAAATAACCTATAGCTATGTTTGTAGTGTTTATAATGTTTGTAGTACTTTTACCGGTATTATTTCTGAATGCAATTAAATGTGACTTATACATGACTTACCTGGGGGGTTTTTTGTGTGTTTTTTTTTCAACCAAACGATTATTTGGTTAAAATTCTTGTTGGTTGGTTAACCAGTTAATTAGCCTCCCATATATAGGTCTAGCTATCAAATTAGTGCAGAATGTTGCGAATACGCATCAATAATCAAAAGCGTTTGTGTGGAAAAGTGGATCAACTGTTTATTTCTCACAATTCTGACTTGCATGTTATAAATGTCAGAACTGTAAGATATACAGGCCTGTGGCGACAAGGCAGGCAAACCGAGCAATTGCTTAGGGCCCCGAGCTGGCTTGGGGCCCCAAGACAACGACAGGTTAAGAATAAAATGCAACGACAAACTGAATGAGCGCCCCTTGATAGTCAATGCAGTAAAGTGCAATGACACTGTTATCGGGATCCCCCTCAAGGGGGCCCCTCTCAGTAGTCGCTGACCGCAGCCAGCCAATTACGCGATCTCTGCAGCCGGCAAAATACAAAACCTCCTCGGCAGTCATCATGAAGCGGAATTAAGCTTCAGAAAGCCAGAAAAGAAAAAAGAGAAAAGAAGGGGAGGATAAGAAAAAACAAGATAGTGGTAAGTGATAAATTACACTGGATAAAATAGCTCTACTTGTCTTGTACAAAAATGGTGTAATTTTGCAGCAGGTAGGCTAGCAAAAATATCTTTGTTAGCTAAGGTTACCTGCCTGGCAAATGCTGCTTGTAACGAACAGTTAGTGCAACTTTTTTTTCGAACGGATGGAATATGATTACATACTGTAATATGTTTTTTAACAGGATAAGGAAGACACAGATCTGTTCAAGAATCACTGTTTATCATATTTAATGACTATAGCTTTGTATGAACTGATGACATCACCGTTTTCTCCGGAATGGCTATACAGCTGAATAAAATTCTGTTGCATTATTTTCCTGTTTAACACTGTGAAGCTGCTTTGAAACAATCTGCATTGTTAAAATCGCTATATAAATAAAGTTGACTTGATTTGACTTTGTAATAGGTTTTGATGAAAGTGGCAAAGCATGCTATACTAACTATTAGTTATGCTATGCATAAATAACCTGGAATAGTTAAAGCAGCACTAGGTAACTTTTCAACCTTCATAATATATTTTCAAGACTCTTGTGATGATACATCGACTTACAATAGGTTGAATGACACATCTGCCATAGCCTGATGGGGTCTGTATCGTTTTTAATCGTACTTTTAAACTTCGGGTTTCGGGTAGTAACCCGAGAAAAAAAAGAACTACAAAATTCGACTGCTTTACGGCATATACGACACTTCCACCATCACCCCCACTTCCTTAAATTCAGACGTGCGAGCCCAACTATCCTTTGTTTGCCGGATGTTATTGTCATGGCCGAGGCAGCACAGAAAAAGAAGAAAGCAAAGGTTTTGTTGGAGGAATGCAAAAAGAGGAAACGAGAAAGTGATCGTATTAAAGATCAACATTGGGCCAGCGTTTGCTCGTTGGCGAGCTGAAGGAGGTCAATATATTATATTGACGATATATGGTTATTACCTACCACTAAAACATTGAATTGAAGTATCATATAGATTCTGTAAAACGGTAACCAATAGACTAGACTACTATAATGACGCTGGCTTGTAAACGTGACCATCGCGATCATTTGGCGTTTGAAAAAAAAAAAAATAAAACCCATGAAATTATATTCATATGACATGCTGAAACATATGCCACTGTACCTGGGATGAAGACATTTCACACGCGACGCAAGCAGAACACCTGCATGTGAACTCCTCCTGCAGTGTTCAGGCCTATCATAGTTGTCATGTCAAAAAATACGACAGTAGGGGGACCCCGAGAGCAAAACCTACCTAGTGCTGCTTTAATATAGCATTCTATATGAACTATTATTATAAACATTATTTAACCATTAAACATTATTTAAAGGTCCCGTTCTTCGTGTTTTTTTGAAGCTTTGATTGTGTTTACAGTGTGCAATATAACATGTGTTCATGTTTCGCGTGTAAAAAAACACAGTATTTTTCACCCAATTTACTTATCTGTGTACCGCTGTTTTCACTGTCCTAAAAACGGCTGACGAGTTCCTTTATTCTATGAAGTCCCTCCTTCAGAAATACGTAACGTGTTCTGATTGTGCCAGCGGTTCCCGTGTTGTGATTTGACCGCAGCTTAGCGCACGTTGCCCGGTTCCTGTGTTGTGATTCGACAGCAGCTTAGCGCACGTGGAAAGGTCACGCCTCTTAACGGGAGATATATGCGCTTAATGATCTCTACAGCGTCCCTGGGAAAGCCAAACAAAGGTGATTTGACTCTGTGATGAAAATAACAGCGTCTCGACGACATGGCGACAAACACACTCAAACGCACCACTTCCTTTTCTCCACGCGACATGTCCTCTTCTCCACGTGGGACAGCAACAAGACCACGCCCCCTTTTTTCGCGTATTCTTGTGGGCGGAGGTTAGTCTGTTCTACTGTTCTACTGACGTCATTTATGAAGGAAGTACCAGGATGTAGTCCAAGCCAGCCGTTCTCTGTAGGCTTTGAAAGGGAACTTCTGTTAAATAAAATATCTTGCTTGGCATTGAACTTTGAGCTTTATAATTTTACAGGTATTATTTATGCTCTAACAGCAACATTACACACTAACTAAAGTTTGAACAATGGGATCACGAAGAACGGGACCTTTAAACAGTATTTATAGAGGCAGAGGAACATTAATTTTTCATAGCTTATCCTAATGTGCTAGTGTCGGGATATATACGGTAGTGACAGTTTATGCAAATATGGCATTATTTTTATAAGTTACCAATGGATCTTGAACAGTTACTTTATTCTGTGTGGCAATTTTTACACTGTTACATTTTGAAGTAGTTTCAGGACAACCCACATGTTTTACTGGTACTGTTTATTAACTATTTAACAAGGTATTATAGTAATCTGTTGCAACTTTATAATAACCATCCAGATAATGTTTATAGACAGTTTACAAACCAACTAGTAACCCTTAACTAAGTGTTAGGAATATCTGGTCCGTCTATCTATGTAATGTTTATAGATGTTTTAAAAATGGTTTCTTAAAGGTTTACAAACATTTTTAATGGTACAGTGGTGTTTTTTTGCAAATGTTCAGTTGTTGAAAATGTTCAAATTTTATGCACATTATATGCAACAGCAGTATTTGCACTGTAAACATTTTTTTATTTATGCACAGTATATGCAACAACAGTATTTGCACTGTAAACATTTTTTATTTATGCACAGTATATGCAACAACAGTATTTGCACTGTAAACATTTTTTATTTATGCACAGTATATGCAACAACAGTATTTGCACTGTAAACATTTTTTATTTATATAAAGTGTGGGTGAACTTAAACTGTATGGCTATGCTGTGGTTCCTGTAGGCTTTGCGTGCGTGTGCGGTTGTGTGGTATGGGGGGGGGGGGGAGGGGGGCTCCATGTCCATTTTGCTTGGGGCCCCCAAATTTCTTCAAACGGCCCTGAAGATATAAACTCACAATTCTGAGGAAATAAAAAATCTGCTGAATTTGAATGCTTCTCACTAGATTTCGCAGTGATGTTATGAATACTGCGGTGAATTCAGATTCGAGATTGAGGAGATAAAGAAAACTGTCGAGGAACATAGGTGTGCCGGCTACTTGTATATATATGCCTCCTCTCGTGCTGATTGGATGAATCATTTTGACGTGTTCCTCCAAATCTTTGTTAATAAATCATATACTATATTGCCAACAGTTTTGGGATGTCTGCCTTTACATGCACATGAATGCATTTTTAAGCTTCACATTTTTAATCTGTAGGGTTTAATATGGAGTTGGCCCACCCTTTGCAGCTATAACAGCTTCAACTCTTCTGGGAAGGCTTTCCACAAGGTTCAGGAGTGTGTTTATGGGAATTTTTTACCATTCCTCTAGAAGCGCATTTGTAAGGTCAGGCACTGATGTTGGACGAGAAGGCCTGGCTCACATTCTCCGCTCTAATTCATCCTAAAGGTGTTCTATCGGGTTGAGGTCAGGACTCTGTGCAGGCCAGTCAAGTTCCTCCACACCAAACTTGCTCATCCATGACTTTATGGACCTTGTTTTGTGCACTGTTAAGCAGTCATGTTGGAATAGGAAGGGGCCATCCCCAAACTGCTCCCACAAAGTTAGGAACATGAAATTGTCCAAAATGTCTTAGTATGCTGAAGCATTAAGAGTTCCTTTTATTGGAACTAAGGGGCCAAGCCCAACCTCTGAAAAACAACCCCACACCAAAATCCCCCCTCCACCAAACTTTACACTTGGCACAATGCAGTCAGGCAAGTACCATTCTCCTGGCAACCGCCAAACCTAGACTCATCCATCGGATTGCCAGAAAGAGAAGCGTGATTCATCACTCCAAAGAACATGTCTCCACTGCTCTAGAGTCCATGGCTGCGTGCTTTCCACTGCATCCAACGTTTTGCATTGCATCTGGTGGTGTAAGGCTTGGATGCAGCTGCTTGGCCATGGAAACCCATTCCATGAAACTCACTACGCACAATTCTTGAGCTAATGTAAAAGCCACATTAAGTTTGGAGGTCTGTAGCTATTGACACTGCAGAAAGTTGGCGACTTCTGCGCACTGTGCGCCTCAGCATGCGCTGACCCCACTGTGATTTTACGTGGCCAACAGAGTTGCTGTTGTTACCAATTGCTTCCTCTTTGTAATAATACCACTAAGAGTTGACCATGGAATATTTTATAGTGAGGAAACTTCATGAATGGACTTATTGCACAGGTGGCAACCTATCACAGTAGTATGCTTGAATTCACTGAGCCCCTGAGAGCAACCCATTCTTTCACAAATGTTTGTAGAAGCAGTCTGGATGCCTAGGTGCTTGATTTTTGCACCTTTGGCCATGGAAGTGATTGGAACACCTGAATTCAATGATTTGGAGGGTTGTCGCAATACTTTTGGCAATATAGTGTATTTCTCAGCTCAACATTGCAAAGATGGAGCTCCATGAAATTCCTGGAAATTCCCGTCAGTTGACCACATCACTGTGTTATTGGGGTCTACAGCACTAACTCACCTATATTTCTCTTTCTTATTTCTCTTCACACATCTAGCAAAATCTTTCTTAAAAACAAAAAACAAAAACCTGTCTGAAGAATTTGCATGCCTGATTCACCCCTGTCAGGTATGTAGATAGATGTTGTTTTTCAGTGGAAAACAATCCAGTTTAGTGACATTTTTCTGACTATCTGACAAGGAACTACTACTCTATTGATCCTCACCTGCATTATTATAAATTCCCAAGTCCTCTTCCTTAATATAGTTAAGGACACCACCAGACTCAAAAGGTGAAACACAGTACATACAGTATACTGTAGGCCTGCTTCATCAATGAAACTGTGAATGCTGATATTTAAATGGTCAAACTAAATTATTATTGCCTATAAACTGTAGGCCCATAGAATACTCTAGGACACAATACCGCCACTCCCTATCAAGACTATGCAGCCTGTATAGGACACAAAATATCAAGCGGGGCACCATTTGTCCCAACCAAGGAGCGGACGAATTGGAATATCTAGCTGATTTGTTTGGTCATTTACATTTAATCTTATTTAAATCCATACTGTATAATACTCTTAACTATTATACATTTATTTAAATTAATTCAAATAAACAAATCTGAATCTGCCCTGCATTGTCTATCGATATAACAATTCTTCTACTATTAAAGGAATAGTTCACCCCAAAATAAAAATTCTGTCAATTTCCTCATTCCTCATGTCGTTCCAAACATGTAGAAACGCACAAGAATGCGGCAGCAGAAGCATCAAAAATACTACATCTTGGACTGTTTATTCCTATTGTGCCCATAAGATGGCAGCACCACCTTGTTCGCAAAATCAACAAGGAATTTTTCTTTGGATTTTCCTCTAGTCTAGACAATTCCGATTTGTCTTGCCATAGTTGTTGCCAAAGTCTTCTGTTACTATTTTCGGCCTTCAGCCTTAACCCGCAGACCCCTTTACTGCTCCTATATGGATTTTTTCGTGTGTGTACTGTTTGGGAGATCGAACACTAATTAAGATTGTTAATGAAGATTTAATTTACCACTTCAAACTTAAACTCATAGCACAACACATCACAAGCTGCCAGTCCAGCTACAAGACTATGTACAAACACATTCACACATGGGGAGGCCAGGAAAGTTATGAAGAACATTAAAGAAGAGAATTAGGGAATGCTATATGCTGCAAAAAAAAAAAAAAAAACACAAACATTTTCTTAGCTGACTAAATGAGGGACCTCTATAGTTTTATATAAAGATAATTAAGTAATATCCCCACAAGCAAGGATGTTGTTTGAGCTGTACTTCAGCTAGACGCACAGGGTCGCACTGTAATAATCAACCATGTAAATTGCAGGCCTACTCGTATTGCATGTGTGATGTTGCTTTTATAACTCAAAGCATAAGAAGTTAAAATTGAGTAACTTACATTTTAGGGACTATTTTTATTGCGCCAACGAAAACACTTCCAAGGCTGTATCGAACCGAATGTAGCGTGTCCCTGAGCAACATAGTGTTTTGTTCCTCAATGCATCACTGGCTGTGTCCAAAATCGCCCCCTATATCCTTAAACAGGACACTATTTGAGGGGACAGCTATTTGTAGTGGTGTACGAAACCATAGTTTGAGTGCACTCATTTAAAGGTAGGGAAGGCAATTTGTTTTTTAAACACTTTTTGTCATACTGTTTGAAAATCTCTTCACACCCTGATAACAATCAATAATAGAAGTGGTCTATATTAAATAATGTACATCATATCATCTATGGAAGTCTCAGGACCAAAAAATGTTTGTTCAATCATTGCATTCGGTCTGAATGCAATAATAGGATGTCATATTCATGTCAACATATGTATTTCCATACCTCTGCACACCCTGCTCGGGTAGACATCACACGGCATCAGCACGTTCTGTAAGGCTATATGCAGAGTTGTAGACAGACCGAAAGTGTAATGTTAAATATGAATATTTTTCTTACAAAAACCCATCGATTAGCTTCAGAAGGCCTTTATTAACCCCTCGGAGTCGTGTGGAGTACTTTAATGGATGGATACACTTTTTTGGGCTTCATTTTTTGGGCTGCCATTATAATGCTTTGAAGAGGTGGGACATTTTTTAATATCACGATTGTATCCGTCTGAAAGACGAAGAATGTCATAAACACCTAGGATGGCTTAAGGGTAAATCATGGGCTAATTTTCATTTTTGGGTGAACTATTCATTTAAATGCTGTAGACTAACATAAAACTACATTTTTATAATTACTTTATTAATAAAATGTTCTTTATAATACATTGTTGAATGTCCCCAAAAGGAGGTTTTGTCAGATTTGTCTCACCAAATTTGTTCCCAAGCTATAAGGACACACACACACACACACACACACACACACACACACACACACACACACACACACACACACACACACACACACACACACACACACACACACACACACACACAGGGGTGTTTTTGTGAAATGTGGGGACATTCCATAGACGTAATGGTTTTTATACCGTACAAACCGTATTTTCTATCCCCCTACACTGCCCCTGCCCCTAAACTTAACCCTCACAGGAGACTGTGCAGTTTACTTTCTGTGAAAAAAACTAATTCTGTGTGATTTATAAGCATTTTGAAAAGTGAGGACATGGGGAACGTCCTCATATTTCACCCTCTTTTTGTAATACCTATGTCATACCCATGTCATTATACACATTTGTGTCCTGATATTTCACAATGCCCACACAGACAGACAGACACACACACACACACACACACACACACACACACACACACACACACACACACACACACACACACACACACACAAACACTATATATATCATATGTAATATGTACTACTTTTTTTTTTTTTTTTTTTGTATAGGCCTATAACACATAAAACATTGTTTGCATTTATATTAAAGGCATCATCCGGTGTGCATTTAGCCGTTTCCTCGTGGGACTGTTCACTGTTCGCCAGTCACCACAATGTTTTACTACCCTTGTAAATGTAGGCAAAGCCACCTTACCCCATACATATAGCCCTACTAGGCAGTCTGCAGTAATACAGAGCTAAATATGGCATGTACCACCAGGTAGTCTTGTTGTTTCACCCACTACCTCAGTTGGCCAGATTATTTAGTGGTTTAATTATCAAGGTTGGTGGGCATTTTAACCTTGCTGATCCTTAGGACGCATAGAAAATACAAAACTGAGAAACTCTAGGTTCACATACCTCTATTCAGATGTATTGTGGTTGAGCTGCATGCTAATGATCTAAAGCTTCATTCTGAGTTGTGCAGGATTGCAGGGCAATTCACCAAATGAATCTTTAATGAGGACATTTTGCAGTGAATTAAAGTATTAATAGCAAGTCATTTTTGTTCTTATTCGTGTGTTCTCCATGTGTTCTGTGAGAAATGTGTTCCTGTCTATGAAAAACTAAATCTTCTGATACTACTTTTAGAAATAACCCATCTGTGGTATCACACTGCTTCATGAAACATGCCCAGAAGCCATCTTATTTGTCTGCATAAGATCTGAGAAAATTATTAATAGTTTCAGCTAAAAACTCTTAATACTATTTCTGTATGTGCTTGTGTGATAGGTTCTCACACCCACATTTAGATATACAGTACATTGCGTAATATCCTGCGCATCAATTCATTATGTAACTCAAGGACTGAGCGTGCATTCATAATCTCACTTTCCCCAAATCATTTTGAATCCCTCTTCTGCTCTAAGTGAATTTTGAAGCAATCGCACTCTCTCTTTGTCTCTCTCATTCTGCTATTTCCTACATCAAGCTTTGCGAATGTAATTAAACCAAATTTAATCTAACAGGATATGCGCTGGAGCTCATGAATAATTAACCAGCCTCGAATCAAAAAGGTGGCTGTGGCTTGTTTATTTGCCAGCGCATGTACGCTAGTTTAAACACAATCACACACATATTGCAGGATTGAAGTGTACGATAAGCAGGGCTGACTTACAGGTGCAGTGGTTTAAAACAACCTTTATTTTCTCCACTTTCATCAGATCAACAAAGGCATGTCAGGCCCACTAATAAATCTCACAATTTTTATGTAACCCAGACTTCAAATAGAACAATTTTCAAGGACAACCTCGCGGTTAACTTTTGTCTGTCTTAGAGTGCAACCTGAACTCTCAGTTTCCATTATTGACCTTGGGTTGTAAGTCTGTCACATAGCTTAGGAGTAAGTGGACTAGACACTGTGTTTACTCCCTGACAACTCTGTCCCAGTTTGAAGGGCCTCTATGGACATCGCCAAAGCCAGCACTTTCATTTACTCAGCAGAGGCAAACACAGACTAGAACAAGAGTCAAAAGTCAATTCAGTCAAGAGTTTCTTTTTTTTAAAAGAGAATATACACATCAGATCGCGCACACATCACCTCAAAACATACTGTCTTTATTCAAATTTACAAAAAATAAAAGGAAAAAATACAACAGAATAAATACATTTTTAGTACAAGCCATCGTGAGATCTCAGTACCAACAGGGGCCACAACAATGCAGTCCAATAAGAAGGCAGAAACCAGGATGAATGCAGTAACTCCACACCCAGTTTACAGTTGACCTAATCTACCTGAAAAATATGGAATGAAACGGGAAGCATTCAATTCTTTAAACGTACAAGAGGTCACAACAGTTTGAGGCTGTCTACACTGGACGAAGTGAAAGTTACGAATCCGTTTGTACTTCTGTCGGAAGTAGCGCAAGCGCATAGAGTACATCAGACATTAAACGTGCCATTAGTTTACAGTTGGTGTCCATCTGTGTTCAGTGTAGACAGTATGACTGATTATAATAGGCTCTATTTGCTTTTCGCACCGCTTGTGTCCAGTGTAGACACTGTGATCAAATAAGCTCCAGAGGGATTTCCATTCTGTAATTATACTTATCATACAATAACATTTACATGAATATGTCATATCATTCTTTTAGGCTCATGTTCTTGACAGAGCGTGATATTTGGGTTGTTTAACAAGGTGTGGTTTTGTACTGCATAAAGCCCCCTGATATTGGTGCGCATGAATGTGCAGTGATACAGTGGTTCTGGTTCAGTCCAGTCACAGTGAGTCTTTGTGGGCAGAAACAGTGTGATTAATCGGGATATCAATGCAGAGTGTGTGCTCAACCCAGAAAAAAATGGATTTGGACCTTTCGCATTCAATTAAAAAAAAGTTCAGTTTGGGAAGAGCGACACATCCAAATCGGACATCGTACTATAAATGGTAGGGTTTAATCTGCTTCAGTCAATCCAGTGTCTTCCAGTTATATCCAGTGGATTCAATGTGACATTATATATAATATGCTCCTCGGTTTTCATTTGATTATTCTATTATTTTTTTGTTGCTTGAAAACTACAGTACTGTTGTCACTTTTCACAATGGCATTCAGTGATATTTACATTTAAATGCATTTACATAGAACATTTTTTCATGTTTTTTTTTTCCTCCAGTAAAAAACAACAACAACACCATTTGTAATCTATTTGAACATCATGTATAAAAGTGCATTCTAGCTGAAGCAGACCTGTCAGCTGTCGTATATCACCTTCACCTTTTTAAATGTGGGATTTTTTGACAAGTAATGGTTGTTTTGCACAATTTTAGCATCACTACATTTTGTCAAACTGTTTTTGTTTTTTTCTTGAGCAACTTTGTATACAATCTGTTCTTGGCAAAAACGCAAGCCATTTTGAATCCTGACAATGAAGCATCCGCAAAGCAGAATTTCCAAGCAGGGTTTAAAATTGATGCGTGTTTGTTTTTTGTGTGTATGTGTAAACACAGAGAACCTTTGTGCAGACACTTATTCAGGACTTTACTGTAATATTCAGTGCTTTCTTTTGAATAATTCAGTTCTCTTGCTTTTGTGAATGTATAAACAATTTCTGTACAAACATTAATTTTCCTACTCCCTTGTGTGTTGCCGTAACTTTTCATCTGTTATTCCGGCCTTGCATTTCTCACTCCCCCGTGGTGCTCACTGCCACAAAATCCGAATTCAAATCTCTTTCTTTCTCTGTCGTAATTAAATGTGATCTGGTATACAGTGAACTTTGCTTTTTCTCACTGCCAAACACACTTAAGGAATGTTAAATGCTGGCTAAAGAAACACGGCTCTGACTGTGCTCACACATCAGCTTTTCAGCACTTATTGCTTCAAATTGCATCAATCACTCTCTCCACTGCCTTTGCTCTCTCTGTTCATTTTTCCCTGTCTTCCCTTATTACCTTTCCTCTTAGTCTCTCCCTCCTTACCCTTCACTTTTCATTATTCCAGCTCTTGTTGCCTTTTAATCACTGTCCCACCCAACCCCTCTCCTTCTCGCTCTCTTTCTCTCAGACATTCGCCTGCTCCTCGTCTCCAGACTGCTCCTCCTTCTCTTTCCATTCCCTATCCTTGTGCTTTTTGCGGGCCTCTACATCTCTTTCTTTATCTTCTTCATTCTCCTTCTCCCTTTCCCTAAAAAGCTGGGCTAATTTATGGAATTGTGGGCCCCAATCTTCCAGACCTGCTCCCCACACATCCTTCTCGGCGTCTTTGCTGCCTTCGCTGTCCAGGGAACTGAGGGAGCCGGCGCGCGAGCCTGTGCCCTCCAGCCCGTACACCTGCACTGAGTCGTACGGCGGCTGTGAGGGGTCAAAGGTCACCTGCGCCAGACGCAGACGCAGGAACTCGCCGACCCTCAGGGCGAGAGAGTGAGCACCTCCGATGGGCGCCCCTCTTCCTGATGCCTCAGGTGCTGAGGGCCACGTACCGCCATAACCCAGGATGCCCCCAAAAGCCCCCCGGCCTTGGCCAGGGTACGGAAGCAGTTGGGGTGTCATATCTCTCCTGCCCAGCGGATACCCGGTTAAGCCCACCCGTTCGTGCCAGTCTCCTATGAACCCACCACCCTCTGGATACATCCCGGTGCTCAGTGGAATGCTGGCATCTCTCTCGGGCCTGCCCACCACAAATCCGCTGCCCATCTCCAGCCCTCGCCGCCCCAGAGTCCCCGGGTAGTCCCTCTGCTGCTCCCCCTGCAGGATGGTGGCATAATTGCCACTGACGGACTGCATTTCTGTGCTTCCGTTAGCACCGTCAGCCACCCCAGGGTGGTTGGACTCGGTAGGCCCCGCACCGCTCCTACTTAGGGAAAGACTTCCCCGTGAGGAGTGCCGTCCAGCTCGGGGGAGCGTGGCGGAGTCGCACACCCACCCTCCGGTGTTGCCCAGCCCAGCGACCGATCCGGAACGGGTCAATACCAGCTCTCGTTCGCGGGGGCCTGTGTCTGGCTGAACCTGTATGGGACGGGGAGGAGCAGGAGGGTTAGAGCGGGAGGTAAGAATGAGTTTATTCTTCTGTTATTCAACAGAGGGACATGTAAAGGAGAGAGGGAAGAGAAAGCAGAGAGAGAATTCAGAAACAATGAGCAGGTGAAAACAGAGAAAAATGTGATAACAGTGAAGTGAGACTATTAGGGAAGTAAGTTATTAGGGAGTAGAGGAAGGAAGTGACAAAGTTAGACAGATGGAGAAGGAGAAATGGTTGACAATAGCTGAAACGGGTTAATTGAGCTCTAAAAAGAGCTAACACTGCACTGTGAGATGAGGATGAAGAGAAAGAGAGACAATGAGAGACAACATGTGAAAACACACCTTCATCATCAACCTGTTTGGCACCTACAGCAAAAAACAAGCAAAAACTAACTTGGCAGTTAACTACGGATGTGGAAAACAACATATTTTCACACATGGGACGTGTCCTCACTTTTAATGAAACTAAAATTAGTCTTTTTCAGTGGGAAAATATGTCTACATTTTGTGTTTCATCGGATAAATGTGTATGTGTGTAAAATCAGACATTAAAATTCACTGGTTGGGCTCTTAAGATGTGAAACGTATACAAATAATGCACGCTGCTTACAATATTTTCTTTAGAATTCATGCCTTTCAGTTGCAACTGAATCTGCGGCTGACAACTGTCCCAGAGCAACACACATTATGAAATAAATATTAATATTAATTTCACAGTTGTTTCCAAGTCTCCGGTTCAATGAATGTTTATTAGACATATTCCATTAATACTGATTCGATGTTGTCAGAGTGTGACTGAGAAGTGCGTCTATGAATTAAAATTAGCCATACAGTTTATTTTTTCTTAGGCGTTGTGTTCATGTTTGGTTTGCTAAAGCTGTTCATCCAGCCTTAAGCAGTGAGTGGTTTTCTAATTGTCTTGTCAGTATTGCTGTTTGTTCAAAAGTCCATTCATTATTAAACAATAATGTATTATTTAAAGACCTCTGGAGAATGAAATTAATCAATTCAATGTACTCCATTTGGGTTAACCCCAAATATTGGTTATTAAAGCAGCTTTGGGATTTTGAACATGATGATTCTGGACTTCTAACTTAAATAATCAAGATAGACGTATGTTGCTTTACCCAATCTAGATCCTGGTTTTGACTCTGACTCTGCTGGGCATCACTGCTTGCATCATCCTTTGAGTTATTTTTCCTTGGCGTTCCTCCCTCAGATGTGGTGGCTCCGTCCTGAGATGTCCCTTCTTTAGATCCATGACCAGCCTCGGCTGTTGCCACATAAATGGCCCCGGGGTCCAGAGGGCCAACTAAAGCTGCCTGGTTTTGAATGACTAGAGAGTGGTCTGGTTGATTCCCAGGAAAACGGTAAGCCAGCTCGGATATGCCGGGCTCATAGGGGGCCTGTGAGCGACGCAGCACTGGGAGGGTGTGGCTGCTGTAGCAAAACCTCCCATATAGAGGGGCTCCTTGACTGGTGTACTGCACAGGCTCAAGCGCTGCAGCCTGAACCCAGCTGCTATACGTACGAGCCTTGTCCTGATTTTGTTGTGAATAACGTCTGAGGGAAAACAGAATATTTTATGAATGTAAGTTGTATGCAGCCTGGCAAATAAATAATAAAATAAAATAAAAATAACAGGCAGCACCATAAAAGTAGTCCAATACGACTTGAGCAGGATACTCCAAGTCTTCTGAAGCCACACAATAGCTTTGTATGAGGATCAGACCGAATTATAAAGGTTGTTATTCACATAGAATTTTCTGCCATAGCTTTCAAATCTCAATCATGCTTACACACGTGCACATCTGCTATACCTGTATTTGTGTCCATCAGTAAAAAAAATGACATTGTCGTTTTAATTTTGTTTTTTGTCGCGCAAACCTCAAGAGAGGTGATGTGATAATTGTGATAAAGCCATTGTGACTATATGCCTTTGACTTCAGTTTAAAACTAATTCTATAGTTCTTTAAAATATAACCATTGTGAAAATGAAACGTTAAAATTAGCCATACATTATAATATTTCAACATTAAAATAAACAATGATCATTCATCATAGACAATTGTTTGAGCTACAGGAAGCTTTCCTGTAGCTCAAACAATAGAGTGTGGCGCTAGCAACACTAAGGTCATGGGTTCGATTCCCAGGGAAAGCAAGAACTGACAAAAATGTAAAAATGTGTATCTTGAATTCAATGTAAGTCGCTTTGGATAAAAGGGTCTGCCAAATTCGTAAATGTAAACAATGGAATTCCTATAACCTAAAAAAGTATTTAAATCTCCAGTAGTCCTGGCTAAAAAGGCCATGATTTATTAAAATATTGACTACAAACAATATGGATTTTGGAGAAGATTTGAAGCAGAATGCATGATTCAAAGAAAAAGAAAAGAAAAATTCTAAGCAGTTCCAGGTTTTTGTCCAAAATTTGTCCAAAAATGTTGTGATTGTATATCAATATGACAATAAAATAATAATACAATTATAATAAAAAAATAAAGAATCAAACATAAAAAGAAATGTAACAAATATTATACAGCAAAATGCGATTTAAGAAAAAGAATATAATTTTTCTACTGTAAAATTACAATACAAAAATTTATTGTCCCTCAAATAAGAAAATTCTGTCATCATTTTTTGTTCCAAACCTGTAAACTGTAAAATATTATCTTCCTGATTTGTTATGACGTTTTATCATTTGTCAAATCAACTGAAATAAGTAATGTGGTTCAGATAACATAATATTTTATTTTAGAGTTTTTGTTTATTAAACCAATCACCTTTGTTGTATTAACTCAAATTTTAAATTTCAGTGAACTCAAAATTAAGGCAACCATGCATAACTTATTTTTTAAAGTTAAACCAACAATATTTTTTATGGTATATGAATTTCTTTCTTCTGCTGAACATAAAAGAATGTCGGTAAATAAACAGAGGTT
This sequence comes from Romanogobio albipinnatus, assembly GCA_023566225.1. Lineage (NCBI taxonomy): Eukaryota > Metazoa > Chordata > Actinopteri > Cypriniformes > Gobionidae > Romanogobio > Romanogobio albipinnatus. The sequence goes on along the minus strand of CM042244.1, from coordinate 41,200,039 downwards.
TGTTCCCCATACTATGGAAGTCAATGGGGCCCATCAACTGTTTTGGTTACCGATATTCCTCAAAATGTATTATTATTTAAATATATATTTTTTTTATTTTGAGCAGAAGAAAGAAATTCATACAGGTTTGGAATAACTTGAGGGTGAGTAAATTATGACAGAATTTTCAATTTTGGATGAACTATCCTTTAAAAAAACTTTCAAAAAAAGTTACTAAAGAACAGTCAGGACATTCCGCTAAACATTTCCTTTTGTGTTCCATAGGGGAACAAAACAAAATATACAGATTTGAAATTACATGAGAGTGAGTAAATTATGCCAGATTTTTCGTTTTGTGGTAAACTATTCCTTTAAGCGCATTCAGGAAATGTTTTATGAACGTGCAGGAGGAGTGAGTTGATGTAACAGATGTCGCCACACTCACATGTTCCTGCTGTCCAGGGTGCGGTACCCCCTGCGCGCGTTATGTGGGGCACTCTGCAGCGCTGTGATGTCGAATGCAGCCGTGTCGGCCTCACCCCCTCCTTCATCATCATACGTGATGATGTTCTCTCTTACATCATCCTCCTCTAAAGGCGAGAGCGAGTCCCTTTTCTGCCTGCGCAGAGACAGAGACAAAGCACTGACAGCTAGAGAGAGAAAAGAAAGACAGAGGGAAAGAAAACAGTGAGAGATGAAGAGGAAAAGAGTGAATGTTTTATGATTCCATTTTTAAAAACGGGGGACGTGTTTGTTTGTTCTGGGTGACAAATTTTTGCAATAAAATTGCAGGGTGCTACAAAAAGACTAACTCTTACACAGACTGATGCCCCATAATTAAATATATTGCACAGCTCTGGGGAATACTCGATTCTGATTGGTCAATCACTGTATCCAGTGGTCTGATATTTCCTAATATTCATCGTTGTCTATGACAATGCTGTTTATCAGACCACTCATCCGGGTGACTGAATTTGGCGCTACTTTCACGTCTTTCATATCACACTGCGCCTTTTCATATTACTCACACTTTATTGTTTCATATAAAAATATTGACATTGTTTACAATGACCTCAGAGGACTTCAGTATTGGTGCTAGATATTGTTTTGCACACTATATAGTGGACTATTTTTCCCATTTTCTTAGCGGGAGCTTTAAAGGTGGGGTAAGTGGTATTTCAAAACTGCTTTAGTAAAGTGTCTCGGGCCGAGTACCAAAAAAACGTATGGCCAATCAGCAGTAAGGGGCGTGTTCCTACTAATGACAGGAAGAAGAGAGCGCTCAGTGCACGTCATTATTCAAAATACACGATACAGGATGGACATCCTGTGCAATGACAGAAGCGACGACAGAAAGAAAGAGATGGCAGATAAAAAACAAATGTGGAAGATGTCTGTGGAACAAAAGAAGGCTTACGATCAAGAAGTAGGACCTGTGTAAATATCGGATCAGCTTTCCAGTGCTGGAGAAAACTCAAGGAGCAAAGGCAAGGTTGCTTTATTTCTTCTCGATAGGCGAGTAACATTGATTTTGTTTTGTTTCACAGAACTAATATATGCTGGCTTTTGCTTGAATATGCTCATGTGTCATGTTTGCTTGTTTGTCCATTTGCGATTGTATTGTCGTTCACTTCAGCTATGATAAAGACCCATTCATTTCCACACTGTATAAGCCTGGAGCGTCTAAACCTCCTCGCTGTCTGTTTCAAGCGTCAGCTCCCAAAGTGTGTCCGAAAAGTAAGATAATATTCTCCTAATATATGTTTGTTTCCTTTGGGTCCTCTTTTCGTGATTGACATAACCATCTAATCTTGTCCTAATTGTAATATGTTCGTTAGTCGGACTGTCGTGCTCGTGCTATTGAGTTGTTCATGAGAACTGTGTTTGTGTTTTTGGGATGTAAGGGATGATTTATTCACTTGAACATTCCACCTGGATTACCACACATTGCTTTCACTTTTTTATTGATGATATCATACCCTCGGCCGGGTGGCACAGCAGATTCCGCCATAGTCGTTGCCTGGGTTACGTATGTGTGGGGCGGAGCTATCAAAATAGAGCCATGTTTGTTTTGGTGATTTGAAATCAACATCGGTTACCAGAAAGCACTTACCCCACCTTTAAGATACTAAAGGTAAGTATTATTTATATAGTATAATATAATTTATTAATATTTTGCATTAGCTTTTTTCATGTTCATTGTGGTTTCAGTCATTTTGTTAAATTTTTATTTGTTTTTGTTTTTATATTTCTATTCAGCTTTAAATTATTTTTATTTCAGGTTTCAGTTTTAGTAATTTTAACTTATTTTATTTCAGTTAGTTGCCAAGACAACATTTCTAAGTATTTTTGAAGGTTTTTCTAATATCTAATATTTATATTTTATTTAATTAATGAAAATGATTTTTAATAGCTTTGGGTTTAGTTTTATTTAACAAAAACAATACCGATACAGATACAATTATAAAATCAAATCTCCTGATGACAGTGTTTATTTTGTTATAATGATCATCTGACTGTACATTATCCCTTACTATATGGAAGTTAACACTAAACTTACCCAAAAGAGTGGCCACACAGGCTAAAATGGCCAGCAGGGCAGCAGTGCTGAGTCCAGGGGAGGGCAAGGAGGAGTGCTGGGGCAAACAAACCGTCTCTCTGTCCCACTCCGCCTCACTTTGCTTCTCTTTCTCTCCGGCCCGAGCTCCTCCCCTTAGACAGGGACATACGGACACCGTGACTGTCCCAGTGCTGGTCAAACCAGAGACCCCGTCCCTCAGGATCAGTGGGACGTAGAGTGTGAGGGAGGAAGAACTAGAACGAGACAGTGTCTGCAAAGGTGACGCCAACACCAAACTAGCAGTGGGGCCTAGAAAAACGAAAATAATAGCAAAGAAATGGAGATACAAAGGAAAAAGGGGAGCTTTTAGATCAAATTGAGCTCGATGGAACTTTAATTTAATTGAACTCAATCGAGTGCACTTTAATTCCATCGCTGCTCGTATAACATTTGTACAGACCAGTGAGTCCAAATGCAGCATAAATGCCAGAGCACATTTCGTCTGTGTGTGCTGGGAGAAGATAGATGTGGCAGAGAAGCAAAAGCAAACAATGGGGGAAAACAAAGGAGTAGGGCACAAAGCAGCCACACAATGTGGTTGCAGACACAGACTAACGGATCAAGAGAGACGCCGATGCACACGACTGGATGGGAGAAACAAATTGTGGAAGAAACTGCAGACCTCCACTCTCCCTGACGCTGAAGTTGAGGGCAGCGTTGGAGTCCGGAGGGATGTTGAAATGGACGGTGCTGTCATTTCCTCCCTCGTCTCTATCAATCGCCCGCAACACCTGCACCACCTGAGAAAATGAGATAGGAGAAAGATGGAGCGAGAAAAACAAAATAAGGGGCAGAGCCAAAAGGGAGAAAGAAGAGAAAAGAGCGAAGGAATAATGGAGAGAAGAGAGATTATTAAAAAAAAAAACCTGATGCACATTTTAATCTCAGATATCAGCATTAACCTTGCCAGCACCTTTGCAAATAGGTGACTTGAGACTGATTAGCCCACACTGTGCAGTCAAACAATAATTAAGTCTGACCGAGTAGCGAGCCTTGGGGAACACCCAAACATAGACGCAGCTTTAGCATGTGCTCTAAAAAGGAGGCGCCGACTCCAGAGATCCACTTAAACTAGAAATAATCACTCGATGGGCCTCTTTTTGCAATGCACCCCCCACACATTAGGGAAAAAGTTAAAACAAAAATGAGCCGTGTGATGTAGATCAGAGCTGCGGGTTAGACGGTTGTGCTGAGGCATGAAAAGGGATTGTTTTTCCTCATTTCAGTACTGCAATGAAATAACGTCAAGTCACATCACATTAGTAGTTTTCAGAGTCTTAAGGGTCACAAAACTTTCCTCCCCATAATGTGACTTGTGGTAGGAAGTAATGCAAGCTTCCAGTTGAGTAAGCAAGCAGACATTTAGTAAAAGCTTTTATCCAAAGTAAATTACACAAGACAGATCGACAAATAAATCTCAGCTTTTGTCATAACAGTTGCAATCATGACAACAAGCAAGACAACAGTTTGTTGGTCATTCGGTTGATACTGTATGTCTGTTGGAACTCCTCATATATGAACAACAGTGCAAAAGTTTGGGGATCAATAAGAATTTAAAATTTTATTCAAGACTGGAAGAATGGAGTAATGATGCTGAAAATTCAGCTTTGCCATCACAGGAATACATTTACATTTAAAAAAAATACTAAAATAAAAAAGATTGTAATGATATTTCACAAGTTAGCTGTTTTGTTTTACTGTACTTTTTTTCTGTGAGGCTTCTTTGAAAAACATTTAAAAAATCTTACAGACAACAAACTGTAGTGAAGGTATTGTAGTGCTTATCAAACATGAACAAGGAAATACTGATTGTTAGTTTAGATGATTTTTAAAGCATCATGAAATTGATGAAAATTAATAACATTAATTAACACTAATTTAAAAAAAAAATACTTTTTAATATTTTTATATTGTAATAATTTCACAGTTGCTCTCCAAATTAATGTAAAAACAACATAAAGACAGTATTTTTTCTTTTTATGAATGAAGGCCATTATCACTGATACAAATACTGCTACTGATGTCTCTATGAAATAATTTAAACATTAATGATAGTCAATCAACATTACAGTATAATTAAAAGCAATCAGTTTCAACATTTATTAGGCTTTATCTTTTAATTTAAGTGAACTTAAAACAATCTTCACATAAACCCACTATAGTAAATGTCATATTTACCTGTGACCTTCCTACCTGTCTAACAGAATTTGAATAGAGTTATCAAACAGTCTGCACTGCATAAATAATACATTAAATGTAGATTAATCATTATTAAAGCTACAATTTTCTCTGTTGCCTTTGTTTTTTTATTAGCATTAATGCCAGACATCACAGCAACTGGTTTATTAGGCTGCTGTCACTTTAAGATCTGCCAATGCCGAACATGACGCGGATCTGACGTGCTGTCACAGACATCTAATTTTCTCTTTAAGTTCATTTAAAATGTTATTTAACTAATTTAAAGGGATCCCCTGCTGTTAAGACTTGTATGGCTTAATATAACATAAATTATGTCTCTTCTCTTGAACCCACGAAAGATCTACGTTATTTAAAAAATCCATTATATATTTGGACAATGGGCGGCATTTTGTTTGCATTCTAGGTCGATGACGTAGAATGGTTGCACTCAGCAATCAACTGGCGCTACCCGTAGCTATTTTTACCACAACACAACTTGAAAATTGTTTCAGAGTTAAACAAAACCAATTAATTGCTTCGTAACTGCATTTAAAACACACGTGCACACAAACTCACACACACAATCAGATCGGCGTGCACGCACACACAGACACATCTGAAAGACTGCTCTGTCTCAATCGAGATGTGTTATGGGCTGCCCTCGTCAGTCTCCACGACAGGGGCTGAATCTGAAATCCCCTGAATAGCCCAAGGATGACAGAAAAAACGGATGCTGTGTTAATGCTGTGGATGCTGTGTTATTTGTTATATGTTAAATGGAAAAAAAGCACTAAAAGCTATTGTTTTAATCCGGGATATCAAACTTGCATGTAAGCACATCAAATGTTGTTTCAGGACCAACAAAGTTGATAATAACATTGGAACTACTTGTCCTACTTGGCAAATCACAATAAGCTTTCACAATGACCGCAGGCTGCAAAGACAGCAGAATGACGAAGACAGGAGAAAGGACACAAGCTATGACAGCTTAACAGATGCACACCATCCAATTAAGAATTGAAGAAAAAACATGAGTCAGGCAAAAGAAGAAAAAAAGGACAAAATCGTGGAAAGACAGGCACTTGAAATGAATGAGAGGCAAAATGGATGAAAGCCAACAGACCAAAAGATGAGCATATAATAATGTATATCTATAGAGAGGAGATGAGAAAGCGTGAAGCATCCTCTAAATGGGAACAGAAGTGATTCAGCTGCAGGGTAACGGCAGAACTAATCAATCAGCTTGCAGGCTGTATAAATGGACACACTCACAGATGTGCACAAAAAAATGAGAGCGTACCAAAAAAAAAAACTTCATGCACCACCAAATCCATATGAACACAAAGAGTGCGAGTCAGGGAGTCTAAAGGCCTGAAGTCCTGAGAAAAGGTCATTAATCACCCATAATTCATCTGTGACTATTACCTAATTGCAGAGCTTAACAAAACTCTCATTAGAGCACTTCCTGTACATTTAGCTGGAATAACAAATTAACAAGCCATTGGAGACAGGTACGACCTTCCTTGCACCCATAATAACATGTGGCTTGTTCTCTCACCTGTCCAGTGGAGGCGGAGTCACACATGGCTGTGTTGTACTGCCTGTCTAGCTCCGGAGCATTGTCATTTAAATCCAGCGTTTCTATGGCAACAACCACTCTGGACACCTGGCTGGGGTTATCTGAGGCAATTGAGAGAGCAGAGAAAGCAAGTCACCAAAAATACACACGCATGACACAGCTTGAGTGACTTCTTGAGGTGTGCTCGCCATGAGCCTCGGCCACTGAAGGTAAATTGTTCTCTTGTAAGTTTATCACACATTTCCATGTGCACGTCCACTTGGAGAAATCATATGCTGAATGGCGACAATTTTCCCACACTCATGCCCTTTTTCAATCCCTAGTGAATTGCCTACGGAGGCAGTATTTTAAGGAATATTACTGCAAAAGATAGCAGCATCACATGTATGCTTTGCGGACAATGCAATTTCATAACGCATTGCAGCAAATTCTGAAAAAAGTAATCCAAGATAGAAGAACTGTTAATATAAATAAATGTATATTTAATTTGACACGGAAATAAATCCATACATTAAAAAAATATTATTTTATTATTTTGTGGGACTTTTTAGATTTTTCATGTTTTTGTTTTCTATATTTTATACCTTTTAACTTTTTTAATTGTTATTGCTATTTTTGGGTCTATTTTCATTTGTTTAATTTTATTGTCAGTTGCTTGTTTTTGTCTGTAAAGCACTTTAAACTGCATTGATTTGGCTGGAAAAGTGCTATATAAATAAAATAAGATTTCAGCAGTTACTTTTCATATTCTAGAGACTAATGGCTTGTCATGACGAACAAATAGCCTTCGGTAGCTTTTAATTTGGAATAGATTTCAGTCAGCATATTGGTACAGTATAGGCTGACCAAACTTAATGTATTGGTGTGTGCCTAAAGAGAAACTGAAGCATTCTGTCTTTCTCGCTATAATTCAGTCCCACACACTTGCCTGTGGTTTGGACTGCTTTCACACAAATGTCTTGGACTGCATCCACACACACACACACACACACACACACACACACACACACACACACACACACACACACACACACACACACACACAGCTGTGACATGATGTTGTGGATTAGTGCCCACTGCTTCACATGGGAAGAGGCTTTGCCTACAATAGCCATCAGGCCTCCCTGAAGCTGCTTAGACCTACTTTCCATACTGTAACACAGATCCTTTCCCTGAGCAGTACAAATTCAATGCATGTTTAAACCATGTTTAATCCATACATGCATAAAGATCATATAGGATAAAAACGCAAATCCATTAAATATCTGTTACTAATTGTAGCCATAAATATTGCATCCTTATATGCATCCAGATTTGAACTTGTTAGCAACACTAATTTTACTAAGTAAACATGGTGGCATGGACATTTTCAACCAGTATTATAAATTACTGACATAATGAACAGCATACCATATGTATCTTTCTTGAGAAGCTGTGAACTATAAATAACAATGCTAACCTTTTCCAGTATTGTGACAGTAGCTCAGCTGTTTTCAAAATAGAACAGCTTTTCCAGTAACAAGCTACTTTTGAAACATGTAGCTGTGCACCATGACAAATCACTGTTTTAATGTCAAATTATATTGTGCGCACAGCTTTACAGCCGAGCAAACTAAGGCATTAATCTAATGTGCTCTCCTGTGTTCTCTCTCAAATGTAGTCATTTTAGTGAATTAAACATGAAAAGTATTTTTTTAAATACTTGAATATAACTAAATATGTCTCAATAAAAAGAGGCAGTGATTTCTGCACGAGCACATGAATCAGTGAAACGTTTCAAACAAGCCAATTCAAAAAGAAATAAATCACTTATTTATGCCTCTGTGCAGCAGTGTTGTTATTGTTAACTAAAAGGTTTTGATTTATTAAAAATGAAGCGCAAATAAAAACACTAGAACATTTTAAATGTTGCCTTGGGCCTTTCGCAACTAACTGAAATTAAACTGAAATAAAAGTAAATTAAAGCTACATAGAAATATAAAAACAAAAAATTACAAAACACACTTAAAATGACTTTACACACACACACACACACACACACACACACACACACACACACACACACACACACACACACACACACACACACACACACACACACACACACACACACACACACACACACACATAAAGGCTAGTTCAAAATAATAATACATAGAAATATAAAAAAATAATCCATTACAAAATATTACTACATACTATGCATAAATCACAAGTATGTAAATAATACTAAAATAATTCTGCTGTGCAGCAGTCACTTTTTATATTTTAGAAATATTTAGCAATATTATAAAAGTTATATTGAGCTTTATTCTCATTTTTGTATTAAACTATGTTTAACAGGGTTCCTAGAATAAAAGACAAGGATCACGGCCTAAAGTAATATATTGCTCTCTATTTATTCAGTACCTGAATAAAACACGCGAGCATACCTGAATATCGCACTTTCTGCAACCAACGGTAATTTTTTTGGGCCAGTGATAAACTCTTTGTTCTCGGCTAAGGAAAAAATTAAGAACTTTTTAAAAATATATTTCCAAGGACAACAAGAAGTTTTTCCAGGACATTTTACATATTTTCCGTGTGTCATCAATTTTCCAGGTTTTCAAGGTTTTCCAGGACGAGTGGGAACCCTGGTTTAAGTGTAATGCTGTCAACCTAAACAAGATTAATATATTTACCGACTTCTGAGCTCTGATTAAATTATATAAATGGATATTTATCCAATTATATTCATTATAAAGCTATAAAACTGTATAATGAACTAGCTTCACTACAGTTATCTATGTTTATTTGTAGTGTGCTAACTGCTTCCCTGACACTGTGACTGTGTGTGTTTACCTCTCTGTGTGGCAATGATGGTGATATTATGCCACTGCTCATGCTCTCGATCGAGCTCAGTCACTGTAGTGATGAGCCCAGTGTCTGGAGTGATCCGGAACAGAGCTTCTGGGTCAGACTGAGGATCGATGGAGAACCTGAGGGAGATGGAAGACAAAAAAGACAAATGGACAAGGAGAAATGTGTGGCATACATAGGAGTTTAGCAGATGCATACAGCCTCAGGTTAATTAGAAAATCTGTCATTCAGGAGCCGTTTTATGCCCAGCGGTGGGAAACAAAAGAGCCGTAGTTGGCAAAGTAAGAATTTTCAGATCCCTAACTAGGCACTGTTGAAATTGCTGTAGTTCACTGGGATGGATCTTGATCATTGGGCTTTTCCACGTTGAAGCAAGCAAACGTGTCTTGTAGCATGAATACCTTGATTTCATTGATAATGTTGATACAACACAGAATAGCATACAACCATAATTAATTAAATGACATAATGGCTCTGTTCCAAACCGTAATGAGCTGCCTACCCAGACGTCTGATTTAGGTATTTCAGGCATGTTCCTGATGGGAAGGCTGTTTCAAACAACAGGCAGAACAATTATGATGCCTTTTGAGATTCCTCATTAGAGCCAAATTTTATGGCTGTATGTTTATTTTTTTCTTTTCTTAAGCTTAGCGAACATTTTCAGATGGTGCATAGAGCCATTTTATTCAGAACTTATAAAGTATTTAATAGACTTGAGCCATTTTATTCAGAACTTATAAAGTATTTAATAGATTTGAGCCATTTTATTCAGAACTTATAAAGTATTGAATAGGTTTTCTTTTGAATAAACTCGAAAATTATGTTGGCATTAGTGGAATTGCATTGGCGTGGTTTAAATCATACTTATCTGACCGTTATCAGTTTGTAGCAGTAAATTAAGAGATGTCACACCGACCACAAGTTCAGTATGGAGTACCGCAAGGCTCAGTGCTAGGACCATTGCTTTTCACCCGGTACATGCTACCCTTGGGAGATATCATTACAAAGCATGGCATTAGTTTTCACTGTTATGCTGACGATACTTAGCTCTATATTTCTTCACGCCCTGATGAAACTTACCAATTCACAAGATTAACGGAATGCATAGCTGATATATCAAAAATTTGATGACTAGTAATTTAAACTTAATAATTTAAGTAATTTAATAAAAACTCAATTCAGAAAAAAAAAAAAAAAAATTATTGGACAAAAACCCTCCACTAGGAGTAACCTAGAATACTGTCTAACACTTGATGACTGCTCTGTCAAGTCCTCGGCGTCAGTTAGGAACCAATCTTTCATTTGAAAGCCACATTCTACCATCTTAAATATATAGATTTAAGTTAAGGCTCATGCTTTCAATGCAAAATGCTGAACAGTTAGTTCATACGTTCATGACCTCAAGGCTAGATTATTGTAATGCTCTACTGGGTGGTTGCCCTGCCTGCTTAATAAATAAACTCCAGCTGGTCCAAAACGCAACAGCTCGAGTTCTTAATAGAACCAGGAAGTATGACCATATTAGCCCGGTTCTGTCAACACTGCACTGGCTCCCTATTAAACATTTTATACATTTTAAAATCTTGCTAATTACTTACAAAGCACTAAATGGTTCAGCTCCCCAGTACTTGAGCGAGCTCTTAACGCATTATACTCCATCACGTCTATTGTGGTCTCAAAATTCTGGCCAGTTGATAATACCTAGAATATCAAAATCAACTGCAGGCAGTCAATCCTTTTCCTATTTAGCACCTAAACTCTGGAACTGTCTTCCTAGCATTGTTCGGGAATCGGGAAGCAGACACACTCTGTCATCTAGACTAAAAACACATCTCTTTACTATGACATACACATAGAACATTATCCATTTATATTATTCAAATCAGTTAAATGATTGTTTTAGGCTGCATTAACTAGCTTAGCCGAAACCGGGAACACTTCCCACAACACCTGATGTACTGGTTACATCATAAAAAGAATGGCATCTACGCTAATGCTAGTCTCTCTGTTTATCCCGAGGTTTACTGCAGTCAGCCGGATCCAGATCAGATGGTGGACCTGTGCCTAGACATGACCAATGCATCCCTGAAGTGTCTGCAGAAACCGTGTCAACTAGACTCTCCTCTGTGTAGGCCTCATCGGCATGACATCCTCAAAAAAACCCGTCTCTGGCGTGATGACTTCGACCTTCAATCAGATGGAACTGGACAAATATTCTGAATATTCCGATCTAATATGACTTCCGACCTGTAATGTTGCCAGAATCATAATCATACACTGTTTGTTCGTTGGCCAGAGGAGAACTGGCACCCCGACTGAGCCTGGTTTCTCCCAAGGTTTTTTTCTCCATTCTGTCACCTGATGGAGTTTTGGTTACTTGCCACCGCCTTTGACTTTTGGCTTGCTCAGTAGGGGACACTAAATATTCAACTATATTACTGATCTGCCCGCATTGACTTTATATGATAATTGAACTGAGCTGGATGACATCACTGTTTTCTCCAGAGCGGCTGTACACCCGAATCAAATTCTGTTGCATTTTTCCTGTTTAACACTGTGAAGCTGCTTTGAAACAATCAGCATTTAAAAAGGCTATATAAATAAGGTGACTTGACTTGACTATTGCTCAACTTTCACCTGCACATTCAGTGTATTGATAAAATGTAATTTGTGCACCAGTGGTTCACAACCAGGGGCCCAGGGCCAGGGGGGCCTCAAGTTGCCTTAAAATATCATTAAAGGGTTAGTTCACCCAAAAATAAAATTCTGTCAAAATTTACTCACCCTCATTCCAAACCTGTAAGACCTTTGTTCATCTTCGGAACACAAATGAAGATATTTTTGATATAATCCGAGAGCTTTCTGACCCCGAATAGACTGCACCGCAATTAGCCCTTTCACAGCTCCGAAAGATAGTAAAGACATCATTAAAAGTCTGAGACTGACACAGAAGAATAAAGTCGTTATTTATTTATTTTTTTGTGCAAAAAAAATATTCTCGGCGCTTCATAAAATTAAGGTTGAACCACTGGAGTCACATGGACTATTTTAACGATGTCTTTACTATCTTTCTGAGCCTTGAAAATGGTAATAATATTTGCAACTTATGTAACAAAAATATCTTAATTTGTGTTCTGAATATGAACAAAGGTCTTACAGGTTTGGAACGACATGAGAGTGAGTAATTAAAGACAGAATTTTCATCTTTGGGTGAACTAACCCTTTAAAATAAGCTAAAATGACTAAAAGCCAAGATATTTCTCATTTTAATTCAGTTCTCTTAGATTTTGTTCTCTTCTGAGGCCACAGCAGGCCAGCCGCCCTCGGCCAAACTTCAGCCCTGGTCGCGTCACGGGGAAACAACAACTATTTTGTGTTGTGGCACAGAGGAAACAAACACTTACGACCCATGTCTCAACAATAATGATAAGTGACTGTCTCATGCATAGTAACTAAATTTTATGCATACTACAGCACAGTGATTGGATTGAATGAGCTTTATGTCATGAATATATGTCATGAATATATGTCGAGAATCGCACGAAACGGTCGATGTCAGCATGTTCGACCAGCCCATATTGAGCTGAAAGTACACAATGACATCAAATTTTGTGACGTTGCTCCGAATCAGCTTTACAAACCGGAAGACAGAAATCGCTCTGAAAAATGCAAAAATAACTATTTTTCACCTATGAATAACATTAATGAGTACCTTTAGTCTTTTCAATGATGTGCAGCCTATACATATCTGTTTACATCTAAAAAAAAAAGTGTTTTGGGGTTTCATGACCCCTTAACAGTAGGTTTTTTTTTTCCCCCATCTCTGAAGAACCAGGATTCCCAGTCTTGAAAACCCTTGATATATGAGGTGGCTTCATTTAAAAGTGTGATTTGTATACTTGGAAAAGTCATTGAAATTACTACAATCTTAAAACTCTGTGGGTAATTTTATAATGCATTTTTTTTTTTTTTTTTTTTTTTTTTTATTATGCCAAAATTTTTATATATATATCAGGAAGAAATGGTAAGTAAAAATATTCTTAAAAATCCTGTAAATCCAGTAAAATGATTACAAAAAAGTCATGGGGCCTTTGAATATATTTTTGTGGACAATGGGGTAGCGTTGTAGTCAAACTGCTGTTCACTGAAAATAATTTGGTGTAGAAACAATTTCCTCTCAGAAATCGCTAATATATTTCACACAAATAATTACAAGGAATCAGCAACTGAACACAATGAATTCAATAAAAATTTTTAAGGTAGAATAACTGAAATAGTATTTCTTGTAAAATGCACTCCAATAACAAATAAACAACTTCATAATCCTTTTTACAGGGTACCTGATGTTGTTTGTGAGCCCCGTATCTGGGTCCACGGCACTGATCCGCCCCACTGTGCATGCTGGTGGGCAGTTCTCAGACACATCCATTCGATAACGTGCCCGTGAGAAGCGAGGGGGCTCATCTGCATCTAGCACAGCCACTCTAATCGAGGCACGGTCTTTGAAAGGCCCACGCCGCAGGAATCGAGGGTCAACGATGGGATTCAGAACCTCCACTGAGAAAGAGTAGGAGCTACGGCTCTCATAGTCCACCGCCTGTAGATCAAACAAAAACATCAATATGAACATAAACCTAATGACAAGACTGCATTGCTCACTCTGCCCAGATGAGCACCACAGCTCAACAAAGCACAAACTAACTAATCACTGATGGATTACTAAATGGGTCTATTGGACCCTGCTCAAACCAGTAGCAGAAACAGCAGCGTTGTTGTTGTTGTTAACTAAAATTCTTGTTTTCCTTTTATGCCAAAAATCATTAGGATATAAGTAAAGTTCATGTTCCATGAAGATATTATGTAAATGTCCTACTGTAAATATATTTTTTTAAAAATATTAATAGTAGTAAAATGCATGGCTAAGGACTTCATTTGGACCACTTTAAAGGTGATTTTCTCAATATTTAGATTTTTTTGCACCCTCAGATTCCAGATTTTCAAATAGTTGTATCTCGACCAAATATTTGTCTTATCCTAACAAAACATACATCCATTTTAAAATATGTACCGGTTTTGTGGTCACATATTTTAAGCCAAAATAAAGAAGAGAGGATTTTTAAAATTATTATTAGCCTAACGATGTATTGTTACACCCCTATATTTGAATACAAGTCTAAATTCAATCTGTTCATCTCAAAGTGATTGAGTCTTTTCAGAAAAATTTGGACTAAACACATCAATTCATATGGATTAGTTTTACGACCTCTTTATGAACTTTTTGAAGCATCAAATTGGTAGTTGCATGGACTGTCAATGGAGGGACAGTGTTCCTAAGATAAACGAAAGTCCTACGGGTTTGGATTGGCATAAGGGTGAGTAATTGATGACAGAATCTTTATTTTTGGGTGAACTAACCCTTTAAATGTCTATAAATGTTAATGTGTGAGAACTGAAATGTAATGACATGATAGACTGTTCTCAGAGTGAAGTAAGAAAGAAACCCATCTGCTACGATAATACCTATTCAAATTGATATGCTTTTGGTGATGTTGTTGCTTGTGTTCGTATATGTTTCTATGAGAGCAATGGCGTGACCTGAAAAGGCTGTTAAATTACATTGGCTAGACGCTGATGTGATAGTAAATAATAAACAGGCCAGTTTACTGGGTGAGCGTAAAAAATACAATGCTGTTGAAAATGAGGCGCCGGTGGATCTTTGACATTCAATTTAAACTTGGAATGAGCAGTAAATAAAAGCAGATCGCTCTGACTATAATCAATGAAGCTGTCTACACAGCAAGATAGTGTTGTTGAGTTGCTTCCTACAATAATCCACGTCCAGGGCATGTCAATGTCATACTCCTCTACCGACAATGACTTTGCTTTTGAACTAAAAGCCACTGTATGGTATTTCAAGAACAGCATCATTTGACAGACTTTAATTAATCTTTGATGAGGTTGGCCATGCTAATGCAGTAGCAAGGTCCAGCATTTATTGTATTGTGACGAGTCATGGGAGTTGAATCTGGATCTGGCACTGGGAGGGTTGTGTGGGAAGCTGGCACACCAGGAATGGGTAATGGGCTTATTTTGGCAAGAGTAGCTGGACAGAGGCTGAAGGGAGTCAGAAATGACTGGCTCATTTTGACGCTCACTTTTGCCATAAATGTTCTCCATTCATCTGCACCTCGCTATACTACACTCCCTTCCTATTGCAAGACCAAGCTGAGGTTGGAAGAAGTCAATGGGGCACACAATGTGCTTGGCCTCGGTTTCCTCTGACAGGCTGAAGGACAGACTGAAAAGAGCTGAATTAAATTGAACTGACTGAAGGACATTAGGACCCTACAAATGTCTGCCACTTTCTGTCTCACCAGAGTTGGACTCTTGATGTTGAGGACTCTCAAACATGGTCTGGGACTCATTACTTGGTATCTTGGCCTTGGTCTCAAAACTACAGCAAATGGGTCTCAAAACTACAGCAAATGGTCTTGGTTTATGGTCAAGAGACCTCAAGAAGTCATTTCATAGAGGTGATAATTACCTCAACTGAAGATCACTGAAGTAAACAAAGAATGTTTTTTAGCGTTTAAGTTTAGGTATTGTAGAATAAGGTCATGCAGAATAAGGCATTAATAGGTGCTTCATAAGTACTAATAAACAGCAATAAATAGCGACTACTATGAGACACTTGTTGCAAACTGCAGTAAGCTACATCGATATAAAGCATGGTAAAACATGGTACTCGCTGTAAATCATGAAAGGGGGGGTGAAATGCTGTTTCATGCATACTGAGTGTCATGTGTCAGGTTCTTTCTTTTTGCTTCTCACTATCCTTTTCTTCACTCACTCTCCTTCCTGATTGTTTCAGACACATCCACACACACACACACACACACACACACACACACACACACACACACACACACACACACACACACACACACACACACATTTAATTATTTTATTTGGAATGACAAATACTGATTAGAACAACACAGCATCCAAATATTCATAAAGAGCTTATCATGTTCAACCTTGCAATACAGACAATGTAAACAGTCCCGACCACATCAGTCAATGGGCTATGGATAAAGATGACATCGTCTTCTCCAAACATGCAGACTGCCTATGATTGCTGACACAGAGCAATATCTGGCTATTTGCTTAGAGCTCTTTTTAGTCAGTCCAGCAATCTGCAAGCCTCGGACACATAATCTGTGCACATGCCCTAAGCTACCCACAATAAGAACAATTAGTTTGGTCCTGTAGCCACACACTGCCATAGCATTTGTTAACGGCTGGTACTTTAACATTTTCTCAGAAAAACACATGTCCATGTAAGCATCAAAACAACAGCCCACTTCTAGAATCACGATATCTTTAGAAAGTTCATCAATGACTACAATGTCTGGAGTATTTGGGTGTTCACTTAGAGCACTTTTAAGAAAGTTTATATTATCGTTCAGGTTTGAGAACCAGCTGGTTTGAACAGTCTTATTTACGTGTATTGCACTTTGTCCAGAAACTTTGCGCAGTTCTTGAGCTATTGTGTTTACGATGCGATCGTGGCGCGCGATGTAAAGTCCTTTGAACGCAGGGCATCCGTTCATGATGTGCGCTGTAGATTCCATTATCTTATCTCGGTGTAGTAAGCAGAATGGTTCGTGATGTTTTGGAAACCACAGGGAGAGATTGTATTTGGTCGGGAGTGTTTGTAGCCTGGCTTTAATAACAAACTTTAGGATACCGTCGTTTACGGCTGAGTTTTGTAACGCAGAGTGAGAGACTGTATGGTCCGCGCTCTGCAAGCATGCCAGCTTTCCTTGAAGGCGCAGGTTAAGCCAGTAATCGCGCTGTTGTGTTTGAAAGTACTGAAGGATTTCATACCTGCACGTCCGGCTGTTCAGCTTCTTACTGTGATGAAGAGTCGCCTCAGCATACACATTAAGATCCATAATCTGTCCCTGGCTGATGGTCACCTGCTCCCCACCAGTATGTGCCCAGTTCAACTGTATATTATTGTTGCTGCACAAGTCATTCAGATCGGGCCAATCCGAACGTACTCCGAATCCCGTAGCCCTGGTGTCCAGCTTTCCGCTAGGTTTCTTTCGGAAGCCGAGGAAACACGATTCTCCGACTGCAGAAAAGGGGACCTTACGTTTGCTCAGATCCAGCACCAATGAGCGCCGGGCAACTTCACGAACTGTAAGGTCGTCGTTATTCAACATATGCAGTAGATGCTGTACTCTAGTAGCTGTATAAATCCATTCAATGTTGGGAATCCCCAGTCCCCCTTCGGATTTGCTGATAAAGAGAATACTTCTTGTCGTGTGTGTATTGAGATTTAACCATTTTCTTACCAGTTGCACGGTCTTATTGTTCAGCTCCGTCAGATGTTTTTTAGCGATGTGGACGTTGGCAAACAGATGTTGGATCTTAGAGAGTGCTATGTCCCGAATGGCCTGGAGTTTCATGCAGATCGGTAGAGGACACAGGTCTATCAGGTCCAGTCTGCTGCAGTATTCTTTACAGATATCGCTCACTTGCTCTTGCCATTCTCCTGCAACATTAAACATATGTCCTAGATAACTGTACGATTCATGTCTTGAGTAAACTCTAATTGTGCTTCCGGCGATTGTAAATGATGGAGGCTGATCATACTTGGCCCTATACCATCTATTGCCCCCGCTGCGTCGTTCATAGAACACCGCACATTTGTTGTTCTTAACTCCAAGTCCAGACCATCGCAGGAAGCGATCGGTGTATGACAGCATGTGTGTAATGACATTCTCCTCTCTTGATACTATGAGGACGTCATCGGCAAAAGCCTGAACTGGGTTTGGAGATGTAATGTCAAGCGGGGCAAGAGAACATAACCACTTCAGCCATTGGTTTAAGGCCAGTACGAAATTCACGGCACTCCACGGACACCCCGTCTTAATGCCAACTTCGAGTTTAACCGGTTTCGTTAGTTGATGTCCGCAAATCACTTGTAAAAATGAATTATCGTACACATTCTTGATTATATGTATATACTGTTCCGGCAGTTTTATTTCTTCAAGGGAGTGAAGCATTACGCTATGTGGTAGAGAACCAAAGGCGTCTCGAAAATCGAGGAATACCGCATAGAAGCGGGAGGATTCATGTTTAAAATCATCAATGGCAGTTTTCAAGCAGAATACGTGCTCATTCATTCCCTGCCTCTCTATATATGCTTTCTGTTTTGGTGACAATGTTCCTGATTCCACTAGCCAAGGTAGAATCCTGCATAAAATGCACTTCATAAATACCTTGTATATAGCGGGGAGCAGCGATATATCCCTCCAGGTGGAGGGATCATCTGGAACGTTGTTTTTCTTGGGGATCCTATATATAATAGCCCCCTTCCAGGAATCGGGAACTTTCCGGTTGTTTAAACAGACATTAAAAATCTGAGTGAGTGTCACTATTGAGAATTGTTTTGTTGCCTTAAGTACTTCATAGGTCACACCGTCTGCGCCGCATGCTTTGTTATTCGGGAGGCTGCAGAGCACGGCTGAAATCTCCTCCGCGGTGAAGTCCGAGGTCACGGGATAACACCTCGGGTCTTCCAGGTCAAGAGCGCCGCTCCACGGAGGACTGCTGGTCTGCTGGTGTATCTGTGCTGGTTGGCATTTCGCAACATAATACTCATAAACGTTATTGACGTCGTTTATCGCAGGTGGGGGATCTAGGTAAGTGCTGTTATTTAGAATAATATCAATTGCCTTACTCCTACGGTGATCCCAAAGATAAGCTAGTTCGTTTCCGCTTACCACTCTGGTTTCTCTCGTGCTGCTGGAATTCGTCGCTTTATTGAGCGCCGGCTGGATGGTTTCCCGTACGAAGTGCAGCTGCTGATTTATCCATTCAGTGAGCGTCTCTGGATCGGGCCTCGGTGAGAGCGTTCTACAGAGGGGGAATTTCCGAAGAATTCTTACGGTGTACTTTAGCAAAGGTATTCCTAATGGTCTCCCATCTTTATGAGTTGGTGTGTAGGATCCATTCCTGTAGTATACTCCACATAGGATGGTTATAAGTTTAGTCCAGTGACGCGGGTTGTTTCCGGTGAATTGTACTGTTTGTCTGTCATTAATTAGTTTCACATCCAGGGTTTTCCTGAACTCTCTCTCCTGTACCTGAAAGTGCATCCATTCTTGATCAGAAAGTGGGCGATTGTACTGTTCAAAGTTCGGCCAAGTGGCGTGCAGATGGTTACTTTCAGGACAAACATTTGTCGGGTCATGGATTCGCCATCCGATATTACGGATCTTACCGCTTCTTAAAGCAGCTTTGGTTGCAAACTTCAGGGTTGAAACCACGCACATTGTAAGTAGTCCTGATATTAACATGTTCAAGCTCTTTCTGCGTTTTCGCCGGCAGCTACGACGGGTGTAGATGTTAACTTGTTAGTGCAGCATGTCAGCGTGAAGCGTGCGAGCATGCCGCCGCCATGACACCACACACACACACACACACACACACGTTTTAGCGTTTAAGTTTAGGTATTGTAGAATAAGGTCATGCAGAATAAGGCATTAATAGGTGCTTCATAAGTACTAATAAACAGCAATAAATAGCGACTACTATGAGACACTTGTTGCAAACTGCAGTAAGCTACATCGATATAAAGCATGGTAAAACATGGTACTCGCTGTAAATCATGAAAGGGGGGGTGAAATGCTGTTTCATGCATCCAGTGTCATGTGTCAGGTTCTTTCTCTTTGCTTCTCACTATCCTTTTCTTCACTCACTCTCCTTCCTGATTGTTTCAGACACATCCACACACACACACACACACACACACACACACACACACACACACACACACACACACACACACACTTTCTCACTCGCTCGTTAGGCTCATCTTCTCTCTGTCTACCTGCACCTGTTAGTCATCGCAATCAGCGCCTCGCTGCCTTGCGATGACACCTGTTCCCACTTTTGTTTGAGTGCTTACCCTTTATCTAGTGTTTGTTCTTACTGCCTCTTGTTGGATCATTGTTTCATGTCATGCGTTACGACTTCTGCTTTCTTCATGTCTGATTTGCTTTGGAAGTGCTCACCTGGTCTTGTTTGTCTGATACAGCCTTGCGCCTAAGTTTAGTCTGAGTTCTGCATTTGCTGCAAGAGTACCTTCACGGTCCTCTGTTCCTGACTGTGATTTATTCTCAAGAACTGCCTCCACCACTACTGGTGTCCCGATCTCTCTCCTCTTCGAGACAGGATCATCTCAGCTGCCAGATCAACCTCTGCTTTTGGATCCATTCTTTATTGACTCTGACAGAATGATCCAACCAACCATGGATCCAGCAGAGGAGGAGCCCGTCCGGTCGGCTGTCGAGTTCCAAGGAGCGATGCTCGGCAGACACGAAAAGGAGTTGGCTGCCGCCCATCAAGCAGTTAGGAGTCTTTCTGCTCAAGTTTCAGATGTGTCATCTCGTTTTCTCCACTATCACCACTATAACCTGCGGTGACACCCAACCGACAGCTGCCCTCAGAACCACGAGTCAACAACCCGTCCTGTTATGCCGGTGAGCCCACTGAGTGCAGAGCCTTTCTCATACAATGTGAGGTTGTCTTTTCTCTGCAGCCCCAGACGTATGCGGAGGATCAGGCTCGCATTGCATTTGTTCTCTCGCTTCTCACGGGACGTGCACGCGAGTGGGGAACATCTGTTTGGGAGGTTAAATCGGCGTGCTGCAGTCGGTACGGGCTCTTTAAGGATGAGATGATAAAGTTTTTTGATAGATCTGTCTTCGGTTGTGAGGCTTCACGTCTTCTTGCTGTTCTACGTCAGGGCAGAAGGTCTGTGGCCGATTTCGCTATAGAGTTCAGGACACTGGCGACTACTAGTGAGTGGAACGAGCCTGCACTAATCGCTCGTTTTCTGGAGGGGTTAAACATGGACCTTAAGGAGGAGATTTATGCGCGGGGGTCGCCGACTCAGCTGGATCAGCTTATCGATCTGGCCATTCGCTTGGATTGATGTTTCGAGCAGAGGCAACGGGTTCGTTCTTCTTATTCAAAGCCATGCAATGTTTCTTTCCCCGCTGCTGTTCCCGTTCGTAACCAGTCTGAGGCTGAGCCTATGCAGGTCGGGGGCATGCACATCTCCTCAGAGGAACGACAACGGCGGATACTCAATCGTCTCTGTTTTTACTGTGGAACGGCTGGTCACGCCGTGGCATCATGCACGTTAGAAGCCAGAGCTCACCAGTAGACCGAGGAGTACTGGTGAGCGCTTCTGCCATTTCCTCCTCACCCAGATCTCGCACTACGATCTCTGCTGTTCTCCGTTGGGCGGGTTCTTCAGCTACTGGTCCTGCTCTCATCGACTCGGGGGCGGAGGGCAACTTTATCGACGAGGGATGGGCTTGTGAGCACAAGATTCCCTTGGTCAACTTAACTGACTCCACTACTGTATTTGCCCTGGACGGCAGAGAGCTCTCTTCGGTTCGCCGCGTCACCGTTCCGGTGAGTCTCATCGTCTCCGGTAACCACCAAGAGACTATTTCTTTTTATGTTTTTCAGTCTCCCTATACACCCATTGTTTTAGGGCATCCCTGGCTTATCCAGCATAATCCTCAGATTGACTGGGTTAAGGGGTCTATTCATAGTTGGAATTTGTCCTGTCATGTGAATTGTCTGGTCTCTGCTGTTTCTGCCGTGTCTTCTGTTTCTGTCTTCCAGGAGGAGCCTGATGATTTGTCTGGAGTCCCGGAGGAGTACCATGATCTGCGGGCAGTTTTCAGTCGTTCCCGGGCGGTTTCCTTGCCGCCTCACCACCCTTATGACTGTGGGATTGAGCTTCTCCCCGGTACCGCGCCTCCTCGTGGTAGATTGTATTCCCTTTTGGCGCCTGAGCGAGAGGCTCTGGAGAAGTATCTCTCAGAGTCCCTCGATGCTGGGATTATTGTCCCTTCTTCGTCGCCCGCCGGTGCGGGGTTTTTCTTTGTAAAGAAGAAGGATGGTTCTTTGCGTCCCTGTATCGACTATCGAGGGCTGAACGACATAACAGTCAAGAACCGATATCCCTTGCCTCTTATGTCGTCAGCCTTTGAGATCCTACAGGGCGCAAAGATATTCACCAAATTAGACTTGCGTAACGCCTACCATTTGGTGCGTATCAAGGAGGGGGACGAGTGGAAGACCGTGTTTAACACTCCTGTTGGGCACTTTGAATATCGTGTCCTTCCTTTCGGGCTGGTCAACGCTCCCGCGGTTTTTCAGGCCTTGGTTAATGATGTCTTGCGAGACATGTTAAACGTTTTTGTATTCGTTTACTTGGATGACATTCTGATTTTCTCGCCGTCCCTCCAGGTTCACGTTCAACACGTTCGTCGTGTCCTGCAGCATTTATTAGAGAACCGTCTATTCGTTAAGGCAAAGAAATGCGTCTTTCACGCCCAATTGGTTACGTTCCTCGGTTCGGTGATCTCTACGGAGGGGATCAGCATGGTGCTTGATTGGCCTGTCCCAGATTCTCGTGTCGCCCTTCAACGGTTTCTGGGATTTGCCAATTTTTATAGGCGCTTTATTCGAGGCTTTAGCCAGGTTGCCGCTCCTCTTACCGCCCTTACCTCCTCCAAGGCCAGGTTCGCTTGGTCGGAGGCTGCTGAGGGTGCGTTTAACCGACTTAAGAATCTATTTATCTCCGCGCCCGTTTTGATCACTCCTGACCCTAGGCATCAGTTCATCGTCAAGGTCGATGCCTCCGACATTGGGGTGGGAGCTATCTTGTCGCAACGCTCTTCCCAGGATGACAAGGTACATCCGTGCGTGTTCTACTCTCATCGTCTCTCACCCACGGAGCGGACTACGACGTTGGCTACCGAGAACTCTTGGCGATCCGTCTGGCGCTGGGTGAGTGGCGACACTGGCTTGAAGGGGCCAGAGTACCATTCATAGTCTGGACGGATCATCGCAATCTAGAGTATATCCACTCTGCTAAATGCCTTAACGCCCGTCAAGCCCGCTGGGCATTGTTTTTCGACCGCTTTGATTTTTCTATTTCGTTTAGACCTGGTTCTAAGAACCTCAAGGCTGATGCTCTTTCTCGGCAGTTCGGCTCTTCAGAGGTTGCCTCGACCATTGAGGGGATTTTGCCTCAGCGATGTGTGGTCGGGGTAGCCGTCTGGGGAGTGGAACAGATGGTGAAGCGTTCTCTCTCGCACATTCCTAGTCCACCCCGCGCTCCGGAAGGAACATTATTCGTGCCTGAAGTCGCTCGTCCTACGGTTCTTCGCTGGGGGCATTCGTCTAAATTGGTTGCGCATACCGGGGTTAGAGGAACGCTAGCGGCCATTCGTCAGAGATTTTGGTGGCCCACTCGTGAGCGCGATATCCGGCATTTTGTTGCAGCTTGTTCTATCTGCGCCCAGACTAAGTCTAGCAATAGTCCTCCGGCGGGTCTTCTTAGACCTCTTCCCATTCCTTCACGTCCCTGGTCTCACATCGCGTTGGATTTTGTTACCGGGTTGCCTTCTTCGGCTGGTAATATGGTCATTCTCACCGTCGTGGATCGTTTTTCTAAGGCTGCGCATTTTATACCGCTCCCTAAATTACCATCTGCTCTAGAAACTGCCCAGATTATGGTTAATCACGTGTTCAAGATCCATGGTCTTCCTTCGGACGTAGTGTCTGACAGGGGATCCCAATTTACCTCCCTGTTCTGCTGTCGTCAGGATTCCATCCGCAGACTAATGGGCAGGCCGAGAGGACCAATCAGATTCTTGGTCGCATGTTGCGTAGTCTTACATCACAGAATCCTGCTTCTTGGTGCGACCAGCTGCCGTGGGCCGAATATGCTCACAATTCCCTTCCGTCGTCCGCTACTGGTTTGTTTCCATTTGAGAGTTGTCTCGGTACCAACCCCCTGTTTTTTCGGTGCAAGAGTCTCTGGCCTCGGTTCTGTCCGTCGAAGCTTTCATTCAGAGATGTAAGCGAACCTGGAGGAGAGTGAGATCTGCATTATGTCATTCCAGGGCACGTACTCGTCGAGCCGCCAATCGGCACCGTGTTAGATCTCCAAGATATGTCTGCGGTCAGAAAGTGTGGCTTTCCACCCGCAATTTGCCCATTCAAGAGGCGTCTCGTAAGCTCATGCCTCCTTTTTGTAGGGCCCTTTCCCGTGGTAAAGGTTATCAGTCCAGTCACTGTTAAACTCAAGCTGTCCCGTCAGATGCGTCGTGTTCATCCGGTTTTTCATGTGTCTTGCATTAAGTTTGTCATTCGCGCGCCCACCCGTCCCTCCCTTCCTCCTCCTCCTATCGACGATGTAGCCTCTATCTATAGAGTTCGCAAGCTTCTCGACGTCCGCCCCCGGGGGCGTGGCCACCAGTTTTTGGTGGATTGGGAGGGGTACGGTCCTGAGGAGAGGCGGTGGATTCCAGCCCGGGACGTCCTGGATCGCTCGTTGATTGATGACTTCTACCGGTCTCGTTAGGCTCCTCTCTCGGGAGCGCCTGGGGGCGCTCGTTGAGTGAGGGGTACTGTCATGTGTCAGGTTCTTTCTCTTTGCTTCTCACTATCCTTTTCTTCACTCACTCTCCTTCCTGATTGTTTCAGACACACCCACACACACACACTTTCTCACTCGCTCATCTTCTCTCTGTCTACCTGCACCTGTTAGTCATCGCAATCAGCGCCTCGCTGCCTTGCGATGACACCTGTTCCCACTTTTGTTTGAGTGCTTACCCTTTATCTAGTGTTTGTTCTTACTGCCTCTTGTTGGATCATTGTTTCATGTCATGCGTTACAACTGCTGCTTTCTTCATATCTGATTTGCTTTGGAAGTGCTCACCTGGTCTTGTTTGTCTGATACAGCCTTGCGCCTAAGTTTAGTCTGAGTTCTGCAGTACCTTCGTGGTCCTCTGTTCCTGACTGTGATTTATTCTCAAGAACTGCCTCCACCTCTACTGGTGTCCCGATCTCTCTCCTCTTTGAGACAGGATCATCTCAGCTGCCTTCTCAGTTTGTTTTACCAGTTCTGTGTGCCTTAACGACAGACTGCCTTGTTTATATTCTCATTAAAGACTGTTGTTATCCTGTCAACCTCTGCTTTTGGATCCATTCTTTATTGACTCTGACACTGAGCTTTTTACACTGTTAAAGACTTGGATTCTCATCCTAAACATGGACAAAGTTAAAAAAAAAAAAAGTTGGACATTTGATGGAGTATTTCTGTGCCAAAAAATACTCTATGGGTATGGGTATAATCACTATGGGTATATGTGACGTCAGATGGGGCGAAATGTCCTAGTAAGGGCCATACGGGCTCTTCTCCCGGAAGGGCGCGTGCGTGACTAGAGCGAGAGCAAACGTTTTAGGGAAGTCGCAGGACTTCACGAAATCAACAATGTCACCAAAGAAGTTTTTGGTTGTCACGGCAAGACAATCATGTTTTTTTACGGAGCAGCAATGGAGTTGTGCAAGTGTTTGTTTGTTCCCTGAATTTCGGTGACGATGGTTTATAAACAAGGTACAGTTCAACTCCGGATTTGTAGCTCGCCTAATGCTGAAAGATGGAGCAATCCCAGCGATTAAGGTTCACGTCGTGTGTTGGTAGCAGGTGGTGAGTAAAATGCTTCAAATGTCTTTGTGTTGTTAGCTATCGATTCCATTGTTTTTCTATGTAAACATGCATAGCTCAACGCAATCGCTGCGCACGCTCGTCATTCTTTAACTCCGCCTGAATGATACGCCCCCAGCTGCTCTGTTTTTTTTCGGAAAGACTCGGAACAGCGTATCTTTTTTTAATAAATATTACTTTTCGGAGATATGAAAGATGCAATACTACTCTATAGGTACTCAAGATTGACATGAGATTGACTGAAAATTAGTGTGTCCCCCACCCCCTGAAAGATTTTAAACAATAAGACTAATTGTGTTGAGCTATATAACAATAATTATTTTTCTGTCGATGAATGTATCCAAACAGGTGTTTCCATGGTTTCTACAAAATAAATAAAGGATATAAAGGGTAACGCGGGTATGATGACATTTGGCAGGCAACACACAGACATGATCTGTGTCCTGGTTAAAAAAGCTTATTTCTTTGAATTTAAACATTCTTGGAAACATTTGGGATAACGTAAGTACACAAGTCAACAAAATATATAACTTTATTCAAGTGTTTTTTGGATATTTTAATCCAAAAATCTTACATATTGTGCCTTTAATAGTGAGAATTAAACTCTAAAATAAAGTTACCATTTTTGTTTTTTTATGGAACAAGATTTTGAACATTTAGACAAAATGTATAAAAAAAGTTACAAAAAGAGAACGTTTGAAAAAAAAAAAAAACGTTTTGTTGAGTATCATATTTGATACATCAGGCTTGAAATATGAGAATACGAAGCTCACACTCGAAGAGGAAAAAACACCTTACTTTTATTCAGAGGCTCAAACTGAGCAAAAAATTGGGTTTTTCTGATGTTCTGATTCACTTAAATCAAGATGTCGCTATATATATCTTATAATAATATGCCTAGTTTTATGATCACATTTTTGTAGTTTTTATTGTGGCAGCAATGATAATACAATGATAATTGAGAGATGAACATTCCTAAAAAGCCTGATGTATCAAATTTGATACTCACATTTTAACATAATTAAAAAAAAAAAAAGATGTACTGATAATCGAGTAAACCTAAGTTGCAATTTAAAAATTATTTGTACATTTACTTGAAATTAATATTTCACCGCGAAAAAACACATGTACCATGACCTGAAAGTGGACATTTTTAGAATTATACAAAAAAATATATCGATCAGATGGCAGAAGATAGATTATGTACAACAGGATTTTCAGCAAAGTTTTGATCATGTTGATCATTTAGAGGCCTTCAAATGTGTGTATCAAATATGATACAGTAGGATTTATAGGATTAATAATTCATTACACTTCCAGGCATTAATTGCTCACTTTTCTGCTAAAACAGTTTCTGTGAAGGCTTTTCACTAAATGTACCATGGCTGCAGGCATTTGCTCCTATATTGCCAGTAAGGTCAGGTACGGATTTTGGGCTATAAGGTCTGGCACACAGTCTGCGTTTCAATTCATCTCAAAGGCGTTCAGGTGGGTTCAGGTCTGGGCTTTGTGCAAGTCAGTCAGGTTCATCCACACCAGACACAGAAAATCATTGTTTATGCACTTTGTGCACAGTGACATTGTCATTCTGGAGAAAAAAAGTGTGGCTTTGTGGCTCTCCCCAAACTTTGCCACAAAGCTGGAAGCACACAACTGTTTGAAATGCCATTGTATGCCATAGCATTAAGATTTGTCTGCATTGCAACTATATGTACACAGCTCAAAATGTTGGGGTTAGCTAGATTAAAATAAAACATTATTAGGATGCATTAAAGGATGCATTCAATTCAATCAAAGTGACAGTAAAGACATTTATGTTACAAAAAAGATTCTATTAAAAATAAATGCTGTTTGTTTGATCTTTACATTCATCAAATAATCCTGGGAAAATGCATCAGTTTCCACAAAAATATTAAGCAGCACAATTTTTTTTTTTTAAAACAACAATAATAAGAAATGGTTCTTAAGCAGCAAATTAGGTTATTAGAATTTTCTCTAAAAGATCATGTGACGCTGAAGACTGGAGTAAAGGCTGCTGAAAATTTAGCTTTGCATCACAGGAATAAATTACATTTTAAAATATATTCACATAGACATTTTTAATTGTAATAATGTGTCTGTTTTTAGTAATTTTTTATCAAATCAATGCAGCCTTGGTTAGCATAACGAGACTTTAAAAAAAAAAAAAAACGTTTAAAAAATCTGACTAACCCCAAAATTTTGAATGGTAATAATCTACAGCATATGCTCACATCATTAGGTCCATTACACACTCTGCTATGAATCTATAGCTAAGAAAGATTAAACATTACTCAGAGGGTAGGGGACAGTTGAAGGACACCGATATTGAAATATAAACACACGGCATGAAAAGAAAAAAAAAAACAGAATGAAGGTGAGAAAGAAACCAAAAAAGGGACAGAGAGTCAAGCCAAGAGAGAGGAGGAGGGATAAATGGAGAGAAAAGGTTCCTAACAGGATCCCATTAGAGGCCGAGAGAGACAATCTGTCTGAGGAGGAGAGATGTCACTTACACTGTGAGCACACACTCATCACCCCATCCCTTCCTCTCTCACATACTCAATCACACACTCTCCCTCCTCCCTCCCTCCTTTTCTTCTTTCCTCTCCCATTACTCCATCACACGCACTACGCCCCTCCTAGTGAGCAGCGGTCTGATACTGACTTGCCGCTCACTTACGCTTGTTCATAATAAGCCTGGCTGAAGAGACTGGACTGTGCTTGATTCACAGGCTGGTGTTTTATGCTGGTCTATAGCTATGGGACTATAATTTTTTTGTAATTTTTTTTTTATTATTTATTACTTATGAGATGCTTTTATCCAAAGTTTAGTTGAGGGTGGAATCTCCTCCTTTCTATGTTGTTCCACTTTCCAGTTTTTCTTTTAAATGGCTCTCCAGTGGAATAGCAATTATGATAAATTAATTAGGTTCTCTTTATGGTCCGCTGTTCTGCAATGCCATATGGCAGATCATATAACTTTTCAAGCATTTGATTTTGTCACGTTTTTTAACCCTTAAATGCATACCTCGGGTCTTTAGCGAACCGAGACATCATTCACTACCCTCCTCTCATTAATTTTATTCATTAAGTTAGACATCAACCTTCTTAGTGTTCCTCAATCAATGCATTTTAAACAATATAACAAGAGAAAAATAATAAAGCTATAATTGAATGCCTGTTTTTCCACTAGTTTTTTTGTAAAAGAATTGTATAGGGTCGCGAAATTGTTTGGCGAAACAGTCATGCATTTAAGGGTTAAAATATAGGTCTTTTATGCTCACCATGGCTGCATTTACTCGATAAAAAAATACAGTAAAACAGTAATATTGTCAAATATTATTACAATTTAAAGCTGCTGTCTGTAACTTTTTTTGTGTTCAAGATTTACAAAAAATATATATGAGAATGTACAACATGAATCCATTTTCCAAACCGTGTTTTTGTCTTACCGTGAATCATTATGGTATACACTTATAATAAGTGTTTATATTAGGACTATTTCAGCCCTGACTAGTAGGAACCGCTGCGGATTAGCACAGTGCCTGCCTGACTCGCCATAGACATAAACAGAGAGGAGATCCGGCTGCAATGTTCATCCGCGAGACGCATGCAGTTCTGTTTTTAACCGCTAGAGTGCAAAAAGTTACGGACTGCAGCTTTAAAATACCTGTTTACTAATGTAATATATTTTAAAATGTGATTCATTCCTCTGATGCCAAAGCTGAATTTTCTTTGTTGAATGTTGAAAACAAAGTTTTTTCAGTTGTGATGCTTATGAATTTTGTGGAAACGATGATTCCAATTATCTGATGAATACAAATAAAAAAGATTTTAAAATATATAGTTATTTTGTGAATGATACATCTTTATTGCCACTTTAGTTCAGTTTAATGCATTCTTACTGAATACAATTTTTAATGAAAAAATTAAATAAATAATAATCTTACTGACCACAAACTTTTGAATGGTAATGTATGCACTGGTATATATGGAAAAAATACTACAGCAAAGAAAACATGAAGGTAAAAGCATGGCTGTAAATAGCATAAAATGAATTTATTTACATTTAAAATTTGATGGTTTACAGTATATTTAAACCATAAGTGCTAACCTACTGCATCACATCAAGAAATATTTCATGAGGAATGATAATAATGATAATGCTATTTAAAATCCACATCTCATAACCAAATTGATAGATTGCAAAATAATAAAAACATCAACAACAATAATAATACATGTAGTCAAAGCACTA
This sequence comes from Romanogobio albipinnatus, assembly GCA_023566225.1. Taxonomy (NCBI): domain Eukaryota; kingdom Metazoa; phylum Chordata; class Actinopteri; order Cypriniformes; family Gobionidae; genus Romanogobio; species Romanogobio albipinnatus. The sequence goes on along the minus strand of CM042244.1, from coordinate 41,169,927 downwards.
CAACACAAAATAATTATTTATAAATAAAAAAAAACACAAAATGAAATCACCAAGAGAAAAAAATGCTAATTAGCTACAGACAATACTATTGAAGAGATGGCTAAAAAAACAAAACAAAACAAAAAAAACTATAGCACTCTGTCTCCATGCCATTTCACCCTGATACAAACAGTAATGAATGCCATCAATACTTGTGGGTGAAACGCTCCATCTTGGTGAAACGCCACTGCACATATATTTGTGTATGTGTGTGTGTGTGTGGGGGGTATTTTGATCTATTCTCTTTGTGAATTCCTGATTTCTCCCTGTTTCTCTTTCTGTGCGCACACATGTTGGCTCTGTTCTTGACTCGTCCTCTGCATGTCTTTTGCGTGCATGTGTACGAGTGCACGTCCATGCATTCAAAGGGGACTGGCAGTCTTGAATCAGGTTGTCTGCCTGACACCTGATTCACAGCTGCTCTCTCTCTCTCTCTCTCTCTCTCTCTCTCTCTCTCTCTCTCTCTCTCTCGTGTTTTAATACGACTCTGGGACGTTAAACCCAGATTATCCTTGGAAGTAATTCACACACTACATTCTAACAACGTACTGCTTCCCTTTGCTTGCTCTCTCATTCCTTTCTTACGCTCTTAAACCTTACAAGCCCACATCTCTGAGTCCAGAAAACAGGTTTTATTCAAAATTCCACCTTTGCATCAATCCTGGCTCAAAAATTCAATCTCTCTCTCTTCCTTCTCACTATAATTCCTTCTCCTTTACCCACAGTCCTTCTTCGCACCCTCAATCACGATCTACTTTCTCTCTCTCTCTCTCTCTCTCTCTCTCTCTCTCTCTCTCTCTCTCTCTCTCTCTCTCTCTCTCTCTCTCAGAGAAGATTAACACAATCTCTCCTCTCAGAGAGAAAACAAACATAGATAATCCGGACAGCACCACAGGTTAATGACCGTGGATTAGCTCCACGGTTAAAGGGAGAATATATGGATATAACAGAGGTAAAACAGATTTACAGTATCCCCAGATGTTTCCAAAACTCAACTGGCAGACAACGACACTAACATCCTCAAGGTCATGAGATTGATTCTCAGGGAACACACATTCAGATATAGGCTAACATTTAGCCTTAATTTGTCAAATTCATGAATGTAAATATAATGCAAGATTTGAACCTGGAATCTTATATTCTGCATCACAAATAAACAAATCCATGTCCATGGACCTATGTTTAATTCATAGCATCACAGCTTCCTATTCATTTGCACCCGCAAGAAAATGTCAATCACTCTGATCAAACCCTTCAAATCATGTTGCACCACTAGGTGGCACTGTTGGAAAGCTGTATTGGACTCTACAGTTAGCGCTACAGTTAGAAAAAGGTGTTTAATGCTACATTAGCATCAGTCACTTTAAGGACAGGTTGTACAACACTGCCACAAGAGATCACAGATGTGGATCTATTGCCGGCATATTAAATATTCAAACATAGACCCCTTCCATTACAGCCCTGCGTAATGCAGTTCTCTCTCACACACACGCACTCAAACTCAAACGCATAAACACAGACTTCCAGCAATCTGCATACGCTTAATCAGAGCAGCATGCCACCCACCAGCCCACACAAACACACACACACACGCCGTTCTGTCTGGATAATTATGCCTCTGAAAATTCACTTTGTGTTGATTAGTCTAAGAACAGTGAATAATGCTGTGTAATGCCAGCGTGAGGATAAAGTGTTAAACGAATAGTTCACTCAAAGATTAAAATTCTGTCATCATTTGCTCACCCTCATGCTGCTCTAACCTGTAAGACTTACTTTCTGCCGTGGAATATATCAAACATATTCTGAAGATTGTCTTAGTTGGGCACTGTAAGCAAATGTGAGTTTGGTGAATGCGAACAGGGCCTGTTAAACGGATAGTTCACCTAAAAATGAAAATTCTGTAATCATTTACTAACCCTCAAAGAGTGTTTGTAACCAAACAGTTGATGGGTTGTATGGAGAGAGAAAAAATACTATGGAAGTCAATGGGGTCCATAAACTCTTTGGTTCCCGACATTCTTCAAAGTATCTTCTTTTGTGTTCAGCAGAAGAAAGAAATGTATATTAAATTAGTATACATAGAATAAATAATTAAATGTTTGTAAATGTCTTGGGTGAACTTTCCCTTTAAACTCCAAAATGAAGGGAAAGATTACCACAAAAGTGCTCAGTATAACTTATTCCAACTTTTCTGAAGCCATATGATATGATTTTAGTCATTGACAGAAATACATGTCATTCAACATTCACAGACAATCTTGACACGGTTTATCACTCTTGAAGCGGTCACGAGAATTTATGAGAAATGCCGCGATGTCCAATTAAATAAATATAATAGCCTAAATTCAGAAACAATTTATAGCATCATTACAGGTATACATGGCCATAACGCCCAGCCCTAAAACTGCTCTATGTTCAATGAAGGCATTTCAAACATAACAGTATGACTTTCTATTAAGCTGTGTATTGTGAAAAGCTCTATACAAATATATTTGATTTGAATTGAATGAATCTGAATATGATCTTTTCAGTAAATCGGTTGATCCAGTTCACAAAATGGGCCTGATTTCTTCGTTCACGAATTGGACCGATTCTCTAGTACAATTATTTGATCATGTGGTCAAGCTTTCTGGAGTGTGGTTTGTAGTGAGTGAATAATTATTGAAATGTCGACCGGTGCACATTGACTGGTAAATGATTAAACATTTTGCCATTTGTGTTTCCATGGAAGAAAAGCCAAATGAGGTTTGGAACAACTTAGAGGTGAATAAAGGATAAAAGAGTTGTGAACTGAGCCTTTAAATGCTCACTAAACTCAAATCCAGACACATATAGAGTGGACTCACCTCCTCAAAACTGAAACCAACAGATTTACACTTTGTTCCTAACTTTAATCCTCAGCTCAATGCATTTCTTCTCAAGGACAAAGAGTTTTTGCACTATTTGAGAATCAATGAATTTCTAAAGCGGTGCTCCACCCGGTTTTTAAAGTGCAGAAATGACCGCAGCACATAACTAACATCCCCCAGGGGAGAGAGAGGGAGCGAGGGCTGCCTGCACACTGTGGAGAGAGGGAGGGAGAGAGAGAGAGAGAGAGAGAGAGAGAGAGAGAGAGAGAGAGAGAGAGAGAGAGAGAGAGAGGTCGCAGTGCATTTTTACATTTTTACATTTCTTCTCAAGACAGGCAGGCGTGACCTAGCTTACCAAAAAGGGCCCTGACTGACCCATTCACACACTCAGCCTTAGGCTTTGTCCTCTTTATCCGCACATCAAAGGTCTCCTCTCTTATCTGCAAGAGACTTCTTTCTTCAGTACTTTTCTCTCTTATAATGTGATTCATTTTTTTGTCATCACATAGTTTGTAATTCAGGGCAATATTAACAGAAGGTCATGTGTAAATGATGGTGGTCTGTATGTGTGAAATAAAGAAAGGGTTTATACTTGATCAGCTTAGACCGGTTCATGCTGGTTTAGCAGGTTGACCTTGCTTTCTTTCCAAATGCATAAAACTTTCTTCCTTCCTTTGAAACTTCTGATTGCAAATGAAGATATTTTGCAGATGTCCAAGCTGTTCTGTTCTATATTAATGTGACTGCTTGGACTGTCCAGCTTCAAATAATGACAAAATGTACCATCAAAATGGTCCAGATGATTTTTGACATCATTTATTTCTGCACATCAAACGACAGTCATCATTGATGTCAAGCCATATCCCCCCCCCTATTTAAACTTCAGTTAGAACAGTTAACATATGACTTCAGAAGATTTTTAAGAATTCAGTGACCGCTTTTATGTCTTTTTGTAATTTTTGGAGCACAACGACCTCAGTGCTCATTCATTTTTGTTTAAAAAGAGCAACATTTATCAAAATATCTTCCTGTTTAATGGACAAAAGAAAGGTTTGAGGGGAACAACATGAGAAGTTTAATTTTGGGTTGAATTATGCCTTTAAGCGTCCCACGCTGCATATGGTCATCTGTCTTTTCAACGGATGTATTATATGAGGTTGTTTGTATGCCTGTGCATGTACGTGTATGTTTGTGCGTATCTCCTCTTAGCAAAAAGCAACCACGCTCTAAGCTCTGTGGGTTCCTGAGAGGTCATGGCGGGCATTGTGATGACAGATATTGCTCCTATTGGAAACACTTTCCTCCCTGGGGCGAGCTCTTCCTCTCTATGCTGCTTTCTTTTCTTTTCACTGTCTCTCGCTCTCCCTCTGTCTCAAAGAAATCTTCAACTTCAGTCTTTCTGATATGGAGCGAAATAAACAAGAGGCAGGCATGACGTTCGGCTGTTCTGAATGAGATAAGCAGGTGGCCAAACTAGAGCAGGGTCCTGTAAACACAAACACAAACACGACAAATAATGTTCAGCAGTTTTTTTTATTTTTGTTTAATGGGCCGGAAACCAAAGGGGAGCTTAGTGCTAATTTTACGCTTTGTTTATTCTAATTCTATTAGAGTGGTATCTTTCATGTTTTCTATTAGTTGCGCGTGGGTTCTCTGGCTAAATCCCTTTTAACCTCTTCAATCTTTGTCTTCAGATACTCCCACCTGCATATCCTCACTCATTGTTCTCTTTCTCTGTCTTTGTCTTGTTCTCCATCATTGTATCTCCATCATTTTGTCTTACAGCGCAGCCAGAAGTCCTGGCCAGAATTCCGAGCCCTGATGGACAATGGAACCGTCTCTGTGTGGATTTGACAGGAATATTAGAGAGAACTGTAACACAGGAGCAATTTTAGAAAATATGATTGGGCGAATAAAGCATCAGTGCAGTGGAGGATGAAGTAAGAATTCAAGGAGAGACATGGGAGGAGTTCATTTGTTTACCCATTATTCCCCCTTTTCATTTCCTCCTTCACTAAAATTGAAGAGTTCCATTTGTTGTGCTTTATAGTTCTCTCTCACTTTCTTTCCCAGAACTCTTTCAAAGCTCACAAGACTTAGATGAATACTTCACCTAAAAAATTGTATTTTGTCTGAAGTTACTCGCCCTTTCTTTCTTCTGCAGAAAATAAAAGAAGTCATTTTGAGAAATGAATCAGTGTTTTTTGCCCATACGATGAAAGTCAATGGGCTCCAATGTTGTTTGGTTCCTAATGCTTTTCAAAATAACGTATTTTGTGTTCAGCATATAGGAGAGAAAATGATACAGATTCTAAGCTAAATTTGAGCAGGCATTTACTCATCTCACTGCACAAAAACAGATTCACTATTCCTCAAAATGAATAAAAACAGCGAAATGAAAACTCAGAATATTATGCAAACCTGCAATAATTCAATATGTTAAATAATACAAATATACTTTCCCCCGTTTTCACAGACAAGGTTTAAGCAAGTCCCAGACTAGAATGCATGTTTGAACAGTTGCAACTTGCACTGAGATATCTTAAAATGTCAGTGCCATTGTTTTCTCTCAAGATGCACACCAGTTTTTTTTTTCTAAGCCACGTTTATAAAAGCTTTAAATGTCCTAACTAAACTGAGGCCTAATCCTGGCTTTATCTAAGCTCTGTTTGAAACCAGGCCTTTATGTATTTAATCTCACTTTATTAACCAATGTCTTTGCTGCCGACTTTTGATGATAAGCAAAAATTACTTTAATTAAACATCACATTTGTGTTTCTTTTTTTTTTCTTTTTTTATTGCTGAAGAGTGTTGAACTTTCTTCTCCTGTGTCCTATTCTTCTGCAATCCAGAATGGCAGCACAGCTGTTTGAGCTGCGTCCTCTAATGTACAGCCTGAGGCTTTTTCATTTTACTTTTGGTGTAAAAAGCATCTTTTACATTTGCCAAAAATGGTTACTAACTAAAGCAATTACTTGTTTAATACTTGTAATACCTTTTTAGAGAATAATGCAATATTGTACCGGGTTACTTTTAAAAGTAACTTTTCCCAACAGTGATAAACTTTGCTTTGATGTTTCAAATGGACACACAAAAATAGTATTTGCTCCAATATTGTCTATAGCCTATGGTCCATGAACCCCTATGAAAATTTAGCCTGCTATACTGTAGTTATGCATCTCAAACCAGGAAATACTGATGCAGGTCTGCACTGCAAATTCTGCCTAAATGAGAATTTCTCTTATGGGTTCTGTCTTTCTCTTTCGATTTCCTTATCTTTTTTACATTTTTATCTTTAATACTGTCTGCCCTAGTGTATGTCTTACTTCCACATCTCTGTATCTCTCTGTATACTGTCTCCTCTCTCTGGCCACTCGTTTAATCTCTCTGCTCCTTTCTGTCGGTTTCCCGTTTCCAGTTTTTCCTTATCACAGTAACACATCCCTGGCCTAAAATCCCTCCCAGGCTCACCTGCAGCCAAAGCTTTTTTTAACACTGACTTCCCCAGACCTGCCAGGATTGTCAGTGGCAAACCCTCTCAATTTATCCACACACACACCCTCACACAAACTTGCATGATCGCAGTAGTCGCTCTGACGTACACACAAAGGAGTCCAGGAAGCTGGATTGGCATCAATAAAACTGTGCTGGCTATTCCCAGTGTCTGATCACATCCAGATCTGGACAGAACATACACACAATCAACTTGGATACCCATCAGCTTGGAAATGGGGCTTCAAGCCTTTTAACTGTAATAGGCAACATGAAGTGCATATCACTGCAAAACCTGATTAGTTGAGATTATTTTATATGTAAAATGAGCCTGTTGCTTCCATTAAAGGGACAGTTCACACAAAACAAATGAAGATTCTGTCATCTTTTACTCAGGCTCATGTTGTTCCAAACCTGTAAGCGGTTATATTTGCAGTCAAAAACACATAAAGAATCTTTACACAACTGTTGAAAACAACAGTTCATTGTAACCATGGAGAACAAACCAAAAAGGACAAACAAAAACAACAACAACAAATAAAAGACAACCCCCCAACAAACATAGTCCAAATAAAACAACTACAGTAGTTTCCACGTCTTCTGAACAGAACTGTGAAGTACAGACAGAATTTAACTCTATAATATTTTATATTCAGATTCAAAAATGTTGTTACTTAAAGGGTTAGTTCACCCCAAAATTTACCCAAACCCTAATTTACTCACCCTCATGTCGCTCCAAGCCCGTAAGACCTTCGTTCATCTTCGGAACACAAATTAAGATATTTTTGATGAAATCCGAGAGCTCTCTGACCCCTCCATAGACAGCAATTTAATTAAAACTTTCAAGGCCATTGTTAAAATAGTCCATGTGACTTATGTCTTATGTGACTTACATGTCAACCTTAATTTTATAAAGGGACGAGAAAACTTTGTGTGCAAAAAACAAACAAAAATAACAACATTGTTCAACAATTTCTTCTAGCCTGTATCAGACTCTTACGCTGTTGTGTAAACAGTGCACTACTTCCAGAATGCCGGCTTACCATTGGCCGTTTAACACTGCATAAACTGCATAAACAGTGTCTGACACAGGCTAGAAGAAACTGTTGAATAAAGTTGTTATTTTTGTTTGTTTTTTGCGCACAAAAAGTATTCTCATCGCTTCATAAAATTAAGTCTGAACCACTGGAGTCACAAGGACAATTTTAACAATGTTTTTTCTACCTTTCTGGGCCTTGAAAGTGTTTATTAAATTGTTGTCCATGGAGGGGTCAGAGAGCTCTCAGATTTCATCAAAAAAATTGAACAACATGAGAGTGGGTAATTAAGCAAGGTCATGCTTTTTTGAGCGTGCTGCTCAACCGCAAGACACATAAAGCAGACACGAGAAAATGAAGCTAGCACTAGAGTTCAACCATCATGATTATACAAATGTGTGTGCATTTGCAGCCTTTTGTTTTGTGCAAATGTAAATTGTAATATTGTGTTTATTTTTTGTAGGCCTATCTGATTTCTCTCATATAGAATGCATTTGGTTAAGAATTGCTGCAGTATAAAGCGCGCCGGTGATCATCTTCAGCTTCAGTGCATGCAGCTCAAACAGCAATGCACAACTAATAATAATTATGCTATTGCAACTGTTATTGCATTTTAGTTGTGTTATGTTTTGTACCAAGAGACTAGTCTTCGCCACACCCACATATCAACCAGCTGTCCTTGATGATCCACTAATCACCCCTATTTTAAGAATACCTGTTTGAGTGTCCTGAAGAAGGCTGTGTTGCCGAAACACATAGATCTACTTTTAACTGTTTTTAATGATTTAGCTCAGTTCATTAAAGGCGGTTTATTTTAACACGTGAGTGCCTTGGAGCATTTTGTCTGCATAATTTGATGTTTACCTCCAGCTCATCCAATGAGCACCAGTGGCTAATTAAATCCACCCGTGTAGCACTCTCTGCTTCTGTTTTTTTGCAACAATAACTATGGTTGGGACTGTCATATTACATAACATTATAATGAGAACACTATTGTAATAAATCGTTGTGATTAAGTTACACATGGAGTTACACATTCTGACTAACACGCATCTGTGGCAGCGAGGGTGACACGTTGCCTTAGTCGTTATAGTTGATTATTAAATAAGTAATTTAATAAATTATCAATCACATTGACTCATTTTACAATCCTACTATTTTGAGCAGCATTTGAGCAGCATTTGCACACCCTGTCATGCTGTTGGCTATAAGCCAATGTTACCGGTTCTACTCAACCCGCTCAGGGGTGTGTTTCTCGTACAACAATGTAACCCGCTGCTTAACTACCATAGTACGATACATCGTTGCAGACATTTCCCGAAACCGCATTGTCGCAAATTCAACCACATTGGTAAATTATGTTATGAAGGTGCATGGGCGTAGATTACGCGGGGGACGGGGGGGACGTGTCCCCCGCACCTTTAATAAAACGTAAATTCGTCCCCCGCACTTTACCGAGTCTCACCGGTCCAAGTCGACCGGCTCCGTGGGGGATTCGAACCGGCGTCTAGTCGTACCGCTCTTACTGGCCTACGTCTGTTACACGGGCAAGTTTGATTACGTAGAAGCCAATGTGAATAAATCTACATGACCTGTCATTTTATTCGTATCCAAAAACAAGGCGCTCTGAACACCATGGAGTGCTAACACTCTCGTGCAACACTCCAATTCATACTCGAAGCCGGAGGGCGCCCTCTCACAGAAAGTCCAAAACGGATTCGTAGAAGTAATCACGTTCCAAAGGCATTCACAGCGCTGAACCAGCAGCTAAATAAAGAGAATTATGACTGATGAAACGCGACGACAAACACGATGATTTCGACATTATATGTGTGTGTTTTTCAAGCCATCTCAAGGTATTTATTGACAATAAAGTATATGAATAATGCAGTGCTAACTGACATCCTTTTTAATGTTTAGTATCTTCTGCTCACCAAGGCTGCATTTATTATATAAAACAGCTGTTTACTATGTAACTGAGCTAGTAAACGTGTAATTTTTTCCTGTGATCAAAGCTGAATTTTCAGCATCATTACACCAGTCTTCTGTGTCATATGATCCTTCAGAAATCATTATAATATGAGGATTTGCTGCTCAAGAAACATTTATGATTATTATAAATGTTGAAAACAGTTGTGCTGCTTAAAAATGTTGTGGAAACCATGATGCATTTTATTTTTCAGGATTCTTTGATGAATAGAAAGTTAAATTAACTGCATTTATTTGCATTAAATAAAGCACTTATTAAATATAAATCTTTATTTATATTATAAATATCACTTGTGATCAATTTAATGCATGTTTAATTAATAAAAGTATGAATTTCTCTCTTTTTTAATCTTACCACAAAAGTTTGAATACTATCATGGTTTCCACAAAAATTAAGCAGCAGTGATTTCAGCAGTGAATTAAGTAAGCAACTGTTTTCATCATTGATAATAATCATAAATGTTTCTTGAGCAGCAAATCAGCATATTAGAATGATTTCTGAAGGATCATGTGACACTGAAGACTGGAGTAATGATGCTGAAAATTCAGCTTTGATCACATTTATATATTCACATAGATAACAGCTGCTTTAAATTGGCATAATATTTCACTGTATTATTTTTTTACAGCATTTTTTATTAAATAAATGCAGCCTTGGTGAGCAGAAGTCTTACTGGTGTCGAACAACATGAGGGTGAGTAATTAATGACAGAATTTTCATTTTTGGGTGAACCAACCCTTTAATGCACAAGTGTTTGTAGTGCATAAACCAATCATAAAATTGGCATAAAATATAGGGGAAAATATTATACATATTAGTGGTTATTGTTCAGCAGTGTATTTGATATCTTACTGAATTAAAAGCAAGAGATCAATTAAATCTGTCAATTAGACAGAGGTCAGAAAAAAACAGGTATTATACCTGACATTTCTGTCCCCCTCACTTATGAAAAGACGGCTACGCCCCTGTGAAGGTGGTTGAGTAATAATAACCTCTTTTAATGAATTTGTTTGAGATTGAATTAATACCAGATTGATGCGTGCTAACAAGGAGGCTAAAGACTGCAGCCCTCTCGTGTCAGTCACTAGAGCGCCTCTTGAGATCAGGGGAGTGAGGTTTACACACACAGCTCTTACTGGCCTACGTCTGTTACACCACTGCAGTAGACGCATATTGCAGTAATAAGGCTAACGATTAATTGATCTTTAATTTAAATGACGATCGATCATGGGAATTTGTGTAAATTGGCATCCCTAATTTATATATTAAATAAAAGCATTATAGTGTAGTAAATATACTGTGTAACATAGCAAAAACAAACAAAAATAACGACTTTATTCAGCAATTTCTTCACGTCTGTGTCAGACTATTTGTAGTAAATACAGTCCAGTGCTTCCGAGTTATGCCAGAATGCCAGCTTACCATTGGCCGAAGCTGTTCACGTGAGCACCACGACGCATGCGAGTGATGCTGACACAGGAGCTGGCCAACGTAAACTGCGTAGAAGACTGACATAGACAAGGATAAATTGTTGAATAAAGTCGCTATTTTTGTTCGTTTTTTTGCGCACAAAAAGTATTCTCGTCGCTTCATAAAATTAAAGTTGAACCACTGGCATCACATTTAACAAGGTCTTTACTACCTTTCTAAGCCTTGAAAGTGTTAATTACATTGCTGTCTATGGAGGGGACAGAAAACTCATCTTTTCATCAAAAATATCTTAATTTGTGTTCCGAAGACGAACAAAGGTCTTATGGGTTTGGAAAGACATGAGAGTGTCGGAATGAAAGAATTTTCATTTTGGGGTGAACTAACCCTTTAATGCAATAAGGTGATGGAAATAGTGTTTTCACATAAGCAATGGCATGTTTTAACTATTTGTGCACGTTGAAGGTGGAAGCAACAAGGAGTGACAGCTTTCTTATAAATAATCCAACTCAACAAAAAGAAGCGTTTAACCTCACATTCAGTCAGAACAGAGGGAGATATTTAGAGCCTGGTACCAATATTATCTATGATATTATCTATAAGACTTACATTTTGTTCTGTTCCTTTCTCAAACCTTAGTTTTGGAATGTAATGCATGAGCCACTTTTTTTTTCTTTTTTCTTTTTTTTGTCCTGTTTGGAGCTTGACAGCCCCTGGTGACTATGAACTGTCACTATATGACAAGAGCTTCTAAAGGAAACTTCTACTTTTGAGTTCTATAGAAAAAAAAATAACAGCATATGGGCCTGGAATGACATGAGTGTGGGTAAACAATGACAGAATTTAAATTTTTGAGCACACTTTTCTTTTAATTTACTAATGCGTCTTTTGCCGTTTTGGGTGATGTGAAGATGCCCTCAGGCGAACAGTCACACTCTTCTTTATCAGTGAAGAAACGGGATCTCAGAGATGAGTGCCATCTCATGGGGTTCAGGCGTGTGGCATGCACCACACGGCATGCCAGTGTAAATCACGCTCTTTTCTCTCGCAGCCTGTCTGATCAGTGTCTCGCGCACACGCACGGATGCGAGAGGCAGCACAGACTGCGATCGGGCTGATTCAACATTGACTCACATCGCCTATACAGCATCGACTCTCATTTTGGCCTTTTGTTGAGTTTTTTTTCTTCCACTGGAGCAGATTTTCTCACGACACCTGGCAGAATGAGTAACCTGCCCCTCCTACACTGGAACATCATCTGCTCTATGAGGCGTCTTCTGATCTCTTCCCACCTTCTATGCCCACACACACATACACACTTTTCCCTGCTGAAAAGATCAGCGTAGATGGTTACCACCAGAATGCACTGGGTTTTGGATGAAGGTCACCACTATTGTACTGGCGTTCCCACCAGGCTTCATAACTAGCTTAGCCAGCAAGACATTCTTGGTCAGCTTGCTTTAAACAGAAAGACCATGCTGGTCGGCAACCTTCACTACTGTAGCCATATTTAGCTGACAGCCAGCAGCCGAGTTTGTGTCCACATATTTTCTTGGGAAAAATTCTGCTCATTTGATGTAGATAAACGAGCACCAATCAGCAACAAACTAAAAATTCATGTTGGCTTCAGATGGGTTTTTCAGCAAGGTTTTCTCACTTTCCCATATGTCCCATAGGACATTCTTCCTACCTTGTTCAGAATGATCACAGCCTCTTGGTTGGCTCCGGTGATGTTAAAGGTGTCCCCTGACTCTCCGTCCAGGATGGTATACTCCAGCTTGGCATTGTCTCCCAAGTCAGCATCTGTTGCTGAGATCCGACCCACCTCCGCCCCTGGCACGGCCAACTCCGACACAGAGAACAGCCAAGAACCTGAGAAAGAAAAAAGGTTTGGACAAAAAGACGGGATGGGAAGGGAGACATAGAGAGAGAGAATCAATCATTTAGCATCCTCATACGTCGTATCAATTTTCAATTTTAAAAAAGATTTCACTGTTTATCAATTACGAGTTTATCCTTTTGAGTTGACTTTGGCTATTGATTGATTTCGTAAAAATGGTTGTTAGCGAAGATTTTTCACCAACGATAACAAAAATGCACATCATGATGATAATTAATTTGGTAACAATTAACATTTCAAATGTTAACAATAGTTAACTACATTACAGTGCCCTCAATATTGGCACCCTTGATACATATGAGCAAAGGCAGCAGTGAAAATAAATCTGCATTGTTTATCCTTTTGATCTTTTATTAAAAAAAATCACAAAATTGAGAGTGGGGGAAAACTCACATTATGAAATAAACGTTTTCAATGCATGTTGGCCACAATTATTGGTTATTGGTGTGAACAGGCCTTAAAACTGACTAAGACAATGAATTAAATGAACTAATTAGTATTTATTTGTATGTATTTAAAATAAAATAAAATTTTTTATCAAAAGACATTGCTGCAGACAACAAGCCACATTTCAAACACAAAGGCAGAACATTTCATTTTTTTCAACAAAAATGTATTGTGACATTTATATACTGATAAAAGTCAAGGAAGAAGAAAAGATAAAGAAGAGTGATGGTCTAAAACATAATATCTGCCTTCATCAGAGTTGTATATATAGTGAACATTAGTTACAAATGTCACAACCCAGGACATTACATAGTGCACCTCCATTAGACACAATGTATCTGTGACACAACAAAACAACAGCCTGTGATGAAAGTCAAAGCTAATCACCATCTCTGTATATCAACCAACTGCACCTAAATGTGCAGAAATATAACACCAGCCTTTTAAAATCACTCCCTCAATAGTGTGCATCAGTTCTGCATCTGAAAGTCTCTGAGCACAGACTGGCGTGTAGTCGATGTCCTGCTGTTCTTCAGTGAGGGAGAGGTGACTGATGGGGAAAAAGCTGATGGTACAGCAAGTGTTTGAGGATTCATCTACAGAGTGGCCACCATGTCATTGCTCGGACTTTGAAATGCTCTGTCACTTCTGTCAAGCAAATGCACAAACTTCCACTTAGAAGATGTCGTCTGCGATTCGATACACTTGAGGGAAAATCGAGGAGAGCTGTTTGCATTAGGATTTAAGGATTTGGCACAACAGGAAGTCAAACACATGACACGCACATAACTGAATGCTCAAGGTTGTGCACTTAAAAGACCAGTTGTCTTTTACTTGTCTTTTAAGTGTACAACCTTGAGCATTCGATTATGTGTATGTGTCTGTGTTTGACTTCCTGCCTAAGCCTTAAATATTCATGTCTATATATAGTCTATATATATATTAAAATATAATTTAGATAATGTATACGTATTAAAAATTTAATTTATTCCTGCGAAGAAAGGCAAAGTTGAATTTTCAGCATCATCCAGTCTTCAGTGTCACATGAAATCATTTTAATATGCTGATATGAACATGTCTCATTATAAATGTTGAAAACAGTTGTGTGCTTAATTTTTTTTTTTTTTTTTAAAGCTCAAACTTTTGAATCCTCAGAGCTGTTATCCTCAAGATCCTTAAAGTCCTGTAGGTGGGGCCTCCATGGATCGGACATTTTTGTTCAGCACATCCCACAGATGCTCAAATGGATTGTGAACTGGGGAATTTGGAGGCCAAGTCAACACCTCAAACTCGTTGTGCTCCTTAAACCATTTCTGAACAATTTTTGCTTTGTGGCAGGGCGCATTATCCTGCTGAAAGAGGCCACAGCCACCAGGGAATACTGTTTCCATGAAAGGGTGTACATGGTCTGCAACAATGTTTAGGTAGGTGGTACGTGTCAAAGTAACATCCACATGGATGGAAGGACCCAAGGTTTCCCAGCAGAACATTCCCCTAAGCATCACACTGCCTCCACCAATGCCATGTGTTCCCCAGGTAAGCAAGGCACACACACCCCGCCATCCACGTGATGTAAAAGATAACATGATTCATCAGACCAGGCAACCTTCTTACATTGCTCCGTGGTCCAATTCTGATGCTCACATGTACACTGTTGGCGCTTTCAACGGTGGACAGGGGTCAGCATTGGGCACCCTGACTGGTCTGCGGCTATGCAGCTCCATATACAACAAACTGTGATGCACTGTGTATTATGACACCTTTCTATCAGAACCAGCATTAACTTGAGCAATTTGAGCTACAGTAGCTCGCCTGTTTGATCGGCCCACACGGGCCAGCTTTCGCTCCCTGCATGCATCAATGAGCCTTGGCGGCATTCGTTCCCTCCTTCACGTACGTCTCCGTTCCCTCCTTCAGGGAACGAGGGTTACATACGTAACAGAGACAATTTCTAGGCTAACATGTCTAGAGAAAATGGTGGAAAAAAGCTGTGGATTTCCAAAACAGTAATGAAACAAAGCCATTTGTCATTTTCCATGCCTTCCTGCTAAAACTCACTTCAAACAAGCAAACACACAATGACAGCTACCTGTCACCTCATAAATCACCTCATCAATCAGGACAGAAGAAGAGCAGGAAAGCAACGGATGCTCATCTTTTTCCGAAGAAGCTTTAGTCGGCCAATCAAACAGCATGAAGGGACAAGACCAATGTTCTGTGACTTAGAGATATAGCACTTCCCACTGGGTCACTGTAATTGTGTTCAGAAGGGCCAAGCAAAGTGCCACCGCAGCGCCTGCTCGAACTCACCTCAAAGCACCACCTTTACTCTCGGTCTCGCCTCTGCAATGAAAGAGCCTGCTGGTTTTATTCTTTTAATTCATCAAAAGCAACTCTAATGGGGCTGGGCTTCCCAGGGAAAGAGAAGGGATTGGCTGGTATGAGTCAGCGCCCAATGGGAGATTAAGAGGAGAGTATTTAGAGCTTTTCAATGATAGGCAGATGTAGTTAATTAGCAGGTCTGTGGCTGAATGCAGGTTCAGCTCAGTAAATAACATGGACAATTACCTCAGGTCCACAGAGCGAGATGTGGGAGACTCAGTGTGGGCAAGACTACATGTGAGCAAGCGAAAAATGGATTTCGAAAAGAAACAGATTTAAATGGTACAAAGAGTTCTCGATGGATGAATAGATACAGAGGACTGTATTGTTTGTAAATGAGGGGAAAACAGCTTGATCCAAAGATGTAGCGATTACAGAGCTGAATAGAAATGCAAGGGAAATGTTAAAAGAGAGAACAGTCGGGAGGCAAATAGAAAGTAAAAATAAGAGAGAGTAAGAGAAGGAAAAGAGAAAAGAGGTCTTATCTATGGATGAGGCTTTATGTTGCCGTAGAAATGAGACCTCTGAGATGGGAGAGTCATTAAAAAAGTGTCTAGCTGGCTAAAGCTCAAGCGCTGGTTGAAAATTAGATTGAATAAAATCTGCATCCTTTTAAGGCGTCCATCACTGGGGCACTTATGGACGCGGGGTGTAAAATGAAGGATGTGGAGAGAGAATTGTCACAAAGCATCCTGCCTCCACTTGCCCTGTCCCTTTACCGCTCAGCAGATCCACTGTACTGGCAGACGTCATAACTACACTATCTGGATCCTGCCATATAGTAACAACAAGGGACAAAATGAAGTGATAAACAAAATAGTTTTTTTTCTTATATAATCAATAAAGCATAAATATATCACACAAATTAATTTAAATATAGTAAATAACATATGCACAATATAACCGCATAATATTACATAATACATACTAAAAATAATACTAATTACATAAAACTAAATATGATTTAAAATAATTATTTTGAAAACTTACCATTTTTAACTTGATAAAAAATAAAAAGAGAGATTTACTTAAAAAGATAGATTTACTTTAGACATCAAAATATTTGTGTAGTTCCTACACTAATTGACCACAGCCCGTCCAAATAAAGAAGCCAAATATCAACCAATTGATAAAAATAAATATTAATATAAAATGTATCATAATATTTACTAAAATAAATCAAAATAATTATAAAAAATGAATAGGCTACATCTGATAAATATCAATCAAGTTATTAAAAATAAATAATATTTATTTTACATAATATTTACAAAAATAAATAATAATAAAAAAAGTGAAAAAAAATTTACTAAAAAAAACTTGAAGAGAAAGAGAGTGAATTAATATAAACATCAAAATAAAAGTTTATGACACTAACCAGCCAAACTCAAAAGTCCAATTTTAAAAAAGACGAATATAAACCAATTTATTAGCCATGACAATATACAGTATATCGGTGAAGCACTAGTGAAAAATAAGTGTGGACTCCAACAGGTTTTGATCTAAAATTGTGTTTTTATTATGGAAAGTGCAAAAACAGAGGCTCTATGCATATATAAAGTAATCCATAAACTGTGGAAAAGAAATTAAAAATAGGCCCTTCAAAAGTAGTCATATATTCTGATTAAATAAAGAGCTGTCACACTATATACCCATGAAGGATAAGAGGAAGAAAAAGAGAGGAGCTGTTCATCAAAAGGGCAAAGCAATCAATAAAGACCCACTGAGATTATATGATTATGCAGGATTTTTTACATGATATTTGCATCCAGGTCTTGCTGTGAGGCTTAATGCATTGTAGAAGTGCTGCCCCGGTGCTTTAGCTCACGTCCTGTGAATGGGCGCACAGCATCATGGGATTGCGAGAGTGTTAACAACTGCTCACTAGTGCCAAAAGAATAGATTCAACACAGCAAGAATTCCGCACAGGGGGAGTTAGCTAACTGTATATGAATACATCAAAAGACTAACTGGAGAAACAGCGAAAGTGAGAATGGGAGGGAGAGATAAAGAGATTGGTGTGGCGGCAGTGAATGAGGACTCAAAGAGAGAGAAGCGTGGGAGATGGACAGTTAGTGTATACTGTTCCTCAGAATGAAAGGACTGAAAACGCAGAGGTGCATACGTTAAAGGCAGGGAAAGAGGAGTCAGAGGAGGTGAATTCAAGAAAGAGAAAAAAGAAAGATGGACACAAGAGAGATAACAAGAGGCCAAGCACTTGTGTGTGGATGTGCATCTGTCTTCCATGAGTTTGTGCTATTGTGTGTGAGACTCAGGGAAGGAGAAGGTTGGGGGGGGGGGGGGGGGGGGGGCGTGTCTGTGGGCAATGATTAAGCCGTCAATTGAAGCAGAAAGCGCTGAACTAGATAAAATATTAATAAATAGAGCAAAAATAAGCAGGCAAAGAAAATGAAAAAGGATTAGAAGGAGGCTAATATTAACTACAACTATTTTAATTACACTCTTCGAGGATGTGGAGCTTAATTAGAGAAGACAATTATTGGAATTATTTCTATTATTCTATTATTGAACTCCTCCGATATTATTTGAATCACTATTTTCTTCCATTCTTCCAGGGAGTTGAATTTGCGCTAAATAAGGATGACTTGGCTTGAACCCATTCACACAGCATGCAACAGACTAGGCCAGACGGGTCTAGATCACCTTAATTAACACTGGATGGCTCTACAATCACAGTGTAAGAGAGAAGCTTACAAGCTCTGTCTAAACTTTGCCTGCTATAACCCTGAAACCCATTTTAGTTTTCATAGGCTAATCTACATACATGCTACAGCTAAATATGTTTGTCAGAGAGAGCAGACTGCTTAAAAACAGCATTGTGGCGAGCAGCGAGGCCGAGGGACCGTGAGAGCGGGACGAGGCGGCGCTCATCAGTGGGGATGGGCGCCAGCTGAACGCTGCAGCCGTCTTGTGTCTCACGGAGGAGTGAGGGAGTATAAAGGAGGAGCGACGACAGTGAAGGACGAGAGAGGACCAGGCCTGGATTTTGTGTTGTTTTAGCTCCTTCTTCCCATATGAACGATCTTTACTACAGTGGCCACTGTAGTAAAGATCGTTCATATGGGAAGAAGGAGGCGGGAACCGGCGAACATTCAAAACGTTTAATGAATAAACACAAAATAAAATGGTGGCGGCAGCCCCTCACGGCCGACTGCCGCTTACATACAAAACAAATAAACACAAAATGAAAATAAAAGCTGCAGCCCCTCACGGACGACTGCAGTGTACACATAACAAAACGTAACTAAAACAACACAAAATCCAGGCCTGGTCCTCTCTCGTCCTTCACTGTCGTTGCTCCTCCTTTATACTCCCTCACCCCTCCGTGAGACACGAGACGGCTGCAGCGCGCAGCTGGCGCCCATCCCCACTGATGAGCGCCGCCTCGTCCCGCTCTCACGGTCCCTCGGCCTCGCTGCTCGCCACAAGCATGTATCACCCAGCAAAAAACAAAACAAAAAACGATGGCTCAGTATAGAGGGTATGCATTGACGTCACTTTCCCACATGAACACGCCCCCTCAGCTGGACTTGAGTGGCAGAAGAGCCTGCTGGAAATATAGGGGAAACTGCGAAAACACGAGTGAAACAAACTATTATCAGTTTAAACTAAAGGTTGGACTTGATATAAGTGTTTGTTTCAACGTATCCAACATCCGGTGATTAATGGATATTGACATGCAGCAAGGAATCATGTTTCCTGACATTTATACAGTGATTTCGACTCCAGGGAAATACATAAAGCTATTTTTTTATAAATAGAATATATGCAGGTCTGAATCCGGGTGATGACACAATTGTCATAATTGTCCAGCCCTAAAACTTGTATAATTTTTGTCTGTGTTTATTTAAAAACATCCAATTATGCAGAATATAAGTTCATATTTAATTGATGATTTGTCAATATAAATCCTCATATAACAATGCAATAGGGTATGATTTTATCCCAAAATTCAACATACTGACACAAAATGATAACTGCAAATCCACGTTTTGCTGAATTGCAGTTTTGTTTCTGAATTGTTTCTGTGAATTACAGCGATCCATTTGATTCTATAGATGCAGTTCACTATTAACTGCCAGGTGATAATATGTATTTTGCTAATATTACATTGTTCAAAAATATCTAACCACCAAACAGATTGAAGTGAAATAAAAGTAAAATTAAATAAATAAATTGATCAAAAATGACAGTAAAGGCATTTATTATGTCACAAAAAAAAAATTATATTTGAAATAAATATAGTTCCCTTTCAGTCGGTCACGTTCGACGTACGTCGGAACTGACCGACGAATTGGGATCTATTTTCAGAGACCAATCTACTTCGAGTGTATAGAAACGAGCCAATAAACATTGGCATGCGGTTCACGCACCGCCCCGCAGCGCGGGTATAAAACACGGACGTGAACAACGCATACCGCTTTCAACTTCGGAGCCGGTAGTTTTGCTGCTTACCTGCGCAAGATTGTTTCTGCCGAGAGTGTTCAAGAGAACGGGTCTGGAGAAGTGCTCTTCCTGGTGTTGGCGTGATGGCGCGAGTCAGCGAGTGGCTGCAAAAAGAGTTCCTGTGTTGGTTCGCTGGGCGTTTTCCTTTGAGTGCTCACCCGCGGGCTTGCACTATCGGACCGCGGGGAGCCGCGGCCATCTCCCTGAGTGCTTCAGCACTTTTAAAGAGCAATTTTCCATTCCTAAAAGAGCATACAGTTTGACCTGCGTCTTTCTCAAGATGTCACTCAAACTGTGTTTCTGGATGCGGTTGTTTCCTGTCCTCATTTGACGGCCACAATCTCTCTCGCATATAAACATGTGAGGCGTTCGTGGGTGATCCGTGTTCTCTCAGGAGAACGTGGTCACGTCGGCGCGTTGTTTGTCTCGAGTCTTTCTCGTAAGGGCTTGAGCGTTCAGCGTGCCGTGTGCCGTCTGGCGCGGCTGACAGCGGGGGTTGCCACGGCAACTCAGCGCGTCACTCGCGCTCTGGTGCGCGGTCGAGACTATGATGCCTCAAACGGGGTTGAGTCCCTTTGCTTATTCCCCGATCTAGTTCTTTTTCTGGTGCACCAGAAAGGCGCTACTTTGGTTAATAAGCCTTGGTGACCTGAGGATTACAGTGGGGCTTCCCCGCCGGGTAACCATTCCCCGTGGGCCCCCACTCCTCTATCGCATCACAAGCATGTTGAGACTTTGTTCGTGGGTGGTTCATGTTCCCTTATGAGAACATGACCATGTCGGTGCATTGATTCACCGTGCCTCTTTCTAAATAGGGGCTTGAGTGTTCAGCGCGCCGTGTGCGGTCTTCGGGCGGCCACGTTCATTGTCCCACATGCCTGCTGGTAGCTTACAGATGGGATTGCTGGTCCTTTTTTGAAAAAAGGGGGGACCTAGCATTTCATTTGGGGCTCTGGCAGAGGACAGATGTCAATTGCTGCATCGGAGAGAGGGCTGTTATGTGCTGGAAATGATGATGCTGAGTTTCCCACTATAATAGTGTGCGCTCATGCTGAATCAGATTCAGAGTTGACAGCCATGCTTTCTGGGGTGGCTGCCCAGATGTGCATTGAAAAAACTTAGCAGTGTGGAACTATTTGGTGCCAAAGTATGGAACGCCAAAAGGGCCATAATCTGTATACGTTTTTTCTCTCTCTCACTGCCCTCTGTCCTGCATGCACGAGGGTAGTCCCGACCCAGGGGTTATGCAGGAACTGCGTGCGGTGATGGACCTCGCTCTCCGGGTGACGGAAGTCACTGCACGCTCCCTGGGTCAGGCGATGTCCACACTAGTGGTCCAGGAAGCTGGGGCTAACCTGGCAGATATGCGTGAGCCCGACAAAGTTTGGTTCCTCAACGCCCCTGTCTGTCAGGCTGGCCTCTTCGGCGACGCCATCGAGAACTTCACCCAGCAGTTCTCGGTGGCCCAGAAGCGGATGGAGGTGGTTTAATAAAAAAATAAAACCATCCTGCCCCGACAACTAGCTGCTGCCTCCACCCAGTCGTCGGCTGCAGCACCTCCATCTGCTTGTCGCCGAGGGTGCCCCCCCTGCGTCCGCCTCCGCCCTGCAAAGCCAAGCAGCAGCCTCCACCCGGGCAGCAGGTGGCCGGGCGCAGGGGATGTGCCCAACCCATCCAGGGTACCGCGAGTCCGCTAGCAAGCACAAGGGCGAGCGGCCCTGGAACGGGCAGCCCAGCGAGATGGCAAACTGCTCGGGGAGACGGTGTCCGCACCCCTCCCTCCCCCGGAGGAGGACCGGGGGGAGAATATTTTTTCGGTTCGGTCCTGCCGCTGGCTCTCCGGAGTCCAGCGGTACCCACATTCTCAGAGCAGTTTCCTCCCTCCCTGGGCCCTGAGAGGGTTAGGTTGGCAGTGTGCGACGCCCCCGGGCCTTGCCACTCCTTTCCTCCCCTCTCCCCCTTCGCCAGGCGGCAGCAGTGTGGGCACCGAGGACGCCCCCGGGCCTTCTCACCCACACTCTGCCCCACCTGGAGTACTCAGGCAACACTCCGGGCCGCCTCCGGGCCTCCCGAGTCGGGTCTGAGTGCTCCACCTCGCTGCCTCACCCCGGGTACGTCTGTGGTACCGTTGACCCCGCTTGTTCGGTCTCTGGGGGCCTGGCTTGGCCTACCTAGACCGTCGCGCTGGCTCATCCGTGCCATCAGACTCGGCTATGCGATTCAATTCGCACGCCGGCCTCCCAAGTACAGGGGCATCCTCTTCACCTCAGTGCGGAGCAGCGATGCCCATGTCTTGCGGTCCGAGATCGATGTCCTGCTGGCGAAGGGCGTGATCGAGCCGGTTCCTCCAGCCGATATGAGGTCGGGGTTCTACAGCCCCTACTTCATTGTACCCAAGAAAGGTGGTGGGTTAAGGCCAATCTTGGACCTGCGCATTCTGAATCGGGCCCTGCACAAGCTCCCATTCAGAATGTTAACGCAGAAATGCTTTCCCGAACGCACCCGTCCCCGAGGTTGGTTGCAGCGATCGACCTGAAGCCCTTCGGGCTGTCCCTGTCGCCTCGCGTCTTCACGAAAGTCGTGAGGCAGCCATTGTTCCGCTCAGAGAACGCGGCGTTCGCTTACTCAACTATCTCGACGACTGGCTTATTCTCGCCCAGTCTCGGGAGCAGCTGTGCGAACACAGGGACATGGTGCTCAGTCACCTCAGCCTGTTGGGCCTTCGGGTCAACCGGGAGAAGAGCAACTCTGTCCCACGCAGAGGATCTCTTATCTCGGTATGGAGCTGGATTCGGTCAACCGGACTGCGTGCCTCACAGAGGAACGAGTCCAGTCAGTGTTGAACTGCTTGAGTACATTCAAGAGCAGGACGGCGGTCCCACTGAAATCTTTTCAGAGGCTCCTGGGGCATATGGCATCTGCAGCCGCGGTAACGCCGCTCGGATTGCTTCATATGAGACCGCTTCAACGCTGGCTACACGACCGAGTCCCGAGGTGGGCGTGGCAGAGCGGCCAGTATCGGGTCTCAGTTACTCCGTACTGTCGCCAAACCTTCAACCCTTGGTCCGACCCCTCGTTCTTACGGGCCGGAGTGCCCTTAAGACAGGTGTCCAGGCATGTTGTGGTATTCACGGATGCCTCTGCCACGGGTTGGGGGGCCACGTACAACGGGCATGCAGTCTCGGGTCTGTGGACGGGGCCCCAGCTGCATTGGCATATCAATTGCCTGGAGTCAATGGCAGTACGTCTTGCGCTAAGTCGCTTCAAGAAGCTGCTTCAGCACAAGCACGTATTGGTCCGCACGGACAGTACTGTGGCTGTTGCGTACATCAACCATCAGGGTGGTCTACGCTCCCGTCGCATGCTCCAACTCGCCCGCCACCTCCTCCTGTGGAGTCAGAAGCATCTGAGGTCGCTTCGTGCCATTCATATCCCTGGTGCGCTGAACCAGACAGCCGACAAGCTCTCTCGTCAGTGTCCACTTCCGGGAGAGTGGCGACTCTTCCCCCGGTCTGTCCAGCTGATATGGGACCTCTTCGGAGCCGCGCAGGTCGACCTGTTTGCCTCTCCGGACTCGTCCCATTGCCAGTGGTACTATTCCCTGAACGGGGGTACCCTCGGCACAGATGCACTGGCGCACAGCTGGCCCCGGGACCTACGCAAGTATGCGTTTCCCCCAGTGAGCCTTCTAGCACAGACTCTGTGCAAGGTCAGGGAGGACGAGGAGCAGGTCTTGCTAGTTGCGCCCTACTGGCCCAACCGGACCTGGTTCGCCGAACTCACACTCCTCGCGACAGCCCCACCCTGGCCGATTCCCCTGAGGAAGGACCTTCTTTCTCAGGGAGGGGGCACTCTATGGCACCCGTGTCCAGACCTCTGGAAACTCCATGTCTGGTCCCTGGACGGGACGCGGAGGTTCTAGGTGGCCTGCCACAAGCTGTGGCAGACACCATCGCTTCAGCTAGAGCCCCCTCTACGAGGCGCCTCTATGCTTTGAAGTGGAACCTGTTCGTTGAATGGTGTTCTTCTCACGAGAAGACCCCCGAAAGTGTTCGATTAATGTCGTGCTTTCTTTCCTACAAGATGGGTTGGAGTGAAGGCTGTCTCCCTCCACCCTAAAAGTGTACGTCGCGGTAATTGCGGCGTATCACGATGTAGTTAAAGGTAAGTCCTTAGGGAAGCACGACTTAATCGTCAGGTTCCTCAGAGGTACGAGGAGACTAAATCCTCCTCCTCGTTCTATCTCGCTACCCTCTTGGGACTTAGCCCTGGTGCTCAGAGCACTTCAGGGCCCTCCCTTTGAGCCTTTGCAGTCCGTTGAGTTAAAAATCCTGTCTATGAAGACGGTTCTCCTGACTGCATTGGCCTCAATCAAGAGGGTGGGGGACCTGCATGCATTTTCGGTCAACGAATCGTGCCTAGAATTCGGGCCCGGTAACTCTCACGTCATCCTGAGACCCCGGCCCGGATACGTGCCCAAGGTTCCTACCACTCCCTTTCGGGACCAGGTGGTGAACCTGCAAGCGCTGCCCCCGGAGGAGGCAGACCCAGCCCTGGCTTTATGTCCCGTCCGCGCTCTTCGCGTTTACGTTGAGCGGACACAAAGCCTTAGGACCTCAGAGCAGCTCTTCGTCTGTTACGGAGGCCAGCAGAAGGGAAAGGCTGTCTCCAAGCAGAGGTTAGCCGACTGGACAGTGGATGCTATCGTCTTAGCGTACCAATCGCAAGACGTGCCTTGCCCGTTCGGGTTGCAAGCACACTCCACAAGAAGTGTTGCTTCCTCCTGGGCGCTGGCTCAAGGCGCCTCGCTGACAGACATCTGTAGAGCTGCGGGCTGGGCGACACCTAACACGTTCGCTAGATTTTATAGCCTCCGTGTGGAACCGGTTTCTTCCCGTGTATTCGCCTCCAACGGCCGGTAGACGCGAAGTACCCGTTCCTGTGTCGGCTTGCTACGCCACTCCCGCCTATGGCCGGATACGTGCGTTTATCTTCTCCAGTTGTGTCCCCCAGAAATGGTGAACCCTGTCGAGCTCCTCCGTCACCCCTGCAGTGTCAGACGTTGCGGCCGTCTGACGCCAGGCCTGCACCCGTATGCTTGTGGAACATGTGTGTTAGGCTGGGTCCATATGTAGCGGTTCCCTCACGGCGACCCCATATGTGTATTTCTCCACGGTTCCAGCTACCCTATCGGCTAGCCCCATGTCTTTCCCTTGACAGAGCCCGCTCTGTCGTCTCTGGGTGTGTTCTTTCCCCCCTGGGACCAGGTTGGATCCACCCCAGAGACTGCCATATGTAGTTTCTACCCAGTTAGGCTAGTCCATATGAGTATTCTCCACCTCTCCTCCTCCGGAGGACGTGGCTCCGCAGTGTACCATCTTCCGAGACAGGCACGCTTTCCCAGCGTTATCCAATAGTCACGCTGAGTGGGTCTTGCAGAAACAGCAGTGTCGGACCTCCCTGCCTTTAGCCCTGCCTGCTGCTCCAAATGGGAGCACCCAGTGTGCTTAAGCAGGGCGCTGGAAGGGCCAGCACCCTGGCGTTTTTCTAGGGATCCCAATTCGTCGGTCAGTTCCGACGTACGTCGAACGTGACCGACTGAAAGGGAACGTCTCGGTTACGTATGTAACCCTCGTTCCCTGAAGGAGGGAACGGAGACGTACGTCCCGTCGCCAGGTGCTGTGCTTCAGCTGCAGGCCCGAGTCACATCTCGGCTCCTCAGTTGTAAAAGCGGTATGCGTTGTTCACGTCCGTGTTTTATACCCGCGCTGCGGGGCGGTGCGTGAACCGCATGCCAATGTTTATTGGCTCGTTTCTATACACTCGAAGTAGATTGGTCTCTGAAAATAGATCCCAATTCGTCGGTCAGTTCCGACGTACGTCTCCGTTCCCTCCTTCAGGGAACGAGGGTTACATACGTAACCGAGACGTTCTTTTGGACTTTCTATTCATCAAAGAATCCTGAAAAAAATCTATCAGGGTTTCTAGAAAATTATTAAGCAGCATAACTATTTTCAACATTGATAATAATAAGAAATGTTTCTTGAGCAACAAATCATATTAGAATGATTTCTGAAGGATCATGTGACACTGAAGACTGGAGTAATGATGCTGAACATTCAACTTTGCCAACACAGGAATAACTAACAATTTAAAATATACTAAAATAGAAAATATTATACATATATACATATATATATATACACTAACCTAAAGGATTATTAGGAACACCTGTTCAATTTCTCATTAATGCAATTATCTATGGCAGTTGCTTCAATGCATTTAGGGGTGTGGTCCTGGTCAAGACAATCTCCTGAACTCCAAACTGAATGTCAGAATGGGAAAGAAAGGTGATTTAAGCAATTTTGAGCGTGGCATGGTTGTTGGTGCCAGACGGGCCGGTCTGAGTATTTCACAATCTGCTCAGTTACTGGGATTTTCACGCACAACCATTTCTAGGGTTTACAAAGAATGGTGTGAAAAGGGAAAAACATCCAGTATGCGGCAGTCCTGTGGGCGAAAATGCCTTGTTGATGCTAGAGGTCAGAGGAGAATGGGCTGGCTGATTCAAGCTGATAGAAGAGCAACTTTGAATGAAATAACTACTCGTTACAACCAAGGTATGCAGCAAAGCATTTGTGAAGCCACAAAATGCACAACCTTGAGGTGGGATGAGACCACTCATCTCCACTACAAATAGGAAAAAGAGGCATTTGAGACATTCAGATGGTAGAGTCAGAATTTGGCGTAAACAGAATGAGAACATGGATCCATCATGCCTTGTTACCACTGTGCAGGCTGGTGGTGATGGTATAATGGTGTGGGGGATGTTTTCTTGGCACACTTTAGGCCCCTTAGTGCCAATTGGGCATCGTTTAAATGCCACGGCCTACCTGAGCATTGTTTCTGACCATGTCCATCCCTTTATGACCACCATGTACCAATCCTCTGATGGCTACTTCCAGCAGGATAATGCACCATGTCACAAAGCTTGAATCATTTCAAATTGGTTTATTGAACATGACAATGAGTTCACTGTACTAAAATGACCCCCACAGTCACCAGATCTCAATCCAATAGAGCATCTTTGGGATGTGGTGGAACGGGAGCTTCGTGCCCTGGATGTGCATCCCACAAATCTCCATCAATTGCAAGATGCTATCCTATCAATATGGGCCAACATTTCTAAAGAATGCTTTTAGCACCTTGTTGAATCAATGCCACGTAGAATTAAGGCAGTTCTGAAGGCGAAAGGGGGTCAAACACAGTATTAGTATGGTGTTCCTAATAATCCTCTAGATGAGTGTATATAGATAGATAGATAGATAGATAGATAGATAGATAGATAGATAGATAGATAGATAGATAGATAGATAGATAGATAGATAGATAGATAGATAGATAGATAGATAGATAGATAGATAGATAGATAGATAGATAGATAGATAGATAGATAGATAGATAGATAGATAGATAGATAGATAGATAGATAGATAGATAGATAGATAGATAGATAGATAGATAGAGAAGAGAAAAGTAATGGAAAAAGAGAAAGCAGACTGGGAATGGTGACCGATATTGCTTTGAGAAGGAGAATGGGGGTTGGGGCGGGGGGTGTAGACAGAAAATGAGAAGGAGAAGGGACAGAGATTGTGTTTATGTCAGGGCTGCACTGTTTCTGAGGAGAAATACAGGTGGTTAAATCAGTGTTGTGTGGTTGCTTCGGGGTGTTAATACTTCCAGAGGACCCTCACTCTATTTCTCTCACAAAGACCACTGGGACTGTGGGGTAATCAAAACAAACCCACACCCTCAGCTCAAAATGGCTTTAATATCAAATCCCTCCCTCCATAATTTCACTTTAATAACCGCGACAATTGTGTCCAGGCCTCCTGGTGTATATTGTCAGGCTGCGTCTGACTCTCCCAGGACACCTCAGGTCAAGGCATCATTTAAAATACCCAGGTTAGACTAACACTCACCTCGTGCTGCAATATTTCAGCACTAACTGTTGGAATTAGATAATCGTATGCTGACCTCTATCAACAATGCCCTTAAAGAGCCTTGGCAAACTGTGCTGTATAACTAAATCGGTCCTGTGATTCAACGTGCCTGTAATCTAAAAGAGACCTTGCCCAGAGCACTACTTTTTCAAATACTTCACTCTCCAATTACTCACCATCATGTATGGCATGTTAAATAATAAAAGACGTCAATGCACAGGCCAGTGTCTAAAAGAAGTGAAACTTAAAAAAAAATAAGCCAGGAACTGACTAGTTTATCCAGCCAGAGCTCAGAGTCCGCACTCCCTTTCAGTTCTATACGTGTGCCCACTTCACTTTCTTTTCAGCATCGTGCGTGAGAGAGGAAGTTACGAGTTCGCGGTTTGGTGCGAGACCCCCGTCGCGCTGGCAGTCCGACGGCTGCATTCATCATAGAGACATAGGCGCAGACAGAAAGGCCTGCCGGGAACATTCCCATTAGCATGGAAATCACTTCCCTCTTACCTACCCCCACCACCCCCTCCACATCACTCGTTCTCTGCCTCCATACAAGAAGAATGGCTCTAACTCCTATTATTCTGCGTGAAGGCACTCTGCCAGGGTAGATGACAAGAAAAGCGAAATCGTTGACCATTTTCTCGCACTCCACTCTCACTGTCGCAGATAGAACAACGGCCAACCTCCTGATTGATTCCATTGCTGACATTTGGCTTTGGGTTATTCCTCAAAAACTCACACAATGAACCAACACCCCCCTAGAAAGTTTCCCCTACAGCTCATGTCGCAGAGACTTGCTACTGCCAACACATTCACAGATATTGCTGTGAGCATGTAAGACATGTAACATGCATGCAATAACCCCGTAGCAGATCTATACAGGTGGAGCTGGGGAAGGTGGAGGGTTTCTGAAAGCGCACTGCAGACTGCTAACAGCAAACTACCCGTATTTTAATGTTGAACTGCAGATCATTGACCACTAATGCAACAGCAACCAATCATCTGCGCTATGTAGATAATGATATGATCGCTACCAAATGAGTTAAGGACCTATGAGCCTGCACAATCTAAAGTTTCATGGCAGAACTAGGTATTAATAAGACATGAATATTGAATGAAAAATAAAAAAAATATATAATAAAAAATATACAAATAAATATGATATATTCTATAATAATAATAATAATAATAATAATAATAATAATAAGAAAATAAATAAGGACCCACTTTATATTAGGTGGCCTTAACTACTATGTACTATCATTTTAATGAATCATTTGATACAATGCACTTATTGTGTACATACATGTTTTTACATTGTACTTACATTTTAAAAAATACCTGCATGTAATTACATCTGTAATTACACAGTTGACACTTCCCTTACACCTAACCCTACCCTTAAACCACCACACCTGTCTCTAACCTCCCACCTCAATATCAGCAAAAGTGTTTTGAAAAGTTACATTGTACTTATTTTTTGATGTAAATACATAGTACTTAAGGCCACCTAATATAAAGTGGGGCCAAAAAGAATAATACATACACTATATTGCACTATATTAATTATTGGGACACCTCTCCAAATAAATGAATCATTGAGGTGTTCCAATCACTTCCATGGCCAAAAGCGTATAAAAGTAAGCACCTAGGCATGTAGACTGCTTCTACAAACATTTGTGAAAGAATTGGTCACTCTCAGGAGCTCAGTGAATTCAAGTGTGCTACCGTGATAGGTTTCCACCTGTGCAATAAGTCTATTCGTGAAATTTCCTCACTACTAAATGTTGTTGGTATTGTAAAAAAAAGTGAAAGCAATTGGGTACAACAGCAACTCAGCCATGAAGTGGTGCCACGTAAAATCACAGAGCGGGGTCAGCACATGCTGAGGCGGACAGTGCGCAGAAGTCACCAACTTTCTGCAGAGTCAATAGCTACAGACCTCCAAACTTCATGTGGTCTTCAGATTAGCTTGAGTAGAGAGCTTCATGTAATGGGTTTCCACTGCCGAGCAGCTGCATCCAAGCCTTACATTACCAAGTGCAATGCAAAGCATCGGATGCAGTGTTGAGTCTGACGGTGGATGCATGGCCCCTTAGTTCCAGTGAAAGGAACTCTTAATGCTTCAGCCTACCAAGACATTTTAGACAATTTCATGCTCCCAACTTTGTGGGAACAGTTTGGGGATGGCCCCTTCCTGTTCCAAAAAGACTGCACACCAGTGCACAAAGCAAGGACCATAAAGACATGGATGAGCAAGTTTAGTGTGAAGGAGCTTGACTAGCCTGTACAGAGACCTGACCTCAAACCGATAGAACACCTTTGGGATGAATTAGAGTGGAGACTGCGAGCCATGCCTTTTAATCCAACATCAGTGCCTGACCTTACAAAT
Organism: Romanogobio albipinnatus; assembly: GCA_023566225.1. NCBI lineage: Eukaryota > Metazoa > Chordata > Actinopteri > Cypriniformes > Gobionidae > Romanogobio > Romanogobio albipinnatus. Next base: position 41,139,504 of record CM042244.1, on the reverse strand, counting down.
GCGCTTCTAAAAGAATGGTTAAAAATTCCTATAAACACATTCCTAAATCTTGTGGAAAGTCTTCCCAGAAGAGTTGAAGCTGTTATAGCTGCAAAAGGTGGGCTAACTCCATATTTAACCCTATGGATTAAGAATGGGATGTCCTTAAAGTTCATGTGCATGTAAAGGGAGGCGTCCTAAAACTTTTGGCAATATGGTGTATAATAAATAAACAAATAAATAAACATAAATATAAAAAAATGACATCCATTTTCCATTTTCCAAAATTAAGTAAAAATTAAGTTGACTACCATTCTACCATTAAAGTTCTGTCAAATGTATAGTATATAGGCTACCTAAAGAGATAAAATGATGCCTGTTAAAAGAATAAAATAATTGTGATTTCCAACTAGTCTATAGAAAACAGAAAAGGCTTTTAAGTGCTACTCTACTATATTTTTCTCTCATTAATGACATTAAAACAGTGTACAGCCAGTCACTTCAGGATGCCTTTGACGTTTCACCTCAAATACACTCTACTCGAGATCTGGCCCTGCACATAAAGTGCAAGCGGGCAGACACAAAGAGGCGGTAATCACCACAAATGGCCGCAGTGCTACCAGGGCCTCATGTGGAACCATGGACCATCCAATCCCAGCGCTAATTGGGCGTTGTGCTACGACGGAGCGATTTCAGGGACGTTTTCATGCCCCACTGCTGTCTATTGCCCCCCGAGGAGACCCCACAGGCAGCCGCCAAGTCAGAAGCGCTTTGCCTGCTTGCCTTATTCATACCAAACCCAATCAGCCGAATCAGTCAACAAATTATCCGATCAGAACACATGGCTGAGCACCTCTCCAGCAAACTGACTCGAGGAAATGGACAAAGACCAGGCTACGCGTCACAGATAAGGAGCCGCAAGCTCGCCGGCGTACCAGAAAAAGGCACATCTTCTGCAGTGTTTTTGAGCACAGCGTGAGATGAAAACGACTCAGACTTCTGTGATTACAGCAGGCTGGTATGGCCAAGATGAGGCTATTAGTGTTCCTCTCATCCCTTCCTTCCTTCCTCCCTCCTTCACGCTCGGAGAAGCCGCCCTAGGGCCGCATCTTTACGGATTCAGACACGCATTTTACGTCTTTATCACGTCATGCACAGCGAAAACACAGATATATAACCTTATGGGATTGGACAAGACTCGCAAAAACAAATAGCCGTAGAAGCTCGCTGATGGTGGGAGGCCACACTGAATAAAATTAATTGTGAAGGTACTTTCATTTTAATTGAGTGTTCAGGACCCCGAAAGCCCATATCCGACTACCAAGAGAGAAAGCGCTTAAAGCACTCCCACACATGTGAATTTATTGGGAAAAGTCACAAGGGATGCGCATTTGCGGTTTTTGGCCGTGCATAAAACCTCTTTGCTATCACTACAGACAACATCAGACAACACTAGTGAGACGCCAGGCAACTAATTCTTTACATTTTCTGCTTCCTTTATTTTTAAAATGGATTCCAGCGGAGGCTGAGATGAGTTTACAGTATGCATAGTTACATCCAAACTGTGGCTTGTTATTACCATTATACTCAAAAGAACATATGCATCAGTCCTAATGGCCTGTTGAACTTGACTGCATGAATCCATAATGCAAATTTAGAGGGCTAAATGAGCTTTATACTTTGATGAGAGTGTAAATAAAAGGGCTTTATGATCTGCTGAGAGCACACAGTAAGTGTCTTGATGAACAGTATTTTATTGTACGTGTGCACCACTGACCACTGAAGAGCCTTTAAATACAATGCCAGCTGAGGGCAGAAGGGCTGAAGAAGGGGCTGAAGAAGGTCAAGAAAAGAAATTTACTTATCAAGGAGACGCACAGAAAGCCAAAGAGCGAAAGGATGCAGAATGAAAATTAGCCCTTAAGGATTGATGACAAAGCCTGTCACCTACGAATTTATCCATCTCCAGCCATCCTCTCTCCTCCCTCAGCCTGATGAACTGTCGAACGTGTGTATGTGACATGAATGTGTATGTCCGTGCGACACAGAAGCTGATGTGTATTCCTGTGAGCACGCACGTGAGTCTGCTCTCATGAGCCAGTCGGTGAGTGTGTAAATGGCATGTGTGAGAGATGGAGAGAGAGAGGGAGGGAGGGAGGGAGGGAAGGAAGGAAGACATGAGAACAGACAGATGGAATAACACAGTGTCTACACTGGACACGAGAGGCAAAACATAAATTGCTCCCATTAAAATCAATGACAGCGTCAGTTGTATCATGCTTTATTTTGAATAATGGCCTTTTCTATTTTTGACTCAGAGCTACTCCAGTCCTGTTTTTCCTGTACATCTGAAATATATATACATACACCGATCAGGCATAACATTATGACCACCTTCCTAATATTGTGTTGGTCCCACTTTTGCTGCCAAAACAGCCCTGAACCGTTGAGGCATGGACTCCACTAAACCCTTGAAGGTGTGCTGTGGTATCTGGCACAAAAATGTTAGCAGCAGATCCTTTAAGTCCTGTAAGTTGCGAGGTGGGGCCTCCATAAATTGGACTTGTTTGTTCAGCACATGCCACAGATGCTCAATTAAATTTGGAGGCCAAGTCAACACCTCAAACTCATTGTTGTGCTCCTCAAACCATTCCTGAACCTTTTTGCTTTGTGGTAGGGTACATTATTCTGCTGAAAGAGGCCACAGCCACCAGGGAATACTGTTTCCATGAAAGGCATGGTCTGCAACAATGCTTAGGTAGGTGGTACGTGTCAAAGTAACATCCACATGGATGGCAGGACTTTTCAAACAATTCAAACAATTTCCCAGCAAGTTTCCTTGCCTTCTTCCCATGGGCACCCTGACTGGTCTGCAGCTATGCTAATTATGCCAATTCTAGGATATGCAATGCACTGTGTATTCTGACACCTTTCTATCAGAACCAACATTAACTTGAGCAATTTGAGCTACAGTAGCTCATCTGTTCCTTCACTCCCCATGTGCATTAATGAGCCTTGGCCGCCCCATGACCCTGTTGCTGGTTCACCACTGTTCCTTCCTTGGACCACTATTGATAGCTACTGACCACTGCAGACCGGGAACACTCCACAAGAGCTACAGTTTTGGAGATGGTCCGACCCAGGCATTTGGCCCTTGTCAAACTCACTCAAATCCTTACGCTTGCCCATTTTTCCTGCTTCTAACACATCAACTTTGAGGACAAAATGTTCACTTGCTGCCTAAGTTATCCCACACACAAACAGGTGCCGTGATGAAGATGCTATGCCTGATCGGTGTATATATATTAACATAGTTAATGTGTGAAAAAAGACAACAAATGTATGTCTGAAACACCAGTTTGTTTCACTTTAATGCCCAATTAAATCAGTCAAGGTTCCTTTGATCGCAGCACAATTTGGATATATTTGGACAATTATGCCAATTCTAGAGCTAGTGCATGCAAAATATTAATCTGAATAAACTGTTCATCTTAAGTTTAAGTTAAAAAGATGACAGTAAATACATTAAATACACTTTTTTAATTAATTTGAATTTTTTAATAAAAAAATTAAAATACAAATAAAATAAATTATTTAAAAAATATGTTCAAAAATATTAATTATAATATTATCCTTCTTTTAAGCCAAACACACACGCACACACACAAAAAAAATAAAAAAATAAACTGAACAATTCCAATAGGGTCCCAATGAATACTTAAAATATTTAAATAGTTTTTAATAATTTTACTTAAGTTGCTTAAGTTTAGCTCACAGCTGATTAGTATATTCAACACTGCTGGCGTACAGCTTTGATGCTTCCAGTGTAGACAGGATGTAATAGATGATTTAAAGGTGTGAATGGGTGCACAGGCACACACATACAGGCAGACACACTCCCATAAATAAAATTGATTCCATTCTTGGAGCGGAGTTAAGCTGTCCTTTTTCTTGTGTCACCATCACCTCTCCTCTCCTTTCCTTCCTATCTCTGTCTGCCTGTCAGCCTTTTTTCTTGTTTTTGCTTTCTCACCATGGACAAATTACGGTGATTATCATTTAGTTTCTCTATTCTTAAACTCCCTCTCTTCTCTTTTTCCATCTTCCCTCAATCTTCTTGTTTCCCCTCTCCTTCTCTTTTGTTCTCTCGCTCTTTTCATCTGTATTCAGCAAAGACTCAGGGGAAATAAATTAGTAATATTTATGATGAAACCTTCTCTGTATCGTTGCTTCTTATCTCGTCGCCTCATAAAAAAGACACTGATCTTAACAGGCGTACCTATGTAGTCATCCGTCAAACAATCTACCCATCCATCCATCACGGGCACAGTGCACTGCTCTGCTCCTCTCGGCTGCCCAACACAGCAGCCATGGCTGTTAAAACTACAGAAACTCCCCCTGCACCTGAGTCTGCATCTATTATACCGAGTGATGCATCAGCCTCCCTGCAACATTCTTCAAACGTAATTGCAATGGTCAAAACAGCTCCCAAAACGCCTGTAATTTGTTTGCTTTTATCTGAAGTGAATTCCCGGAGAGATTTCTAAATCGGCTTTCAAATACGAGGAGATTTACCCAGCCTTGCCCAGTGAACCTGAACTTCTACCTGGGTGAGACTTTGATATATTTTCCCCACACGCCCTCTTTTCAGGCTTTAGATAATCTCACCCCGGGTCACCCCAGTAAAAAAAACATGAGAAAGAGAAGGGCAGAGCTGACGTTGGGAGAGAAAGGGCCCTGCTTTGACCATACTAATAAAATACTGGTATGCAATTGAGCAGAACTGGAGGGTGGCTGCGTTTGATAGTGTTAAGGCCCTAATGCAGGCACAGTTAAACAGCTGGCAGTGAGAACGATATGGCTCTTTCTTATAACCAACCTCTAACTCTAGCTCTCTTGTCTCCTGTTCTTAGAAATAGGAAAACAAAATAACACAAATCAAATGTTTTGGGATTGTGCCACTCTTATTGACGGAACCAACAGGAAGGGGATAGGAAAATGGGACAGTGATATGACTTAAACTTGTATTCCCCCCACAGCTCAACATGTTTGGAACATATGCACTAATGTACCATATTATTATGTATTTAAATGTACCATGGTAACAATAGTATTCACGAAAATCCCAAAGTACTGTAAAATCGTATCTGATGTACTCATTGTAATTTTGTTTAACTTCTGTTTTTGATGACAATGGTGGCTAATGTCAAGCTTTATAGGGCCGATAACCCTTACGAAAAATAAGTTTATTCAAGTTTTCAATTAGTATACTTCTTTTAAACTAACAATAAGAAAGTATACTTTCAGTCTACTTTTTATATACTTCTCAGAGATATACTGTACTTCTCAGTGTACTTGACTTATACTGACAGAAAAGACTAAGTATATTTGGCCTGTATTGTACTTAATCTTTTGATCAGGATATACTTAAAAAGTATAATTAAGTATTCAAAGTATACTTGGCTTGTAATTGTGTTTAATCTTTTGATTGAGTAGCCTATTAAATATCCTTTTTTTTATACATAGTTTTACATATACAGTCTTATGAAACGTACATTGTTTGAAAATTTTGATTTGATATAAAACAGATATGTTCCTAATTAATGTTCCTAATTAAATAAAATTTTGTGTAGGCTAGTCCACTGGTAGTGTACATGGGAATTTACTTAAAATATACTTTACTCTTTCCCTAAGCTATCCATGTTTTCACTGTTATACGGTAGGGGGCGCTATTACGCATCTTCTAGTACAAAATCTCTGGATTAAAACACAGATGAAGAAGAAGCAGAAACAAGTGACAGAAGTTTGCTTACACAAATGTAAAATAACGCAATCATCAAACATTAAACAGCATGTAAACCAAAACTGCCTATAATGTTACTGAATGAAATCTCGAACCCATGAAGAGGAAACTACTGTGAAGCTTTGGGGGTGTTGATGGACTCGATCTACTCCATCTGTTTCGATCATCATTTTATTCAGATCCAGATGTAGTATATGACAAAAATTTGATTTTCTCAACTTGTTGTTTAAAATGTTGCCATTCTTTATGAAACTTACCCACATTCAAGTGTTGATAAAAAAGGATACATGAAGCTATAATAAAATGTTTTTTAAATTAGTTGAAGTACATTTCAAGGTATATTTCAAGTATAGAAAAATAATATCTACTTTTAACATAGTAGTATACTGAAAGTGCAAAAATAATATACAAATAGTAAACTATAAGTATAATGTTATGTTCACTTAAAGAAAACTTACAAGTATATTTGCAGTATAAACTACTAAACTAGTAGTTCACTGAGAGTACACTTCAAAGTGTACTTTCATAAACCAAAAAATTTACTACTTGTGTTAAAATAGTAAACTAGTATACTTATATTAATTTATATTAATTAATTATACTTAAGTTAATTTGTAGTACAAATGCAGTACAAATGAGAAACCTTGTTGTGCACTTAAAGTTTACTACTGTTACACTTATAGTACACTTAAACGTATACTTTTAAATATTGGGCCAATTTAGTCCCAAGCAGTATTGAAATAGTACAATTACAAGTTTACTATTAGTACACATTGATATTAGTATACTTACTACATAAAGTATACTTAAAAATATAATACACTTGAACATTACTTAAGTATACTTCATAAAATGAACTTAAAGTCATGACGTTAAAGGCCCCTGAAATCAAAATTTCTAAAGTTTTTTAGCTTTTAGTATGAATATGTTAGCCTTAAGGTTATGAATAAGCTGGTGTGTTCCAAAACAACAACAACATTTGCATTTAGGAGATATAAGCAATCAAAACTTGGATCCGCTAAAATGGATCACAGATTTTTATGACATTACCACAGACTTCAGCTGTCCAATCAAATGCTCTCTAGAATCTGAAGCATCCTGCCTCTAAATAGACGCTGATGATGCGACTGAAAGCAGTCACTTGTTCACACCTTTACTATTTTCTACATAGTGCACTATATAGGGGACTATTCAAAAAATATGCTTTCAGTTGAGGTGAATGAAGTCTGGTTTCACGTTAGTGTCACGCACACCTCTGCAGCGCACAAACACAATCTGCTCCGGTCCAGAGACACGATAGCACAGAGCAGATCACATGTCACATGTCAGCGCAGACAACCAAACATATCGAACCCATTTGAATTCTGCACAGAATGCTGTATTTCAAAGCGATATGAAAGAGATTATTATGAGAAACGGTTAGCGATTAGGAGGAAACTGTGGCTTTACCGAGCTGAAAGGCTCTAGTCAAACTGTGGCATATTAACGAAACACTATTGGCTGTGTTTAAAAAGGGGAGAAGCTATTTAATATGTCCCAATCTTTCTTCATGTTTCAGGGGAAATGATGTCAACACATTGAATAATGCTGCGCCTTTCAAGGGACTTCAGTTGGCTTTTAAGTTGAAGGCCAACCTAGAATGTTAACTTGCCAATCTGGTTTTATTAGAAGCTGTAAGAATTGGTCAAATCGTAAGAATTAACACAAAAATATATGACCCAAACTTAACTCTGAAACCCAGTCACTAAACTCAAATTAAGAGTTGTCATGAAAGTATGTTATAATTTGCCATTGGTTTCCTCTGGAACTTCAAATGTGTTTTTAGAATGGCTGTTTTTGATCTTAACCATGTCTGTGGCGAAAATCACTTGAAGAGACTTTCATTAAAAATACAGTAAAACAGTAATTGCCAAACTGAATTTTCAATGTAATATGATCAATCAGAAATAATTTGTATATGCTGATTGGACCTCACAAAACATTTATTATATTATTATCATTGTTGAAAACAGTTGTGCTGCTTAATGTTTTTTTGGGGGAAACTGACTTTTTGTGTAACAAAGTAAATGTCTTTTTAAATGTCTGTCACTTTTGATCAATTTAATGCATAAAAGTAACAATGTATTTTAAATAATTTAAAACTGACCCCAAACTTTTGAATGGTACTGAAAGTAGCACAAGTACCTCAAGAATAAGACAACCATTTTAGTCCTTATTTAGCAACATGTTATTAACGCCTTGGTTACGACTGTAACCTTCCCAGAACGTTCCCTGCAGGTTATTTTTGGGGTTTATTTTATAACCTCAGAACGTTCCCTGCAGGTTATTTTTAGATTACATTTATAATATATACGCAGGTTTATTTGTATATTTCGTTACTGCGCGCCTCTGATCTGTGCGCACTTTCGTCTTCCACAGAAAGTTGCGCACTCGCGTAATTTAAAAATTAACGGTCATACTGACTAACATTAGTTTATCGATCTTTATTGAATAATGGGTTATAATTAATAAATATACCAGTGTAAATAGTGTGATTTCAGAGAGATTTTACATGTAATTGAAGACAACATGATGTTAACCGAGGAGTTTTGGTTTACTGACCAAAAGAGAGAAGTAGGCTACGTTCCGTTAATTCAGTGGTAAGAAAACAATGTTATCCTAGTTAAAGTAATCTTTATTCATTATAAATGTCTGTGAATAAAATTCATATTTTAAAACCACATATTGTGTTGAAGTAATTGTTATTTGGCACTTAAACGTAAAACCTGTTTGTAGTAGGTGTCAGTGATACATGTTATGAAATGTACATATTAATGCATAATTCAATCTTATTTAATCCTCTATATGAAGATTTATGTGCTTGAATTATTTCTATTGATTAAATAAGTTCAAAACAAGACATGGTTTGTAGTAGGCTACTGATTATTGACGTCCATTCATCCTTTTTCCATGCCGCTTATACCATATGGGACGTGGGGCATTGCTGGACGATTACTGACGTAAATGATATCGGAGTAAAGAGGTTAGGGGAACATTCCGGGAATGTTCTGGGAAGGTTAGGGGAACGTTCTCCAAACCAACAATGAACGTTCTATTTACGTAAAGAAAACTTTCCTGGCAAACCAATAGAGAACGTTAGGATGCCTGTTCTGGGAACGTTCTGAAAACCAGAAACTAACATTCCCAGAACGTTCTGGGAACCAACAATTGTTATCTGGGCTACACCAAGAAGTGAACACTGTCCATTTCAGAGCGTAAAGCTTCCTTGTGGATGGAGCTCTGGAGTGAAGAATGGTATCTACAACCTCGGTTGAGAGACCCGACCTTATGAGCTGGGCCCCCTCAGAGGCCACGCCCATAGATTCCATAGTTCTGGACGGGGGTGGAATATTGACCCCTCTGCTTGGGACAGAAGGTCCCTCCTGACCAGCAACTGGAGTGGATGCCGTCGAGGAGCGACACCATATTGGGAAACCATACCATGCCCGGCCAACGCGGGGCTATCAGAATAAGGCGCACTTGATCCCTGCGAACTATCTCCAGAACTTCCGGTAGCAGAGCGATCGGGGGGAAAGCATACAGGTGCAGCCGCGGCCACGCCTGTACCATAGCGTCCAGACCCAGCGGAGCTGGATGCGTGAGGGAGAACCAGAGTGGACAGTGAGACATCTCTTGAGACGCAAACAGATCCACTTGAGCCCGGGCCGAACACCCTCCAAATCTGCTCCACCACCTCGGGGTGGAGCCTCCATTCCCCGGGCCTCAGCCCCTGCCTCGACAGGAAGTCTCCTCCTTTATTCTGGGCCCCAGGGATATAAGCCACTCTGAGGGAGAGGAACTTCCCCTGAGACCACAGGAGGATCTGGCATGCCAACTTGCATAGTGGACGTGAATGTGTTGTCCGTGCAAACTAGCACATGCTGGCCCCTGAGGTCTGTGAGGAAATTCTTGAAGGCAAGAAACACCGCCAACATCTCCAGGCGATTGATGTGCCATGAGAGATGGTGGTCTCCCCACAGACCCTGAGTTGAGCGACTCTCCAGGACCGCTCCCCAGCCCATGAGAGAGGCATCTGTCGTTAGCATCTTGCGACGACCAGAAGCTCCCAACACGGGGCCCTGGGACAGGAACTAAGGTTCTCTTTCAAAAGGGAACTCGCGCTGCGTCAGCTGACGCTACGTGACAGGTGTCCTGTCCAGTCCAGCGTGACAGGTGTCTGAAATCACAATCGAACCACATCAATCCTATTGACCGGCGACAGCCCATGACGTCATCAAGGTGCGACCAGGAAGTATATAAGGGCACCTTGCCAACATGACACCGCTTCTTCGTCTTCAGGGACTGTTTGTCTAAGTCTTAGAAACTGAACCACTAAGGAGATAATGAAACGTTCACAGAAGTCCAAGCACGCGTTCAGGAAGTGCGCGGATCCGTGTCCCAGGTACCTCACGCCTGAGGACACCCACACTCTGTGCGTTTTCTGTCTGGGCGAAGAGCACGCACGGGAGGTTCTCGAGGGAGCTTCCTGTGCTAATTGTGAGCGTCTTCCCATCCAGACGCTCCGCTCTCGTCTGGCCCTCTTCTCGAGGGGAGAGGGACCAGCATCTGGGGAAGGTCCTGCCGGCGCTGAGGCTGAGCACCGGCTACATTCTTGGGGCTCCCAGATGGATTTGGCCCATCGTCTAGAGAGAGGTGCAGTTCTCTCTGATGATCGGCCAAATCGCGAGGGACGGCTGCCGGGGGAGGAGTCGGATCTTTCCTCCTCCTTGTCAGCTGGTGTTCTTCCGGATGAGCAAGCGATGGCTGAGCAGGGTGGTGATGAATCGGTTGAGGCCGAACCCTCTCAGCTGTCTTGCCCCATGTATGAGGAGTTGCTGGAGGTGATGGAGCGCGCCGCCGCGAGGCTGCAGCTTCAGTGGAAGTGGACATGGAAGAACCCGTATTCGGCTCGGATATCGAGTGATCCGCCGGGTCCGTGTATGTGTCGATGCCACCGATCGACGAGACGTTTGCGAAATATCTCGCGTCTGGGAGGCCATCGACACTGAGTACTCCCACCTTGCCATCGAAGGCGCTCAAGACCACCTCGCGTCTTAATGGCAGGGCATACACGTCAGCGGGTCAGGCTGCGGTGGCTTTGCACACCATGGCGGATGGCTGAGTTGCGCCGCACCACAGATTTTGCTCTCCGGGCAACCAAACAAACTGCGGTCGCCATCGGTCGCTCGATGGCAGCTATGGTTGCCACAGAGAGACATCTGTGGCTGAACCTGGCGGACATCGGGGTGAAAGAGAAAGCCTTTCTCCTCGATGCCCCGGTCTCGCCCTCTGAGCTCTTTGGCACCTCTGTTGAGGCAGTGGTGGGAAGGTTCAGAGAGGCGAGGGTGCGCTCAGCAGCATTTAGATCCTGTATTCCGCGGAGATCCGGGGCTGCTTCCAGACAGGCGGGAGGCCCTGGTCCATCATGGCCCGAGGACCGACGGCAGGACCAGCGAGCCAGTGTCGCTTCCCGTGCGCACCCTCCTGGTCGGAGTAGGGCGTGGAGGAAGGAAGGCAGAGGAGGAAGGACGCTGGGCAGGTGACCCAAAACCAGCGCCGTGGAGGACCCCGCTGGGATGAGTCTCCGCCTCCGAGGGGCCGCTAGACTGTTAATTTGTCCTTTACTCCAAAATTAATTTCCTTTTTCCCCGGCGCCTCTTACACCAGGCCGGGTGGAGGCCTGTGATGAGCGGAAAAAGGGAGTTACACCAGTCTCTGACGCCCGCCTGGCGTGGTTAGTGAGAGCGCCCTCCCTCAGGATGGCGGCGGATGATATGCTAGCTTGTCGGCTGGGTTTGAAGCGCCGCGAGGAGCAGGTGGTGAGAACCCCTCGAGAAGGGTGAAACATTTTTTCTACGTTTTCCAGGACTTATTTTCGCCTTCCTGAGAGGCTTTGTGGGGAATTATGGAACATTGCTGGATATCGCAGGGCCTGCGGCTCCCCGTGAGTAGCTAAGAACGATCTTCTTTGCAAATGTATATGTTTGTGAATATATGCTATACTTTGGCTAGTAGAGTTTACCGCCTCTCTGTGTTATTTCTCTCACTATTCTGAGTGGTTGTATTTGCCGCTCTTGCTCGAGGGCTTGTGGTGTGCGGGGGCGAGTTTATTTCCTGGATTTAAGTATAAAGTAGCCACGACTGGGTAAGCACTAATGCATGAGCTGTAGTGTGATCTACGCCCAGCCTTATTGGGCTGTTGTATGGGGTTTTTTTTCAGGGCCTCGTTGTGTTTATATGAGGGGTGATAATTCTCTTTCCCGAGCCCGTAGTAGATCGAGTGCAGGATTGCACCCCTTGGCCTAGGCTTCGCTAGGATGGGGGGCGTTTCCTTTAGAGGCAGGTTTTGTCGCCCCGGGCCTGTCTTTAAGTATAAGAACAGTGCTTTGTTTTCTGCATCCTTGATTCAGCCTCCTCTTATTACAGAGTCGTCTGGCCAATGCCTGCCCCCTTCTCTGCGTTCTGGGGTTTTTTAGTAATGCAGTCTGGGTGTTGCAGCAGGGATAGCGACTTTGCCAGTGGTCGTGGGGCGAGGTTAAGCGTCCTTCGCTTGTGTGCGACTAGACTTTATTTTGCTGTAACCCGCCTTCCAGAGCTCGTGTGGCCGCCACCTTCTTCATCCTGGAGGACTGACGGCCGGTGGGTTGCATATTTGTATGATATTTTCACCCTTGCTCTATGTCTTCTGCTCCACCTTCTTTAGGGCTCGGTTTGAGCGGAACGTCGCAACCCTCTGCATGGCAGTTTTGGTCGGATGCTCCCCTGAGGCCCGAGCATTGTCAATTGCTGACGCCCTTGCATGTTCGGCAGGCCACTGTATGGAAAGTAAGATGGCTGCCTCGAAGCAGGTGACGTAAGTTGTACTCCCCTCGCTTTAGAGGGTTTTTTAAGCATTGTTCGCTGAGTGCACTGCTATTGACAATGTGATTAGGTTCATGTCTGTAGGCATTGCCCGTGAGACTGTGCAGTGGAAAGCCAGTTGGTTATGAGTAACCAGCTTGGGCAGTCTGGAGGCAGCAGACTCCAGGACAGGTAGTAGGCATCTACAGGCCTCCTTGCAGGAGAGTCTCGACTCAAGCGGCCCACGAGTGGGCCCCGGAGGATTTTCTCAGTCAACGTCAGCTTCAGCGTTAACCTCGTCAACTAGTCCCTGGGGATGAGTCCCTAGGTGATTACTGGATGTCCAGTTCTCCGTCAGCAGCAGACGGCCACCGTCAGCCCAGGTTTATAGGCCCTGCTAGGCCTCCCTGAGGGGTAGGCTCCCGGTTCTTGGGTTATCTTGGCTCAGGTGGTAGGCCCCACCAGGCTCACTGGACCTCCCCTGAGGGGGTGCTCCTGGGCTCCAGTCACTGGATGGCTAGCACGAGTTGCTAGTAGGTAGTAAAACGACGACTGGCAGGTGGTAGGCTTCACTGGCCTCCCTAAGGGAGCAAGTCCCCGTTCTTCTCAGCTACCCCGAGGGCTAGCTCGACAAGAGATGCTATCAGGTGATAGGCCTGTCTGGCCTCCCTGAGGGCGAGCTCTGCTGGTTGGACACGCGATCAGTCGACACGGGTTACCGGGTGGAGGCCCCTTCTGACCTCCCTGGGGAACGAGTTCCCTGGACGGGAACACACAACTGGCTTTATGCTGACAGCTAGTGGTCACCCGCTATCCGGCTCCGGTTTCTGGCCGGTTGTAAGACCTAAAGGCGGTGTTCATACCCTAGCATGACGAGACGACGTTGCTACTATGCGGTCCCTGCAGGAAGGGACTTTCATAGATCGCCTACAGCATGGTTACCTACCGGGGCAGCCCTTTAAGCTCCCCTCTCTTGGAGGGTCGTCTGTGAGCCTAAGCTGCCTGGACCTGATCAGGTGGTTGTAGGCCCCTAGTGTGGCCTCCCAATTAGATCAGCTTGTAGGCCAGTCTGGCCTCCTGAGTGTTTCTATTTGATAATAGCTCAGTAGATCCTAGGATCGAGCAGATTACTCCCCTCGCTGGCTCAGCTATGCTGAGTATTGCTCTCCAGGATGCCCATCTCTGAGATCCGGCCAGAGGAGGACACTGCCAGTTTGCAGTACCTTGGGTTGGATGCCTCTACAGGAGGGGAGTGTCCAGAGGCTCTGTTCTCGAAGAGACAAGGATGGCCCGGCCAGGTGTTCTTCGATAGGGGCACCAAGCTAGGTCTCCCTGGTGGCATTCGGTGAATTCTTCCCGATTAGTGGCTGACTGGGGCGCCTTAGGGCCCCCTAGCCACATTCCCTTAAAGGAGCCCCTTCTATTGAATTGGTGGGTCCAGGCCTTTGAGCAGCCCGATTAGGACCTTGTGCAGCCGCACTAAGGTTTCTTACAGGGCTTATAGCTCAGGCTATGACCGTAGGGAATGCTGTCACTGACAGCCTTGTGTGACCAGAGGGGGAGTGGTTCAGGCTTTTTGAATTAGCTTGTCTTGACAGTTGTCACTGCCAGTAGGCATGCACTCCCCTCGGCATGGCGGCGTGGGTATATCGTTCCCCGTAGCATCAGCTGACGCAGCACGAGTTCCCTTTCGAAAGGGAACGTCTCGGTTACGTATGTAACCTTGGTTCCCTGAGAACAGGGAACGAGACACTGCGTCTCATTGCCATGCCTTGGGGCCTGCCTGCCAACAGTCCCTTCAGACGAACGAGCGGTGTCATGTTGGCAAGGTGCCCTTATATACTTCCTGGTCGCACCTTGATGACGTCATGGGCTGTCGCCGGTCAATAGGATTGATGTGGTTCGATTGTGAGTTCAGACACCTGTCACGCTGGAGGCGTTCCCCGTAGTGTCAGCTGATGCAGCATCTCGTTCCCTGTTCTCAGGGAACCAAGGTTACATACATAACCGAGACGTTTCTTCCACATAACCAGGGCACATAAGCAACGCTGCGTGACCCTGATCATGCGAAAGGGGTTGCCCCTCTGGGAAAACCCCTTGGTTCTGAGCCACCACTGTAGGGGTCTCATGTACAGCAGTCAAAAAGGTATCACGTTGGATGCTGCTGCCATCAGACCCAGAATTCTTTGAAACTGTTTTACAGTGAGTGACTGGCCTAGTTTTACTCTCTTTACTGCTGACAGTATAGACTCTATCCGTGCCGGTGACAGGCGCCTGCATCGACACTGAATCCCATACCATGCCTAGAAAAGTGGTCCTCTGAAGTGGAGAAAGCACACTCTTTTTGGCCTTCAGCCGTAACCCCAACTCCTTCATGTGAGCAAGAACGACATCTCAATGCCGAACTGCTACCTGATGCGAATGAGCTAGAATCAACCAATCGTTGATGTAATTCATAATGCGAATGAGGCGCATAGGCGCCAGGGCTGCATCTACGCATTTCGTGAAAGTGCGGGGTGAAAGTGCTAGACCGAATGGAAGAACTCTGTATTGGTATGCTTTCCCTCCGAAAGCAAACCTCAGGAACTTCCTGTGATATGAAAGGATGGAAATGTAGAAATATGCATCCTTGAGATCTATTGTGACAAACCAGTCCTCGGACCTGACCTGTAGCACGATTTGTCTCAAGGTTAACATCTTGAACTTGAGTTGCATGACCACTTCGTTCAGCACCCGAAGATCTAAAATGGGATGCAGACCCCCATCCTTCTTTGGAACTATGAAGTGCCGGCTGTAAAACCCGGCTGTGAGGTACATATTCTATGGCCCCTTTCTCTAACAGGGCTTTTACTTCTTGTTCCATTACCAGAACTTGCTCTGGGCCCACCACTGTGGGTAGGACCCCCATAAACCTGGGCGGGCGAGACACTGTATTTGATACCCTTTTTCTATAGTGTGCAGGACCCAACGAGAAACATTTGGCAGTACCTTCCAAGCTGCCAAGAAGTTTTCTAGAGGTACCATCCTCTCGAGAATGGCTTCTGGTTTTTGTTGAACTGTCAGAACAGTGCCCAGTAACGGCGAACCGGCAGGGAACACCTGAACTGACTGCTCTAGGACCCTCCTTGGAGGGGGGCATGCAGCCCAGGACCACTACATTTCTGGGTGGACCCTGGTATACACACTCGTGGGAGACCGCTGTGCCCTGTAACACCAGAGGTGGCAGGGTTGGCAGAACGACCCCCAGAGGGGGCCGAAGGGAGACAGGCACCGTATAATGAGGTGTACACTGCTTCCCTTCGGGGAGGAATGCCCCCATAATCCTGAGCCCTCGGGCATCAGGACCTTTTCCCCGCAGCCTTCTTGGAAGTAATGATGGTCCGCAGATCCTTCTTACCCCTCGAAGGCTGCGGCAGATTGCGCTTCCCGTGTCCCCAATCTTTCTGAGGGGGAGCACGGGAAGCCACACTCTGTTTTTATGTGGCATGGTGCGAAGAGCTGGCTTTTGATGTTTGGGGCTGCTCTCTGTGATCGGCAGCCCCATTGAAATGTGAGTGGCGGGGGAGGAGCTTCTGGAACGCGACCGTTTGCTTGGAAGTCTCCTGAAACCTTTTGACAACGGTGTTAACTGTGTCGCCGAAAAGGCCTGAAGGAGATACGGACGCGTCCATCAGAAAGCTTTTATCCTTAATAGAGCTGAGATTCAGCCAGAGATGCCTCTCAGTAGCCACCAAGGCTGCCATAGAGCGGCCGATTGATTTGGCCGTCTCCTTGGTGGCCCTAAGAGACAAATCTGTGGCCCGACGTAGCTCACACACTACTTCAGGCCCAATTCCCCCACCCTCATCAATGTCACTCAGTAATTCAGCCTGGTAGGCCTGCAGCAGCGACATAGTGTGTAAGCATGCTGCAGCCTGACCAGAAGCTGAATAAGCCTTACCCACTAAAGCAGATGTTGTGCGAACTGGCTTAGTGGGTAATGCCAGGGATTTTAGGGAAGATGCCGAATCAGGGGATAAATAGCTCACTAAATTATCTTCTATTTTGGGCATCTCCTAATAACCGTGCTCTTTATAGTTCATAATGGTGGAATAGTTGGATGTTTGTGCACTATACACTCTATATGACACTGGTTTCTCCCATGATCTTGACACCTCGGTGTGGAGATCAGGGAAAAATGGTAGACCCCGGCGTTGAGGTTGTGAATGAGTCGGCAGATAACGTTCATCTAACTTGCTTTTAGATCGAACATCCTGCTTATCAGCGGGCCAGTCAATGTTTAAACACTCAACAGCCCATGTCACAACCTCAACTAGCTCTTCAAATGCTTGTGACTGAGGTGGCGAATCCTCTATTTCTCTGACACTATCATTTTCCAGATCCTCAGAACTGAAAAGCTGTATCAGATGTGCCTCAATCGGGGCGGAAGAAACCGCAGCGCGTGTTTCCAAACCCAGAGAGAAGGCACTGGATCTATCAGGTGAAGGAAGAGATAAGGCTGGGCCCGTCTCTATCCTCGCTGATACATCCATTTGCAAACACCAGGACTGTGATCGCCGCTGTGCCTCGGCAGTAGCGGGACCAGAGCCCTGAGGAACGCAAGCCTGAACGTCCTCACGAAAGAACGCCAGGCGGGATCGGAGTGTCCGTAGAGGAAGCACCTCGCAGTGCTCACAGCTAGCGCCCTCGAGCACTGACCATGCATGCTCCTCTCCCAAACAAGCAACACAAAGAATGTGTGTGTCCCCACCTGTAATGAAATGAGGGCAAGGGTGAACACACACTCTAAACTGCTGCTCATCCGCCATAGTGTTTGTTAGAATTACTTTACTGAACTAGAAAAACACTGAATCACTGATCACACAAAGCACTACTGAAGACAACAGAAGCTAGCGCGGCTTTGTTTTGGCAGGCTTTATACTTCCTGGTTCATGACGTCATCCGCCTCTGACGTTCCCTCACACTATTGGACTGATTTCACATGTGCTTCATGACTTCATCACGCAAGCGTTCCCCATAGAGTCATTCGATGCAACGGGAGTTCCCTTGAAAGGGAACTTAAAAAAATCTGTGTATGATTGTGTGTAATTTATGTTGTGAAAATGTGAAAATTTATTTGAATTCACTTTAAACTAAAAAACTACCATTCTAAAAACTGAACTGAAATTCCAGTGGGAACGCATGGATTAAAAAAAAGCTAATTCTCATGCGGGTTTTAGGAACACAAATGGTTCTATATGGGATGTACTTCAAAGAGTGTCTTTTTTTCAAAGATGGCTTTTACTGTAGCAAATATGGTAATTTGACAGACACTGTTGGCACACTGGTAAACTTCTGTAAGGGACATAGACATAGACTTGATGTGAGATGTGAAAAGTTACTCACTTTGTATGAAGCGCGGAGGGTTGTCGTTGACATCCGTCAATCGTACAGTGACTGTAGTGGTTCCTGACAGGCCACCAAGATGTCCGCCCATGTCTTTAGCTTGCAGGACCACCAGATACTGATCCTGCGCTTCTCTATCCAGATCAGGAACTGCAGTACGCAGGATGCCTGAGGGAGAATGAGAGACAAAGAGAAAAGCACATCGCAAATTTAATCATCTCCTTGAATCGAATAACTTCCACGTGTTCTCTGACTGTAAACTTGTAGAAACACGTCTCAGTGGACAAGGTCATCCGTGCGAGACTCCTACCATCGGACAACAGTCTACAATGGAAGTTTATTCAAATATCACAAGGAAGTTTAACTATGGATACACACTATACTGCATATAGGAGGAGACGTTTCAGAGTGCTACGGCTCAGAATGCTAATTCCCGCTAATGAGTAAAAAAGAATGCCATGCAATGCATACATGACAGAATTAGGTTAATATCCTTGATTAGCATTCACAAACCTCCAGGAGAAAAAGCCCTCTCATTCATATCAGCGTGGGGTCCACAAATGTCAACAAAATTAATTAGGTTTCATTAGACGGCCAAATGGAATCAAAACACGAAGGAAGTCCATTATCCACATAGACAGAGACACAATACACCGACTGCTACACAAACATTCGCACAATGGATCCGTGCGTGCAGTAAAATTCATCTTTCACTCTCTCGCTCCTTCTCTCTGCCTCATTCTTTCGAGCCTGTCATACACACAAATACCCATCATTCTATTCTCAACCCTTACGCTCACACATAGAGATTGGCCACACAGTCCCCACTGTGTGTAGAATCGCCCTGTGCTCACTTCACTTCTGCCAATTCCACTCTACAGCACAAAGAAGCAGGAGTGATTTTTCAAATGACTACAGCTCCCCTGTAACCCTGAATGAAAGCCTCTCACAAGCCTCTGGGTCACAAACCAGACCCTCCGACAGGCGCAGAGTCAGAGCGCAGAGGCCAATCCATTGTGTCAATTAAGCTTGTCATTTAAAAGAAAAGTTCATCCAGAAATTCTGTCATCATTTACTCACCCTCGTGTCATTGCGAAACCGTACACTGTCCTTTTATTTTGTGATATTTTAAGACTCTTTATGCACCTGCACAACCATTTAAAACTTTGGGGTTTTACGTAAGATTTGTTACTGAAAGTCTTTTATTCTCACCAAGGCTGCATTTGTTTGATAAAAAAATACAGTAAGAAAGCAATGTTGTGAAATTCTACTAACTTAAACTGTTTTCTATTTGAATATATTTTAGAAATGTAATTTAGTCCTGTGTTGGCATAGCTGAACTTTCAGCAACCATTACTTCAATTTCACACTGTAAATTTGTTATTACAACTTTTTTATCTTTTGTCAAATCAACTTGTGATTCAGATAACATCATTTTCTGAGTTTCTACACTCTAAAAACGCCAATTAATAAAATGTTGGAAGAGCAAAAAAATATATGTTGAACTCATTTTCTTTCTTGTGCTTAGTTAAGAAGACATATTATAATAAGTCAGCAGAAATATATTTGAAAAAAACATTAAGTTAATTGATATTTTCAAATCCAGTTAACATTTAGAATTGCAAATGTTGACTGGACTAAAAAACGCAAATCCAGTCAATATTTTATCAAAGTAAGGCCAACACAATATTTTACACACAGTATTTTACTACGGTAAATAGATTTTGTTTGTGCTGTTGAAATGGGCTGTTAGAAATATTTGATAATATATCAAAACAACATTTGTGAAATTAGATGTATTTTCAATGTTTTGTTTATGATGGTATCTGCATTATGATGAGAACATGGATCCTACAACACTTCTATATACATATTACATATTTAATATAAATATATAGTTCGTTAACATATGTAGTTAATTGTTGAATTTAATCTGCCTAATTTTAATGAATAAAATGTACAAGAGCTCATTTGACTTCGCAGAAGGATCTGTATTACTCGTTTGTTTTCGTGGAAGGATCGTATTGCTCGTTTGACTTCGTTTTGTTACGGCTCAAAGGAGGACTTTGCGCAGTTTGCGGGTTTCACCAGAAGCAATTTTGAGGGATGTAGTTTGCGTCAGGTAAGTGGTAATGATTAAATTGCAGACGAAATGTGTGGATAAAATTTTACATATTTAATGTTATTTGTGTGAATATTTAACGTTAGAAGCATTTTGTAAGTTATATAACCAAGGGAAATGGGGATATGTGATGTCTACATCAAGTTCACTTGACCGAATAAATGCTCATATAAAACTAACGTTAACGTTAATTATTTTAGTTAAAAACGTACAAAGTTGAACATAGTCGATGTTTTCGTATTTATCAGCGTTTTATAAGTTATGTCCCATGTCAATGAGAGCGAATTATTCTCGTTACGTTAACGTGGTCCACGTTTAAGTAATACAACTTAATTTAGTGTTAAAAAACTATAATACTATAACTTAATGTATTTTAGATTTAATCTCAGTGTTGTGTGCTATTTTTGTGTTACGGCCTTTCTCATTATAGGCCATTATAGGCCAATTATATTTTTATAGAGCAAATGTACTTCAAATGTGTAATGTAAGCCCAATAATGTACGCTATTTAGGGTTACGTGGGTGTGTTGAACGTGATTTTTTGTGTTCCAACTTTTGAAATTGTCCCGTAATGAGAACGACATAACCACGATAACTATGATAAAATGGCTCTCGTTTTCAAGCGGGACGAATTCTAAACAGCGAGAAAGAAAGCCATTTCGCCTGTTGTCTAAGGGCGGTTCTCAAACAGGTCTTAGGTGATACTCAGAATTATTTTACTCTTTTCATTAAAGTCCCAGATGAAGGGTTGTGAGTTACTTTTTATTTTAAGTAGGCCTAAATAACTGACCCCAAAAAATGATTGGACTCCAACCACAAGATTCCGAATTTCCCATTTCTTAGTAATTTTACACGCATAAGGTACATAATCTTTAAGCAGTTTTGCTCAGATGTACGTTACAATATAGGGTAAAAAAAAAAATTGTTTCAAACTTGCAACTTTAGTTTAGTCACACATGCAAGCAAATTATTAAAGGTCCCGTTCTTCGTGATCCCACTGTTCAAACTTTAGTTAGTGTGTAATGTTGCTGTTAGAGCATAAATAATACCTGTAAAATTATAAAGCTCAAAGTTCAATGCCAAGCGAGATATTTTATTTAACAGAAGTTCCCTTTCAAAGCCTACAGCGAACGGCCGGTTTGGACTACATCCTGGTACTTCCTTCATTAATTACGTCAGTCAGTAGAACAGACTAACCTCCACCCACAAGAATACGCAAAAAAGGGGGCGTGGTCTTGTTGCTGTCCCACGTGGAGAAGAGGACGGTCGCGTGGAGAAAAGGAAGTGGTGCGTTTGAGTGTGTTTGTCGCCATGTCGTCGAGACGCTGTTATTTTCATCCCGGAGTCAAATCACCTTTGTTTGGCTTTCCCAGGGACGCTGTAGAGATCATTAAGCGCATATATCTCCCGTTAAGAGGCGTGACCTTTCCATGCAAGTTACGTGTGCTAAGCTGCTGTCGAATCACAACACAGGAACCGGGCAATGTGCGCTAAGCTGCTGTCAAATCACAACACGGGAACCGCTGGCACAATCAGAACTCGTTACGTATTTCTAAAGGAGGGACTTCATAGAACAAGGAAGTCATCAGCCATTTTTAGGAGAGTGAAAACAGCGGTATACAGATAAGTAAATTGTGTGAAAAATACTGTGTTTTTTTACACGCGAAACATGAACACATGTTATATTGCACACTGTAAACACAATCAAAGCTTCAAAAAAACACGAAGAACGGGACCTTTAATATTGATAAAATGTTTAAAGAGCATAATTAATTTTTTTGAAATGGCTTTTTCCCTTTCTTTCTCCAACAGGGTGTGACCAAGATATTATTTATGCTTTGTCGTCATTGCAAATTATCTAATCCATGCCATTATCATCAGAAATGTCTCGGTTACAGATGTAACCCTCGTTCCCTGAGGAGGGAACGGAGACGTAACGTTAGTGACTAACAAATGGGGGTTTCGCTTAGAAGCCTATCATCTTCGAGATCTTAGAAAACGGCCAATGGCGTGCCAATGCCATGGGCATGCGGAATTTGTATACGTAACTCCGCCTCCCTGCGTGAGTATATAAGGAAGTACGTGGCAATATCGCATTACGTTACCTGCTGAGGAGCCAAGACTGAACTCCATGTTCCAGCAGCACAGCGGATGTGGCAAAGGGAGGTTACGTCTCAGTTCCCTCCTCAGGGAACGGGGGTTACATCCATATCCGAGACGTTCCCTTTCTTTAGTGACTAACGAATGGGGGTCCCAATATAATCACGCCACTCAGCTGTCTTCCAGTGCCCTGCGTAAGTGTGAGTACCCTGTTGTAAGACTAAGGACGAAGAACTCCCACTTATCACAGGAATACCAAGGTACACTGGGAAGCATATTCCAGTGGAGATATGCAAAGATGCCTACCCGTAGGGAGGACTTAGAGAGTACACATATGACCCGCTAAGGCAGGGGTGTCCAAAGTCCGGCCCGCGGGCCAAATGCGGCCCGGGGATGAATTTCAAACGGCCCGCTGCGTGTCTATTAAAATGTATGTAGCCCGCCACGGATAATTTACAAATTGTGCAATGTCAACGCAAGGTGGCAGTGCTAGATTTTAGTCCAGGGACACAGCGCCCAAAGCGGAACGAAACAGCGCTACTCGTGCTCTGTGCAACTCGCGAGCTCTGACTCTGAGCAAATGTGTTTACCTGCTGAGTTTCTCGATCGAGTTCAGCGCAGAGGTCTCCGGTACAAGCTACGAATCTCTCTGTGATTTGATTTAATTTAAATCCATTTAAACAGCACTGACTTAATCAACAACACTAACGTGCAAATCAGCTGAGCCGATTCAGTTAAAATACTTTTCAAACAACAATTCGCCAACATTTATCATGGATTTACTGTGGTAACACCTGTAACCGTGGTAATTTGTCAGAAATGTAGGTTAATATCTAATTTTATTTAATTTGTAATGTAGACATGTATTAAATGAGTAATAAAGGCCAAATTGAAGACTAGTTTTGTCATAAACTTGCAGTTTTGTGCATTTGTATTTATATGTTTATAAACTAAATAGCCAACCTTAAAGCCATTCTAGATATAGAAAGATATATATTTGTTTTACTTTTTGCCTTGTGTGCTCTGCAAAAAAATGCTGTCATTTAGTATTTTTGTCCTGTTTCTAGTCTAAATATATTTAAACATTCTTAAATCAAGATGTATTTAGTTAGGTTAAATGACATTAGTTATTTTTTCTTGTTTTCTGGAAAATAAAATGAAATTGAAGTGAGTTTTTGTTTAAAACAAGCAAATATATCTGCCAATGGGGTAAGAAAAATAATGTTTCTGTTTGGAATCTTGTTTCTGTCCCAAACAGAAACAAGATTATTTTTCTAATTCATTGGCAGATAATTTTGTTTGTTTCAATCAAAAACCCAATTTTTCCCCCGGGAATCAAGAAAAAAATATGTAATTTTCCTTAGTAAAAGCATCTTGATTTAAGAGTTTTTAGATATTTGGACTGGAAAAAAGACCAAGTAAGAAAAGTTTTTTTTTGCAGTGTGGTTTTACCACACTGTAATAGAGCACTTATTAAAAATAGAGCTTAAATTAAATTTAAATAAGAATAGAGTTCTAACTCCATAATAATATTTAAATTGAATCTGGCCCCCTTTAAAAAAAGTTTGGACACCCCTGCGCTAAGGGCTGCATATGGAAAAACTCTAGGGTACCAGCAGAAGGTGGATTTTTAACCCCAGGGTGGCAGGGACTTGCCAAAGGAATGACACCTGCTCACTAGGAGGCTTACGGTGGAAATACGCGTGTGGGAGTCGCCGGAGGGGAACCATGCACACGGGGGCACCTGGCCAGACACGAGGGTCTGGGCTCGTTAGACGGCAGACTTGCTGGTGTTGGCGTCGACAGTGCTGGAGGGACTCAGGACTTTCAGGAAGCTCACCTGAGGAGAATATCGCACGTATCCAGTCCATGGAGTGGAATGGCGAGCAAGCGAAGACACCTGAGCCTGGTCCATTACCGGCCACTAGTAGAGGCGAGTACATAGTCGGACACTGGCTCCACTCGGAGATTGTAGAATCTGGCGAATGTGCCAAGCCTGCAGCTCTGCAGATGTCTGTTAGCGAAACATTGCATCCTGTCTATGTAAGCGCGGAGAGTGCGTACTGGACAGAGCAATGCCAAGGCTGGGTCTGCCCCCTCCATGGGCAGCGCTTGCAGGTTCACCACCTGGTCTCGGAACGGAGTGGTGGGAACCTTGGGCACATATCCAGGCACGCTTCGTCAACCGAAAATGCCTGCAGGTCCCCTAACCCTCTTGATGGAGGCCAATGCAGTCAGGATCGCTGTCTTCATTGACAGGAATTTAAAATCGACTGACTGCAAAGGCTCAAAGGGAGGCCTCTGCAGAACATCTAAAACTACTGAGAGGTCTCAAGAGGGCACGAGGGGAGCGCGAGGAAGATTTAGTCTCCTCGCTCCCCTCAGGAACCTGATGACCAGGTCGTGCTGACTTACCTTTTTGTCCCCCAAGAGATCGTGGTAGGCAGATATTGCGTTCACATAAACTTTAAGGGTGGAGGGAGACAGCCTTCGCTCCAACCCTTCCTGGAGGAACGAGAGCACAGACCCGATCGGGCATTTACAGGAGTCTTCTTGGCGAGAAGAACACCAGGTGACGAAGAGGTTCCACTTCAACGCATAGGCATGCCGAGTGGACTCTGCCCTAGCGGAAGTGATGGTAGCCACCACCGTAGTAAAACCTGCCGTGTCCCGTCCAGGAGCCCTACGCGGGTGCCAAAGGGTGCCCCTTCTCTGAGTGAGGAGGTCCTGTCTCAGAGGAATAGGCCAGGGAGGGGCTGTCGCAAGGAGTAAGAGTTCGAGGAACCAGGTCCGGCCGTGCCAGTACGGGGCAACCAAAAGGACCTGCTCCTTGTCCTCCCTGATCTTGCACAAGAGCTGTGCGAGAAGGCTCACTGGGGGGAACGCATATTTGCGCAGGCTCCGCAGCCAGCTGTGCACCAGTGCATCCGTGCCAAGCGTGCCCTCAGTCAGGGAATAAAACGGGCTGCAATGGGAAGAGTCGTGGGAGGCAAACAGATCTATCTGCCGAACTGTTCCAAAAGATCTATCTGCCGAACGCCGAACTGTTCCCAAATCAGCTGGACCATCTGGGGATGGAGTCTCCATTCTCCCGGGAGCGTCTGAACGTGTGAGAGCTCGTCGGCTGCACGGTTCAGTACTCCCGGAATATGGACAGCACGAAGGGACCTCAGGAGCTTCTGACTCCATAAGACGAGATGGCGGGCGAGTTGAGACATACGGCGGGAGCGTAGACCACCCTGGTGGTTGATGTACGCTACAACGGCCGTGTTGTGAACGGAAGCCTGTGAAGGGTTCGGTTCAAGATGCGAAGGTCCAGGATTGGTCGTAACCCACCGGTTTTCTTGAGTACAATGAAGTAGGGGCTGTAGAACCCGGAGAGCATGGTTGTCAACCCTGGGTCCGACTCGGCAATGCTGGCACACCTGAAGGTGGCAGCACAGCCGAATCATCATCCTCAGATGACTCCAGCCCACGTTGCGATGCGGTGATCAAAATTCGGGACAGCACGAGCCGGCCCTGATGCACACACCTGAACGCTCGGCGGGTTCGGTGCATGAGAGGGGGGTGTGGGCCGAGGCATGAGCATCGGAGCTTGATTCCACACCGTCACCCTCAGGTCACCCTGGCCACCAGCCAAAGTTGGGGTGTGGCAGAGGGGACTCTTGCTCTGGCATCAGCACGAAGCTCACGGAGTCTCGACCGTAACACCGAGATGATCATGTTCCCTCAGTGGGAACATGAATCATCCACGAGCGCTGCCTGAGCGTGTTAAAAGCCCAAACACGTCACGCAGCGCTCATGTCCATCAGAGGGCGAGAGAAATCGACCGCTCCCAGAAGTACACGGGCGAAACATCCTGAAAAGGACGTGCCACGTGCAAGCTCTTTTTGTGAGAGGAAACCTCGCAGTCGATGCTGAAGCGCCCAGGGAAACACACACCAGCTGGATGCAGACCACTGCACAGATCAGCAGGCAGAAAGTATGCGATCACTGGAACCGCACCGTCACACCAACACCGACTGGAAATCTGCTCGTCTCGAAGAAGCTGACAGAGTCTCAGAAGGCTTGTGAGGAGTGAAGAGGTAGGTACTCTTGGCTCCGAAGCAGAAACGTAATGCGATATTGCCACGTACTTCCTTATATAGTCACGCAGTGAGGCAGAGTTACGTATGCAAATTCCGCATGCCCATGGCATTGGCACGCCATTGGGCATTTTCTAAGATCTCCAAGATGATAGGCTTCTAAGCGAAACCCCCATTCGTTAGTCACTAACGTTACGTCGTAGTGACTGAATGAAAGGGAACTGCGGTCTACCGGCTGTAGTGAAGTACAGATCAACAAGAGACAACAAGGTGGAACACCAAAAACCAAAGAGGGCTGAATTTTCTTCCTGATTACCCAACTGGACTTGATGAAGAAGCACTAGAGAGGGAGAGAATTAAGTCAACGGACTTAAAATTAAAATTGAACTGGACCTTCTCCCTAAGACGAGGAGAGGTCAAATCATATTCAGTTGTTTGTTTAATGTTGTTTTTGAATACTTTTGATAAAATAGTTGACACCCATTTTTTCACTAGTCAACATGTTTTTTTATTTCATGTTTTTAATATGTATGTATTGCAAAATCAAACTAACTTTCTACCATTTTACTACAGTTTATTCTTTAATATTTGATTTATTGTTCTTAGTTCATGAAATATTAGTAAATGTTTAGAGGAGATATTCATTCTATTTAAATGTCATGAAAACAATTATTTAAATGTTTAAACATTGTATCACCTACTTTTATGACTTATTTTACTCTTTTCTGTACTAATATATGTAAATATATAGAAATGTTTGGAAATGTCAATCACTACTAATCACTACAGCAATTTCTAGTAATGATTAAAACAATTTAAAAATGATGAAACATTCTAATTAAAACGTTTTAGTTTAATTAATTATAAAACAGGTTAAATATTAATTCAAGTAACTTTAAAAATAATTGAGCAAACGTAAATTTTAAAGTTGAAGTCAAGTTTGACCCAATTAAAAAAATATTAATTCAGGTAACAATTTGTACAGCGAAATTGAGTGAACGTAAAAAATCTGTGGATACTAAATAATAATTAGTTGAAAGCACTTGATTTTTTTTACAGTGTATTTATTAAACAAATCTCCTTTGTTGTATTAACTCAAATGTTTAATTTCAATGAACGCAGAATTTTAAGGCAACCAGGTAACTTACTTTTTTAAGTTAAACCAACAATATTATTTACAGTGCATGATCTTTCAGAAAATATGCTGATTTGCCACTCAATAAACATTTTTTATTATTATATTTGTTAAAAAAGCAGCCGCGCTGCTTAATATTTTTGTGGAAACTGTGATAAAAAAATTTTTTCAGGATTCTTTGAAGAATAGAAAGTTTTGTCTTCACTGTCACTTCACTGTAAAAAAAAAATGCAGGTCTCCAATTGAAGATTTTCTAGTGACCGATCACATCTAAATTTTTCAGTTTGCCAAATTGAATTTCTGTGAATTGATGCAATTTAATTCACAGAAATTAAATTTGGCCAACTAAAAAATTTTGATGTGATCAGTCACTAGAACATTTTCAATTAGAGAAAATGTTCAGAATACACCTTGTATATTAATTACTTAAATGTTACTGAAATATTAATTAAAATGAAAGATTGCAAGAATCACAAGATTGCAAGAATGTTTCCTCAACAAATACATTTTTCCAAAAGAAGAAAGACAGTTTTATATTTACTCACTACACCTTATAGGGACAATTTATCATCAATTATCATCATCACAAAATGTCAGAATCATCGTTGAATCTGGAGATGCAGGCTAGATGTGAGCTTTGGTGACATCAGTGAAAAATGACTAAATCTCATGCAAAGCTATGACTTCAGAAGACTTGGAATATGATGCACGAGTCATATGAACCACTTTTTATGATGCTTTTATGGTGATTTATGTCCTTTTTGGAGCTTGGAAACTGAATTGTCATAGTATGGTAAGAGCTACACAAAGATTCTTAAAAATCTTTCACTTTGTATTCCACTGAAAATGTAACATCATACAGGTTTGGAATGACATGAAGGTGAGTAAATGATTGCAGAATTTAACTATTCACACACCTGTGGTGGCATTCCACTTTGAAGCATTTCTCTTTTTTCCACAGCCCTCAGAAGTGTGATTAGAGTTAGTGTTTGCAGCATTTGTTAGAAGTGCAGCAGCTCAGCCGGTATGAATACATTTCTGCCAAGTCATTCTGGATTAACGAGCATGGAAGAGAGGGAGGGAAGAACCAGAAAAGGAGGAAGGGGAAAAGAACCAGAGAGACGAAGGGATGACAGAGTGAGGGGGAACTGATCAGGGCTTTGAAGGGAGAAAGTGTGGCGCTAATGGCTGATCAGGGACTGAGACCAGCCTTAAGACATTATAACATGAAACTGAAAGCTCTCTATTCCACGAAAGCATTTTATTGTATTTTTCACAGATTTTTAGTGACTTCATCTGAGGTTTAGTGACTTTACTTGTCCCTCAAGGCTGAAGGATGGTGGGAATCTTATTAAGAACTTGTTCTCTATGGACAACTTGGATTAGAATGTAAGTCAAACACTTGAAGCGGTTCTTCAAACAGTTTCTCATAAATGTTTTAGATCCCCTCATGTTAGTGGTATATTTTGTTATTGTGTTGCTGTTATTGCATACTCGGCAGTCAGATATCTTTATTTTTTCTCACTTTTACTGACAGTACAGTGAATGAATATGGCAAAAAAAAAAAAAAAAAAGGGAACGAGATCAGAAAAAGAAACGAGTCTCAAACTCACAATGGCCGCATGAACACCACAGAACATGTAAAAAAAAACAGGGGAGAGTGGGGTAAGATGAATCAGTGGGTAAGTTTACCCATTTGCTTTATCTTGGCAACTGTACACTTTTTTTGGCATGTGCACATATATTTTGGAACCACTCATCAGACTATGAAAATAAGAAGCACATGGGAGGAGTGGAAGGCACCCATTTACTTTAAAAACTGTTTTTGGCTTGTCAAAGTAAAATTTTAGCAAAACAGATATAAAGGCTGTTGCATCAAATCAAATTTGTCCAGGTCTAAAATATTTATGATCAATATTGGTGATTTAGTAATGTATAAAACCATGCAAATCATTTAGCTAAATATTAGCCTGAATTGGTAAGCTAGCTATAGTTTAATCCAAAATGGCAGCTATGGGGCAATGTGAGCCAAATGTTCAATTTAGCAGCATTTAAACTTACCCTACCATAAGGCACTGTGTTAAGTTAAATCTCTAAAGTATAAACTGGTATCATTTCAATGTAATGTTACACAACTGGTTTATTTTAAATCAATTTAGTTTGAGTTTATTTGGAACAATGTAAGTACACCAAATCCTTCTCTGATAATGACCAGAAGATGCTTAATCATAAATATCTTTCCACCTGTAGTCCCTAATGACCTAACATGTTCAATATTGCAAAAAAAAAACTACCATGCCAAGATCCTTTTGACTAAAATGTTTATTTGTTTCAATGACATTCATTCATTCGTTCATTCATTCATTCATTCATTCATTCATTCTAATTCAGTTTTTATTTTATTTAATTTGACTCAACAGACTCTGTTTAGGCAGTTTTTGGGAAGGTTACAACGTTGGTGATCAACATATTGTTTCAGAAATGCAAACAATTAAACATATTGAAATTTCAACTTCATTTGGATAGTTTTATGTTGTTTAAGTTAGCTTTAAGAAAATAAATATTACTATTTGTAAAAGGAAATTTGATTACTGAAGGTGTTTTTAAAAAAAGGTTAATTATCTTTACATTCTCACATGGGTTTGATTCAGATTCAGTTAGATGGTCTGTTTACAGGTGCAACTTAACCACTGACTCGGATCAGCTTACCCCTTACCAGGGGTAAATTGAGCCACAGGAACACTGGGTTTTTTTTACACTTTGTCATAGATGCATTTTGATCTTTTTAAATCATAGCAAACATCCTGAAATTTCTTTAAAAATACTTCTCTAGAAAATACTTTAAATATACTTCTGCCTTATTTTATCTTTTCTTGAGGACCACATAAGAAAACAAAAAAGGCTCATCTTACCCCACTCTCCCCTACCCTTTGAATTCTGACTTGTGATGCAGCCTGAATCGTAATGACACTGTGTTCATTCGTTGGCCAGAGGAGAACTCGTCCCCCAAATGAGCCTGGTTTTTTCCAAGGTTTGTTCTCCATTCTGTCACCTGATGGAGTTAGGGACACTTAATATTCAACAATATTATTGATCTGACTGTACTGACACTGTTGTATGAGAATTGAACTGAGCTGGATGATGAGATAATTTTGTGCAGAACTGCTTTATAGATTAAATGAACTATTTAACAATTGATGATCTTTACAATGGAACTAAACTGAATCAAAACTAAACTGAATAAAAGCCGAAATGCATCATTTCCCTGTATTTTTTATCCATATTGTATAAAGTGCTATATAAATTATATAAATAAAGGTGACTTGACTCGACTACCCTTCTGAAAACATAACTGGTTTATGGTTGTTAGTGCTGGTTTGATGTTGGCATGGCTAGCTGTCCAGCATAGCCTTTCTGGTCACAAGCAATACTATAATAGGGGAACTGGTTGACGAGTGATGTTGATGCAATGACATTTTAAGCATTTCTGGAATGTAATGTCCAACTCAACCTTCTGCATAATTTATTGCTTGTAATCGAAATGGTGAACAATAGAATTGTGAAAACTGATGTTTACAGATGAACATCTTCACAAATTTCATGTTAAGCATGTTTTTCACTGACACTTTTGTGGATTTTCATAGTATAATAGGAATGTTCACCCAGAAATGAAAATTGTTTAATAAATTACTTATTTGATGTGCTCTATGTCCATTGATCAATGTTTATATGTGAATAAATGCCTAAATTAAATCTTACAAAGTAATTGTGTCTCTTCAGAAGACTTGAATTTAACTGCTCAAGTCAGGGGTGTTGATGGACTCAATCAACTCCATCGTTTTGATCCTCGCTCTGAATCCGATCTGGATGTAGTCTTTAACAAAAACGCGATTTTATCTGCTTTTTGCTCAAAATGAAATCTACCCACATTCAAGTGTTGATAAAAAAGAACGCATTAAGCTCTGTTCTTTCTTTTGATACATTGCATGTTCAGATATTCATAAATGTAAATATTCTGGAGACCATGAAAATGTTGTGAAAAAGATTGGCGGTGACTTGCAACTTTATTTAAAAAATCACTTACGAGGAAAGAGTTAATAATACAATTTGAAAAGTAGAATAAGCAGTCATTCTGAAAAAATTCAAATGTGACATTCTTACAATGTATTATCCAATATATTCTTACAATAAAAAAGGGGAAAAAATCTGAAAACTAAAAAAAAAAAAATCAGTTCCCGGGAGTAAACAACCCACCTGTCTGAGGGTCCACTGAGAAGTGCGGCTGCCCCTGAACTAGCGTGTACACCAGCCTTGCGCTGTTCCCATATGTGGGATCGTCTGCATCCGAAGCCGTCACCTGGATGATGGAGGTCCCTGAGGAAGAGTTTCAGGGAGAAAGACAATAAGATATGATCAATACGGCACATATGAACACGGGTCATCACAGGACAAGCACATTAAATGGAAAGAGCCGTATTAAGACTGACAGATTCTCTCCCTCTCTCCGCTCTCTCTCCCCCTGCTGCAGTGTGACAAATACAGTATTCACTTTCTCTTCTCCCCAGCCACACACCTTCTTTCATTCGCGCCTCTGACTGTCTCACTTCATTTCTCTTCATCTCCTTCTCCAATTCCCCATTTGCTCCCTCTCTCAATCTCTATGCCAGTTTCTGCGGCCACCCTCCCCTGTTCCCATAACTCCCTCACGTCTCGAATCTCTCCTGCGTTCATGACAGATATGGACTTTTTTCAACCAAATAAATCAAAGAGCTCCATGCGAAGGACTGAAGCGGTTTGAAAAGAACATATATATGTACAATGGAAAGAGAACTACGTTTCCCATGGGGCAAAGGCTGACAAGCTCAGTGGGACGAAGGGATTTGTGGGAGCAGCTGTTGATGTTTTCAGACATCAAAGGCCTGAGAGTGTCACCAAGAAAGCTTGTGGGTTGAGGGGAGGGTGCCGTCTGATTACAGATCTTTCGCAGGTAGTTAAGAAGTGGCAAATGGAAGACGGTAGGAGAAAGACAGCAAGAGAGATTGTCACTGTAAACGAACAATCAAATAGGCAGATCAAAAACAGACGTGACTACCGGGTTGATGCAACATGCACCGGCTCAGAGAAATCTATTCATATTCAATTTGAGTGGAACTGAAGAAACACGGCACAATTTAGACTGATAACGCATTCACACTGCTGGAATATTAGATTTGAATGGCGCTCGGGTTTCGTTTACCCCAGCAAGGGTTCAAGCATTCAGATGCAGCGCAGAATATTTCTTGTTTGCGGATGGGATCCTTTGAAATTAATTAAACCTATTTCAGGCAAAACAAAACAACCATGACTGTCGAGGGGTAATATTTTGAGCCTGCCTCAAATGGACGTAAAATCGATAAAAATGAGAGGTTATTTCAACGAATGAGCACCATTAACATTCAAACGGCGCAAATTACAGAGAGCATTTCCTCAGCTTTTCATCGGATGATTTTTGGGACAGCGTGAATCCTGCATTATTCAAAAATCATTGACATTCACAGAGAAAAAAAACATGCTAGCGGGGATGAGCATATGTCATCTTCCACTACCTATGTTCGCCATCTCGGGTACTGTGGCGCTGTAGGGTCCGTCCTCGAAGACAGGTGGGTTGTCATTGATATCTTGCACTCTAATGATGAACTGGGAGGAGGGCTCCAGGGCACGCTCTGTCTGGCTGTCTGTTGCCGTGGCAATCAGCCGGTATTCGTCCTTCTCCTCCCGGTCCAAGGGCTTGGTTACGTGGATGTTGCCCGTCTTCTCGTCAATCACGAACACTGACCCAGCCCCCTCACCCCGCAGCACGTACTTAGTGCGTCCATCACCTCTGTCCATGTCAGTGTGAAGCTGATGAGGAGAAAAAGAGAGGGAAAGGTTGAGACAGAAAGATTACAAGAGACTGAAGTGTTTAGAAGGACAAATATATATTATACTGAGGTCAAAACAATCACAGACGTCATAAAAACAGTAATTTGCATCAAGCAAAACAGTCAAATAGATGATTAATCTTGAAAAATAGATGCCACTGTGATGGGCGAAGACTTCGGGGGCTTATTCACAGACAGTACAGATGGGCGGTAATGATCACACAGCCTTGCGTGAAACGCTCA
Source organism: Romanogobio albipinnatus (assembly GCA_023566225.1). NCBI lineage: Eukaryota > Metazoa > Chordata > Actinopteri > Cypriniformes > Gobionidae > Romanogobio > Romanogobio albipinnatus. Next base: position 41,105,874 of record CM042244.1, on the reverse strand, counting down.
TACTCAAGGCATTGATTGCGGGCGGAGTCTGGTTACCGGATCAGCAGCAGTCTACGGCTAAGGAGCCTTCATGCAGTGCGCCAAGCCTGGACTGCAAAGGGAGCGCGTGACGCTCAGAAAGAAGAGTGTGGAGAACGCATCAGCATTCATCCTCATTACCGCTTCTACGTGGCCAGAATACGGCTGCTTAAAAAGACCCCATAACAGCACAACTTCTACAAAAAGTGCCACACAGCAAGTTCGGAAGACAAATGGGAACTTGTCCTATGTTTGCAGGCATTCGAGTGTGGAAAGAGCTGAGTATGTTCCCTCAATGGAATCAAAATGGAGATTTTTCTGGAATCAGAATATTCATTGGCTTTTCCAGATTGAATTTTGAGACAAAACATGTGGTTGCATTAGATGTTAAATCCCCAAAGAATGTCCTGAAACTCTGGGGGCAGTGATGAGGAAAACTCTAAGAAAGAACATTCTGCTCAGTCACACATTTCTGTGTACAATATCCAGGCGTAATGCAACAAGTTGGCAAGTGATAAAACAGTTTTTTCCATGTCAAGGGGTGTTCACATTGAGGTCTCCGGGTCTCTGTACTGCTGGTTGATAGTAGGCGTTCCTACTCGGCTAGCTATACCAGGCAGCATTCCACAGTGTGTTCATATGCAGTTAAAAGTTCAACTTCAATCAGACTAAAGCAATACTTTTTTTCTTTTTAAAATGGCAAGTAAAAGTTATAGACAGATTTAAAAACTAGTCAGATTTTTGCAAAGTTGGACTAACAGACCACTGCAGCTTAACATCATCCAGCATGTATGATACAAATATTACATTATTGTATTAATACATTTTAATATGACAATAACTAGTAGGGGTGAATTCGGGGTGATTGGGACAGTTTTTGCCATTAAGATGACTAGGAAAAAATTTCCCAATCACCCTGAATTCACCGTAAAGTGTTGTCACACATCGATTAACCGGTGAGAAAATTCCCCCAACGTCACATCCCTAGTACTTTCTAATAGTACTCAAAGCATTTTTATAGCACAGTGGATCTCCTCAATCAGCATGCACCTGGATGATGCTACACCAGTTATCAGTGGAGAGGAGACAGTGTGAAGTAGTCAATAATACGTGGATGATTAGGACGCCGTGATGGAGAGAAGCCAATCTGACCAGGGCACAGGAGTTACATGTCTACTCTTTTCAAAAAGCACCCTGAGATTTTTAATAACCACCAACAGTTAAGACTTTGGTTTAGTCCTTGTTTACACCTCGTATTAAATCTGTTTTGGGTGATTCAAACACAAGTGGTCAGCCAAGACAAACCACTGTTCAGACCTGCAAGTCTCAAACGAGTCTTGTGGGACCACTTGTGATCACATTTTTAGGGGAGTGTCTCAGGATTACATACATCACTTACGACATAAGAGTGATACTACATGTTTGCAGGTACAAAAAAGTTACAGTGAGTCAGCACATTATTGATAATTGCATAAAAATTCAATCGTACTGCAAACATGATGTTTTGAATCAAATGCTCATTTGTTATTTTAGCTACTATTTAAAGTAATGTGCATGTTTATGCAATTATATCTCATTAGTAATCATACATATTCATAGGTAAAGTGGGGTTCTGGCACACATACATTTTAGCAATCATGGGGTTGGAATCTGAAAAAAGAAATCTATATAATGTATACACTACAGTTCAAAAGCCTGTAGGTCTGTAAAAATCTTTTTTTAAATGTGTTTGACAAGAAGTCTCTAATGCGCACCAAGGCTGCATTTATTTGATAAAAAATATTGCAAAAACACTAATATTGTAAAATTGTATTACAAAAAAGAAAATGTAATTTATTCTTGTTATGGCAAAACAGAATTTTCAACTTATTATGTGTTTTATATTGTTGAGAAATAGTTAAGTTTAGGGGAGAATGGGGGTTAAATGCTGAAAAATACCTATATAATAGTAAAATTTAACTGTACAAATTTATAAGATAATTATAATATATAATTTTTATCATTTATTTTTATATGCCGTTAGTATGTCATATTACGCTTTCCAGAATATATCCACATGTACAAAAATATACATTGAAGTGTTGCATTTAAATTCCTATGAATACTAATGAGATGGGGCTGGTACATATGCACATTATGGATGTTTTTGATGCAAGTGTTATTTTCTTTCTGATGCTGCCTTCACATGCTACCAGATTACCAGAATACCAGATTCCTAGATTAAAATTGCACATGAACGCCATCTAATGGCGTGTTTACCACTGGGAAGATCGGAATATTTTTTTTACCCAAATTCTTGAGATGTGCGAGCCATAAACTTAAAAAATGCAGGCGGGGAGAACTACTGCTGTGACAGGTTTGATTTATTCGTTTTTCACCAAATCTACGGAATGCCAAGTCTGACAAATTTAAAAAATAAATAAATACATAAATATACAAAGAAATGTAAAAAAAGCAAAAATAAATAAACATACATAGAAATAAATATACATAGAAAAGCAAAAAAACAAGAATGAATAATTATTTATACATTTATTTCATTATTTATGTATTGTGGCGAGGTTGATGAGCGAGGGACTTGGGAGGAGCGATCGAGATCGGATTGAGAATGAGCGTCACCTGCGAGGCACACCAGTCTCAAGTCCTCTCATGAGGGAGCACGGAGGCATATAAGGACGAGCGACACCAGTGAAGGACGAGATAGGACCAGGCCTGGATTTTAAGTTGTGTTTTTTTTTTTTTTATGTGCCCGGCAGTCGTACGTGAGGGGCTGCCGATTTTACTTTCATTTTGTGTTCATTTATTTGATTAATGTTGTTAAATGTTCGCCGGTTCCCGCCTCCTTCTTCCCTGAACCTACAAACTCTGTTATATTGGTGCCGAAGCCCGGGAGGAAAGAGAGACATGCTGTCGAAGAGCCCTCGCTACTGAGGGGGATCGCGGTGCTGAGGAGTTCAGGCAGCGCGGATGAAAGAAGACTGCGAGTGGCTGCCCGAGGCGGTGGTGCTGGAGCGAGTGAAGATCCAGTGGGGCGGAGAGCTCGCTGCCATGCCCCTGGGTCGAGGTGGGGTGGCTGCCCTCCGAGAGGGAGTGGAGGAGTCGCCGGCGCTTGCTGTGAGCCGGAGCCTGCTGCCGTCCGCCATGTTGGGGAGGAGCAGGAAGCACGTGACTCGTTGCCGGCTGCCCTCGACAGGAGGAGCCACCGCCGGCCGCCAGGGGGCGGAGGAGGACCGAGCCGTCCACCGAGCATCCAGTACCATTGCATGGCACCGCGAGGGCATTGTGTCAGGGAACCGGACCAAGAATAATTTTTTTTCCCTCTCTTCACTCTCGTCCAGTCGCTCTGGGTGTCTCTGTCTCCCGTTCTCTCGTCTCGCCGGCCCATATCCCCGGACACAGAGAGTGGGCTCCCCGGGGGGGATTGGGAGTAGGCATAGTCACGGGGTACTCCACCGGCTTACGAGGGTCGTTGGGGTATGTGGCGAGGTTGACGAGCGTGGTTGACGAGCAAGGGACATGGGAGGAGCGTCACCTGCGAGGCACACCAGTCTCGAGTCCTCTCATGAGGGAGCACTGAGGCTTATAAGGACGAGCGACACCAGTGAAGGACGAGAGAGGACCAGGCCTGGATTTTAAGTTGTGTTTTGTTTGTTTGTTTGTTTATGTATGTATGCGGCAGTCGTCCGTGAGGGGCTGCCGCTTTTACTTTCATTTTGTGTTCATTTATTTGATTAAAGTTGGTAAACGTTCGGCGGTTCCCGCCTCCTTCTTCCCTGAACTTACACATTCTGTTACATGTATATATTTATTTTTCTTTTGTTTATTTATTTATTTATGTATATTTATATTTATATTTAATTTTGCTTTTTTACATTTATTTGTTTGTTTATTTTTAATTTTGGCAGACTTGGCATTCCATACAAAACAGCTAGATTGTCTTGTCTTGTCAGTAATCTAGTGCAAATGTACATATATGAGTAATCATTTGAAGAGTATTGTATGTTTTATGCACAGCGAAAATAGCCTGCATTTGACCAAAATTAAAGAATTGGCAGTAAGTGGACTATCTGGATAGCATCGTAAATGTTTATATGGTTGTCAGTGCATGTGACACTACATATCATTTTGTTTTAAATAAGATTTTCTCAATAAATAGGCAAGAATAAACCTGGTGTCCTCCATGATTCCTGTTCATTCAGACAACAAAGCACTTGAAGGCAAAAGCTTGTAATCACGACTTCTGAAGTGGGAATTATGACATTTCCGATAGCACGTGAAGGCAGAATTAGTAAGTCAGCTTCAGTTGGTAAGCAGTCGAGGGATATACGTGCCAGTCCAGGTGTCGAGTGTCGTTGCTTGGGAGAGTGGGCAGCTACGAAACTGGTACTGTGTTATGGCTTTGGAATTCATGATTCCATCCATTAATTCCGCCTTGAGCTCTCGGTCAGTCAAGCCTGCCAGCAGTTTGCCGTTCCAAGCCCGGGGTTCTTAACGAAGGGCCTTAATGACCCGCCTTAACGACAGGCCTTAACGACAAGACTTAACGAGGCCCTTAATGAAGCTGCCGCTATCGTTAAGGCTGGGGATGGTGGGATGATGAAAGACACGGAGAAACCCCTCTGTGTAGTCACGGAGAATGAGAGGAGCATGTCCCTTTGTCCCTGGCATTGACCTGATCGACGCGACCTCCGCCAACACTCCTTGTGATTTACACATCCAATAACACAGACGTAGTGACACGGCTCAAAACAAACACTCAAACACACTCTCAGACTCAAGGACAGAGACACAGCGTGATGTACAGCCACATACACAAACACACACACACACACTTCCAAACAGATGCCTGACCACATTAGTGAAGAAAAAAAAACAGACAAGAATTTAAGCAGTCACACCATTATTGGCCCTACTGAGATTTGGATATCCGTATTAAATGAGTTATATTATCTACACAGCTGAAGCGGGCTGACACCCTAATAAAGGATTTATCAGAGAGGCCGTTGATTCAAAAACAAGACATTTTAAAAAGCAACTGAATTATACATGAAACCGAATCAGAAAGGTCTAATTTATGCATTGACACCCAACTGACCATAATATGCATTCAAATTAGCCATGACAATTCCTGCCAGACATCCTGTTTCAAGGACAGATTCTCGGCTTCCTTTGTATACATGGGCATTATATCATTAGGCCTCTAAATCAACTAAATTACTTATATTATAAAGTAATGTTCTTATACTCATATAGTCAATTTCATATTTTTGCAATAACCATAAATCATGAACTGTGGGAAAAAAAATATTCAGTGTCAACCTCTAAATCACTTAAATAACTTATTCGGGTATACTCAATTTCACATTCCTGCAGCACAATAAATCATAAAACATTGGGAGTGAAGAAAAAAAAAATACATTTCGCATCTGTGCATTAACCTAATGAATGTGTTTTCCTGGGCAGATTTATTTAGCGCCCTGTGAGTTGAGAGAAACAGTGTTTGAGAAAATGGCACTTCAGCCATCATGTGAAATGGGTTTTGACTGCTCTAAACAGCAATGCGGTGGCCTGGATACCAAGAGGCCATCTACACACATAACCATTACAGAAACACACACTCCGATACACACAGATCTCAGCGTGTTATGAGTTTCAATCCCCCTTTGCGCCCAGGGAATCTTATCAAAGGCTTTAAGGCTGATGGGAGAGAATCCTCGGCTCCTGTTTGAAGATGAAGCTCACACGCTTCTCCTCAGAGGAGCCCAGCCGCTCATGACTCACTAGCCATGTTGAAAAGTTTTATATATAAATTAAACAAGTATTTATTATAATCGAAATTATTATCGAAACTTAATCTGCAGAACATGGCAGAAGAAAGTCGCTGTAATAGGGGGAAACACTTCAAAACTACAAACGCAAGGCAAGTGGACTTTGACCTCAATACCAAAACTACGTCTGGGAAATAATAATGTGAAGCGAACAAACAAATTCAGACAAGACTAGGGTGACATTTAAGGGATAATCAGGGCTTGACATTAACAACCGCAATTTGCGGGTGTAATGTTATTTCGGATGCACACTAGCCACTTTGGCGGTTGAACTTATTATAGTCTTCTCAAAAGCCATCCGTTATAATCGCGTTGTGCATTATAACCACTCACACATGTTTCTATTGAGTTTATGAATGCAATGTCTCATAATCAGAGGCGTTCAGATTAGCCAGAGTTTTGTTCAGAGCGTGCGCCACTCTCACTCACTGAAATCTGCACTCAAAACAGAGATAAACATGTGATGTACGCAGGAGATTAATTCATCATACAGTGGTTGACTGTTTTTGTTCTATTTCAGCAGCGAAAATAGTTTTTTTTTTAAAACACAGCAGAACCACAGCGCATCTGATATGACTGGCATAACGCTGGCGAATTTAGGGACCGTCTCTAAAGTTACATACAACACTGGTAACGTTATACACGTTTCAAACTTCAATAGCATTTGAAGAGAATGACAGTCATACAACTGACTGTAAAGTGTTCATATAGGTGTCAGGTATGATGCACACATTTTGATATTTAATAAAATAAACTGTCAAATCATATGGAAATATGATATGCATTATTTCACTAGGATACCGTTTGGGCTCTTACACAAAATATGCTAGATTTAAATGCATCATAGCTGAACACTGATGAGAATATTGCTTGAGAATATATTTACAGAGATAATATTAGAGATTATATTTACACCAAATTATTATTATTTATGTGTTATGCGTTGCTATTGACAACGGCCATTATAAGGAAGGAAATCCCACAGAATAGAATCTAGCTTAAAAAAGTGCAAAGAGCTGCTTGATTTATTTGTTGTTTGTTGATTTTCAAATATAAAACTTGTTGAAATGTTTCATCTGTCATCTGAAAGTGTGTGCATCTGTTCTTTTTGAACACTTTCATCTCATTTGAAGAAAACCGTGATAATATTGATAACCATGATAATTTGGGTCACTATAATCGTGATGTGAAATTTCAATACCGTTTCATCCCACCGATCAGGCATAACATTATTAACAGATTGACAGGTGAAGTGAATAACACTGACTATCTCTTCATCACGGCACCTGTTTGTGTGTGGAATATATCAGGCAGCAAGTGAACATTTTGTCCTCAAAGTTGATGTGTTAGAAGCAGGAAAAATGGCCAAGCGTAAGGATTTGAGCGAGTTTGACAAGTGCCAAATTGTGATGGCTAGATGACTGGGTCAGAGCATCTCCAAAACTGCAGCTCTTGTGAGGTGTTCCCGGTCTGCAGTGGTCAGTATCTATCAATAGTGGTCCAAGGAAGGAACAGTGTTGAACCGGCGACAGGGTCATGGGCGGCCAATGCTCATTGATGCAGCACGTGGATGGCCGGATGCACTTACCTGGGGAACACATGGCACCAGGATGCACTATGGGAAGAAGGCAAGCCGGCAGAGGCAGTGTGATGATTTGGGCAATGTTCTGCTGGGAAACCTTTGGTCCTGCCATCCTTGTGGATGTTACTTTGACACGTACCACCTAGTGGAGTCCATGCATCGACGGGTCAGGGCTGTTTTGGCAGCAAAAGGGGGACTAACACAATATTAGGAAGGTGGTCATTATGTTATGCCTGATCGGTGTTTATATATATATATATATATATATATATATATATATATATATAAAAAATTAATTCAATATATGTATTTATGTTATAAATATTAAAATTATATATATAATATTATATATTTATAGATCATCTAAAGAAAGAAGGCAATTTTTCACAATGCTGTTTGTTGATCCCAACCATAATATATAATATTTTTATAATAACAAATATTTTTTATATGAAGTTTATTAATTTCTGAATAAATTATATATTTATAATGTATTTATAATTTATTCAAAATTATTAAACAATGATAATGTCAATTTAACAGGTTCATTTTGTATAGGTAATCTAAAAAAGTGTGTGTGTGTGTGTGTGTGTGTGTGTGTGTGTGTGTGTGTGTGTGTGTGTGTGTGTGTGTGTGTGTGTGTGTGTGTGTGTGTGTGTGTGTGTGTGTGTGTGTGTGTGTGTGTGTGTGTGTGTGTGTGTGTGTGTGTGTGTGTGTGTGTGTGTGTGTGTGTGTGTGTGTGTGTGTGTGTGTGTGTGTGTGTGTGTGTGTGTGTGTATATATATATATATGACTGACAAATAAATAAAAAAAAATTATTTAAATAGAATGAACGTACAAACTGATTCAAATAACATGGATATTGTGTAATATACAAAATGTAATCTGACTACATGAAACGTTACACCAATCACTGCCCATGAAGAAGAAGGCTGCCAGAAATAATTTCAGTATTGAAAAATCTGTTAAATAGCTTCACAATGACTTCAGAGCATATCTCGCAATCAAGTCAAATGACATAATCAGACAATCTATTACACATCTATGTTATTTCTGATCTGGCAAAGTGACAGGTCTCTCTCGCAGGTGCAGTGTGGGAGAATTCCAAATCGGGATGACCTTGCTTGGTTAAATCTTCACTCTTGGCCCTGCTGCATGACTAAGAGCAGGCATGACTGTGTCTTCTCACCCAGACTGACCTTCCATCTGTCTGGCCCGCAGCTACAACCAACCTCTCATCCCTCACTGGATCTCCTCTGCCAGGCGGCTCCGCACCTGCACCCAGAGGGCCCAGCTATGAGTCCACGACTGTGGGGCCGACACAGTGCCTTAGCGGCGCCCTTAATTATCCACTGACACATAATTAACATCAGCCCTGCCAGCCCAGACGCTCTGACCGCATTATTAAAACTGTTTACCCTGGCAGAGGCTGACACTGTAACACCAAAGTGCTCTGAAGTACAGCGCTCTGAACTACAGAACAATAAAGGTTTGATTCTTCTGCACTGCTCAATCTGATTTGAAACAGTCATGTAAGCACTGTGAGAACTAGGTGAGAATGGTGTCCTGCAGATGATTTCACAAGTTGAGTTGAGCCACGGTTGCAGGTCAGTGGAGTCACACCGCAGCCTGGTTTCACCCACACTCTAACACTAATGCCCCTAGCAAGTTAGTAGGGGTGCCGAGGTTTATTTCCGGTGCGCAGTCTGAAAATTGAGGTGTTGTTTTTGTCTGTGTTGTTTTTGTCAGGCTGAGTCAAAACTGATGTAATGCCATCTGACTCAGCTTGGCCAAACACCCGACAACGTCCATCCCTCAAATGCCCACGTTTGGTGGTCACATGAGTAGTTGCTTTACACCATCAGCAAGTATTTTTCCAATTTGCTGCTGTTGTTCAGCCTCCTTCATGCATCATTTATGATCAAAACCATCTTTATTTGGCACAAGTTTATGCAAATACCAGTGGTTATTAGCATAATCAGCTGAAATATGAAGAAAGAGCGTGTGGTTGTTTTTATGAATTATGTTTAAATTTAATGGGTCGACTTTGAGGCTGACACTATATATTTTAGCTTTATTTACTTTAATATTTTCAACAGGGGACATGTAGGCAGGAAAAGGGCACCAATATTGATGCAAATCTATTCTGCGCATTTAAAGGGCAGTTTGTTCACTTCTATGCCACTGTCTGACAGTGCCAAGACGAGCAACCCTGTGCCAAAAACTATACATCACTAAATAGCAAAAGACAGAGCTTCTTCTTTTTAATTGTTCTGAGCATGACTTTGAGTAGGCTGTATGAATAAAAGTAAAAAACAATACTACTTTGGTACTTTTCCAAAACACTTTGCATAAAAAATGCCATGCAGTTCAAAAGTAGCAAGATTTAGTCTCCCTGGAGAAATGTTAAGTGGGTTTATTAATCATTAGGACACAGTCGATTTGAAAGTGGGCACCTCTATGCCTTATTGCCTGCAAAGGAGACCCTCTTTGAAGTAGTAACTCTTCGAGGTGTTTGCCGAGAACAGAGATCAAAATTTGCAGTGGTCTGGAATATACACCTTACATCTCTTGAGGGAGAAGGTAGGCATGTATCACAATGTTGTTTATGAGCAACATGAGCAAATTCCATGATTACATATCTTTAGCATAAATTTAGATATTAATTATATTATTGAGTATATATAATATTAGTAATATAATATTTATAACATTTATATTGAACATATGTTCAAATTAAATTTTTATTTTATTTAAAATATTACCCTAATCCTAACCCTAATCAATGAATCTTTCTGCAAAGACAAGTGACTGTCTTTATGAATACGATAATTCTGATTCATTTGGGAACAAAACCTTTATGATAGAGAAATTGAATCACTCACTCAAACGATTTGTTCAATGAACATTAATTCATTCAGAAGTGACTGAGTGAGTCACTAAATCACTCAACTTGTCACTCAATTATTTGTTTAAAAACACTGTTTATTGCATACTAATTGCATACTTCTTACTATTTCCACTATATAATTATATTGTAGAAATAGAGTAATATTCTAGTATGCAATTCCGAAGCTTACCTAGTAAATAGTAAGCGAAAAACAGTACACCAACAGAGTAGTATGTCCGAATTCATAATATTCGAAAAACAGTAGGCGAAAAGTACCCGGTTAGTCCATTTTCAACCCAACTTGGGTTGTTCTTAACCCAGCATTTTTTAAAGTGTAGTACGTCCGGATTACATTCATACTACATTCATTCATACTACATAGAACATACTTTTTTAACGGTCGCGAAGTTCGTTCAAATTCAAATGTAATATCTACTCACATAGTACGCGATTTCAGACACAGCCCCTGATTCATTCAACAATTTCAACAAAACAAGTGAGTCTTTGAATCATTCTTTCAATTGATTAATTCAAAGTGCTGATTTATTTGGGAGTGCCACTACTGTGTTGTTGCTCAACAGTTCATTCAGCTTTTTAGGAACTATTTTTGCTGGTGGAGTAAAAAATGGTATCTAAAATGTAAGATACTCAATGTTAACTTCATGGTTTGTTTATTGAAGTGTTGTATAAAAGTAATATCACATTGACGGAATTCAAGTTTTTTTTCCAGTTCAGCGATATATAGACCTCCAAAGCCACTATTGAATGGTTTACTCATCTGCAACAATAATGTATTTGATATACCAAATATAAGAGTATTTAATCAAAATAATCTGCATTTAATAAATTAATGTGATAAAAATTTTGAATTGATTGACAGCCCTAATATAAACATTTTGCAGCTCGAGCAGTTCAAAGACTGTTCTGACTGTAGCCTCCGGCTTCACACTATAATATTAATGATGTGCCTTTGCAGTTCACAGGCTGTTAGAATGCACATCTGAAAATACACATGTATTCATTCAAACCTGCATAAATCTGCACCTTTGTATATCCATGTTTTAACAGTATGGGGTACAGGTCAAATCCCCTCCCCTAAAGCTTCACCCTATTCAATAATGTCATCTCTCTCTCTCTCTCTCTCTCTCTCTCTCTCTCTCTCTCTCTCTCTCTCTCTCTCTCTCTCTCTCTCTCTCTCAGTGGCACTGTTCTTATTCAGGAGCAGTGGGCATGGTTAAGTAAAGCGGCCGGCCAGTCTCAGCTGAGATGATTCAGAATAAATATTAGCTCAAGGTCATGCACTGTATTCACACTGGTCTATGCATAATCATGAGTTAACCCTCCACATGGCCATCCCCTGTCTGAGCATGAGCAAAGCTTTACAGTCCTCCAGCTGCAAATCACTGACAGTGAACTACCTCTAAAGCCTTTATACAAGCCAGACATGTGAGAAATGTTGAAACTTGCCCTTACCAGGGATTCCCAACCTGTGGGTCACCACATATATTTGATTTTAAGGGAAATTATGATTTTAATCCGAACCATAATCAAGCAATTTGCCACACAGACAGAAAGTGAAAACTTTAGGAAAGGGCCATTCACAATTAATGTTCTTCCATTCCCTCTGCACTAGTGTTTTTAATGGCGAAATAATGCTAAAATGCAATATAAATATTAGATAAAACTAGTTGAATTACTTGAAAAAAGCTAAACATGACTGTCAAAATACTAACCGTTGATGAAACTGCATTACTTGTAATGTTCCAGTTCTACATGCAGACAATATGAAATCTATTGTTCCCTTTCAAGGGAACTCGAGCTGCGTCACCGCTCTGGGAACGCATCTGCGTGATTGCGTCGTGAAGCACGTATGTCATCAGTCCAATAGAGAGACGGAACGTCATAGGCCCGGAAGCTATAAAGCACACTGGCAAACATACGCCGTTAGCTTCTGTTGCCTTCAACAAGCGCTCTGTGTTACTGTCCAAAGTGTCTTTGTGTTGTGTCTGAGTTCAGACTGTTTTGTTTGTTTGCACTCTCACCCACATTGAAAAGAGAAAAAATGACGAGCGAACAGCGTTACAGACAGTGTGTTCCTCCCTGCTCACGCTACATCACGAGAGGGGATACACACTTGATGTGCGTTGTTTGTTTGGGAGAGCAGCACGCGCAGTCGGCACTCGAGGGTGCCGGCTGCGAGCATTGTGAGGCGCTGCCTCTTTGCGTGCTGCGATCCCGCCGGGCGCTCTTCGAGGAGGGCGTCCCGGCTGGCGCTCCCCACGGCACGGGTCCCGCTGCTGCTGAGGCTCAGCGGCGACTCATGTCGTGGGGTTCGCAAAAGGATCTGGCGGAGGGGATGGAGACGGGCGGAAACATTTTAAACCCCAGGCGTGGCAATGTGACTTGCCAAGGAAAGACACGTGCTCAGAGAGACTTACCGTGGAGATACACATATGGGGGTTGCCCAACGGGGAACCATGCACACGGCGGCACCTAGCCGAATGCAAAAGCTGACCACTCTGGCAAACACTCTGGCATCGACATCATAAGTGCTGGAGGAGCTCAGGGCCTGCTGAGAAGCTCACCTGAGTAGAATAGCGCACCTATCCAGTCCGTATCCAGAATGGCGCAGCAAGGGATGACACCTGAGCCTGTCCAGTTACTGGCCATCTGGGGCGAGTACATGAGAGGACACAGGCGCCACTTGGAGGTTATAAAACCTGGCGAATGTGTTAGGTGTCGCCCAGCCTGCAGCTCTACAAATGTCGGTCAGCGAGGTGCCACACGCTAAAGCCCAAGAGGAGGCAACACTCCTAGTGGAGTTAGCTCTCACCCCAAGGGGGCATGGCATGCCTTGAACCTGGTAAGCCATGACAATGGCGTCCACTATCCAGTGGGACAACCTCTGCTTGGAGAGGGCCTTCCCTTTCTGCCGCCCACTGTAACAGACAAAGAGCTGGTCTGAGGTCCTGAAACACTGCGTCCGGCCTATGTAAGCGTGAAGGGCGCATACTGGACAGAGCAGTGCCAAGGCTGGGTCTGCCTCCTCCAATGGCAGCGCTTGCAGGTTCACCACCTGGTCCCTGAAGGGAGTGGTGGGAACCTTGGGCACGTATCTGGGCCGGGGTCTCAGGATCATGTGAGAATCGGCCGGCCCGAATTCCAGGCACGCTTCGTCAACCTAAAATGCCTGCAGGTCCCTCTTCCCTCTTGATGGAGGCCAATGCAACCAGGAGTGCTGTCTTCATTGACAGGATTTTAAGCTCAACTGATTGCAAAGGCTCAAAGGGAGCTCTCTGCAGGGCTGATAAGACCACTGCGAGGTCCCAAGAGGGCATCTGAGGAGGGCGAGGCGGATTTAGCGTCCTCGCCCCCCTCAAGAATCTGCTGACCAGGTCATGCTGTCCAACTGTTTTGGAATCCACTAGGTCATGATGGGCCGATATAGCGGCCACATAAACCTTCAGGGTGGAGGGAGACAGCCTTTGCTCCAACCCTTCTAGGAGGAAGGAGAGCACAGACCCGGGCATTTCCTGGGGTCTTCTCGGCGAGAAGAGCACCAGGTGATGAAGAGGTTCCACTTCAACGCATAGGCCTGTCTCATAGACGAGGCCCTAGCGGAAGTGATGGTAGCCACCACCTGAGGTGGTAGGGTACTCAAACCTGCCGCTTCCCATGGACGTGGGTCCATGTGGGTCCAGGACCCACACGTGTAGGTTCCACAGGTTGGGACGCAGGTGCCATAGGGTGCCCCGTCTATGAGTCAGAAGATCCTGTCTCAGAGGAATAGGCCAGGGAGGGGCTGTCGCAAGGAGTACCAGTTCCGAGAACCAGGTCCGGCCTGGCCAATACGGGGCAACCATGAGGACCTGCTCCTTGCCCTCCCTGATCTTGCACAAGACCTGTGCGAGAAGGCTCACTGGGGTGAACGCATACTTGCGCAGGCCCCGTGGCCAGCTGTGCGCTAGTGCATCCGTGCCGAGAGTCCCCTCGGTCAGGGAGTAATACCAGCGGCAATGGGAAGAGTCGTGGGAGGTAAACAGATCTATCTGTGCGTCCCCGAACTGTTCCCAAATCAGCTGAATCGACTGGGGATGGAGACGCCATTCCCCCGGCAGCGTCTGAACACGTGACAGCTCATTGGCTGCACGATTCAGTTCTCCCGCGATGTGAACGGCACCAAGCACCTCAGATGCTTTTGACTCCATAGGATGAGATGGCGGGCGAGTTGCGACATCCGGCAGGAGCGTAGACCACCTTGTCAGTTGATGTACGCTACTGTCGCCGTGTTGTCTGTACGGATCAGTACGTGCTTGTCCTTCAGCAGGGCTCAGAAGCGGTGCAGGGCAAGACGTACGGCCAGCAACTCGAGGCAATTGACATGCCATGTGCGCTGGGATCCTCTCCAGGAGCCCGCGGCAGCATATCCATTGCACATGGCACCCCAGCCCGTGGCAGAGGCATCTGTTGAGACAACAACATGCCTGGAAACTCGTTCTAAGGGAACACCTGCCTGTAGAAAACTGAGGTTCGACCACGGGGTGAAGGTCTGACGGCAGGCGCGAGTGACTAGGACCCGCAGTGTGCCCTGTTGCCATGCCCATCTTGGGACTCGATCGCGGAGCCAGTGCTGAAGCAGTCTCATATGAAGCAAACCGAGCGGCGTGACCACCGCTGCGGATGCTATATGCCCCAGGAGCCTCTGAAAGTACTTCAGTGGAACCGCACTCTTGCCCTCAAATTAACGAAGGCAAGTCAGCAGAGACTGTGCACAATCGCTTGTGAGCTGAGCATGCATGGCGACCGAGTCGATTTCCATACCGAGAAAAGAGATCCTCTGCACTGGACAGAGTTTGCTCTTCTCCAAGTTGACCCGAAGGCCCAGACGGGCGAGGTGCTGGAACACCATACCCCTGTGTTCGCACACCTGATCTCAAGAGTGACCTAGTATCAGTTCAGGATGCAAACCCTGTGTTGCATGAGTGGCACAAGTGCTGCCTCGACGACCTTCGTAAAGACGCGAGGAGACAGGGCTAACCCGAATGGGAGAACCACGTACTTATATGCCCGCCCCTCGAAGACAAACCGTAGGAAAGGTCTGTGTCGAGGAAGGATGGAGACATGAAAGTACACGTCCTTCAGGTCGATCGCTGCAAACCAATCCATCGGCCGCACGCATTTGAAAATGCGCTTGGCTGTGAGCATCTTGAACAAAAGCCTGTGAAGGGTTCGGTTCAAGATGCACAGGTCCAGGATTGGCCGTAACCCACCAGTTTTCTTGGGTACGATGAAGTAGGGGCTGTAGAACCCAGACCCCATCTCGGCTCGAGGGACGATCTCGACCGCACCCTCGCCAGTAGGGTGTCGATCTAGGGTTGCCACCCACCATGGTATAGCGGACTCCCCGGAAAGGGGGAGGAGACCGCGCAAACTGAATCGCGTAGCCGAACCTGATGGTGCGAGTGAGCCAGCTGGATAGATTGGGAAGCGCTAGCCACGCGTCCAAAAACTGAACCAGCGGGGTCATGGAAACCACAGGCGTACCCCCGATGGGGCAGCGAGGCGAAATGACCGGCCCAGACGTGGGAGGCGTGGGAGCGTCCCGAGGTGTGGGCGTGGTCAAATTACGCGCCCTGGCGGATGAGACCTGGGGAGGACGAGCGTCCCGCTGTGGTCTCGTCTGCCTGGGGGCTGGTGTCAGAGGGGGCTGAGAGTGGCGAGGCTCGTGGGCGTCGCACACTGCCAGCCGCCCCCTCTTGGGGCTCGGAGGTGTGTTTTTGGTTCTTTCTTTAACCATTGAAAAGGTAACGCCGACCATGAGGCCAGCGGCAGGGAATGGGGAAAACAAAAGATTCTCCCCCGGCCCTCCACCGGGGGAAGGAGTGGTCCTGCTACCATCTCCTGAGGAATAACCGACATCACCTCCGCCGCCTGTCTCAGGACCGCCGCTTTGTCCGCCGTTTAGCGGGCTGCGGTGCTGGGACAGGCGGGGCCGCATTCCTGCAACGTCCTCCGTGCTTCGGTCCGGGTGAAGGCTGCTGCTGGGGCCGGGCGGAAGGGGCAGGAGTCGCTTTTAGAGGCTTTTGCATCTGAACTCCTCATACATATACATGTATGAAGTCAAAAGAAAAGGATATACATGGGCCAAAAGAAAAGAATCCTTGATTCTTGTTCAAATTCTTAGCATTTAGTGAATAGGTGGATGCAACATATTGAAAATGTGCAGTGATATTCATATGCCAATCACTAAAATCACTCCTGATGTATCTAAAGAAATGTAGGCGCAAGATGAAATCTCAGGTAATTTGGTCCATTTATATGAACTGTTCACAGATGAATGAGGATAGGGGCTTGTGAAGCATATACTTTGTAAATTATCTTTTTTTTTTTATAAATAATGAAAGGTTTTCTTTTGTTAGAAAAAGGTCTGAAAAGGTAGAAAAACACTGATCTAGACAGACACAGTAGATGAAAGATTTACACTGTATCACAAACAAGAGCAATGCAACAAGTAATTTGTCTGTCCAAGCTGAATTTGAAACTGCTGCCCAGTGTGACACAATCCCTATGGGGCACCAAGTGTAACCCAACTAATTTCATGCACCGTATGAATTGCATGATAAAATGCAGTATTTCATGATAAAATGCTGCTAATGTGTTTCATACAGAGAATGACAATTTTATCAGCGGAACCTCTTCTTTTAGTCTGCAAATGGAACAAACTTGTATAAATTGAATGAATAGCAGATTTTACATTTGACAAAAACCAACTGGCTTTTGTGTATATGTGCATGAAATGCAGTAATTGCATTTTGTAATGAGATAGATATTGCATTTTGTGTCACATATTTCATTTGGTTTACAAAATGAGTCAGATTACATATTATACAGATTACATTATGTTAAATACACAGTTAAACTACCGTTCAAAAGTTTGGGGCCGGTAAGATTTTATAATGTTTTTGAAAGAAGTCTATGTCTATGTTTATGTTTACCCAGGCTGCATTTATTTGATCAGCATCATTACTCCAGTCCTCAGTGTCACATGATTCTTCAGAAATCATTATAATAGACCATTTTTTAGCAGACATCACAGTTACGCCATTTGCAGCTGCACGCATATTGTGGTGGCAGAAAAACATTGGAGGAAAATAGGCAAAATTCACAAAATTGTTGTGCCTTTTGGATGTCAGAAACGGAATGCAAAAAATATGGCCATATTTGTAGAATATCGTTGTCGAAAACACTCTGTGAAGCTAAACAGAGACATTTATGGTTGCAAGCCACAGACTGGACTGATGAAACCTGTGATGATTAGTTTAAAAATGGATTTGATGTAAACAATATCTGCATAATATATGCAGTTTATAGTGGCAGCTTTACAGTTGCAGGATGAAATAATATTTAAACCTATAACATTTTATATAGTAAGTAACATTTAAACAACATTTTAGCTCTCATAATTCTGACCTTTTTCTTGCAATTGCAAGAAATTCCATTCTTAGAATGGTGAGATATACACTCAGAAATGCAAGATTTTTTTTTTTTTTAGATATAAACTCGAAATAAATGTTGTATTGCTTTATTACGTGGCTGCCATAGAGTGCTACTGCAGAACTGTAATGTTATGCCACCAGGTAGGCTCCGCCCACAAAACACATCATCAATGTTTGAAAAACACCCAAATTTGTCTATATGCTGATTTGTTGCTCAAGAAACATTTTGAATTATTAACAATGTTGAAAAAACTTCTGTAATGCATACAATTCAAAAGAGCATTTATTATATGTGAAATAGTTATATTTTGTAACATTATAATTGTCTTTACTGTCACTTTTGATCAATTTTGATTTAATGCATCCTATTTGAATAAAAGTATTAATTTTTGTCAAAAATAAATTAATAAATCTCACTGACCCTAAACTTTTAAATGGTGGTTAATGTGGAGAGGAATTTTGGACCAATGAGATTTCACAGTGGGTGGTGCTACCATGCACAACCCTACAGAAATACAAATAAAGTAGTCATCAAAACCTGATGCTCATTGCAGTCTCGACTGGAAAAACTCTACAAAGATTCACATTCAAGTGATTGCTTGTATTGCTTGTCGGGTTGTTGCATCATGTTATGTAGGGTTTTTCTCTGTTGTGAGAGAAAATAACTGTCAAAGTTATTCAGAAATCAGAAAATATCAAAATGCCATGTGATAGCACCAGTTGATAGCGAAATGAAAATAAGTTCACATTTACATGTGATAAAAGTGTGGGTAAAAAGCACAAAAAGCGCTTGTGTGTGGAATTATCTTGATTTGAAAGATACACAGGCAGAGGCAGGGAATAGAATAAAGAGAGAGGAGAGAAGAGAATGGCTTAGACATGTTCTCTTTGAATTTTACTTATAATAGACTCTCCAGATCCTCCCCCTTCCCCCTCTCCTTTACTTCTCCCACTCTCAGAAGGAACACGTTTGAATTTCTTCTCCACAGGGGTTTATAATAAAATGGTATTTAACCACGCTCTCTCTCTCTCTCTCTCTCTCTCTCTCTCTCTCTCTCTCTCTCTCTCTCTCTCTCTCTCTCTCTCTCTCTCTCTCTCTCTCTCTCTCTCTCTCTCTCAGTATTCACTGTTGTTTCTTAGCCCTCCTTCTCTCTTGCATCCTACTCTCTCATTGTTTACAGTGCTTTACCTCTTTTTTTTTGCAAGAACCCCTCTCACCATATTTCAAGGTCATGAGTTTGCATATACAGTGGGGTCCAAATGTCTAAAGTTAATTTAATTTAAAGGGACAGCGTACCCAAAAATAAATATTCTATAATGTACCCTGTCTCACCTTCATGCCATTCCAAACCTAAATGATTTTCTCTCATTTGTGGAACGCAACGATATTGTGAAGATATTCGGAACTGGTTTGGTCCATATTATTAAGTCATGGGGGTCTTCTTTTGAGGTTATATAATTAAACTTATCAATTTGATAGCAGATCCAGAATTTCCAGATTCACCCGTTGTAAAATGCAAAAGGCTTCAGACTTTCGGGGTGCGTCTCAATCAGCTTCCTAGTTCATTAGTCAGGGCACTGATCAGGACATAAGTCAATGGGCTGACTCACTGATCAGTGCCCTGACTACTGAACTAGGGAGCTGATTGAGACGCACCCTCGGAGTGGCTACAGAAAAAGAGACTTCAACCGGGTCCATGCGAAAACAAGGATAATTTTGAAAGTTGGCGTGAACACAGTGTTTTAAAGGGGTTCAAAACAGGCCCGGTTCTAAGCACCTATAGAAGGGTGGGCTGGCAGATATCCCGGGTGGGCTTTTTTTTTTTTTTTGGTTGGGTTTACTTTTTTTTTTTTCGCGACCCATAAACTATAGGCCTACAGCCATTTACATTCAAACAAGTCAAGCCAAGCATAAGAAAAGCCTACTTGTATACAATTGGTCATTTGACTCTATTCTCTAGATGGCACAAATTCATCTCAGCACTTTTCCACACAAACGCTTTTGATTATTGATGCGTATTCGCGACATTCTGCACTAATTTGATAGCTAGACCTATATATTGGAGGCTAATTAACTGGTTAACCAACCAACAAGAATTTTAACCAAATAATTGTTTGGTTGAAAAAAAAAAAACACGAAAAAAAACCAGGTAAGTCATGTATAAGTCACATTTGGTTGCATTCAGAAATAATACCGGTAAAAGTACTACAAACATTATAAACACTACAAACATAGCTATAGGTTATTTTATTTCCCCTCACTCCACAACAAATTGTAACGAGTAGGAATATGTTGTGGCCCCTTTAAGAGCTGCGCGCTCCCTGTTGAAATGCCTGCGCTGTATGTGCGCACTGTGCCTCCAGCACTCCCATGTATGCGGGTTATTTTCTGTTGCTCAAATCAAGTTGTTTTGTTGATTAAGTAATGCTGGCGTTTGTGACGAGTTTCACGGGGGAATAAAGTGGAGCTGTGAAATGTCCATCGCCCCCATGTCTACAATAGCCTAACTCCAGTTAAGTGAGCTATCTCGATTTTCCTCTGGACACAATGCGTTACAAATATATATAAAAACAAAACGAAATGAATGAGAATCTGAATGTAACCAGCGCTCACGATTATTTATTATAGGCTTTGTTCACTCATGTCCCAATATGATGGAAAAATAATCCTCTTCACATGCGCAAAAATGTGAAAACATAAAATAGCCTACTCCGTCATTTTGGTCATCCAGATAATAAGAGTAGGACATCGTTCAAAACTGCAAAGTGTTTACTTACATTGTGCTATTGTAAAATAAAGAAAACAAGATGTGCAAGATTGTTTGAGGAGCGCGGTGCCTCACAAAAATGAACCAAAATCAACAGCACTGTTGCAGTTTTTCTTTCTTTTTGTTAATCTGTTAATTATTTAAGTCAAATATATTTCGCGAATTTATTCCTTTTATATGCCTAGACTGATTTAATGAAAACAAAATGATTCTTTTTTATTTTTAATGTAGGCCCTAACTCTAATGTAGCTCCTTTCTTAAAATCATCCTGGCGACCCGCCCAAGACCGGTGCGCTCGCATCTCTTCCATACGGCGTGACGCGGCTTTATAAATGCGGCACTCATTTTAAAAGAAAGAAAGAAAGAAAGAAAGAAAGAAAGAAAGAAAGAAAGAAAGAAAGAAAGAAAGAAAGAAAGAAAGAAAGAAAGAAAGAAAGAAAGAAAGAAAGAAAGAAAGAAAGAAAGAAAGAAAGAAAGAAAGAAAGAAAGAAAGAAAGAAAACATTTTTAAAAAACGTGTCTCTATACCTGCATCGCGTTTTTAACCTCACAAACGCGTCCTGCGTGAATGGCCCTAAACTGATTAAAAGATAAACAGCGCATTTTTATTTCAGTGCTGTTATTTAAACAGTCAGCTTGCCTCGTAGCCTACATTCAGTTTACAGCATCAACAGCAAGCCAAAGAGGGCAAGGTTTCAACTGAACTGCACTTGCATTTAAACACTTACCGGTAGCTACATGTTCTAGCTCTGTCCATGCAATAAATGCACGTTCTTAAATGAGCGTGCATTTCAACTTGGCATGAATAAATAAATAAAATCAGAGATGCATATTAATATTTACATGATACATATTCACCAATACAACATAATTACCTTAATAGCACGCAAACATTTCTGCCCGTTTTCGTTCGTGTGACTGCAGCCTCTGCTTTTCTGCTACAGACTGAAGCGCGCGTAGCTTACAACGCTTATTTTCAGTTAATAAAGTAAAAATTTCTGGTGTTATTTTTGTGATTGTTTGGGGCATTCTACAGCCCTTCATCAAAACTTTCAACACCGAGCCCATCTCAGATTGTTTTAATCAATGCACAAATAGTAAAAACAAATGAACACTATCAGTTCCTAAATTCTGATTGGGTGGGCAAGGCAGACGTTTGGGTGGGCTCAGCCCACCCCTGCCCATGCCACAGAGATGGCTTTTTTTCTACTGGACAAGACATTTCAATGGTTCAATTATGTAATAGAAGCACACTTGTTTGCTAATTCATACAGTTACAGAGTTTTCTTTGTTGTGCCTTTCTCATTTTGCTATGTGCATTATGGTAAATATCAATTATTTTGCGCTAGCTATGCTCTCAAGGAGCAATTCACCTCTACTACAGATTCATTTGTTGGTATATGACGGTTAGAAATTAGACTGCACAGAAATGGAAACTGAACTACAGGTAGCCCTAATACACATTAAATGTAGTCACGCTATGCTGATGTTAACAATTTGAAAACGAATTATAATTTACATGGTTTGACGTGATATGATAAGCGGTCGCGATTTACTGCAATGCTTTTTTCCCCTTAGTTGGTCAAAAGTGGATGTTATCTACTTACTTGTTCAGATGGAATTTTCCAGTGAAAATTATTATTTTGGTCATACTTTTGGTCAAAAAACAGTATCTACACTGCGCGGTGACTGACAGCCGCACATTCTCCACAAAACATTGGATTCCTCCGCGATGTGCCGTGCTGAGGCACAATTCACGTAAAGTTGATAAATCCGCAAATTGCAGAAAGCTGCAATTGCAGATTTCGAACAGAGATGGCGACAAAGAGGAAAAACTACGGACTGCAGCTTTAAGTAATCTTTTTTAAAATGACATGAACTTTACATAAACATATGGGAGGGTTTTTTATATATATATTGCATGTTTTTCTTTTAGTTTTTACTGTCCAAGGATGTTTTTGCTGACAATATGTTTGGAAGTTATCACATATTATCACGTATTAGTGCACAAAATAAGCTCTAAATATAGTTGTATTTATTGATTTTTGATTTCTTGAGTTTTAAAAAAAGATTTGTGATTTTGTATTGCCCTCTAACCATTGTCTTATGATATGTGAATTAATAATTTTCTCTATGATTCTGTACCATTGTTGCACAACGTTGCCCTAAGGCAAGGTAAAAAAAATATAAAAATTGTGGGGTGGGTGGGTTCAAA
Source organism: Romanogobio albipinnatus (assembly GCA_023566225.1). Classification (NCBI taxonomy): domain Eukaryota; kingdom Metazoa; phylum Chordata; class Actinopteri; order Cypriniformes; family Gobionidae; genus Romanogobio; species Romanogobio albipinnatus. The sequence continues at coordinate 41,083,078 of CM042244.1, read as the reverse complement.
AAAAAAGTTTTATCAATAAAATGCTTCCAAATGAACCAAAAAAATGATTTGGAATAAATGTATCATCCAAATGTGTGCAGTAGAGGGTTAAGAACTTGCATTTTTTGCCTTTCCACTGCTAATTTTTCAATGCAAATGTCCCTTACAACAAATGTGTGAACTTTTCTAATTTTTGGGTGAACTATCACATTAAAGGGTTAGTTCACCCAAAAATGAAAATAATGTCATTTATTACTCACCCTCATTCTGTTCCACACCCGTAAGACCCATAAGAATCCTCTTCGGAACACAAATTAAGATATTTTTGTTGAAATCCGATGGCTCAGTGAGGCCTGCATAGCCAGCAATGACATTTCCTCTTTTAAGATCCATTAATGTACTAAAAATATATTTAAATCAGTTCATGTGAGTACAGTGGTTCAATATTAATATTATAAAGCGACGAGAATATTTTTGGTGTGCCAAAAAAACTGCTGAAATCACGTGACTTTGGCGCTCCGAACAGTTGATTCGTTGACAGTGTGAAGTTTCACACTGACCATGTTCAACTCTTTTGTACAGACAATCAAAAGGTTTTTTTATTCCATTAAAGACCAAGATGCTCTATGGTTTCTCTCAAATCTCACTGGAGAACATGATCATCCGGTTTGACAAACTTGTGCCATTCATTTGGCTCGAATGCTTCTGTCATTAACGCAAAAGAGAGAAAAAAACCAAATACTAAGACATTCTAGAAAATGCAATATTTCACTATTATTATGCTGATCGTTTTCACTAATGATCTCAGACTTTTAGACCCCACTGTTTGTGTTTTCCGCGTTGACCCTCTCTTCCCCTCTTGCGTGCATTTCCAGCTCATTTGCTCCGCAGCATTAACCTTCCGACATTTTCTCATTCCTAGCCCATCTCTCTGTCCATCCGTCATCTCCGCCGCCCACCCCATCACTCACCTCGGAATCTCAGCATCATTCCCGCATCTTCCTTTATCATTTACCTGTGTGCCCCTCCTTTTCTTCTCTCCCTCTTTCTCTCTCTAATTGCTCTCTCTCTCTCCTGCTGAGCTCCAGCCTGGAGGCTAAATGATTTTCACTGCAAGAGACAGAGTGAAAGAAAACACAAAGCTGTTCCGAAAGAGACATTCCGCAATTATTACTGATGATCTCTCTCGCAGCGTGTGTGTGCTGTAACTGTTGCCCCTGCATGCTCTCTTTTCTGTCGCTCACCCTCTGTGTCTTATTCTCACTTTATTCTCATTTTTACTCATCCCCCCTCACTTGCTTTGTAGTGATTTTTAATTCTATTTGGATGTGCAGTGTTTTAGAACAGCTTGTTGGCCATGCTTTTAGGAATGAGAAGAGACAGGCCGCTTGTGTATGTGTGTGTGTGTGTGTGTGCGTGCGTGTGTGCGTGCGTGCGTGCGTGCGTGTGTGGTCAGATCACACACGCTTCACTATATTGGCCTCCCAAGAGACACACCCCATTAAAATGCCAGTGACAGCCACCATCTACCCCTGCCAACACCTAACATATTCAAAACGCTCCCCGAGTGCTCGAGAAATGAGAAATATAATAACCCAGTGTGCCAGAGCAGCAAACGCGTACACAGCACGAAATTTGCACATGCTCCAAGGTTACTCAATTTCACCAGCTTGGAGCTCCACGGTGGCATCCTAACCTCATCTTTTTCATCCCAAAATTACGCCTTGTGCTACAAATGTGCTCCTGTTGAATTCGGTTATAGGTTTTATCAACAGATTGCCTCAGATCTTGGAGTGTTTTGTGCGCAGCAGCACAGGTGGATTGGTTGAGAATCTGCGAAGATTCCCTCGTGACAGTCGGGGGCCCTGGAGCTTGCGGAAAGAGTGCAGGGGTTCAGGCAGCTGGTTGCTGTTGCAGTGTGTCGTTCCTCCAAGCAACAGCTTGAAAGGAGGGCGTATTACATTACAGGTTGCCTGTAGTACCCACCAGCACTGGAGCATACGGTAAGAACACAAGGGCATCAACACGCTCTATAACACACACAAACATTCTTAACATTAATTCATGACATGACAAGCAGGTTGCTTCAGTCTAGGGATGGACTGAGACTCAAAGGCCGACACTGAACCATTACAACTCACTGTGGATAATTTCCCACTACACAAGTGAAGCCTTTTTTCACTTCAGAGAAAAAAACGACAAACCTAATTGTGAGATATAAAGCCAGATTGCGAGAAGTCAGATTACTAGATATAATTTCACACCTGCTCAAAATAACAGCTTTTCAGATATTAATTCACATTATGCGATATAAAGTCACATTGTGAGATGTCATAACATGAGATTTCATGAGTTTGTGTGCCCACATAATCTTAGTGAAAGTGGTAAGCAGATTTGACTTGCTGTCTGCTATAGAGGGGCTCGAAGAGGATATTATACCTGAGCTCCGATTGCCCCCCTATAACAGGCACAATTGTACAAAAAAGGAGGAGCAGGGGAGGAGGAGGGATGCTGCAAGAACTAACAATGGGAAGAGGTAAGCTGCTGGTTTTATACCTTGGTATTAATTGGAAGATTATATGGGTGTACTCCTCCAGAAATTACGTCTTATAACTACACATAAATTCACAGCTGTGAGATATAAAGGTACATTTTCAGATATAATCTTGCATTGTGAGGTATAAAGCCACATTGTGATAATATAAGATATAAATTTCAACTGTGAGCTATAATGGCACATTTACAGGCATAGTCACATTATGTGGTATAACTTCCCAATCTTGTGGGAAAAAAGACGCAATTGTAAGCCACATTACAAATTCACGATCTTAGGAAAAAAAGTCACAGATGAGAGATATAAAGTGACAATATGGAATATAAACTCTTTTGAGATGTACTGTAAAGCCAATAAGCCATATTGCGCAAAGTCATAATATGAGATATTAATTCATATTATGAGATGTAATGGCACATTTTTAGATATAAAGTCACATTGTGAGCTAAAAAGCCACATTGTGATGTCATATTATGAGATATAAAATCACAACCGTGATTTACCGACACATTTTCAGACATAGTCACATTATGCAATATAAATTCAGATTGTGAAGTTAAAACCCGCAATTAAGAGATATTAAGTCACATTGTGCAAAAAAGGTCATATTGTAAGATTTGAGATATAAAATTAAATTGTGCGATATAAATTAATCTTGTGAGAAATAAACTCAATTTTGAGAATTATCTTTTTTATTTCCTTAGTGGAGGAACCAGGATTCCAAAATCACATGCATATACTGTATGCATATACTGTATCACTAACTTGCCTGATGCCTGATATTACCAAACTACCTTTCCAGAGATTTAATGTGAATTTGAACTTTTGAACCCCACTTATAATTGAACCAAAATTATTTCAGTGTATTGAATGTCTTATACAGCCTTTTACATTGCAAAGGCAGCACAACATATAATAAATACAATAAACTAAATATCACTTATACAATTGAGTGGTCTGATTTTCGATAGACAGGAGACTTTTAAGAAGTTTCATATTTGAACAATTGTTCAATAAACTAGTAAATGATTTGATTGCTTTTTATGTGCTTTGACTGACTTTATTCTTCTGACCTGTACTGTACAGTGCTATTAATATAACACCGTACCCCACTCACCACGTTTGGCCTCTAGCAGGTGAGGACGGGAGACTCATGGACAGACAAATAGCAGCCGAAGAGCGATGGGGCAGCCAGCGGCAGGAAAGGAAGTATAACACCCTGTGGTAAGTCAATGAATGATGCCTGGTGGTAACATCACAGTGTGCTACAAGGTCACTTTCAAAACCTTCCTATGAAACCAACTCCTAACCATTGACCAAGATCCATGGAATTCCTCAAAACAGAAATAAAAAAACAAACCTCTTTTGAATGCACTTAACTATGTAAATGCATGAAACAGTAGTAGTGGATATGAGACCCCAATCTGAAATATCAAAATACTATAGGAGCAAAAGGTTTCAAAAGCCATCCGGCTGGAGATAGCTGAGCTGCCATGAAATTAAAGAAATCAAGTGTTTGTGAGTGTTTTTAAATGGATTTCATAAAGCATTTGCAACACATTTTAATAGTGTTTTGATGCACTTGCCATGAGAGGATTTGAAAAAACGAAATGAAGAATGTGAAAGATCAAAGCTCAAAATGCTGTTTAGAGATTCTCCTGGACAGAGCGTCATTAGTGGTCTGAGGAGATTTCTGAAGACCTACGTGAATGTGTTATTATTTAACAAATAATTATTTAGGACTAATGGATGTGCTACTTCTCATTTTTAGCTATCTGTTAGAGTCTCATTAGTTCATTCAGCTGGAGAAATAACACGAAAAAATCTCAGCTGCTTGTGTAGTTAAAGCAACAATATATCATTTTTTGCCGCTAGGTCACTTATTCAAAACAAAAGCGTAGCTTGATGATGCCTTGATTTCGCAGAGCTTTTATCATGCCACAGACGACCTCTTCCACTTCTTCCGCTCATGCATATGTGGGGTAATGCAGTGTTGTTTTATCATATTAGATCAGAGGCGGACAGTACTTAAGTATTTTTACTTTCTACTCCAGTACATTTTTCAAGTACATATTTTATCAGTGTTTTTCTTTGGAAAACTTTTAATTCATTACATTCCAAAGCATAATTTATAATGTCATACTTTTACTGCACTACATTTCATAAATAAAAGTTATTGTTTTTTTTTTTTCTGTAAAATTTTAATTACTTTTACTTGAGTAATTTATAATGTAATTATAGTATTAAATGATATTCAATATGAAACATAAAGTAAAAAGTAAAAAGTACAATAATATGTTTTGGAAGGTTGTGAAGTAAATGCTTTTCAAAGAAGAACACTGATAAAGTACATATACTTGAAAAATAAAATTACTTGGAAAGTAAAAATACTTAAAAGGTCCCATGGCATGACATTTTCATTTTATGAGGTTTTTTAACCTTAATATGAGTTCCCCTAGCCTGTATATGGTCCCCAAGTGGCTAGAAATTGTTATAGGTGTAAACAAAGTTCTGGGTGTCCTGCTCTGCCTTTGAAATAATGAAAGCTCAGACGAGCCGATCTGGAATCTTCCCTGTATGTCATCATACGGGGAAAGGTTTCCTCCCCTTCCTCTGCTTTGCCCGCCCAGAGAATTTGGAGAAAATGGATTTAATTTATCAGTCGCAATGTCAGCGCAGGCTTTACAAACAGACTTTTACCATATGGATTCGACAGCACCACCACAAACAGTGAGTAACAGTGTTCATTAATGCCTGATCTGTGATCAGTGATTTCTGATGTGTAGCTAATCATTCAAGTTCACGCAGACTTTCTTTCTAAATCGTTTAATACTGTCAGTCCCGCCGCTGGCCGTCTTGATGCCTTTAGTGTAATGCATCAGTGAATCAAGCCAGTGACTAAAACGATAAACTTCACATGGTTTCTGTTAGTAGCATGAAACAAATCCGTTATTTAAATGATTAGAGAGAGCGATCAAAGAACACTCTCTTTATAATGTTCGGAGCTGTCACAGAGTCAAAGAGTTAAGAGTCAAGATGGCGCCGAGGATGGCCGCAACGTCGCAAGCTCTGCTGAAACATTGTAGTTTTTTGTTTGTTCTGTTTATAGTTTTTGTGTTTTTTGTCTTGGATGTTGTCTGCCTTACTACGTACGACAGACAGACACTTTTGGACATTGGTTCGGCAATCGCACACCGAAAACCGGACTTTAAATTCTTCAGTGACGAACCACCGTTTACAAACACAGCAGCGGAGCTCTTTGTCTGGACGGCCCGACCACGCAAACGCGGCCGGAGAAGGGGAAGCAGAGCCGGCGTGCTCATCAGATTAAGACGCCGCGCAAACCGACCCCCGCTTCCCAGTATTTTACTGGCAAATGTTCAGTCTCTGGACAATAAACTCTGCGAGCTGAGAGCGCGGATCTCTTTCCAGCGAGACACGAGGGACTGCTGCATTATCTGCCTTACAGAAACTTGGATGTCCGCTGAGATTCCAGATTCGGCCATCGAAACCACGGGGTTCTCCGTGCATCGGATGGACAGAGAAAAAGATCTCTCCGGGAAAAGCAAAGGCGGGGGTGTGTGTTTTATGATTAACCGATCCTGGTGTGATCAGAGGAACGTACATTCTATCAAGTCTTTCTGTTCTCCTGATCTGGAACTTCTCATGGTTCTGTGCCGACCATTCTGGCTACCGAGGGAATTCACCGCGGTCATCATCACAGCTGTGTATATTCCCCCGCAAGCCGACACAGACCGGGCACTAAAGGAACTGTACAGGACAGTGAGTGAGCAGGAAACCGCGCATCCTGAGGCCGCGTTTATTGTGACCGGAGACTTTAACAAAGCCAACTTCAAGCGCATCGCACCCAAATACCACCAACATGTTAACTTCAACACGCGAGGGAACCGCGTCTTAGATCACTGCTACTCCCCCTTCAAGGATTGTTACAAGTCCCTCCCGCGCCCACCATTTGGCAAATCGGATCACGCTTCCATCCTCCTTTTGCCCGCATATAGGCAAAGACTCAAACAGGAAGCACCCGCCCTCAGAACCATCCAGTGCTGGTCGGATCAATCAGATTCTATGCTACAGGACTGTTTTGATCACGCGGACTGGGAGATGTTCCGGTCGGCCTCTGATGACGACATCGAGGTTTACGCTGATAGCGTAACGTGTTTCATCAGGAAGTGCGTAGATGACGTTGTTCCGACCAAAACAATTCGGCTGTATCCTAACCAGAAGCCGTGGCTAAATGGGGATGTTCGCGCGGCACTCAATGCGCGGACCTTCACTTTTAACTCCGGTAACGCGGAGGAGCATAAACAAGCAAGTTATGCCCTCCGGAAAACCATCAGAGCAGCAAAACGGCAGTACAGGGACAAGATTGAAGGACAGTTCAACACCACCGACTCCAGAAGCATGTGGAGGGGAATTAACACCATCACGGACTATAAAGTGAACACAAACTCCACCGTGAACACCGCTGCCTCTCTCCCGGACGAGCTAAACACCTTCTATGCTCGTTTTGAGGGAACTAACACCGCCCTCGCGGAGAGAGCGCTCGCGGCTGAAGATACAGAGGTTAGTGCATTCTCTGTATCTGTCGCGGATGTAACCCGATCCTTCCGGCGGGTGAACGTCCGTAAAGCTGCGGGTCCAGACGGCATTCCCGGCCGTGTGATCAGAGCGTGCGCGCACCAACTGGCTGGAGTCTTCACGGACATTTTTAACCTGTCCCTCTCCCTATCTGTGGTCCCCACATGCTTCAAAACGTCCACCATTGTGCCTGTACCTAAGCAGTCAAAAACCACCTGCTTAAACGACTGGCGTCCTGTTGCTCTGACCCCCATCATCAGCAAATGCTTTGAGAGACTAGTCAGAAACCACATCTGCTCTGTTCTCCCCCCCTCACTGGACCCACTGCAGTTTGCATACCGCACAAACCGCTCCACTGACGATGCCATTTCATCCACTATACACACTGCTCTCTCCCACCTGGAAAAGAGGAACACGTATGTGAGAATGCTGTTTGTGGACTACAGCTCAGCATTCAACACCATTGTGCCCTCCATACTTGACGGGAAACTCCGGGCTCTAGGCTTAAACAGCCTGTTATGCAGCTGGATCCTGGACTTCCTGTCAAACAGACGCCAGGTGGTCAGAATGGGCAGTAACATCTCCTCATCACTGACTCTCAACACTGGAGCCCCTCAGGGTTGTGTTCTCAGCCCACTCCAGTACTCTTTGTACACACATGACTGTGTGGCAACCCACAGCTCCAACACCATCATCAAGTTTGCTGACGATACGACGGTGGTAGGTCTTATCACCGACAATGATGAAACGGCCTACAGAGAGGAGGTGCACACTCTGACACGGTGGTGTCAGGAGCACAACCTCTCCCTCAACGTCAGCAAGACCAAGGAGCTGGTGGTCGACTTCAGGAGGAATGAGAGAGAACACCGCCCCATCACCATCGATGGAGCACCGGTGGAGAGAGTCAGCAGCTTCAAGTTCCTCGGTGTCCACATCACAGAGGAACTCTCATGGTCCGTCCACTCCGAGGCCGTTGTGAAGAAGGCTCATCAGCGCCTTTTCTTCCTGCGACGGCTGAGGAGGTTTGGAATGAACCGCCACATCCTCACACGCTTCTACACCTGCACCATCGAGAGCCTGCTGACTGGCTGCATCACCACCTGGTACGGCAACAGTACCGCCCGCAGCCGCAAGGCCCTGCAAAGGGTAGTGCGCACGGCCAGCTGCATCATCGGAGGTGAGCTTCCCTCCCTCCAGGACATTTACGCCAGGCGGTGTGTGAAGAGAGCTCAGAGGATCATCAGAGACTCTAGCCACCCGAACCATGGGCTGCTCTCACTGCTGCCATCAGGCAGACGGTACCGCAGCATCAGAACACGCACCAGCCGACTCCAGAACAGCTTCTTCCCACAAGCAATCAGACTACTTAACTCCTGATCCATCAGGATCATAACACACACTGGACAGAATATCACTCCGCACAACCCACTGTAGATACACACACATTATATACACATTTATTTATCATATAGCATCTATTGCACTTTGGATTTCAATTTTTCAATCTGTGAATAATATTTTATACTATACATTGTATATTATTATTATTATTATAGCGTAATGTATATTGTTTAGTGTATGTTTAGTGTATATTGTTTAAAGTATATGTATATTGTAAGTATGTGTATATTGTTTAAAGCTGTGAGAACTAAACTCACATTGTGCAAATTATTTATTGTTTATTGTAGAGTTTACTGTGCTGTGAGTAATTGTGTGCGCATCAGATGTGTAATCTGATGCTGCTTTAAATGTTGTACATGTCATGTCATGACTACTATGTTGCTCGGAACTGCACCTAAGAATTTCACCTACTGTTGCACTTGTGCATATGTAGAGTGACAAATAAAGTGATTTGATTTGATTTGATTTGACGTTGCGAGTGTATCTGCACACTTGCCCAAACTGCTGTTATAACGAATGACGCTGTTATGCTGCACAAAGCTCTTACTGTATTCATATCGATGTCGTGTTTGCTGTTAGTTGTGGTCAAAGCATTTTGTGAGAGAAATAGCACTGCAATGACGAGATCACTGCATTCACGCGATCAACAGACTGTCTGTGTACTCAATGCTCAAGCCTTTCATGTGATGGGAAAAGATCGAAAAATAATGCTATAATCAACACTTTCACGATTCGTTCATCTTGACGTCTGTGGTGGTAAAAAATTTAGTAAAAGTATTCGAGAGGGATTCCACATGTTACATAGTTCGTAGAATAAGGAGGAAGCTCTCAACAACTCGGTACAATAAAACTTTCTCAGCTATCTTGGGTGCCCAGTCTCTGGACTGGCAGTGCTTGCAGAGTCAGACGGTGCCTCGCTAAACCACGCCCCCTCCGCCACATAATCTAATACTCATTTCAAATGCAAAGATGTCAGCCAATCACAACAGTGGGCATTTTCACTGAAGTCTTACATTAGACACGCCCCTTGAAACAGAGCATTCAAGCCAGAGGGCTAATATCAGTATAGAAACAAATGCTTTTTATTTCTAAATTATGACATTTTTTGATGTAAAACCCATACTAACAATATAAGTACACCTCAGGAAAAATTATAAAATAATAGGAAAAAATCCATGCCATGGGACCTTTAAGTACTGTCCGCCTCTGTATAAGATACATTATTTGAGTGTGTTGAAAGTAATGTTATAAAGCTACTCTGTGCGTTCGCTCTGCGTCTACTATGAGACACTTGTTGCACACTGCAACAAGACAGCTGAGCTACATAACAATGATTCGTTTTCTGTTGATGAATGCATCCAAACAGTTGCTCACCTGTCTCATAAAACACACAATATATTAACCCCCTCGAGTCGGCGGTCACGCCGGCGCGATCGGCTGACTTTTTTTCTTATCAGTGCCAAAGAGACTCAAATAACTCTGTCGTTTTTTTATCGTTCAGGCAAGTGTTATACATCATTATAATCTGTTAAGTTTCTTTCTTTTTTTTGTGTACAGTCACAATAAAAACAAATTGTTGTGCTCTTTGCAAAATAAGGGAAACAAATATGATTTGTGATCTTCAGTGTCTTTGGTGTTTCCATGGTTTCTACAAAATAATTGAGGGTAACGCGGGTGTGATGTCATTGATAGGCAACGCTAGGACACGCTTTGTGTCCTGGTTAAAATTGCTTATTTCTCTGGATTTAAACATTCTTGGAAACATCTGGGATAATGTAAGTACATAAGTCAACAAAATATATAACACTGTTCTAGTGGTTTTTGGATATTTTAATCCAAAAATCTTACATATTGTGCCTTTAACTTGGCTTTACTTACACATACTGTTTCCAGTCCTCCTCACCTAATTTCTCAGTTCTATCAGTGCTCGAAGTGGGAAAAGCAGATTTAAATTTGCTTTAAAAATTGGTACTGCCCCCTATACAGACATCTACCTGGATGGAATAACAGATTGACAGACAGACAGATAGGAACCAGATAAATAGATGCCAAACAAGTTGCCGACAAAACAACTGTGGAATTCTAAATCTGATTTGTAAACCACAACATTTCAAATCAAAGCCAATCAAACACAACTCAGAGGAGGGTAAAGGGCTGAGACATAATCAAGAGACCCCAAGCACCACAACATCACTTCCACAAACACAAAACCACAGAGGAATGATGGTGTTTGCAAGCATTTCAAGTACCAAATCTCAATCATGGCACTTTTATTTTGTAAATCCAAATTATGCTTGTTAGGAACAGCCTAAAGAGACTCGCGGCTTTACGAGACCATTGTTCTGATAGGTTCATACAAATTCAAGTGCAAATTTGTTTCCCTGTGTGTCACACCCTGCCACTGCTTTTGAATGCAAAAGATGTGCTAATTTATGTCCATACATTAAGATCAAGAAGGAAATGCATTCATTATGGAATTACAGAGGAGCATATATTGTTATCATAAAGCCCCTGCATATGCTTACTGGCAATAAGTCCTCTGACATAAACATATGGATGCTTGTTATGCCAACCCCCCAATTTGATTATCATTTAACGCAACCATAATTGCGTATAATGAATGTTACCTACCATAAAATATGTTAAAATGCATAATGGGCCAGTGCTGTATTTATAGACGCCATAATGAGTGTATGAACATGCGCTCCAAATGCTGAATCTGTGCTTAGCATCAAGCTGTAGATTGAGTACGCAGTGGCACTTGGCACGTCTGCCGTGGGGCTACATAGTTCACTTCAGCCCTTTATTAAATCATAATCATCTCAGTTATAAGGCGCAGCAAAACACGTCCCCATTGATTCAACAGACAGCAGTGCAAGCGGCTCCGCTCCGCATAGGGCCGAAGCAGCAAGATTAAGCATCCGTAAGAGCATTAGGACACATAAGAGCATTAGGTGTGTACGTACACACACAACACATGCTCAGGCTTTGAACAGGTTCAGCCGCAGTGTTAGATACCGTGAAGGATGCTCAGAGAGCAGGGAACTATCAGTGACAGCATTGCCACCTGTTAAGCACACCATATTGGCTCTAATGACATACAGGACTGTCCATCTGTAGTAATGGTCAACAGCACCTAAGGCATTTTCAGTCTCATATTTCCCCATTCCTTCATTCTGCTGCTTTCCCCTGCGCCCTCTTTTTCTTTCTGCTGTCCACGAGCCCCTAATGAAGATCAATGCTTGTCTTCTTAGCCACTCTAAACAGCCGTCCTGTTTGAGTGCAGTGATCAAATGTGTCTAAAACTATTGGGTGGATGTGTCTGGCTCTGGAGCTGGGTATTAACAGCACGGGGGTTCCATTAAATGCTGCAGGAGCCAACTCACAGACAGGAAGACGTCCCAGAAGAGAACACAAGAGTGTTTTTTTTTTATATCCCACAGTGCCGTCTGACTGCCTCAGGCAGACACGCAGAATCATCATCATTCATTTACTCAACGTATTACCCCACCACCTTCCCTAGCACTCAAACTGCAGCTCAGGGAGACGGTAAGAGGAATAAGAAGAGTGACAGAAAAAGAGAGGTGGAGACTGTGAAACAATGTCAGATATACAAAGTTTTGATCTGTTAAATGCATGTTTTTCATTATCTTTTCAGACCTTTTCATCTAAAGGCTTGGAATTAAATACTTTAGTGCACTACAAAAATCTTTTTCTTTTTTTCAAAACAAGTTCAAATATAAATTATGAAAGCTAATAAATAGAAATACAATTATTTTACTGATCCCATTGACACCTTTTCTTGTTTTAAATCTAAACCCCAAAAACCTAAATACAATTGTATTTATTCTTAAAGGGGTCAGATGATGCTATTTTCAAAGATCATTATTTTGTGTATTGGGTGAATATATTAACATGCTTTAATGTTCAAAAATATATATAATTTTTCACATACTGTACATTATTGTAGCTCCTCAATGCCCAGTCTTTCTAAAGCACATTGATTTCTACAAAGCCCCTCCTTCCAAAAAGTGTAGTGTGCTCTGATTGGCTAGCTGACCCAGTGTGTTGTGATTGGCTGAACACCTCAAGCGTGTGTCAGAAATGTAATGCCCCTTACCATAATCACGAGCTCCAGCTTTCAAAAAGATATTGAATAATGTCGTCAGTTTTACCATATCAGTTAGCCCGAGTCAGATTCTGAAAATGCAGATGACCAAGCCGATCAATTGGAACAAACTTTACAAGCGCGACTTCAGCATAACATGGTACTCTCCCAGGTTCAGGGAACTGTCCTCCATAAAATATGCTGCACCCACATGAAAATTTGGGTTGAACTGTTCTGGAAGAGTTAATCTTAACCACTGATTCCTTAATGAGTCCACTTTTGCTTTCGCATAGAAACACACAGCGTCTCCATGACATGGCGGCATCAACACTACTACAAAAACGTAAGCCACGCCTTCTTTCTTTGTGTATACATTTCGGGCGGCATTATGCAAATATTTTCACATAGTGACTTAGGTGTGAGGGAGAATTTGATCGAGGCGTTTAAGCTAGGTCTGGATCTGCCTTTTCTTTTAGAGAGAATAAATCTTTTTGTGGGAGACTTTGAGCTTTGTAACGTTGCAGATGTTATACATGCACAAACAGCGACATAACACATTAAAGAAAAAGTATGTGAACCCTTTAAAAGGAGAAAAACATTCACTTAATTTAGTTTTTTAATAAGCTTAAAGGTGCAGTGTGTTGTATTTATGAGGATCTATTGACATAAATGTAATATAATATACATAACGTTGTTTTTTAGTAGTGTATAAAGACCTTACATAATGAACTTTTATGTTTGTATTACCTTAGAATGAGCCATTTCAATCTTCTTAAATCGCCATTTTACGCCGTCATGTTTCTACAGTAGCCCTAAATGGATAAACTTCTCTACAAAGCGCTAGCTACGCTCTGCTGTCTCAGACGATGACATCTTTGTTCTGTGTGGGCCACCATAGCTTCTCTATGTGCTTCGAAAGGGAGGGGTGAGCGGTGGACGGTTGCAATACACAACCCCACTGCTAGATGTCGCTAAAATTTACACAGTGCACCTTTAAATGCCTGAATTTATTATCTAACCCAAAAAGCAAATGAAGATGTTTAAATATATTCACTAGATAACAGGACAAAAATATTGATTAAAAATATTGACATATTTTTTTCTATCTTTCTTTTTAGAATGGTTTGAATGGTAGAATGGTTTGAATAGTAAAAAATCTGTAAAAATGCACATCCTGGCAAGTATTTGGGTAAACGCAGTCGGATATGTCTTTAGTGAACGTATACAGAGTTGAATGAGAAATCGGGTGTTACAATAAATTTGGTCCGTGCAGCTCTTAAAGGGCCGGACCTAATATTCTAGGTTTGAATGGTAAAAAATATGTAAAAATGCACATCCTGGCAAGTATTCGGGTAAACGCAGTCGCATATGTCTTTAGTGAACGTATACAGAGTTGAATGAGAAATCGGGTGTTACAATGAATTTGGTCCGTGCAGCTCTTAAAGGGCCGGACCTAATTTTCTATGTTTGAATGGTAAAAAATATGTACAATGAGGAAAATAAGTATTTGAACACCCTGCTATTTTGTAAGTTCTCCCACTTAGAAATTATGTAGGGGTCTGAAATTGTCATCATAGGTGCATGTCCACTGTGAGAGAAAAATCCAGAAATCACAATATATGATTTTTTAACTATTTATTTGTATGATACAGCTGCAAATAAGTATTTGAACACCTGAGAAAATCAATGTTAATATTTGGTATAGTAGCCTTTGTTTGCAATTACAGAGGTCAAACGTTTCCTGTAGTTTTTCACCAGGTTTGCACACACTGCAGGAGGGATTTTGGCCCACTCCTCCACACAGATCTTCTCTAGATCAGTCAGGTTTATGGCCTGTCACTGAGAAACACAGAGTTTGAGCTCCCTCCAAAGATTCTCTATTGGGTTTAGGTCTGGAGATGTGTGCTTCGGGTCATTGTCATGTTGGAAGACCCAGCCTCGACCCATATTCAATGCTCTAACTGAGGGAAGAAGGTTGTTCCCCAAAAGCTCGCAATACATGGCCCCGGTCATCCTCTCCTTAATACAGTGCAGTCGCCGTGTCCCATGTGCAGAAAAATACCCCCAAAGCATGATGCTACCACCTCACAGTAGGGATGGTGTTCTTGGGATGGTACTCATCATTCTTCTTCCTCCAAACATGCTTAGTGGAATTATGACCAAAAAGTTCTATTTTGGTCTCATCTGACCACATGACTTTCTCCCATGACTCCTCTGGATCATCCAAATGGTCATTGGCAAACTTAAGACGGGCCTTGACATGTGCTGGTTTAAGCAGGGGAACCTTCTGTGCCATGCATGATTTCAAACCATGACGTCTTAGTGTATTACCAACAGTAACCTTGGAAACGGTGGTCCCAGCTCTTTTCAGGTCATTGACCAGCTCCTCCCGTGTAGTTCTGGGCTGATTTCTCACCTTTCTTAGGATCATTGAGACCCCACGAGGTGAGATCTTGCATGGAGCCCCAGTCCAAGTGAGATTGACAGTCATGTTTAGCTTCTTCCATTTTCTAATGATTGCTCCAACAGTGGACCTTTTTTCACCAAGCTGCTTGGCAATTTCCCCGTAGCCCTTTCCAGCCTTGTGGAGGTGTACAATTTTGTCTCTAGTGTCTTTGGACAGCTCTTTGGTCTTGGCCATGTTAGTAGTTGGATTCTTACTGATTGTATGGGGTGGACAGGTGTCTTAATGCAGCTAATGACCTCAAACAGGTGCCTCTAATTTAGGATAATAAATGGAGTGGAGGTGGACATTTTAAAGGCAGACTAACAGGTCTTTGAGGGTCAGAATTCTAGCTGATAGACAGGTGTTCAAATACTTATTTGCAGCTGTATCATTCAAATAAATAGTTAAAAAATCATATATTGTGA
Organism: Romanogobio albipinnatus; assembly: GCA_023566225.1. Classification (NCBI taxonomy): domain Eukaryota; kingdom Metazoa; phylum Chordata; class Actinopteri; order Cypriniformes; family Gobionidae; genus Romanogobio; species Romanogobio albipinnatus. Next base: position 41,067,566 of record CM042244.1, on the reverse strand, counting down.
TTTCTGGATGTTTTTTTTTAGATTGTGTCTCTCACAGTGGACATGCACCTACGATGACAATTTCCCCTCCATGATTTCTAAGTGGGAGAACTTGCAAAATAGCAGGGTGTTCAGCCCCACTTTATATTAGGTGGCCTTAAGTACTATGTACTTACATCAAAAAATAAGTACAATGTACTTACTGTGTTCAAATTGTATTGCAAAACACTTTTGCTGATATTGAGGTGGGATACGGGTAGGGTTAGGGACAGGTGCGGTGGTATGGGTCAGTTTAAGGGTAGGGTTAGGTGTAATGGAAGGGTCAACTGTGTAATTACAAATGTAACTACAGAAATTAATTACAGATGTTATTACATGCAGGTATTTTTTAAAATGTAAGTACAATGTAAAAACATATATGTACACAATAAGTGCATTGTATCAAATTATTAATTAAAATGTTATTACATAGTAGTTAAGGCCACCTAATATAAAGTGGGTCCAATATAATAATAATAATAATAATAATAATTAATTACATTTATATAGCGCTTTTCTAGGCACTCACTCAAAGCGCTTTTACATAGAAGGGGGGAATCTCCTCAACCACCACCAATGTGCAGCATCCACCTGGATGATGCGACGGCAGCCATATTGCGCCAGTACGCCCACCACACACCAGCTGATTGGTGGAGAGGAGACTGAGGGATGATACCAATCTTATATATGGGGATGATTAGGAGGCCATGATGGACAGGGGCCAATGGGCACATTTTTTTGGCCAGGATGCCGGGGTTACACCCCTACTCTTTATCGAAAGACATCCTGGGATTTTTAATGACCACAGAGAGTCAGGACCTCGGTTTAACGTCTCATCCGAAGGACGGTGCTTGTTACAGTATAGTGTCCCCATCACTATACTGGGGCGTTAGGACCCACACAGACCACAGGGTGAGCACCCCCTGTTGGCCTCACTAACACCTCTACCAGCAGCTACCTAGTTTTCCCAATTTGGTCTCCCATCCAGGTACTAACCAGGCTCAGCCCTGCTTAGCTTCAGTGGGAAACCAGTCTCTGGCTACAGGGTGATATAGCTGCTGGCTAATATAGTATATATATAATATATATTACATATATATAATATGGGCATTTCATAATGTTATTTCATAATTTTATACATTAATAATTATTTAAAAGATCGTAATAAAGAATGTATGTCTAAAATTTGACTGGTACTGCAAGCCATGCGCACAGTTCAACACTTTGATTCCCAAACTGGGTCAGTAACAGAGTATGACTCATAGAAGAGAGGGCAGGTAACATAAAGTTTTCATGCTCCACCACCAGGCTTTTGATATTCTGATGAGAAGAGCAATTGTTCATCACAGCACATACTGTAGCATTAACAGAGTAGAATCAGCGGCTGATTAAGAGGCTGATTGAAACATTATTCTGTGACCTGCAGAGCTCGGCTTCCTCAATCCTCGGGATTCAAACTGGCAAAGATAGCAAGAAAAAAAGACTGGGATAATGTGACTAATGCTATTTAGATCAGTGATGTGATAAATGTTCAGACATGATGTTCTGTAGGAGACGTCTTTCAGTCTCAGTGTGTGAGGTTTTTTTTTTTTTCAATTCGCTGTGTTGAGGGTCATAGTGGTTGGTGATCTTTGATTTTCCTGTGCCAAATTGATTAATCTTAGCTCATTATTTAATTAGGATAAGTGGTTATTTAGATATATTCAAAATCAATGTCTATTAAAAGTTGATTGCAATGAGTTGTGTGTTAAAGGGAATGTTCACAGAAAAGTAATCATCAAATAATTTACAGAATGTTTCATGATTGTCAGCGGGGTGCAAAACAACACTGGGCCCCAGTCTTTTGTTGTATAGTCAAATATATATATATATATATATATATATATATATATATATATATATATATATATATATATATATATATATATATATATATATATATATATATATATATATATATATATATATATATATATATATAGTCAAATATATAGTCAAATAATAATAATAATAATTGTTCCGGTATTTTTGATCAAATAAATGCAGCCTTGATGGGCATAAGATGGGTTAACTTTTTTACCGACCCCAAACTTTTGCACAAGTCTACATGACTGTATTGACGTGGCAGTGAGTAAATTTAAAGAATTTACATTTTTGAGTAAACTGTCCCTTTAGTGGAATTCTCTTCTTAAGAAGTTCTCTCCTTACCCTTCCAATGAGCACTGGTTCTGGACCGGCATACTCCTCAATGACAAAGAACTGGTTCCAGATCCAGCTTCGTCGACTTCTGGATCGAGAGATTTCCCCTATTTGTTGATTTAGCCCCTCAACTTCATCCTCATCCATTTCTTGGAAAACCAGGCCCTGTCCACCTCTGCCAAGGCGAGAATCCACAGTCATCTCTCCGCTCTCCTCCACCTCCTTCCTTCCCCATTCTGGGTCTGGTGGGAGTTTTAGGATGTGACTGCTGTCAATGGGTTGTGAAATTTTAATCAATGGATTCTGAGTGACACTGAATGGCAGAAGAGTGCTCTGATCTGATTCCTCTTTAACATCAAGACTCCCCTCAGTCAGTGAGCTGAAAACGTCAGGACGAGGACCTGAGTCGATCTGAGACGGAGTGTGCGATATGCCCATATCTCTCTGACCAGCGAAGGGATTCGTCTCGGTGCTGGGCATGATCTCACTTTGGGGAGTTGATGCTATGCGAGTTGTGAAGTGTTTGTACTTCCATGAAACAGTGACTGGAACACCTCTCACCTCTGTTTTTCTGTCCTCCTCTACTAGATCCATACTGAATCCGCTAAATTGTTTATAGAGAGTGTGAACAGTCTGATCCGAATTTAGACTGGCATTTGCAAAAGTGCTTGAATGTAGCTCTGCAGTCTGGTTATCCGCGTTATAAAGTTCAGGAGCGCTTGTCCTGTCTTGTTTTTTCAGTTTGAGTGCCTCCATCTGACTGTGATCCATGTTGATCAGATCCCTTTTCCTGCTGTGACTCATTTTGCCAGGAATATTTAGACCTGGAACACTCTGAAGCTGGGAATTCACAATCCGTACAAGGTTTTCCTTAGATATTAGTTTTAATAAGCTTCCAGTGAGATTCAATTTTCGAGGCAAATCTGGAGCGACAACCTTTGTACCTGCTGTAGTGTGAATGGCAAAATTTGAACTCGATCTGGATCTTGAAGGGATTTTGAATTTTGTTCTATTGAAGTGCATGCCAGAGGTTGTCCTGTGGTGCTTTGGGATCCATTTGTCAACTCTTCCACCTTTCCTTGTGTTATTTCTGCTCCTTTTTAACTCTAAAATGTCTCTAGAGTCATCAATTGGTTCTAGTACCTTAAAATCAGCTTGATCTGAGTCTTCATCTATTTGTACAGGTGGTTTGGCATTGAACCCAACAAAGTTTTCCTTGGTGAAGACGGGAGAAGCTCCATGGTTCTGGTGAGTTGTAATCTGCCCTTCAATTTCCTCAGGAGCAATCAGTTCTTTGAGTCTCGTCATTGTATTTCCATTCCTCTCCAAACTTGTATCCCATTGGTCAGTTGCTCCATTTCCCATATGCTGGGTCTGAATTGAGCTCACCCCTCTTCTCCGAACAATCTTACTGACACAGGCTCCTCCTACAAAACAGAGGGACACCAATAGGAGCAGCCTCCTGTCAATCATGTCGTCTTATTGTGATGTATTAATTTAAAGAACAACTGATGAAAAGACGTGTTCGCTTTCCAGTTGTCTTCATTCTTTCGTTCTTCTCTTCTCACTCTCCTTCACTCATTCCTCCATTACACCACCTTCATCCAGCTCTGTAGAGTGTACGTCAGTCACTGTTGTGTTCACTTTATGTATTTCCCTCTATCTAGCAGAGCTTCTGTGTTTTGGTGCCGGGGAAACGTTTTACTCAGTTTCCCACAGAGGGTTGGATGCCCTGAGAGAAAAGATAAAGATAATTAAGTTAAAACTTTAATCATTGCAGTATGTTAATTAAAAGTGGAACGACAAGGCAAGGTAGCAGAACACACAGCCAGGCTGATTCATTAACGTATGAGTAATCGCAAGACAGTAACATCGGCATCATCATTACAATTCAATATGAGCCAAGATGGCTGATATTTTTTTGTACTGTCAGATGTCTAAGGCATCATCAGAAGGCTTATAGGAAAATTGTGTTATGGCATTTCATTTGTGGTTATCTGATACAGGTCTAGTCGGTAGCGCACACAGTTATACTGACTGTACTGTGTAATGAAAGCAAAACTGACTACTGTAGCAGGCGGAGCCAGAGGGGCACTTTGGGACTATAGATGATACGTTATATGGGAAAAGACATTCAGGTACAGGAGTGCAAGCCAAATATCCCTAAATTTAGACCTTCAAAGATTAAATATAAATAACGCAAATATATAAATAAATACATAAACATAAATAATTTACGCTCTTATTGTATTGTGTTCAATCACTTTCACATCAGTGCTGCTTTGATATATATTGGGTCAAATAACAAGATGGCTTAAAATAATTTAAAATAAGACAAAACAAGCTTGAAAATAAGCTCAAACAGGCAGACCAGGGATCTCATATGAAGGAATTTTAAAGGTGTGATTTTTAAGACCTGAAAAAATCATTGAAATTAATAAATGAAATGCCACTGTCTCAATGAGACAGCATTAACACCAGTAATCATGAAGTGCCTGTGAAGACTGGTCCTCAAGTACATAAAAACTGCTCTCACACCCACTTATGGTTTTCGCCAATACTGGTATATTGTGACACCCCTAGTGTGTGCAGTAACATGCAATGACAATAAAATACAGAAAATCTTAAAGGGTTAGTTCACCCAAAAATTACAATTATCCCATGATTTACTCACCCTAGAGGCATCATATGTGTATATGACATTCATCTTTCAGATGAATAAAATCGTAGTTATAGTCAAAATGCCCTGGCTCTTCCAAGCTTTATAAATGACAGTGACTTTTGGATCATTTTTGAAGTCCATAAAAGTACATCTGTCCATCATAAAACTGCTCCACATGGCTTTCAAAATGCTTACGCTACATCTGACAACATTGCACACCAGTTACGCTCGTCAGGCATAGCGTAAGCATTTTGAACTGCAAGAGGCACTACACTTTTTCCGCAAGTTGAATATGGATGGCGATTCGCCGGAAGCTAGATAATTGACTTTATAAAGTTTTAAATATGGATATTTTTCTTACACAAACACATAGCTTCGCTTCAGAAGACCTTTATTAACCCCCCAGAGCCATGTGGAGCACTTTTATGATGGACAGATGCACTTTTATGGACTTCAAAAATGACCCAACAGTCACTGCTATTATAGTAAAACTTGGAAGAGCCAGGACATTTTTAATAGAACTCTGATTGTGTTCGTCTGAAAGAAGAATGCCATATACAGCTAGGATGGCTTGAGGGTGAGTAAATCATGGGCTAATTTTCATTTTTGGGTGAACTAACCCTTTTATCTTAATATTAATCCTACACTCTAAAAAATGCTGGGTTAAAAATAACCGAAGTTGGGTTGAAAATGGACTAACCCAGCAATTGGGTTGTTTAAATTGGGTAAGTTAAAACAACCCAATTCCTGGGTTAGTCCATTTTCAACCCAACTTGGGTTATTTTTAACCCAGCATTTTTTAGAGTGTAAAATTATGGAAAATGTTCTAATGAACAAATTGTTCTAGTTATATCAAGCTCTTTGGGAGTAGAAAATGCTATTTGTGAGCATGTAATCACAAATGACTAGAAAAGACACACAAAAGTGGTAATAAAAAAGTGTAAACCCTAAAAAACATTCAGTTATTGAAACTTCTGGATTTAATTATTTCATAAATTATCTTAATATACTGCAAGTTTCTGTAAATAAAAAGGTTTTTAAATGAGCAATTTTTACAGTAAAAGTACCAGAAATATCTTACGAGGACTTCAAATATTGTCTTTGACAATGGGGGGCCTTGGAGTCAAAAAGGTTGAGAACCAGTGATTTACTTTATATATTTTTTAGTGACGTATGTGCATTTTAATGCAATCAATTTTCAAATTTCATCACCTAATTTTGAGCCTTCCCTTTGTGTCAGCACTTCTAATTCAAGTGTTTTTTTGTGTTTCTTTAGCAAAATATCCATTAAAATTGGTTTTGGTAAACACTGGTCATCCATTTTCCTTCAGTGAACGCAACTTATTACCTAAAAAAAACACCAAACATTTGAGTATATTTTTGCTGAAACGAATGACAGACTTCTCAAGCATTCAAGCATGCAGTCTTCTTCTCTAATAGAAGCTCCTAGTTGGTGATGCATCATTTCACAGGTTGATTTTTGCAATTACCTGGAAACGAAGCTGTTTCTACCACAATACATTAGGAACTGCGCAATTTTACAGTTTAAGTGTGATGTTGAATGAGGCTGTCTGATTTGTGTAGACGTGAACAATGAGGCACTGCAGTGTGAGTTGTGTTTATGAAGAGTAATGAACAGTAAGTTGAATGATGGTAATGGTAAAACTGCAAAACTGCATGGTGGGTTGTGTATGTGCAAAGAGATGCCCTGCGGGACATATAATTGCAAAACAAAGAATTGTGGACTATATAACTACAGAACTACTTTCACCCACGAGCAGTGTGTTGTGATTACAGTCCTGGAAAGTGCATAAAGCCATCCAATCCGATGGAAACTGGTGATTTCAGCCATTCTAGTAGCCAACAAAAAAGCAAACGAGCAAACGTACAGTTTTATAGATTTTACTGCAGAGGAATGCATTAGGGCTTCTACACTACACTTAACCCTTGGTTAATGTCTTTTTAAACACCAGGTAAAGGCCACTTTTAACCCTGGGTTAAGTATAATTTCATACTGATTTTGAAAGGGATTTGGCACTGATTTTTCAAGTTTAACCCCAAATTAATGTACCAAATGCATACAATGTGATGCTGCACTCTAAAAAAAATGGTGCTATATATAGCACTAAAAAAGAACTTCCCTGGTTCTTTAAATGACTGCTACCATATACAGAACCTGTTAAAGGAGTGGTAAACCACGATTTCACTTTTCTAACTTTAGCTAGTGTGTAATGTTGCTGTTTGAGCATAAACAACATCTGCAAAGTTACAACGTTCAAAGTTTAAAGCAAAGGGAGATTTTTGCTTTTAAAGAAATCCATTTCTAAACGGCCGCTAGGGAAACGGCCGCTAGGGACTACTACACATTCCTCCAGGGTTGCTGACATCACCAGCCCAAATATTTACATAAACCCCTCCTCCGAGAATATGAAATAAGGGGGGAAATATGAAAATTTTGTATCGCCGCGGGGAATAGTTGTTGTGGTAGGCTAGTTAGTAGGCTGGAGTGTTTTTGCCAATGCCGACGAAACTCTGTTATTTTCATCCGGATTGCAGCTTTCCTGTAGCTCAAACAGTAGAGCATGGCGCAAGCAACGCCAAGGTCATGGGTTCGATTCCCAGGGAAAGCAAGAACTGACAAAAATTTTAAATGTGTACCTTGAATGCAATGTAAGTCGCTTTGGATAAAAGCGTCTGCCAAATGCATAAATGTAAATGTAAATGTAAAACACGGTCGCATTTACAGCAGATATATGCTGTCCATCATAAATCAAAGCACAAGACAGACAGGGGTCGGAGGAGAAGACCGGAAAATGTGACATAATGGACAATATTCGTCTGTATTTGCAATACACGAGCCGCAGTTCAGCTGCGTGAGAAAAATACTGCCAGTGTGAGACGGGCGCGCGCGGCTCCCGCTTCACATTTCACGGAGGAAAGCTTCCACAATCTTCACGAGTTCAATACAGGATTCGCACAATGGCTTGTCCTGAAAGATGGATTTAAAAACAAAAGCTGTTTACGGGCCACAACCTGTAAGTATGATTTATTTTTCGTCAATGTGTTTTCCTGTAATAGTTCGTATTGTTAATTGTACGTTATAGCAAGGAAGTAAACAGATGACAATGCTCATTTGACTCTGCAAACCAGTTTATTGAATGCTTATTCATACTTAACGTTATCCGACAAACACCTAACGTTACAAACTTTTTAAAATCTCAACAGCGAACTTGGCATTAGTGTAAATTATTCTTTGATTAGAGCTTTTATGTATTATTTATCTACAGGCATGCTAAACATGATTCTGTGTTTGATTTGGATACTATAGTAAAGCCAATGTTTAGTGTTCGTTCTTGCGACAGATATTTGGCAAATCGTTCTAAAAATACAAAAGTAACGGTGCCATTCAGTCGCGATCACTATAGATCCGCAGTCTTTACTCTTGAGGACTGAACAGGTTCTGCTCGATCATCTTCACTAAAATTGTCTGGGTCTGATTCGGGCTCAAATTGGTATGGTTTTATTGACGCCATTGTACTACCCTAAGCACAGGCTACCGGTAAAGGTAATGGGGCTTGACGCTAGGCGGTTAGCGAATCACAACACACTGGGCCAGCTAACCAATCTGAGCCCATTGCGTATTTTTGAGGGACTGGCTTCATACAACCCGGAAACCATCAGACCGTTTTTACAAGGAGGGACAGAGCAGTGTAGAGTAAAGGTAAAATATATTAAAAATAATGCAATGTTTTAAAAACGAAGCATGAACACATGTTACAGTGTACCCCACAAACACAATCAAGCCTTCGAAAGAATGTGTTTTACCACCCCTTTAAGATATGGTGCTATATAGCACCAAAAGTGCTTCCCCTATGATTACGAGCCAAGAACCACTTTTAGTGCCATACAGCACCATTTTTTTTTGAGAGTGTAGAATACCATGGGGAGTTGTTTTGTAACAGACAACCATTCATAATCAGCCTCACTTGCCTCCTTAAATATTCATGTGCTTTGTACAATTGCAGAAAATATCCATGCCCCCATATCTAAGGCAAACAGTGTAGACAAATGTGTTTAAGTCAGCTGTTAATCTGTTTTCTAAATGAATGTTATTGCTCTTATTGTGAATGACTCATTCGTGCATGTTTAATTTTCTTCTTGACCTCATCATTTTTATTTAAATTGTCATAACTTGATCTTTTATACTTCACAATAGAAGAAAAGTTCTCTTACGAGAGGTTCTCTCGTATTGCGTAAGTTCCTTACGCTACGGGAAAGTATTCTTTCTTCGAGATTTCTGAAAAACCCAAAATTATCCTTAATTTTGTAACATTGTCAACGCAGTGCGGCAGCCTGGCAGACCATAGCAGGCTATTCCAGCGTGCTATTGGCTGCTCTGCTGGCAACTGCAGCAGCCTATCGGTGAGCCCGCGTGACGTGGCGACCAATGAGGGCGCTTCGCGCCCACCTGGCTTCATTTGCCTACAGGTGGGGTGTGGCCACGTGTATATAAGCAGGGCTCACGGGCTGCATATTCGATTTTCTTTTCTTCAGCGAAGCCCTTCGCATCGCTGGATCTGGAACCCGCCGCCGTGATCGTGCAGACGAGCAAGCAGAGGACAGCGCCTGGAGAAGCCGGCAGCATAGCGCCACCTTCAGCCATCCGTGCCTGCTCTGCTATCCGGCAGCATTATATCCTTTCATTGCACGTGTTCTCGCCGTTGCGTCACACGTTTCATAAAAGAGCACGAGCGTTTTTATCAAAACGCATCGTTCCACCTGCGGCTCGTGCCACGTGCAGCTCAGCACCAGAGACCGCCATGTGTCTGCGCTCTCTGTCTGGGCCGTGACCACGCCGCCGCCGCACTCCTCGCGGGCGAATGCCCCGAGTGTGAGGAACTCTCTATGTCGACCCTGCGGGCTCGACTCGAGCAGTTTTATGACGACATCACTCCGCTGTTCCCCCCCTCTGTTCAAGCCGCGCCACCGCGCCGCTTACAAGAGATGGTTGAAATGAACGGTCTCGGAGCGAGCCTCCTCCCCCTCTGTTCAAGCCGCGCCGCTTACAAGGGATGGTAGGAATGAACGGTCTCGGAGCGAGCCTTCTCCCCCTCTATTCAAGCCGCGCCACCGCGCCGCTTTCAAGGGATGGTAGGAATGAACGGTCTCGGAGCGAGCCTCCTCCCCCTCTGTTCAAGCCGCGCCACCGCGCCGCTTGCAAGGGATGGTAGAAATGAACGGTCTCGGAGCGAGCCTCCTCCCCCCTCTGTTCATGCCGCGCTGATGCGCCGCTTATATACAAGGGATGGCAGAAATGCACGATCCTGCAGCTCTCTTTACGTTATAAGAGAGCTGTTCCACCCTCGCGCACATTTTTCAGTCCCCTCATGAGTTCAGGCGACTGGAATTGTTCATATTGCTGTACACGAGCCTGTTAAGACACGCACGCCAGCAAACATACGCCGTCATAAGACATGACGCTGACATATGCTCTCCAACGAACCCGCACTCCCCCCTCTTGGACCGCGCAGATTGCGCCGTTCACAAGGAATGTGAATGCGCTCGGTCACGAGCACGTTCAGCGCGCGCGCACGTGCGCGCGCCGCACTCACCGGGAAATTAACAGAGGGTGTTTTCGTCCCGCTGTGGCCGGACGAACCGCCATTCTCTAGCATCTCTCAGCCCCCTCTCTAGTTCAGGCGGCTGGAAATATTACTATTGCAGTAACGAGCCTGTCTTTTATGCACGCACGACTGCCAACAAGCACGAGGACGTACTGCTGTATGCTCGCGCTAACTGAACGCTATTGTGTCCCTCCCGGTAGCACAGTGGCAAAATCAGCGGCTGAAACGCCGGAGACCCGAGTTCGAGCCCAGCTCTCGCGGAAAATAAAAATGTTTTACTGTCCGCTTCCCCGGGCTCGCGGCCAGCTTTTCTTACATACAGAAAGCTAACTCGCACCACGTGGTGCTCGAGTATTTTTGGACGTCTATACATAAGGAGAGAAAAGACGGTTAAGTCCCGCTGCGGCCGGACCACCGTTAAAACTCTGTTTTTCCTGTCAGTCCCCACTCCTGTGGCTACTGCAGATGTTTTCCACGCAGCCTACGAGCCGGCGAACTCGCCCTCTCGCCTGTTTCCAACTGTAGCCCCTCCAAAGTCCTCCTAGCAGAGGGGGGAAGCGACGGTTAAGTCCCGCCGTGGTCGGACCACAGTCAAAACTCTTCTTCCTGTCAGCCCCCACTCCTGTGGCTGCTGCAGATGGCTCTCACGCAGCAAACGAGCCGGCAAAACTGCCCTCTCGCCTGTCTACAACCGCCGTTTTTATGACGAACCAGAGAAATCACGAAGTTGCCTTTTTTCTGGTTGCACGGCTCACGCCGTATGTGTTTTCAAATGCAGTAAACGTGCCCACTTTTGTGTTCACCCCTGCACCCAAGCACCACAAATCCCGTGTCTCTCACTCACATAAAGCGGCCACCGGCCGCTCGAGTGCTAGAGTTAGGTCACGTGTCCGCTTATTTGCGCCCACGCCTAATCACCACACGCGCTGTCACACAGCCACTCTTAACCGGTCATGTTCCACGCGTAAGAGTTGTGCCCGCTCAAACGCGCTCACACATTTTCGCGAACATTCTGCCCCCGGCGCCATGCGCCGCGCCACACACCATTTGTTCTCAGCCCAAGGTGGCCGGAACGACGAGTGTAAGGCCACACACAAGCCACTCCCTGCTCGAAGCGGCAGAGATACAGTGTGTAGGGCGGCCAGCCATCGCGAGCGATCGGCTGGCCCACAGCACAGAGAGCGCGCGCACTGCGCCCGCCCCTCCTATACAGGCCGTCGAACCCGCAAAGCGCGGCGTTTCGAGCCCGGAGGCCGTTCTATCCCGTGTGGCACACGCGAGAGCGTGGGAAGCCATTCCAGGTGTATCAGAATGGGTGCTGAAAACAGTGAAGCACGGCTACACTCTGCAGTTCGCTCGCCGCCCTCCGCGCTTCTGTGCGCGTACGGAGACGAGAGTGAGCGAGGAAGTAGCACATCTACTTCGAGCGGAGATAGCCACACTGCTGTGCGAAGGGGCTATAGAACCGGTTCCCCATTCTATGAGCGAGTCAGGCTTTTACAGCCGGTATTTTCTCGTGCCAAAAAGGGTTGGGTCGCTCAGACCGATTCTGGATCTGAGGCGTCTGAACAAAGCTCTTATGAGAAGATCGTTCAAGATGCTCACGACCAAGCAGATCCTCGCGCATATTCGCCCGAGAGACTGGCTAATCTCCCTAGATTTGAAAGACGCATATTTTCAAATCAAGATAACGCCGCGTCACAGGCCATTCTTACGATTCGCCTTCGACGGCCAGGCTTATCAATACACCGTCCTTCCGTTCGGCCTGTCACTAGCACCCCGTACATTTACGAAGTGCATGGACGCGGGCCTCGCTCCCCTGAGAGGTCGAGGGATGCGAGTGTTGAACTATCTGGACGATTGGCTCATCCTGGCGCAGTCAGAGGCCGAGCTCCTCGCCCACAGGGCAATGCTGCTCAGCCATCTGGACAGCCTGGGGCTCACGGTCAATTGGACCAAGAGCTCATTAGTGCCCACGCAATCAACCTCATTTCTGGGTTTGAATCTGGACACTGTGGCAATGTCAGCCCGCCTGTCACCCCAACGCGCGCGCCAAGTTCGGCGCATGGATGCGTACTTCCGGCCGGGCAAAATCGCACCTCTCAAGCTCTTTCAGAGGATGCTGGGACGTATGGCCTCAGCTGCAGCTGTGCTCCAGCTGGGCTTAATGCGCATGCGCCCGCCGCAATGCTGGTTAAACGCCCGAGTGCCTCACAGAGCCTGGGCGTCCGGAGGCTTCAGGATCAGAGTGACTCAGGGCTGCGTTTCAGCCCTAGAGCCCTGGTTAGTAGCCGACTGGTACCAGCGGGGAGTGACGATGGGAGCCATCTCACACCGCAAGGTCATCTCGACGGACGCCTCCACCACGGGTTGGGGCGCCGTTTTCGAGGGCAGATCGGCCTCGGGCCTCTGGTCGAGCGGGGAAAAGCTCCTACACAAACTGTTTGGAGATGATAGCGGTAGAGAACGCGCTCAAGCAGTTTCTCCCGCTTATACGAGGACACCACGTGTTGGTCCGGTCGGACAATACCACAGTGGTGCCCTATGTGAACCGGCAGGGCGGTGTCAGGTCCAGGTGTCTGGGCAATCTGACAGAACGCCTGCTCGTGTGGGCACACAGCTCGCTGCGCTCGCTGAGAGCTGCGCACGTACCGGGCCACCTCAATGTGGGCCCGGACAAGCTGTCCAGGGGCCTCATTCTCCCAGGAGAATGGTCCTTGCACCCTCAGACAGTCCAGCTGGTATGGCGCCTATTCGGCAGAGCGGAGCTCGACCTCTTTGCAACAAAAGAGAACGCCCGCTGCCCGAGGTTTCTGTCCAAAAGCGAGGATGCGCTGTCCCAACCTTGGCCCAGCCTCCCGCTGTATGCTTTCCCGCCGATTTCCCTATTGCCCCAGGTCATAGCGAAAATCAGGGAGACGCGCCGCCTGGTGCTCCTTATAGCGCCGCGCTGGGAGAACCAGATTTGGTACCCAGAGCTGGTGAAGCTGTCGCACTCACCCCCCTGGCCAGTTCCGCTGAGAGCAGACCTCCTCTCTCAAGCAGGAGGGTCAGTTTGGCATCCCCATCCAGAGCGTTGGTCTCTGCATGTATGGGTGACCAACGGATACCCGTTGACCTGCCCGAAGGGGTTATGAACACGATTTCACACTCTAGAGCCCCCTCGACGAGGCGGTTATATAGTTCTAAGTGGTCGGTGTTCACTGAGTGGTGTGTTTCCAAGGGATTGGACCCACAGCAATGTGGGGTCCAGCGGGTGCTCTCCTTCCTCCAAGAGCTTTTGGAACTGGGCAGGTCCCCTTCCACGCTCAAAGTGTATGTGGCGGCTATAGCAGCGTTCGCTCAGACGACGCTAGGTAGCACGCTAGGAAGGAACGAGCTCATCATCCGTTTCCTCAGAGGAGCCAGACGGATGAATCCCCCGCGGCCCCCATCGGTTCCTATATGGGATCTGGCCTTGGTCCTAGAGGCCCTGAAGGCTCATCCCTTTGAACCGCTCGAGACTGTGGAACCAAGGTTCCTTTCGCTAAAAACCGCGTTCCTGATAGCTCTGGCTTCAGTGAAACGCGTGGGGGATCTACACGCGCTCTCAGTGAGCCCGACGTGTATGGAGTTCGGTCCTAATGACTCTAAGGTCATTCTCAGACCGAGGCATGGTTATGTCCCCAAAGCGATTGGCACTCCCTTCAGGGCGCAGATTATCTCCCTCTCGGCTCTGCCAGCATCCGACGAGGGGGACGGTGGCAATATCCTCTGCCCTGTCAGGGCATTGAGGGTTTATGTCACACGCTCCACCGCCTTCAGGCGTTCTGAGCAGCTATTTGTTTCGTTTGGTGGGCGCACTAAAGGTCTCGCCTCCTCGAAACAGACCCTTTCCAGGTGGATAGTGGACGCGATTGCAACTGCATACGCTTCCAAACACCTGCAGTGCCCGCTAGGTGTCAGAGCACACTCCACCAGAGGCATGGCCTCTTCGTGGGCTTGGGCCAGAGGGATTTCCATCCACGATATCTGTATGGCGGCAGGCTGGGCCTCCCCGTCTACGTTCGTGAGATTTTACAATCTGGAAGTTCCTGCCTTACAGGCGAAAGTGTTACCAGTTCAATAGGGCTGTTGGTCCTGCCCAGTGATTCTGCGCAGACATAGCTCACATACTGGTAGTAAGTTCGGTACTAGGCTCATGTGAATTTGAAGGAGACCGGCGGTGCCGTTTCCTCATTTACGAGACGAGCTGTTGTGAGTTTGAAGGTGACCGGCGGTGCCGTTACCTCACTCATATAACAAAATATTGTGAATTTGAAGGCGACCGGCGTTGCCGTTCCCTCATTCATGAGACAAGGTGTGGTGAATTTGAAGGAGACCGGCAGGTGCCGTTCCCTCATTCATGGGACAGGGTGTTGTAACCACCCGTTGTAACCACCCGTCAGTTCGAATGAAGTGTCTGTAGATGTGGTGGCCCGTTTTCCTTACCGGCCACCCTGCCCGAGCAGTGTTATGGTCCCCGGTTCCCTGGGATACATATGCTGTACGCGAGGCGCGCACGGCGTTGACAATATGTTCCCGTAGCATAAGGAACTTACGCAATACGAGAGAACCTCTCGTAAGAGAACGATACTCGGTTACTTAACGTAACCTCGGTTCTCTCTAGAAGAGGGAACGAGTATTGCGTTCCTTGCCGTGCGCCCCGCGGGCTTTTACGCTTCAGAACTACGAAAACCGAATATGCAGCCCGTGAGCCCTGCTTATATACACGTGGCCACGCCCCACCTGTAGGCAAATGAAGCCAGGTGGGCGCGAAGCGCCCTCATTGGTCGCCACGTCACGCGGGCTCACCGATAGGCTGCTGCAGTTGCCAGCAGAGCAGCCAATAGCACGCTGGAATAGCCTGCTATGGTCTGCCAGGCTGCCGCACTGCGTTGACAATGTTACAAAATTAAGGATAATTTTGGGTTTTTCAGAAATCTCGAAGAAAGAATACTTTCCCGTAGCGTAAGGAACTTACGCAATACTCGTTCCCTCTTCTAGAGAGAACCGAGGTTACGTTAAGTAACCGAGTATCGTTATGTCGTGACTTTTGCTTTATCACAACTCTAACTGGACCGATAAAGAGACACTGTTATTTCGAGGTATGACACAAGACAACCAGAGCAGAGACACAATGGCATTCCTACAAATAGACAAGCAGTTATTAAAACAGGTCATGTCGTGTCAATCAATGTTAATGACCTCATGAATATGCAAATAAGAACTTTAACCCAGCATTAACAAATGGCGCAGTGTGAAATCTATGAATTACTAAACATGAATAAAGTATGCAGTGTTACCAAGTCCGCGGTTTTCCCGGAATTGGGTTGTTTTTGTAGTCCGTGGGTTGAAGCGACACCCCACCCCCGAAACACTATTGGGTTAGTTTTGGCTGTGATTGGGCTGGTTTTGTTTAGCAATTGTCTGGTTTTGTTGTGCAGACCTGGCAACTCTGAAAGTATGGAAATAGTGTGAAACATGAATAAAATAACCAAGGATTACATTAACCAAGTGTAAGAAGCCCAACTGTGATAATTGCTGAGTAATGCATTGTGCATTATGCATGTTGTTTTAGTTTTAGGTCCGCTGTAAATGCTGTGACATGCGAGTACAGTAGCGGCGCTCTTGGTCTTGTCAACATGCCAACTGAAGTATAACAGAGTCCTGCGTATCTTCACAGGATCCCCACACTTCCTGGTTCCCTCTCCCCCCTGATTATTCACACAATCCCTCATTCCTTAACAAATATTCCTCCCATCTCCTAAAAGCTTTTCTGTTCATGTTATATTTTCTCTTTCATCACCTCCTCCCACTCACCACCTGTCTCTCTCTGCCTCTCTCTTTCCATTTCACAGCATTGTTTTAATATGTTATCCTCTGCTTCTCTCTCCTTTTCTTCGGCTACCTCCACGTCAATCATGATTGTTCTTTAACCTCTCTCACCTTCTGCGCTTTGACTCGCTTCGATCAATCAGCCAATCTCCGCATTGACATTGGGATTGACGGCTGTCTGGCACCTGCACTGATTCCTAAGCTAAATGAACCTGAAGCTGAGAGCCTTACCGGTGATTCTTATAGATTATACAAATGCAAACACGTTAACATGCTACAATGGGATCCAAGTCTGCCCAGCAGCAGATGTATACAATGAACAAAATAAACAGCTGTTTGCAGGGTACATGGCAGTTAAGGTTCATTCAAAATGGATTTGTTTTTGCTTAAACAACAGATGAATATGTGCCAAACAAATCATTCATGCAGATAGAGTTGATAGGAAACTGCTGATAGATTGTTGTGCTCTGAATTTAACAAGCTTGAAAACAATGGCGAGGGAAGAAATTGCAGAGGCAGTGAAATGTTCTTGCCAGCAGTGACAGTTTCTTTAGATTAGATTCATTAGATAGGAACTTTTTTCACACTGGCTGACTTATTATTGATGGCTAGATGGTCACAACTTGGGTTCTGATGAATGGACAGTAGAGACAAGTTTCTAGTTAATAGACTGTAGAATAGCGCCTAATAATATATTTGTAGTGCTTGTAGTTAGCTGAATATAATGTAAGTATTGAATGCAATAAAAGTCTGGTGTGTCATTTTTCATAAGACACAACAGCTGTTTCTTTCTATAAACCATGTGTTTTTTTTACAGTACAATACAGATGTTACATTTAAATTAATTTTATGAAATCAAACTGCCTTTATACATAGAATCAAATGCAGTTATTTTGCACTGTAGAAAATAAAGGACAGGAACAGGGATTCTTTCAAATAAAATCATCAAACTCCAGTGTATTATTTGGACATTTAACTCTTTCCCCGCTAGCGTTTTATTTTTATTTTTTATAAGTTGCCCAGCCTCCACCAATGTTTTAGGCAGTGCCGCCGCTCCCATTACACGCATCACGCGTAGGGCACCAAGTGCTCAGGGGGGCACCACAAGAAAACCAATCAGGGTGACGTACTGCTGCAGGCCGAAATCAAATTCGGCGGCAGATCGGACTGGGTTTGCTCAGTAGTTAAACCCGCCAATAGCGCGCCAGGTGGATAAGCCAGTTTGTGATTGGTCCCCGCAGATTTGTAACGGAAGCAGGATAGAAAAATTTACAGGTTTCCAGCCTGAGCTGCAGGGCGAAATCAAATCGCAGACAGATTGGGCTGAGTTTACCCAGTCTAATGGCCCCAGAATATTTTTGTTATATGAATATCTGAGCAAGCAATATATCAATATAAAAGGAAGAACCTCTGCTTTTAAATTTTATTTTAGCTTCTTGCATTCTTTTTTTTAAATCAACACTTGAATGGGGGTAAGTTCCATAAAAAAAGCATTTGGAGCAAAAAGCTGCGAAAATCACGTTTTGGATCAGATTCAGTATGAAGAGCTTGCACGGTCCCACATCCTGGGTCGATATTTCACTTGACATGCTGTTTATTGCTGATGATCGCATTATTTTTGATATGCATCTGCTTACATATGAGATCGGTCGTTTCAGCTTTTTTTTGCTATGTTTTGAAAAAGACTTTATATATAGAAAGACGGTGCACTGATTACTTATGAATGTGAGAAAGTGCAACGGCCAATATGGCAAATAAGCCCTGCCTTCTAAATGAAAGAGCCAATAGTTGATTAGTAAAGTCATCTCGTCACTGCAGCTGTAGTTAGAAGCTCTGGTTGCTACATATACAGGCAGTGTTCTGAGACGTGCGCTAAGGACTGCACATTAGCTTTGTCCAGGCTGAATTGTTTTGTTTTGTTTTTTTTTTGCCATGATTTGAACGTTTAGAAACAAAACCTATTAGAGAGTTGTTGTCAGATTTTTTAATTGGTGATTTCAAATATGAAATTTAATCATAAGCTTGGCAAATTGGAAATTTTGTTTCCCCATTCAAAGAGATAGGAGCTGCACTTACATGCCTGAGGGGCATTTCAAAGATGGCCGCCTAAGGGACTTTGGTTTTGAAGATACTGTACTCGTTCAGGAGATGCGTAATAGCACCCCCCTACCGTATTACAGTGAAAACATGGAAAGCCGTAAATCTTTTTAAATGAATGACGAGTCAACTCTTTTCAGTTTTAAAAAATGTGATACTTGATTTATCCAGAATAGTTTTTCACTAATTTATTATACATATACTACCTCAAAGAAACAAAATAGTTTGTTTGTAATCTTTAACCTAAACATTATAACATCCTATGAAACAACGTTTCTCTGCCGCTGAAAAGAAGGCAGTGAGCTATTAGATAATATTAACCAGGAGTTGATTTAGAAAACGTAGTTTCGTTTTGACTCCATTCTGTTAACAAACACCCACTTATAACAATATCAATTCACAATGGACAATATCATTAAAAAATGTTCCTCATTACATTTTGTTTTCTCATTAGGAAAGTAAAATTGATTGCAAATAGCAGTTCACTTTGAAAACACTCTAAACAACAAACTAAAAGTATTTATTTGGTTATTTTACATAGAAAAGAACACTCTAATTTAAACACATTTATAACACATAAATTAGGAAATTGGCCAAAATAGGAAAACAAAAACCATATATTAACATTTATATGCAAGGATAATATAATACAGTACACATAGCCATAAAAATGTTATAATTGGGTATTTTTGCATATATATCTACCTGTGAATTTATACAGTTTGGCAAGTCAATGTTAACCTATACAGTAAAATATTGCCAGGAATTTAGAGGATTAAAGAGTCATATTAAAGAGTATAATATTCTTTACCACTGTAATTGTTTTGAAGTCACCATAATGGTGATTAGTTTTGCCTGGGATCTTGGAACCTCTCTATTCATATTCATATTCAAAGTTCTGTTCTGGCCAAATGTGTTAAAATGATGACAAGCTAGATTATGGAATAGTTTAGTGAAACTATTCTTAGCACGAATATGAAGATTCTGTTTTAGTATTATTTAAGCATGAAGATTTACCAATAACTTATTTCAAATTCATAACAATAGTTAAGAAACTGCTAAGAATTATCTTTGAAAGATCTTATAAGCATCACCTAATGTTGCATCAATATACTTAACATACCAAACACAGCAATGGTGACACTCAACAAATAATAAAAAACTTATACTTAACACAAATCAACATTACAAAATAAACCAACAACACAAACTGCTAAAAGCGAAGCAAAAATACGTTCAGCAGCACAGATTAAACCAACAAGAATGAACAAGACCAACACAGCACAATCCATTCATGCTGCACTGCATGCTGGGTACCTTCACAGTACATACGCACTGTAGAAATATAGTATGATGTTGTTTGTTTATAGTAAATTGTGTTTTCCATTACTATATACTGTAAAACTGCACTTTTTTAGTGCAGTTAGACACAAGAAAAGTCCTACTGTGAAATTACTGTGAAAGTAATGTCATTAATCTGGAATATACTGTAATTACACACTAAAAGGTTTAACAGTGTACATCATTAGGTCATATTCTATTTAGTAGCTCCAGACATCACACAAATAAACGATTATAATGTAATCTTAGGTGGGAAAGAAGTCTACAAAGATCTACAAAGATCCAGAAGGTTGTTGGTGTATTTACAGGAAGGTGTTTCCCACTGGAGAGGTTCTGTGACAGCACTCTTGCTCTACCACTGTTGTGCTCCTGGGTGAGACACTTAACCTCGCTCTGCCCCTGACTAAGGCTCTTAACACTAGCTTGTTTAAGTGCCTCTCCTCCAGGCAGACTGTCCCTCCAATTACAGTGTTACTTTAAATAAAATGTCAGCAAAATGACAAGTAACCATGCTGGATACATTAAAAGCTGCGTATCTTAATAACACTGTTTTCATGCTCCAGTCCCCAAAATATGCACACAGAGAATTTTAAATGGCACAAATTGTCTTTGCATATTTCGCTCAGCCTATTTACTCACCATCTACAGTATACAAATGTGCATGCAAATCTGGACATGGTGGGGGGAAAAAAGCTCCCATTTGTGATTCACAATTCTGCCCTGAATTAACCTGCATAGTGCTCACACAAGTAACATGTCTTACTTCGGCAGAAAAAAAGGTTATCCATTACAATATTTATTTTTCATTAGGTGTTTTGATGTTGCTCTGCCTACGCTCCACTTATGGAGCCAAGTGACAAAAAAGAGGAATTTCTTAAGGCTACAAAAAGCTACAAAGAGCCCTTTCTAGGGCAGAAATCAATAAAGCTGTTGCCAACTTGAAGAATGAAGAAGAATTAAGCAGTAAAGTAAGCAAACTCAGCAAACTAATAGCTCTGCTAAACGTTAATCACTCTTATGCCCATGGGTAGCATTTTATATGAAAAGTGGATGGGATGGTGTCATCTGAACAACAAAACATGCTGGTTGTGAGGTCATGGAGAAAGCTCATGAATATTAATAAGGTTATGCTAAAATACTTTAAAATAATATGGTAACACTTTACTTAAAGCCTTTATGTATAATACATTATAAAAAGTATTTCTAATGCCTTCTAATGTACTTCATAATGCATTGTATGGTCTCATGAATAATTGTAACCACAGTTACAGTGAGGAAAATAAGTATTTGAACACCCTGCTATTTTGCAAGTTCTCCCACTTGGAAATCACGGAGGGGTCTGAAATTGTCATCGTAGGTGCATGTCCACTGTGAGAGACATAATCTAAAAAAAAATCCCAAAATCACAATATATGATTTTTTTACTATTTATTTGTATGATACAGCTGCAAATAAGTATTTGAACACCTGTCTATCAGCTAGAATTCTGGCCCTCAAAGACCTGTAAGTCTGCCTTTAAAATGTCCACCTCCACTCCATTTATTATCCTAAATTAGATGCACCTGTTTGAGGTCGTTAGCTGCATAAAGACACCTGTCCACCCCATACAATCAGTAAGAATCCAACTACTAACATAGCCAAGACCAAAGAGCTGTCCAACGACACTAGAGGCCAAATTGTACACCTCTACAAGGCTGGAAAGGGCTACGGGGAAATTGCCAAGCAGCTTGGTGAAAAAAGGTTCTCTGTTGGAGCAATCATTAGAAAATGGAAGAAGCTAAACATGACTGTCAATCTCCCTCGGACTGGGGCTCCATGCAAGATCTCACCTCGTGGGGTCTCAATGATCCTAAGAAAGGTGAGAAATCAGCCCAGAACTACACGGGAGGAGCTGGTCAATGACCTGAAAAGAGCTGGGACCACCGTTTCCAAGGTTACTGTTGGTAATACACTAAGACGTCATGGTTTGAAATCATGCATGGCACGGAAGGTTCCCCTGCTTAAACCAGCACATGTCAAAGCCCGCCTTAAGTTTGCCAATGACCATTTGGATGATCCGGAGGAGTCATGGGAGAAAGTCATGTGGTCAGATGAGACCAAAATAGAACTTTTTGGTCATAATTCCACTAAACGTGTTTGGAGGGAGAAGAATGATGAGTACCATCCCAAGAACACCATCCCTACTGTGAAGCATGGGGGTGGTAGCATCATGCTTTGGGGGGGTTTTTCTGCACATAGGACAGGGCGACTGCACTGTATTAAGGAGAGGATGACCGGGGCCATGTATTGCAAGATTTTGGGGAACAACCTCCTTCCCTCAGTTAGAGCATTGAAGATGGGTCGAGGCTGGGTCTTCCAACATGACAATGACCCGAAGCACACAGCCAGGATAACCAAGGAGTGGCTCTGTAAGAAGCATATCAAGGTTCTGGCGTGGCCTAGCCAGTCTCCAGACCTA
The DNA here is from genome assembly GCA_023566225.1 of Romanogobio albipinnatus. Classification (NCBI taxonomy): domain Eukaryota; kingdom Metazoa; phylum Chordata; class Actinopteri; order Cypriniformes; family Gobionidae; genus Romanogobio; species Romanogobio albipinnatus. Next base: position 41,045,311 of record CM042244.1, on the reverse strand, counting down.
AACCCAATAGAGAATCTTTTGAGGGAGCTCAAATTCTGTGTTTCTCAGTGACAGGCCAGAAACCTGACTGATCTAGAGAAGATCTGTGTGGAGGAGTGGACCAAAATCTCTCCTGCAGTGTGTGCAAACCTGGTGAAAAACTACACGAAACGTTTAACCTCTGTAATTGCAAACAAAGGCTACTGTACCAAATATTAACATTGATTTTCTCAGGTGTTCAAATACTTATTTGCAGCTGTATCATACAAATAAATAGTTTTAAAATATATTGTGATTTCTGGATTTTTTTTTTTTAGATTATGTCTCTCACAGTGGACATGCATCTACGATGACAATTTCAGATCCCTACATGATTTCTAAGTGGGAGAACTTGCAAAATAGCAGGGTGTTCAAATACTTATTTTCCTCACTGTATAACACTGCCCACCTAAAAAAAAAAAAAGTTGCTGTTTGGATTTAAATAGGCAAATGATTATTTTTTAGTTTTTATGTTTTATGCTTTTATGTTTATAGCATGTTATATGTTTGGCAACAGTTCTTTTAACCCTTAAATGCATGACTGTTTCACCAATCATTCTTACATATTCGGGTCTTTAGCGACCCGGATCTATATCTAACACGGATGGATCTCTACCTGTCGCGATAATATAAAACTCTCCTGAAATTAGTGTATCAATTACAGAAGAATAAAATAAAGCATATTTTGTTACCTTTTCAAGCTTGGAAAGGGTTCAGTTTGAGCAGATGTTTTATACCATCATCACTGTCCTTGCCAGTGCTCATTTCCCAGTACTGTACATTCAGCATCTGACTCAGGGTCTCACACATTTTCTCAAAACTATCAAACTATTTTCAACATCAAAAATTTGATCACTGACAGCTTCTTCACCAGATCCACCATCAAGAGACAGTGACACTAATATTTGATTGTGTTCAGTTCTTGCTCTGCACTAGATCGCTGAGCCATTTCTTATGAAAAGACATGTTTTATAATCTAGGCTACATTATGAATAGAATACCTGTATAATGCATTGGCTTTAAGTAAAGTGTTACTGAATATTTGTTCAATTAAAAAAAGAAATGTAAATAATGATTAAAAATTAAATGATTTAAACAACAATTGCCACCGCATGCTGAGTAGTAATTCAACATAAACCAAATTCACATGATTCGATCATTCTTGTCGAACAATTCAAGTGCTTAATTTCAACTTGAGATTTATTTATATGAAAACCATGGAAACATTTTCACTTTCAATACATGGCTTTGGGCCCTAATGTTAGTTTTTTGTTTTAATAAACCATAGATATACATATGGTGTATATATTAGGGCTGTCTGTTTAACCTCCAGTTAGTGTGGTTATTTATTAAGAAAGTAACGTGAAAAAGAATTAATGCAATTCATCATGCCCCCTGACTTGTATGTAAATTCCATAATAAAAATTTCCATTAAAGCCAGTCAAGCTTGAAGTAGGCTACCATCTTCTTCTTTTTTCTTTACTTACAGACAAACATGCCACAAAGCACACTTAGAGCAAACAGGTATAAATATTGATACAATTAATCAATTAATTAATCAGTCATAATGTAATATAATAAATGAATATATAGAAAAGCAAAAGTGAAGCGATAAAGCATTGTGTCACACATGTAATTGTGTGTAAAAGACAAATTTGCTGATATCCTTGCAACAAATATTATTCCATTGTATTAAACATATCCCTGTCAAAAGCTATTTCATAAAGTGGTGGGACATGTAATGATGCTTTTTCCTGTCCAATAATGGCTCAATGCTTGTGCCCATGCAAAGGTGGTTGGATTTTAAAATGCAGGAGGTTGGATTTCGTTATTGTCATGGGAACCAGGGCAACATGCTGAGAGCGTACAGTAAACCAGCGTATCGACACTTTCACATCTGCGGTGGGAATGTACTCTTGCTCAACACGAACAGCATATACGAGGGAGACAGACTGAGCATAATGACCCCATCACTATGTGGTCTCTCTGATACTGAATCAATGCAAGGTAAAAGTGTACGGCTGAAGGTGTCGGGAGCAATCGCTCTTTAAGCTGGAGTGTGTGTGAGTGTGAACAGCAGAACGTGACAGCATCCGATCACTTTGAGACTTCTCTTTCACTTCATGCGACATGCATCCATACGCCCCCTGGACAATCAGAGTATCTCACTGAACTGATTAATTGGGGCCATAAATATTTTTAATTAATTTTTCTTTTCCCCAGGGCTTCGGAATCTCTTGGTTCGTTAGTATTGGAGGCAGATCTTTTTCATCGATCGCCGGAACCCGTGGCGCAGTGAAGGCTGTCACCAACTTAACGAGACTGAAAATTTTAATTACGATTCTCTTCCATACTCCTTACTCGCTATTTATTTCTCACTCACACACATAACACCTACCCACAAAACACAGTTCTCAACCAGAAAGCCAGAAAGCCAGAAACACATTCATGCGGATATGGTGCTACATATACGCTCCGTTCCAAAACGTGCTTTGGGCGTGCAAGACATCACAAGTGAGCTCTCAAAGTGAGGGCTGTTCAAAAAAGTAAGCAACTTCATTACACTTTTCTCAAAAAACCTTGCTTTGACCAAAATTTTATAAAACATCACATGTATCTTTCCCAAATCGTAGGATGCCCTATGAGAAGTACAGGGGTTGGGGGGGACAGATGACTGAAGAAAAAAGAACTAGGGATACACTGATATGATTCTACCCAATAATAAGCAATTATTTTCATGTTTCAGCCGATATTTAAATTGTACACATTTTTGTATAAATAAATTAAAAAAATCACTAAAAACTACAAATAATTTTTAAACACTACAAATGACTTCAGACATCACAGATTTATAATGCACATAATAAATACTGGATATTAATTTTTAGATTTTTTAAAGATTACATTTAACAGTTTTGTTAAAGGGGTCATGAAATGGCTTTAAAAAAAATTATACTGTTGTCTGAGGTCTGAGGTCATGACGTTTGCGTGGTTTTTACATTCAAAAACATCATCATGAATAAGTAATAGGCTATTTTCTGCCCTGGTTTTTTTAGGCTCTCTCAAGAAACACTGGGTTTTGATGGGTGTGCCGCACTAAAGACTTGGAAGTAAACGGCCACGGCTAGGATTTGATAACAGTTTTGCATATTTAATGAGCTTCAGCTCCCCTGTGAGCTACATGAGGAATTGTTTTGAAAGCCTGAGAAACGGCAAACGAAATGATTCGTCCCACAGGGCTCGCAAAATATCTTGTGACAAACACAATGATTTATCTCTCATCCACCCGTGATTGATTGGAATGTTATTTTTGTATGACTTGGCCCGCCCGATCGGTGGATATATAAGCGCGAACCGTGCATCACACACACACATGCCAAGTACGTTGCAGACTTGCATGATCAAAACTTCCGTGATTGTATTTTTCCTTCATATTTCAAGTCAAGAGAGTGAACAAAACACATCAAGAAAGGAATGCTAATTTAAGTTAGCCAGTCTGCAGGCCAGGCTTACGTTTTGGTAGCCCATCTGGAAAACACATAGCCCTGGGACGTCAGGCTTTGCGAGCCATAGCCCATACATGTCCGAGTCTGATCCCGATTGAACCAACAACACCACAAATAAAGGATTCTTCAGCCTTTGACAGCGTGCTAATGTTCAGATCTGCTGCTAACATCTTGGTGCCAGATACCACAGCCCACCTTCAGGGGTCTAGTGGAGTCCATGTCTCAATGGGTCAGGGCTGTTTTGGCAGCAAAAGGTGAACCAACACCATTTTTATTTCAGCTGATGAACAATAAAAATATTGACAGCCAATCAGAATCCATCCTGCTTTAAAGAGCATTTAAAGTGGCAGACGACAAATCTGTAGCATGCTTAAAATGAACAGAACAATATTGTGAGCTGGTCTGGACACTAATAGAGTTATCATTATAGTTATCATTCATGGTGTGAATGGGCCTTTAATTGACCCTTTTCACAGACTGTGATGATGCGTTTTAGCGGCCATCAGAGTTTATTATTATTTTCGGGTTTTTTTTAAAGTATGCACATTTACAACACTATCCCTTGTATTATATTAGTTCCCTTTCGAGGGAACTCTCACTGCGTCGGAATGACACTTTGGGGATGCTCCCTAAGCATCAGCGAATCTGAAGTCTGAATAGAAACTAAACCAATCCGATTGGCGTGCGTGATGACGTCACTGTGACGGCATACCCAGAAGTATAAAAGGGGAGCCGGTGCATTGAAACGGCAGTTATTGCTCTTCAGCATAGCACTCTCTGTTGAAACTGTCTGTCTATTTACTGTTGTTTGTCAAGTTGAAAAAGTGTGTGAATGATGGAAAGGAATGTGAGAGAGTTTAAGCTGTGTGTGCATCCGTGTCCCCGCTACATATCGGGCTCAGATACACACCTGCTTTGTGTGCAGTGTCTGGGTGTTGAGCATGCTCGGGCGGCTCTCGAGGGAGCACTTTCCCAATCCTCGTCTGACAGTTCTGAGGATCTTCCTCCCCGTGTGGAAGCCCGCGCTGCGGCGTCTTCCCCCGGGGTCGAAGGTCCGATGCTTATTCTCTCCGGTTCCTTGGCATCAGCCCAAGAGGAGCTGATTGAGGTGTTGACTCGTGCGGTGGCCAAGTTGAACATCAACAGGAAGTGCCAGAAATTCAGCCACCCAGTAGGCTGGACGGCCGGTTTCTTTCTCGCCGGATCCAAACACCTCGCCGGGCTTTACCATTCTTCCCGGATCTACACACCGAGGTGTGTAGATCTTGGAGGAAGCCCTATTCCTCGCGTGTTTCCAATCCTCCAGTATTGGATCATTCCAATGTTCTGGGGGCACGCGAGGCGGGCTATGGGACTATGCCTCGGGTGGAGGAAGCTCTCGCGAGCTATCTTTCACCCGATTCTGCGTCGTCCCTGAAGACCCCGGCGCTGCCCACCAAACCCTGTCGGGACACCTCATCGTTGGTGGGCAAAGCTTATATGGCGGCTGGGCGGGCTGGTAGTTCCCTGCACACGTTATCTATCTTGCAGGCCTACCAGGCTGACCTCTTGAAAGAGCTCGATGAGGGCGAGGGTCCCTCTCCGGAGGATGTGCTGGAACTATGGAAGGCTGCAGATTTGTCTCTCCGCATCACCAGGGAGACGGCCTGTGCTATCGGCCGGTCCATGGCTTCTATGGTGACTGTGGAGAGACATTTCTGGCTGAATATGTCGGAGGATAAAACCTTCCTCCTGGACTCCCCGATTTCGCCTTCTGGCCTATTTGGGGACGCGGTTGAGACCGTCGTCGCCAAATACCAGGAGGCGAAGAGGCAGTCGGCAGCCTTCCGCCACTACCTCCCTCACCGTTCAGAGCCTGGGAAGGCGGCCCCTAGGTGCCTCAGCCGGCAGGTGCAGAAGGAGAGCGTCGCCTCTAGAGCCCCTCCTCCGGGAGCTTGGCAACAGAGGCGGCGTTCTCACCAGCAGTCTTCCGCTCCTAGAGGCGATCTGAGGAACGTACTCCAGGCGCGGAAGGCTGCTGGGAAGAAGTCCTAGCTTCGGCTGGACTTCCAAAAGCGGTCCGAGGTTGCTTCCTCTGCGGCGCTCTGGGGAAATCGATGTGGTAATCCCGCCGTCTATGACGCTTTGGGCCACATCGATTTCCCGCGAACGCATGCTGCTCCAGCCGCCTCTGGAAAGACCTGCGGCTGGGCAGCTCGCGCGTCCGCACACAGAATCGTTCCCAACCACTTCCTGCCGGTCATCCGCTTCAGGGGGTTGGGGACGAGGCTCGTGTAACACCCGACGCCAGCCTCGAGAGGCTGGTTCCATTAGTAGATTATCTCGGCGCATGGAAATGCCTTCCGAATATTTCTACATGGGTCCTGCATACTGTAGAGATTGGTTACAGACTGCAGTTCGGTCACCCTCCTCCAAGTTTCAGGGGGTTGAACTGGACCGCAGTGGTACCAGAGCGGGTTCGGGTAATGGAACTAGAAGTAAAATCCTTGCTGGCGAAGGAAGCCATAGAGTGTGTTCCTCCGCCGGAGAGGGAGTCCGGGTTCTACAGCCGGTACTTTATAGTTCCCAAAAAGGATGGAGGGTTGCGTCCGATTATAGACCTGAGGTATTTGAATCGGTCTCTGAGGAGGTTCAGATTCAAAATGCTCACGGTTCCCATCATCGTGAGTCAGATCCAGCCTGAGGACTGGTTCGTCACGATAGATCTAAAGGACGCATACTTCCATATCTCCATCCTTCCATGTCACAGGAAGTTCTTGAGGTTCGCTTTCGGGGGCGAGGCGTACCAATATCGAGTGCTTCCCTTCGGCCTAGCTCTTTCCCCACGCACATTCACGAAGTGCATGGATGCAGCTCTGGCTCCATTGAGACTTCAGGGCATCCGTGTGCTGAATTATATCGACGACTGGCTCATATTGGCCCAGTCGTACGAGATGGCAGTTTGGCATCGAGATGTCATTCTGGCTCACATAAGGTGCCTGGGGCTGAGACTCAACACAACGAAGAGTGTGTTGACACCGTCCCAGAGGACTACGTTCCTAGGGATCGTATGGGACTCGACGACGATGCGGGCACAATTGTCTCCCGCGTGAGTCGAGACCATACTGGCGATGGTCTCAGGAATAAGGCTAGGCCACAGCATCAGTGTGAAGCACTTTCAGAGAGTGCTGGGGCACATGGCAGCAGCGTCCAACGTGATACATTTTGGCCTGCTGCACATGAGACCCCTACAGTGGTGGCTGAAAACCAAGGGGTTTTCCCCCAGAGGGAATCCTTTCCGTGGTTTCTGTCCCAGGGGCCAGTGTTGGGAGCGTCCTGTTGCCGGAAATCCGTTTCAACAGACACCTCCCTCACTGGTTGGGGCGCGGTCATGGACGGCCGCTTTGCGAGGGGCCCGTGGGAGGGCCGTCATTCCTCCTGGCACATAAACTGCCTGGAGATGATGGCGGTCTACAAAGCTCTCACCCAGAGGTGGTGGAGGCCATGTGCGAGAGGGTCGGCCCAGTGGAAGTGGACCTGTTTGCGTCTCCAGAGAGACTTCCCACTGTCCACTGTGGTGTTCCCTCACACATCCAGCCCCGCTGGGGTTGGATGCCATGGTTCAGACGTGGCTGAGGCTGCGTCTGTACGCATTTCCCCCGATTGCTCTGCTCCCGGGAGTCCTAGAGAAGGTCTGTCAACAGGGGGTCAGCCTACTTCTGGTAGCACCCCGGTTGCCGACTCGAGTCTCTGAGGAGGGATCTCCTATCTCAGGCGGGGGGCACAATATTTCACCCCCGGCCAGAGGTTTGGAAACTTTGGGTCTGGCCCCTGAGGGGGTCAGGTACCTAGAGGCTGGCCTGTCGGCAGAGGTGATAGAAACCTTACTCAGTTCCAGGGCTCTGTCTACGAGGAGACTGTACAGCCTCAAGTGGAATGTGTTTGCCACTTGGTACAGGGAGCGTGAGGTGGACCCAGTTAACTGCCCGGTGGCTTCAGTGCTGGAGTTCCTCCAAGATCGCTTCTCTGCAGGTCTAACCCCGTCCACACTCAAGGTGTACGTGGCTGCCATTGCGGCTTTCCACGCTCCTATGGGTGATGGGCCTGTGTGTAGGCACCAGCTGGTTGTACAGTTCCTCCATGGGGCTCGGAGGATGAGGCCTGCGGCTCGTTCCAGAGTCCCAACCTGGGATCTGGCAGTGGTTCTCGAAGGGCTGGCTGAGGCCCCCTTTGAGCCATTGGAGTCAGCGGAACCAAAGAACCTTACCCTGAAGGTGGCTTTTCTCCTGGCAATTACATCGCTGAAAAGAGTGGGGGACCTCCAGGCCTTGGCGGTAACGCCGACTTGCATGGAGTTTGCCCCTGGGGGAGTTAAAGCCATCTTACACCCTAGGCCGGGCTAGGTTCCATCAAGGTTCCCAAGGTTCCATCAAGGGTGGCTAGGTCTTTGGTTCTTCAGGCATTTCATCCTCCGCCTCATGTGATGGCGGAAGAAGGGAGACTTCACCTGCTCTGCCCAGTTAGGGCTCTCAGAGTGTATCTGGAGAAGTCTGCGCAGTGGAGGAGATCTCAACAGCTTTTGGTGTTTTTTGGTTCACCCAAGAAAGGGTTGCCTGCATCTACCCAGACAATCAGTAACTGGATTGTCCAGGCAATAACCATGGCTTATTAGGTGCGCAATTTGCCTTCACCTATGGCCGTGAGGGCTCATTCCACCAGAGGCATGGCCTCTTCGGTGGCCCTCCTTTCTGGGGTCTCCATGCAGGATATCTGCGAGGCGGATGGGTGGGCTACCCCACACACCTTTATCAGGTTTTATAGCCTGCTTCTCCCTACGGCGCCTGGCGCTAGGGTGCTTCAGTCCTAGTTGTGCCCGGTCTCTGGCTTCACACTAGGGCAGGTGCTACCCTCGGTGTGGGCTAGTGGGTACTCGTTCCCCAAAGTGTCGTTCCGACGCAGTGAGAGTTCCCTCGAAAGGGAACGGCTCGGGTTATGTCTATAACCCTTGTTCCCTGAGAAGGGAACGAGCACTGCGTCGCGTCACCACACCTCGGCACGCCTGGAGCGCATGCTTCAGAGCAATAGCTGCCGTTTCAATGCACCGGCTCCCCTTTTATACTTCCGGGTATGCCGTCACAGTGACGTCATCACGCATGCCAATCGGATTGGTTTAGTTTCTATTCAGACTTCAGATTCGCTGATGCTTAGGGAGCATCCCCAAAGTGTCGTTCCGACACAGTGCTCGTTCCCTTCTCAGGGAACAAGGGTTATAGACATAACCCGAGCCGTTTTGCATCAAATTACAAAAAAAACTAGTTGTCGCTGCTGTGGGGGTGTTTCTACAGCGGCTGGGAGTGACAGTAAAATTGACATCTTTCTCTCTTCTAACTGCCGTTATTAATCTCTCTCTATTTTTTCCACTTTTTGAAAGTTGTGAAAGTTATTCAACACTTTTGTGGAGTTTTTAATTTGCAATTTGAATATTTTATATTGTAGTCTCTCATTCACCTCTATAGAAGTTTACCCAAATATGTCAACTTCCGCTTCGGAGAAATCCGGAAATGTGAAAAGGGTCTATGTGCGTTTATAATGAAACTGCATATAAATGAGTGCTATTTGTATGATGCACATAGTTGCTGCCTACGTTAAAGCACTTCAAATCAGTCATTTATGAAGTTGTATTTCAGTTAGTATGTAGGCAGCAAGACTGCTTCTTGAAAATAACACTAACTCTTCATAATACACATTCCGCAGTTGATTTCAGATCAGAAATAGACAGCGCACTCTCACTCTAGGAAACATTATCCCACACATGGCAAAGGAAATAAATAAAGCAAGCGTTATTATTTTTTTCCTGCAGTAGTGCTCTAGGGAAGAGTCTTCTGGACCAAAGGGGAGAAAAGAAAAGAAAAAGCCTCTTTATTGCCCCTGTAGAGAAAAAAAAACACAGCTTCACCTACAAATATAAGCAAACTAATGCTGTGCAGAGTGTATAGTGACTGCAGGTGCTCCCTGCTGCGAGACCTTCAGCGGCACAAAAGTACAAAAGTGACTTTGAGAGTCGGTCTTCCCTCCCTCACAAAAGCTTGAGTGTGAAACAAGAGATCTGAGAGGAACAGCAATGGGGGAAATCTGCCAAAGCGCTGAGGGATAATGCATGAGGCATTCTGTTTGCAAAAGGAGGACATATCTAAATCTAAATGGATAAAATCCATCCTCCTACATTTGTATTTTACCTGAGGTGAAATTGCTGAACTGCTGATCAGTATGCTGTGGCTACGCCAGGGTGTCGGCGGGGGGCCGGTGTTTTTTAAAATGTCGGCTCTCTCGGGACACTCGAGAAACAAGCTGGAAGGGGTGAAAAACAACATGATCGTCGATAGAAAAGGACAGAGAGAGCATAATCTAGATGGTTTTCACGTTCCGATAAGTGCCAAGGATAAGTCCACTTCAGGGTGGTTCCCGTCTGGAGGATTAATTTAAAAGGATCATTTTAACACAAAAGACAAAAAGGGGCTTAAAACCACGCAGGGCCTCGGCACGCTGCGAGCGATTCCGTCGGGGCGAGCGGAGGAGAGGAAATGAAAACTCAGCAATCGGCAGATGAAACGGGACAAGAGTGAGAGAGATAAACAATCTGAGCCCTCTGTTACAAAACAGCCTATAAGAGACAATCAATCTGCCTCCCACACCACAAGCCAACTGGAGGAATCTCGCCATCGGTAATCTGATTACGGCTGATGGCGCTAAAAGTACAGTGAACATGGCCTCCCTCTGACCCCACTGTCATAAGCACCTCATTAATAACATAATCAGTATTCACACACATTACTGAGCTTTTAATAATTCATAAACAGCAATAAGAGATGCAATGGGGTTAGCAAACAGAGCGAGAGGTAAGATAAAAGACCTTTTGGTATTTGAAGAGTTTGCAGTCTAAAATTAACCTTTAGCCAATGCCAGGATATAGATACAGTTATATAAATATTTAGAGACAAAAACAGTATTATGCATCATTTTTATTATAAAAGTGTAACAGTAATGAGCCCCAGCCCACTTCCATAAATCTCGAAACCCTCACTTAATAAATGCGCTAATGGTCCACCTAAATTAACCATTTTCTTATTAGCATAAAATAACAGATTCAAAGATTTTAAACACTTTTATATCTGTTTATTGTTTACAAAAGGTAAATAGTTATGAAAAAGCTGTTAGAAGATGTGCAAGCCACAACAGCTCGCAGTTTTTACTTTTTAGCAATTATTTGTGTTATTGATTTAAAATGTTTTTGTCATTTACATTGAGATTTGTATTATGTTGCAGTTCCCGTAAACTGGCTGTTTTATTTACCCACCACAACCAGTTTCCATTCACCTCTGTGTTTGTCTTATCAATGGAATTTTGTCTTTAATGACTCTAACAGAGTCGATCGTGATAAATGATGATGAGTTACAATTTTATTTTTATGCTGCACTATACACTGGAGAATGGACTTTCAAGCTGTCTAGTTATAACTTATAATGATAACTTCTGCTCAGTCACCGGTTTTAGTGGCTCATGTATGCCAGTGTTTCAAAGACAGTTGCCAAAGAAGATTTGCTGGTGAGTCAGAAAGTGCGGAAACATTTGCTGAAATTACACCTGATGCCCATCAAGAGTCTTTCTTCTTCTTCTGCCTCAGTGGCTCTTGACATCAAAAAGCTATCTGATCCCTTCAGAACAGCGCCTGACATTTTACCGAATGGCCTGCAATCTTTACCTCTCTCCACTCAGCAAAAGCTCTATGTATGTGCGTGTTTGTGTGGATTCACTACAAGGCAAATATGTCAAGATGATGTTAACTGATTACATTTTAATTGAATTATTTATATGATATGGTTCATCAAATGCAGTGCAATTGGTATATCAATATTTGCTGAGGAAAACCCCACCCAATGAAGACAATTCAAAGACTTCATTTAGATGAATCCATTGAATATATGGATTCCAATAGAATACAATAGAGCTCCGGAGGTTGAGGTCACACAGCCTAAACTCGGCCAATTTGGCAGGCAATCAGGGGAGTGCTAGAGCGGCTGTAGCATTGGTATCTATAAAATAATTTAACCTTACTATGTCAGCATGATGGACAGCTGATGTGTGTCAGGATGCCAGAAATGCCATGAATTTCTGATTATTCTTCATTCTTAACTACTTTTGCCTCAAGTAACTGATGATAAAAATAAGTTACCATTAATATATATATTTTATATATAACATAACATTCAGAAACTGTAGGCTATTTAAAATGAAATTAAGGATCAATAAATAGGAGCTGATTGAGACGCACCGAAAGTCTGTAAAACAAGAGCGTATTGATGCAGTTCAGTCTGCCTGCTATTCCATCAGTTAATGTTACTCCTGATTGGAGGCTTCCGTAAATATTTAGTTTATACGTAAATTTAGGCTTCAACTAAGTTTAATGGTGCAACACAAAAATATTTAGTAGTGCATAAGTTGTAACTTAGTGCCCATTTACGTCAAAATTAGTCTAGTTGTAACTTGTGCACAGCCGGTGCAACAGGTGTCCTGACAGGAAAGCTATCCATTCCTTTACCCATACACGTGAAAAGCACCCCGGGGGCATTATAGGGATCTGTTATGTTTAAGTTTTGCTTAGTACAAGTCTATGTCTTTTGAATTAAAGTGTGCAGTGAACTCCTTTGCCTTGAAACTCATGTTGGCACCGGCTGGTCCTACCTGCCAAAATGGCGTCGTAAACAGAATGGGTCACGTGACCTCCGGAGCGCTATTGGGTAAATTGGCAATGTGCGTTATCACACACACCAAAGCAAAAACAGGCAATCCGATACGGAATGCACATTTCAAAGTAGAATAACTGGCGGTAGCATTGTTTTTTTGGAGAAATAAGTATGTGAACTCAGCCTGTTTAATAAATATCTGCAAATATATTATGGTATTTTTATGCTTTAGTACAGTCAAAAAACTTACATACAGCACCTTTGGTCTCCCAGCCTTGCAAAGCTGGTCTTCTGCTAATCTAGCTGAAATCCCAGCCTGACCATCTGAAAAATTTCCAAAACCACCCTACAGACCATTCTGACCATGCAGGTTGGAGACCAGTTAAAACTAGCAAACCAGCGTAGGCTAGTTTTAGATGCTTTTTTTAGGTACAGTATCTTTAAACTTTTGAACATTCTCTGTATGTGTGGTAAACATTGCAAAAACATGAAGATGGTCCTTTAAATTTAATTGCTCTGGTGTTTTAGAAATGTATAATGTAAAGGGGCATTTTAACTACATTATTATTATATATTTGTTTGTTTGTTTTCACTCAAACTTAATTAAATATGAATGGCTGCAGTCTCTCACACTGCTGTATCTTATAAAATACTTGACACAACCTCTCAACAGGATATAAAACTGCTTCAGCATTCTGTTTATTTCACTCCACTCACAACAACATTCTGAGAGAACATAAACTGTCTTTCTTACTTTAAGCATTCTTGTAGAAGCTCAACCGGACAGACAGAAAACATCTGAAGATGAATACATCCTAGCCTCAGGTTAACCAATACATTTTAACATTTCCAACACTACACTATAGACAAGACCTCTCTCATAAAGCCTGAAAGAGAGTAATGGCCCTTAATAGCTCATTTTACTAATTACTACTCGTTTGTCATTAAGCTGATGGTTTCATCCAGAGCAATTTACAATACGCTTATTATGGAAGGTTCCCCGTGGTGCGACTTGGGGTAAAGTGTCTTGCTCAAGGGCACGATCCATTGATCAATCCTTACAAGGTTGAACCTACAACTTTTTGATTATCAGCCAAGATCTTTAACCCCAAGGCTATGCGAACCTTTTTAAAAACTGCTCAAGTAAGTTCATACAACAACAAATGCTTCCATTGTTGCTTATAGTTACAATTTAGTTTCTAAAGCTTCTATGAAAAGAGCAAAAAAGAAGCAGCACAGTATCTCCACAGGGCACATCCTCTAGCTGAATGACAATAAGATCGATTGGCTTTGTTCGAGCTGTCTGTTGGATAGCCTAGCTATCAACGCTCAGAACTGACATATTATGTGAACCCAAATACACACGTCTCTCTCACACATTTTACTTCTGTAGCCTAGAGTGGGTTTTTGCTACGTCATTAAAGCTACCTTTTCATAATTCTAGGCTTTAGGGATCTGTGATGGCTGCAGGTACTGATCAAGCTAGCAAGCTCAGAGCAGAGCTAGCTGAATGCTAGTGTTGTTGGGTGCTAAAAAATTTGACTTGAATATGTTTTGGGGTTTTGTGAGATGCCTGAGGCGTTTCTGTTTCTATATTGCTAAATCCACCCCTGCCCCACAAACCACCAGCTCCTGTGTGTGGCAGGTTGCATGATTATATTTGTTGTTCAGGTTTCGGCTGGAGCGGGCAGTCTGAACCAGAGTCTATGAATAAATTGGGAGTTTGAAAATAAGAAAAATAGAAGAAGAAATAATTTCTAAGCTATGTGTTGGGAAGTCAAACATATATGAACGAATCAGTTGTTTTGACTTAGTGGAACAAAAAAGATTCAGTGATTCTTTACACAAAATGATCAAAAGAGTCCACAGAAATAATCATTATTTATATACTATTATAGTATTTATTAATATTTTGAATTAGCTTTTATTTTTATATTTCCATTTTTTATTTTAGTAATTGTTATGTGCTTGTTTAGTTTTTGTAATTTTAGTACTTATTTCAGGATGCCAAAGCAACATTTATAATAATACATTTCTAAACATTTTTTTTTTTTAAGTTTTTCATCTAATATATAAATTTCATTATTTCTCAATAAATTATATTTAATAGTTTTAGTTTTAGTTAACAATAGACAAGCCCTCACTAAAATAAGGGGGGAGCCATTTTGTGTTTATGGTACTTGAAGACAAATGTGCATCAATAAAAATGCTTATATGCCAATACTGTTTTTTTATGGCATCATTAAGAAGAATATGCAGCTTTCTGATACCAGGGGAAAAATATAACTGAACAAAATGCAAATTTTGGTAGACCCTAAACCATGCAGGAGCGTGTGGGAAGAAAACCATTATAGGTCTGGAACGGATGGACACAGAGTAAAAAATTGGGAGCGGGTGGGTGTGGAATGAAACTCGCAGGAGCAGGAAAACAAAATCAGTCTCACGCAGACCTCTAGGGTAGCGCTAACGCTCTCTGAAATGGAATGTTTGCATACTTGCGTGTTGACAATCCTGCAGTGTCAGCTACAGTGGAGTGCTAGTTACTAAATATCTGCAGTGCTGTCTTCACATCAGATGTTAAAGCTAAAAGTCTGAGCCGAAACACCTCTTTAGTTCTTTTAAAAGCTTCCATTCAACTGTCACGTTATACAAGATGTGGAAGAGTAATATGCTCAGTAACAGAGTGAATTAGACCCATTAAAAGGGAAAGTGCAGCTTTATGATGTGTCATACTGGTGATTGCTGATGTACATGGTCCTTTGTACCTACACAAAAGCTTAGACAAGCTATGCGGTGATATACGACGAGCAAAAGGACGCTAGGATTATGTTATACATTCATAAATGCACAATTGCGACAGTGGTGCTCTCTATACTACGTACACAGTGCAGCATAGAGCCGCAGCAGCATGCAGGACTGTAAAACTCATCTCTTTCGCTTTTTAATCCCCCTGGTTGGAGTCACAGCTCCCTGGCTCATTAGCATATCTCCCTGTACGGGTGACTTTCATTCTCTCTGGTCCTCTTGCGCTTTAGCAAACTGTTGACAGTTATTTTGTAATTCTAATGACTTTGCCCCAATCTCAAATGCATTTCCTGGAGGTACAGTCTTCTCCTGTAAGGCAGAGTGGCAAAAATGCATTATCTTAATCAGTATTTTTCTCTTGTTTTATCTAAACATCCTTAAAACGAGACTAATGTACTGTACAAAGCTTATTGTTTTCAGAAAATATATCTTTTTGCCACCCGCAAATAGTTTTCTCTTGCCTTGAGCATTAACCTCACTGTTTATGCTAAAAATTGTCAAACAGGGTAAAAAAAAATATTATTAATACAACATGTATTGTACTGTATATTCTCAAATGAACTCTCATTATCTTACACAAATTTGTCTTCTCAAGTAAACTTATTTTGTTTTAAAGAGATATTCACATTAGACAAAAATACTGATTCCAAATTATGTTTGCCAGAAAAAAAACAGCAGGAGAGCAGATTCAATTTCATGCTTTTTTTCCAGAAGGAGAAGAGGATTCACAGAAAAGCAGAGAAAGAAACAGAAGACATCTAAAAAAAAGATTTTGATTAACGAAACAGCAGATACAATCAATAATCTCGCATTTAAGTAAAAGCTCTTTTGAAGGTAAAAGCTCCTTTGGTTTGTTTGCGCAGATGTAAGTTTGCCGAATGATCCGGCTCGCTCTTTGTCGTTATATTTTGATGTATTCCTTTATGGTGTATTGAGCCTCGGGACAGGTTTGGCCGGGCTGTGTGTTACTGCTGATGTGCTTTGCAGTGAACTATGCTATGAGTCATTCTAATAGCCTGCTGGGTTTATTTGGATGCTTTTACATCTTTAGTTGTTTTATTTGTGGACAGATATAATGCATTGTGCAGGGCAAGGCTTGTTCTTTTTTTTTTTTTTGCATCAATCTGACACGCATTTGCATGATGTTGCGCTGCACAACCCGAGCGTTCGACTCAATAAAGTACAGTTCTGTTTCTTTGGTTAGCGTAGCATTTTTATTGAGTTATTTTGATAGAGATTTAAAAGCCTATATGGGAGCAGAGTAGCGCTTGTATGGGGTTTTGTGGGGGATATATTAATTTTTATGTCGTGCTCTGCGGTGCAAGTTATGCTGATATATTTTCCCACAACCTTCTGCAACAGCAATTCCGTTTAGCGAGACCACGGCAGCCGTAGTTGCCGTTCGGTTGTATTTCAGGGTCGTCTTTGCATAGTCTGGCTCGGCTTTAGCAAGAGGTAGTTACTCTGCCGTAGACGTCCAGACAGTGTCCTCCTCCTCATTGCTTTCTAATTTCCTCCCACCACTAAAGTGACTATCTCTGACCACTCAAGGTCGTTCCCAAGCGCAAAGGGCAGCGGTTGATAAGAGATATAGCCGGCGGTCACATGGCAGGACGCCGCGTACTGCACAACTAAGCGCTCTTTGATGAGGAGATTCCCCACCTTGGGAGCACAGAGATCACGTCCTATTTTTCTGAAATCCCTGTGCTTTGTTTAGCCTTCCTTCGCTATTTCTTGTATATAAAGCCACATCCATTACTGCAGAGAAGCTTACCCGATAATCCTGCATAATGGATTGACTCTGCCGTTCCTTTTGATGGATCCCCCTTTCATTTTAATGTGTGTGCTCTCGCCCGCTCGGACAGGTATTCGGCACGCTTATGGCTATAGCTTATGGATGGGCAACACAAGAGCTTTGTTTTTAGGCCGCTCTCTCTCCGTGCGCATATCAATAAGGGCATTATATCGAGCAGGGTATTGCTTCTTTTTAGTACACCGCTGCCATTAAGAGTCTTTGGAGTCAGCTTTTCTCTACTTCCCTAGATCCATCCCTTCATCCCTTTATCACCCATATATTCCATCTCTCCCTCTCTCGGCGTATTAGCTATTCAAAGATCTCTCTCTATGGCACGCAGTAAAAGTTATCACTCCATCTCTTCTGCCCTTGCTCTATCTTTCTAATCTTCCTTAATCTTCCAGCCCAGAGTGAAGTGAGAATTAGTTTCTCACTCTCTCTCATCAATCTCTCACACCCTTCCTTTCCCTTCCAACCAGCTCTGTACCTCTCATGCCATCTAACTTTACTCTCCCTCCCTCATTTGTACTTTTTCGTACCATTATTCCTTTGGTTTTGACTCTTTCACCCAGATCAGAGATCTTTCTCTCCTTGAAACATTCACATCCATTATTTCTCCCCTTCTTTCTTGCACTCACAATTTCTTTATTTCTTACTATACCTCTTTGTCCTCACCTCCAGACAAAAGTTCTGAAGAAGCATGTTCTTCTAATCCTGTCAATCACAATACAAGGACATATGAGGGTGTTTCTTCAACTAGTTCACTTTTGGCCCTGTGGACTAAATAATCAAACATCATGAACATCTTCAACAGTGTTGTTTTAATAACATCTCTAAATGTATATTGTGTTTAATATATCAAATGCAATTAATATTCAGTAAACTGCATCAATTTAACTACTATTGAAAACACAGAATAAGTCAATTGAATTGAGGTGAATAATGACACTATACAGGCTGCCAAAACAGCCCTGACCCGTTGAGGCATGGACTCCACTAGACCCCTGAAGGTGTGCTGTGGTATCTGGCGGAGGCAGATACTTTCAGTCCTGTAAGTTGTGAGGTGGGGCCTCCATGTATTGGACTAGTTTGTTCAGCACAACCACCAGGGAATATCGTTTCAATGAAAGGGAGTACATGGTCTGCAACAATGCTTAGATAGGTGGTACGCGTCAAAGTAACATCCACATGGATGGCAGGACCCAAGGTTTCCCAGCAGAACATTGCCCAAAGCATCACACTACCTCCGCCATGTTGCCTTCTTCCCACAGTGCATCCTGGTGCCATGTGTTCCTCAGGTAAGCGACATCCATGTGATTCATCAGACCACCTTCTTCCATTGCTTCGTGGGCCAGTTTTGATGCTTACGTGCCAACTGTTGGCGCTTTCGGACGTGGACAGGGGTCAGCATTTGGCACCCTGACTGGTCTGCGGCTATGCAGCCCCATATGCAACAAACTGCGATGCAAGGTGTATTCTGACACCTTTCGCAATTGAGCAATTTGATAGAGATTTAAAAGTCTATATGGGAGCAGAGTAGCGCTTGTATGAGGTTTTGTGGGGGGTATATTATTTTTTATGTCTGCTCTGCTGTGCAAGTTATGCTGATATATTTTCCCACAACCTTGGGAGCCTTGGCCGCCCATGACCCTGTTGCCGGTTCACCACTGTTCATTCCTTGGACCACAGATACTGACCCCTGCAAACCGGGAACACCACACAAGAGCTGCAGTTTTGGAGATGCTCTGACCCTGTCATCTAGCCATCACAATTTGGCCCTTGTCAAACTCACTCAAATCCTTACGCTTAACCATTTTTTCTGCTTCTAACACAAAAACTTTATGGAAAATATGTTCACTTGCTGCCTAATATATCCCACCCACTAACAGGTGCCGTGATGAAGAGATAATCAGTGTTATTCACTTTATATATATATATATGTGTGGGTGTGTGTGTGCGTGGGTGTGTGCGTGTGCGTGCGTGTGTGCATGGGTGCGTGTGTGTGTGTGTGCGTACTAATTTTAAAATAAACTTTGATAGAAACCTGTAACTACTATTTAACTACTATAAAGTAGGTTGACAGATTAGCTTTACAAACTCAAAAGGTAGATGTACTTTAAATGAACTACTTTGAATGTGTTGCTCACAACAGTTTAAAGATTTAGTTTTGAAGTTGCTGTCTGCACACCGTTTTGCACAATACTTGCAAAACTTTACGAATTACATCAGAATAGCAACAAATTACACAGAATTTCAAATAATGAAAAATGACAAAAATGACTTTTTAAACAAAACCAAGTTGAAGCTATTCTCTCTTTAATTAGAAATCTGTCTAATGTTAATGTTTCTACAAAGGAATGACAACTCAAATGCTGACGAGAACTCAAAAGCTCCATGTCCTTTTTTTAGACAATCCAATCCGCACAATCCCACTAAAGGGACTTCAATAAATAACAAACCTGGCTTATATCCCAGGAAAGCTATCATATTGCTGTACTTTCTTCTCTCTGCACATTTTTGTTTAGTTTACCATTGTGGCCCGGATTGAAAGAACAGAGGTGACAGACAGCACCTTTGATGTGCGCAGACATTTCTTTTACAAATGCCTATGCTGAATGAATACACAATGTGCTCAGCAGCAGGTATACAGATGGAAACAGACAGAGAAATAGATAGAGAAAGCCAAAGACAGAGAGATGGGAGGCATGAGAGGTATAGACCGGCACAGGATAAAGTCGAAGAGAAAGTAAGAGACCGGACAAAATAAAAAGAAATCAAGATTGGAGGAAGAAAATACATTAATGCAACGAGCAGGAGAACGAAGATGAAGATTAGAGGTTTAAGGATAAACAGATAAGGAGAGAAAGAATGTGGCAGGCGACGAAGCAAAGTAAAAAAAAAAAATAAGATAAAGAGATGAGATGAGAGACTGGCAGACGATAAGACGTAATCCCCCCCCCCCCCCTTTCTCTGTCATTCCAATGAAAACAGAAAAAGCACTATCAGAAGAAAGAGCAAGAAAAATGTGAGGCCACCTCATTTACCTTGCCGCTCACGTGATCCTTCCATTCTCAGCGTTTTGGTGATTAAATGTAACTCGCTTTCCTTTACCCAAGAAATCGAAGAAAAACAGCAGCTACGAAATACAATTTCTCTCTTCAAGCTCCCCCTTGTACAGACACACACAACCTCCTGTCACTGCCGTGAAATAAAGATGTGGCAGGAATAAAATAATATAAGAAGCATATTGCATCGTATTGCATCGGGATTACAAGTCAAGAGTCTGCTCCCTAAATACTTGTCAGAGTGGAGCTGTAAAGATGTACCTGGGAGGAAGGAGATGAACTGCCACTTTAAATGCTACTGAGAGTCTATGAGCGGTTTACATTACCGAATGTGAGGGGCCCTTCCGTACTCTCTCTGGCTTCTACACTCTAAAAAAAAAGGTTCTATATGGCACTAAATGTGGTTCTTGGCTCGTAATCATAGGGGAACCTTTTTAAGTGCTGTATAGCACCAATTTTGGTGCTTCAGTGGTTCTTCAGCGGTTCTTCACCGGTTATTTTGCCAATGTGCTATATAGCACCACTGGCTAAGGTGCTATATAGCACTGCTACCATATACAGAACATGTTAAGATATGGTGCTATATAGCACCAAAAGTGGTTCCTCTATGATCTATGATATGACGAAGAACCACTTTTAGTGCCATATAGAACCTTCTTTTTTTTTTTGAGTGTAGTGACTACAGGAAACAGGGGCAAGTTGTCACTATATCACGAAAAAAGAGACAAAAGTCATTTTACCCAATTTCTAGCCTTCACACATTCAAAACCCAATTCAATGAGAATCATTTTTGTGAATTTTATCCTCCAAACTTAAATTTCAGTACAATTGTATTTTGCTATGGTAAGCGTACCGCAGACTGGTGGGAGTGGCCACAGATGGCAACATGCCCAGTGCATTATGGGTGTATCTATCTAAGTTTTCCAACCTATTTGGCAAAAGGGAACACAACAGTCTTTTTTCTCAGCACTGATTAAAAAAAAGGTCCACATTTCTACTGTATAATCAAGACAGCCAAGTTTTAATGAAAGCCCATTTTGCCAGCAATGAAGTACCCCTTTAAGGTTTGCTCCCACATGAAATTAAACATGCCCTGAGAAATATTCACTGGAATTAAAAGTGTGACAACTAACCCCAGTCTCGTTTCATATAATCCATTGCATTTGACTGGGAGAGGTCATCATCATTAATGACCCCTATTAGCATTAAGAGTATAACTTAATCACAGAGAATTTTTAAACAGCAGTTTTAGACTCATTATGTTTAAAAAAATATATATAAACATATAATCAAGCCAAAAATTGTGGGAAAAAACAAATGCGGAGAAGATAAAAAATAATTGCACATAAAAAACTAACTGGCTGGTGTAGTAAAGTCGGTATTAAGCTCATGCTGGAGATGCAGATCTGTGATCTGAGCAATTAACCTGAATTTCTCTGGTGAAATCCCCAGCTGTGCAAGCAGGGCACGTGTAAAGATGTAACCTACAAAACGTCTCCATGGCTAAGGGCATCTGCCAACAAAATAAGCAAAGCACTGTAATCAAAATGAGCTAATCACTTCAGCCTAATTTACCACAGCCACACAAAAAAAAGCTTCTCCGGAAAGAAAACTAGTGAATAGAAAGAGATTGAGGTAGTGTGGCAGAAACCCGGGCTGCATCAGACATATCATAGAGACTCAAATCATAGATATACATACATATACAATGTGTGAAAAATATATTTATTTTTCTGCATAAAAAAGGTCCAAAAGCATTATAAAAGTAGTTTTGTATGAGGAACATGCTTTATTCAGAGAAAGTCTTGGTTGTATGGTAAAGAGCAGCTTGACATCCTGCTGTAAATAACTCTTTTTGTGTTCCACAAAAGAGAAAAAAAAGTCATCCAGCTTCGAAAGTCATGAGAATACATAAACGATGACAGAATTTTCATTTTTGGCTTAGAAGAAAAGAAAAGTGAGAAGAAGGAAAGACAGAGATCTACGAGGGAATGATGAGGGGAACCACAGGAGGTGGAGGCAGAGAGAACGCTGCAGGCAGAAAGGAGACTGGCAACGCTATACGTCTCGAGGAACTCCACTGCTTCTAAGCTCACTAATTCAATCTCTGCAATCCTGGTGAGTGACTGAACCCTCCGCCCTTCCCATTCCTCAGCTCCCACATGCTAATCCGATGCCTGCATCCACTATATACGCAAAATAACATGACAGAAAAGACAGGGAGGGGAGGCCGAATTGAAGGAGAAAGATGAAGAAGGGAAGTGAGTGGAGTGAAGGGACGTCTGTGTCACATGTGAACCAACAGTTATGCTAGTCCTAATAAATTTGTCTAATTAAAACTGTAAATCCCTCACACTTTAAAGCCATTTTTTATAATTAACACTCTGATCTTCCCCTCCTAAATATAAAACAAGAAAACAATTAAAACTTTTATGATTTTTTACTTCAAAACCCATTAATTAAAAATGCAAACGAACAATGGCAAGATATTGAGACGGACCCCTCTTTGCTCATTAACTCGTGGCTAATTGATCCAAACCGGAATGTTTACCACAGGGAAGGCAAATAATAAAATGCTCTCTTTTTTTTTTTGAAGATAAAGATCGGTTGAAATAACATGAAAAGGTTTTCTTTTAATATCTAAGCTCTAGGTTTCATTAAAAAGTAAGTTCAGACTTTGAAATTATTATTTTTTTTTAAAGAAAATTCTTTGAGGGCTGTCTGTATGTAAGTGGTGCTCAGCATTTGGACAAACCGTCATGGCCTTCACCGTGACCCTGAGAAAGAAATGATGGGACTCATCTATCAAAACTACAATACCCAAGATCCATCAGTGCAAGTACAGATAGCAAACAGATATCGCCTTAAGACACACACGCCATTGCGATGGCAAATAAGCCATAAACTCACTCATCCTTTCTCCTTCTCCTCCTTTGCATGCACTTCATTTCTTCTCTCTCCTCAAGGCAAGAGGAACTTTTAATAAAAAAAGCATTTTAGCAGAGAACATGGGTGTTATAAAAATGAGCGAGAGAAGGCCATCTCGCCTTAACATGGTTGTGAATAATTTAACAGAGATGCTACGTGCCAACCTGCCAAAAGCCTAGGGATTTTTTTTACCGTCATTTAAATAATTCTTTCCTCCAACAGTATAAGGTCCAAAGTAATGGCCGGGCCTCTTCCTTTTTTTTCTCAACAGCACTTAAACAACACACATTATCACATTCTCATCAATATTCATCAGTCTGTCCCTTTTCCTGTGTCACCTGACCTCTTCCACAAACTCTGTTAACATCTCCATCTTCCTCATCTTCCTTTCCTTTTCAACTTTATGTCATCTCACCAACACCTTGTTTTCCTCCCTCGTTTTCTCTCATCTGCTCAGTGCACATATTGATTTCTGGCAATATGATGCAGTTTTTATTACAATAGATGTCCCCCAATCAAAAACAAGTATGCAGGCTATATTTCATATTTTATTACACCCATATTTTGGTTTATTAAAAAAAGAGTATCAGTTAAAGAGGTTCCCAATGTACCATTTATAATGTTCACTTTTCTCAGTGAATTTCAAAATTTCTAAACCATAATCGGCAGCATTTTTATACAGAACTTATCCCAGGTCAAACTATAATGCACATATTTTTTTTTATTATTTTATTTTGTCGGAAATAAATATATAAATAAACAAATTTTAGGACATTACATATTTCCAAGGCCAACAGGGGGGAAAACATGCAAACGTATTAATAAATTCAATGCAGATTTAATAAAATTATTTAATAAAATAAATGCAATGAGATACCCAATACTACTTGGGACTAAATTGGCCCACTTTTTAGTGTATAAATGTATACTTTAAGTGTAACAGTAGTAAAAATTGAGTACACAACTAGTTTACAACCAAGTTTTTTGTACTATACTACAAGTGAAAGTATGGGTATACTTGTAGCACATTTTTTAGTTTATGAAAGTACACTGTGTATACTCTCTAAACTAGTTTAGTAGTTTTATACATACATACTTAGTTTACTATTTATATATTATTTTTGCTCTTTAAGTATATGTTTCTATTAGGTATACATTTTTTTATTCTTGAAATATACATTAAATTGTTATTTTGCATTTGCGTAAACAATCTTCTATCATATGTTTCTGCTGCCTCTTCACCCCTACCGTATAACAGTGAAAACATGGATAGCGGGAAAATTCAGTCAGTGGCAGTGTAAAGAGTAAAATTTAAGGGTTACATAATTCCTATGTACACCCGTGGACTAGCCTACGCAAAAGAATTCAGGTACTCGGAATTAGGAACATATGTTTTCTTTATAAATCAATATTTTCAAACAATGTAAGTTTATAAGATGTACAACTATGTGAACAAAAGTATTTAATAGGCTACTCAATCAAAATAATAGCAACTACAAGCCAAGTATACTTAGAATACTTAATTATACGTAAAATCGAAGTTCCAAGTGACAAACCAAAGGGAACACTGATCACCATAATGGTGAGTTCAGAGAAGAAACATTTTAGGAAAATCAACATCAATTTATGAAGTCAGCTAATGTGATGCTCTCTCAAATTTTTCAGTTGTATTGATAATTTAAAAATGTAAGATGACTTTGAGAAAAATGCTTTTGCTTGACAAAATGGCACTCAAACCAATCAATTAATCTTAACTTGGGTTTTCTGAGTAAACAGAGCATAGTATATGAATAGTAAAGATTATTAGATTTTTACAATTAAGCTAACACATTAAGTAAAGTGAACTAAAAATTGTATTAAAATTTTTACAGAAGATTAAAAGATTGAGTACAAGTTTAGGCCTAATATACTTAGACTTTTCTGTCAGTATTTGTCAAGTATACTTAAGTGCAATTTTAAGTATATTTCTGAGAAGTAAAGTATATTTCTGAGAAGTACATAAAGTGTTTACTTTCTTATAGTTACGAATACCAATAGCACACTGAATGAACTTCTTTTTCATAAGGACTGATAACTAGTGGTGGTTTCAGAAACTTTATGCACATAAATCTAGAAAAATAAAGAAATAAATCTATGGCACAGCTTAGAGCTCAGTGCCACCAGTTTGAGGTGCAGTTAGTTATAGTTGTCTTAAAACTGGCCATGGATGATATAAACCATCCATTCCGTCCCATCTGTCTTTTGATTTAACACTTTCTGCTATTTTCCTCCCCCCAACGGTGTCTGCTTTTCCTCAAATCTCACTCAAAAAAGACCAATTCTAACAATTTCGTCAGCCACTCAAGCTTCATCTGTCCTTCACAATCGGACACGCCAATCATTTTTTTAATCTCTTTATGAGCCAGACTAATTATAAATGTCCTATTTTCCTGTGCCCTTCCACCATCGCCCCAAAAGGGCAGGTCTTGTCCCCTCACACCCGCATTCGGTTTTGCACGCGTCTGATCTCTCAGTCCCTGTCATCAGGTTGTGTTGCCGCAGGCACTTCTCATTCAATTACGGCCTCCACTGTTGTTGTTATTGTCCTCACTAATAATAGAGCACCTCTGTCTTTGCTGTCACGCAAGAAGCCATCAATAGTGCCAACCCTTATCTCCATCTCAGCAATCAGCCATAGCAGTGCCACCCTTGACTAGAGGAAAGATGGAGGGGGAGGGTGGGGAAAGGACAGGCAAACAGCGTAACTGTCATAAATGAGAGAGGGAAGAGATGAATGGAGACCCTGGAGTCCTGGAGAAAGAGAGATGAGGGGTGGGCTAGCATGTGAGTGTTGGATTGTATGCGTCATTATGGGCTCTGTGTGCGTGTGTATGTTTACAAGACTTAGAGGATAGAGGCAGAGGAAATGGAGGAGAAATGGAAGAAGCCGCACAGGCACACAAAGATTCAGAGATGAATAAGGGTGTGACAGACAGAAGTGCCCTGAAGGCTCAGGTTACATTTGGAATTGAGGACGCACAGTGACATGGATGTAATTGGTGGAAACTAGCTTAAGAAGAGGGAAACAGCCACTCGTGAACGAAGGCCAAAGAGGCCCCTATTGCATCACTGGCAATCCCAGCTCTCTTCTTTTTCATTTCTCAGGTTTAGTCATATTTTCACCCTGTGATCACAAATCCACACATTTGCTCATTTGACCTCTATGTTTAGTGCTGTAATCACACTTTAGCTCCACTCCAGGTATTTCATTCCCTACTCCAGCTCATTAATGTAACTAGGGATGAGCAATAGCACACATTTTTTTTCTCATATCAAGCACTATCAAGGTCAAATTATAACACTAATTTTGAAAATACTATTTTCAAGTTAACATTATATTATCACTTTTAATACCACTAAAGAACACAACCCCATTCCAATTACATAAATTACAACTTATAGTTGAAATATAGTCAACAGAATGTTCAAAGGGGACCATCAAAATAAAGTGTTACCTATATATAGTAGGGGTGGCACGGTACATGAAAAAACATCCGAACTGTTCGGTTCGCTTGTCTCGGTTCGGAGCGTGTGTGCGGCACGGTTCGACGCATACGCAATGTAGCCTCGTGCCCGTATGGTACCTCAGACAGCGGGTGTCCTTTTCGTGCAAAATAAGAATATGTGTGGACATACAGTAAAAGAAGTAAAAGTAGAGTGCTGCGGGTCACGTCACATGTAGAAATGGCAAGTGGGAGAGATAAGGAAGGCTGCCCAGAGTTGGAGGATGCGCCAGCGTCAGCTTCACACCGCTCGCGCAAGCAGTGCGCTGGCAGGGCAGAAGCAGTGCGTATGAAGAGCATTCACACACTGGCAGCGTTTGTCTCGCGCAGCTGAACCCGTATTCGTATATTGCAAATACAGACGAATATTGTCCATTCTGTCACATTTTCCGGTGTTCTCTTCCGACCCCTGTCTGTGTCGTGCTTTGATTTATGATGGGCAGCATATCTGCTGACTGCTGCAAATGCGACCCTCTGTCCCAAACACACATGCATATAACATAGTTCACATAAGTAGTTCACATATAAGTAGTTCGCTTCTAGTTTTAATCATTTAAACAGGCCTTTGAAGTTTGGGGAAAAACTTCTGACAGTGTTGTTTTCGTGTAATTTTATTTTATTTTTTTTCACTGCGCTGGATGTCAGGGTGATTGTGAAACACACAAAACACTTCACTACATGATTTCATGGTGAAATGTGTTATTTTTCATGTTAATCAGGTCAGCTGCTCA
Source organism: Romanogobio albipinnatus (assembly GCA_023566225.1). NCBI lineage: Eukaryota > Metazoa > Chordata > Actinopteri > Cypriniformes > Gobionidae > Romanogobio > Romanogobio albipinnatus. Next base: position 41,018,201 of record CM042244.1, on the reverse strand, counting down.
CTCTGAATTAACCCATAAGAACCCACAGTGACACGGGTGTCACAAACTGGATTATCTGGAAAGGTCTTTTTAAAGTAATATCCCTAAATTTCAACTCAGTAAGTCCCTAAGTGACATATAAGGAACACCCAGGTTCAGTCATGTGACAATTTGTGCATTTTTTGTTGCCATGGCAACATTTCCAAAATGGTGGCCTGTCTGGTTAGCACATGTTGCAGTGTCAGCAATTTTTTTAAACGGTTGTTTTTGTTACTAAAGGTATGTTTCAACCCATGCAACAATTCTAACATTTTAATAACTTATCATAAATTACACTTAACCTGATTTGAAATCAAATTGATATAAAACAAGTTACAAAAATATTGTGGTGACATATGTCACATCGGGCTGTTAACCTTACAACAGTTGGTGGAAATTTGATGTGATGTATTTGTCATATTAAGAAAAATATTAATGAGCTGCTCAATTAATTTAGCTGATTCAATTTTTTTTTTTTAGTGTTATATACTTTCTCTATGTGTTATATTAAATCTGGGACTGATTTTAAGCTAAAAATGTTAACAGCACTGTTTAAAAAAATGGAAATATTGATTGGTATTGATCTGCGCATGATCTGCACCAAATGCCAGGAAATCATGCATACTTGGGAAAATGACAAAATGACATAGGTGGCTGACAATATGTCACGCAACGTTTTCAGACTCTACTAGCATGTCGTCTCGGGTTATGACTATAACCCTTGTTCCCCGAGAAGGGGAACGAGACACTGCGTCATCGTGACGACACTTTGGGGAACGCCCCTCGCGTTACGCGTCTGAAGAAACAGTAGAATCAGCCCAATCCGATTGGTGTTGCGTGATGACGTCGTATGTGACGGCACACCCGGAAGATACAAAGAGACGTCTGAACGAAACAGAGATAGCGTTCTTTGCGATGAAGCGAGCGCTCTGATGATTGGGTGGACACGAGACGCAGTGTCTCGTTCCCCTTCTCGGGGAACAAGGGTTATAGTCATAACCCGAGACGTTCCCCTTCGAGGGAACTCGAACTGCGTCATCGTGACGACACTTTGGGGAACGAGTACCAACTATCCCGCACCAATCATACCCACCCCAGTGTGAAGCTGAAACCAGGCACAACTAGGGGGCGAGCACTCTCGCGCCAGGCGTCTCAGGGAGATGCAGACTATAAAAACGAATGAAGGTGTGAGGAGTGGCCCACCCAGCTGCCTCGCAGATGTCTAGCATAGAGGCCCCAGAAAGGAGGGCTACCGAGGAGGCCATGCTCCTGGTAGAATGGGCCCTCACGGCTAAGGGTGAAGGCAGGTTGCGCACCCGATAAGCCATGGCTATAGCCTGGACAATCCAGTTACTAATCGTCTGTTTTGACGCAGGCAGCCCTTTCTTGGGTGAACCAAAACACACCAAAAGCTGGTCTGACTTTCTCCACTGAGCAGACTTCTCCAGATAAATCCTCAATGCCCGCACGGGGCAGAGGAGGTGAAGTCTGCTCTCTTCCGCCGTCACGTGAGGTGGAGGATGGAATGCCTGGAGAACCACTGACCTTGCCCTGTTAGATGGCACCTTGGGCACGTAGCCCTGGCTGGGATGCAATATGGCTTTAACCATGCCAGGGGCAAACTCCAGGCAAGTCGGCGTGACCGCCAAGGCCTGGAGGTCCCCCACTCTCCTCAGAGAAGTGATGGCAAGGAGAAAAGCCACCTTGAAGGTCAGTATTCTCACCTCAGCCGACTCCAGCGGCTCAAAGGGGGCCTCAGCCAGCCCTTCGAGCACCACTGCCAGGTCCCAGGTTGGGACCCTGGAATGAGCCGCAGGCCTCATCCTCCGAGCCCCACGGAGGAAACGTACAACCAGATGGTGCCTTCCCAACATCGCATCACCTAAAGGTGCGTGGAAAGCCCCAATGGCAGCCACATACACCTTAAGTGTGGACGGGGAAAGACCGGCGGAGAAGCGGTCTTGAAGGAACTCCAGCACTGAAGCCACTGGGCAGTTAACTGGGTTCACCTGCCGCTCTCTACACCAAGTGGAAAATACATTCCACTTTAGGCTGTACAACCTCCTGGTGGATGGAGCTCTGGAACTGAGTAGGGTCTCCACGACACCTGCCGACAGGCCCTCTGCTAGGAACTGAGCCCCCTCAGGGGCCAGACCCAGAGATCCCATACCTCTGGCCGTGGGTAGAAAATCGTACCCCCGGCCTGAGACAGCAGATCCCTCCTCAGAGGGACCTGCCATGGGGGACCGTCCAGCAGGTCGATGATGTCGGAGAACCATACCCGAGTGGGCCACCGGGGTGCTACTAAGAGAAGGCTGACGCCCTCCCGGCGGACACGTTCCAGAACTCCCGGGAGCAGAGCAATCGGGGGAAAAGCGTACAGACGCAGCCTCGGCCACGTCTGCGCCATGGCATCCAGCCCCAGAGGGGCCGGATGAGTGAGGGAGAACCACAGCGGGCAGTGGGACGTCTCTCGAGATGCAAATAGATCCACTTCCACCGGGCCCAGCCGCTCGCACATAGCCTCCACCACCTCGGGGTGGAGCCGCCATTCCCCGGGCCTCAGCCCCTGCCTCGACAGGATGTCTGCTCCCTGATTTTGGTCCCCGGGAATGTACATCGCCCTGAGGGATGACAACTTCCCCTGGGACCACAGAAGGACCTGATGCGCCAGTCTGCAAAGAGGGCGCGACCTCAGGCCCCCCTGGTGGTTCAGATACGATACTGCCGACATGCTGTCGGATCGTATCAGGACATGGTGGCCGCGGAGGTCCGGGAGAAAGCTCCTCAGAGCCTTGTAGACCGCCAGCATTTCCAGGCAATTGATATGCCAGGAAGAATGCCGGGTCCCCCACAGACCCCTGGAAAAGCGGCCTTCCATGACCGCGCCCCAACCAGTGAGGGAAGCGTCTGTTGAAACGGACTTCCGGCAACACGACGCTCCCAACACCGGCCCCTGGGACAGGAACCAAGGTTTCTTCCACATGACGAGGGAACGAAGGCATCTGCGCGTTACCCTGATCATGCGGAAAGGATTCCCCCTGGGGGAAAACCCCTTGGTTCTCAGCCACCACTGGAGGGGTCTCATGTAGAGCAGACCGAACGGAATCACGTTGGCTGCTGCTGCCATGAGACCCAGCAGTCTCTGAAACTGCTTCACAGTGAGGCTGCGGCCCAGTTTCACTCTCGAGACCATCGCCAGTATGGACTCCACGCGTGCGGGGGACAATCGTGCCCGCATCAGCGTCGAATCCCATACAACCCCCAGGAACGTAGTCCTCTGGGAGGGCGTCAACACGCTCTTCTTTGTGTTGAGTCTGAGACCCAAGCACCTTATGTGGGCTAGAACGACATCTCGATGTCGAACCGCCATATCGTACGACTGAGCCAAAATCAGCCAGTCGTCGATATAATTGAGTATACGGATGCCCTGGAGTCTCAACGGAGCCAGTGCTGCATCCATACACTTCGTGAAGGTGCGAGGGGAGAGAGCTAGGCCGAACGGAAGAACCCGATACTGGTACGCTTCGCCCCCGAAAGCGAACCGCAGGAACTTCCTGTGAGCTGGAAGGATGGAGATATGGAAGTATGCGTCCTTCAGATCTATCGTGACGAACCAGTCCTCGAACTGGATCTGAGTCACGATGGCTGGAATTGTGAGCATCCTGAACCTGTATCTCCTCAGAGACCGGTTCAGGTGCCTGAGATCTAGAATTGGACGCAACCCCCCATCCTTCTTGGGAACTATGAAGTACCGGCTGTAGAACCCGGACTCCCTGTCTGGTGGAGGAATATTCTCTATAGCCTCCTTGACCAGCAGAGAGCGTACTTCTTGCTCCATCACCCGCACCTGCTCGGGACCGACCACAGTTCGAACCACCCCGTTGAATTTCGGGGGAGGGAAACCGAACTGCAGTCTGTAACCCCGTTCCACAGTACGCAGGGCCCACGCAGATATACCCGGAAGGCATGTCCATGCGCCGAGATAATCTACTAAGGGAACTAGCCTCTCGAGGCCAGCCTCGGGTGTTATTCGAGCCTCTACCCCAACGCCCTAAAGCGGCTGACCGGCAGGGTGTCGTCGGGGAAGAGGTCCGTGAGGCGCACGCGGCTGCTGAACTGTCGCAAGTCCTAATGGAGGCGACTGGTTCAGTGCGCGCGCGCAGGGAACCGATGCGGCCCGAAACGTCTTGGACGGCGGGAGCGCAGCAACGATTCCCCGAGAGTCCCAGAGTGGAAACGACCTCGATCGCTCCACCCTGTGGGGGACGACTCTCAGCGATCCTGCCGAAGCTAGGACCGCTTGGGAGCCTTCTTAGCCTGGATGACGTCCCTCAGGTCGCTCTTAGGCTGAGAAGGCTTCCTGCGAGAGCGCCGCCTCCTTTGCCAAGCTCCCTCGGGAGGGGCGCGGGAGGCGACACTCTGCCTCTGCACATCGCGGTGCGATGAGCTGGGTGAGGGTCCGGGCTGCCCACCCAGGCCTGCTCTAACTGCAGAGCCCGAGCGGCGAGGGAAGAACTTCTGGAAGGCGGCTGACTGCTTCCTCGCCTCCTGAAACCTCTCGACGACAGTATCCACTGCCCCGCCGAAGAGGCCAGAAGGCGAGATCGGAGCATCAAGGAGAAAATGTTTCTCGCTCTCCTTGATTCCCGACAGCGTCAGCCAGAGATGCCTCTCAACGCATACCATTCCAGCCATAGAGTGGCCCACAGCGCGAGCCGTCTCTTTGGTAATGCGGAGAGACAAATCCGTTGCCTTCCTGAGCTCAGTGAAGTCATCCGGAGATGGTCCCTCGCCCTCGCCCTCATCCAGCTCTTTGAGGAGGTCGGCCTGGTATGCCTGCAGGACCGCCATGGTGTGCAGACAACCAGCAGCTCGACCTGCCGCACCAAAAGCCCTGCCGACTAACTTGGACGTGTCGCGGCAAGGTTTAGTGGGCAGCGACGGAGCCTTCAATGATGCAGCGGCCCCGGGTGAGAGGTGGCTCGCAAGCGCCTCTTCCACCTGTGGCAACGCTGCATATCCCAACTCAGCCGTCCCCAGCACATTAGCAAAATCGAGTACTGGGGGATTAGCTACACGGGCTGAGAAGGGTTTTTCCCACGCTCTACACAACTCGTTATGCAGATCGGGGAAAAAAGGAAGACCCCGCCGTGGAGGTTGAACCCGACGCCTGAAAAAGCGTTCATCCAGCTTAGATGGTGGTTGGATGTCCACTATTTCTTGTGGCCAAACCAAACTCAGTTTGGCCACAGCGCGGGTTAAAACCTCCACCAGCTCCTCAACAGCGGATGCGTGGGGTGGCGAAAGCCCCACATCATCCACCTCGATCCTCAAATTGTCTGATTCCTCAGAATCAGACAGCCTGAGAACCGGATCCTCCGCCCCGCGGGAAGAAGCCGCATCGCGGGCTTCCACACGGGGCGGGAGGATATCAGAATCTTCAGAGGAGGATAGGGAGGATGCCTCAGCAGTCCCATATCCTCTTGACAGATCCCGCTGTGAGCCCCACGATCTACGGCGCCGCGCTGCCTCAACAGACGCAGGCCCAGAACCGCGGGGTTCACGAGGCTGACCGGTCTCCTCAAAGACGGCCAGCCGCGAGCGCAGCACCCTCAGCGGCAGCAGTTCACAATCACCGCAAGCCGCCCCCTCAAGAGCGGCTTGGGCGTGCTGCACGCCGAGACACTGCACACAAAGCTGATGTGTGTCCGTGCCCGTAATGTAGCGCGGACACGGGTGCACACACAGCCTGAAACGCTCGCTCGCCATAATATATATAATGCTTGCTTTCACGTTGCAACAACACCTTCAGATTGAACAAACAGAGCGCTCACGCTGAAGAGCAAAAAAGCTATCTCTGTTTCGTTCAGACGTCTCTTTGTATCTTCCGGGTGTGCCGTCACATACGACGTCATCACGCAACACCAATCGGATTGGGCTGATTCTACTGTTTCTTCAGACGCGTAACGCGAGGGGTGTTCCCCAAAGTGTCGTCACGATGACGCAGTTCGAGTTCCCTCGAAGGGGAACTACATTTCCCTGACAACAATGATTCTTAAAATCAGCAAGCAGGGGATAAGTGTTGGAAGATCCGTCCATGGCTTGATAAGTTTTGTTAATAATTTTGAATAATACGCATCATTTTGATATATGTTGTGGAAAAGAAAAGAAACAGAAAAAAACTGTTATTTAGCAAAAAAATTATTAAATGTTTTTTTTTTTTTTAACTGAGAAATAAATGCCTAATGTAACATATATGTAACATTACAGCTCTTTCACAAGGAGGGGTTGTATTTCAAAAACAACTGCAGAAACATGTTCAAAGTGGTCCATTAAGCCTGTTTTATATGCCCCATAATTTTCCTATAAGGATAAATTGGTCTGGGTTCTTATGGGTTAAAGCCACAGTGCATTGTTCTGATCAAAATTAACATGATTAACATGAAAAATGTTACGCCAATGTGTCGGACTCGGTAGACAGTGCAAGCAGGAGACAGCCAGTTAGGAAACAACTTCTACATGATATTAAAAAAAAAATTTAATACTGTATCCTAAATTGTGGATAATTAAGCTATATAGCATATGCTGAAGTAAATTTCTGGAGTGTTAACGATTAAAAGAAAAAACAACAACAAGAACCGTACAGAACCGAAAACCGTGACCCTAAAACCGTGATACGAACCGAACCGTGGGTTTTGTGAACCGTGCCACCCCTAATATATAGTATATATGGGGTTAATGTTAATTACATTTTATAAATCCAATACTTCAAGTCATGATTCATCCAGCTATCCATAAACGTTTATCCATAATTATACATTTTTGGGCCATGTGTAAACCAACACTGCTCAAACCAAAAAACGTCATCTTGTAGTATATTTGAGTATTTTTGCTAACAATTATTCTCCAGTACACTGATGTCTCTGTTAAGTTTAAAGTCTTGTATAGTTAATATATGGTAAATGGACTGCATTTATATAGCGTTTTCAACAGACCCATGGCCATCCAAAGCGCTTTACATATTGCCTCACATTCACCCATTCACACACCGACGGCGGTGTCTGCCATGCAAGGCACCATCCAGCTCGTCGAGAGCAGCTGGGGTTAGGTGTATTGCTCATGGACACCTCAACACTTGGTCAGGTGGAACCGGGGATTGAACCACCAACCTCCTGGTTTGTAGACAACCTACATGGACCACTGAGCCACTGCCACCCAAAGTCAGGACTATAATATACATATAGTCCTGTTGTTCAGCCTTGTTTGTTATAGGTCCTTCAATAACTTATCGTTTCTCTACGCCCGTTGAGAAAAAAATCTTACTCCTTACTCCAAGTGGAATCACAGAACTCTGCACTCTTCCATTTGGCCTTATATGACAGTCTCGGACCTTTCTGCATTACAAGATCATGGTGAGCTTTGTAATTGTAGTGAAGCCTTTATAATGTCTGATAGACAGATGGCCAGCAGGGCTGCTGAGATTAATCTGTACAAAAGCAAAAGCTTTCACACCATGTGGTCACAGCAAGAAACTGGATTTCACCAACACCCGGTAATAACATTTCTAAGTTCAAGGCCAAAGCCCAAGTCAGCATGAGTGTGAACCTTCGGCCTTGCACTGGTAGCACATGGCTTGGCAAAGGTGGTGTTCTTACCTTAGGGAGCAGAGGAACTCAGACTCTGAAAATAAGGCGTTAATGCCTGAAGTTAACCACAATTTTACATTCAATTACCTTTCTTTAGCACGTCCCCTCTGCCTCGAAACAGCCTCAAGGCCAATGTATCCAAAGCACTAGTCTTGCATACCAAGGAATTTCTGAGTGCCTAAATCTGTGCCGAAAAATCTATTTTTTTGTCAGAGATTCACAAAGTAACAGGGTTTTGTTTTTGTTTTTCGCCACAGCCAAAGAGAATAAAAAGAGTGTTACGACCCTGCGTTCCACTTTGCTCGCCTGCTGGGGGCGCTGTTCTTTAATGAGAGCGCAGGAGATTGTACACACCTGTTCCCTATTTCCCACCTAATCAAGGAGAGGATAAAACCTTGGCCTCCACCACTCTACTTCACTTCGTCCAGGGGATTGACACCCTCTGGAGAAGTCATTTTTGGCATACCTTTATTTGTTCACAACCCATACCCACCTTTTCTCTTCCCCATTTGGATTATGATTTTTCCCCTTTGATTTTGAACCCTAGACTTTGTTATATTAATTTATCTGTATTTTGAAGAATAATAAAAACTTGCAAGTCATTCAGTGTACTTGTATCCTTTATGTACGGTCGAAACGAGCTGACCGTAACATAAATTGGGGGCTCATCCGGGATCCTATGGGGGTAGGAAACGTTGGTAAGTATGTGTGTATGTTTTTGTGAATGATTACCTTTTATAAATGAGAACTCTGCTTAGTTAGAGTGTTTCCAGCTGGATTGTGAATACAATCTTTCCGACGGAGCACTGTTTGTTGTTTTGTTTTGTTATTTTGCCTTTCTTGTTTTTGGAGGTTATCCTCAGTGAAGATTCACTCTCTGTAGGGGGTACGCTTCTGGACCTTCAGTCTGACTGATTGTCGCGGATCTCAGCATTTAATGCCTCGGACATGTAGTGCGAGGACCTACGGCTGTGTTAGCTGATGAGTGGCGAACGTCTAAACCTTCTGAAAACATTTCAGATTATGTGAGTGGATTCCGGCGTAGATTGTATGAGGCACGAGCTCTCGCTAAAAAGAAGTTGAGTAAATCTCAAATAAAAATGCAACAACATTTTGACAGAAAAGCTAAGCTGAGAGAGTTTCAGGTGGGTGATCAAGTATTGGCTTTGCTGCCTCTACCTGCCAACCCATTTCAGGCTAAATTTACAGGCCCCTACAGTGTAGCTAAACGTCTTTCTGATAATAATTATCTGTTGAATACTCCTGACCGGAGAAAAAAAGTACAAGTCTGTCACAGTAACCTGTTGAAATTGTATATAGCTCCTGTTCGTTCTGTTACTGTTAATGTGGTAAACTCTTGTGACTCTTTTTCAGAATCGTCTCCCTTTCACAGCACGAGTGGGGATTCTTTAGAGAATGCTGATGAGGATGAGAGTTTCCTTTCTCGAGAAAAGGTCGACGGGCGACTTAAAAACTCTGAGATTCTTCTTAACCTGTCCTCTCATCTTTCTTATTTGACTGAGAAAGAGAAGAGTGATGTCACTGAGTTGGTGATGTCATTTCCCTCTCTTTTCCTTGACGTTCCCGGTCGCACTTCTGTCATCGAACATGATATCGACGTAGGAACCTCATGTCCATTTAAACAGAACGCCTATCGAGTCAATCCTTTCAAAAGAGATTTGCTGAAACAAGAGGTGAACTATCTGCTTGCTCATAATCTGGCTGAATCTAGTTTCAGTTCATGGAGTTCCCCTTGTGTTTTAGTAAATAAACATGATGGCTCATATCGATTCTGCACAGATTATCGAAAATTTAACTCTGTGACAAAGCCGGACTGTTTCCCTTTACCTTGAGTTGATGACTGCGTCGATCATGTTGGCTCTGCCCGATACGTCAGTAAATTCGACCTCTTAAAGGGGTATTGGCGACGTTCCAGCGACTCGTAAACCATACACTGTATGGAATGTCAGGATGTGAGGCATATCTTGATGACGTCGTGCTGTATAGTTCCTCCTGGTTTGAGCATCTTAACCAGATTAAGGAACTCTTTTCTCGTTTAGAAAATGTTAATCTCGCTAAATCTGAGTTTGCGAAGGCAACCGTTACCTATTTGGGCAAGGTAGTGGGAAATGGTTGTGTAAAGCCCATTGAGACCAAGGTAGAAGCCATTTGTAACTTTGCAGCTCCCACCACTCGTCGTGAATTGCGATGATTCCTCGGCATGGTGGGATATTATCGGAGCTTTTGCGAAAATGTTGCCAGTGTAGTCTCGCCTCTCACCAATTTATTGAGTCCGAAGTTATCTTTTCAGTGGTCTGAGACATGTCAGCAGGCTTTCGAAAATGGTAAGGCTTTGCTGGCATGTGCCCCTGTTTTAACAGCTCCAAATTTTGAGAAGTCTTTTAATCTTGCAATCGATGCGAGTGCTTGCGGTGCGGGCGCTGTTCTCTTGCAGGAGGGTTTGAACCGGGTTCAAAATCCCGTAAATTACTTTTCAAAGAAATTTAATCGGCATCAACAGGTTTATTCCACTATTGAGAAGGAAGCTCTTGCCCTAGTGTTGGCCGTACAACATTTTGAGGTATATCTAGGGTCAATTGCTGCACCGATTATCATTTATACGGATCACAATCCTTTGGTCTTAAATCGGATGAGGAATCGAAATCAGCGACTTATGCGATGGAGTCTCATTTTACAACCTTTCCATCTTGAGATTAAACACATCCGAGGAAAAGATAACGTTATAGCTGACACACTTTCTAGAGCGTAACATTTCTGCGTTGCCTGTTCCTTTTTCTTTGCATCTCTAGGGCCCAGAGGTGTTGAAGATTGAAGTGACGACGTTTCTCTGGATCCACAGAACTTTTTTTTGTATTTGTTCTGGGAAGTGTTTAACTGTCTTTTCTTTGTTGTTTTTTAGATTCGTGGCCGAATCTTTTTTTTTTTTTTTTTTGAGGAGGGAGGTGTTACGACCCTGCGTTCCATTTTGCTCGCCTGCTGGGGGCGCTGTTCTTTAATGAGAGCGCAGGAGACTGTACACACCTGTTCCCTATTTCCCACCTAATCAAGGAGAGGATAAAACCTTGGCCTCCACCATTCTACTTCACTTCGTCCAGGGGATTGACACCCTCTGGAGAAGTCATTTTTGGCATACCTTTATTTGTTCACAACCCATACCCACCTTTTCTCTTCCCCATTTGGATTATGATTTTTCCCCTTTGATTTTGAACCCTAGACTTTGTTATATTAATTTATCTGTATTTTGAAGAATAATAAAAACTTGCAAGTCATTCAGTGTACTTGTATCCTTTATGTACGGTCGAAACGAGCTGGCCGTAACAAGAGGCTAATTTACTTGCATAGCCCTATCTGTGAGGAAGTTTGTGGTTAAGTAGATTGATTGAGTAGGAATTTTAATTCATGAAATTATAAAAAAGAAAGGGAGAGAAAGTGTGTAATTTGAGAGCAGAGCTTTCAACCAGACCAAGGTCATTAGCGAAAATGAGAAGGTCTCTGCGTGTTCCTTTATTTGATTACTTAATACATTAGACTACTAAATTTGAAGACCGGAAAATGAAGGACTAAAGAAACCATAGAGCTCTAAAACTGTTTGTCTTTTTTTAATTTTGTGGAACAGAAATGTGCATGCAATGAAGGTCAAATGTTGTTTTGGACCTCACTGAATTTCAATATATGGATGAAACAGTTGAAACATTCATCCACCGACTTTTTTTCTTGATGCCAAAGAGAGAACCAATTGTGTGATACTACCGAGCATACCCTGCAAACACAAAACAATTTCTCTGCCCCACATGCACACCTACTCACTCTTCATCATCAGCTGTGCACATATAATATAAACCTGAGCCCGCGCACACAACCCCGAAACCTCTGCTGTAATGGAGTAGATTTGTGCGGGAGAGAGTTCGCTGTCTGCATTGAAATGAATCTAGCGTTAAAAATACACACAGGCACTTGGGTTTTCAAAGTGGAAAAAAAAGAAGGGAGCTAAAAAAGCAGCATTTTTTCATTTAACTTTTCCCCTTTCCCCTATGGTCCTTTGAGGCCCTGTGGATTAAACCTTTTTGTAAGTCAAGGAAGTTAGTGCCGCCAAGATTTCTAAACGAAGGGGGCGTCTTAATTGGAAAAGGCTTTAGATATTCCTGAGTCTGATTAAACAGCTCTGCACAACAGAGATGGATGGAGGGAGTGAGGGAGGGAAGGATGGATAAGAAGAGAGGGGGAAGGATAGAGACAAAGGAGTGAAGCAAAGAAAGAGATGTAGCAGAAAGAGAGCGAGTCAAGTAGGATGTAAAGGACTGCGTGTTCATTGAAGTAAGGAAAATAGATGTGAGTTGTCCTCCAGGCTTCAAGTGGTCAGAGTGGAGCTGAGCTCTTCAAAACCCTCTTAATGTCATTATTCACTGAACATCTTACTGTCTGCAGACCCTTTGTAATAAACAAGTCATGTGGACTATAAAAATGGCAAGTCAACACTACCGATGCCAGACATCATTGGTTCTTTCACTCAATGCTATCATTTGACTTCAGAAGAATCATAATATTGCTCATGAATCATATGGACGACTTCTATGATAATATTATGGTGCTTTTTGTCATTTTGAAGCTTATAAATCCCTGACCATATAGGGTTTGAGATTGATGATAGAATTGTTATTGTATTCTGTATATATACTGCTGTATATTTTGAATTTAAGAATGGTTGCATTGCAGGATAAACTACATGAAGGGATCTGCACCCCCTTGGAGACACTGGGAAAATATGATCTCACTACATCGTCCCCTGAGGACCCTTTCATGACAACTCCAGAGGGCCCTGAGTACAAGCAGGCCAAATGGAACATCATCTGCTGTCTGTGAGTGAAAAATATTAATCAAACCTTTCCTAGACTCGTAAATATATCTTGCACCTCTCGTGATGCTGGAATATTCATGATTCTCAGAAATTGACAGACTGCAAGCGTGTAAGCACATCTCTGGGTCCCACTATGTATGTGTTTAGATGTTTGCGTGTGTGTTTATGCTAAATTTCCGACTTCTAATCATGCTGATTTTGATGGTGCCTAAGCATGCGTGCACATATCTTATTAGAAAATAGTTAGTGCTCATAATTAAGAGAGTGCGTGTGTCGACACGATACACATGTGGATAAAAAGATTTGTCCGTGCTCCTCCAAACCTCCAGGCCCGATTAGCCTTCCCTCTCCTTCTTTTCCAAAGAGCCCTTAGGTGGGCTAGTGCAGCAGATTATTCACCCTCCCTTACCTTACCCCTGGGCCGGATGGCTGGATGACTGGCTGGCTGGGCACGAGGGCCAGGTTGTGGCCGCTGGAGGGTGTCTATCCTGTGGAAGTTCTGATGGAGCATCACCCAGCTGGTGTGGATAGATCAGCGATTACCTCAGGCAGTCGGTTAACAAAAAACGTGCATGTTGAGACTCAACAGAGAACAACTACAACTGTATCTGGCTGCATTCTTTTTCCACAATGCAGTATGCCTACTGAACAACACCGAATCTAACAGCTTGGGACTGTTGACTGTTGAACACTTAAACATTCAACATTTTTCAAGTTTTTATTAATTGAAATAAAAAAGACTAACATAGCTGTGAAAACCAAAAAGAAATCATGACTCTAAAACTAACCTAGAATGAAAAATTGAATTAACCTTGGCATAGTTGAATAACAAGAGTTCAATACATGGACATCACATACAGTGAGTCTCAAACACCATTGCTTCCTCCTTCATATGTAAATCTTGTTTGTGAAAAACACCACGGAAAAACAGGCGAATCTCAACATAACACCGAGAGTGACGCAACCGTCGGGATCATTAATACGTATGCCCCCCAACATTTGTATATACCAGCACATGTAAGGCCAAGCGGAACTGCACAGCCGAATCATCGGAAGTTCTGCAGGTATTGTGAAGAAACAAGCGTCACGCGAGGATACCGAAAATGACAGATCATGGAAATAAATGTTATGTTCCAGGCTGTGCAGGGGACGTTTCATACCCTTCCCACAGAACAGAACTTTCAACAGGCATGGTTGATGTTTATCTATAACCGGATACCGCGACAATTTAATTCAAAGTTGTTCGTTTGCTCTGCCCATTTCACCATGGACAGCTTTTCTAAACAGGCTGGGACAATATCAAACATGCTTCACTCAGCGGCTGATACTGGAGAAGCGGCAATTCAAACTATATTCACGTAAGCAGTAAGTAGTGATTTTATCCACGTATTGACTGTCTAAACAATTTCTGATTAAATCGAAAGTTTCTTAGTGAGACAACATTAATGATAATATCAACGCAAGATGCTAGTACAGTGGGAAACTCCAAGTAGCATACATAACAGTATGTCAAATGACAAAGGTTAATATTATTTCCTGCCAGTGTTGTCATATAAATCTACAAAATACAACCGTAGATCCATATGGCAATCCCTTTTGTCTGATAGAATCATAATTTAGCCTATATTTAATCAACAACACATAACTTAGGAGCTAACTGTTAGTTTAGATGCTTATAGCTCATTCGATCCTTCTAGCTAACATCACCTCCACCACTTAAGCTGAAACGAAGCATCTAGTCAATTTGTAAAAAAGAAAGTTACTGTACAAACAACATATTTACGCGCTACCCTGTTCGCTGTTTAGAGTTCGTCAAAGGGAAGTAGTTATCATTGTAAAATCATACAGTGACGCATTGCAATGATTAAAATATTTTCACAATGCTAAAAACAAAGTTGTGACTGCTGACGTTATGAGATAACATGTTAAAAAAGTTAATGTTATATGCTAGTTCACGTCAGGCTATTGGTACTGACGTTACGTTTTGCAGGTCTTACTGAAAATATAAGGCTAAACTTACCACTCAGAAGCGTCCAATTCCAATCTCAAAACAATTAGCTGTTCCTCAAAAAAAACATCTTTGTCAGAAACAGGATCAAACATATAAGGTTGGATGCATAATCTCTCCATTTTCATGACGGACAGTGTAGATTTGTTTGTTGTCACTGAAGCTACTGAAATCAGCCGCGCAGTGAAACAGCCAATCAGAGCAGAACTCCACATTAATATTCATGACCCTTCCAAATAAGGCAAAAACAGACCATTTCATTCTAGAGACTATTTCTGGGGTTGTAAATGGACCTGTGAAACCGTATTTGGACAATTTTTACCCGTAAATAACTCACATACCCTCTATGTAGATATCATAGAACAATTTAAAATATTGTTTCAACTCATTCTAGGGCACCTTTAATTAAAATAAAAATGTCTGCAAATTATGTGCTTATGTGCATATACTAGTTAGTGCCATAAATGTGTCAGCATTTATTCATTGTAGTTTTAAAATATAAACACTGAAACTGGAAAATTGTACAAAAAAGTAATAAAATAAAACTAAACAGCGATAGAGTGAAAACTACCAAAAACTCGAATAAATTGTAGACAAAGTAATACAAAATAAAATAATAAAATAAGTAGACAATCAAACTAAACACAAAACAAAATCTAAAAATCACCAAATAATATTCAAAATAATAAATTGCATAAATAAATAGATAAATAAATAAAGGGCATAATGGTGACAGTTCATGGCTCATTCCTCGAGATCAAACTGGTTACAATCAAAGATCTTTAATCAAAAGGCCATGCCACCCTCATGTACTAATATTTGGGATCGGCGGCTCAGATCCTGCCATACTGAGATGGCAGGATCAGGCTTTTACAGCGTGTTTTAACAAAGTGTGACTTCATAAAGTGACAAGCGATAAATCCTTCCGCATCCACGTCCTAACCAGCCTTGACTGCAACATGTGACGCTTGACAAGACATTATGTCAATCATTTGGTTTCTATTTTTGCTGACTAGCTCCATCCACGGTAAAATCTCCTGACTTAAAGTCCCGCACGACATAGCTGTACATCAAATATTTTTTTGGATTTTGATTGTTATTTTGTCGCTTCACAAAGTATGTCACATTCAGTGCTTGCTGTCGCTTTACGCCTGTTTAGAACTATTTGTTTGAAAAAGAAGAGCGTACAGTATAAGTGTAGTATATTAAAGTTTCTGGTCTTAGGGTGCTTTCACAAGTGTTGTAGTCAAGAAGACCACCTAAACCAACACTAAACCGAGACCAAGTTGAGACCAAGACAAACGTGTGCTGAGACCAAGACTATGACATTGTGGGATTGAGACCAAAACCAAGACCAGACCAGCATTCCTCAAATTCATCTAAAATATCTGTATCTATACTGTCTGAGAAATATCTTATATTTAATCAATAAATACAATTATAATAAGACACAGCTGTTACCAATCAAATAACTAACAATAAAATTCATCTTAGTGTTGCAGAGGTTGCATCTGAATTGGTACAATTACACCTGCATAAATAATGTTTAGATTAATTTAACATTAAAACATTAACAGTATTTAACAGTCACGGAATCATTTATTCAACCGATTTGTTTAAAGCAGCTGATTAATTTAATAGCGAAACACATTGCCGAATTAGCAACAACAAAAAACTTGTTTATTGAACGTTTGTTTAAAATCAATATCGCATTTGCAATTGCAATTGTGCTCATATTCATGAAAACAGCTCTCTTGCTCTTGAGATATTGCTTAATTATATCTTATGTTATATAAAAAACAAGATCTCATACAGGTACGTTTTTGCAAAATCTTGAATTTTTTGGGGCAGTTATATTCATTTTGGGCATTTTTTGAGACAATCCTGCAATGATTTTGAGCCTGGCAGCACAGTAACAAAAGAAATCACATTAGAAAGAAGTTATTGATTGCGTTTAAGCAGTACGTTTTAATGAAACTTACTTTCAAATTAATCGGATATTTCACCGGCAATTTAGTGATATCCTCGCAGTTGTAGTCTTGAACAGTCTTGAGATAAATTCCAGAGTCCTCTTAGTCTGAGACCAAGACAAGGCAGAGTGCAAATGCGGTCAAGACCGAGACAAGATCAAGACCCTCAAAAACATGGTCTTAAGGCCGATCTCAAGACCAAGACCGGTCTTGAGTACTACAACACTAGCTTTCACACTTGGTTCTATTGCCTGGTCTGAACCCGAGTTTGATTGCTCCCCCCTCAGCACGTAATGTACTGCAAATGCTCTAAAGAACGCTGAGGGCGAACCGAATTGAGATATACAGCTCTCGGTTTGTAGCATGCCAGTCACGCTCGTCAGGAAAGTGAGTGACAAACACACACAAACACACATTTATCAATTCATACGTCATTGATAATGGTTCACTTAGTACAATTGCGTTCACATCAGAAGCGAACCGTACCGGAGTTCACATGAACTGTCCACCCTTTTTAAATGGACTCAGGTACGGTTCACGGGTGCGCACCCGAGTTCAGGAGACAGTGTTCACATCATCCATTTTGCTCTATAGTTGTTGCTATATATTAATTTCTGTATGAAATTAAATCTAAAAAAATATATAGATATAAAAATGTATAGCAATGTATAAAAAATGTATGAGTAAAATTGGACTGTAAAAGGAAGGAAAATCAGAAAAAGTTTCCAGCAGGCATGTGAACTCCTTCAATAATATTTAATGCACCTTATTAAGTTGAAAATATTTAACTTAAATAAATAACATAACTGGGGAAAATGGAGACTAAACTAAAATACATTTTTATGACCCCAAACATAACTACATTAAAATAACACAAATAGAGTAAGAAACTCAAAATAAACAGTAAAAAAACTAAACTGAAAAGACAAATTTTTAAAACCTTTCATAAAAATGTTAAATATATATTAAAAAATAATTTGTAATAACCAGCTTTAAAGAAGCTAAAATATAAAATTACTTTGGTCTCTATTATTTTGCTCACAGCATAATTCCAATAAATATTTCTTAGTTTTTATGACTTTGATGACTTATTCTGAAATGTGAAAAACAAAATAATAAGTTGTATTATATTACTGCATGTATATGTATCTGTATGTGTTTGCCTATGCTTCGTTTTTAATCCCATTTTGATTGTAGCAAGTCAGCTTCTGTCAATTGCTGTCACCGTTTCGCATGTCATTATATGCATTCTTATGTCTATTTTGTTCCTGGAACAACATTCCTGTCCGAAAATGTAATCCTAAATACCAGATCCCTACCCCTAAACCTATCCTACCCTATTAACTTATGCCTAAAATCAGATGGACATGATAGTTGAATAACACTGATGTTAAAGCACCTAACCTTGGTTGTAAGCCTAAACTTGACAAAAAACTTTCAACTTCAAATCTGATTGGATGATTGGATTGTTGTTCCAGAATCAACAAATGTTGATCCAGGAACACGTTGCACTTGGTGAAATCAGGTTCTACCACAGTGCAATGGCTGTCTATTGCAAGACCCAAGCATAATTCAATGAAGCGTACTCATACACCACGGAGGACGTTGCCTATTAAAAGGCCTCTCATGGTAAAGCCTTATTGTTCAGAAATTCTTCACAGTGCAATTCTAATGGAAGGTCATGCCATTATTCTACACTGAAAACCAAGGTGTCAGGGTGAGAGGAACCAGTCGGGCCTTGACACACACACAAGTGTGCAGTCAGAGAAATTATGAGAGAAATGGATAAAGGGAAGCTGAGCCTGAGAGAGGAAGAGGTGGAGGGGGTGAGGGTGGAAATAAATAGGGGAAGCGAGTGAAAGTGAGGGCGACGGAAACGAACAAAGAGAACGGTAGAGAGTAGGAAGGGAAAGGAAGAAAAGTGCCACAGATCAGCAAATGAGAAAAGAACATACAGGCAGATTGATTCGCGGATGGTTTGATTTCAGAGACAGTCGGCGGCTGAATTACACCTTAAGCGGAACCGAGAGGATTGACGGGGTGAGAGAGGGAGAGAAATCGAAAGAAATGATAAATTATAAAGAGTTATGAAAGTACAACTGCGAATGCAGCGAGCCAGGAAGAGAAGAGAGGGATTAGAAAAGGAACAAATTAAGGCCAGGGGAAGTTAAAGAGAGCGCAGAGAGAGCGAGAGATGATGATGGTGGTTGATTCGCTGATGTTATCTCAGTGCAGGGAGATGTGTGTGACACAATCTCAAATTGGAAATCGCTGTTTCAATCTCTCCTCACTCTTTGCTCACCGCTCCACTGATAACGAGACGAGCTTAATTCTATTAAAAATAGCCCGGTATGTGTGGCGGGAACAAAACCTGCCCAGGCTGCTGAAAGATGCAGGGCCCCTTTTACTGACAGCCAGCATTATAGCCCACTTTAACAATCCCCCCTACCAGAGCCCCTGCTGGACTAACTTTCATCTCGATCTCGGCATCGCCATCTCTCAGCATTCATCTATCTATCTAATTATCCATCTGTCCCTATATCACTCTCACCCATCTGCTGCGCTCTATCTCTTTCTTCCAGACTAAGACCAGCTCTAGGGATCCTTTCATTTTTCTTTTTCCGTTCTCTCTTTTCTGCTAGTGTTTGCTTTGCTGAGCCTCGTGTTTTCTTTAAACCGCTCTTTCTTGGTCTCGCTTTCTCGCTCTGTGTCTTCCAGGCCATCCTAATCTCTGCACGCTTCAGCTCCTCTTTTTTCCCTCCTTCGCTCTTTCTTTAGGGCAAGCGGTACATTTCCGTCATTTCATCCTGCATGTAGAGTCGTCCCTCCGCTCAGGAGCTTGAGTGGCATTTGGTATACTCTCTCACCCCTCAACTTCTGACCCTGGCGACACAGCCAAGCCACTCTCACGCATGCTAATACCTCCAACCAATCATGTGTCAGCAGGTAGCCGAATGGCCAATCAGATCACGGTGCTCCATCTCACAGCAGGAAGGTGAAATGAGGCTCATTAAATTAGCAAGGGATGTTTTTTTTACAAAGATGTATCAGAGGAACCAGCTCTCTTCAGCAAACTTTCCCAGCTGGAAAATAAATAACACTAAATCATAATGAGCATTGATATTAGATTCGTACCGAGATTCATAACTTGACAGGGAAGATGTGGGGGGGAAATGTAGATTGTCCTTTTTTTTCTAAAAGTTTACTATCAAGAATACCTCTGTGTGAATAGTTTTAAAGACCCATAAATCTGTTAGCTTTGATGCTAATACTAGTGTACTCCTGAAACATTGAAAAAAACATAAACAAAATTCACTTTTCAGTAGATAAATGCATTTAAAACTTCCTGGGAAATGGACCAAAAATATTGATGACTCATCCTGCACTACACATTTTTGTCCAATCAAAGGCTCTCTAAAATAAGTCCCTCCCTCTTGTACCACCTCGCATGTAGCATATGATGCATGGTTGTGACATTATTCAGGGATCATTTGAAAAATGCGCCTGTGGCGACATTTCTGAAAAATATCATGTGGCTTCTTGAATCTGGCAATGTTTTATTACATATCATGGCAGTTTGGAAATAAAATATGCCCAGTGAGTGGAGCTAGAAGGTTATTACTAAATTGTATTTGAGAATAACGTACCACCTACAATACCCCAAAGCTAACCGATAGTGCTGACAAAGCAAACATGCCATTTTAGCTTGCTTCTCCAAATCTTTCAGCTCTTTTATCAAGACTCATGTTTCTCGAGAATCGTACACGCGTATTCTGCATTGGAAGTGCAATGCTGTACCAAGTTTGGAAAAGTCACAAATATGGAGCTGTTTTTCTAGTCTGATGTAAATGTTTTAAGGTCACAACATATTAAGTAATAAAAGTCACTGGTGTTTGTCCAATGAGCCAATGAGTTGAAAACTATTTATGGTTTAAAAAAGAGCCCTTCCATTCCCATCCAAACTTCCTGTTTCAACAGGAAAAACTTCAACAAATGAAAAAAAAAACTGGACTCTTCAAGCAATTTCATAGAGAGAGGGCTATTTTTCCCAGAATGCCCTGCTTTTGGATTGAAATAGTGAAGGGTAAATGGGTTTGCCCACATGAAAGAGTAAGGAGAGTGTCAGACTAATGAATTAATCAGGCGGTCATTAGTTTATATCTACTGCAGCCGCGACGAGCCCTTTTTTTCCACACAGAAGGAACAGAGCATAGAGAACGAAGAAGGCAAGTCATTCAGGCGTGAGAGTGAGGTTTTCTACAGTATGTGTGTCTGTATGTGCGTGTGGAAGGGACACGAGGAGACTAAAAAGAAAGAGAGATGGAGAGAATGAAAGAGTTACGAGCGTGTGTAAAAGCGTGCTCTTTCATTCCCCTTAGCTAACTGTGTTCATTTCCCATCATACCAATAAAGCCAAACCTGATTTGAAATTAAATCGGGTGAAGGGATGTATGACTTTAGCAAGGGCAGACAGATAAAGAGTTCGATGGAGGCTGAAGAAAGAATAAAGGAGAGGAGCACGGACAAGTGTAGAAGACAGGGGAGGTTATGCAATCATAAATTAAAATCTTCGCTTTGTATAGTCGTAGAAGTTGGACACTCCAGCTACTGTTATAAATACAATACAAATGAAGTTCAATACAAGTTAAGCCTTCAGCAAGTCTGGCATAAATGTCAATTACCACAGAAAATAATTTCAACTTGTACTTCTTTTGTACAACTTTTTTTATGAAAAAAACAGGTTATAGAAAGGTCAAACACACACTAAAAGACTGAAGTCATTCTGCACACATTTAAAGCAGTTGTGTTGGTGCTAATTTTCCTGAATTCTTTTTTTAAAAAGTCACATACTCACAGACTTTAACAATAAACAACATGCAGAATGAATATTTATTATTATTATTATTATTATTAGTGGTAGTATTATAGCAATGTGTTATTATGACAATTATAATAATGTGTTATTTTAAGCATATTTATATTAAGAATTATTCATATTACTATATATTGTTGAAAATGTATATTATGATAAAATAATTGTAGGAACATTGTTATTATTATTATTGTTGTTGTTGACAACATGATTTTAATAATTATCACAATAATAATGATTGTTATTATCGTTGGTGTTATATTATATTGTTGACAAATTAGTAATGATAAAAAATTATGTTAGAAAAATGCTTTTATTAATAATAATAATAATAATAACGTATTATTATTATTTTTGTTGTTGTTGACAAAATCAGTTATGATAAAAAGTGATATTTAGAACATGATGTTCATAATAATAACAATACTTATATGTTATTTTAATAATGATTGTTATCATTGTTAGTATTATTATTATTGGTGTTATTATATTGTTGACAAAACCATAATGATAAAAACTAATGTAAGAAACATTCCATTAATGATAATAACAATAATACTAAACATTTTTGCCAATTATCAGCCATAAGGAATCAATTAACAATCTATTGAGTAGAAAAGCATGAATAAATCTGCTTAAAACATCAAGAAACAACAAGCTTTAGTCTTATAGTGCACACTTTCCTTTAACCAATTGGAGTGTAACGTCTGGGTAACATGTACGTGTATATGTACACACAAGCTTTTTTTTTCTATCTCGCTCTGCCTCGACTCCCCACTCAGAAGTGCCAGAGGTGACAGTTGAAGTGAGAGCATCTCCACTGGCTCTGGGTTCCCTCCAGGTGCACATCCTCAGGTCCCAGAAAGTAACCTGATCGATGCTTTGAAACTTTCCTATAGTCCTTAGGGGAGATGCAACTGGAAATCAGGCTTAGATCAGCATGTTCAGGCCAAGAGCTAAACTGTATAAACCTAGAACTCCTGCAGTCAGTGATGTGCTCCAAATAGAAGGCACCCTAAACCAACACAATTTTGAGATGGTGACCTAAAAGCTCCAGAAATAGTGTTCCATTCTTTCTGGACAGACAGCTAGCCTGTAACCGAAGTAAAAGTGGTGTGATGCCCAGTGAATGAGTTGGTTGATGCATTAAAGAGTTCACTTTGAGAAAAGATAAGGCTGCTACAATCTGTTTTAGTGAAAAGTGGTGCATAAAAGATGATCTGAAAAGCACTCACATGCAGGTGTCAAGATTTGTCACCACCTGTTCTGGATCAAAACATCGTGCTGCCACATAGCAAGCAACCACACTTCTTGGTTTATGTGATGGATATAAGCAACTACAGTTCTAATGATCTGCAACATTTAGTTTAGGTTAGTTTGTGACTTCAGGGCTTGTGCAATGCTTCAGAGAAATGCAAATCAGCTGATATCAGCTCTGGCAGTGAGGGGAAATTGGGTCTGATTAGAGCAGAGGCGGTCATGATGACCAGGGTCCTTAAATTATCATGATTTATGTCAAATCTTGAGTGAAAAAGGAAGCTTGTGCATTAGTTCTACTAGAAAGACTTGTAGCATTAAAGGGATAGTTCAACCAAAAATGAAAATTACCCCATGATTTACTCACCCTCAAGCCACTTTCTTCTTTCAGACAAATACAATCGGAGTTATATAAACAAAAAACGGGCTCTTCTAAGCATTATAATGGCAGCCCAAAATTTGAAGCCCAAAAATGTGTACCCATCTATTATAAAAGTGGTCCACACGGCTCTGGGGGGGGGGGGGGGGGGGGGTTAATAAAGGCCTTCTGAAGCGAATCGATTGGTTTTTGTAAGAAAAGTATCTATATTTAATACGTTATAAAGTGAAATATCTCGCTTCGGCGGACCGCCTTCCATATTCAACTCATGAAAAAAGTGTTTTAAATATGGATATTGTTCTTACACAAACCCATCGATTTACTTCAGAAGGCCTTCATTAACCTTTATTAAGCCGTGTGGATAACTTTTATAATAGATGGATGCACTTTTCTGGGCTTCAAATTTTGGGCTGCCATTCACTGCCATTATAAAGCTTGGATTAGCCAGACATTTTTTTTATATAACTCTGATTGTATTCGTCTGAAAGAAGAATGTCATATACACCTAGGATGGCTTGAGGGTGAGTAAATTATGGGACAATTTTCATATTTGGTGAACTATCCCTTTAAAGGCCCTGTTTTAATGATCTGAGAACATGGTCTGAAGCGCATGGCGCAGGTGCACTTAGGGTGTGTCTGAATCCACTTTTGCTAGTTTAACAATGGAAAAAACGGTCGGCACGCCAGGCGCATGGTCCAAAAGGGTTGTACCTAGTCTCTTATTGAGCCATGGGTGTGTTTGGGGCGTAACATGCAATAAACCAATCAGAGTCTCATCTCCCATTCCCTTTAAAAGCCAGTTGCGCTTGCACCATGGCGGAATCGCTATTTACATGGCGGAATTTGCGAGCGGAAAGACTGAACACTTCTCCAGAGAGGAATCCTCTGCGTGTCCCTGTGTGTGTAATAAGCAGAGTGTACACGTGTTGTGCTCCCGCCTATGGGCACATATTACTAATGCGGCCTTTAAATAACAAAACAAAAAATACTGCGCTATTGACTTTAGACCAGGTTTTTGCTGGTCAACGGTGCAGTCGTTTTCAGTTGCCTCAAAATAGCAACACGTCAACAATGCGCCTGAACACACCTTGTTTTTAGACCAACACGCCCATGGGCGCAGATGGGCTCGAGTGCATTTGCTATTTAAACAACGTGACGGCGGACGTGAAAATGATAACTGCGTCGGGCTAAAACTAGCAAAAAACACTTGTGTGGGTGTGGGATAGGGCCCATAGTTTGTTGTGTCACCCATCATGCCTTTGCATATATTTTAATAACCAAATTCAGAGTTTTGGTAAATTCAAAATTCTAATTCTGGTAAAACTGGACAGAAGCCCAAATCTTTAAGAATGTTTTGTCTCTTTTCCAGGTTTAGAGGATGATGACTGTTAGGATGCAAACTATTTTAATGCATAACAAATTTGGTTCAATCCCCACTTGGGCAAAAACCTGCAAAGTTCGTTCAGTAACAATACTGGATGCCAGTCTGAAAATGATTAACAGCTTACCTCAACCCCCGGCCCTCATGTACGGCAGACATCTCTGGAGTTACACCACTGTCTATAATGAATCACTCCGGTCTCAGTGTATTGAACCTCAACAGACGCTGTCCGATACAGGCAGAACAGCTTTGCTGAAATGAGAGCCATAAAGTCTTGAGCTTTGATCAATGGATTAACTAAAAAACTATGACTGACCGACATTTGCCAAGTGTCTGATTTATCAGGTTAACCTGTGTGTGTGTGTGTGTGTGTGTGTGTGTGTGTGTGTGTGTGTGTGTGTGTGTGTGTGTGTGTGTGTGTGTGTGTGTGTGTGTGTGTGTGTGTGTGTGTGTGTGTGTGTGTGTGTGTGTGTGTGTGTGTGTGTGTGTGTGTGTGTGTGTGTGTGTGTGTGTGTGTGTGTGTGTGTGTGTGTGTGTGTGTGTGTGTGTGTGTGTTCACGGCGTGATGAAAAGAAAACCGGATCAATGAGGTGATCGATCATCCAAGGCCCCTCTCGCTCTCCGTCGAGTGACATTAGCAATTGATCAAGTGCGTGCAACTCGGAACATGTGAACTTTAGACTACTCATGACAGAGAGCATTCATACGTGAACTTGTGTTTGCCTGGCTGTATGTTTGTTGAAGGTTAGAGACAAGAGCAGGAAGACATCCCGCTGTGACGAAGAAGGAAGCTCTGAGCTGAAGTGTGGGAAAGCAGCAGTGTGTTAAGAAGGCAGATAAGCAGAGACGCATCGACAGGAAGCTGTGACAGAACGGCTATGGTTAAAAGTCAATGGGCATAAAGCTAAGAGGGCAAAGTTGAAGCGACATCAAACCGCGAAGCTGAATGCCGCTTTTGGCATGGGCTACAGATAGTCCTATTTTTCACCACACGGGTCGGCTTTATGCTGCTGACAGAGAAATGAATAGATGTGTGTAAAGACCCGAGAGATTTGCCAGTGGATTAATCCTTTCATTAAGGAAAGCGAGAAGTTAATTGCAGCGACAGCTGCGTTTCTCAGAGTTTACTCGATTGACATTTTAACGCCATCCTTTTAAACGGAAAAAAGCAATTATCAATAAATGCAGGGCAATCTTCACATGATGAATCAAGCTGAAATTAGCTTTTATTTAGCTTTTCTTTGGCCTTGAGGCGTGTTGGCAGCACAGGCCTGGAGTGAGTTTTCGTGCAAACCGTTACACAAACGAAAATAAACCACTCGATAGTGTTGTAATGAAACGCAAGACACAGTTTAAGTGGCAGATCAAAGGTTACGATAGAGCACCATGCTGAAGCCTGATGAAAAAGAGAAGAGAAAAAGATAGATGGAGATGGAGATGGTCCTGGGTAATTACTTTACATCAGCATTGAACTACTGAAAGGCATATTACATAGAAAAAGGAAAGATGGGCTTTTAGACTATTCAGAAATGATGCAGATAATAAGATGAATGTGAATGACTGTCCAGAGACCAGTTATGAAAGAAGACGCGGTGCTGGTGACAATCCAAGAAAGAGACAAAAGAAAAGAAGAAGAAACCGGTAACTAAAATGAAAATCACCATGAACAGAGACAAGGTAAGAGCTGTTACTGTTAGTGATCAATCTCCCACTGCCCAGTAATAGCTATGGGCTTGAGCGCGGATATCAGACAAATGCGTTTCTAACCTCAAAAACAATCCTGAGCTTACACGTGTGGACCGTCAGACCCTGAACGCATACCAGATCAATTTAAAGAGGGTTTTAAGGAGAAAAAAGATGCACACGTATTATTAGGGCTGTCAATCAACACATTAATTTAATAAAAATAATTTGATAAAATTATTTATCATTTCAACTGTAATTTGTTAAAACGCATTCAAACTAATGTTAAAATATAATACTTGTTTTTTAAATAACCATGGTAATTTCATTTGATTGAATAAAATATTGAATATATATATATAAAATAGAAGTATAAATTGCCATTGATGTACATAATCCCATTGCAGCAATTCATGTCTTTATTGCCCAGACGTCACTCTGCAAAAATGTATATTGTACATGCAATTAATTCGATTAATATGTAAAATGTTACAAAAATAATTAAAACAATGTTAATGTTAAACGTTTTATTTGAATAAATTATCAAATACATAACATTTATGTAAAATAAAAGTGTAAAATGCCATTATTGTACATAATCCCAACCCAAGTGTTCATGTCTTTTCCCCAAAACTCATTCAGCAAAAATGTATATTGTGTGCGATTAATTTGATGTATATTGTGTAATTAACAAAATGTAAAGTGATTGACAGCCCGCATATACACACTCAAAACATGCTATAAGTAGCCTGTTTGCAAACAGCTGTCTTACTGTATATTGTCACAGCCGTCTGGCTCTTAACCAAAACTCACCCAACAATGTGTCATAAAATCTCAGCTGCTCTTTCTCCTTCCCTCACTTCCACCTCGGTTCTCTTTCTTTCTCCATGCTCTGATTCTCTCTATTTTCCTGGTGATGACAGCCATGGCATGGTGTCACTCGTGCTATTAACAGTACAGCTGTAGATGTACAGCCAACGTGTGGAAAACGGCAGATGACAGGGCACAAAAACTACGCAAGACTCTTTACCCAGATCTGTCAGAACCACACACCTACCAACCCACATCTGCTACACGACGTCTTTTCCACATGCACACAGATGTACAGTACATGTGCAGGTGTTACTCATAAAACTTTCTGTCATGTGAAAGGAACAAGTTTTGGCTCTCAGCTTTGACTAGGATATTGGTTATTGGCGGGCAGAGGCTGGGGAGAGGAGTCTAGTGATTTCACGTCTGACTGGACAGGAGGAGAGGTCTATTTCTCTATTTCAGGACTGCAGCTCAAACTAGCCCTGCTCCAAAGGCAGCTTTAACCAAATCAGGCTATAATGTTCAAATGCAGGCTCTACACTTTGCTCACATTTGCAATAACATTTAAATCATTACATTTAGTCATTTAGCAGATGTTTTTCACAAGAGAGAAGCATCACAAGCAGGTGTCAACAACACTCGCATTACCTTAGTGCCAAAATTGTAAAATGCAAGCTAATTTTAATTTGTTCGCATATGGGATGAGTTTTATTTCTGGCTTTAAGTATCTGCACACATCGCCTACATGCAATAAAGAATGTTTATAGTACAATAATCCTGAAACCTGCCTTGCAATTGACAAGTCTTCAGCACTTGAACTTTAGCATGGGCGCATTTTCAGGGCTGAGTCATAATTTTAGGCTGCATGCAAAAAAAAGAGAACAGCAGAAGGCGAGATGTTATTCTGTCAGACCTTAAAATATGATAGCAACTAAATGATCGATTTTCAAATGACATGCTTAAAGAGTGTTGATCTCTGACTCTGTTATAGTTTGGCTAGTCAAGGAAATTACAGTGGTATTGAAGCACTATAAATGATCTCAACACCATGAAAAACACCATTTTAAAAATAATAATAAAATAAATATAATTAATTGAAATATAATATATAGAAGAAAAGTTTGGATTAAGATTTTTTTTCACTGCATATTAGAATGATTTAAGGAGGATCACTTAAACTGAAGTAATGACTGCTGAAAATTCAGATTTCTTTTAAATGTGACCCTGGACCACAAACTCAGTAATAAGGGTACTTTTTTTAAAAAATTGATATTTATACATCATCTGAAAGCTGAATGAATAAGATGTATGGTTTGTAGCATTTGGATACAACTATTTGGAAAATCTGGAATCTGAGGGTGCAAAAAAATCGAAATATTGAGAAAATCAACTCTAAAGTGGTCCAAATGAAGTCCTTAGCAATGCATGTTACTAATAATAATACATTTTTGATAT
Organism: Romanogobio albipinnatus; assembly: GCA_023566225.1. NCBI lineage: Eukaryota > Metazoa > Chordata > Actinopteri > Cypriniformes > Gobionidae > Romanogobio > Romanogobio albipinnatus. Next base: position 40,989,839 of record CM042244.1, on the reverse strand, counting down.
TATATTTACTAGGGGTGGCACGGTACATGAAATCCGAACTGTTCGGTTTGCTTGTCTCGGTTCGGAGCGTGTGTGCGGCACGGTCCGACGTGTACGCAATGTAGCCTCGTGCCCGTATGGTACCTCAGACAGCGGGTGTCCTTTTCGTGCAAAATAAGAATATGTGTGGACATACAGTAAAAGAAGTAAAAGTAGAGTGCTGCGGGTCACGTCACGTGTAGAAATGGCAAGTGGGAGAGATAAGGAAGGCTGCCCAGAGTTGGAGGATGCGCCAGCGTCGGCTTCACACCGCTCGCGCAAGCAGTGCGCTGGCAGGGCAGAAGCAGTGCGTATGAAGAGCATTCACACACTGGCAGCGTTTGTCTCGCGCAGCTGAACCCGTATTCGTATATTGCAAATACAGACGAATATTGTCCATTCTGTCACATTTTTTCCGGTGTTCTCTTCCGACCCCTGTCTGTGTCGTGCTTTGATTTATGATGGGCAGCATATCTGCTGACTACTGCAAATGCGACCCTCTGTCCCAAACACACATGCATATAACATAGTTCACATAAGTAGTTCACATATAAGTAGTTCGCTTCTAGTTTTAATCATTTAAACAGGCCTTTGAAGTTTGGGGAAAAACTTCTGACAGTGTTGTTTTCGTGTAATTTTAATTTATTTTTTTTCACTGCGCTGGATGTCAGGGTGATTGTGAAACACACAAAACACTTCACTACATGATTTCATTGGGAACCCACAGTGACACGGGTGTCACAAACACTGGTGATTATCTGGAAAGATTTAAAGTAATATCCCTATATTTCAACTCAGTAAGTCTCTAAGTGACATATAAGGAACACCCAGGTTCAGTCATGTTTTGTGCGTTTGTTGTTGCCATGGCAACATTTCCAAAATGGTGGCCTGTCTGGTTAGCACATGTTGCAGTATCAGCAATTTTTTGAAACGCTTGTTTTTGTTACTAAAAGGTATGTTTCAACCCATGCAACAATTCTAACATTTTAATAACTTATCATAAATTACACTTAACCTGATTTGAAATCAAATGGATATAAAACAAGTTACGAAAATATTGTGGTGACATATGTCACATCGGGCTGTTAACCTTACAACAGTTGGTGGAAATTTTGATGTGATGTATTTGTCATATTAAGAAAAATATTAATGAGCTGCTCAATTAATTTAGCTGATTCAATTTTTTTTTTGTGTGTGTGTGTGTTATATACTTTCTCTATGTGTTATATTAAATCTGGGACTGATTTTAAGCTAAAAATGTTAACAGCACTGTTTAAAAAAATTGAAATATTGATTGGTATTGATCTGCGCATGATCTGCACCAAATGCCAGGAAATCATGCATACTTGGGAAAATGACAAAATGACATAGGTGGCTGACAATATGTCACGCAACGTTTTCAGACTCTACTAGCATGTCTACAAATGTGCCCTGACAACAATGATTCTTAAAATCAGCAAGCAGGGGATAAGTGTTGGAAGATCCGTCCATGGCTTGATAAGTTTTGTTAATAATTTTGAATAATACGCATCAATTTGATATATGTTGTGGAAAAGAAAAGAAACAGAAAAAAACTGTTATTTAGCCAAAAAATTATAAAATGTTTTTTTTTTTTTTTACTGAGAAATAAATGCCTAATGTAACATATATGTAACATAAAAAATGTATCATAAAAGCCCAATGTCACATATATGTAACATTACAGATCTTTCACAAGGAGGGGTTGTATTTCAAAAACAACTGCAGAAAGTGGTCCATTAAGCCTGTTTTATATGCCCCATAATTTTCCTATAAGGATAAATTGGTCTGGGTTAAAGCCACAGTGCATTGTTCTGATCAAAATTAACATGATTAACATGAAAAATGTTACGCCAATGTGTCGGACTCGGTAGACAGCGCAAGCAGGAGACAGCCAGTTAGGAAACAACTTCTACATGATATATAAAAAAAAATTTAAATACTGTATTCTAAATTGTGGATAATTAAGCTATATAGCATATGCAGAAGTAAATTTCTGGAGTGTTAACGATTAAAAGAAAAAACAACAACAAGAACCGTACAGAACCGAAAACCGTGACCCTAAAACCGTGATACGAACCGAACCGTGGGTTTTATGAACCGTGCCACCCCTAATATTTACGGTAGGACATTTACAAAATATCTTCATAGAACATGATCTTTACTTAATATCCTAATGATTTTTTGGCATAAAAAGAAAAATAATTGTAATTTTGACCCATACAATGTATTGTTGGCTAGGCCTATTGCCACAAATATACACATGCCACTTTTGACTGGTTTTGTGCTCAAGGGTCATAAATGGTAATAATATTTCACAATATTACAGTTTTTTTTACTGTATTTTTGATCAAATAAATGCAGTCTTGGCGAGCATTTTTTTCTCTTTCAATAACATAAAAAAGTCTTTGTTATGTCAGTATTTGACCGCTATAGCGTATGCACACACATAATGACTATATATAGATAGGCAGATACTGTAGAATCCATTAATTAGAAGAAGTTGTCAAACATACAGTACTTTAAGGCCATGTAGTGTATTTGTTATAAGAGTCAATAGTATTCTCTAGAAAGCCTGTTTATTCAAAAAGCTCATACCTGGACCCCAGGGAGATGTTTAAATAGTTCTGTCAACATGTAGCTTGTGGCAGTATATGTGTATCGCATTGCATTTAACAGCTTTTATTGCACTGATGAGATCGATAAGAGTTTTCCGATTTCAAATGGGAAAAGAATTCCAATGAGCGTGCGTTTGTGTGGCATTAGAGTTGATGGAAATGATATTGAAACTCTCTGTGATGTATTACTTCTGAGCAAATTTCACCCTTGAGTGATTTGGACAGAGCCTTCTGTGTACGCAACTGTGTACATAACCGCTGGTGTTCTCTGATTCTGATATTATGTTCTGGTTGCATATAAATAGCGCAGAATCAGATGGCTGTGTACTGAGGAAAGCAATGCTTTGCGATTACTAGATCTTTGACTCAACAAGCACAAGATTTTCTCTCTACATGAAGTCATTCACACTTAGCTTCCTGGAAATTGACTGTAGATGAAGATGGTGAAAAAAGACAACGAAGCACTCAAAATTCAAGACCTCCCCCAGATTAAGGTCACTGTAGAGCGCTAATGACCCATCATAAAAAAAAAAACCTGATCCGAAGGCAAGAAATATTTGTCACGGAAAGTGACCAGGTGAGATGGATCAATTAAACCTTTGAAGTCTAGTCCATTTTCAAGCAAGTGAAAAATAAACAAAAATCCTTTGTGATTCTGAGTCTGTGATTGTGTATTTAACTTGCAAAGGCAAAACACAGCAAACTAAATTTTGTTAGAACCACATGGGGTCTCTTACACCAGTGGGTCATGCAAAGTGTTAGAATTGTGGCGCATTCATGTGGGAAATATGAAAAATGTAAGTTCTCAAATTCAATTAGCAAGTTCATTGGTGGGCATAACTTATATTTACATATTTTACACGTGACACAACTCAGGTGTGTCGCAGATCACAAAAATGTTTCCTGCAGTGCTTTTAAAGGAATAACCCCTGAAAATATCATCATTTACACATCCTTGTGTCATTGCAGACCTGTATGACTTTCTTTCTTTTTTTCTGTGGAACACAAAAGAAGATATTTTGAATAATGTTGGTAAGTAAACCGTTTAGGTTCCTATTGACTTACAAATGAGAAGCAGGTGTCAACAATGCTTGCATTATCTTAGTGCCAAAATTGTAATATGCAAAATCTAATTTTAACTAATTTACATATGGGATGAGTTTTATTTCTGGCTTTAAGTATCTGTAAACGTTGCCTACTTGCAATAAAGAACGTTTACAGTACATTAATCATGGAGTCTGCTTTGCAATTGGCAAATCTTCAGCACTTGAACTTTAGCATGTTGCCATGGGTGCAAATTCAGGGTTGAGAGTCATAATTTTAGGCTGCATGCAAAAAAAAAAAAAAAAAAGAGAGAATAGCAGAAGACGAGATGTTATTCTGTCAGACCTTAAAATATGAGAGCAACTATATGATCGATTTCCAAATGACATGCTTAAAGAGTGTTGATCTCTTGACTCTGTTATAGTGGGGGCGTTTGGCTAGTCAAGGAAATTACAGTGGTATTGAAGCACTATAAATTATCTCAACACCATGAATATTTGTAGTTATAAAAATGTCATAATATTACAAATATATTTTTAAGAGATTTAAATGCGGTCAATAAACACAAAAATGGTAAGTCTCAGCTGTTTAGGTTCCTATTTACTTCCATAGTATGGACAAAAAATACTATGCAAATCAATGGAAACGGAAACAAAACACCTTTTTTTTGTACTCTTTTGAAGCAAGAAGGTTTTACAGGTTTGGAACAACAGGATGGATGAAATAATGACAGAATGTTCATGTTTGGGTGAACTATCCCTTTAAGCAATGGAGCTCCTAACCACCTGCAAACAAAAACATACAGCAGCACAAACAGTGTCCGATTCATGAACAAACTACAGTTTTTTTAATGATTTGGTCTCATAACATACATGTTTGAATCAGTCTGACAAATCCTTCACTAAATGAACTAATGAATCATTCAGAATGGCTACTGAATCAACACGACTGCAAGTTCCATGTGAATGCATCATTACTTCCATCTATAGGCTGTTCTTACTTGCTGTGACACCATCCTATGCTTCATTAAAATCTATTAGATTTTATATCCCAAGAATATTTATAGATCTATAAATTATCTATTATAGATCTATAAATTATTCTTTTACCTAGTTTACCGTAAGACTTATAGTAAGAATGTATAGACATACTGAGTATAATGATATGAATAATAAATATGATTATAGCATTAAAAAATAACAAAACTAATCTTTTTAAGTTGAGAAATGTAAAGTGTAAGTAAGCAGAACTTGCTGATTTTTATTTTGTAATCATCCATTTTTTTTGCTCTGAACTTACATTTAACTTAAAAAAAATTGTAGTGGAACTTGATACTAGCTTTAACTAGCTAATTCAATAAATGCTAATTGGTTACACAATGCTTTGGTAGCATTAGCATAGCACTTGCTGAATGAGGACAGCAACATCATCTGAAATAGAAATCCCAGCCCAGTTTCAGTTAAAGAAACAAGAAAAGAAAGTTAATAAAACTCAAAACAATGCAACAATTCAGATTACTTAAAATGTGTCAGTTTTGAGTATTCAAAAGAAAAAGAAAAATCTAAATACTCATAAAAGTTAATTTGTTTAATTTGAGTTAGCTCTACTCAAACCAATTAATTATTTTGAGCATGCGCTTATCGCCAGCGAGACGTTTTTAAACGTGTCTTTGTATTCATACCTAAGCAATTTTCACTGGTGATTAGAGGTCTACACGGGTCCAAAAACGGGTCATGTTGCCACAATCCGAACCCGAAAAAACCTGTAATGTGCTACACGGAACTGACCCAGACTCGTCTATTATTTCAAAAGCTGGACCCGGACCCGTGCAGATCCGAGAAATGCCAAAAATGTAGTACCCGGAACCGACCTGGACCCATCTATTATATGATAGCTGGAACCGAACCCGGCGGGAAGACACAGACCCAACTGGACCCGATTGTCTCATATTCCACAATAAACTGCTATTAACAAGTCAATAAACAAGTTGTATAAAAATATAACTTGTCTCAGCCTACCTAAAGCCGTCGTCTCCCTTCCTTATACCTGATTGTGATGCATTACAATCCTTGCCAAGAAAAAAGTTCTATCCATGTTATTCCTCTCTTGTTATTCCAATCATGCTTAATTCACTCATCATTTCAGCTGTAAAAGTCCACTTTATGTCACGTTGATGGATGACATAACAAATGCGACTTTGCAGATTTGCATTTCAACTCTACTGAGTTAACTCGCATAATAACTTTGACTGTTTGCCCTTTTTAACTAATAACGACTGCTTGTTCTGTGCCATGGCCGCTGACGTTAGCATTATTTATTTGCTATAATCTCTGTGAGCCGAGTCTGACCACCAAAACTTCAAGATTAAACAAGACGGTTAATTCATATTATTTTTAAAGTCATTACAGTCACTGCGGAAGCTCAGGTTGCCATAGAAACATGACACGCGCTTGACCACTTGCGCGTTAGCTGGAGCAACCTGAAATATGAGCTTTTTTACGCAAATTGAGCGTCATAGAAAACATTTATGTAACAGTTCACCTGAGATTGTGTTGCTGATTTGAAATATATTTGTGGCAAGGGGGGCGTGGTTCAGCGAGGTTGGCAACGGGAGAGAAGAGGCAGGTGACGAGCGGTACGTAAGTGGGTTAAGTGCACAATGACATTTACCTGTGTCTCGTTGCAGTAATTGGCGTGGGGAGACCGGATAAAGGCCGGTCGGAAACAGGAAGCAGGGAGAGAGAGAGCAGCTGAGGCCTCGTGTGGTGATCGTGTGGGAGCTCTGGAGAGCGCACCTGTTTACATTATTCCACACAGTAGTACATTATTACCGTGTGCTTGCATTAAATCTCACGAGAGATCGCTCGTGTTTTTTTTTAGTTTTTTTTTCTTAAAGGTCCCGTTCTTCGTGTTCTTTTGAAGCTTTGATTGTGTTTACAGTGTGCAATATAACATGTGTTCATGTTTCACGTGTAAAAAAAAACTGTATTTTTAACACATTGGCCCTCATTTATCAATCTTGCGTAGAAACGGGCGTATATATTGGCGTAAGATTATGCTTACACTCCTCTCACCGCCTGATTTATGAAAGTGTGCGCACCTCTGAAATCCAGGCGTACGCAAAACCTGCCCTTGATAAATGCCGCGGCTGAAAACGATCGTCATTAGAATAACACGCCCCTATATATTCCTCCCCACGCCCTCATTTTACGCCATGGACACTCGGAAGACGGCATAGAAGCGAAACTTCTCTGACGTGGAGATCGAGACCATCACCAGGGAAGTGGAAAAAAAACTAAATTGTTTTATTTGGGAGTTTAAAGAGTGGGATTAAAGGCGCCCACAAAAAGATGTACGGTGGAAATCCAGTTTAAATAGCTGTTTAGATGAGAAATTACCTATCACAATTCATTATTTTACAGCACGTGTTTTGAAATAATTAGCATTTAATTTCATATCACATCACATGTATTGGGGTGTACAATAGTCATGATGATGTGATGTGGAGTACCATTCATTCACATTAATATAATTGCATGACAATTTGTAAGATTATTATTATTATTATTAAGATTTGTATTATTAATGACGCTTATTGTTATTTAGAAGAAGAATGTCGTTATTATTATTATTATTATTTATTTTATTATTATTTAAAAGAAGAAGAATGTCATTTTTATTATTTTTTCAGTTTGAATTATTTTCAGTCCCAGTCCCTGAAACGTCAGGTAAAGCGCACAGGCTCGCAACTGGAGGGATACATATGCCTACAAATCAAATGCTTTGGTAAAGTCACACAAATTAAACCTTGAAGTCCATGTTGCACAAAAATAAACACTGAAGTTTATAATTACTATATCTGTAATAATTGCAGAGAATGTCTGTGATATGTGAAGTAAAAATTCCCCCGCAAATGACCTACCATATTTCACCAAACACTGAGGTCCTGTGATAACATTAGTCCCGTGCGAATCGACATCTCTGTGTTTTGGCCGGGATTAGGCGGATCGTATATCATTTTTGCAAGGTTTTTGTGTCCTGTGCGCATTTCTATCTTTATCTTTCACAAAGAATGGCGCTAGGCTGCTTATAATGCGCACCGTTATGAATTCCCGTGCGGCCGGGCGGATTATACTTTCACTTTAGAATGAGCACCAATTTGGGAGCAAATTGCTTGAATGGTGTGTTTAATATTATTCTTAATGAAAAACACAAAAACAGAACAGTACAATGACAACTCGCTTAAATGGGCACTTTTACATTTAGCTTTGAAACTGAATCTTCCGTCGTATACTGTTATTATTGCTCAGTTCAGTTTTTAATTGTGTCTGTTCTCTAACTGAACAAAATAATTTTTTTTACTATAAAACAATCAAAACGGGGGGAAACGGGGGGGAAATTGCATAGGAATTGTTTTTCTGCGCATGTTTGCACTAACTCAAAACGTGCGTACACCACCTCCTGAGCTGGCGTAGGATTTGAGCGTGCCGTACGCCAACGTCCATATTGATAAATCTCAAAGTCACCGTGGTTTTGGGTGTACGCCAGGTGTATGCTGGAAATTTGGTGTACGCACTTTTGATAAATGAGGGCCAATGTACTTATCTGTATACCGCTGTTTTCACTCTCCTAAAAACGGCTGATGACTTCCTTTATTCTATGAAGTCCCTCCTTCAGAAATACGTAACGAGTTCTGATTGTGCCAGCGGTTCCCGTGTTGTGATTTGACCGCATCTTAGCAAACGTGGCACGGTTCCTGTGTTGTGATTCGACAGCAGCTTAGCGCACGTGGAAAGGTCACGCCTCTTAACTGGAGATATATGCGCTTAATGATCTCTACAGCGTCCCTGGGAAAGCCAAACAAAGGTAATTTGACTCCGGGATGAAAATAACAGCGTCTCGACGACATGGCAACAAACACACTCAAACGCAACACTTCCTTTTCTCCACGCGACACGTCCTCTTCTCCACGTGGGACAGCAACAAGACCACGCCCCCTTTTTTCACTTATTCTTGTGGGCGGATGTTAGTCTGTTCTAATGTTCTACTGACGTCATTTATGAAGGAAGTACCAGGATGTAGTCCAAGCCGGCCGTTCGCTGTAGGCTTTGAAAGGGAACTTCTGATAAATAAAATATCTCGTTTGGCTGTGAACTTTGAGCTTTATAATTTTACAGGTATTATTTATGCTCTAACAGCAACATTACACACTAACTGAAGTTTGAACAATGGGATCACGAAGAACGGGACCTTTAAACCTTATTTCCCAGCTCACACTTTTCTTATCCTAATTTTACAATCTGCAAGTTATACAAAACACACAAGCAGTGCTGACTGACTTTGATCACAGCCAGGTGTTCTCCTAGTCTAATTGTTAAACAGACCCGGGACCCGAAGTAATAGACCCGGCTGATCATTTAAAATATAAACTCGGGTCTCCGGTACTCCGTGAAGACCTCTACTGGTGATTCGCAGAGTGAACATGCAAATTCACTCCCTTACAGTAGATGTCGCTTTTGATTTGATTGCAGACCAAATAGGATTCGATGGAAACTCACCATTGAATCCTATTTGATCTGCAATTCCTCTCCATAAAAACTCCCTCTTATCGAGATTTTTGTAGTCGCTGTGGCGTTTTTCCTAAAGTTCTTTGTGTTCAGACACCAAAGAGACCAGCAGCTCCACATTCATCTTGTCTCATCATCTTGGCCAATGTGTGCTTGGCAAGACCGTTTTGTGCTTGGGCGCCACCAAGTCGTGTTTTACTGTAACTTCAGCACCTCCAGGTACGTGAAAAAAAAGAGCCAATCTCATTGGTCAGGCGGTTTTTAACGCGGCGCGTCAAACCACAAAAATGAGGGCCGATTTTTAAAAAATTATGCTTTTACGTCTGCCTTTTGCATGTCGGTGTGCACACAAACATTGCCACCCTTTGTTTAGTCATGAGGCATTAAATGTCAGCTATAAACATGCACGATAATTGTCCCGGTGTGAACAAGCCTTTAGGGTTTGCAGTGTAGGTGTGTCCTAAAGTTTGGGAACCCCTGTCCTATGATCTGTCCTGCAGCAGACAGAGAGGATTGGCTCATCTTGTATGAAAAAGATTCATACAAAATGTTTCAGTGTTGTGTAGTTGCTGTATATAACCTTTGTAAGACATAATGCAATAAAATAGCATCACTATGCTCCTACCTTCACCACAATAAAACAATTGCAATTACTGTTGGTGAGTCCTTCCAGCACCTATCACTGGCCCTATCACCTCAGCAGCAGCAAAGCCTGATGGGATTTCCCCTTGAGCTTCAGTCTGCCATCTTCATCTTTTTATCAGCTTCAGTGTCTGTGTAAACTGAAATGGCATTACTGAGTGAATTACTGAGTGGATAGAAAAATGTGAACCCTGTGTGTGAGGACGCCTTATACATGAGTGTGCCATTTGACCGGCTGGCTTGATCATTGTGGTGCATTTTTGTTCCACCATGCAAGTTCAAACAACACTTTCACTTTATCCCCTCACTCTGTTTGAATCACCATCTCAGTCACCGCCTCAGTGGGACACACAATACAGAGGAACGTAAGCAGAATTCTCCTTTGAACATTTAGGAGGCGGCTGTTTATTGTGTTCCTTCCTCTTTCCCAAGCAGGATCATCAATTATGTATAATATAACAATTTTACGATTAAGGCCTAAAAAAAATAAAAAGCAAGAAACAAGATTTAAGCCTGCCTTTGAAAATCAAAACCCACCACCCCCCTCTCTAATTGAAGTGAGTGATGAGCCTTTTTAATAAGAATCAATCTGAGAAAAAAGGAAAATACAGGATTGCGAGACAGGATTAATGCATCAAAAAAAGAGCAGAAAAAGACTCAATTAAGACTCTGCCAAAGTTTGGCAAGCAATAACGCATTAGCATTAAACACAGCAACCTAGAGACATCAACACTGAATCAGAACCAAGAATATTTCAGGTAAAAAAATTCAAAATGGTATTTACTGATGGCTTCAGATAATTCACCGCAAATGTAATCAAGGGTAAGAAACACACACACACATATATTCTCGACACCCTATTACAATTAAAATCACAGGCTCAGCGTTCCCTGGACCCAGGTATTGATGATTCATTTTGCATTGTATCAGAGAAACAGAAATGCTTTTAAAAGGAGATCAGTCAGGCAACAGACATAGGGGGACTCTCTCTAATTGCCTATTCATCAAAAGAGTTCCTCATGTACATCCAGAGCTGAAATATCATGCATGACAACTGAACCGCACTCCATTAATTATGCTCCCAATGAACCAGGTTCACAACACTCCTCTTCTGGTTATTAGAATCTCGGGCTCTCTCTCCACTGGAGACTCAAATAATCAGAGTCATACTTTAACAAATGAGGATAATCATTCACACTGATAAACAGAGCTGTAGGAATAAATCCTCACACACTCAAACTGACAATGCACATTTTCTACATCAAATTGAAAAAAGTGGTTAAGAAGGGTGTTTGTTGGTACTTGAACACACTGTTAAACAATAGTGTGGGTGACGCATTTGTGGTTTTGTACACACAAACAAAAGACCATATAATAGCACAGAAACGTTGTTGTACTAACGCTCGCTACTAATGTTGGAAAACAAATTAAAAATCACGCACTTGGATCTTTGAGCTTCTAAATTATCTTTGTCAACTTTTTACTTAAATGTAGAATGATACACCTGCTTCAAGATGAAAACAAAGTACTTTCTTTATACATGTTCCTCAGTGCATGATATTAAAAAACTGTATGTTTTCATAATCTTTCATCAAACTGTCACTCCGCCTCTTCAACAACTTTCCTTTCTAGATTATGCCACCAAGCCTTTTTATTTTTCAGCCCCTCCAAGTCCCCATCATATTCATTTGTTTCAGTTTAAGTCACATGTTTTTTCCTCACAGCCGCCATATTTATAATGTCAGTAAGGGAAGCAATGGTGGAGAATTCTAAAACACCCAAGGAACGATATCAAGAGAAATGTAGATAATTTGTTTTTATCTGCACCAAACCTTAGGAATTATTTATACAGATCTGTACGTACAGACATTTCCAAGACATTTTAAATTAAAGTGCTAATGCGAGTAGATTTTAAATGTTGCATTTGACTGATGTTATGGATTTAAAAAAGTGTTTCTTTGAGGCTTTGATTTATTAGATATTTAAAATATACACTTTGAAAATATATTTGAAAATATCTATTTAGTCAGAGCCAATAGCCTAATGGGAAGCGCTCCAACATGTAGCGTGATTGCGGGTGACCCAAGTTCAAGTCCCAGCTTCCCAACTTGTTTGTTTTGCAAAATCTAAAGTCTTACAACGTCTTACAACTATCCCCATTCTCCTCTTTAATCGCCTTTATGAAATGAAACTAAAAAAAATAAGGATAAGAAACGGTCATTTGTCATTTCTGGTCAAGTAAGTATAAACGTCAGTATCTAAAGCATATATAGATAAGGCATGTTAATTTTGGTCACAAAATGGTGTTCAGTGGCGTCACATTAAACATAATTAAGAGTACTTTTCACAATCCCAATCCATTCATGATCAAACTGTCAAAGTACATGTTTTTCATCAGTATTTTGCCTGAAAATATGTCACATAAGTGTGAACTTGGTTGTGAATTGACTTTAAATGTGTAGAGCAGTTGTGTCCATACTTGCTCTTGGATGGAGTTTAGCTCCAACTCGAATTAACACACCTAAAACAGCTCATCAAGGTCTGTGAGCTGGGCCCCAAATCACCCCCTATACACTTAAATAGGGCATTTTTAAATTTTAATTGATTATTAAAAAAATTTAATAAAGTCCCACTGTGGTGAAAATCATTTCGTTTTAATGTTGTTGTATGTCTACGTGGTGTTTTTAATATGCTTTAAAGGGATAGTTCACCCAAAAACGAAAATTTTATGTTTTTCTGCTTACCCCCAGGGCATCCAAGATGTAGGTGTTTTTGTTTCTTCGGTAGAACACAAATTAAGATTTTTAACTCCAACTGTTGCCGTCTGTCAGTCGTATAATGCATGTGAATGGGGTCCAATTCTATTAGAGTAAAAAAAACATGCACAGACAACTTCAAATTAAACCCTGCGGCTCGTGATGACACATTGATGTCTTAAAGAGCACCTATCATGGAATTTTGAAATTTACCTTTCATGTAGTGTGTAACATAGATCTAAGTGAACAAAAACATCCTGCATAGTTTGAAATATGACAGTGCACCGTATATATAGTTATTTTCTTTCAAAAGTAAGAGTCGACTCTGAGTCATTTTTAAGAATCGTTAGAAGACCGAAGCTTTTTCTCTGACTAGATGACGTCAACTTGTCAAGTTATTTGAATACGATACGCCCACTTATTGCGCTCCAAGACGCCAGTGAAAACTAGAAAACATCATGGAGACGAGACGCTGTTCTGAAGTGCCACTCAAAAGCAAACTTTTTTCATCTGCCCAAGGATGAGCATTTGAAGACTAAGTGGCTTGAAGACAAACCATACATCGTCGCGATTGAGTGTTTATTAGTCGTCAAATGTATGTTTCGCGATCTCAGGAAGCTTTTATTATGGACTTCTATTATGGCACATGGTTCTTCTTCGTCTGTCTGTGCCATATATGGACTACATGTGCACAGAGCGCCCTCCGGCTGCCTGCCAGTATGAATTGAAAACAACACATAAGAGACTCAATCGCTCATGATTAGGCTTTATCTGCGCATTTTGAGGAAGTATTGAATAAAAAATACTCCTCTGTTTAGAAATTTGACACAGACATATGAGAATCTATCAATACGTCTCCTCATCTGCACACTTTTGAACTAAAAGCCCTGAGGGAGGTTGATTTGTCGCGAGTCTTCGTGAGGAGAATAGAGGAGTTTTTTTATGAATGAGATCAGCTGAGGCTCATATTACAATCAAACGGTACAGACGCGGTTTTCATATTCATAACTCCTGACACATATTAACAAATTACTGTCACTATAAGACTTTGATGGGCGTTCCGTTTCCGAAAATATCTGCACAGACTATACCAATCACAACTGACTGGGTCATCGGACCAATCACCGCAGATTAGCGTCACGTAAAGGCGGGGTTTTGAAAAGTGAATCACTAAAGGAATCATTTGAGAATCGCTGTCAAAACAGGTAAAAATAAATGCATATTATAAGAAAACTAAAGTCTTTTTTGTCATTGCATGCATGCAAAACTGTTGTTGGGGACTTCTAAAACAATATTTGGAACATTTTAAATGCCATGATAGGTGCTCTTTAAGACACAAAACGATCGGTTTCTGAGAGAAACCGAGCAGTATTTATACTATTATTTCACCTATTATCAGACGAATGTCATCAGCTCTCCAGGCTGCCATAACTTCCTGCGAATAAGGTCAAAATACTGGCGCAGTCATAGATATATACATAGATACATAGATCTACGTACAGTGGGGCAAAAAAGTATTTAGTCAGCCACCAATTGTGCAAGTTCTCCCACTTAAAAAGATGAGAGGCCTGTAATTTTCATCATACGTACACTTCAACTATGAGAGACAGAATGAGAAAAGAAAAATCCAGAAAAGCACATTGTCACATTGTCAAAATTTATTTGCAAATTATGGTGGAAAATAAGTATTTGGTCAATAACAAAAGTTAATCTCAATACTTTGTTATATACCCTTTGTTGACAGAGGTCAAATGTTTTCTACAAGGTTTTTACACACTGTTGCTGGTAGTTTGGCCCATTCCTCCATGCAGATCTCCTCTAGAGCAGTGATGTTTTGGAGTTGTCGCTGGGCAACACGGATTTTCTATTGGGGTTGAGATCTGGAGACTGACTAGGCCACTCCAGGACCTTGAAATGCTTCTCCTTTGTTGCCCGGGCGGTGTGTTTGGGATCATTGTCATGCTGAAAGACCCAGCCATGTTTCATATTCAATGCCCTTGCTGATGGAAAGAGGTTTTTACTCAAAATATCACGATACATGGCCCCATTCATTTTTTCCTTTACACGGATCAGTCGCCCTGGTCCCTTTGCAGAAAAACAACCCCAAAGCATGATGTTTCCACCCCCATGCTTCACAATAGGTATGGTGTTCTTTGGATGCAACTCCTCCAAACACGACAAGTTGAGTTTTTACCTAAAAGTTATATTTTGGTTTCATCTGACCATATGACATTCTCCCAATCCTCTTCTGGATCATCCAAATGCTCTCTAGCAAACTTCAGACGGCCCCAGACATGTAGGCCTACTGGCTTAAGCAGGGGGACACGTCTGGCACTGCAGGATTTGAGTCCCTGGCGGCGTAGTGTGTTACTGATGGTAGCCTTTGTTACTTTGGTCCCAGCTCTCTGCAGGTCATTCACTAGGTCCCCCCTGTGTGGTTCTGGGATTTTTGCTCACCGTTCTTGTGATCATTTTGACCCGGGGTGAGATCTGGGGTGAGATCTTGCATGGAGCCCCAGATCGAGGGAGATTATCAGTGGTCTTGTATGTCTTCCATTTTCTAATAATTGCTCCCACAGTTGATTTCTTCACACCAAGTTGCTTACCTATTGCAGATTCAGTCTTCCCAGCCTGGTGCAGGTCTACAATTTTGTTTCTGGTGTCCTTTGACAGCTCTTTGGTCTTGGCCATAGTGGAGTTTGGAGTCTGACTGTTTGAGTTTGTGGACAGGTGTCTTTTATACTGATACCATTAATACAGGTAACGAGTGGAGGACAGAGGAGCCTCTTAAAGAAGAAGTTACAGGTCTGTGAGAGCCAGAAATCTTGCTTTTTGTAGGTGATCAAATACTTATTTTCCACCATAATTTGCAAAGAAATTCTTTAAAAATCAGACTTTTTCTGGATTTTTTTTTCTCATTCTGTCTCTCATAGTTGAAATGTACCTATGATGAAAATTACAGGCCACTCTCATCTTTTTAAATGGGAGAACTTGCACAATTGGTGGCTGACCAAATACTTTTTTGCCCCACTGTATATATTTCTATGATCGCGCCGGTATTTTGATCTTATTCGTAAGTTATGGCGGTCTGGAGAGCTGATGCTCAAATTTTCATTTTTGGGTGAACTATCCCTTTAAGACAAACCATGTGCAAATTCATAACGCAACACCATTGCTGAGTATTTTTTCTCCTTAGAACTAATATAAAGACAGTCTCAAAAAATCCTGGTGTTTCTCACAAGTGGCCAATCAACAAGTGGATCTCTGAGCTGGTTTGAGTGAGTGAAGACAGGGTTAATTTGCATATTCATAGAACCGCGTTTACTAAATGAGGCAAGGAAAACACATTTAATTGTAATTTTGTAATTTTGGTGATCAAAGATGAGTTTTAAAGGATAAAATTATTGACTACATGGGGACTTTAAGGTTTATACATAGTTTCCATGACAGATTTCAAGATAAATCTTTTCATTGCTACTGGAGCTGCCAGTTTGCAAATTTTCAAATAATTTATAAACAGCAAGCACAAACTAAGCAAAAGCGGCAGCCCTTCCAGCACACTCAATATCCGAATTTGCTCACTTGTTTTCATTCACTTCCTCAAGTTAACTATATTAGTGGACTAATGTAGGGAATAGTGACTGAGGGTATAGGGGCGATTTCTGACACACCCATGGTCTTATTATTGGGCGATATGAGGGTCCTTGGCTCTACCATTGGAGAAAGCGTAACGGCCAACTTGGATCACATGTGCCTTGATAACCAATCACATTACAGCCTTGATGTCAATGAATTTTGTTCATAGTTGTGCGACAGTCAGTCACTGTTTGCGGATACCATAGAAATTAATGAGAACTTTTTTTTCCGGTGTAAACTCTAAAAACAGATCAATCCAAAACAAATGTTGATTCGCAAACATGTTGAAGATTAGCCAATAGGCTGTCAATTCATTAAATGATCAGCCGTTTTCCCACAAAAGTAGTTTATTCAGTGTAGTGAAGCCTCTCTCATTGACATTCATTTAAAAACGGCCTCTGGTCTCCTTCCCGGTGTAATGCAGCATTAGCAAGTAGAACAACTGGTCTTTTTTGCTAACCTTGGAGGCTTGCCTTCTAGTGGCTGTGGTAGAAACTTCCAGGCAAGTGTGTTGAAGCTGGTTGGAACTAAACTGTGTAGGATGTTGGCCCTCCAGGAGCAGGATTGGACACCCTCGGTGTAGAAGAACGATGTTCACCACTCTACACCACTCTCACTTCAACACTCTACAGCATCTACTGTGTAATCTATCGCTCCTTTATCTGCTAAATATTTCACAATTGTCCTACTTGTATTTTTGTCTGTGGAAATCAAGCAAACATTACATATTTATTTTCTTCAAAATTAATTTTGCATTAGGAAGTTTTATTTTAATACTCCGCTTCTCTACTTTTGTTTACGGAAATCTTGAATTCATAAATGCTGCTGTCTAATTCTATCCCTGCAAGCAGCTGCAACTGCTGACAAACTCATCTGTAATTTGCCAGTGTAAGTGTATACACGGGATACATTGTGCCTCGGGCCTCTTGATGTTAACTATTTGAGCTCCGGCCTCATTTTTATTTATTTGGATTTCACTGCATTGAAATAAATATACCGGGGTCAGTACAAGCTGAGCTCAGTCGTCAGAATTTGTGGTGTAATGTTGATTGCCACAGGAAATTATTTTGACTCTTCCCTCTTTTTCTAAAACTCAGCTATTGCAATGCAATTAAATGGTGTAAATGGGGACAAACCTGTATTGTTTGAGCTGATCATTTGTATGGTTGTTTTAGGCTTAGGGGTTACGTAATCATTGGAACTGGAATTGGAATTGGTTGTCTTGTTGTTAAACTACTGAAAAAGTATGTATTTTGACATTTACAGATGGGTGCAATTTACTTCCATTGCAAGTGGCTACCTGTAACCAAAAAGTAATTTTTGTGTTAATCAAAATTACGCCACGAGTGGTGTCAATTGAGCTTAGCTTGTATTGAACTGAAATATTCTTTTAAAGGGTTAAAGTGCTTGAGAACACACACTCACACACACTTATCTAGCAGCTCCTTCAGGCACAAGACTGATGAGAAAAAATCTTCAAAGCCATAAACTGAAGCCTGCTCTGTTCGTTTGATGTGGAGATAATGATTAAGGTACATAGCGAGACAACATTTCCATTCGACTGCAAATTGGAAAGATTTTGAGACGGAGGTCTGAAACTCAACGAGGTGAGGAAAGATGATTGTCAGGGTCACTGGAAGTTTGGCTCATAGAGTCAAATGTGACATAATTGGGACTTCAGGCATTGGTGAAGGCTGGTTGTCGAGGTTATTATATGCTTTGTTTAGAACAATGGATTTGAAATGCTCAAGCCGTAGCTAGCATATGATCTCAGCTAGGGGAAAATTCAACAGACATTTTTTCTCTTTTCTAAGTTCTAATAAGACCAGGTAAATTAGTGGTAACTCGGTTTTGTTCACGACTCGCATGGGTTTCTGTAGGAGGACAGCAAGCAACTGACAGCAAGTAACAGGGTGAAATTCAACCATCCTTCGATATGAGCCAAAAAGGCAACCGAAAACAACATTTCACATTTAAAATTCGCCAAAGCCATCCAGGCAGCCATCTCACTTGTGATTTGTGCTCTTCCAGAGGGACAGTGTCTGACTGTGTGAGGGAGAATACATCTGTCTGTCTGTCTGTCTGTGTGTCTGTCTGATAAAGCGGATGCCAGTCCATGTGCCATTGCACATTCTTCCTCTGCTTCAGGCCCTCCACAGCTATCAGTCCATCATTGTCATACAATAATTCTGCGTGTAATACCCGTCTGAGTCCCACAGAAACTGACATACTGTGTCTGCAGTGAGAGCGTGTTAAACCCACTCAACATCCTGTAGAACAGACCAATTTAACACAGAAATAAGCCAATTATCTTCGAAGAGTAGGCAAATTTACAATAGGATTTTCACAATTCCTGTTGGACGTCCGTGTCAGAGGTTGGGCTCCTACACAGTCTCTTTCATGACCCCACACATTTTCCTAGACAAAAATCTCACTTTCACACACTCACAGAGAGAGGCTTCAGCCTAATGCAAACAGCACACGCTCGCATTCAAGATATTGTCAATACAAGCGGTGGTGGAAAAATGGACATCTACTGATGGGGCTTCTGTAATGTCCACATCTCATGAAAACTCAGCAATATTCCAGATTAAAGGAATATTCCGGGTTCAGCGCATGTTAAACTCAATTAATAGAATGTGTGGCATAATGTTGATTACTACAGTAATTCATTTCCACATCTTTAAAAGAAGCATAACCCTGGGTTACAGTGAGGTACTGATTCATAGAAGTGAATGGGGACAATCAGTAAATGTAAAATACTCTCTGTTTCAATAGTACAGCATCAAAACAAACAATATTAGTGTTAAGATGATTTTAGTGTGGAAAAAATTGCTTACTAACCTTCTGTATGACATTGCTTACTAACCTTCTGTATGACATTGCTTACTAACCTTCTGTATGACATTCTATCCAGTTATAACTTGTTATAAACCTTCACACCCTAAAACAACTGTAGAAAATGATGATTACACAGCTTTACAAATCAAATAATACAGTGCTATCACCAGAATAGTTAATGTAAGTAATTTTATAAAATTATAAGCTTCACGGTTCTACTTTTAAATACTCCAAAATAGGCCCTATTCACCATTGTAAGTAACTCAGATAATATTGATTTATGATTCTACTTCTTTTGTGAGGAAACAAAGGACAAGTCTGTTGTTTGTTTGTTTGTTTGTTTGTTTGTTTGTTTGTTTGTTTGTTTGTGGTGATCAACGTTATTCTACAAATGCTGCAGATTTATCTTAATTTGTACTTAACTTGGAATATTCCTTTAAGATATTAGTAGCCTTAGGGTCAAAGAGATTGTGAAATCACTTGGATTATAATTCACCATCAAAAGAGACGATACTTCCCGCTTGGTAGATTGACTGATGTTTGAGAGCTGTATTACAGAGTGGCAGTTTATAGTGTGGCAGACATAGTGTGGGATGTATAGTTGTCATTCAAATGTTTCTCTGACTACTAGAATGGCATAAACCAATCAACCAGATCATTCACATGATCAGTCCCTGTGAGATCAGGCTTCATAACAGACAGTATAAGGAGGAAGAGGTAGATAAATCCGTTAATCTATATCCACTTTTTTCTTATGTTGGTCACAGAGGAGTGCTGGAGCCTACTTGTAGATAAATGAGAGAAACCACAACACTCAATATTTGAGCTAAAGACATCAAATGTATGATGCCATTGTTGCCAGATTTTATTGCAGATTTTATGTTATTGAGGTGCAAACTATTTTGGAGATTTTAGTCTTTCCCCATTCAAACCAGACAAGAGTTGTATTAATCACATAGAAAATAGTTGGTGGATGGATGGATGGATGGATGGATGGATGGATGGATGGATGGATGGATGGATGGATGGATGGATGGATGGATGGATGGATGGATGGATGGATGGATGGATGGATGGATGGATGGATGGATGGATGGATGGATGGATGGATGGATGGATGGATGGATGGATGGATGGATGGATGGATGGATGGATGGATGGATGATCGATCAGAAACATGACTCAAAAGACTTTTGTTGGTCAGTGAGTATTTTTCAATAAACAAAGGGGGGAAGTTAACCTACAACATGAAGAAGAAAATCTCACAATCTGTCAATGGACCCAGTGTGGTTAGGTCCATGGGAATAAATAGTTTCAGTTTAATTTCTAGTGGAGCATATTCACTCTCAGTGCCAATAGCACTTCAAGCGATACTTTATTTTTCACTTCAACAGCAAGTCCCACTTAATTCCTATCAATGGAGACCACTTCCTGCCTTTGGCACAAAAAGCTCCACTACCTCACACAATATATTCAGAAAATTATTACAATTACAAAATAATAAAGCTGTTTGAAGTGCATCACAATAATATGCAGATTCTTGCTCTACCAGCACAAGTTCTTTTTACTTATCACAGTGAGCTCTCTAAACAGCAGAGAGATCGAAAGTATCACCTTATTTGCTCACTTTACCTGATTCTTTGTCACACTAACAAATTGCAGAGGCACACTGTTTCTTTTAGAGAAGGTTTGAAACATCCGTTAAAAGGTTTGTGTGTTTAGTTAGCTGGTTATGTTCCACTTATAAACATAAAAACAAGCCATTACATGTCACTGACACTAAATGCCAAGTCAGAAAAATGCACAGCAGTCTGTAAGTATCCAAAGAGACAATCTGCATGATACTAATCTGATTGAGGATGGTAAAGAGAGCCCCATGTTAGCTTTAATACTCACTTTAACTTGGTCTCTGAGGGCCTCTCATCTGATAAAGCTTGTCGACTTTATTTTACTCAATGGCCTGCTGTAGATGGAAGCTCTTTAATGGAACAATTCCCTTTATTTCTGTGGAAACAGAAACACTTGCTTTCCAAATTGCTACGGTTGTGTAGTTGTTGCATAATGGGCCATTCTCGCTCAAATTACGACAGCAGATATTTCAGGTTTGGATCTTACAACATAAACACATTTACACTCACCATTCCTCCTTTTTCTCTCCCCCTTGCATGTACTCATTGCTGCATCTATTGTAAATTATAGTAATGCCCAAGGCTGTGAGTCAGACAGTCTTCCCAGTGACAATACCATATTTCTCTTTTGCCGTCTTTTGCAAGGAATGCCTTTATCCAACATAAGTCATTGCCAATGTCTTCTGTGTATTTCAACATGGATGCCTCCACATTTTCCCTTCACACCATCTCCCCTTATCCATTTCGCCCTTGGTAAATGCAAGAGCTCTTTGGGTGTAAACAATTACAAGCTTATTGCTGACACAGATTGCTGGAGTCGTGTTAAATAAAATCAGAGGAGTGTTCACCCGAACTGCAAGCTGCCTCCTGCCTGGCCCATTTTGTAACACTGAACCTCCCCTTGCTGAAGCTTAGCCAAGCTGAAAGGGATTTTGTGCAACACAAAAACTTTTTTTTTTCTGCATATACTCACATAAAAACAACAACAACAAAAATCAATTTGTATCTGGATCCCTTTAATAGAGCAAACTCATCAAAGGAGCCAAATGCCTTTTGTTTCAAGGCACACACAGACAATTACAGTACAAGAAAGGACCAAATGGGGGGGGGGGAATATGAAAGGTGTGTGCAAATAGACATCATAAGGCCATAAAACAAGATACATGTAAACACAGTTGGAGTGCAGAGGCTCCATGAAACATTAAAGATAAAGTTATTTGTCTTCTTTTAGCTCTTCTTTAAGCTTAATTCCTTTCAGCTCCTCAAGTGTGTTTTTATATACAAGTGTTTCTGTGAGAATTTCTTCCTCTGCTTATTATTTTCTTGGCCACGCGTGTGACAAGGGACAAATGTCTTTCAGCTCTTCTAGTGTTCTAAGACTCCCCAAATCATTTTATCTCACAAAAATAGCCAATGCTACAGCCATTAACTAGTATAAGCAAGTAGATAATACTAGCTAACCACACATCAGTTTCAACTTGTGCTAGCTTAATTCAGATAAAAACAGTCCATGGTGTCTGAGCTATCAATGTGCGGGAAAATGCCATGGTCTTTTCCTGGTCTGAAAAACCGAGAATTTCCGAGATTTCTGAGAATCTCTCTCCAGTCTTCCTACTGTCCTATCAATAAATGGCAACTAGTGCAAAAATATAACTTAAAACCAGGCAATGCAATGCAATGCAAAAAAAAAAAAACATCTCCCCACATTTAGAAATATCCATGATCTTCTCATTTAGAGATGTGTAAAGTATGACTTTTCTGCCTCTAGTGACAGAAAACTGAAATGCATTCAATTCATCTGCCAGTGGTCGGACTAATAGGCTAGTCCCGCCCACAATTCACTCCATTGTTTGGGTCAATAGTCTTTGTCCAGCTGGTCAGGATGCTCAAACAGTGTAAAGCCATTATGTTGTGAAATCCACCATGAATTACTCATTAGACTTACTATAAGTAGGATAACTATACGAATAGATTATTTATAAAAAGTACTTTTATAAAGGTACAAGCACATTACACATTTAAAGTTGCCATGAAATGGAAACTGATATAATCTTTTCTAGCCTAGAAATCTAGACGCACCCTAGCGGCAGCAAATGTAATTTGCAGCCAGGGTCGTCTAGCAACTCTCCGTTGGCTTGCGAGCTGGAAAAACCAAACTCTGGTAAGGCCAATCACATCGTGTATAGAGTCGGTGGGCGGGCTTAACATAATGACGGCAGAGTTGCGGCAGTTCAGTGTGCTACTTGTAAACAAAGAAGCTGGCGAACAGCGGTCTTTCAAACCCGACTTATTTTGTACGCCATAACTCTAACTTTTGTGGTTGAAACCACAAAAGTCCTTTTTTTTTTTGGGACTGTCTTCTCTGGGATTAAGATTTAATTACAGAGGTCAGACCTATTAAGGGCACTCAAACCCAAACACATAGTGGCCTGTAGGCTACAGGTTCTTCATGCAACCCATGGGTGATGAAAGCAGCAGCAAACTAGCTATAGTACAACCAACTATAATCATTATTACAAATAAACATGGCAAAAAAAAAACAGCGTCTGACCTACAAAAGGGCATTCGCGCTATTAATATATTTGGGGAAACACATGGCACGAGCAGCAGAGCGTATCCAGCGCCTTGCCGCCGCGCGCTCACTCACGCGCTGCCAGACTCACTTAATTTGCACCTAAAAACATTATTAGGGACTCAAATGAGTGTCATCAGTGAAGCCGTCGTTAAGAAAGGACTAATCATTTAACATGTGCCCCGCGAACACCCGGGGTGTCGGTAAACGTGTATGCTGCTGCCCCGCGATTCCCTGAACGGTGGCAGACAGAGCGCTCGCACCATATGCTTCAACTCCTTCGCGCGCCCAGTCATGTGGAAGGTCCGCGTTTCCCAAGAGTGAGCCCCGTATTTAATAACTCATATACTCATGTCACAAAACCACCGCTTATGGACACATGCATGTATCACCCAGTTAGTCCGTCCTGGGGTAGCCTACACACTGGAGTTTTTGAATATTGTCAATGGGGAACATCGGTACTTTGTATTGACTATGTGATACATTAATAAAAACAACTGGACTTTAGATGGACATTCATAAAAATGCAAGCGGGCACAAACTGAACAAAATACGACGTTGTTTCTTCTCATTAACAATGATTTAAAGCCAACATAATATTAGGGAACAAACACAATAGGCTACGATATTTCATTTGAATACATTTGCAAATAAATCCTTCGCGCGGCGCACCGTTTTAATCCAAAATTCAAAAAGAGACTATAAAATATGAAGAAGACAGAAGCTCTGGCTTTGATAGCTCGCGGTAAATTCCTCCCGAGTGTCAAGTGATCATAGAAAAAATGAATATTTTACCTTGGTATGTCGATCTTAATGCGTGGACTTTCTTTTCTGCGCCTTGTGAGTCTGTCGGTGTTCAATGACAAGCACTGAGTCAAATATGAACAGGGCAAACGCTGTTATCGCATCTCTCTCTCTCTCTCTCTCTCTCTCTCTCTCTCTCTCTCTCTCTCTCTCTCTCTCTCTCTCTCTCTCTCTCTCTCTCTCTCTCTCTCTCTCTCCCTCTCTCCCATTCCCTCTCTCTCTCTCTCTCTCTCTCTCTCTCCCATAATAAAACGACTGTTTTAAAATCCCTCATCACGTAGGCTACTCACTCTCCCTCGCTCTCAGCAGTCTGCAGCCTATCACAACAATCATGACAACTATCTCTTACAGAAATTCAATGTATAATAGAAAAATAAATTCCTATAATTTTGCAATCATCACAATTTACAACATCATTACTCCTTTTTTATGGTAAATGACTATTGAGTGAGTGCAGTTCTTTGCATCTCCCCCCACATTCATATAATTTCTCTTAGGCAAGACAGCACAGCAGAAACATTATGTGAGTCCCATATTAAAAAGACCATCCCTCCTCTATCATAGAAGCAGAAAGGAGCCAGTCAAAGCATAAATGGACGTATTTATCCACGCGGGAATGGCTGTTTTCTTTCTGTTTGGTGTTGCTGCCAAGGCATCCTCTGTGTGTGTGTACGTGTGTCTGTTGGGCTTTGAAGGGCACTGTTTTAAAAAAGTGATGGAGTCTCTGACCCACGTCGTCCTTCAGCTCCAGTATCACCTCCTTTATGCCTGACACTCGTTTAAAAATATCCTAACTTATGTATTATCACAACAGAACAGAAAATGTATTTCATCCGGCACTTATGCTTAAATAGATAGTTCACCCAAAAATACAAAATCCATCATCATTTACTCACCCTCATGAGGTTCCAAACCTGTTTGAACAGAAAAGACAATGTTTTGAAGAACGTTTAAACTGTTTTTATTATTACAATGAATGTCAAAAGAGTCTAAAACCACATTGGGCCACTTTAACTTTCTAACTTTCTTTCACGATAGCAAAATTTGGTTACTTTTTATTTTAAGGTTCCTTTTTACATTTTAAATTCCTTGTTACAGTGCAATTATAATATCATGTACTTACTACAGAGTTTGGAACATGGTTTGGTTTAGGGTTAGTTTCATGTAATTATGCATTTAGTTATTACTGTAGTAACATCATGTGTAACAAGGACATTAAAATAAAGTGTTACCCAAATTTTCAGCAAAATCTTTAACATTAGCAAATTTTGTGGGGAAAAAGGGTTAATTGTCTATTGTCAACAGTATAGACGTATATGAAGCACTGCTCAAACAAAAATCAAACCAAGCAACGTTCTTTTGATCAGTTTGATCAGATCCAATAGTTTTAGGGTGCTTTCACACCTGTCTCATTTAGTTCGGTTGAATCGTACTAGAGTTCGTTTTCCCCTTTGGTGCGGTTCGTTTGGTCAGGTGTAGACATGTGCCGGTAAACGGTAATACGATATATCGCAATAATGAACATGCACAATATTGTTATCGTGGGCACTTCAAAATAAAGATATTACGATTTTTAGAATGCATTTTAAGAATACTTTACCCATCAACCGTTGGACATGCACTGATGTCAACAGACCGTGCATGAGCCGAGCACATGGCGAAACCAGTGAAGGAGATGCGCTGAAGTGCACATTCACTCTCTGACAGCAGAGGGCGCTGACGGAAGAGCAGAAATGCAGCCGTTTCCCCGGTAACCCTAGTAAACAAAATGATATGGTGCTCGTCATCACATAACCTAATACTTAATACTTAAAGACTGAAGGCTATTCATTTTCAAACTTAAACATTTTATATTTTAATCTGGACTAAATGACATGCCCTAGATATTGTTTGAATATGTTCTGACTGTTGTTCAATCACACACATTACAATAAGGCTCCATTATTTAACATTAGTTAATTCATTAACACATCTTAGTTAAATGTACATTTCAGCATTTAATAACACATTATTAAAATCAAAAGTTGTAACTGTATTATTTAATGGACCTGAGCTTACACTAACTAACAGTTGCTTTTTTAAACTAACATTATTAAAGAAGAATAACTTCTGTAAAAATGTAGCTATTCATTCTTTGTTAATGTTAATGCATTAACTGGTTACATTATTGTAAAGTGTTATCTGTTGTTCTTTATAATTCTTTTGCACTTAATCTGTTTTAAATATTTGTTTACTTTTTACATTTTTGTGTATTGCTTAATTGTAAATGTTTGGTTCTTTTGTTATAAGAAAGTTATTAAACCTGTTAGCTATATGACAACACTTTTTTTTGCAACTTATTTCAATATTGTGATAATACCGTACACCGTGATAAAAGCTTCAGCAATTAATCGCAACATGAAAATTTGATACCGGCACATGCCTAGTCAGGTGTGAAAGCAGCAAAAAAGTACTGATCATTTTTGGACTAAATCAGCTGCCGTAGTCAGCTGCGCTGTGCATTATGTAATGAGGAAGTGTTTGTTGACAGTTTGCACTTTAGCATGGCAGATCGCGGTCAAACTTGGAGTAGTGAGGAGGTGCATAGTCTCATATAAATTTGGTCTGATAACCATATTAGGTCCCAACTTTTGAAAACTCACAAGAACAGCGTGATCTTCGCTTCAAGTGACGAGCGATGCACGCTCGCCGTGTGTGCATTAGAGCGTTGTTTTTTTAGAAATAATGTAATTATAGAAATATATTGTTGCATATTGTGGTGTATACAAACAATGTAATAGATTATGGCCAGGGACAAAACCAGCCCGCGCAGTCGCAGTTTAGGAAATACGCCATGGCCAATGAGTGATGTGGATGTTGTCATGTGACTGCAGTTTGGTTCGGACCAAAGCAATCAGTGTGGTGTGAAAAGGAACCAAAAAAGCTGAAAAATGCTACAATGTATAATTGTTTGCCCTTGGTTCGGACCAAATGAACCGAACTAGAGATGTGAAAGCACCCTCAAACTTCAACACCGCCTTCAAGGAAGTTAACGCTTGTCAATGGAGAGTGGTCAGACTCTCTGTACAAATGAAATGTACGGGAGTCTGGTAGGACCAGGCTAAAGCAATGCGTTTTTGTAAGAAAATTATCCATAATTTTAACTTTATAAACTATAATCACTGGTTTCCAGTAACGTCGGTCCGTCCATTCACGAGAGAGTCGAGTTCCACTGTTATGACGTAGGACATACCGCCTCTCACAGTTCAAACAAATAGTGCTGGGCAACAAACTCAAGCTCCTCTGACATTTCTATTTAAAAATTCTCATTTTAGACTTCTAATTTGTGACCAGTGTTTTGTTTTGCTCTATCTTCTGTGCTTCCGCGTTTGTCAATGCGTCATGCGGTTCACTCTTCCGCCAGAACTCCGGACCGAAGCCAGTGATTCTAGTTTATAAAGATATAAACATGGATATTTTTCTTACAAAAACGCATTGCTTCACTTCAGGAGGCCTTTATTAAACCACCTGGAGCGGTGTGGATTACTTTTATGATGGCTGGATGCACTCTTATGGGCTTCAAAATCTAAGTTACCATTCACTCCCATTATAAAGCTAGGAAAAGCCAGGATATTTTTTTATATAACTGATTGTGTTTGGCTGAAAGAAGAAAGTCATATAGGATAGCTTGAGGGTGAGTAACTGGGATAATTTTCATTTTTGGGTGAACTATCCCTTTAAGACTTAAAGGTGCCCTAGAATGAAAAATTTAATTAACCTTGCCATAGTTAATTTACAGGAGTTCCGTGCATGTAAATCACATACAGTGAGTCTCAAACACCATTGCCTCTTCCTTCATATGTAAATCTCGTTTGTGAAAAACACCACAGAAAAACGTAACGCCGACAGTGATGCAATCGTCGGGATCATTAATATGTATGCCCCCAACATTTGCATATGCAAGCACATGTTCACTGTCAGGCGAAACTGCGCAGCCGTATCATCTCTGCAGGTAAACAAGCATCACGTGAGGATAGCGAACAAGGCAGATCATGGAAACAAATGTTGTGTTCCAGGCTGTGCAGGGGATGTGAAGACGTTTCATACTCTTCCCACAGATAAATCATGTCAACCGGCATGGTTGATGTTTATTTATAATCGGATACCGCAACAATTTATTTCAAAGTTGTTAGTTTGCACTGCCCATTTCACCACGGACAGTTTTTCAAACCTGGGACAATATCAAGCAGGCTTTGCTCAGCGTCCGACACTGAAGAAAGGGGCAATTCCAACCATATTCCTGCAAGCAGTAAGTGATTTTATCCACTTCTTGACTGTCTAAACAATTTCTGATTAAATTGAAAGCCACTTAGAGAGACAACATTAAGGATAATATCCCCGTTGTTGTCTAGATCCAACGCAAGATGCTAGTACAGTAACAATTGGATAATCCGAGTAGTTTACATAACTAAATGGCTAAATAAATTGACTTTTAAATCAGTACTCTACTGTCAAACTCAAACGTTACTGTACAAACAACATATTTAAGCGCTACCCAGTTCAGTTTGTGATTCAAAGTGAAGAAGCTATCGTTGTAAAATCATACAGGGACACATTACATTAATTAAAATATTTTTACAATGCTAAAAAAGTTGTGACTGCTGATGTGTATATTTAATGCTATATGCTAGTTATCGTTTAGGCTGAAGTTCTGGTATGGAAGTAATGATTTTGCAGGTTCCTAATTAAAATAAAGACTTAACTTACCATTCAGAAGCGTTCATTTCCAATCTCAAAACATGTTGTTGTTCCTCAAAATCTGCATCTTCGTCAGAAACAGGCTCAAACATATAAGGTTGAATGCCTAATCTCTCCATCGTCATGACGGTCAGCTATCATTGAGCCGCACAGTGAAACAGCCAATCAGAGCAGAATGCATTAATATTCATGACCCTTCCAAATAAGGCAAAAACAGACCATTTCATCCTGGGGAAGATTTCTAGAGTTGTAAATGGACCTGTAAAACCGTATCTGGACAATTATTGACCTTAAAGGTGCCCTAGAATGATTTGAAACAACATTTTAAATTGTTCTCTGGTATCTACATAGAGGGTATATGGCTTATTTAAGGTCAATAATTGTCCAGATACGGTTTTACAGGTCCATTTACAACTCTAGAAATCTTCCCCAGGATGAAATGGTCTATTTTTGCCTTATTTGGAAGGGTCATGAATATTAATGCGGAGTTCTGCTCTGATTGGCTGTTTCACTGCGGCTCAACGATAGCAGGCACAACTTTACTGACCGTCATGACGATGGAGAGATTAGGCATTCAACCTTATATATATCAATCAGTATATAATCATACTTCAGTTGTCAAAAATATAAATAAAGAAATATCAAATTACTATCGTTTCAACTTAAATGGTGGAGGTGGTGACGTTAGCTAGAAGGATCGAGTGAGCTATGTGTAAGCAACTAAACTAACATAGTATGTTACGTATCTATGGTTGCATTTACTAATTTATGACAACACTGTCATGAAATAATATTAACCTTTGTCATTAGACATACTATTTAGTTATGTAAACTACTTGGATTATCCTATTCAGAATAATTCTTACCGTATAGCATCTTGCGTTGGATATAGACAACAACAGGGATATTATCGTTAATGTTGTCTCTCTAAGAAACTTTCGATTTAATCAGAAATGGTTTAGACAGTCAAGAAGTGGATAAAATCACTGCTTGCAGGAATATGATTGGAATTGCCCCTTTCTTCAGTGTCAGACGCTGAGCAAAGCCTGCTTGATATTGTCCCAGGTTTGAAAACTCTGTGGTGAAATGGGCTGAGCAAACTAACAACTTTGAATTAAATTGTTGCGGTATCCGATTATAAATAAACATCAACCATGCCTGTTGACATGTTTTATTTGTGGGAAGAGTATGAAACGTCTTCACATCCCCTGCACAGCCTGGAACATAACATTTGTTTCCATGATCTGCCATGATCGCTATCCTCGCGTCAGGCTTACTGCTGCAGAACTCCAGTTGATACGGTGGCTGCGCAGTTCCGCCAGATAGTGAACACGTGCTTGCTTATGAAAATGTTGGGGGGCGTACATATTAATGATCCCGTGTATTGCATCACTGCTGGTGTTACGTTGAGATTTGCCTATTTTTCCGTGGTGTTTTTCACAAACGAGATTTACATATGAAGGAGGAGGCAATGGTGTTTGAGACTCACTGTATGTGATTTACATGCACTGAGCTCCTGTTATTCAACTATGGCAAGGTTAATTCGATTTTTCATTCTAGGGCACCTTTAAATAAGGCATATACCCTCTATGTAGATACCAGAGAACAATTTAAAATGTTGTTTCAAATCATTCTAGGGCACCTTTAAGAAAGTCAACAGGTTTGGAACAAAATGAAGGAGAGTATTCTTTGTATTTTTGAGTAAATTATCCCCTCATCTACGGGAAGCAATGACAGTGGGAAAATCAGCCCCGCCAGTTATTTATAGAGATTTTTCTGACAACACAAAAAAGCACAGACTTACAGCCAAGAAAACAGGAGGCAAAATTGCTGATATCCCCCGTCCTCTGTTTCTGACAAGCATGTTGTCTCTCTCCACCTGTCTACCTGTAGCTGTCAATGACAATACTGAGGCTTCGCCCATAAGGCTTCCTCTCCTTGATCTCCTGCTGACATTTACCATTTGAAGTCCTGTCCTAAGCAGCAGACAATAACACAAACACGCTGACTCCTTCCACATTTGTGCCGGTGTGTGGGTGTGTGGACGTGTTTGATCCGGGGACGGTTTGATGTTGAGAGGGCGAAAAAAAAAGTTTTGCACTAGTGAGAGGTGAGGAGGATTATTTGCGTCGAGCGGCGGGTTGTAAATAATAAATGTGCTGGTGCGGACCTCTGTGAAATATTTTCCGCCTGTTATTCTTTTTCAGCGGCTATCATGCCCTCATCGGATCTGTTACTCTACAGACTGCTTTTCTAATATTGAACAGTCAGACAGGAATGGGGGAAACCCGTTTAGAGGAGATTTCATCAAATCTGACACACTTAAATACGTAACAGTTCCCGAACGGGGCCACGGGTCAAAGGGTCATATTTATTCTAACTGTAAAAAATTGAACCTAACTTCAACTTCAAAATTTAAGTTCAGCGGCAGCCTTAGATTTTTTTAAAGTATAATCAAATTGGCAGTACAGGTAGATTTGAATTTAACCAATTTCAACTCATTTTTAACTCAATTTTAAAATATAATTTAAGTCGAAATTACTTGTACAGCCAAGCTGAGTCAAAATCAAGTTGAAATTGGTTAAATTATTATGAGTAATGGAAAAACATGTGCTGCCATGATGTATTGATCATATAATTTTTTTTCAGTGCAGTAGCTCTTGGAATGTAATGGTGCTCTTGTGTTCATATTAAATTATTTTTTTAATTTATTTTCCCTTTAGGAAGGGGGGGGGGCTGTTAAAAGTAGTGTGCTTAAAGTAATAGACGCAATTTTCTATAGCTATAAATTGTTTTGCATATTATCTGCCACACAATCAGTTCGTGGTAATGAACGGCGCTGATAATCATCATTAAACGAGTCAGGAGAATAATCTAGACATGAAGATTTTACAGTTGTTTAGCTAAATATTTAGAGATGGAGACAGATGGAAAGTGGAAACCATAAAACATTAAAGCACTGAAAATGTGTTATATACTCTAGACGTCACATCTTTGTAATGAGAAGGCCCTTGATCTCTTGTTCTCGCCACATGAGAACATTTTACAGAAATTAGACTAGTGTGTCGTCGTCCTCAAAAGAGGCCTATTTTACGAGCTGGCCGGCAGGCCAAGAGGGGTGCTATTTAAGGTATATTCAAGACTTTTAGCTGCCTAGAATTGGTATCTACTTTCCTGACAAATCTTTATGATATAAAAGATTCATGAATATTTTATGTTTTTAGTTATAGAAGCTTTATAATGTTTGAGTTTAAATGTTGACAATACATCCATGTTATAGTTTCAGCATTTATCCAAATATTTTCTGTCTGTAAAAGTTCCATATTAATACTGACACTGGTCAGGCATAACATATATTTTATGATATATCCATCCATCCATCCATCTTCTTCCGCTTTATCCGGGGCCGGGTCGCGGGGGCAGCAGTCTAAGCAGAGATGCCCAGACTTCCCTCTCCCTAGACACTTCCTCTAGCTCTTCCGGGGGGACACCGAGGCGTTCCAAGGCCAGCCGGGAGACATAGTCCCTCCAGCGTGTCCTTGGTCTTCCCCGGGGCCTCCTCCCGGTTGGACATGCCCGAAACACCTTCCCGGGAAGGCGTTCAGGAGGCATTCGGAACAGATGCCCGAGCCACCTCAGCTGTCCCCTCTCGATGTGGAGGAGCAGCGGCTCTACTCCGAGTTCCTCCCGAGTGACTGAGCTTCTCACCCTATCTCTAAGGGAGCGCCCAGCCACCCTGCGGAGAAAGCTCATTTCGGCCGCCTGTATCCGGGATCTTGTCCTTTCGGTCATGACCCAAAGCTCATGACCATAGGTGAGAGTAGGAACGTAGATTGACCGGTAAATCGAGAGCTTCGCCTTACGGCTTAGCTCTTTCTTCACCACGACAGACCGGTACATCGACCGCATTACTGCAGAAGCTGCACCGATCCGTCTGTCAATCTCCCGTTCCATCCTCCCCTCACTCGTGAACAAGACCCCTAGATACTTGAACTCCTCCACTTGGGGCAGGAACTCTCCACCAACCTGAAGTGGGCAAGCCACCCTTTTCCGACTGAGGACCATGGCCTCGGATTTGGAGGTGCTGATTCCCATCCCAGCCGCTTCACACTCAGCTGCAAACCGTCCCAGTGCATGCTGGAGGTCCTGGTTAGAAGGGGCCAACACGACAACGTCATCCGCAAAGAGCAGAGACGAAACCGTGTGGTCCCCAAACCTGACACTCTCCGGCCCTTGGCTGCGCCTAGAAATTCTGTCCATAAAAATTATGAACAGAACCGGCGACAAAGGGCAGCCCTGCCGGAGTCCAACATGCACCGGGAACAAGTCTGACTTACTGCCGGCAATGCGGACCAAACTCCTGCTTCGGTCATACAGGGACCGGACAGCCCTCAGCAAAGGACCCCGGACCCCATATTCCCCCAGCACCCTCCACAGGACGCCGCGAGGGACACGGTCGAATGCCTTCTCCAAATCCACAAAACAAATGTGGACTGGTTGGGCAAACTCCCATGAACCCTCCAGCACCCTGTAGAGGGTATAGAGCTGGTCCAGTGTTCCACGACCAGGACGAAAACCACACTGTTCCTCCTGAATCCGAGGTTCCACTATCGGCCGAATTCTCCTCTCCAGTACCCTGGCATAGACTTTCCCGGGGAGGCTGAGAAGTGTGATCCCCCTATAGTTGGAACACACCCTCCGGTCCCCCTTCTTAAAAAGAGGGACCACCACCCCGGTCTGCCATCCCAGAGGCACTGTCCCCGACCGCCACGCGATGCTGCAGAGGCGTGTCAGCCAAGACAGCCCCACAACATCCAGAGACTTGAGGTACTCAGGGCGGATCTCATCCACCCCCGGTGCCTTGCCACCGAGGAGTTTCTTGACCACCTCGGTGACTTCAGCTTGGGTGATGGACGAGTCCTCCTCTGAGCCCCCAACCTCTGCTTCCTCAATGGAAGACGTGACGGCGGGATTGAGGAGATCCTCGAAGTATTCCTTCCACCGTCCGACAACATCCCCAGTTGAGGTCAACAGCCGCCCATCGCCACTGTAAACAGCGTTGGTAGGGCACTGCTTCCCCCTCCTGAGGCGCCGGACGGTTTGCCAGAATCTCTTCGAGGCCAGCCGATAGTCCTTTTCCATGGCCTCACCGAACTCCTCCCAGGCCCGAGTTTTTGCCTCCACAACCACCCGGGCTGCAGTCCGTTTAGCCTGCCGGTACCTGTCAGCTGCCTCAGGAGTCCCACAAGCCAACCAGGCCCGATAGGACTCCTTCTTCAGCTTGACGGCATCCCTTACTTCCGGTGTCCACCACCGGGTTCGGGGATTGCCGCCTCGACAGGCACCGGAGACCTTGCATCCACAGCTCCGAGCAGCCGCTTTGACAATGGAGGTGGAGAACATGGTCCACTCGGACTCAATATCTCCAGCCTCCCTCGGGATCCGGTCGAAGCTCTGCCGGAGGCAGGAGTTGAAGATCTCTCTGACAGGAGACTCGGCCAAACGTTCCCAGCAGACCCTCACAGTACGTTTGGGTCTACCGAGTCTATCCAGCTTCCTCCCCCGCCATCGGATCCAACTCACCACCAGGTGGTGATCAGTTGACAGCTCCGCCCCTCTCTTCACCCGAGTGTCCAAGACATACGGCCGCAGGTCAGATGAAACGACCACAAAGTCGATCATTGACCTACGACCTAGGGTGTCCTGGTGCCATGTGCACTGATGGACACCCTTATTATTTTATGATATATTTTAACATATATAATCGCTGCCGTAATAATGGCCCATTTCAAATGTTTACTTGCATTTCTTCTTTGTATTTTTTGAGCGATGATGAAATATATGTTAATACTAGATGTTAAAACGCATCCAAATGACAGCGAAGCGCAACCGTACGGTGCTCTGCAGGGGTCAAAAAGGATATAAACAGTGAATTCTGAAGTGATATATTCTTGAAAACTCAGAGATGGGGATTCAGACGGCAGTTAAATCACCACACGTCCATGGTGTTTGTCTAAAAACAGTAGGTCATTCGGCCGGGGATTTTTACGCTGGTGGTGAGAAAAAAACACTGACATTCTTTATTCAGACGGAAATAAAATCACAGACTAGCCCCTGTCAATGATGAAAATACCTTATGACCCCAAGAGAAACAATTACTGTCCCAATAGGGCTATTGTAACCCATTCTAACCAAAACATTCTTTCTTTTCTCCCTTTCCTCAGAGAACAGGTGGTACTCAAATATGTGTTGAAGAACGAGTATGTGGAGATTGTCAGCACTGTAAGTAACATTAGGCTGCTCCTCTCAGAGTATACGCTCACATTAGCACTGGCATATCTGAACTACATTTAGCAGGCAAATAAGGTCCATTGTTAACAGCTTTCTGTTAGATTTCCTCATCCTTCCCTCGCCCTAAAATTATACTTGTCCAGAAAGCTTATTTCACTTCGATAATGTTTTTTTCTATTTTTTAATCAATGTTTGGGAGTTTGTTTGTTTTTTGTTGTTGTTGTTTTTTCTGTTTACATTTAAATTACTAGATTTGATCAATAAATAATAATTCGAGCACATTCTTTCAACTTAAATTCTAAATAACTTACATTTAATGCATAACCCTTAATTCAGCTCATAATATCTCACATTGGGTGTCTTTGCCGACCTCTTGTGGAAAATTAATAATATAAGATGATATTTCATGACTCTATATGGAGCGGATGAGCCGTTCCGTCGTGTCCTAAAGTCATTGACCTTCAGAATGCATTCAGATAGATCATTGTTTGCTCAAATCTTAGCATTTTTAGTTTGATTTTCGAGCATGTTTCGTTTTTCCCGTGTACTGACGCATTCCATTCATTCCCATGGGGGGTCAAATTGAGCCGTGAGGGAAGGACTTTGGAATTTAAACCACATAAACTCCTCGAATCCAGTCAATTTTTTGTGCATTTGTGGTTCAAGTGCGACAAAATTCCTAGGTCTGATGAACTCTTGATTTTAAAAAAAAATGTAACCCGAGGGAAGGATGAGATGGCAGATCAAAAAATTTGCAGATCAACAGTAAATATGTCCGTAACTTCAGTATTTCAATTGCAAGTCTTTGACATAACTCTGTTGTAGTAATTCATTAAAGTTAAGCCACATCCCCTAACGATCTGAATTTCGTGTAACTTTTATCTCTCCTGTAGGGTCTGTTTGGCAAAACCTTACCAAATGAGGTCGCCATGATGGCTCTTTTGAGCAAAGGCCCCAGCGTTCCTCAAATTATCAAGCTCCTGGACTGGTAGGAGACGCCCGATGAGTACATATTGGTCCTCGAGTGGCACACGCCTTCTGTGGATATGCGGGTGTTCTTACTCCAGCACGGTGGAAGGATCGGGGAGTCGACGGCACGAGCTGTGATGCGGCAGGTGGTCATGGAAGCAAGGATATGCTGTGAGCGGGGAATCTTCCACTGCAATATCAAGTTGGAGAACCTACTCATCAACGTGAACACCCTGCAGGTCAAGCTCATAGACTTCGGCACTATTATGCGCCTGATAAAGTCTGCATACTCGACATTCAGAGGCACAAAGCTGTATGCTCCCGTAAGAGTGTCAACCATGGGAAATTCCATGGCAAGCCTGCGATGGTGTACGCCCCCGGGAAGTACACTCGCACGCCAAAGCAGTTCATTGAGATCCTAAATTAACCCAAAGGTGAGAGCGGGTCACACAGCTTAAAATAATGTGTTCAGGTGCACAAAGTATAAAACTTACAGGACTAACCCGACAACTCTCCCCTCTCTTTCTCCACAGAGTGCCAAGATCTGATCTCCGCTTGCATGGAAAGCGATCCGGCCAAGAGGATCAATCTGGAAAAGATCCTCCTCCACGACTGGTTCCAAGCACTGATCCTGAACTAAACGTGGTTAAAAGTAAGAGACCGTCATGAGCCAGCGCGAGAGCCAGAGCGAGAGCCAGAGCGAGAGCCAGAGCGAGAGACGGCAGAGCGAGAGACGGAGGAAACCCAGAGAGTAGGTACACAAAAAAAACTTTTGTGCCTAAAAGACAAAAGCAGAAACAGATGGATTCATACGTGAAGAAAAGGAAGGAAGGAAGGAAGGAAGGAAGGAAGAAAGAAAAGATGCATATATGCAATTATAGAAGAAGAAATAAGATCAATATTTGTGTGAGTGTGACTTTTTGTGAATGTGAGTGTATGTGTGTGTGTGTGTGTGGCTGCGTTCCATTCAACATGCTCCCTACGCAGTGTTCACTGCTCCCTACTGCCCGACGAAGCCGTTCCATTCGAGTGTGAGTGCACTTCTCAGGATATCCGAAGGGAGAGAGAACACGTTCCGTTGGAAGGGTGTAGGGGATAAGGGAACATCGATACATCACTTCACAGGAAGTGGAGCGCAAAATACACACAACTTTCATTGCTCGTCACGTCACATTTATATACATAGATAACCACATCATATTGAATGATAGTTACAGTACAGTGTCATATCTGTTAATAGACAATTAAATATTACAAGTAGTCTATGTAATAAACTAATCAAACTAATAGACTAATATAATGTTTTGATTATATTTATTAAATACACACTGTGTGTTTTGTATAGGCCTATTATATTATTTTAAGTTGAAAGGTAAAGTAAATTACAAAATGTGTTTACAGTTCTCTTTCGAGGGAACTCTCACTGCGTCGGAACGACAATTTGGGGATGCTCCCTAAGCATCAGCGAATCTGAAGTCTGAATAGAAACTAAACCAATCCGATTGGCGTGCGTGATGACGTTACTGTGACGGCATACCCGGAAGTATAAAAGGGGAGCCGGTGCATTGAAACGGCAGTTATTGCTCTTCAGCATAGCGCTCTGTGTACAATACTGTCTGTCTATTTACTGTTGTTTGTCCGAGTGTGTGAAAAAGCAAAGAATGAGTGAGAGAGAGTTCAAGCAGTGTGTGCATCCGTGCCCCCGCTATATTTCTGGCTCGGATGCACACCTGCGTTGTGTGCATTGTCTGGGTGTGGAGCATGCTCGGGCGGCTCTCGAGGGAGCTCTCGAGGCATCTCTGGCTGAATTTGTCGGGGATGAAGGAGAAGGATAAAACCTTTCTCCTAGACTCCCCGATTTCGCCTTCGGGTGTATTTGGTGGCGCGGTTGAGACCGTCGTCGCCAAATACCAGGAGGCGAAAAATCAGTCAGCAGCCTTCCGCCAATTCGTCCCTTGCCGCTCAGAGCCGGGGAAGGCGGCCCCTAGGGGGCAGCCTCAGCCGTCCACCAGCTCCTCGCACCGGCAGGTGCAGAAGGAGAGCGTCGCCTCTAGAGCCCCTCCTCTGGGAGCTTGGCAAAAGAGGCGGCGCTCTCTCCAGCAATCTCACCAGCGGCCTTCCGCTCCTAGAGCCGATCTGAGGAGCGTACTCCAGGCGCGGAAGGCTGCTGGGAAGAAGTCCTAGCTGCGGCAGGACTTCTAAGGGCGGTCCCCCCCGCAGAAGGGCAACCGAGGTTGCTTCTTCTGCGGCGCTCTGGGGAAATCGATGTGGTAATCCCCCCGTCTATGACGCTTCGGGCCACATCGATTTCCCGCGAACGCATGCTGCTCCAGCCTCCTCTGGAAAAACCTGCGGCTGGGCAGCTCGCTCGTCCGCACACAGAGAATCGTTCCCAACCACTTCCTGCCGGTCATCCGCTTCAGGGGGTTGGGGACTTCAGGGGGTTGGGGACGAGGCTCGAGAGGCTGGTTCCCTTAGTAGATTATCTCGGCACATGGAAATGATTCAAAATGCTCACGGTTCCCATCATCGTGAGTCAGATCCAGCCCGAGGACTGGTTCGTCACGATAGATCTAAAGGACGCATACTTCCATATCTCCATCCTTCCATGTCACAGGAAGTTCTTGAGGTTCGCTTTCGGGGGCGAAGTGTACCAATATCGAGTGCTTCCCTTCGGTCTAGCTCTTTCCCCACGCACATTCACGAAGTGCATGGATGCAGCTCTGGCTCCATTGAGACTTCAGGGCATCCGTGTGCTGAATTATATCGACGACTGGCTCATATTGGCCCAGTCGTACGAGATGGCAGTTCGGCATCGAGATGTCGTTCTGCCCCACATAAAGTGCTTGGGGCTGAGACTCAACACAGTAAAGAGTGTGTTGACGCCGTCCCGGAGGACTACGTTCCTAGGGATCGTATGGGACTCGACAACGATGCGGGCACAATTGTCTCCCGTGCGAGTCGAGACCATACTGGTGATGGTCTCAGGAATAAGGCTAGGCCACAGCATCACTGTGAAACACTTTCAGAGAGTGCTGGGGCACATGGCAGCAGCGTCCAACGTGATACCTTTTGGCCTGCTGCACATGAGACCCCTACAGTGGTGGCTGAAAACCAAGGGGTTTTCCCCCAGAGGGAATCCTTTCCGTATGATCAGGGTAACGCGCAGATGCCTTCGTTCCCTAGTCATATGGAAGAAACCTTGGTTTCTCCCCGCTGGAGTTCCTCCAAGATCGCTTCTCTGCGGGTCTAACCCCGTCCACACTCAAGGTGTACGTGGCTGCCATTTGGCTTTCCACACTCCTTTGGGTGATGGGCCTTTGGGTAGGCACCAGCTGGTGGTATAGTTCCTCCGTGGGGCTCGGAGGATGAGGCCTGCGGCTCGCTCCAGACTCCCAACCTGGGATCTGGCAGTGGTTCTCAAAGGGGTTGGCTGAGGCCCCCTTTGAGCCATTGGAGTCGACTGAACCAAAGAACCTGACCCTGAAGGTGGCTTTTCTCCTGGCTATTACATCGCTGAAAAGAGTGGGGGACCTCCAGGCCTTGGCGGTAACGCCGACTTGCCTGGGGTTTGCCCCCGGAGGAGTTAAAGCCGTCCTACACCCTAGGCGGGCTATGTGCCCAAGGTTCCTTCAAGGGTGGCCAGGTCTTTGGTTCTGCAGGCATTTCATCCTCCGCCTCACGTAACGGCGGAAGAAGGGAGACTTCACCTGCTCTGCCCAGTTGGCCTCTCAGAGTGTATCTGGAGAAGTATCTCCCTACGGCGCCTGGCACTAGGGTACTCTAGTCCTAGTTGTGCCCGGTCTCCGGCTTCACACTAGGGCAGGCGCTACCCTCGGTGTGGGCTAGTGGGTACTCGTTCCCCAAATTGTCGTTCCGACGCAGTGAGAGTTCCCTCGAAAGGGAACGGCTCGGGATATAAACCTTGTTCCCTGAGAAGGGAACGAGCACTGCGTCGTGACACCACACCTCGGCACGCCTGGAGCGCATGCTTCAGAGCAATAGCTGCCGTTTCAATGCGCCGGCTCCCCTTTTATACTTCCGGGTATGCCGCCACAGTGACGTCATCACGCACGCCAATCTGATTGGTTAAGTTTCTATTCAGACTTCAGATTTGCTGATGCTTAGGGAGCATCCCCAAATTGTCATTCCGATGCAGTGCTCGTTCCCTTCTAACCCTATAACAAGGGTTATATACATAACCCAAGCCGTTTTTTTTATTCGCTTTGGTATTATTTTCACAAGAAAGGTGTACATTTTCAAAACTCATGGTATTAATATCACAACACATCATCAAAAGTGCACAAGTGTTTAATCTATATAAATGTTTCATTCATAGTAATTGCCTTTTATAAAGCTCTTACTATAAAACTTTTGATTTGCATCTCTTCTCATTCAGTTTAATACATTTGTCTATTATTTAATCCAATTGATCTTAATGTTTAATCAATGAATCATTTGGTACACCAATAGATTTCTAAAGATATTGATTCAATATACATATTTTCTACTTTGTTTGCAATTTCCAATATGGATAACCATATGTTATGAATTATTTTTACATTATAAGCAATTTATCTTAGATTATAACTACTATGTTCAAAAATGTGTGTGTGGTTGGTTTGGGGGGGGGGGGGGGTGTAAAAATGCAGAAAGATGCAGAAAGATAGTGAACCAGACATGTGGGTATGAGTGTGTATGTGAGTGAACATAGAGCAGAATAGAGTATAAGGAAAAGGAAAGACGGTGTAACATCAGACTGATCAGAAATGCATCAGAAGAAGGGAGACAGATGGCAATGCATTAAATACAGCATTTTACATTACAGTATATGCCATGTGATACAGTAAACAGTTTACCATGGTAGAGACACATTACTGTACCTCACCCTTATAAAACTCAACTACAGTATAGATTCAGTCATGGTACAGTGATAACATTTAGTGTATTGGCAGCAAACACTAGCCCAGAACCGAATGGCTGCCGTAACTTCATCACACCTTTTGATAACACACTGAATAGATACTATTACAAACATTGTAGATTCAATTACATAAGTTGCGAATGTAAGTGTATTTTCTTATGTGGCATCTGTAGCCTGTTACTGTAGATAATTCAGCAACGAGGGAGATTTGAAACATGTATCTTGCATTGTTTGCTCTTGAATGAACTGATTGTTAAAAGTACTAAATTGAAAAAAAGATCACACTGTTGTGTTTCGGTGATTAAACCAAATGTTCTCATTACATGTTACAATAATCTTGTGTTTGAAACAATGATTATGTGGACTGAAAATATGTGCAACTGAATGAAAGCAATAAATCAGGTTTTGAAAGAATGACTAGCTGTGTTACAAGTGTGATCAGTTTGGATTTTTGTAATACGAGTTTTGAAAATGTACACTTGTGAAAATAGTACCAAAGCGAATAAAAAAACTGTATTCTATATCATAGGGAGCAGTGAACACTGAATAGATAGATAGAATAGAATACGCAGGCCACAATAAGTAATTAGGTGTTGTTGTTTTTTTTGTTTTTTTTTACACTTTTACTTGGAACATGCTACCTGGCAACATAGGATTCCATTCATTATGCTAAGCTACGCTAGCGGCGACCCTCCCAAACTAAAACAATGCATGCACTGAGACAAAAATGCATTTACCCACATATCTAAATGTAGGAAAGATGTTGAATAAGCCCTATTTTTAAAAACGGTGGAGTGTTCCTTTAACTAATGTATAATTCTGGACCCTTAAACTACATTGCAACAAATAACACTAACAACAAGTAGAATTATAAGGTTTCTTTACAAAACAAGAATTATCTCGATCTCTCTATCTTTTTACACTATATTTTACAGCATGTGCTTTCAATGTAAAATGCAGAACAGTTAGTTCAAGTGTTCATGAGCTCTAAATTATTGTAATGCTCTACTGGGTGGTTGCCCTGCTCGCATAATAAACAAACTTCAGCTGGTCCAAAACACAGCAGCTCGAGTTCTCACTAGAACCACGAAGTATGACCATATTAGCCCGGTTCTGTCAACACTACACTGGCTCCCTATTAAACATTGCATACATTTTAAAATCTTGCTAATTATTTACAAAGCACTAAATGGTTTAGCTCCCCAGTACTTTATACTCCATCATGTCTAATACTCCATCATGTCTACTGCGGTCTCAAAATTCTGGCCAGTTGATAATACCTAGAATATCAAAATCAACCGCAGGTGGCTGATCCTTTTCCTATTTAGCACCTAAACTCTGGAACAGTCTTCCTAGTATTGTTCGGGAAGCAGACACATTCTGTCAGTTTAAATCTAGACTAAAAACACATCTCTTTACTATGGCATACACATAGAACATTATCAATTTATATTATTCAAATCAGTTAAATTATTGTTAGGCTGCATTAACTAGGTCAGTCGGAACCGGGAACACTTCCAATAACGCCTGATGTACTCGTTATATCATCAGAAGAATGGCATCTACGCTAATGTTAGTCTCTGTTTATCTCGAGATTTCCTGTAGTCTGCCAGATGGT
Source organism: Romanogobio albipinnatus (assembly GCA_023566225.1). NCBI lineage: Eukaryota > Metazoa > Chordata > Actinopteri > Cypriniformes > Gobionidae > Romanogobio > Romanogobio albipinnatus. Next base: position 40,947,156 of record CM042244.1, on the reverse strand, counting down.
GGACATGCGTGAAGACACAACCACAACAAGAGATTGTGTCAACTAGACTCTCCTCTGTGAAGGCCTCGTCGACACGACAGCCAGTGACAGTGATCCTCAACAAACCCGTCTCCGGCGTGATGACTCCGATCTTCAACCAGATATGAAAAAGCGCTATATAAATAAAGGTGACTTGACTTAAAGGTGACGTGATGAAACTGAAAGACTAAGAGTTGTGTAGGTGTTCAGCTACATCTGATTGTTTTGATTGCATTTAAGTTTTTAGAATCAGAATATATTTCAATTACTATAGAAATGTTGCAGATTTCTGTTTTATTCAGGTTTGTATTGTGTTCGGTTTTGAACTGAAGTTTAACAATTTTGAGAAGATAGATAGATAGATAGATAGATAGATAGATAGATAGATAGATAGATAGATAGATAGATAGATAGATAGATAGATAGATAGATAGATAGATAGATAGATAGATAGATAGATAGATAGATAGATAGATAGATAGATAGATAGATAGATAGATAGATAGATAGATAGATAGATGTGAGTGGGGAATCTTCCACTGCAATATCAAGTTGGAGAACCTACTCATCAACGAGAACACCCTGCAGGTCAAGCTCATAGACTTCGGCACTAGTATGCGCTTGATAACCCGACATCTCTCCCCTCTTTTTCCCCTCTCCCTCTCTTTCTCCACAGAGTGCCAAGATCTGATCTCCGCTTGCATGGAAAGCGATCTGGTCAAGAGGATCAATCTGGAAAAGATCCTCCGCCATTACTGGTTCCAAGCACTGATCCTGAGCTAAATGTGGTTAACAGTAAGAGACCGTCATGAGGCAGAGCGAGAGACACAGCAGGAGACGGCAGAGCGGGAGACGGAGGAAACCCAGAGAGTAGGTACACAAAAAACCTGTGGTACAACAAGCACACTCTGGCCTTTAAAACAGCAGCCAGAAAAAAAGAGCGCAGCTGGAAAAAAAAACAAAACTACAGGTTTTTCGCATTTAGTGGAAAGAGAGCATGATTGCACACAGAAAGGCCGTAAAAACTACTAGATCTGCTTATTTCTCGACTCTCTTAGAAGAAAACAAACACAACCCTAGGTATTTATTTGATGTAGTGGCCAAATTAACAAGAAATAAAGCTTCAACTTCTGACGTTTCCAAAAAGCACAGCTGTAATGACTTTATGAACTTCTTTACTTGTAAGATTGATAATAGTAGAGATAAAATTATAACTATGCAACCGTCTAGTACAGTATCTCACCAGCCTGCATTGTAGTGTCACTGAGGAAAAATTCCACTCATTCACTGCTATAGTGAATGCTATAGTGAAAATTCCACTCATTCACAACCATTGTATATATCCTGCACTTGCTGCTATTGCACTTCTGGTTAGACCTAAACTGCATTTCGTTGCCTTGTACTTGTACTTGTGTAATGACAATAAAGTTGAATCTAATCTAATCTAATCTATAGGAGAGGAAGAATTGGCTAAACACGTTAAATCATCTAAATCAACAACATGTATGCTCAACCCTATACTGACTAAGCTACTAAAAGAGATGCTTCCGAAAATATGTACCGAAAACTTTTAAGCTGGCTATTATTGTCACAGTTCATGAATTCACTGACTCGTTCTCGCTCTGTGTGTGTGGGGGTTTGGCCGCTGATTACCACTGATTATCAGCAACAACTGCCATTCATCATCTGTGGGTATTTATACTCATTGTTATTTGTCTTGTGTTTGTCATATCGTTGGGTTTGTTCCTTGTCGGATTGTTGATCGCTCTGCCTGTCTTCACGGAAGCTCTACCGGTTTGGTTTGCCCTGCTTCGTTCAGTGGAGGACTGGATATCCTGATCGCTTCTCACTTCTCCACGGAGGATCTGGGTTGTCCATTGAGTCTCTGCGCTGCCAAGTATTGACTGTTCCAGGCACCATCTCTGCATCTGACCCTGTTACACTACTCTCATCAGTGACTATTAATAAATATACTGTTTCACTCGCACTTGAATCCTCTGTCTTATTCCCCGTGACAGAACGATCTGACCAACCATGGATTCAGCGAGTGCACTGGAGTTAACTGAGTTTCTGTCAAGAAGCATCTCTCGCATGGATCAGTAGGAGGACCAGATGGCCCTCACGGGTCGCACAGTGCAAGCCTTGGTAGTGCAGGTGTCCAAGCTCACCCAACAGCTCCAACAACTATGTAATCCCACTGCGTAGCCTGCACCACCTGTTTCCCCTGCTCCTACATTATCTTCCCATCAGCATGAGCAGCGCATGCCTATCCCGGAGGCATATTCTGGTGAGCCCAACTTTTGCAGACCATTCATCAACAAGTGTTCTTTGTTCTTCTCGCTCCAGCCACAGACCGTCACCTCTGAATCATCGAAGGTGGCTTTTGTCTTGACACTGTTGACGGGACACGTGGCTCAGTGGGGGACAGAGGTGTGGGAGAATCATCTTCCTTGCTGCTCCTTGTTCCAGGCACTCTCCGACAAGATGAGAAGGGTCTTTGACCGAGCAGCAGTGGGACGCGAGGCAACCCGAGTGCTCGTGGATATTCATCAGGGAGGTAGACCGGTGTTAGACTAGTTTATCGAATTTAGAACCCTAGCAGTAGAGTGTCAATGGAACGAGGAGGCGCAGTGGGACATGTTCCTGCATGGGTTGGATGACCGTATCCAAAGAGAGATATATACCCCGGACCTACCTAAGAGCTTGGACGGACTTATCAAGTTGGCCTTTCAAGTTGATGCTCGCTTACACCGATTGGAGCAACGTACACACCAGACCTTGGTTCCAGCAAGACTCGAGAGTCGTCTCTCTACTGACAGCGATACAGTCAGCCCCGTCAACCATCACGAGCCCATGCAGGTGGGTGGAGCTCGGCTTTCCCGGGAGGAGAGGCAACGACAGAGAACCAGAGGACTCTGTTTATACTGTGGAGTCACAGGACATTTTCTGAATGATTGTCCGGTAAAAAATCGAGCCCGGTAGTAAGTATGAGGCTACTATCGGACGGGCTCTCCATGGAAAAACCCTCATCTTCGACCCTCTTCCCGGTAAGACTGCAATGGGCAACCCGGTTTCACAACTGTCAGGCGTTACTGGACTCAGCGGCTGAAGGTAATTTTATGGATTTGAATGTAGCCCTATCACATCTCTCACAAGTCAGATAACCGTCAATGCACTCAATGGACAGAGACCTCATAACATTTCTCTCTGCACCAAACTGATAACACTCCGGCAACCACACAGAGGAGATCTCCTTTTTCCTGATGGACTCTCCCCAGGTCCCCATCATTTTAGGCCATCCCTGGCTGGTTAAACATTGTACCAGGGTGGATTGGGGCCACAGTTCAGTTTTGGCCTGGAGTAATGAAATGTTATGCGTCATGTCTTGTTTCTGCCTGTTGTGTCTGGTTTTGTTTTACAGGAGTCTGAATTTGTCAAACGTGCCCTCGGAGTACCTCGACCTGAAGGAAGTGTTCAGTAAGTCCTGTGCTGCTTCTCTGACTTTGTATCGTCACTATGACTGTGCTATAGAGTTACAGCCAGATACGTCTTGTATTGATTACCGAGGGCTGAACAACATCACGGTAAAGAATACTTATCCTTTGCCGCTGATGTCTTCAGCCTTTGTCTTTAGAAAATTGGACTTACGAAATGCATATCATTTAGTTGACATAAGAGAGGGGGATGAGTGGAAGACTGCATTTAATACCCCTAGGGGCCATTTTGAATATTTGGTCAAACCCCCCTGCGGTCTTCCAAACACTCGTCAATGCCGTGCTGAGAGACATGGTAGATCAGTTCATTTATGTCTACCTGGATGACATACTGATATTTTCTTCTCTCCAGGAACATGTTCAGCACGTCAGATGAGTGCTCCAGAGGTTGCTAGAGAATGAGCTTTTTGTCAAGGCGGAGAAATGCACATTTCATGCACAGTCTGTTCCTTTCTTAGGGTACATCATCTCGTCTGAGGGAATGTGCATAGATCCCGACAAGATTAAGGCTCTGCTAGATTGGCCAAGTCCAGATTCCCGTATGGCCCTACAGAGGTTTCTGGGGTTCACCAATTTTTACCATCGCAATTTCTTTTATTCGCAATTTCAGCCAACTAGCTGCTCCTCTGATGGCCTTGACCTCCCCCAGGACTATGTTCAGGTGGTCTGGTGTAGCCGAAGCTACATTTTCCAAACTCAAGAGTCGCTTTGTTTTGGCTCTATCCCAGTGCTCTTCCTCGGATGACAAGATGCTTCCTTGCGTGTTTTTTTCCCCATTGTCTATTGCCAGCAGAACGTAAGTCTGACATTGGTAACAGAATTGTTGGCGGTCAAGCTAGTGTTGGAGGTCATTGGTTAGAAGGGTCGGGGATAGATTGCTTAGATCTGGAAAGATCATAAGAACTTGGAATATATCAAATCTGCCAAAAGACTCAACTTCAGGCAGGCTCGGTGGGCTCTTTTTTTTTGGTTGTTTTGATTTTTCTCTCTCGTACCGCCCGGGTTCTAAAAACATCTAACCAGATGCTTTGTCTTGCATTTTTGACCATTCCGAACACCCGTCTTACCTGAGAGACTCATTGTCTCCACACTCTCATGAGAGATCGAGTCAAAGGTCAAATCGGCCTTAGAAGTCTCTGCCTGGTTGCCCACCGAGTCGGTTATTCAAGCAGAAGGGACTATGGTCTGACGTTATTTGATGGGGTCATTGTTCCAATGTAGCATGTCATCCAGGAGTAAACCGTACTAGTTTTTTGCTTAAGCAACGATTCTGGTGGCCAGCTATGGCTCGCGACATTCAGAGTTTTGTTTTGGCCTGCTCGGTTTGCCACTGGGAAGACTTCCAATCGACACCCAGATGGGTTACTCCAACCGCTGCCTGTCCCTTCAAGACCCTGGTCCCATATTGCACTAGATTTTATCACCGCCCTCTCAGGGCAAGACTGTCGTGGGCCGGTTCATGAAGGCAGCTCATTTCATTCCCTTGCTCAAATTACCTTCTGCCAAGGAGACAGTGGTGGCTGTCGTAGACCATGTTTTTTGTTTACATGGCCTCCCGATGGACGTGGTCTCCGACAAGGGGCCCCAATTTGTGTCCAAATTTTGGAAAGAGTTTTGTAAGCTACTGGGGGCGACCGTCAGTCTGTCTTCAGGTTTCCATCTCCAGAGCAATGGCCAAACCGAGCGAGCCAACTAAGGGAGTGCATTTTTTCTATGTGGCGGTACGAGGGGGGGTCTGCACTCGTACGTAAAGACTCTCTAAGATGTAGCTGACCACGCCACCCTGGTGACCAGGGAAATATTAGTACTTATGATTAAATCACATACCCAAAAAGACACAGGTTTGTGTTTCAAAGGAGGGTCAGAGACGTGGATACCAAAAAATACAAAACAGTTTATTTATACAATACTCAGTCATAAGACATTAAAATCCGAGAGGGCTGGATTGGCATAGACACACGAGAGACTAGAACAGGGCAAGGAGACCGAGGCTTACGAATGGCAGGTAAGCTAGTTTAGTAAGCACCAAAGTCTTATATCAAAACCTGACCACCTTGTGCACAGGTCTCACACCACACACACACACACATCGGGTCAAATACCAAAACGCACTGCACTCTGTGACAGAATCCCACCACCGCACACGAGGGCCTACTAGCGGCCTTCCCCTTAAAGCCTCAGTTCTTGCAACAAAGAGAACACAAACATAATACAAACAATTTAACAAACAATACAATTAATACTGAATAAAAGCATAACGAAACAATAACACCAAAGAAAAGAAAATGCCTTCAATGAAGTTTAAACTCAAAATACCAGAATTGAAGGTGGGTATTTACAGCACTAAAAACCATACGTAGATGCTGACTAACCAGCACTCTAAACAAAGCCAAAGATAATAAAGCAAACTCTAAAAAAACAATTTACGAAGCAAACAAAAATGCACGGAAAACAAAGATAAGAAAACAACAGATCCAGATAGGCGAAAGAGCAGGTTTATTAATAGTTAATTTGCACTGTCATTCCATTCCCTCTAGTATAACATATTGTGTCACTCCTCTACTTTCTCCATCTGTCCCTTCAACTTGCCTCTCCATTTCTGAACCCTCATTCTCACGTGTTCTGCAAAAAAATTGATCTAAGTGAATTATTTTTTATATAAAAAATAAATAAAATATAATATATCTTTTATATCTTTTTATATAAAAGATTATATTAAAAAATCATGACATTTATTACTGTTGATAACATAAAAGTTTAGGTGTATCTTTCTTGGTGTTTCACCTTGCCAGTCACCTTTAGTTTGATAAAACGTTTTATTCTCAGTAAAGCTGCTTAGTAACAATATGCTTATTATATATATATATATAAATTTGTTTCTCTTTTTTCCTTACATAAATAGTGGATAGATAAAGATACACTGTCTATTTAATAGAGTAAATATTTTTCTTGAGATCTTTTCCTAAGTTCAGTAAACTGACAATATAAAGCTGAATTATTTACTTTTGTAAACAACATACTGGTCTTTAAATGTAGAATAAAGGTAAAATATGTGAAAAATAATGCTTTTTTTAATGAAGCATGTTACAGTGCACCCCATAAACACAATCAAGCCTTCGAAAAAAGCTGATCAACCACCCCTTGAATATTCTGTGTCGTTACCTGGATGATCCACAACTGTATTTCTTTTTTTTTTTCATTGTGATGGTTGTTCTTGAGTCTTTTGTTTATCCTGAGCAGCTAAACTGCCCAATGTTCTTCATAAAAATCCTCCAGGTCCTGCAAACTCTTCAGTTTTCCAGCATCTTTTGCATATTTGAACCCTTTTCAGCAGTGGCTGTATGATTTTGAAAGGTTCAAACATTCCCTGATGCTCAGGAAACACAATGCATAAAGAGCCGGGGGTGAAAACTTTTAAAAAGGGTGAAGATGTCCAAATCTTTCATATTTTGTTCAAATATCTTGTTTCCCATTTAGTACTGCAACAGAAGATACTTATATGTTTCCTGGAGGACAAATGAAGTACAATTTACCTTGATCTTCAAATTCAAAAGGTTTTCACCCCCAGCTCTTAATGCATCGTGTTTCCTTCTGGAGCATCAGTGAATGTTCGAACCATTTTTAATAGTTGTAAGTAAGTAAGTAAAATTTTATTTATATAGCACTTTTAACGCTACAATGCACAAAGTGCTTTACACAATAATAACAATAAAAACAATCATTTAAATACATAATGAAGAGATATACACGATACATAATGAAACAAAGTATAATATAAGGTATCAAACCCAAACCACACAAGGACATCATTGAATACTAAAAGCACGTCTATACAAATAAGCTTTCAGACGACATTTAAAAACAGACACACATTCAGATGTTCTAATATCAATTGGCAAACTATTCCATAATTTTGGATCTCTCACTGCAAATGCTCCTTTAGATTTATATCTAGATCTTGGAACATCCAGCAGCTTGTTAAAAGATGACCTCAGATATCTCCCTGCTTCATAAGGTCTCAGGAGCTCAGTTAAATATATAGGTGCCAAACCATTTAATGCTTTATATGTCAACAATAAAATCTTAAACTCAACCCTTGAATAAACAGGTAACCAATGTAAAGACGCTAAAACAGGTGTAATATGATGAGATATCTTTATTCGTATCAGTAATCTGGCTGCAGCATTTTACACTAATTGTAAACGAGATAAAGTGCAATTATTCAAAGACGAAAACAAAGCATTACAATAATCAAGGCGGGAGGATATAAAAGCATGAATAAGCTTCTCTGTATCATTAAAATTTAAAACTGCCTACCTTGGAAATGTTTCTTAACTGATAAAAACAGGACTGAATCAGCTTCTTAACATGAAATTCAAAATTTAGATTAGAATCAAAATAAACACCCAAATTTCTAACTACCTGCTTAATATTTGGAAAACGTCTCAGGTTACTTGCGTAACCTATGTTCTCTGAGTAGGGAACGAGACGCTGCGTCACTTTAATGACGTAATGGGACGCCCTCTGGGTGTGCCGATTGTCTGAAGCCCTTATAGAATCACGCCAATTGATTGGCTGATGGCGCGCACGTCGCCCACCTGACGTAGTCACCTATATCAGCGCGCGCGCGCCATCTGCTCCTCAGATTTCTCTGCCGAAAAGGAAAGCCTGTCGGCAGCGCGAGGAGCTTGGCAGCGTACGCAGCGTCTCGTTCCCTACTCAGAGAACATAGGTTACGCAAGTAACCTGAGACGTTCTCTTTCATAGGTTCACTCGACGCTGCGTCACTTTAATGACGTAATGGGAACGATATACCAAACACGCCAAGCTAAAGCGCTGCCGTATCTGGCTCAAAGAACACCAGATAACCTGCATGACTAGGTTAAGCAGACAGGACATGCGAACCCGGAGCCATGTCGAGATCCAAACTATAAAATCTCACAAAAGTGTGCGGAGAGGACCAACCTGCCGCCACACAAATATCTTCCAAAAGAGCCCCTCTAAAAAGTGCTTGAGAGGAAGCCACACCTCTGGTAGAATGCGCTCTAACATCAAGAGGTGAAGGTAAACCACGCACCTCATAAGCTAAGGAAATAGCCTCTGTCACCCAATGGGAAACCCGTTGCTTCGAAGCGGCAAGCCCGCGGCGGCCAGCACCGAAGCACACCAACAGCTGGTTAGATTTCCTCCAGCTGTCCGAACGGTCAACATAACACTTCAACGCTCGAACTGGGCAGAGCAAATGAAGTTTCTCGTCTTCCTCCGAGTCAAACGGAGGGGGGTGAAAGGAGTGAAGAGTAATAACCTGAGAGCGAAATGATGTGGACAAAACTTTGGGCACATAACCCACCCTAGGTCTTAAGGTAACCTTAACTAGGCCAGGGGCAAAATCCATACAGGTCCCATTAACAGAGAGAGCCTGTAGATCGCCCACTCGTTTCAAAGAAGACAGGGCTAACAAAAGAGCAACTTTGAGAGTCAGAATACGCTCAGGAGCTGACTCCAAAGGCTCAAATGGAGCCAAAGTTAGCCCTTCAAGGACCACGGAGAGGTCCCAAGAGGGAATACCAGGGGAGCGTGCTGGTCTCAGGCGCCTAACCCCTCGCATGAAAGATGAAACCAGTCTGTGCTTGCCCAGAGGGATTTCGTCCGACTCCCTACCGGCAGCTATAGCTGCGACATAGACCCGAAGGGTGGTAGCCGCTGCTCCAGCAGCAAACTTCTCCTGCAGGAACTCCAGAACTGAACCAACCGGGCAGTTAACTGGATCTACTGCATGAGCTGAGCACCACGACTCGAAGACCCTCCGCTTGGAGAAATAGAGCTTCCTTGTAGAAGGGGCTCTCGCATTAGCAATGATCTCCTGAACGTCCGCAGAAAGACCAGCGTTTAGTGTCGTTGGCCCTTGATGGGCCATACCCACAACTTCCAAATCTCCGGGTGAGGGTGCCAAATCCTGCCCTGAAGTTGTGTCAAAAGGTCCTTCCTGAACGGTATCTCCCATGGGGAGGAGTCCAGGAGGAGAACCATCTCCGAGAACCAAGTCTGGGATGGCCAGTGTGGAGCCACCAGCAGGAGGCTGACCCCACTTTCCCTTACTCTGCACAGAACCGCCGGAATCAGCTTGATGGGCGGAAACGCATAAAGTTTCAGATTGGGCCATGGAGGCGCGAACGCATCTATCCCCAACGGGGCCGGAGAGCTCAGAGAAAACCAGAGCCGACACTGGGACGACTCCTTCGAGGCAAAGAGGTCCACTTCCGCTCTCCCGAACATCTCCCAAATCTGTGACACAGTTTGAGGGTTCAGCATCCATTCCCCCGACCGAAGCTTCTGTCTCGACAGATAATCCGCAGCGAGGTTTAAGACTCCGGGTACATGGACTGCTCTCAGGGACAAAAACTTGTCCTGAAACCGCAGGAGGAGTCGGCGCGCATGCCTGTCCAGGGTGCGCGACCGTGACCCTCCCTGGCGATTTATGTGAGACACCACTGCCATGTTGTCGGTCCTGACAATGACATGATGTCCCCTGAGTGAGGGGAGAAAATGCTGAAGGGCCAGGGATACCGCTCTCAACTCCAGGCAATTTATGTGCCAGGAGAGAACTTCCCCCTCCCAGATCCCCATAGCTGGTCTGCCCTCGAACACCGCACCCCAGCCGGTAAGAGAGGCGTCCGTCGTAACCATTTGGCGACGGAAAACAGCCCCCATCTTGACCCCTTTCTGAAGAAAAAGAGGGTCTCGCCACATTGATAGGGCACGAAAGCAGCCGCGTGACACCTTCAATAGGCGAAGGGCGATCCTGTTGACCGAGCCCCTGAGCGTTTCATCCACCAGAGGAAGGGCCTCATATGGAGCAGTCCCAGGGGAAGCACCGGGGAAGCTGCGGCCATGAGGCCCAGGAGCCTGCGACAAGTACCCACAGAAACATGATGGCCTAGCCTGAAGCGGACCAAGCATGTTGTGATACTGGAAATCCGAGCAGGGGCCAGACGGGCCTGCATCGGAACGGAATCCAGACGAACACCTAAGAAGGTGGTCTGCTGAGCCGGAGTAAGAACGCTCTTGTCTGTGTTCACTCTCAAGCCAAGAGATCGAACGTGTCGAAGAACGACATCTCTGTGATGACAGGCTAACTCCCTGGAGTGGGCCAGAATGAGCCAGTCGTCCAGGTAATTGAGAATACGGATGCCCTGGAGCCTCAGCGGGGCCAGCGCAGCATCCATACACTTCGTGAACGTCCTTGGTGCCAGGGCAAGGCCGAAGGGAAGGACTTTGTATTGATAAGCCTTCCCTTTGAAGGCGAACCTGAGAAACTTCCTGTGTCGTTTGACAACCTGGATATGGAAATAAGCATCTCTCAGGTCTATAGTGACAAACCAGTCCTCCGCACGTATCTGAGACAAGATAGTCTTTAGCGTTAGCATCTTGAACTTCCCTTTGTAGAGGGCGAAGTTCAGGCGGTGGAGGTCCAGGATGGGACGCAGACCGCCGTCTTTCTTCGGAACACGGAAATAGCGGCTGAAGAAGCCACATTTCTCCTCTGTTGCCGGAACTTCCTCTATTGCCCCCTTTAGGAGGAGAGAAGAGAGCTCTTGTTGTAGCACAGAAGCCTGAGAGGCGCTGTTTACTACCGTGTGAGCGACCCCGTCGAAGCGAGGAGGGTTGCGACAGAACTGAAGCGTGTAGCCTGACTGAATCGTGCGGAGGACCCAGGATGATATCCCTGGCAAAAGCTTCCACTCGTGGAAGAAATTTGACAACGTGGGAGGTATTATGAGGTGCGGTGGACATACCTGAGTTGGGGTGTCGTGGACCTCTGAGGGGGGTGTGGCCATCCGCAGAGGAGAGCACGTGGCGTCCTGGCGCGGAGTAGGCAGTGGAAGGCTGGGCCGCTCTGGATCCCGGAGAAAACAGGACGTGTCTCCGTATGGACGAGCGGCGGATGGTGAGCCAATCAGACGTGAGGGGAGAAAGCAGACCGCGTCTCCTTCCTTCAGCGCCGGAAAAGGCGGGGATATAACCGGATCTGTATTCCGAAGCGCGCGGGGCGGCGGAAATGACAGAGCTGGATAGGGAGAGCTGGAGGGGGGCGGGCAGAAACGCTTGCGCGGTCTGACCCAGCCCCGGTCGTGAACTGCAGCTCCCCTTTTTCTGACCGGAGGGTCAGGGGCGACTCGAAGTGGCCGAAGCAGAAGGTTTGCTGGGCCGCTTTGGGTCGATGCGTCTGTGAGGACGTTGACGGGGAAATGGACGACCGCGAGCTCCCCAGACCGTGGTGGGTGGAGGATAACTCTGGTCGCTCCTCCGGGCGGAAAACTCTCTTTTGAAAGAGGGGCGATCTCTGGACTGAGAGGGGGAGGGGGAAGGAGCGTCCCTCGCTCTCCTCGGCATGAACTGTTTTAGAGCGGCAGACTGGGATTTTGCAGATCTGAACTTCTCGACCACAGTATTAACCGCCTCCCCAAACAATCCGGACTGGGAAATCGGAGCGTCCATAAGGAAAACTTTCTCCTTGTCGCGGATCTCGGTGAGATTAAGCCATAAGTGGCGCTCCGCCGCCACCGAGCCCGCCATAGAGCGCCCTACAGCGCGAGCTGTGTGCTTAGTAGCCCGTAACGCCAAATCCGTGGCTTTACGAAGCTCCTTTACAGCTTCTGGTGTCAAACCGGAGCCCTCATCCATTTCCTTTAAAACATCCGCCTGATATGCCTGGAGAATGGCCATGGTATGAAGGGCCATGCCAGCCTGACCAGCCGCCATGTAGGATTTGCCAATCAGGGCAGAAGTGGTCCTGCACGGCTTAGTGGGAAGAAGGGGGCGGGACTTCCACGAGGGAGCTGAAGATGGCGCGAGGTGAGTGGCCAGCGTGTCCTCAACCGCGGGAATAGCGGAATAGCCCTGTTCCTCAAAACCCACGAGGTTGGTGAAATCAGCGGCTGCCGCGTTAGTTAGGCGGGCTGAGAACGGTTGCTTCCAGGATCTAGAAATCTCACTGTGTAGATCACTGAAGAATGGTAGCTTCCTCCGCGGAGGCCTAGAATTAGGGCCGCTGAGGAATCTCTCATCCAACCGAGAAGATTGAGCTTCGCGGGGTTCATCCGGCCACTCGATCGCGAGCTTTTGAGTAGCGCGCGCGAGTACATCCACAAGCTCATCATACGCCGCTGATGGCCGCGCTTCCTGGCCGCTCGGCGGGAGAGCGTCGTCGGTATTTGCAGCACCGAAATCCTCGGAGTCGGATGCTGCAGTGAAAATGACATCCTCCAGTCCGAAGGAAACCGCATCGCGTGCCTCCGGGCTGGGACAGAGATAGTCGTGCGAGTATTCCACAGGCGGAGTCCCGCGCACGTGCTCGGGAGAGAGAGGGAGAGAAAGGGCGGGGCCCGTCTGCTCGCACTCCACATCCTCGAGCTCTACATCCGAACCCCAGGTCGCGGATCCAAGAGAGGCCTGCGCGGCCTCGGGAGCGCGACGGGGGAAAACGGATGACTCCCTCTCAAAAACCGCGAGCCTCGAGCGGAGGGTTTTGAGAAGGAGATTATCGCAGTATTTACAATTAGAAAACCCCTGAACCGCGTCGCGTGCGTGAGTAAATCCCAAACATTTAACACACTTACTGTGGGGATCGTCAATCGCGATGAAGCGAGTGCACGGCGGTGGGCAACGTCTGAATTCCATAGCACTTCACCACAAGGAGAACAAAGTTCCACAATCCGTGGTCGCTGAAGTGCTGAGGTAAATATGTATACTGAATCCTAGTTTTTGGGCCAGAAAAATCGATAACCGAAGGGCAGAAATGGCCGCTTCATGAAGGCAGAGAAATCTGAGGAGCAGATGGCGCGCGCGCGCTGATATAGGTGACTACGTCAGGTGGGCGACGTGCGCGCCATCAGCCAATCAATTGGCGTGATTCTATAAGGGCTTCAGACAATCGGCACACCCAGAGGGCGTCCCATTACGTCATTAAAGTGACGCAGCGTCGAGTGAACCTATGAAAGAGAACCCCTATTTAGAGCAAGCTCAATCTGATTTTTCCTTAAGCTCTGACCAATTATCACGACTTCAGTTTTTTCTGTATTTAACTGCAGAAAATGTAAGGCCATCCAATTTTTTATGTCAGTTAAGCAAGCTTGAAGGACATCCAGACTATTCAGATCCTTAGAACTCAATGATAAGTATAACTGTAGGTCATCTGCATAACAAATGAAAATTTATATGATGTTTTCTGATTACTGCACCTAATGGCAGCATGTGAATTGAGAACAAGATTGGTCCTAAAAGTGAACCCTGCGGAACTCCACATATAAGTTCAGAGCGTTGGGAAACTTCATCTCCTACTGACACTACTGTAGTGGACAGCACATTCCAGGGCTCAGTTTATGGCCGGGCTCCTCTCTGTCCATAACAGTGGACAAAGGTTTGCTACATTCTGATTGGATCCTGGTAGACTGACACAAACAAACTGTCCAACGCCATCAGATAAAGATGCTTGGACAACAGCCAGACACCTCTTAGAGGCCAAAAAGACCACCTCTTGTACCAAGCCTAGGAAGGACAAGACATCTCATTGGTCCACATGCAGTTTCTGCCCTTCACCCAAATCCCTAGTGTCCTGGTCTATGACTGCCATAAAAATTCCACAGGACCTTAGCAGTAGTGGGTGAAAGAAAGACCACATCCAAATCCATTCATAACTATGTTTGGAAACTTAAGACTGATGTAAAGTACACACACCCATTTCATACTTATTCAGTGAAATAAGTATTCTCAGTGACAGCTATTTGTAATGCAACATCTTACACAGAGTCAGCTGTTAATGAACAAATCAATGAATGAACAGTTCAATCTTTTTCCATTATGTTTGGTTTCTATTTGTTTAGAATATTGCCAAGGGTATTCTGATGGTGGTTTGGAAAGTGAGAAATGCATTGGTAAACTTTAAAGACACTTTAAAGACTTCTAACTGTGTACAGTATGTAAATGAGTTCCACAGGAGAAAGGAGGGTGGGCCACACGGTGAGCCCCCTCTGATGCCAGCAGCCAATCGCAACACTGGAATGGAGAAGCGCCAAATTGCAATCTCCTCCTATTCGGAAAAGGATAAAGGTACCCTTTCAACAGACACACTTTGTTCTGAGTCTCCCTTCAAGAGAGACATAACAGATACACCGTAATGTTCTGAGTTTCTCCTTGAGAGAGACAAACAGTTCACCAAGTTCTGAGTCTGTCCCGCGAGGATAAGACTGTGACAGAGCAACCAAGTTCTGAGCCTCTGGTTCATCCAGAGAGACAACAAAAGATCCAAGGATCTGAATCTACAGCTTGTGAGGCAGCAACAGATATGACCACATTCTGAGCCTCCAGCCTGTGAGGAAAGAGACATTAACAACCAATACGTTCAGAGTTTTAGTCCAGCAAGACGACTACAGCACGTCCCGAGTCTCCATGCCAGAGAGACCAAAGCGGATTGACCAAATCCTGAGTGTCTGACCCACAGACTCAGAAGACACACAGAGACATTTGCAACAAGGTTAAGCTCAGGAAAGCAAACCTTCACTTCGAGGTTCCTTCGTCTGCGTGTTCCAGATTAAGGACCTTCTGCACCTACTTCAGGGCCTCATCTGCGTGTTCCAGATTTTAGGACCCTTTGGTGCTCCAGGAGATCAGCATCCCACAGATCTTTGTGTTCAAGACTGTTGAAACGGATTCCAGCTCCTTTCCCACTGCATTGTCACCCAGCACAACCAGTGGAAGAAGTCAACTCCATCGGACTGCTTACTCAACCAAGTGGAACGTAAATATCACTTAACCAAACCTCTTTCCAGAAACCTTGGCATTGTTGTATATATCAGTATATGATTTTCTAATTTACATTAGATGTAATTTAACTGATACTAGTTAATAACAAATAATCTTTCGTTATTTGTTTGATACATAATAAGGTTCTTCACCTTAGTTTCAGAGAAACAACAATTTATCTTTTCATAAGATAACGCAACTCTTCCATAGCTACACTCAACTTAATCACCTGTATTTTATGTATCTTATGCACTTTATTCCTTTATCATTCATTGTATTAATTTAGTAGTGGTGTTAGTTATTCTTGTTTATCTTTTGCTAATAAAATCTATTTTATTACAATTGTGTCTTACTTGTGCTGATAATACAGAAAAGGCTCTACAAGTTAGAAATCTCACCAATCTTTCAGATAAATCAGCTGACCAACTCTCCCCACTTTACATTCAGTCTAAAATGATTGAACCGCCTCTCGTTTGGAGCGTTCTCATAGAGCCAAGGTAAAAAAAAACCTTGATTAGTGTCCCAAACTAAGAGAGGGGGAAGGTGGTCATCTGATGTACTCATAACCACACCTTACGTGACGTGTGATCCAAAAATCACAACGTCTGCGATGACGTGAGTACCAATCACTACCTTACTTAACGTACTTGGATGGACGAAGGTAAAATCACTACATAATTGGCATCACTTGTTTGGGCCCAAAAGTGAAATTATTACACTACAAATGTCCTGTTTGACAAATAAGATACAAACCAATCCAATGCCCTCCCCGAAACCCCGACCCATGTTTTAAATGTTTGAATTAAAATCGAATGGTCCACTGTATCAAAGGCTGCTGTCAAATCTAATAGAACTAAAACTGAACATTCACCAGCATCCTCTGCCATCAATAAATCATTAGTAACTCGTAAAAGTGCAGTTTCAGCACTATGACCTGCTCTAAAACCTGACTGGAATTTCTCAAAAATATTATTTTCATTTACAACCTTCAATAATTGATTGGCTACTGCCTTTTCTAATACTTTTGAAATAAAAGTTTGTTTTGAGATGGGTCTACAATTATTTACAACTGCAGGATCTAAGGAAGGCTTCTTCAGGAGCGGTTGTACTGTCGCCATCTTTAGATCCTCAGGAACACATCCAGAGACAAGAGAACTGTTCACTATAGACAGTAAAATGGGACATGGGACTTATAGTTCCAATCACTTCCTTGATCACTTCCTAGTCTAACTTGAAGGTTTCAAATGTTTCACAATCTCAGAAATATCTTGCTCGATACATGTAAAAAGGAATCCAGCAATACCATTCTACAAGATAAATTATCCTCATTTTGAACCAACGGCGGCGAAATTGAAGCCCTTATATTTGCGACTTTATCCACAAAAAATGTCATAAAAGACCTACAGTCTATCGGACTCAATGTAATGCTAGGCTGCGGGTTTGTCAGTTAATTTGCAGTGAGGAAAATAAGTATTTGAACACCCTGCTATTTTGCAAGTTCTCCCACTTAGAAATCATGGAGGGGTCTGAAATTGTCATCGTAGGTGTATGTCCACTGTGAAAGACATAATCAAAAAAGAATAATCCAGAAATCACAATGTATGATTTTTTTAATTATTTATTTGTATGATACAGCTGCAAATAAGTATTTGAACACCTGAGAAAATCATTGTTAATATTTGGTACAGTAGCCTTTGTTTGCAATTACAGAGGTCAAACGTTTCCTGTAGTTTTTCACCAGGTTTGCACACACTGCAGGAGGGATTTTGGCCCACTCCTCCACACAGATCTTCTCTAGATCAGTCAGGTTTCTGGCCTGTCGCTGAGAAACACGGAGTTTGAGCTCCCTCCAAAGATTCTCTATTGGGTTTAGGTCTGGAGACTGGCTAGGCCACGCCAGAACCTTGATATGCTTCTTACAGAGCCACTCCTTGGTTATCCTGGCTGTGTGCTTCGGGTCATTGTCGTGTTGGAAGACCCAGCCTCGACCCATCTTCAATGCTCTAACTGAGGGAAGGAGGTTGTTCCCCAAAATCTTGCAATACATGGCCCCGGTTATCCTCTCCTTAATACAGTGCAGTCGCCCTGTCCCATGTGGAGAAAAACACCCCCAAAGCATGATGCTACCACTCCATGCTTCAAAAGTAGGGATGGTGTTCTTGGGATGGTACTCATCATTCTTCTTCCTCCAAACACGTTTAGTGGAATTATGACCAAAAAGTTCTATTTTGGTCTCATCTGACCACATGACTTTCTCCCATGACTCCTCTGGATCATCCAAATGGTCATTGGCAAACTTAAGATGGGCTTTGACATGTGCTGGTTTAAGCAGGGGAACCTTCTGTGCCATGCATGATTTCAAACCATGACGTCTTAGTGTATTATCAACAGTAACCTTGGAAATGGTGGTCCCAGCTCTTTTCAGGTCATTGACCAGCTCCTCCCGTGTAGTTCTGGGCTGATTTCTCACCTTTCTTAGGATCATTGAGACCCCACGAGGTGAGATCTTGCATGGAGCCCCAGTCCGAGGGAGATTGACAGTCATGTTTAGCTTCTTCCATTTTCTAATGATTGCTCCAACAGTGGACCTTTTTTCACCAAGCCGCTTGGCAATTTCCCCGTAGCCCTTTCCAGCCTTGTGGAGGTGTACAATTTTGTCTCTAGTGTCTTTGGACAGCTCTTTGGTCTTGGCCATGTTAGTATTTGGATTCTTACTGATTGTATTGGGTGGGCAGGTGTCTTTATGCAGCTAACGACCTCAAACAGGTGCATCTAATTTAGGATAATAAATGGAGTGGAGGTGGACATTTTAAAGGCAGACTAACAGGTCTTTGAGGGTCAGAATTCTAGCTGATAGACAGGTGTTCAAATACTTATTTGCAGCTGTATCATACAAATAAATAGTTAAAAAATCATACATTGTAATTTCTGGATTATTTTTTTTTTATTATGTCTCTCACAGTGGACATGCACCTACGATGACAATTTCAGACCCCTCTATGATTTCCAAGTGGGAGAACTTGCAAAATAGCAGGGTGTTCAAATACTGTTCAAATACTATACTATTACATTAAATAAAAACTTGGAATTGTGACGGTTATTATCTATCAAGTTAGAAAAAATAATCAGATCTCGCAACTTTAACTGTCTTATTAAAAAGCAACAGTGAAGACCTTCCAGTGCTCAAAATTTACATGAAGTCTAGTTGATTTTGTCAAATTTTTTTCAGCTTTCCTACACTTTCTCTTTAATATACGAATATCTTCATTTATCCATGGTACTTGATTAGCTATAGAGACTTAGTTTTTATTTTAACTGGGGCCACTGAGTCTAATATTGAGGAACAAAGACTGTTAAAATCTTTCAGCTGATCAACTTGCATCATAAGCCCAGTCAACCGTTGAAGCATAAAAACTTGCTGAGAATTTATCAGCAACTTCTGAGTTTATAACACAAGATAAATAAGTACCACTTGTCTTAATGTTGTTTCGTTCTACAGCCAATTGAATATCAAATATAATGTTTTTATGATCAGATATCGCACTCTCTTCTATTAAAAAAATATTATCACTCAGATCATCAGGATCAAGTCAATTAGAAATACCAAGGGTTCACTCAAAGCACGGAGAGTCTGCTTTTAGCTTTTATGCCAGCCGTAGCTGGAACCAGCTTCCTGAACAGATCAGATGTGCTCCAACAGTAGCCACTTTCAAATCCAGACTCAAAACACATCTGTTTAGCTGTGCATTTACTGAATGAGCTGTGCCACTGTACATCCGACTGATTGCACCTTATCTTATGCTTTTACTAAATGAGCTCTGTGCTCTGTCCGAACTGCTTGCCCTTTAATTATGTTTCAATTTAACCCAGTTTTTATTTTTAGTGTTAATTATACTTTTTATTTATATATTTTTTATTTATTTTTTATTTTCTTTTAATTCCTATTATAACTGTTATACTATATATTTTTTTATTTTATTCAATTATGAATATTTTAACTTCATTTCTGTGTAAAGCACTTTGAATTGCCACTGTGTATGAAATGTGCTATACAAATAAACTTGCCTTGCCTTGCCTTGGTGCTAATCCAAAAGTAAAAACTAAATCTAATGTATGGCCATGGCTATGCGTAGAGCCTGACACATGTTGTTCTAAATTGAAATATTGAGTGATTTTTAAAAATTCATTAACTGCATGATCATTTACCATATCAACATGAATATTAAAATCGCCAACAATAATCATCTTGTCATAATATAAAATTAAATCAGAAAGCATTTCAGCAAATTCATTTTTAAAATTAGCATTAGAATTAGGTGGACGATTAATTACACAACAGAGTATTGGATCGTTCCCCAATATCTTAAACTGCAAAACTTCAAAAGAAGAAAAAACTGAAACAGTTTGCTCAGAACACATAAAACAATCTTTAAAAATAGCAGCAATGCCACCACCACGACCACTTGGCCTTGGCTTACTAAAGTACTTATAATTTTGAGGACACAACTCATTAAATTGGGTATGCTCTTCATTCTTTAACCAAGTTTCTGTCAAAAACAAAAAATCTAAATCAAGAGATGTAATAAAATTATTCAAAATGAAAGTCTTATTAGACAGTGACCTCACATTTAACAAAGACATCTTAGCAGTAATTGCTGGCGAAATACAAGTAGCAGAAGTTTTAACCTGTATAAGGTTATTTAGATTAACTGTAGTATTTTTTCTAACTACTTGCCTGTTATAGCTCACAATACAAGGGATGAAATCGGCTAGTATGTCATCTTTTCTGGAAGTGAGACTCACTACAGAAGATTTGTCGGTACATAAACCCAAAGATTGATCTAGAAGTCATTCATTTATCATTTTCATTCTAATATTATCAGATAAGATGCAGACACCAGCTTTATTTAGATGGAGACCATCTACACAGTAAAATCGTGGTCTCTCCCAAAATAAATCACAGTTCATCACAAAATCAACGTTCACTGATGATTGAACACCATCTCAATAACCAGTCATTTAATGCTGAGAGCCTACTGGAAGTTTCACTGCTCATCCTAAGCATTGGTAAAGGACCTGAAACAATAATCCTCGCATTACAGGCGAAAGCCCGAACAGACTCAACCAGGGAAACAAAATCTCTTTTGAGAATTTCTGAATGTCGTAATATCATTCACCCTGACTCCAGCTCGCAGAGGAGGCACAGCATTCCACTGAGTTCGCTGATTGAGCTCGCCGTCGTTTGGGCCTCGCACAGGTGTGCTAAACCCTGCTACATTTTCTCGTCCAGACTCGAGTAGTTTTTTCTTTTCTAAGAGAGTCGACTGCCTCTTCAATAACTCATGAATTTGATTTTCTAGTTGTTCCAATTCAGCCTCTATTTCAAAAAACTCTGAGGCAACAAGTCCAGTACAGACTGCATTTGTAAACATTGCGGTCTCTGCCATCTCCATGCGTGCGTGCGTGCGTGAGTCATTCATGTGTTTGAGTCATTCAATTGTCCTCTGTGTGAAAAGATGGATCTCAAAACCATACAGTCCCTGTTGGAGAGGGTTCAAAAAGATGCTGGGAAACCAAAGAATTTGCTTGACCTGGAGGATTTTTCTGAAGAACATTGGGCAGTTTAACTGCTCAGGACAAACAAGGGACTGAAGAACAACCATAAAAACTTTTTTTTTTTTTTTACGCCATGGTTCATCCAGGTAACAACAACGATAAACCTCTGAATGGGGTCATTTTTATACATTCAGCTATTTTTTTGTCTTGTGAAGTATATGTAAACTATCAATATTATGTAAAATATCTTATTTAGGACATTACTAAATAAAAAAATAATAAATAAAAAAATAGCATTTTGAATGATCTCCCTTATTTTGTCAAAATCATTAAAAAAAATTTTTTTTGCAATGTGTATGTAAACTTTTGAGCACAACTGTATATCACTGCCGTGAGTGCCGTCTAAATTTTAGGTAGGGGTGCCTGTAAAAATAGTAATATAATTTTACTTACATTTACCATTCAAAACCTTTACCATTACTTACATGATCCTTAAAAACATATGCAAATTTGGTGCTCAAGAGACATTTCTTACTTATTTTCACAGTTTAAAACAGTTATTCTGCTTAATATTTTTGTTGAAACATTGTTATACATTTTGTAATACATTTTGTAGGATTCTTTGATGAAAAGAAAGTTTAAGAAAATGTAATATATACACAAAAATGTACACTATTGTACACACACTCTCTCTGTATAAGTATACATTTATGGAGCTTTCACTTATGCTTTTGTCTTTCATGGCAGAAAAAAAAAAATCATAAGGGTTTAAAGCAAAATTAGAGCGAGTAAATGATCAATCATGCATGTGATATCCCAAATGCATGATTGATCATTTACTCGCTCTCATTTTGCTTTAAGCCCTTATGATTTTTTCTTTTTAAATAACAGCTTGGCTGCCAGATTCAAAATTACCATAACTGTAATTCTGTGCAATTTTACAAACTACATGCAGCACAACCCACCATGCTTCCCATACTAACACCGGAGTCTCAGGAATATCTAACACACACAGGTCAATCTGATGTTTTCACTCCTACTATATATATTTCCCATGGATCTCTCTCTCGCTCTCTGCCTCTCTCCAGCGCTCCCTCATCCTCTCATCTCCCTTCCTTTTCTCCTTCTACCAGATGGCTGACCCATCTGCTCCCTCTCTCTTGCTATCCCTGCCTTTACCTCCATCTCCATCTCTCCTGATATACCCCTTGGCTTTTGGAGTGTAGGTCCAAACCACATAGTTCATACATTTCATAAATGTCAAAGTCACACCAAATTAACCCCAAGGTTACACATAGACACCACAGCCTCAAGGATGGGAGAAAGAAGGAGAGAATAATCTGTGTTTTCAATCTCTTTAGCTTTATCTCAAGCGTCTCTCCTGCTGCGTCATGCTGCATATCTCAAGAGGCGTGTTGGGCTATAAGCTGATCTGATCGTAGTGAGGTTTTCCATCTCTGCCAAAATGTCTCCCTTTCCCTCCATATGCAAGTTTAGCCTTCATAATCTGTTTGTGCAAGCAGGGTTTCGGAGTATCCACCAACATTGTTCCAGACTTAAAATGCTCAAGTCATACATGTTTTTATTTAAAGGTATAGTTTACCCAAAATAATGAAAATTCTGTCATTAGTTACTCATATCATTTAAAACACCTATGACTATTTTTTTTTTCCAGGGAAAAAATAATTCTTTCCATATACACAGATGAGGCATAACATTATGACCTAATATTGTGTTGGTACCACTTTTGCTGCCAAAACAGCCCTGACCCCTGAAGGCGGACTAGACCCCTGAAGGATCTGGTACCAAGATGTTAGCAGCAGATCCTATAAATCCTGTAAGTTGTGAGGTCTCCATGGATCGGACTTGTTTGTTCAGCACATCCCACAGATGCTCGATTGGATTGAGATCTGGGGAATTTGGGGGCCAAGTCAACACCTCAAATTCGTTGTTATGTTCCGCAAATTATTCCTGAACCATTTTTGCTTTGTGGCATGGTGCATTATCCTGCTGAAAGAGGCCACAGTATACTATTTCCATGAAACGGTGTACATGGTCTACAACAATGCTTAAGTAGGTGGTACATGTCAAAGTAAAATCCACATGGATGACAGGACCCAATATTTCCTAGCAGAACATTGCCCAAAGCATTACAATGTGCTTCTCAATATTCCTTGTTTCCTCGCTCCTCCATCCTATGACCCAGAAACCAACCGAGCTCAGCCATCTTGTAGGACATCTCAACTCTCTAATTGTACTTCGAGGAGGCGAGGATCTAGGAGTAAGGAGGCTTCCTGAGGAGTCATGAGCGAGGATACACAGGTGTACCCTTTGCGCAAGTGTTTTATTGACTAAACGTGACACACGTATAAATTCTCCTCCCCCTTCACATCTTGCCACAATTTATTAATTATTATTATTATGTTTACATGTACAAGACACAAATGTATGTCAAATAGCAACAACTGTAGAACAGCTGCAGAATTATATCAAAGCACAAGAAAATTAAAGAAAACTTAACAAACTGTAATACTATAATAGTGACGCTAAAGGGAGCGAGGATATATCATTTCACTTGATTCAATTCCTTCATCCTCGCGTCTTTTCCTTGCATCCTTCTCTTGCATCCTGAAGGGGTGGAGCTAAGACGTGAGGAAAGGAAGCGAGGAAAAGAAATGAGGATGCATAAATAAGAATTGAGTAGAACCCACTTGATTCAATTCCTCTTGTCCTTGTGTCTTTTCCTTGCATCCTTCCCTCGCATCCTGAAGGGGTGGAGCTAAGACGTGAGGAAAAGAAATGAGGATGCATAAATAAGAATTGAGAAGAACCCACTTGATTCAATTCCTCTGTCCTTGCGTCTTTTCCTTGCGTCCTTCCCTCGCATCCTGAAGGGGTGGAGCTAAGACGTGAGGAAAAGCAATGAGGATGCATAAATAAGAATTGAGAAGAACCCACTTGATTCAATTCCTCCATCCTCGCGTCTTTCCCTCGCATCCTGAAGGGGTGGAGCTAAGACGTGAGGAAAAGCAATGAGGATGCATAAATAAGAATTGAGAAGAACCCACTTGATTCAATTCTTCCATCCTCGCGTCTTTCCCTCGCATCCTGAAGGGGTGGAGCTAAGACGCGAGGAAAGGAAGCGAGGATGCATAAATAAGAATTGAGAACAACCCACTGTCTCCGTCTGCTTGCCTTCTTCCCACAGTGCATCCTGGTGCCATGTGTTCCCCAGGTAAGCGACGCACATGCACCCGGCCATCCACGTAATGTAAAAGAAAACGTGATTAATCAGACCAGGCCACCTTCTTCCATTGCTCCGTGGTCCAGTGAAGACGTGCCCACTGTTGGCTCTTTCAGGTGAGCAGGGGTCAGTATGGGCACCCTGACTGGTGCTCCATACGAATCAAACTGCGATGCACTGTGTATTCTGAAAACCTTTCTATCAGAACCATAATTAACTTCATGTTGGTTAAGCCTTGGCCGCCCATGACCCTGTCGCCAGTTCACCACTGTTCCTTCCTTGGACTAATTATGATAGATACTGACCACTGCACACTGTGAACACCCCATAAGAGCTGCAGTTTTGGAAATGCTCTGACCCAGTCGTCTAGCCATCACAATTTGGCCCTTGTCAAACTCAAATCCTTATGCTTGCCCATTTTTCCTGCATCTAACACATCAACTTTGAGGACAAAATATTCACTCGCTGCCTAATATAGGCTATCCCACCCACTAACAAGTGCCGTGATGAAGAGATAATCAGTGTTATTCACTTCACCTGTCAGTGGTGATATAAATGTTATGCCTGATCGGTGTAGTTACAATAAATGAGGATTGAGACTTTTAAGTTTCAAAAGGGCACAAAAGCATAATTCGGTTCTCAAGTTCAACTCAATAAGCAGTCAACATATCCCCAAAGGGGAGGATAAGTGAATGACGACTTAAATTTCGGAATGTTCTTCACACAAAGCTATTGTATGACTTCAGATGACTTAGAATATAGTGCATGAGTCATTTGGACCTCTTTTATGATGCTTTTGGTTTCCTTTTTACAGCTTGGAAGCCTCAGTACCCATGAGGACTAATTGCATGGAGAAAGATAGGCCTACCTAATTCATCAATTTTGTGTTTGATGGAAGAAAGAAAGAAATTCATACAGATTTGGAATGACATGAGGTTAATTATTTTTAGGCGAACAAGTTCCCTAATTATTTCCCTGAGGACCACTTTTCATGCAAGTGTGAAGTTTTTTGTGCTAAAAAGAACCATAATTTAGTTTTTCACTGACATTTTCCACCTTGTACTTTACACTGTTAGTTTTTTTTTTATCTCCACTGAAATGAATAATGAGTATAAGAGATGATTATTGATCTTGTTAAAAAAAAAAAAAAAAAAAGGACCAAACTATCACATTTAGCCCACAGTAAATAATCTCCCACTATGCCTTATATTATTTATATAATACTGAATTATATTCCTGCTCACCTTTACTGGTTTTTATTTGCGCTTTGGCATGTCTTAACTGAAATGGCAACATGACATATCACATTAAGGTCCAGATGATGAGTACCAAAAGGATAAAAAAATAAAGCAAGGTTTATTAAGTAATTCACAGGTAATCCAAACACAAACTCCACAAAACAATAATCAATACCGGACAATGAGGAGCTGAAAACAGAGCATTTATTCACAAGATAACAAAATAAATATCAATCAGGTGTTCAATGAGTGTCCATAGTAACATTAATGGCAGGAAACGAAAACAAAGGAAACTGAATGTGAACAAACTGAAAGTCCACGATAATTAAACTAAATGAACAAATAGCAGAATGTCCCTGATACATGACATGTAATAGCGACATGACATGATAAAGACACTTATTCAAATCCTATATGCTTAACCTTTCAATAAACAATTTAATTGTGTTTGTCTTTAGTGACCTGAAGCATAATTTTATTTAAATAATATCCATCTCCCTCTATGTTCAGGTTTTGGAAGCTGAGGAGACTATTGTAACGAAAGTCCACTGAAGAGGCAAGTATTTGGAACCCAAGTGCAGTCTCTTTATTTTATCAAACTGAAATCCAAAACATTAAACAAAAGGCTTGGCTTGACATGAACCAAAACATAAACTTGAACCATAACTAACACTCACCAACACAGCAGGTTACACATATAATAACAAACCAAGACACATGGCAAACATGAGGACTTAAATACACACAGACTAATGACTAGACAGTGACACCTGTGAACAGTGATTAAACAATGAACCAATGACAGAACACGACAAGATCACATGAGGGATCTGACAGAACATGACAAACTTAGAAACATGATAAACTGAAAACATGAAACATGAACACGAACCAACACCAAAACACCCTGTGACACAGATAGTGAGAGACAGTCGGAGAAGTGTGATGGGGTGGCCTACCTGCCGTGAGAAAAGTAAACAGAGCATAAAGAACCTCTTCAGACACACAGTAGTGCTATCAGAAGCCACAATCCTGTAAAACTGCAGTGAATCTGCAATAGATAAGTGAACACAGAAGATTCCTATGACCAGTCCATATCCTTGTAATCATTGTGTTGATATATTAATTTCTTTGAAATCAGAAAGCTGCAAACGTTCAAAACTATCTGTTTTTGAGTTTTAGTTTCAATAAAGAAAATTCAATGAATAAAGGACATTTTGAGTCCCAAAAGTTATACAACCGGCTTCACAGACAAGGCTTAAGCCTAGACTACAATACATGTTTGAGCTGTTTTAACTGAACACAACTTGCACTGATATATCTTAAAATACTCTATGTCAGTGCCATTGTTTTGTCTTAAAGGATTAGTTCACCTCAAAATGAAAATTTCCTGAAAATTTACCACACACATCTTTCTTTCTTCAGTGGAAAAGAAATTAAGTTTTTTGAGGAAAACATTTCAGGATTTGTCTTCACACAATGGACTTCAATTGCAACCAATATGTTGAACGTCCTCATCAATGCAGTGATCCCAGCTGAGGAATAGGTTCTTATCTAGCCTAAATTGTTAAATTGTAAAGAAGTGCCGCCCCATTGTTTATAAGTGTGGAGAAGGAGGATCGTTCAAATTTTATTGTATGTTGAATGACATATTTATTATTGAATTTATCATTATTTTACCTGTTTTGTTAAAAAAGCGTTTTTATTAGTCTTCGAACGTTCCTTTTGTAAACAATGGGGCAGTACTTCCACCCCCGTTTGGTGTGACCTTTATAACGTATACGTTACGTAATGCCAGGCTCATTGCAGACCAGCACAAGACGATCAATTGCGGTTAAAAAGTATATACGTACATTTAAATTTTTTTTATAAAATGATCGATCGTTTCACTAGATAAGAACCTATTCCTCAGCTGGGATCGCGCAGTACCATTTGAAGCACTCCAAAGCCCTTTGAAACTGCATTGATGTGGACGTTCAACATATTGGTTGCAATTGAAGTCCATTGTGTGGAGAAAAATCCTGAAATGTTTTCCTCAAAAAAAATAATTTCTTTTCCACTGAAGAAAGAAAGACATGGACATCTTGGTTGGCATGGGGTGAGTAAATTATCAGGAAATGTTCATTTTGAGGTGAACTAATCCTTAGGTTGCACATTCTGACATTCAGTTTGGAGTTCAGGAGATTGTCTTGACCAGGACCACACCCCTAAATGCATTGAAGCAACTGCCATGTGATTGGTTGATTAGATAATTGCATTAATGAGAAATTGAACAGGTGTTCCTAATAATCCTTTAGGTGAGTGTATACAGTGACTCCAAATAATATTTGAACACTTAATTTACAATATACACAATTTCTCATTAATGCAATTATCTAATCAACCAATCACATGGCAGTTGCACTGACTCCAGCTCCAGTCCACTCTTTGTGAATCTCCCCCACATTTTTGAATGGGTTTTGTTTCACAATCCTCTCCAGGGTACGGTTATCCCTATTGCTTGTACACTTTTTTCTACCACATCTTTTCCTTCCCTTCGCCTCTCTATTAATGTGCTTGGACACAGAGCTCTGTGAACAGCCAGCCTCTTTTTTTCCAATGACTTTTTGTGTCTTGCCCTCCTTGTGCAAGTTGTCAATGGTCGTCTTTTGGACAAATGTCAAGTCAGCAGTCTTCCCCATGATTGTGTAGCCTACAGATCTAGACTGAGAGACCATTTAAAGGCCTTTGCAGATGTTTTGAGTTAATTAGCTGATTAGAGTGTGGCACCAGGTGTCTTCAATATTGAGCCTTTTCACAATATTCACATTTTCTGAGATACTGAATTTGGGATTTTCCTTTGTTGTCAGTTATAATCATCAAAATTAAAAGAAATAAACGTGAAATATATCAGTCTGTGTGTAATGAATGAATATAATATACAAGTTTCACTTTTTGAATGGAATTAATTAAATAAATCAACTGATATTCTAATTATATGACCAGCACCTGTACATGCTTTTGCACTATATAACAAAATATCAAAACAAATGGCATTATTTTAAAAGTCCCATGGCATGGCATTTTTCTATTATTTTATAATGTTTCCTGAGGTGTACTTATATTGTTAGTATGACTTTTACATCATAAAATGTCATAATTTAGAAATAAAAGGCATTTTTTCAATACTGCTGTTTGCCCTGTGGCTGAATGCCCTGCTTCAAGAGGCGTGTCTGCTGTGAGACTTCAGTAAAAACGCCCACTGTTGTGATTGGCTGACATCTTTGTATTTTAAATGAGCGGAGGGGGCGTGGTTTAACTTGGTCTACGAGGCACGAGCAGGCACGAGCTGCTGCCAGAGAGACGGATGGACCTGAGTTCACTTCACATCAGTTCTCAGCATGTCTGAACTGTTGTAGTTACAGCATATACTTCAGGTTATTAGTCTATTTCTAGTCGGAGGGACTGTCACTCATGTCAGAAAGTTAGTAACTTTAGTAAATTATGGATCAGCGCTGACTGGAGATGCGAACCGTTTAGAAAGATTCAGTCCGATTTGGTGAACTGATTCGGTTCACTAAAAAGAACAGGTTCAAAAGAAAGATCGTTCGCGAACCGGACATCACTAACGTACCAGAGACGGAGCTCAGCGATCGCTAACAAAGTTATTTATAGTACCTACTGAGTTATGAGAGCGCTGTCAGTCAGCGCGAGTTTATTGTGTTTGTATCTGAGAGTTCTGAATAAACACGAGTCCCAGTCACACCGAGTCCGTCTTCATCATTATTACCAACTTTGTAACACATGCAAAGTACCATTACAGCTGTCGAGATGAACGAGTTAAAAGTAAGTGTTGATAATAGCATTATTTTTAAAATAAAATAAAAGCGTCAGTGACGCGCGTTGAGTACACAGCGCAAACAAAGACACAACAGCAGTAATCGAATGTAATCCAGTTTATGGATTAGTTATGGGGCTAGGCTGGCTAGCCCGAATATGCTCACGCTTACCCCCCTTCTGCTTAATCTCACGCCGCGTTTGGTGCCTCCGCTGTGGGCCAGATGCAGTACTGGGGGTCGGGGATGTTGAAGGCCAACGGCCAGTGCAGCCCGAGCTTCGGCGTGTGTGAGGCCGATGTTGAGCAGAAACTCATGACTGTATGCACATTTTAGAACCGGTAGACGCGACGAGGACGTACAAAAACACTGACTCACAAGATAGAAAACACGAAAACACCGTTCTGTCTGGAGAGAGAGAAGCCGCATTGTGTGCACGAATAATAAATAATTAGCTACACATCAGAAATTACTGCTCACATATCAGAAGGAACTGAAAAAAGACTTCTGTTTTCATTTGTACATCCAAACACTGAGAAACTGCCAGCATTCACTCGTTCACAAGGAATGATCTCTCTCGCGCTTGCATGGGCGTGCCAGATTCTCTGGGCGGAGGAAAGGGAGGTAACCGTTCCTGCTTGGACGTCAAACCAGGAGACTTCAGGATTGGCTCGTCTGGCCTGTCATTTTCTCAAAGGCAGAGAGAGACAGCCAGAACTCGGGTTTACACCGATCAACATTTCTATCCACTTGGGGACAATATTCAGGCTAGGGGAACAATATTAATGTTGAAAAACCTCATAAAATGAAAATTTCATGCCATGGGACCTTTAAAGAAATATCAAACATGGGAACACTTTTCAATCAAAACACTTGATGCAGCAATAAATTGATGTTCAACAGATTGAATAGATGTTGTTACAATTGAATACAAAACATCTTGAATACTTGTGTAGAACTTCACCGGTGGTTACTCCTGCTAGTACACCTGTGTAAACTTGAGTTCTGAGAAAAGCATTAGTGTCATTTGTTTCCAGATGCCACTGATGTTTTGCACACTGCAATACAAGCCAGACATTTTTGTGACTTAAGTGTCCAGATGCATTTTGGCGCCACTGTATTTGTAAACATATACTTTGAATGTTCAAGTTGATTTGGTTGAATTTTGTTAAATGAATATACACTACTGTTCACAACTTTGGAGATTTTTTTAAATGTTTTTGAAAAGTCTCTTGTGCTCCCGAGGTCAAGTTTATTCTATTGTGAAATATTAAAATTTAAAATAACAGTTTGTTTTTTTTTGTATTTTAATAGATTTTAAAACATAATGTATTCCTGTGATGGCAAAGCTGAATTATTCATATTTTCTGGAACAGTGTTCTGTGCACATCACATCTGCGTCATAAGTCATATGTCAGAACAATTACCCACTTCCAGGTCAATTTAGCCCGTTTACACCAGTGGTGATAATGAAACTAGATGGACAGTGACAACATCTACACCCTCAAGGCACAATTTCCCAAGTATTCAGCAGTGCTTCCAAGGAGTCCGAGACACCTGCGCACTGCCTTGCAACCGTCTCCAGTATTGGCTTCTGTTTTATGATCGCCGCTCCAGCTGTCGTGAGCATATTGGGGGAGGAGGAGGATGAGGAGCATGATGCAGCAAGGGACGTCTGCCTCTTCATCTCATTTCCCACGCTGACGCATCAGTTAGGCATCCGGAGGCATTCAGCTCGAGGCTTGGTATCCAGCCCAGGCCTTATGGTGTTCCTGGGAGCTCCCAGCACAGCACAGATTTGCCAATTAATAAGATGAAAGCCAAGTCTACATGGGCACGATCACAGCAAAGAATTACCGAAGTCAGGTGATGCAAACAAACAAACGGTTGAGATTAGAACCGAAGCAGACATCGAGCTGTAAGTGGATGCACAGCGGGTCGTACGGCAGAGACCGATTGTGCGCATCTTCAGCAGACACCGGGACTTAGTAAAACTAATTAAAGCTGCAAATGGGAATGAAGACAGAAGCGGCAAGGGTGAGAAGCAGTGGTAAACTGCAGATTAGGAGTCATTCTGTCTTTATTAAACCTCATCTCTCAGAAAGGGACACTGGCATCACACACACACTGCTAAGTACTACACTGTGATCTAACAACACAATTAATTACAGCACAGATGCACTACCAGACACTTAATATCTACTAATAAGGTAAATAAATCTGAGAGCTGAAGTAAGACACCCTGTATGATTTCTCTCAAATACCCACAGGGTGCAACAGTCCAGATCTTCTCCTAAGATACAGAGATACATATCCAAGACGCTACAAGTAATAAACCTGTCCTTGATTTACTGGATGAGATGAGCCAGCATTGGCTAAAATAAATCCTCTCAAGGTAAGGCTGGATCAGCTGGGCATTCTGTCTTAAGTAGTTTAATGGGGCAAAACAAAGATATTAAAAAAATTAGTGGGGAAAAAAAATTCTGCCTACTTAAAAGGCATAGAATTTTAAACAGTCGCATATCTCATCTTATTTCTACCACTTTTACGATTTAGATTTAAGTGATCCTAAAAGGGCTTGTCAAACTGCACTTAGCCCTGGGTCATCGTTGTTTCTAAACCCCGCTTTTAATCCCAGGTAAAGGAACATTTCATAATTTGGAATTGGGGTTAGCACCAGTTTTTACATGGGGATATGAAACCCTACTCTGGAGTTTTTATCAAGCGGCCCAACACGGTTTTATCCCACGGTCTCTCTTGACATTTACATTTACATTTCTGCATTTGGCAGACGCTTTTATCCAAAGCGACTTACAGTGCCAATCCCCCTGAAGCAACATGGAGTAAAGTGCCTTGCTCAAGGACACACTGGTGGTGACCGCTGGGATCGAACCAGCAACCTTCTGCATATCAGTTCCATGGTTTAACCCACTGGACCACCATCTCATCTTGAATCCAACACGAAAGGGACTTAAACTGCAATTTAACGACTGGCCGATAAAGACAGTTCAAATGTTAAAATGCCCAACTTTACAGCATAAAAAAAAATATGTTTACATCCTGGTACAAAAAGTGGTTTCGTACTATACAGCTAATTGTGCCCCTCATGACAACTGTGAGGGGTGGTGATTTTTTTTTTTTTTTTCATAACTCATCCATTTAAATTATATTAAGCTTTAAAGGCGTGGCCACTCGAGTGACAGGTGGATTGCCACTATGCTAGACGTTGTGGTTTCAGCAAACAGACACCTCAGCTCCACCCACATTCTGCCTCTTCGCCTTTTTTCAGTTATCCAGGAGTGACACACGATGACGCGCTGCCAAGATGGTGACGGCCTGCCTTAGGTTTCAAAAATGCTTTTGAGAAACCTACGGTCACGGACTCTACGTCCATATTTTTTTTACAGTCTATGGTTTTTATATAAACAGGTTGCATGCTACACTCGTCCAATCAAAGACACTGACACAGCAAATATGCAAATAAGGATGTTAACCCATGCTTAGGCATGTACAGTGTGAAACATCTTACACTGAACAAAATTATAAACGCAACACTTTTGTTTTTGCCCCCATTTTTCATGAGCAAAGATCTAAGACTTTTTCTATGTACACAAAGGGCCTATTTCTCTCAAATATTGTTCACAAATCTGTCTAAATCTGTGTTAGTGAGCAATTCACCTTTGCCGAGATAATCCATCCACCTCACAGGTGTGGCATATCAAGATGCTGATTAGAAAGCAGGTGTGCCTTAGGCTGGCCACAAAAAAAGGCCACTCTAAAATGTGCAGTTTTATCACACAGCACAATGCCACAGATGTCGCAAGTTTTGAGGGAGCGTGCAATTGGCATGCTGACTGCAGGAGTGTCCACCAGAGCTGTTGCCTGTGAGTTGGATGTTTTCTCTACCATAAGCCGTCTCCAAAGGTGTTTCAGAGAATTTGGCAGTACATCCAACCGGCCTCACAACCGCAGACCACGTGTAACCACACCAGCCAAGGACCTCCACATCCAGCATCTTCACCTCCAAGATCGTCTGAGACCAGCCACCCGGCTATAGGCTATTCTTAATCAATGGTCTTTGGCCCAAGCGCAGCTGCATATTAAACATTCCTGAGGTAAATAATGTACAATATAAAAAAATGACAGCCCTCAGCTGCTTCTCAAAACTTTTAATTTGTTTACATATTCATAAAATATAATATCCGAATGTAACAGTTATTGCTATAACCATTCATAAAATATTCTAGTTATGAATATTCAAATGCTAAACTCCTGCATCGCAAAGCTGTTTAAAAACTCTTCCAACGGCTCTGCTCCATCGTTAGTTCGGACAGGTGATGCGACACGCAATGGCAGTTGGGTGTTTTTCACTCTCCACTTCCTGTGAAATGATGTATCGATGTTCCCTTCTTCCCTTCGCCGTTCACAGTACCCTTCGAACTGAACATGTTCGCTCCCTTTGGATTGGAATCTCACTTGAGATGGCGGAATACCCTGTAAAATCCACTTCGCAGTTCACTTACGGTCGAATGGAACGCACCCCAGGATTCCATTTACCCAGGGTTTAGAATGACCCAGGGTTAACTATTTCACATGTGAAAAGCCCTAGAAAGTACCAGCCACAATTAAAAATGATTGAATGTCATTGCATTAGCAAAATATGAAACGATTTTTATAAATATAACACAAGCACACAAAATGAAGTTTTTTTTTAAGTGGTGTTGATATTTTTACATTATATTATTTATGTTTATAAATAGATACCTTAAGACACTGACACTTTTGAAGCGTCAAACGTAGATGGAATAAGTTCACAGTTAATACGATGTACTGGAAAGGAAGTGACAATTGTGGACCACATTTCTTTGCACATGAAATCTGGCCAGTGTATTTAAACATGGTAAAAAGTACTAATTGAGCTGATAGTAGCTGAAAACATCATCAAATTAGCTAAAATATTTAATGAATCATGTAAGGCAGGGGTTTTCAAACTGGGATCCGGGGACCCCCAGGGGTCCTCCAGAAGGTTCTGAGGGGTCCCCAGAAATTTTCAGGGAATAAAAAGACAAAACAAAAATGGTTAAAGTCTACATTTTTAAAGTCGTTTCATTTCTAAACGTTTCTCTCCTTTCTTGCCGTATACATACTTTCTAGAATTGTATATGTTTGCTTTGTATATTTCTAGTGAGTTTTTCCTCACTATAGTTCCCTTTATCTTGCTCACTGGGGCTGTAAGGCAGTATTCTTAACGCAGGACTTGAGCTGCTTACATACATTTATTGTGAAAGTTGCTTATACAAATTATTTTTCATTGAAAAATGTTCTTCAGGTTTATACATCTAACATTAAGTATAGCTTATAATGTATTTAGAATACAAGTTGTATTTATAATGTCACACTATTTATCTAACAGTTTAAATGTTTTTTCATACATAAAAATATATAGATGGATTTTAGGAAGGGGGTCCCTCATAAAAGGTTTGTCATATTTGGGGGTCCTTGGCATCATAAAGTTTGAAAACCCCTGGTGTAAGGGACAAGGAACATGTAGAACTACTGTATGTGAATGATGGATACTTTTGCAGAGGGCACAGATTCTGTGTGGTCACAAACACTGAAGTTAGAAAACATCACTTAGTTTTATATTTTGTTATTTGCTTCAATGGCATACATTTTAAGCGTAGCTTAAGTATCCAAATTCTTTTAGAGGCACTGTATAATAGTCACTTCCAGATGCCTGGAAATCTGGATGAGAAAATAATGGACACTGCAGAAATAAAACATAATGTATATTACAAAACATGTGCGTACAACAACTGTGCAACAATCTGTGCAACACCAAGTTTCACACAGAGACAGTGGCTTCATCCGAAAACCAAGTCAGCTGACTTGTTGTCTCGCTGCCTTATCAGGCAATGACTTGTAAGGCAGCGCAAGCGCACAAAGGTATCTCACAAAACAAATTTTGGACAGACTTCTGAGGCAGTGTAACAGTTTAAGGATCTACAGCAAAATAAATCGAGCTTTGGTGAGAACTAATTTAAATACAACAGTAATTTCTCGGTAGAAATGACATCAGAAGTGGAAAATGTTGGTAAAAAAATTACATTTACACACAAACTGACCAGCAACCACAACTTTCAGACGCCATCTTTCTTTTTCTAGCTCATCTGTCATCGAATGGAAAGCATAGGATTGTGGGATATCAAAGGCAGTGAAGGATACCGTCTTTAAAAAAAATCGATCAGATGAAGGTCTCTCAGGAAGCAGGAAGTGAAGCTAACATTGGATTCGGATATGCCTTGATGCCTTACCTTGAAATGTGTCCTCCGAAGGCAGCCTTTCCAGTTTTCGGATGCAGTCAGAGTCTCTTTAACGACAAGATGCAGCTGAAAAGTCAAGTGAGAGGAGGAAGTGCCACAGTCGCACTTTGTTTGGCCTTTTACCCTGCCAATGTGATAATTTGCGCCTATTATGTTCTCTACATCGCTGATTGGCTCATTACTCTGTCACATTTCATGTTGACAATCTGTCTACAATTTGACCTGAATCCACTCTCTAAAAAAAAAAAGCCTGTCACTGGGGCAGTACTCTTAGAACTATTAAAGCATTAGCGGCTCCTGACCGTAAGTTTATGTAGGGCAGATTCTGTATCTTAGCGCAAGCTTCTGATAAACATTTTGTACGTTTTATATTCTAATCGCTGAACACATGCAGAACACTTTTGGCAGAGGTTGCGTTATTCAGCCTGAGGGTGGCTCACTAATGTTGGTTGACAGGCTTTAAGTACACATGACACATGCAGAATGCTATCTTAGAATTGCCTTAATAGGCCTATTTATTGCCTCTGAATGTTGTTTTAGGGCAGTCATGGCCTAATGGTTAGAGAGTCGGACTTGTAACTGGAAGGTTGCGGGTTCGAGTCTCAGGTCCGGCAGGAATTGTCGTGGGGGGAGTGAATAACCAGCGCCCTCCTCCACCCTCAATACCACGACTGAGGTGAGACCCTTGAGCAAGGCACCAAACCCCCAACTGCTCCCCAGGCGTCGCAGCAATATGGCTGCTCACTGCTCCGGGTGTTTGTGTGTGTGTGTGTGCACTTGGATGGGTTAAATGCAGAGCACAAATTCCAAGTATGGGTCACCATACGTGGCCACATGTCACTTCACTTTAGAATGTTAGAAGTTGTGGAGGAATTCCGGTGAGAAAAAAAAGTAAATTCTATTCTCAGAACAAACATAAAACAAACAACAGAACTACATAGGAAGAACAGAAAAAAAATGAAAATTCTGTCATCATTTACTCACCCTCAAGTTGTTCCAAACCTGTATGAATTTCTTTCCTCAGTTGAACACAAAATACGACATTTTTAAGAATGTTAGTAATCAAACAGTTGATGGGCTCCATTGATTTCCAAAGTATTTTTTTTTTCCATACTATGGAAGTTAATGGGGCCCATCAACTGTTACCGACATTCTTCAAAACATTCTTCTTTTGTTATTTTGGAGTTGTTATGGTTGTTTGCAGGCCCGCAATCATCAGGACACCTATAAGGTTGTCCAAGGTCTTGTTGACTAATGGCTTGGAAAGAAGGCAACAATAAATAATAATAGCCAAACAAATAATGTCTACAAGAAATATGTATTTAATATCTACAAAAAATAATGTATAAAAATGTATGCATTAAAAATGTAGGTCTATAATATATATATATATATATATATATGAAGAGTTCAGATGCAAAAGCCTCTAAAAGCCACTTCAGTCAAAAATGAGATAACAATACTGAGTGAATGCTCTCCGCATATATACGTTCATAAAATACTTTCACTTCAAACCCATTAAATCCCAGCCTCAGCCCATTCAGAAATACCAGTACTTAGGTAGAAACCTATACATAGAAGCCTGACAAAAATGCTTATTTTAATGAAAAACGTCAGCCGGACTTAGAGGCTATATACAGTTGCAAGAAAAAGTATGTGAACCACTTGCAGAATCTGTGAAAATGTGAATAATTTAAACTAAATAATAGAGATCATACAAAATGCATGTTATTTTTTATTTAGTACTGTCCTGAATAAGATATTTTACATTAAAAAAATGTACATAGTCCACAAGACAAAAAAAATAGCTGGATTTATTAAAACGACTAATCATTAAAATGATTCTTAATACCGTGTGTCGTTCCCTGGATGATCCGCAGCTGTTTGTTTGGTTTTTTTTTTTGTGATGGTTGTTCTTGAGTCTTTTGTTTGTCCTGAGAAGTTAAACTGCCCAATGTTCTTCAGTTTTCCAGCGTCTTTTGCATATGTTAACCCTCTCCAGCAGGGACTGTGATTTTGAGATCCATCCTTTCACAGTGAGGACAATTGAGGGACTCAAACACAACTATTAAAAAAAGGTTCAAACATTCACTGATGCTCCAGAAGGAAATACGATGCATTAAGAGCTGGGGGTGAAAACGTATTGAATTTGAAGATCAAGGTAAATTGTACTTCATTTGTCTTCCGGGAAACATACAAGTATCTTCTGTTGCTTTCGAAGGGCAGTACTAAATTGAAAAAAAGTACATTAAACAAAATAAGAAATATTTGGAGCTCTTCATCCTGTTCAAAGTTTTTCACCCCCAGCTCTTAGTGCATCGTGTTTTCTTCTGGAGCATCAGTGAATGTTTGAACCTTTTTTAATAGTTGTGTTTGAGTCCCTCAGTGTGAAAAGATGGACTGTATGAATCTCAAAATCATACAGTCCCTGCTGGAGAGGGTTAAAATATGAAAAAGATCTCAAGAACAACCATCACAAAACAAAACAAAAACAGCCGTGGATCATCCAGGTGACGACACACAGTATTGAGAATTAATGGTTCATAACCTTTTGAATGGATCGTTTTAATAAATTCAGCTATTTTTTTGTCTTGTGGACTATATGTAAACATGTTTTTATGTAAAATATCTTATTCAGGACAGTACTAAATAAAAAATAACGCATTAATATGATCCATTCATTAATTAATATAAAAAATAATATATTAAATAATATATAAATCATAAATAGTGAGTTAATAATAATAAAAAATACTATTGGCTGCTTGTTTAGTGACGTTACATCACACTAGAAACTGTGTAAACATCATTCACCACTGCTTTCTACACAGATGTGTTGGCATACATAAAAAATTAAGAGCAGAATAATAATAAGCAATATTATGAGGGATGTATAAACTGAGAAAGAAACAGTTCTTGACTCTGATCTGGTTCTGACCTCTGTAGACTTATATCACTCTTTACAGTTATATCTTAAACTTAGTAGCAAAAGTGCATAGAGAAGGCAAAAGCACTTCTGTAATACAGAATTAAAGGCGAAAACTGTGCTTTGCTCAATGAAGAATAAGATGAATAGATCAGTCAATCACATTTCAGCTGAGAATGAGTGACACAGTGCTGAAATCATATATACAGTGACAAATACCAGAGCTAAATTACTTAAATGTAGGTCAAAATCCTTTAAGTGGCTCCATTAAGAATCTTAAATCACTTTCAAGGTGAATGGAATGTGGAAATACAACCCTAAAACTACGTTGCCATAGCAACAATACTCTTACAACATACTTTTTCACTTAACATACTTTTTCACACTAAAGGGGGAAGTAAAGGCCAAAGTTCATTGTAAAGTGTGAAGTGTATGAACCGAAACCTTGCATCAAGGTCAGATGTCATCATTTAGTAAGGCACTAGACACCATATAGGTCATGGAATCGATGTATATCTTTAGCTAAGAGTGCGTGTAGGTGTGTGTATATAAGCAAATTTTGTGGACTGAGGCGTCACAGTGTGCCCTTGAACAGACAAACAGTTCATGAGCAGACTACTGAAAAAGGCCTTGGAGAGGCACTAGGGAAAGAACACCAGTGATCTGAATCATCACCATCACCATAATGAGGGGAGATCTGTCCTCTCAGAGCGAGAGAGATCATAAAACGAGAAATGGTGGGTAGAGAAGCGAGAGCACGATGAAACCGAGAGATTCTTGGGAAAATAACCAAAAGGAGTCAAATAGAGACAAACACCGGGGTAGATAGAGGAGAAGGGAGACAGAAGATAAGAGCGGCATATGTAGTTATTCAGGGATTCTGCTTCAGCCCTGACAAGCCGACATTATAGGCTAGATAGCAACTGGCGGGTTTCAACACTGCTGGATATTTGAGCTCGTACTTGATTACACACAAGGAATGGAATAGAAAATCAAATGGAAAACAAGAGCAGCCAGGTAAACAGGATGTGTAAAGGACACGACATGGGCTTTCAAGGTAAAGGACGAGCCAAAAATAAGCCTGAAATTAGCATAACACATTCCTGTACCTCAGCCCATTGTGTCCAATACAAAGTCAGTTCATTTCCATAACATGATCTATTCATTTCCACACCAGCCAACACGGAATAAGAACGATAGGAATCTAATCTCCTCACCCAATGACCTTGTCACTCTTCCCAAATCCTTCACCCATCCCATCCCGTCCATTACTACAACTTTCACACAATCCACTACTAGATTTGTCAATTACACCCAATCTTGTCCAGTGGCTGTCAATCACCACCCTGACGTCCTGCCCATTAGATCATCCGTCAGTGGTGGCAGGCCGAACGCATCCCTTCTCATTACCCTCAAGTCGCTGGCCTGGAGAATTACTAGTGCGGCGACAGTGGAGAGGCCTGCAGCGGAGGGGAATGGCTTGAGTAACGAGCTGGAGGGCCTTAATTAAGGCTAGTCCTGCACCGCCGTGAGGAGGGTTGAGGCATTGATTAGCCTGAACAGGAGCGGAGGGGAGATGGCCAATGAGACAGGGCACTCGCGGGAGATTAAGTAGGAAACTACAGGAAAGGAGAGGACTTCACGCCTCAGAGACTCGGGCCTTAGGTGAGCAGGAGGCTGCTTCTGCATTTCTAACATCCCTGTCACAGCAGCCACAAAGATGCTAAACTATCCAAACTAATGGCAGAAATGCACTCTGTGCAAGTATTCAGACGTAAATGGTTGGCCAAGCAAATGGAGCGGTTACTGTGGCAGCAACAAACCTCAGTACTTAAAGTGGCGATGTAACGGAAGTTGCAACAGATCTTTTCTTCCGTATTGTGACGTATACTACCAGTCAAAAGTTTGGAATCATTAAGATTTTTTAATGGTTTTGAAAGAAGTCTCTTCTGCTCACCAAGGCTGCATTTATCTGATCAAAAATACAGCAAAAAAGATTTTTTTTATCATTTTAAAATGCAATTTATTTCTGTGATTCAAAGTTGAATTTTCAGCAACATTACTCCTGTCTTCAGTGTCACATGAACCTTCAGAAATCATTCTAATAAGCCGATTTGCTGCTCAAGAAACATTTAGAAAGTTCAAAAGAACATTATTTTTTCTTTTGCAACATTATAAATGTCTATACTGTCACTTGATCAATTTAATGCATCCTTGCTGAATAAATGTATTATTTTCTTTAAGTTCTTTCCCAAAAAAAAAAAAAAAATCTTACTGACCCAAAACTTTGAACGGTAGTACAATTTTACAAAAGCTTTCTATTTCAGATAAATGCTGTTCTTTTGAACTTTCTATTCATCAAAGAATCCTAAAAAAAAAAATGTTTACACAACTGCTTTCAACATTGATAATAATCATAAATGTTTCTTGAGCAGCAAATAATCATATTAGAATGATTTCTGAAGGATTGTGTGACACTGAAGACTGCTTTGCATCACAGGAATAAATGACATTTTGAAATATATTCAAATAGAAAACAGTTATTTTACATTTTAATAATATTTCACAATATTACAGCTTTTTATATATATATATATATATATATATATATATATATATATATATATATATATATATATATATATATATATATATAGGTCCTTCTCAAATTAGCATATTGTGATAAAGTTTATTATTTTCCATAATGTAATGATAAAAATTAAACTTTCATATATTTTAGATTCATTGCACACCAACTGAAATATTTCAGGTCTTTTATTGTTTTAATACTGATGATTTTGGCATACAGCTCATGAAAACCCAAAATTCCTATCTCAATAAATTAGCATATTTTATCCGACCAATAAAAGAAAAGTGTTTTTAATACAAAAAAAGTCAACCTTCAAATAATTATGTTCAGTTATGCACTCAATACTTGGTCGGGAATCCTTTTGCAGAAATGACTGCTTCAATGCGGCGTGGCATGGAGGCAATCAGCCTGTGGCACTGCTGAGGTGTTATGGAGGCCCAGGATGCTTCGTTAGCGGCCTTAAGCTCATCCAGAGTGTTGGCTCTTGCGTCTCTCAACTTTTTCTTCAAAATATCCTACAGATTCTCTATGGGGTTCAGGTCAGGAGAGTTGGCAGGCCAATTGAGCACAGTAATACCATGGTCAGTAAACCATTTACCAGTGGTTTTGGCACTGTGAGCAGGTACCAGGTCGTGCTGAAAAATGAAATCATCTCCATAAAGCTTTTCAGCAGATGGAAGCATGAAGTGCTCCAAAATCTCCTGATAGCTAGCTGCATTGACCCTGCCCTTGATAAAACACAGTGGACCAACACCAGCAGCTGACATGGCACCCCAGACCATCACTGACTGTGGGTACTTGACAGTGGACTTCAGGCATTTTGGCATTTCCCTCTCCCCAGTCTTCCTCCAGACTCTGACACCTTGATTTCCGAATGACATGCAAAATTAGCTTTCATCCGAAAAAAGTACTTTGGACCACTGAGCAACAGTCCAGTGCTGCTTCTCTGTAGTCCAGGTCAGGCGCTTCTGCCGCTGTTTCTGGGTCAAAAGTGGCTTGACCTGGGGAATGCGGCACCTGTAGCCCATTTCCTTCACACGCCTGTGCACGGTGGCTCTGGATGTTTCTACTCCAGACTCAGTCCACTGCTTCCGCAGGTCCCCCAAGGTCTGGAATCGGTCCTTCTCCACAATCTTCCTCAGGGTCCAGTCACCTCTTCTCGTTGTGCAGCGTTTTTTGCCACACTTTTTCCTTCCCACAGACTTCCCACTGAGGTGCCTTGATACAGCACTCTGGGAACAGCCTATTCGTTCAGAAATTTCTTTCTGTGTCTTACCCTCTTGCTTGAGGGTGTCAATGATGGCCTTCTGGACAGCAGTCAGGTCGGCAGTCTTACCCATGATTGCGGTTTTGAGTAATGAACCAGGCTGGGAGTTTTTAAAAGCCTCAGGAATCTTTTGCAGGTGTAATTAGTTGATTCAGATTAGGTTAATAGCTTGTTTAGAGAACCTTTTCATGATATGCTAATTTATTGAGATATTGTGAAACTGATTATCACAAAAGACGAAAACATGTTGGGCGGGGACTTGGTTCTATCCATTGGTAGTTGATAGGATGGAGGCAGATCTGAATGTGAGTTTTCAGTCAATTGGCGGGGATTAAGCACACTTAATGATTGGTCAGAAAATTTAGCATAGATTAATCATTTGCATTAAGATTAACAACATGCATTGAGAAAATAAAGTGAATTTCCATTTTATGCCAACTTTAATGGTGGAATGAAGTCGCAATAGTATTTTCTTCCCTGTTGTGATGTATATCTGAGTGAAACGGTTTCTCGAACAAGGCAGCATTTAATTTTGTCCATCAGGAATGTATATATATATATATATATATATATACAGTATATTAAATTTTTTTTTTTCATGAAACCACAATTGTTTCATTAACATTATTGAGACAGACAGCCATATATTAAGCAACACGATCACATGCATAGATCTAATATAGCCTAATGTTACACATCAGATGCTTTTCCCCAGTAGTTAACCAAATGGTAATGTAAGACATAACAGATAATGTTTGCGCGAATACTCGCCAAGACAGATATTTGGAAATACTGTACTTCTGTGAATGTGTGTGTGGGGATCGCCCACTGTCTGAGATGCATCTTTGTGCGCACCCTTCAGATCTGTCAGTCAGCGCGAGTAAAATAATTTTGTTTACATCAGCATGAGTTTGAAAATCACATTTCATTGGTTCAGACTCATGCCATTGAGAATTCACTATGAATATTCACAAAGTGAAATGCTGCACTTTAAAAACTAAATTTTTTCTCTGCTCGCTTCTCAATGGTTCTTCCCCCACTGCCCAAGTTTGGTAAACTTTTAGATGTGTAATTAATATTTGGAGCATTGGGATCGCTAGACGAGGGCTTAATGAACTCGTTTTTGTAAAAACGAATTCTTCACTTTTTTGCCTGTAGCTCAAAATTATCAAGTGTGCATTCCGACAAATTTTGTCAACATGGGACCCAATTGATTGGAGTATTGTGGAAAATTGTGATGAATATGGATAAATCGTATAATATTTACCGCAATATTCCATTAAAAAATTTGAATTGTCCATTTTAATTTCATGGTGACTTTAAAGGGGTGATGAACTGAGAAATCAATTTCCTTTTCCTTGAGCCTTTGATGTATAAGTTCATCGTGATATAAGAATATCCTGTAAGTTTCAGAGCTGAAAACTTCCTTGTTAGTCAAAGAAAAGCTTTTATTGACACCAGGCCCAGAAAACGAGAGCTCTCAGAAATATGTCAACCACTGGCGTAATAGGATGCAGAAACGCCGCCTCTACAGATAAATATGTACGCCTGCTTCTGTAGCCCCGCCCACCGACATGTGGAGCTAAACGGATTGCGCT
Organism: Romanogobio albipinnatus; assembly: GCA_023566225.1. Lineage (NCBI taxonomy): Eukaryota > Metazoa > Chordata > Actinopteri > Cypriniformes > Gobionidae > Romanogobio > Romanogobio albipinnatus. The sequence goes on along the minus strand of CM042244.1, from coordinate 40,903,285 downwards.
ACCAAGCTATAAACATGGCGAAGAGAGTAATACATTGCGCTGTGCCTGGTTGTGGAAGAACACAGTTCATGCATAAGCTTCCTTTGGATTATAAAATTAGGAATGAGTGGTTGAACTTTATTTTTAATGAAGTTCCAGCTCACGTGGGGAAGACATCGCACGTATGTTCATTTCACCGGATTCGTTTGTAAATAAGAGACTGGATTTGCAGACGGGATGATATTACATGAATGAATGAAGCTGATCACTAATGTGAGTAAAAATGTTTTATATGTGATAGTATTGCATTGTTACAGATCAAATACAATGTTACATTGCGCACATGTCTAACTGAACATAACTTACCACTGTCACAGGGTAGCCCAATGTCCCGGGGCTATGTGTTTTCCAGACGGGCTACCAATACATATCATCATAAATAGTGAAATAACATTCCTTTCTTGATGTGCATTCACTCTCTTGACTTGATGTTTGAAGGAAAAATACAATCGTGGAATGTTGCAGTGTGCAACGTTGGCGCGCGAGTATATCCACCGATGGGGCGGGCCAAGTAATATAAAATAGCATTCATATTAATTGCGGGTGGATGAGAGAGAAATCATTGTGTGTGTTCCGGTTGCCGTTTGTCACACACTTTCAAAACAATGCCTCACGCGTACTCATGTGGAAGCTGAAGCTCATTAAATATGCAAAGCTTATCCAATCCTAGCCATGGGCGTTTACTTCCAAGTCTTCAGTCCGGCACGCCCATCAAAACCGACCGTGCCTTGAGAGAGCCTCAAAACCATGGCAGAAAATAGCCTATTAATTATACATTATGATGTTTTTGAATGTAAAAACCAAGCGAACGTCACAAGTAGACCTCAGACAACAGTATAAAAAAAATTAAAAAGCCAGTTCGTGATACCTTTGAGGGTGGGGGAGGGGTAGAGTTGCCTTCAAATGTCTGTTTAATCACGTTGTATAAATTAGGTAGAAAGCTATGACGTCAACTATTGGGAGACCGGGGATGGTTGTAACATTTTTGACCTTTCTGTCTCTATCTTGGAGTACTTTTAAGCCAGTGTGTTCAAAATGTGATTAAAACTAGTTACAAGTGTCTGCTATTAAATGACAGCTATTATCTTTGCAACACAAACAGAAAATGCATGGTTTAGTTTCAAACACGATGAGTGAAATGTTACAATTCACCCCATAGTCTGGGTTTGTTGTAACATACCCTGGGGTGAGATGTAACATTATGATATCCACCGGGGTGATATGTAACGTAATGAAATAAGGATTATGATTATATAAATAAAGACTTTTCAATATAACTGATGTGAGTGTATGTGTGTGTGTCACTCTCATTCTCAGTGTGTTTGTCACTCTCAGTCATAGTAATTGACAATAATACATTTAACTTGAACAATTGAGGATGTTATTCTTGTTCCTCAGTGAAGACCCTCTTTCCACTGTGGTATACTCTTGGAAGTTCGCCTGATCCCTTCTCTTCTAACATCTTCCAAGACCTAGGCATACTGAAAATCAAATAAAACATTTTCTTGGGGTAGATTATAAGTTTCATTGTTGTTACAACTAACCCTGAGTCTTGTTGTTACAACTAACCCAGAGTCATGTAGCCATGAACTCGCTCACCTTACAGATAACAGCTAAAACAACTACCAACTTGCATGAAAAATATCTACACAGACACACAATTAACATAATTTAAATTTGATGAGTTTAACTACAGAGCATAAATTCCCATAGCAAAAGTAAAGTTGAAAAAAATGTACTCTCTTACCTCGAAATTGGTTTTTCCACTCTAACATCTGCTGTGTCTGCCACAAGGATCTACTTTATCACATGTGGCATAAGGACTAAACTGAGCATGTGTGAAGTGAATCAGGTGATTTGTAACTAGTTCCTGATTGGAGAAATTGGAAGTGTTACAACTGACCTGTGTTACAACCATCTCCAGTCTCCCCTACTATAACAATGCTGGTAAAAATGATTTGCCCCAACCTGATTTCCTGTTCCATCACATCTTAGGCCTAGTCCACACGTACATGGGTATTTTTATAACCAGAGTTTTTCCTCCTCCATTTTAAAAAACAATCGCGTCCACACAAGCACAGTTTAAAAAAAATTCTCTGTCCACATGAACACGCAAAAAACCGCGCTATGATTGGCTGCCTTTCCACATGGCTCCCATCCACGGCCCGAAGCACTGAGGGATGCCATGGGCTCAGTGAAATGAGTGACAATGAGATAACTGCGCATGTATTTGTAATGTAATTAAATTGCACATATATTTAAACGTTCTATCTCACAAAGTCACGACCAAATGTCTTTGGGTACACAATGACACGTTTAAACAAGCTTAGGTCAGTGTTCAAGGCTCATTTATAAGAAAGAGACTGCAGAAACATAATGACTTGGAAGGAGGTAAATACTTTTTCATAGCTTGTCAAAAGAAGAAATCACAGAAATTGGTAGGCACTTGTCGCTGATGCAGCAAGACTCTCTTCAAACTGTTGCCCTGCCATGACAGTATCTGACTTGAAAGATAAAAATGAACAAGCATAAAGTATCTTTTGAGCCTGAGAGAGAAAGATATTAACATAAAAATATTTACAAATAACTAAGATGAGGTTATTTATACAGAATGAAAAAAATAATAATAATAATTTGTGTCCTTCATTCACGCTAAACACATGTTAATAAGGTCCAGCACACACACTCAATCTATACAAGAATAGTGAGTATTTGGTATTTTGCTCAGTATGCTACTTTCTATAGCTGACAGCAAAACGCCGCACTATTCCAGTCCCACTAGCCAGCCTATGTGATTTAGCTTGATGCACAGTGCCGCATACTCCATGACCCGCTGCGAAAAGCAATAAAGGTTTTTTTTGCTGGTCGTGCCTGTGGGCATGCTCAAAAGGACACAGAGAGCAAAGCAACAAAAATACACAAAAGCAAAGTGACCACAGCCGCAAACATCAGTCTTAACTCTTCTTTTCTGACAACGGCATCCCCGCTTCACTGTCTCCCTTCCAGAGCCACCACACACTTGAAATCGAGACACTGATAATAAAACAAACAGACATGCTGCATTTATATGGTCAAGTGTCATGAGCAGAGGTGAATGGCTTGTGTCAAAGTAGCCACTCAGAAGACAGGAGATGACTAATGATGGACCTTTTTCATAACTATCATCTGAAACCTCCATCATCAAAAACAATTTCACAGACATTAAGCTTGACCAACAACCACAAAGGTGTCTGCTTCTGTCTGCTATAAGGTGCATGGTGTTACATTTTAAGATAAAGCTCATTTCACAAGAGTGGTTTTAGAATCAATGATATATTAGTCAATATATAGTAAATACAGTATGCAGTCTATTTTTTTTTTTTTTTTTTTTTTGCTTTTATTCAGCAAGAATGCATTAAATTGGTATGTAAATGCATTTACAATGTTTAAAAAAAATCTATTTAAAATAAATGCTGTTTTCCATTAATCAAAAAATCTGGGGGGTGCATCACTGTTTCCACAAAAATTAAGCACCACAACTGTTTTCAATATTGAATATATAAGATATGTGTTTCTGCACCAAATCAGCATATATATATATATATATATATATATATATATATATATATATATATATATATATATATATATATATATATATATATATATATATAAAACACATATCACACAATGCTATCACACATAGCATTATGACCACCTTCCTAATATTGTGTTGGTCCCCCTTTTTGCTGCCAAAACAGCCCTGACACCTCAATGCATGGACTCCACTAGACCCCTGAAGGTGTTAGCAGCAGATCATTTAAGTCCTGTAAGTTGCGCGGTGGAGCCTCGGAACATCCCACAGATGCTCGATTGGATTGAGATCTGGGGAATTTTTAGAGGCCAAGTCAACACCTCAAACTCATTGTTGTGCTCCTCAAACCATTCCTGAACCATTTTTTCTTTCTGACAGGGCGCATTATCCTGCTGAAAGAGGCCACAGTCACCAGGGAATAGGCTGTACATCGTATGCAACAATGCTTAGGTAGGTGGTACGTGTCAAAGTAACATCCACATGGATGGCAGGACCCAAGGTTTCCCAGCAGAACATTGCCCAAAGCATCACGCTGTCTCCGCCGGCTTTCCTTCTTCCCGTAGTGCATCCTGGTGCCATGTGTTCCCCACGTAAGCGACTCACACGCACCCAGCCATCAACACGCACCCAGCCATCACGCACCCAGCCATCAACTTATTCATCAGACCAGACCACCTTCTTCCATTGCTCCGTGGTCCAGTTCTGATGCTCAGGTGCCCACTGTTTGCGCTTTCAGTGGTGGACAGGGGTCAGCATGGGCACCCTGACTGGTCTGCATCTACATCAGCCCCAGCCTTTACTCCCCACATGCATCAATGAGCCTTGGCCAATCATCAAAATGTTGATTTATTTCACTAATTCCATTCAAAAAGTGAAACTTGTATATTATATTCATTCATTACACACAGACTGATATATTTCACATGTTTATTTCTTTTAATTTTGATGATTATAACTGACAACAAAGGAAAATCCCAAATTCAGTATCTCAATTAGAATATTAGAATAGAATAGAATAGTTCTGTAGGCTACACAATCATGGGGAAGACTGCTGACTTGACAGTTGTCCAAAAGACGACCATTGACAACTTGCACAAGAAGGGCAAGACAAAAAAGGTCATTGCAAAAGAGGCTGGCTGTTCACAGAGCTCTGTGTCCAAGCACATTAATAGAGAGGCAAAGTGAAGGAAAATATGTGGTGGAAAAAAGTGTACAAGCAATAGGGATAACCGCACCCTGGAGAGGATTGTGAAACAAAACCCATTAAAAAATGTGGGGAAGATTCACAAAGAGTGGACCCCAGCTGGAGTCAGTGCTTCAAGAACCACTACGCACAGACGTATGCAAGACATGGGTTTCAGCTGTCGCATTCCTTGTGTCAAACCACTCCTAAACAACAGACAGTGTCAGAAGCGTCTCGCCTGGGCTAAAGACAAAAAGGACTGGACGGCTGCTGAGTGGTCCAAAGTTATGTTCTCTGATGAAAGTAAATTTTGCATTTGGGTCTAAGAGTCTTGAGGAAGAGAGGAGAGGCACACAATCCACGTTGCTTGAGGTCCAGTGTAAAGTTTCCACAGTCAGTGATGGTTTGGGGTGCCATGTCATCTGCTGGTGTTGGTCCACTGTGTTTTTTGAGGTCCAAGGTCAACACAGCCGTATACCAGGAAGTTTTAGAGCACTTCATGCTTCCTACTGCTGACCAACTTTATGGAAATGCAGATTTCATTTTCCAACAGGACTTTCCATCAAGACACCTGCACACAGTGCCAAAGCAACCAGTACCTGGTTTAAGGACCATGGTATCCCTGTTCTTAATTGGCCAGCAAACTCGCCTGACCGTCTAGAAAATCTATGGGGTATTGTGAAGAGGAAGATGCGATATGCCAGACCCAACAATGCAGAAGAGCTGAAGGCCACTATCAGAGCAACCTGGGCTCTCATAACACCTGAGCAGTGCCACAGACTGATCGACTCCATGCCACGCCACATTGCTGCAGTAATTCAGGCAGAAGGAGCCCCAACTAAGTATTGAGTGCTGGACATGCTCATACTTTTCATGTTCATACTTTTCAGTTGGCCAAGATTTCTAAAAATCCTTTCTTTTTGGTCTTTGGTTTTAAGTAATATTCAAATTTTCTGAGATACTGAATTTGGGATTGTCCTTAGTTGTCAGTCATAATTATCAAAATTAAAAGAAATAAACATTTGATAAACATTATAACATTAATGTGAGCGCACCATAAGCACGTTGTTTTGCTATGTCTAACTCTGCATAGCATGAAA